>CM071838.1:66206820-67456820 GCA_036507285.1 Trichosanthes cucumerina
TGTTACGAACATTCGTGAAGGATTGACTTGCTGTTATTGGTCAATATTCGTGGACAAAGAAACATATCTGCAGTGAGAAGAGTGTAGCTGTAGGACTTTAGTGGAGTGTTCCTGCAGTTAACGAATGTTTATTAGGAGGTTAATGAGATTAACCAAGTAATCTCGTATCGTTAGAGCTTCTAATCTATAGGTCCATTATGTCCACCTTCTAATTCGTAAAGGGTTCATAGATCGTTTGAATTTGAAATGTTCAAATTCATTAGGGAATAAATTTAATGTATATATATACGATATAATATATAGTTTTGGAACTATTTATTATAAATTTAATGTGAATATGATTCATATTAAATTGTATGAGAGAATTAAATATTTGAAAGAGTTCAAATATTAATGTGAATGTGATTCATATTTAAAACTATAGGTTAAAATTCAATGTGCATAAGATGTGCATTAAAACTATAGGTTAGAAGGAAAATTGATTAAATGTGATTTAATCCAAATTAAATATATGATATTTAATTTATAATTAATTAAATATGATTTGATTATTAATTATATTATTTAATTAATAATTTGATTATTTGTTTTATAATATAATAAATAAAAGAAAAAGAGAAACGTGTGACACGTTCCCCACTTCCCTCCAACTCCCTATCGATAGGGAGTGGGGGAAGTTTTCACTCTAACAGGTTTTCTTCTCCTAGTGAGAAGAAATGAGTTGAGGATTCTGTGTGATTTTGTAAAAATTGCTCTCTGGAAAATTCTCTCTCTCAAATTCCGTAATCTTCCAAAAGTTAGATCCCTTCCCACCTATGGAGATCTAAGCTACTCAGAGAATAGAAGGTTCTCACTTTTGGTAGTGTCTTGCTTGGAGAAAACAGAGAGGAATTTTGTGGTTGTTGTGTTGCTACACATTTGGAGCAAGGAGTTGTTGTATAGAAAACAACAAAGGTAATTATGAATACCCTTTTAGCTTAGTTAATTTCTAAAGCATGTTTGCATGATTATTTCCATGTCTAATTAGACTAGAAATGTATGCTTGTTCTATTTTTCCCAATCTACTGGTTTTTGCTTTTCAACCAAAAACATACGTGCAATTACTATTCCAAAATCACATTTCCGCTGCTCAAGAGGATCAAATCTCCATCTATATTCATAACCTCCTTTGTCTTTAACATTCATCAGACCACAAAGGTCTGAATGTATAAGCTCAAGAGGTTCTTTGCCTTTATTACCTTTTCCACTAAAAGGTCTTTTAGTCATTTTGCCTTCCAAACAGGATTCACATACAAGTAAAGTATTTTCTTCTAACTCATTTAGAAGTCCATTCTTTACCAATCTCTCAATCCTATTGAGGTTAATGTGACCTAATCTAAGATGCCAAACATGAGAATTTTCTTTAGGAGAAATTTTACGTTTCTTAGTTTGTGTGTTTGTAGTTTTAAATAATTCAGTGTTCAAAACCATTTTGACTGAATTAGGCCTTAAAACATACAATCCATTTTCTAATGAAGCTGAACATATTTCCACACCTTTCTTTAAAATAAACACTTTAATCAAAGAAAATGAAACAGAAATACATTGTTCTATAAGGTAAGAAATTGAAATAAGGTTTCTAGTAAATCCTGGTATCACTAATATATTGTCTAACAACATATATTTCTTGCCAAAATGATGCTTTATTGTGCCAATTGCTACAGCTGAGACAACTTCTCCATTTTAAACCCAGAGTGTTATCTTTCCTTTCTGTAGCTGCTGTGAGGAATCAATTCCCTGAAAAGAAGAGCAAACATGATTAGTGGCGCCTGAATCAAGTATCCAAGCAGTTCTATCATTATCCACTAAACAAGCTTCTAAGAAAAGTAAATCACATTTACCTTCCTTCTTTTTTTCTGCAATGTACTTTGGGTAGTTCCGTTTCCAATGCCCGTATTCATTGCAGTGGAAACATTTTCCTTTGTCTGAAACTTTTTTGACCTTCTTGCCCTTCTGGGCGGCAGCTTTGTCAGCTCGTTTCCATTTACCAACCTTCTTCATGTTCTTCTTCTTCCCTTTCAGGTTAGAAGAAGATGAAGCCACTGTTTTTTATCCAGAAGTCGAACCTCTGTGATAACTCCTACTAGAAACATTTGCCTCACCTTTGGATCCCTGAATTTTATCAAAGATTGAAATGTCTGGAGTTCATTCAGAAGGGAGGTAAGATTAAAAGTAAGCTTGCTCAGAACAACATTACTTCTAAACTGTAAGAAACTATCTGGAAGAGTTTCCAGAATAAAGCTGACCTGACTCGATTCATCCATAGAAGCACCATTCGACTCAGCGATGTTAAAGTGTACCATCATATCCAGGACATGATCCTGAGTAGATGAACCCTCTTGCATCCTTGAGTTCAATATATACTTGAGGGCATTGTGTCGGGCCTGTGTAGACTGTTGTCCAAACATACCCTGCACTGAATCCATGATTTCCTTAGCGGTCATCATGCCCTCGATCATATGCATCGTTCATATGCATCACAAACATTTCGTGTAGCATTCGAGCCTGGCACCTGAGGACACTCCTTAGTCAGCACAAACTTTAGATCATCCACTTCCAAAATAGTGTTAAGTTTTTTTTTCCAAGTCTAGACATTTTTGCTGAAATTTACAAAAAAAACTTGTATAAGTTTCTCGCTCGAAAACTGTCTAATCGAATCACGTTTTAGCTAATTATCTAATGATTTCTAAGTCATTAATAATTTGCAATGATACTCCAAAGGTTTATAATGTATTACACCGAAGGGTAATAAAAAAAACTCCTCCTCTGGATCAAAACATTCTTGACAAAAACCTAATGCCAGAATAACTCTTATTCCTATAGGCTTTAGTTACCATTATTCGGTTAGGATACATACACTACTTATGTACCTTGTGACTGTAATCCTCTTTCTTTAGACCCCAGAGTCCCCATCCAATAAAATCTGCCGAAGGGAGGACTAGATTGACAAACATACTAAGGAAATCTTTATCCCTTTCGGGTGTTTACTGTGTTCGATCCCCTATGATCAAGCCCTCCGAAGGGATTGTCTGGTCCAGGACATACTAACAGGCTGACCATAGTGATCTTATGGTGTAAACCGACAGAAGAGACCATAGGTTTAGTTTTCACTAAACCTGCTCCCTCTCACTATAAGTACCCTCTCCATTCACCTTGATATTGACTCATATAAACACCATCTGAAGAGGGACGCTTCCGTTTGCGCCACGAGGCCAAGTATGTGTCTCACAGTGTAAACTTCCCGGAGATACGTAGGTGAAAAAATATGTATCATATACACTTTTCCTCCCACTGGATACTTTAACTTTATAGGAAATTTACTTAGGCTAAAACCCGAATAATGGTTTTACTTAAACTTATCAATATAACTCTTATATTTATATTCAATATACCCATTGAACTCTTCATACAGGATGCCCCTACTCGCATGTCAACCACATGAATGAGTTGGATTAGCTCATTTGTACTAATTACAAAGTGGGTCGCATCCATGGTGTTACCAGAATAAGGTTTCCAACCTTATTCTAATACCATAAACAATTCAGGTTATACTTTTGAACACAATCCAAATAGTGTCTACTACACTGATGTTCAAGATATATTATAACCTTGGAGCTTACTTTATTGCATTTATAAAGCGAAAATATAATTTTACCAAAACAAATAACTCTTGATGTGTTGTTCACAAATCCCAACAAGTTTATGCTATGTTAGGCACGAGGCCAGACATTTGTTATGCAGTGGGAATAGTCAGTAGGTACCAATCCAATCTAGGGTTAGACCTCTGGACCACAGTTAAACATATCCTCAAGTATCTTAGGAGAACGAGGGACTATACGATTGTGTATGGGATTAAGGATTTGATCCTTACTGTATACACTGATTCTGATTTTCAGACCGATAAGGATTCTAAGAAATCCACATCGGGATCGATTTTCACCCTTAACGGGGGAGTTATAGTATGGCGAAGCATCAAGCAGGGATGCATCGCTGACTACACAATGGAGGATGGGTATGTCGCTGCTTGTGAAGAAGCTAATGAGGTTGTTTTGCTAAAGAAATTCCTTACTGATTTGGAAGTTGTTCCAAATATGGAATTTCCCATCACCTTATGTTGTGACAACAGTGGTGCGGTAGCCAATTTGAAGGAACCTCGCAGCCATAAGCGAGGCAAGCAGATCGAGAAGAAGTATCACCTGATACGAGAAATAGTGCAATGCGGAGATGTGACAGTCATGAAGATCGCTTCAGAGCACAACATTGTTGATCCGTTTACAAAGACTCTCTCGGCTAATGTGTTCGAGGGTCATCTGGAAAGTCTAGGTCTACGAGATATGTACATAGGCTAATCTAGGGCAAGTGGGAGATATGTAATGCGTATATGGATGCCCTAGTTTATTTTATTTGTATCTCAGTAACCACTGTTTTAGATTGTAATGTACCCCACTAGAGTTTTAGTTCAAGTGGGAGTTTGTTAGGGTTTGTGCCCTAAAACTCGTAGTTTGTAATTTTTGTTCTAATTATTGTAGTAAAGTGTTATTATTTCAATAAAGAGTTATTGTTCGTTATTTACGATATTTCCCTTGTTTTAAACCTAAATCCAATAAACTAAACATCCAAGGCTGTAAAATGTCTCTTGAACTGAATGTAGTGTACATAAAAAGGATCTCGGTTCGATATACAACCTAAAGGGTCTATAGTAATGGGATAAGGTTTGGGTACCTTACCCTGGTAATACTATGGATGTGGCCCACTTTGTATATGATACAAACACAGTGATCTTAACCTAAAGGGCCTTATACTCTGTGAGTGGGGATATCCTATGTAATGAGATTACATAAGACCGGATCGCGAATAGTAACAACTAGATATAACTCCGTTGACTAGCTAGGTTTCTATTTCACTAGGATGACCTAGGCAACTGGATCTCAATCCTGACCGAGTTACGAACTCCTGTTAGCGAGAGGTTGTCCTTTGAATAGTATGGGTGAGAGTAGCCAGATTCGCCGACTTAGTATGCCTACCTTCTTGGGGACAAGACCGAGTGAGCAGCTGGGGACTTAGCCTAGCAAAATGGAATTCACTATATTGGGATTTTTGTCCTAATCTATTCATTTCATTACTTTTTGTCTCACAATATTTACAAACTTTTCCAATAAACTAAGCTTCAGGGTCATTGAATTTATGAGAGTACTAGAACTTGAACGGTGTGTAGTGGACACACAGGGAGGATCACGTTCGAGTTAATGACCCGAATGGTCTATAGTATATGGATAGGGTTGGAGACCTAGTCCTGGATACGCTGTGGATGCGACTCGCTTTGTATTAGATACAAACGAGGTGATTTGACTCGTTCATGTGGTTGACATGCGAGTGAGGGCATCCTATGCAATGAGATTGTACAAGACCGGACCGTGAATTATTAGACCTACTGATGTAACACCGTTGATAGTAAGGACTAATAACTTCGTAGATGACCATTAGATACTCGACCTGAATCTTGAGCGTGTTACGGACTCTTGTCTATGGGGGTCTGTCCTTTGACTAATACTGGTGAGGGTGGTCACAGTTACTTGCCCAATATGCCTATCTTCTCAGCGACAGGACCATGTAGGGAGCTGAGAACTTAACTACGCGAGATGGAATTCACTCGTTCCCACCTTTCGGGAAACTAGAGGGGTTGTTCCCTTAAGTGCTGTCTCTGGGGCTTGGACAACGAGCGCCTACCTTCTCACTTACCCGAGAACGATATTGTGTATGGTTGGACCAACACGATACGTTGTTCATTAGAGGAGCAGTGGAGACTTAAGGAACAAGAGGTAGACACAGGGGTAAAACGATAATTTGACCCAGCTGTGTTTACGAACAAACTGTGAAGGGTCGGCTCATGGACATTGGTTATATCAGTGGACACGTAATATTCTACATTGACAGTAGTGCAGCTACGAGCTTTAGTGGAGTGTTACCGTAGCTAATGAAAGTTGATTAACCGGGTCAAAGAATTTGATAGGTTAATCTCGGATCATTGGAGCTCGTCACTGTAGGTCCATTAAGTCTCTCGGTTGGCTCCATCTGGGTTAAAAGAAGTGTTAAAGTTTTGGTATGAAATTGAAGTGTTCAATTTCACTTAGAGGCATTTATGTCATTTATATTAGATATGAATGCTATAATATATAGTTTAATGTGAATGATATTCATAGTAAACTATAGGTTAGCCTAATTGTTAAATTAGGGCTAATTGGAGAAATTAATTGAGATAAATTAAATTGAATGTGATTCAATTTAATTAATCCACAATTATTGCAAATGTGATTTCCAATATGAGATATGAGATATCTTATATGGTTATGCAAATATGATTTGCATAACCTATGGTTGTGGTAAAATGGTGATAATGTGGAGATTTTAACTCCATGATTATTCCACTATTTAATCCCTTTTTGCAAGAGGAAAACATACTAACACTCTAATTTTTTTGGATTCTCACCCAAAAAGAAGAGTTTTCTCTCAACGTTTTCTCTCAATTCTCCTCCCTCTCCAAAACCAAAAGTCCCACCACTTTCCTTCTTCCAATGGAAGAACAACCGGGAAGGGCATTCGTGGTGTTCGGTTTTCATTCGAGAAAAACATTCATTGAGATCGAGAAGTACGAAGTGTTCGTGACTAAGGATGGAACTTTGAAGAACAGCCTACAACAAGTAAGTGCGTTCTTCTCGCTATTATTTCTTCCTACTTTTATATGTTTAACTTAGATCTAAGTGTTAGATCATTTTGACAAAATTCTAGAAGCGTAATGATACCTTTTTGATTCGATCGTCTTCCGCTGCGCAGAGATTTTCATTCCCTTCAATTGGTATCAGAGCCATTTCGATGGTTCTTCGTAATGCACTGATTTTTGTTAAAATAGGTGGGTAATTTACCTTAATTTCATGAGATGAATGTTGGTTTGCATGATGGATGTTTCGGTTTTTGGCACTTGAATAGATTTACAAATTATGTTGATGAGATCAATGTAAAGGCCCTTTGTTTTTTGGGCATTTTGTTTTAAATCGAGTCTGTAAGTCTGGTCGATCGTGGAAAGAGTTGCTGTGAAGAAATCAGAGCGGAAACAAGCGAAATTCGATGAAGAACAACAAAGGTGTTTGTTGTTTTATCGATGGCGTTGAGACGTTGTTTATCGGCATCTCAATGCTATCTTTGCGGGCGCTGGCTTGGCTGCAGAGTGTCACGGTCGCACCTTTGAAGGGGTCTCGACACGACGTGCGACACTTGCTCTCGCTCACGAGCAAGTAAGCCAACTCAAATTCGGATCGCCGGCGGCACAACGGGCCTATGTCGCAACCTCCACCCCCGTTCTTGAGAAAAGGTTTTAGAAAACGGGGTCAGAGAGAATTTGTGAAAACAATTTGGAAAACGTTTGTGAGAGTTTAGAAAGTTAGTTATACAGCTGACAAACAATAATAAGAAAGCCACACTTATCTAGCATATAACTCTTGGTAGGGACTCTCCACCACCCCTGGGCTTGTGGGCCTAAGTGAGTCACCCCGTGGCACGTTCGCGTGTCATGGTTGGGGCGAGCGTCTCAAGAGAAGTGTCTTGGGCGTTTCCTTTGTAACGGGTTTTCAAGGGACGGTGTCGGGCGGCACAGTGTGTGCGACATTGCGCCCTTCCCCATGGGATGGAGGTTCAGCGATATAGGGCGTTAGCGGCCAGCGATCCGAGAATGTCCCGTCAAAGCCAACTCATGGGAAAGACAAGTGCAAGTACACGGACGGGCGACGTGTACGACCAAGTTATATTCCGCTGCTTATTTACTTGATGCTTGGTTGAGGACTGAAGAACCTCGCCTAAAGACCCGACGAGGCCACAAAGCGTTGCGATCATAACGATGGGGCAGGAGTTCCCCTCAAGGCTGGCCATGTTCGAGGGATGAATCATGGCGCCGCACGGTCCGAGAGGTGCGACCGTGACACAGAGCAGCGTTGCAACGCTACGACGTGGAGCACGCTGATCTTAACGCTGGACGCGGCAGCGTTGCAACTTAAAATGCGTAGTGGGCGGTTGTAGCTTCCTGTTCGCGAGACATAGGCGGTTCAAGAGACGTGGGGCAGTTTAAAATTCGGTTTTTTATTAATTTTATAATTGTAAAATGTTTTTATTTTATTTATTTAATTATTTTATTAAATAGTATTAATATAAATGTTATATTAATGTTATTTAATTAAATAATTGCCCTTAGGTGCCAAAAACCGGTCCATTTTTGCTATTTAATTATTTTATGCATGTGATGTATGATTTAGTTAAATTCTATGTGCATAATGTATGTCATATTGATTTAAATCCCACCTTAGGTTAAACATAATCATGCATCATTTATATTATAAGAGTTATAATATATAGTTTGCATGATAGGTTATATTATAAGAGTTATAATATAATTAAATGCATGTTTAATTTAATTAATATAAGTGTTATATTTTGTAGATTAAAGTATGCTCATGCATTTATATTCATGTGATGAATAATATTATGTTATAGTATATAGTTATTCATGTGATGAATGATCAAGCATTATAACATAGAAATGCATGCAACCTAAGTTAATTATTAGTTTTAAAGAGTTTAGAACTTGAATAATTAAACTTAGGTTTTCTATTTTCTAATGAGATTAGAAATTAGGAAATCAAAGTTTAGTCTATGAATGGAGACTGATTAGTAACTCTGTCTAAGGAAGGTTTTGTCTAAGGCTGCGGTATTTAAATTGACGCTTGCGGAACAACCCTACCTGTAAACCGACCTGGGAGTGAATTCGGTTCGGAGATTTTTAGATTATACTTATCGTGAGTGCCGCTAATTAAAAGTGTTTTAATTCACTCACATAGACCTAAGTAATAATGTGATTATAAACTTAGGTTAATCCCATATAAGAGTTATATTGGTAGACTTAGGTAAATTTTAGCCGGTTTATCTAGGTCAATCCATAATAAAATTAAAGTGCTGAGTGAGAGGAAATATAGTGTATGAGATACATTTAATTTTCAACCACAAATCTCCGTTAAGTCCGCATCGTGAGATCCATACTCGGCCTCGTGGCGCAAATGGGAGTGTCCCCCTTCGGATGACATTTGTATGGGTCGATATCATCATGGATGGAGAGAGTAATTATAGTGAGTGGGAGCGGGACATGTGAAAACGGGACCCACGGTCTCTTCTTTCGATTTACACCGTGAGACACCTATGATCCGCCTGCTAGTTTGGGCTGGATTGTAGGGAATCGAAGTCCCCGAAGCGGAAGCGATTGCGAATCGCGCGCTCTTGATTTAGTTAAAATGGAAAATTCAAGAACGTAAAACATAGATTAAGCATAAAATACAGAAATGGACAACAAGTATATTACCTTTGAGGAACCTTTCTTCAAGTGCTCCTCTCTCCACGGTCACGATCTCAGAAACAAGAACTCCAACACACGAAGACACGACCACCGGATCTTCTCCGTTGTTCTCTAGGTGAGAGAGGAAGGTGGGTTCCCTTTAGGAGTGGTGAGGTATTTTTCTGAGAGAGATTTGTGTTTTGGAACACTTCCAACAAACAATTACGAGGCTTGTCAAACTTTCTAAAAAACTGAACCTAGTTGCATCTCATGCAACTATATATATAGGGGAATGGGATGGAAATGACCATCCTACCCCTCCTTCAATCTCTCTTTAGTATATAGTTTATATATGAATCTAATTCACAGTAAAACTATATATTATATCAATTACATCATATATAATTGATATAACTCCTCATGTATGAAATTGAAGACTTCAATTTCACTTCTAACTTTATACCCTCAATATTACCATGTTGAGCCAACGGAGGGATCTAATGGACCTACAGATCATGAGCTCCAATGATGTGAGATTAACTGATCAAACTCTTTGATCTAGTTAATCAATATTCATTAACTACAAGTCACTCCACTATAGACTTGTAGCTGCACTCTCCTCACTGTAGATATTATTGTGTCCACAAATATAGTCATTACCCATGAGTCGACCCTTCACAGGTTGTTTGTAATTACAGCTGAGTCAAATTATCGTTTTACCCCTAAGATTACCTCTTTGCTCCTTCCTCTAATGAACAACAAGTTTGAGGTCCTACCTAAGACTCATACCCTCATAGAGGGCGGGGCCCCATTGTTCAAGACCTGGAGTCAGTTCTTAAGAGAACAACCTATCTGATTCCTCAGTAGAGGAATGAGTGAATTCCATCTTGCACAGTTAAGTTCCCAGCTACCTACGAGGTTCTGTCCCTGAGAAGGTAGGCTTATGGAGTCGGCTACAGGCCACTCTCACCCATACTAGTCTAAGGACAAACCACTATAAGTAGGAGTTCTTAACTTGCTCATGATTCAGGTCAAGTAACTAATGACCATCTATAAATTACTAGTCTTATCCTATTAACGATTGTTATCTTTGGTTAGACTAATAATTTCATGATCCAATCTTGTATGAACTCTTCATACAGGATGCCCCCACTCGCATGTCAACTACATGAATGAGTTGGATTACCTCATTTGTACTAATTATAAAGTGGGTCGCATCCATGGTGTTACCAGAATGAGGTTTCCAACCTTATTCTTATACCATAGACTATGTAGGTTATAATCTTGAACTCAACCCAAATAGTGTCCACTACACTAATTTCAAGATAAACGTTATAACCTTGGAGCTTAGTTTATTGGATTTATAAAAGCAAGACTGTAATCTTATCAAAATAAATAACAGTTTATTTAATTGATCAAAACTACACATGTTTAGGGCATAAATCCCAACAATCTCCCACTTGACCTAAAGCTTGTGGTGTGCTAAACATTACAATAATGTAAATACAATAAACTAGGGCATTTAAACCCCTTTGTACAAAATACTCCCACTTGCCCTAGTTGGGGAAGACTTGTAAACCTAGACCTTCTAGGTGACTCTCAAATACTTTAGCCATGAGAGCCTTTGTAAAAGGATCAACAATGTTGTGCTCTGAGGCTATCTTCGTGACAATGACATCTCCTCTATGCACGATCTCCCGGATGAGATGATACTTCCGCTCTATGTGCTTTCCCCTCTTGTGACTTCGGGGTTCCCTCGAATTTTCCACTGCACCACTGTTATCGCAATACAGCGTGATGGGCAAAGTCATATTTGGAACAACTTCTAAATTTAGCATAAATTTCCTTAACCAAACGACCTCCTTAGCTGCTTCACAAGCTGCTACATATTCGACCTCCATGGTGGAATCAACGATGCATCTTTGCTTGACGCTTCGCCATACTACAACTCCTCCGTTAAGAGTGAAAACTGACCCTGATGTAGATTTCTCAGAATCTTTATCGATCCCAAAAAGTCGAAATCAGTGTATCCTGTAAGGATCAAATCCTTAACCCCATACACAAGCATGTAGTTCCTTGTTCTCCGAAGATACTTAAGGATCGTTTTAATCGTTGTCCAGTGTTCAAGTTCTGGATTGGATTGATACCTCACCACCATCCCAAGCGCAAAATAGATGTCAGGCCTAGTACACAACATGGCGTACATCAGGCTCCCAACAGCTGATGCGTAAGGAATCCGTCTCATATCCTCAACTCCTTGAGGTGTCTTAGGACACTGTTCCTTAGACAAATGGATTCCATGTCTAAAAGGCAACAAGCCCTTCTTGGAATCTTGCATCTTAAACCTTGACAACACTTTGTCTATGTATGATGCTTGAGACAAGGCTAGTGTTTTATTCTTGCGGTTCCGGACAATCTAGATCCCAAGAACAAACTGCGCATTACCGAAATCTTTCATTTGGAATTGCGTAGCTAGCCATTCCTTGATGTCAGTAAGATAACCTACATCATTCTCAATGAGTAGGATATCATCCACATAGAGAATTAGGAAAGCGACAGAACTATTGATGATTTTCTTGTAGACACAAGGTTCACCATCATTCTGGTTAAAACAATAAGATCTGATAACCTCATCAAATTGTTGCGTAAAATTATATTGCAATACCGCAGTGTACGGGTCAAGTTTTAGTATAGTGATTTATGAGTCCAAGTATCGTCCTCGGGAATGGGTTTCTAGATTAATTAATTATTATGGTACTAATCCTCAATTTTAGCTAAAGAAACATAACATGGATAGCTGGTTGAAGTAAATACAAACAAACGAACAAACATGTGGAGACACGAATTGATAGAATTAAAGGAAGTGATTTTACATGTTAAAGACCGAACTAGCACATGCATTGAACGAATGAGATGAAATTATAAACAAGAAGTGAAATACTCAAGAAAATCTCTCGATTCTTAGTGAGCCTCACACATGCAATAAACTCATAGTCTCCATATGAACCTACAACATGCATGGCATTAAGCAACTTCTTTATGTGTCTCCCTAAGATTTCTAGGTCACTCTCATGCCAGACTTCCAAGGGTTTTGACAATTTTTCTCTAATTCAAGCTTTATCTCTCGAGTCCACTTAAATCAACAAATTAAAAAGTAAAGAACGAATTGCCAAAAATAACGACATAACATGCTTCAATACATCACAAGAAAGTCATAACAAGTAATTCAAATCCTAACTACTATGTTTAGCTACTCTAAATCACAAGAAAAACAAACTAAACAAGTAGAAAATGTCTTAGAACGCTATTACAAATTGAAAGAAAGAGAAATAAACTTAGGTGTCGATGTCGGTCCTTCGTCTCCGAGCTCCCGTCTTCGATCTCGAACCTCCATGAATGCTTTGGCACCCCAAAATCACTCTTTTCTCTCTTCTTACAAGGTGTATTCGAATTTAGGGCAAAACTCTACCAAATTGTGCTCCCTTTTGCAAGAATCATAAGGTTGTATTTATAGGCATCAATGGGGCGTTGCAGCGCGCTAGGGACAGCGTTGCAACGCTGCACCTAAGCGCGTATCAAATATGGAAACTATCGACAGCGTTGCAACGCCGGGACAGCGTTACAACGCTGCTTTAACGCTGTAGCGCTCCTTATCGAAGTAGCGTTGCGGCGCTGCAAGACAGCGTTGCAACGCTACCTGCACGGTCTTCATAAGCGTCTTCTTATCGAGATGGCGTTGCAACGACATTGCCTGTAGCCTTCAAAGCCTCTTGGCTGCACATTCGGCGTTGCAACGCTCTATATGGCGTTGCAACGCCATCGCCTCGGGTCTTTAGCTTGGTTTGGTCTTCTCGCTTCCATTTGATGTTATATTTAGCTCCAAATAGCCTTGTTTTGATCCCGAGTGATCCAAATTATCTCCAATAGCTCCGTTTAAGCTCTTAACCTGAAATTGAATAAATTAACCACGTAAAAGCCCTGAAATTATCATAAAGCTAGCAATAATTAAGCCTAAGGATAGCACATTTTGTGTGCTATCACAAATCTTATATTCCAGGACCTAGAGGCATGTTCCAGTCCATAAATTGACCTTTTAAGCCTGCAAACCTTATGCTCTTGTCCTGGTTTAATGAACCCTTTGGGTTGGTCCATGTAGATAGTTTCCTCAAGATTGCCATTCAAAAAAGCTATCTTGACATCCATTTGCCATACCTCATAGTCATAATATGCGACAATGGCAAGAAGGATACGGATAAACTTTACCATAGCAACAGGTGAAAAGGTTTCCTCAAAGTCAATCCCTTCAAACTGGGTATAACCCTTTGCTAATAGTCTAGCTTTAAAGGTTTGCACCTTCCCATCTACACCACGTTTTCTCTTGTAGATCCACTTACAACCTATAGGTTTTACCCCATCTGGCTTATCTACTAGATCGCAAACAGAAATAAGTGCATAGACTCCATTTCTTGGTCTCTGGCTATGATCTTTGTCTTTGTCAACCATTTCTTGATTATAAGTCAATGGATCCTCGCAGTTGTCATCTGGAATAACAACTTGGGTTTCAGCTAAACCCATGTAACGCTCAAGTTGTATCACAACCCTCCCACTACGTCGAGGCATACTCAACTCTTGAGATGGACCCTCTTGACTAGAAAAACTAGTATTAACAACTCTTGTTGACGTACTAGTGTTCTTATTTGCAACCTTTGTTATTCTTCCGTCTACATCACTCAACACTACCTTACTTTTTGGTTTGTGGTCTCTTATGTGGTCCTCTTCCAAGAAAGTGGCATTTGTCGATACAAAGACCTTATCTTCCTTAGGATCATAGAATAAACCACATTTTGTTTGTTTTTGGTATCCTACAAATAGGCACAACATTGAACGTGAATCTAACTTCTTTGGATTTGTCACAAGCACATGTGCTGGATAACTCCATATTCTGAAGTTACATAAACTACCTTTACGTCCTTTCCAGAGTTCAAAAGGTGTTTCAGAAACACTTTTGGAGGGCACACTATTCAAAATGTATACTGCAGTCTCCACTGCATAACCCCAAATGGAACTAGGGAGATGAGCATAACTCATCATTGATTGAACCATGTCCAACAAGGTTCTATTTCTCCTTTCCGATTCACCGTTTTCCTGTGGTGTGCCGGGAGCTGAGAGTTGGGATGTAATTCCATGTTCTATCATATACTTCCTAAATTTTAAATCCATGTACTCTCCACCTCGATCCGATCGAAGTGTTTTAACTCTTTTGCCTAATTGATTTTCAACCTCAGTCTTGAATTCCTTGAACTTTTCAAGTGCTTCAGACTTGTGGTGCATTAGGTAAATATGCCCCTATCTGGAATAATCATCTATAAAAGAGATGAAATATTCATATCCTCCCCTGGCTTTAACATTCATCCGACCACAAAGGTCTGAATGTATAAGCTCGAGAGTATCGTTGAATCTATAACCTTTTCCACTAAAAGGTCTTTTAGTCATCTTGCCTTCTAGGCATGATTCACATACTGGCAAGGAATTTTCTTCTAACTCGTTTAGATGTCCGTTCTTATCAATCTCTCAATTCTATTGAGATTAATGTGGCCCAATCTTAGATGCCAAAGATGAGCATTTTCTTTAGGAGAATTTTTTCGTTTCTTAGTTTGTGCATTTGCAATTTTAAATAATTCAGTGTTCAAAATCATTTCTACTGAATTAGGCTTTGAAACATACAATCCATTTTCTAATGAAGCTGAACATATTTCTAAACATTTCTTCAAAATAAACACTTTATTCATTGAAAAGGAAACATAAATACATTGTTCAATAAGGTAAGAAATGGAAATAAGGTTTCTAGTAAACCCTGGTATCACTAATATATTGTCCAACAATAAATATTTCTTAACAAAATAAAGCTTCATTGTGCCTACTGCTACAGCTGAGACGACTTCTCCATTTCTAACCCGGAGTGTTATCTCTCCTTGCTCTAGCTGCTACCAGGAATCAATTCCCTGAAAAGAAGAACAAACATGATTAGTGGTGCCTGAATCAAGTATCCAAGCTGTTTTATCATTATCCACTAAACAAGCTTCTAGGCAAAGTAAATCATATTTACTTTCCTTCTTCTTTTCTGCAATGTACTTTAGACAGTTCCGTTTCCAATCCCCGTCTTCGTTGCAGTGGAAACACTTTCCTTTGTCAGCAACGTCTTTGATTTTCTTGCCCTTCTGGGCGGCAACTTTGTCAGCCTGTTTCCCTTTACAAACCTTCTTCATGTTCTTCTTCTTACCTCCCAGGTTAGAAGAAGATGAAGCCACTGTTTTTGTCCCAGAGGTCGAACCTCTGTGATAACTTCTACTGGCAACATTTGCCTCACCTTTCAATCCCTGAATTTTCATCAAAGACTGAAAGGTATGGAGTTCATTCAGAAGGGAGGTAAGATTAAAAGTAAGCTTGTTCATAACACCATTACTTCTAAACTGTATAAAACTATCTGGAAGGTTTTCTAGAATGAAGCTGATCTGGCTCGACTCATCGATGGAAGCACCATTCGACTCCGCGATGTTAAAATGTACCATCATATCCATGACATGATCCCGAACAAATGTATCCTCTGGCATCCTCGAGTTTAATATGTACTTTAGGGCATTATGTCGGGCTTGTGTGGACTGTTGTCCAAACATACCCTGCACATTATCCATGATTTCCTTGGCGGTAATCATGCCCTCATGCTTCTTGGCTAATATGTCAGACATACTTGGCAGCATGTAGACCTTGGCCTTATCATTGGCCTTGATCCATCGATCATATGCATCACGAACACTTCGTGACGCATTCGAGCCTGGCACCTGAGGACACTCCTCAGTTAGCACAAACTTCAGATCATCCACTACCAAAATAGTGTTGAGTTTGTTTTTCCATGTCATCATATTCTCTCCGGTTAACTTTTCCGCACCCAATAAGGAAAGTATAGAGCTAGACATTTTTGCTGAAAAATTTACAAATAAACTTGTATGAGTTTCTTGCTATAACTCTAATCCAATCATGTTTTAGCTAATTATCAAATGTTCCTAGGCATTTATAAATTTCAATGATACTCCGAAGGGTAATAAAAAACACTCCTCTAGACCAAGACACTCTTGACCAAAACCTAATACCAGAATAACTCTTATTCCTATAGGTTTTAGTTACCATTTTTTCGGTCTGAATACATACACAACTTATGTATCCCGTGAGTGTAACCCTTTGTCTTTAGATCCCAGAGTCTCGATCCAATAAAATCCGCCAAAGGGAGGACTAGATTGGAAAATAATCTAAGGAAATCTTTATCCCTTTCGGGTGTCTACTGTGTTAGATCCCCTATGATCAAGCCCTCCGAAGGGATTGTCTGGTCCAGGCCAAACTAGCATGCTGACCATAGTGGTCAAACGGTGTAAACTGACAAAAGAGACCGTAGGTTTTGTTTTCACTAAGCTTGCTCCCACTCACTATAAGTACCCTCTCCATTCACCTTGGTATTGATTCATACAAACACCATCTGAAGAGGGACGCTCCCATTTGCGCCACGAGGCCAAGTATGAGTCGCACAGTGTGAATTTCCCGGAGATAGCGTAGGTGGAAAATATGTATCTCAAACACTTTTCCTCCCACTGAATACTTTAAGTCTATAGAAATCTTTCTTAGGCTAAAACCCGACTAATGGTTTTACCAATATCTATCAACATAACTCTTATATTGATAATCAATATAACTCTTATATTGATTTTATCCTAAGTTTGTTAATATAACTCCTTATATTAAACCTAGGATTTCTAGATTATTAACCCCTTAATAAACCCGCTGACGTTATTGTAATTTATAAGGCTCTCTGATTAAATTTCACTCCCAAGTTAGTTCCCAGGTAGGGGTGTTCCGTTTCAAATCGAATTAAATACTGACCTAGACAGAGAACTTTCCTTAGACAGAGTTCCTCTTTTAATCATAGCTTATAAATTACTTGGTTCCTAATTCTAATCTAATTAGAACTAGATAACCTAAGGTCTATTATTTCCAAGTCCTAAACACTTTAAAAGTAATAATTAACCTTAGGTGACATGCATACTATGTTATAGTGCTTGATCATTCATCACATGAATAATAAAACATTCATAGTATATTCATCTCATGAAAAATAATGCATGTCAATGTTGTCCAAAAATTAATATAACAACCTTATATTAATTAATCATGCAAACTATATAATATAACTCTTTATATTATAAATGATGCATGAAAATGCTTAACCTAAGGTGGGATTTCTAAAATATAAGCATACACTATGCATGGCAATAATTACACAACAATTGCATAATTAAAATAGCAAAAATGTGACCAATTTTGGCACCCTAGAAATAATTTTAATTAATATAATCTAATTATATTAATTAAAATTAAAATTATTAAATATATTAAAATAAAATGTTTTAATAATTAATATAAATAATAAAAAAACGTTTCTGCTCGTTGCTCCTCGCGTGAAACGTATCCGACGTTGCAACGCTGATAGCAGCGTTGCAACGCTACCTTTGTCGTTTTCTGCCAAGCGTTGCAACGTTGCCTCCTGCGCGCGCCTTCTCCCACAAGCGCGACGTTGCAACGCTGATGAACAACGTTGCAACGCTGCACACAAACAACAACAATCTCCATTATTTTTGGCTCGTTTTCGTTCCAATATTTTCAGCAACCGCTCTGCCTCGATCGACACGGACTTACAGACTCGATTTACAATTAAATTTGTCCAAAACACCGGGCCCTTACATTGAACATTTCAATGGAAATTGTAAATCTATGTGCCAAAATTGAATACATCTAATCTTGCAAAAACCGTTCATACATCTCATGCACAAAACAGTAAATTCCACCTTGTTCTTGAAAATTCCAGAACATAAAACAAGAACGCAATTGTGTCAGATACCAATTGTAGGGAATCGAAGTCCCCGCAGCGGAAACGAATGCGAATCGCGCGCTCTTGATTTAGTTACAATGGAAAATTCAAGAACGTAAAACATAGATTAAGCATAAAATACAGAAATGGACAACAAATATATTACCTTTGAAGAACCTTTCTTCAAGTGCTCCTCTCTCCACGGTCACGATCTCAGCAACAAGAACTCCAACACACGTAGACACGACCACCGGATCTTCTCCGTTGTTCTCTAGGTGAGGGAGGAAGGTGGGTTCCCTTTAGGCGTGGTGAGGTATTTTTCTGAGAGAGATTTGTGTTTTTGAGTACTTCCAACAACACAATTAGGAGGCTTGTCAAACTTTCTAAAAAACTGAACCTAGTTGCATCTCATGCCCCTATATATATAGAGGAATGGGATGGAAATGACCATCCTACCCCCCCTTCAATCTCCCTTTAGTATATAGTTTATATATGAATCTAATTCACATTAAAACTATATATTATATCAATTACATCATGTATAATTGATATAACTCCTCATGTATGAAATTGAACACTTCAATTTTACTCCTAACTTTATACCCTCAATATTACCATGTTGAGCCAATGGAGGGATCTAATGGACCTACAGATCATGAGCTCCAATGATG
Source organism: Trichosanthes cucumerina (assembly GCA_036507285.1). Classification (NCBI taxonomy): domain Eukaryota; kingdom Viridiplantae; phylum Streptophyta; class Magnoliopsida; order Cucurbitales; family Cucurbitaceae; genus Trichosanthes; species Trichosanthes cucumerina. Next base: position 66,225,815 of record CM071838.1, read on the forward strand.
TGAGATTAACTGATCAAACTCTTTGATCCAGGTTAATCAATATTCATTAACTACAAGTCCCTCCACTATAGACTTGTAGTCGCACTCTCCTCACTCAGAGACATTATTGTGTCCACTGATATAGTCATTACCCATGAGTCGACCCTTCACAGGTTTTTCGTAATCACAGTTGGGTCAAATTACCGTTTTATCCCTGTGATTACCTCTCTGCTCCTTAAGCACCACTGATCCTCTAATGAACAACAAGCCTGAGGTCCTACCTTAGACTCATACCCTCATAGAGGACGGGGCCCCGTTGTTCAAGACACGAGTCGGGTTCTTAAGGGAAAAACCTATCGATTCCTCGATGAGAGGAATGAGTGAATTCCATCTTGCATAGTTAAGTTCCCACTACCTACGAGGTTCTCATCCCCGAGAAGGTAGGCTTATTGAGTCGACTCTGTGCCACTCTCACCCATACTAGTCTAAGGACAAACCCCTCTAAGTAGGAGTTCTTAACTTGCTCAGAATTCAGGTCAAGTCACTAATGACCATCTATAAATTACTAGTCTTATCCTGTTAACGGTGTTATACTGGTTACACTAATTATTTGTGATCCAGTCTTGTATGAACTCTTCATACAGGATGCCCTCACTCGCATGTCAACTACATGAATTAGTTGGATTACCTCATTTGTACTAATTACAAAGTGGGTCGCATCCATGGTGTTACCAGAATGAGGTTTCCAACCTTATTCTTATACCATAGACTATTTAGGTTATAATCTTGAAGTCAACCCAAATAGTGTCCACTACACTGAGTTCAAGATAAACGTTATAACCTTAAAGCTTAGTTTATTGGATTTATAAAAGCAAGACTGTAATCTTATAAAAAAAAAATAACACTTTATTTAATTGATCAAAATTACACAAGTTTAGGGCATAAATCCCAACATGGACAAGACAATCCCTTCGGAGGGCCTGATCATGGGAGTCGGAACATCGTGAATTCCTGAAAGAGATACAATTTCCTGGTTGGTTTTCCTTTTTGGTTCACCTCTCGATGGTTATTGTTTGGATGGATGCTTGGAAACTTAAAGATTGAGGGTGACACTCAAAGAATTTGTTAAGTGTTAATGAATTCGACCGAACAATGGTAATTAGACGCCTAATGGAATAAGAGTTATTATGGGATTAGGGTCTGATCGAGAAAGTCTCGTTCTAGAGGAGGAGTGTTCTGTTCACCCTTCGATGGCGGTCATTCTAAACCTCTAGGATATTATTGCAAAATTTTGAATGACCTAGGGATCATGAAACATTTTTTGCTAAAACTTAATTGGTTTTAAAAACTTTTTTGCGAGACTGACACAAAGTTTTCTAATTTTTCAGCTTAAAATGTCTAGCGCAATTATAGCTCTACTCGCGTTTGATAAACTAGTTGGAGATAATTGCCAAACTTGGAAAAACAACATTATCACAATTTTTGTAACTGACGATATTAAGTTCGTGCTCTCTGAGAAGTGTCCTCAGATGTCGGGCTCGACTGCATCGCGAAGTGTTCGCGATGCATACGATCGATGGATCAGGGCCAATGAAAAGGCCAAGGTCTATATTATTGCCAGAATGTCTGATGTTTTGGAAAAAGTATGAGCTGATCGTCACCGCTAAGGAGATCATGGAGTACTTGCAGGAAATGTTTGGACAACAATCCTTTCAAGTCCGACATCACTCGCTAAAATACGTCTTCAATGCACGACTGAAAGAGGGGTCGTCTGTCCGTGAACTTGTTCTAGACATGATGACCCACTTTAATCTAGCTGAGATGAACGAGGCTTCCATTGACGAGTCGAGCTAGGTCAGATTTATTCTGGAGACTCTTCCGAAGAGTTTCCTTTAGTTTCGTAGCAATGCTGTTATGAACAAAATTAGCTACACTATGACTACCCTCCTCAATGAGCTACAGAATTTCCAGTCCTTGAACAGGGTCAGGGCACCGGAATCTGAGGCAAATGTTGCCTACAGGTCTTATCACAGGGGTTCATCCTCGGGGACTAAACTTGTTGCTCCTTCACGCTCGAAAGGGAAGAAGAGGATGAAGAGGGGTAAAACTGACCGAGCTACCTCCTAGAAGGGCAAGAAGGTCAAGGAAGTTGCAGAAAAAGGAAAGTGTTTCCACTGCAATGGGGGCGGACACTGGAAGAGGAACTGTCCCAAATTTCTAGCCGAGAGGAAGAATAAAGGTAAATGTGATTTACTTGTGACAAAAACCTGTTTAGTGGAGAGTAGTGACTTTTCCTGAATATTGGATTCGGGCGCCACTAACCATGTTTGTTCTTCTTTTCAGGGGATTCATTCATAGCAGCAGCTGCGAGAGGGTAAGCTGACTCTACGGGTTTTATCTAGGGAGCTTGTCTCTGCTGCAGCGATCGGTACGGTGAAGCTACATTTCGGCGAAAAGTACTTATTATTAGATAATTTGTACATTGTACCAGGGTTTACTAGAAACCTTGTTTCCGTTTCCTGCCTGATTGAACAATGTTTATCTGTTTTCTTTGAATCCAATAAAGCATTTATTTCTTTCAAAGGCAATCTTATTTGTTAAGCTTCAATTGAGCATAATCTGTATGTTTTGAAACCTAATTCGGTCAAAAGTGTTTTGAACACTGAATTGTTTAAAACTGCAGAAACACGAACTAAGAGCGAAAGTTTCTCCTAAGGAAAATGCCCATCTTTGGCATCTACGGTTAGGGCACATTAATCTCAATAGGATTGAGAAACTAGTGAAGAGTGGACTTCTAAATGAGTTGGAAGAAAAATCTTTACCGGTGTATGAGTAATGCCTTGAGGGCAAAATGACCAAACGTCCTTTTAGTGGAAAAGGATATAGAGCCAAGGAGCCCCTTCAGTTTATACATTCTGACCTCGGTGGTCCGATGAATGTTAAAGCACGAGGTGGTTATGAATACTTCGTGTCTTTCATAGACGATTACTCGAGATATGAGTATATTTACCTAATGCACAAGAAGTCTGAAACTCTTAAAAAGTTCAAGGAGTACAAGATTGAGGTTGAGAACCTCTTAGGTAAATTGCTTAAAACACTTCGATCGGATCGAGGTTTGGAGTATATGGACATTGAAAGACTATATGATAGAACACGAAATTATGCCCCAACTCTCAGCTCGGTCGATGATGAGCTATGCTCGTCTCCCTGATTCCTTTTGAGGTTACGCAGTGGAGACTGCAGTCTATATTTTGAACAACGTTCTTTCGAAGAGTGTTTGTGAAACACCTTTCGAACTCAGGAATGGTCGTAAAGGCAGTTTACACCATTTCTGAATTTGGGGATGCTCGACCCACGTGTTAGTGTCAAACCCGAAAAAGTTGGAACCCCGTTCGAAATTGTGCCTATTCGTAAGTTACCCCAAAGAGACTAGGGGTGTTCTATTTTACGATCCTAAGGAAAATAAGCTGCTTGTGTCGACAAACGCCACTTTCTTAGAGGAAGACCACGTCAGGGATCATTTACAAAGGAGTTAAATTGTGTAAAATCAAATGGACAGTTCATCAACAAGAGTTGCTGACGGGGATAGTACGTCAACAACAAGTGTTGTTGATCCTAGCACGTCTAGTCAAATTCGTTCGCAAGAGTTGGGAATGCCTCGACGTAGTGGGAGAGTTGTGAGATAGACGGATCGTTACATGGATTTTGCTGAAACTTCAGTTGTCGCTCCTGATGATGACTGTGAGGATCCATTGACCTATGATCAGGCAATGGTTGATGTTGACAAAGACGAGTTGATTAAAGCTATGGACAAGGAAATGGAGTTTATGTACTTCAATTCTGTCTGGGAGCTTGTGGATCAACCGGATGGGGTAAAACCTTTTGGTTGCAAATGGATCTACAAGCGTAAACGTGACATAGATGGGAAGGTGCAGACCTTCAAAGCCCGACTAGTGGCAAAGGGTTTTACCCAAGTTGAAGGGGTTGACTATGAAGAGATCTTTTCACCTGTTGCCATGGTAAAGTCGATCAGGATCCTTCTGGCCATTGTCGCGTATTATGACTACGAGGTATGGCAGATGGACGTCAAGACAACCTTTCTGAATGACAAACTTGATGAAACCATCTACATTGACTAGCCCAAAGGGTTCATTGCCCAAGGACAAGAGTAAAAGGTTTGTCGGCTTCATAGGTCTATTTATTGACTGAAACAAGCTTCGAGGTCTTGGAATATAAGGTTTGATGAGGCAATCAAATCTTATGGCTTTGATCAAAATGTCGACGAGCCTTGTGTCTATAAGAAAATAGTTGACGAAACTGTCGAATATTGACAAGATGTTGTCTAGGTATAAGATGAATAACTCCAATAAGGGTGTACTACCTTTCAGGCATGGGGTTCACTTGTCTAGGGACCAGTGTCCTAAGACTCCTCAAGATGTTGAAGATATGAGACGGATCCCATATGCTTCAGCTGCAGGGAGCCTGATGTATGCTATGCTGTGTACTAGGCCCGACATCTGTTATGCTATAGGATTTGTCAGTAGCTATCAATCCAATCCAGGATTAGATCACTGGACAGCCGTAAAGGCAATCCTCAAGTATCATAGGAGAACGAGGAATTACAGCTTAGTGTATGGTAGTGGGGATTTGATCCTTACATGATACACAAATTCTGATTTTCATACCAATAAGGATTCTAGGAAATCCACTTCGGGGTCAGCCTTCAATCTGAATGGAGGAGCTGTAGTATGGCGAAGGATAAAGCAGGGATGCATCGCCGATTCCACTATGGAAGTGGAGTATGTTGCGGCTTGTGAAGCTGCAAAAGAAGCTGTTCGGCTTAGGAAGTTCATGAAAGATTTGGAACTTGTTCCAAATATGAACTTGTCGATCACACTGTTCTGTGATAACAGTGGTGCAGTAGCCAACTCCAGAGAGCCTCGAAGCCATAAGAGAGGCAAACACATTGAGCGGAAGTATCATCTGATACGGGAGATTGTGCACCGCGAAGACGTGACAGTCACACAGATCGCGTCGGAGCACAATGTAGATGATCCATTTACAAAGCCCCTCACTGCTAAGGTATTTGAGCGTCACCTAGAGAGTCTAGGTCTTCGAGTGCTTCTTAACTAGGGCAAGTGGGAGATATGTAAACAGGTATTCAATGCCCTAGTTTATTGTATTACTTCATTGGAATTTTTGTCCTAATCTCGTGTTTGTAAATTATTATTTGAAATTAATAAGAGTTATTCATTTCACACTTTGTGTTCGCAATATTTACAAACTTTTCCAATAAACTAAGCTCCAGGGTCATTGAATTTATGAGAGTACTAGAAGTTGAACGGTGTGTAGTGGACACGCAAGGAGGATCACGTTCAAGTTAATGACCTGAATGGTCTATAGTATATGGATAGGGTTGGAGACCTAGTCCTGGATACGCTGTGGATGTGACCCGCTTTGTATTAGATACAAACGAGGTGATCTGACTTGTTCATGTGGTTGACATCCGAGTGGGGGCATCCTGTGCAATGAGATTGTACAAGACCGGACCGTGAATTATTAGATCTAGTGATGTAACACCGTTGACAGTAAGGACTAATAACTTCGTAGATGACCATTAGTGACTTGACATGAATTATGAGCATGTTACGGACTCCTATCTACGGGGGTCAGTCCTTTGACTAGTACGGGTGAGGGTTGTCATAGTTACTCGCCCAATATGCCTATCTTCTCAGGGACAGGACCAAGTAGGGAGCTGGGAACTTAACTAGACGAGATGAAATTCACTCGTTCCCGCCTTTAGGAAAACTAGAGGGGTTGTTCCCTTAAGTGCTGTCTTTGGGGCTTGGACAACGGGCGCCCACCTTCTTAGTTGCCCAAGAAGGGTGTTGTGTATGGTTGGACCAACACGATATGTTGTTCATTAGAGGAGCAGTGGGGACTTAAGGAACAAGAGGTAGACAAGGAGAAAGACGGTAATTAGACCCAGCAGTGTCTACGAACAACCTGTGAAAGGTCAACTCATGGGCCTTGGTTATATCAGTGGACACGTAATATTTTGCACTGACGGGAGTGCAGCTATGGGCTTTAGTGGAGTGTTATCGTAGCTAATGAAGGTTGATTAACCGGGTCAAAGAGTTTGATGAGTTAATCACGGATCATTGGAGCTCATCACTGTAGGTCCATTAGGTCCCTTGGTTGGCTCCATCTGGGTTAAAAGAAGGGTTAACGTTTTGGTATGAAATTGAAGTGTTCAATTTCACTTAGAGGCATTTATGTCATTTATATGAGATATGAATGATATAATATATAGTTTAATGTGAATGAGATTCATAATAAACTATAGGTTAGCCTAATTGTTGAATTAGGTCTAATTAGAGAAATTAATTGAGAGAAATTAAATTGGATGTAATTCAATTTAATTAATCCACAATTATTGCAAATGTGATTTGCAATATGAGATATGAGATATCTTATATGGTTATGCAAATATGATTTGCATAACCTATGGTTGTGGTAAAATGGTGATAATGTGGAGATTTTAACTCCATTATTATTCCACTATTTAATTCCTTCTTGCAAGAAGGAAAACATACTAACACTCTCATTTTTCTGGATTCTCACCCAAAGAGAAGAGCTTTCTCTCAACCTTTTCTCTCAATTCTCCTCCCTCTCCAAAACCAAAAGTCCCACCACTTTCCTTCATCCAAAGGAAGACAACCGAGAAGGTCGTTGGTGGTGTTCGATTTTCATTCGAGAAAAGCATTCGTTGTGATCGAGGAGTACGAAGTGTTCGTGACCAAGGAAGGAACTTTGAAGAATAGTCTGCAACAAGTAAGTACGTTCTTCTCGCTGTTATTTCTTCCTACTTTTATATGTTTAACTTAGATCTAAGTGTTAGATAATTTTGACAAAATTCTAGTAGCGTAATGATACCTTGACGATTCGATCGTCTTCCGCTGCGTGGGGATTTTCATTCCCTTCACACTCCTTCACGACTACTAGGTTAAAGGGATGAATGTTCCCTTAAGTGGTGTCTTCAAGACTTAAACAAAGGGCCCGACCCTCTCATTGGCCCGTGAGGGACTTCTTTTTGTTGGTAGGACCACAAACAAATTGTTCATTAGAGAAGCACTGGTACTTAAGGTACAAGATGTAACCCAGGGGTAAAACGGTAATTTGACCTAGCTGGTATTACAAACATTCGTTAAGGATTGACTTGCTGCTGTTATTGGTCAAAATCCGTGGACACAGAAATATATCTGCAGTGAGAATAGTGCAGCAGCGAGACTTTAGTGGAGTGTTCCCGCAGTTAACAAATGTTGATTAGGAGGTTAATGACATTAACCGAGCTTCTCGATAGGGAGTGGGGAGTTCCCCTTCTTTTTGGTTCTCCTGGTAAGATGCATGATCGATGTTTTTTTGGTGCAAGTAACGAATTGCTGTGAAAAAGTCTCTCCTCTCTTAATTTCCCTCTTCTCTTCCAACTGTTGGAATCATTCCCACCAAAGGAATTGGTCTACGAAATCCAAAGAATAGGAGGTTCTCCAAGTGGTGTTGTCCTGTTGGAAAGGATGAATAGAGGAATTGGTGTCTGTTGTGTTGCTGTTCAATTCGAGCAAGGAGTTGCTTATTTGATCTACAAAGGTAATCATATCTATCCTTTTAGTTTAATTGTGACACAACATGTTTGCATATCTTGTTTAACACCATGTTTAATCTAATTAGATTAGAATTGTATGTTCATCTCTGTATTATTGTCAATGTACTGGTATTTGTTTTCAACAAAAAACAATCAAGCAATTTCGATTTTTAATCACGCTTCCGTTGCTCAAGGGGATCAGATTCCCATCCGAATTGGGTTATTTCTAATAGAGTCATATTGTGGTATTTATAGGAGGAGTCTTTTTCCAACCCTATTTTAACGATTATTTTATTATATTTAATAGTTTTTTGTTTTTTTTAACCATAATCCTCGCCAATTGCTTTACGTAATATTTTTCTAACAAATAATAAGTTCTCTAGTTTATTTAATTATTAGTTATTCAAAGAACTAATGTCAATTCTTGGAAACTAAGTTTGCTACTTATTCACTCATCTATAATGTATTAAAAATTTAGGATGTTTTAATTTGTTTGGACTACTTTTTCCCTATTTTAAGTTCTAATTTTATTAAGATTTCATCAACATAAACATTAATAATGGCAATATCTTTCAAGTTTTATTTTTGTTAAGCAATTGGTTACTAAATGGTTAAACAATGCCAAAGAGAGTATAGTTGAATTGATATTTCAAGCGTATTAAAAGCCACGAGATCTATGGTTTTAATCCCCCAACCTCCTTTTGTACGAAAGAAATAAAGTTTGTCAATGCATTGAAAACCAATGATTACTTGCTAATTATATTTAATACTAAATCCTAAGATAACTTGCGGGGATAACTCCGTTGGGAGAGCATCAGATTAAAGATCTAAAGATCATGTTTTCGATCTATTTTCACTGCATTTTTATTTTCTTATCATTCTTACAACCCCACACACATATACACTTTGAATAAGAAAAATAATATTTCTTGTCCCTAAGCTTTTCAACATATATAAACTTTAATCATATACTTTAAACTTCATCAAATTGTGTCATAAACTTCAACACGTTTGCAATTTTATCCTTGTCTAATTTAAGCTCACTAATTATAATCTAAAGTAATGAAAAAACCTCCATAAACTCATTAATTTAATTAAAACCAAAAATTTCACAAAATTAAGTCGGATTGCCGCACAAAATTAACATTTAAATAACATAGAAAAAATTCACAAATTTTAATATTAATTTAGCTCTACTAATGTTTTTAGTTAAATATTATTAATTTCGTGTCATGCATATGAAATTAGAATTCGTTATTCAGTACATATGAGAACAAATTATTAACAATCTTTCACATGGAAACTTATGAAAGGATTAAAATTGCAACATTTTTTAAAGTTTAAGGTTAAGATTACCACACTTATCCACATTTGGAGTTGAATTTTATGATATTGAAAGTGTACGATAAAAATTGACACAACATGACAAGTTAAGTAGTAATGGAATTTTCTGTATTCTAAACTAAATAATATATCAAATATTAACAATTATGGAAAAAAAATATTTTTTTTTACTATTTTTTTTTTGGTTCTTTATTTTGTAATTTAAAAGGTATGTCATTAACCACTAATTCTTAATAGCGAATAAATTAATGAAATAACTCTTTAATTAATAAATAAAAAATATACGATAGTTATAAAAAGTGTTTTCTAACAAAATTGTATTTTCAAACATGTTTTGCTTACCAATTTGTTGGGTGGGCCTTAGACTAAAGATGCAAAGGTGGAAATCGGTCTCTCCTTTTGTTGATGCTCAAATTCGAGCACAGACGTACCTGATTTGTACATAAGGTCAACAGTGAATTTTTATTCTCGGGGGAAAAACGATGGTTTATGAAATAAAGAAAAGAAAATTGCACACCAATGTGGCGCTTGCCACAACCACTCCAATGTTTAAGTTAGAGAGGTTTATGTGTACCAATGTAAACCCGAGATCATTCCTTGAAATTTCCTTAAAAAGAAAATGAAAATTTTGTTTCATATGTATGGTGTTATTTTAAAAAGAATAGAAAAGAAAAGAAAGAAAAGCAAAAGAAAAGAAGAAAAGGACAAAAGGATAAAACAAAGGGAAAAGAACAAAGGAAGTCCACCGCCTATTACCTTTTAAGATTATTTTAAACCATTTTTCTCCATTTCCCCATTTCCTTCACATTTTAACAAATTAAAGTTGAGGCCTTCGTGGGAGAGAACTTAAGGAAGAAGAGGGGAAGAGTTTTCTGGTTTTGAGGTTTAAGAAGGAAGGAGAAATGTTCAACTCAATTTTCATGGCAATTCTATGATCAATTCAACCATGTTCTGATTTTTTAATCATTTGGAGCTCAAAAAAAAGAGGTAAGATTTGAGGTTTGATTTCTTGAAAGTTAATTCATTTTGGAACAAAATTCGTGAAGGAAGCTCGCGCCAATTCTGATCATAAGTTACTGATTTGTGAAGAAGAAGGCATATGACAGATTTTGCTGTCAAATCCGGGAAGTCTCTGGTTTTTAGATTGTCCTGATCAGTAGGATTCGAATCAAAAGCTCTAATAGGTTTGGTTAGAAAGCTTATTAAATTTCCTACAACTTTCATGAAGAACTCATGAAAAGAAATCGACTGGAAGGTCTTTTAAATTTCAGGTCAAGATTCGGGTTGCAGCATGGAAACGAATCCCGAATAGCAGAAGTTTGTTTCTGGCGAAGCCGTTTTCGAGGTATTTTTGAACAACTCTGTTGGGTATCTCAATTTCATTTCTTCATATGCTTTTTAGAGGGTTCAAAAAGGAAAAGTTTGGTATAAAGTACATCCTATTTGGCTAAGTAATGAAGGAGTTATGGATGTCTGAAGTCAGGGTATGGAATCAGTAAAATGCAGGAAAATTGGATGGTGTGCTTTTTGTAATTTTAAGGTTGAAAATCATGAGCTCGAGGTTCTAATGCTTGGATTTGGTTTGTTTGACAGGCCAAGAGGAAATAGGTCGAGTGTACGGGCCAAACTTCTAGTTCTAACACTGTGAGTGACAAAACGAACCTCGAAAATGGTTTATAGGCTTGTATTATGCTTATGAAAATGCAAGGTTTTGCTAAAACGAAATGGTTTCAATGCTTATTGTTTTCCTTTGAACACATGTTTATGAGTATTCATATTTTCTAAGAAATGATTTCAAGTGCTCGTTGTGAGCCTAAATGTCGTGATGAAATTTATATGGGAGCATATGTTCCTGATTGTCGAAATTTATGAAAATGTTATGATTTCGAGCAAGTATGTACTAGCAAGTATGATTTAAAGATTCCCAGTTTTAATGAACAAGCTGAGTATGCTTGATTTTTACGAAAGAAAAGATAAGTAGGCAATTTTAAATATTTTTATGTGTTTTTTCTGAGTCTTGAATGAGTAAATGACTGAGACATTGAGCCCGAGGCTATATAGTACCGTGTGCACACAGGCCATTTTCTGTTGTCGACGTTGAGTGTACTCTGTGACAACAATGTTGTCGTGAGTGTTGGGCGGGCTCCACTACGACAAAGACGATGGGAGTGTTGGGTGGGCCCCACTACATCGTAGAGTAAACGTTGGTTGTATTGAGTGTGTCCTACACAACGTAGATTGTCATACATTTTTAAATGGTTAGTAGTATCGATATGCCTTGCGAGATTTTAATGACGTACTTGCTGGATTTCTGAAAAGTTATTTTGATTACACGTGTATTTCTAACGCTTAATTACATATGCATATGCTCATAGGGGTCCAGGTGATATGATTTATGAGTTATTAGATCTTTAACTCCGTCACTCACTGAGCTTTTAGCAGGTAGTTCGGGAGGAGGTGTGACAACTTGGTATCAAAGCAGTTAGCTCCATGGGGAATAAGACAGAGCAAGTTAGCTCTAGAAGAAACTAAAAAGTAAATAGCAAGTTATTGAGTTAGTTCAATAGAACTAGCAGAGCATGGTCCATGTAAGGATAAGAGTAAGTCCAGTAAGGACTAGAATGTGAACACAAGTCTAGAATTGTGCATTTGAGTTAAGTATTCATTACATGTCTGGTATGTTGATATGTTATAGAAGTCATGCCACCACGTACTAGCAGACGATGCAGGCAAGATCAGGACGGGACGCAGGATCCTAGACAAGCCCAATCTGATAGGGGATCTTGTGCCCCGAGAGTCTAGATGGGGCCAGAATTATACAGCATGCTAATTCCTCAAAGGAGGTAAGTAAGCCATAAAGAGTAGTGCTAAGTGATCCAGACAAGACATATAGAATAGATTACCTAAAAGAATTAGGAGCCACAGTGTTTGAGGGTTCCAATGATTCAGCTGACGCCAAGGTTTGGTTGAATATGCCTGAGAAATGTTTTGATGTGATGATTTGTTCTGAGGAGCAGAAAGTTAAGTTAGCCACATTCTTGTTGCTGAAGGAGGCCGAAGGATGATGGAAATCAATATTAGCCAAGTGTAGAGATTCACGTACTTTGGACTGGCAAAGTTTCAGAAGCATATTTTAAAATAAGTATTACCCAAGCACGTATCGCGAGTTAAAGGGGACCTAGTTAGTTTGTTTAATTAACAGCAAGATTGCAGAGAGGGCAAGAGTCTATTGCCAGTATAGCAAGGAAAACTCCATGTGTGATTTGTTGCAAGAATTGTCGAGGTCATTGTCTTGTGAGTGTTTGTACGTGCTACCAGTGCGGACAACAAGGACATGTCAAGAGCGATTGTCCAAAGCTGTGGACAGCCGCACAGAGGGACCAGGGAGTTGAGTCCCAAACAGTCGAGCAACCGAGAATTCCAGTCGCTGCAGGAGAGGGCACCAACGGTGCTATTTCCAGCCGATCTATTAGGGTTGCCACCTAATAGGAAAGTTAAGTTCACTATTAAATTGTTACAGGGGACAACACCTGTTCCGCACGAGCCGTCTAGAATGGCTCCAAGTAAGATAAGGGAGTTGAAGATGCAGTTACAAGAACTGGTTGATAAGGGATACATCATACCTAATGTATCGCCTTGGGGAGCTCTAGTGTTATTTGTAAAGAAAAAAGATGGTACCCTTAGATTATGCAATGATTATAGACAGTTAAACAAAGTCACGATACGTAACAAGTATCCTTTGCCTCGTATAGATGACTTGTTTGACAAGTTATGAGGAGCATCAGTGTTTTCTAAGATTAATTTAAGATCCGGATACCATCCGTTAAAGATAAGGGAATCAGATATTCCTAAGACAACATTCCGAACGAGGTACGGGCATTATGAGTTTTTAGTAATGCCATTCGGTTTAACGAATGCACCAGCAGTTTTCATGGACCTCATGAACAGGATATTCCATCAGTATTTGGACCAGTTTGTAATAGTATTTATTGATGACATGTTAGTTTATTCAGTTGACAGGAAAGCTCATGAGGAACATTTAAGGATTGTTTTACAAACACTACGCGATAAACAGTTGTACGCTAAACTAACCAAATGTGAGTTTTGGTTGAATCAGGTAGTGTTTGGGGTAAGTTGTTTCAACAAATGGAGTTGGTATGGATCCGCATAAAGTAAAAGCTATGGTCAACTTAGAGAGACAAGCTAATGCGACAGAGATACGTAGTTTCCTAGGCTTAGCAGGATACTACAGATGATTTGTTGAGGATTTATCACGATTAGCATTACCCTTAACAACCTTTACAAGGAAGAATGTTAAGTTTGAATTGTCAGATAAGTGTGAACAGAGTTTTTCAGGAGCTGAAAACAAGGTTTGTGACAGTACCTATTCTAACACTTCCTGTAACGGGAAACGAGTATGTGATTTACTGTGATGCTTCAAGACAAGGATTAGGATGTGTGCTCTTGCAAGAAGGAAAAGTAATAGCTTATGCGTTAAGACAATTGAAAAAGCACGAGTGTAATTACTTTACCCACGATCTTGAGCTAGCATTAGTTTTGTTAGCATTGAAATTTGGAGGATTTATTGTTTGGTGAAAGGTGTCACATTTACACAGATCATAAGAGTCTGAAATATATCATTGATCAGAGAAAGTTGATTATGAGACAGAGAAGATGGTTAGAAAAGATTAAAGATTATGATTGTACCATAGAATACCATCCAAATAAGGCGAATGTAGTAGCAGATGCATTAAGCAGGAAGTCGAGACTTCCTAGGGATGCCTTGTGTGGTATTCGAGCAATTTTTTTAAGTACTCTAAAGGATTCTAAGGCAATTGTGACTGCAGAGAATTCAGGTGCGCCTTTAGTTAAATTCCAGATCAGGTCTTTACTCGTAGCAGAGGTTGTGAAAAGACAACGAGAGAATAATAACGTGCAGAAAATGTTTGGAATGTCCAAACAGGGCCCAGAGGCATAATTTAGAATGAGAACAGATGAAACCATAGTTAAGTAGAGAAGACTATGTGTCCCTAGTTTTAGTGAGCTTAAAGATGCTATTCTAGAGGAAGCTCACAATTCAGCTTACACTATGCATCCAGGAAGCACCAAGATGTATAAAACTATGAAGGGGACTTATTGGTAGCCTGGGATGAAGCGAGAGTTAGCTGACTATGTTGATAGATGTTTGATCTGCCAACAGGTTAAACAAGTTAGACAGAAGCAAGAAGGACTCCTTAACCCATTGCCAGTGTCGGAATGGAAATGGCAACATATCACTATGGATTTCCTGTTTAGATTACCACGTACTTCAAGGGGACATGATGGTATTTGGTAATGGTGGATAGACTCACTAAGACAACACGGTTTATACCAATTAAATCAACGTCTACACTTGATCAGCTTGCTAATCTATACGTTGGCTGAATTGTGAGTCAATACGGAGTGCTAGTGTCCATAGTTTCTGATAGGGACCCGAGATTTACTTCTATGTTTTGGCCTAGCTTACAGAAACTATGGGGACAAAGCTAAGTTTTAGTACAACGTTCCATCCTCAGAAAGATGGTCAGTCAGAGAGGACCATCCAGACCCTAGAGGACATGTTGAGAGCATGTGTCCTTCAAGTTAAGAGAAGTTAGGTTACACACCTATCACTTATGGAATTTGCTTACAATAACAACTATCAGTCTAGTATTGACATGGCACCATTTGAGGCTCTGGATAAAAGACCGCGTAGAACGCTCCTATGTTGGAACGAACTAGGAGAGCGGAAGCTAATCGGTCCGGAGTTGGTGCAAATTACAACAAACAACATTAAGGTAATCAGAAAGAATTTGAAGGTAACTCAAGATCGTCAAAGAGTTACGTAGATAAGCAACGAAAAGGCTTAGAATTCAAGGTCGGAGATCAAGTTTTCTTGAAGTTATATCTGTGGAGAGGTGTCTTTCGTTTCGGAAAGAAAGGTAAGCTAAGTCCAAGATTTATAGGTCTTGATCAAGTAATGGGACGAGTTGGGCCAGCAGCCTACAGATTTGAGTTGCCAATAGGACTATCTCGAGTACATGATGTGTGCATGTGTCCATGTCGAGGAAATATATTCCAGACTCGACACATGTGTTGCAAGCACAACTAGTTGAGTTGAAAGTTGACATGAGTTACTTAGAGAATGCAGTTCAATCCTCGACAGAAAAGAACAAGTTTTGAGAAACAAGACGATCCCACTCGTGAAGGTTCATTGGAAACATCACAGAGTAGAGAAGGCAACCTGGGAGTTAGAGGACCAAATGAGGAAGAAGTATCCGACGATTTTCACCTAAAGACTACTAAATTTCGAGGACGAAATTTCTTAAGGGAGAGGTAAGTTGTAAACCCGAGATCATTCCTTGAAATTTCCTTAAAGAGAAAAGGAAAAAAGGATAGAATAAAAGAACAAAAGGATAAAAGCAAAAGAATAGAAGAAAAGGACAAAAGGATAAAACAAAGGGAAAAGGACAAAGGAAGTCCACCGCCTATGACCTGATTATTTTAAACTATTTTTCTCCACTTCCTTCACATTTTAACAAATTAAAGTCGAGGCCTTCCTGGGAGAGAACTTAAGGAAGAAGAGGGGAAGGATTTTCTTGTTTTGAGGTTTAAGAAGGAAGGAGAAAGGTTCAACTCAATTTCCATGGTAATTCGATGATCCCATGTTCTGATGTTTTAATCATTTCAAGCTCAACAAGAAGAGGTAAGAGTTGAGGTTTGGTTTCTTGAAAGCTAATTCATTTTTTAACAAAATTCGTGAAGGAAGCTCGAGCCAATTCTGATCATAAGTTATTGATTTGTGAAGAGGAAGGCAGATGACAGATTTTGCTGTCAAATCCGGGAAGTCTCTAGTTTTTGGGTTATGTTGATCAGTAGGATTCGAATCAGAAGCTCTAATAGGAATGGTTGGAAAGCTTATTGAATTTCCTACAACTTTCATGAAGAACTCATGAAAAGAAATCGACTGGAAGATTTTTTAAATTTCAAGTCAAGTTTCGGGTTGCAATAGGGAAACGAATCTGGAATAGCAGAAGTTTGTTTCTAGCGAAGAAGTTTTCAAGGTATTTTCGCACAATTTCATTTATTCATATGTTTTTTGTTCAAAAAGGAATATTTTGGTATAAAGTATATCCTATTTGGCTAAGTAATGAAGGAGTTATGGATGTTTGAAGTCAGGGTATGGAATCAGTAAAATGCTGGAAAATTGGATGGTGTGATTTTTGTAATTTTAAGGTTGAAAATCATGAGCTCGAGGTTCTAATGCTTGGATTTGGTTTGTTTGACAGGCCAAGAGGAAATAGGTCGAGTGTACGGGCCAAGGTTTTAGTTCTAACACAGTGAGTGACAAAACGAACCTCGAAAATGGTTTATAGGCTTGTATTATGCTTATGAAAATGCAAGGTTTTGCTAAAATGAAATGGTTTCAATGCTTATTGTTTTCCTTTGAACACATGTTTATGAGTATGTTGGGATTTATGCCCTAAACTTGTGTAATTTTTATCAATAAAATAAAGTGTTATTTGTTTTGATAAGATTACAGTGTTGTTTCTATAAATCCAATAAACTAAGCTCCAAGGTTATAACATTTTATCTTGAAATCAATGCAGTGGACACTATTTGGGTTGAATTCAAGATTATAACCTAAATAGTCTATGGTATAAGAATAAGGTTGGAAACCTCATTCTGGTAACACCATGGATGCGACCCACTTTGTAATTAGTACAAATGAGGTAATCCAACTCATTCATGTAGTTGACATGCGAGTGGGGGCATCCTGTATGAAGACTTCATACAAGACTGGATCGCAAACTATTAATCTAACCAGTAAAACACCATTAACATGATAAGACTAGTAATTTATAGATGGTCATTAGTGACTCGACCTGAATCCTTAGCAAGTTAAGAACTCCTGTTTATAGGAGTTTGTCCTTAGACTAGTATGGGTGAGAGTGGCACATGGCGACTCTCAATAAGCCTACCTTCTCAGGGACAGAAACTCGTAGGTAGCTGGGAACTTAACTATGCAAGATGAAATTCACTCATTCCTCTACTGAGGTATTAGATAGGTTGTTCCCTTAAGAACTGACTCCATGTCTTGAACAACAGGGCCCCGCCCTCTATGAGGCCATGAGTCTAAGGTAGGACCTTAGACTTGTTGTTCATTAGAGGATCAGTGGTGCATAAGAAGCAAAGAGGTAATCACAGGGGTAAAAGGTTAATTTGACCCAGCTTTGATTACGAACAACCTGTGAAGGGTCGACTCATGGGTAATGACTATATCAGTGGACACAATATTATCTACAGTGAGGAGAGTGCAGCTACAAGTCTATAGTGGAGTGACTTGTAGTTAATGAATATTGATTAATTGGATCAAAGAGTTTGATCAGTTGATCTCACATCATCGGAGCTCATGATCTGTAGGTCCATTAGATCCCCCCGTTGCCTCAATATGGTAATATTGAGGGTATAAAGTTAGGAGTGAAATTGAATGTTCAATTTCATATATGAGGTGTTATATCTTTTATATATGATATAATTGATATAATATATAGTTTTAATGTGAATTAGATTCATATATAAACTATATAATAAAGAGAGAATAAAGGAGGGGTAGGATGGTCATTTCCATCTCATTCCCCTATATATGTTGTTGCATGAGATGCAACTAGAAAAGGTCATTCTAAGTGATTCCTAGCCTTTTTGTTGTTGTTCGAAAGGTTCCAAGACAACAAAGATCTCTCTCACAAAACACCTCACTATTCCTAAAGGGAACCCACCTTCCTCCCTCACCTAGAGAACAACGGAGAAGATCCGGTGATGGTGTCGGTGTTCGTACGAGTTCGTGTTGCGATGATCTTGATCGTGAAGAGAGGAGGAGCACTTGAAGAAAGGTTCTTCAAAGGTAATTTCTTGCTGTCCATTTTATTATATATGCTTGATCTACTGTTTTATGTTTTTAAATAAAGCGTTGTAACTAAATAAAGAGCGCGCGATTCGCAATCACTTCCGCTGAGGGGACTTCAATTCCCTTTAGAGTATTCATATTTTCTTTGAAATGATTTCAAGTGCTCGTTGTGAGCTTAAATGTCTTGATGAAATTTATATGTGAGCATATGTTCTTGATTGTCGAAATTTATGAAAATGTTATGATTTCGAGCAAGTATGTACTAGCAAGTATGATTTAAAGATTCCCAGTTTTAATTAACAAGTTGAGTATGCTTGAGTTTTACGAAAGAAAAGATAAGCAGACATGTTTAAATATTTTTATGTGTTTTTCTGAGTCTTGAATGAGTAAATGACTGAGACATTGAGCCCGAGGCTATATAGTACCGTGTGCACACAGGTCATTTTCTATTGTCGACGTTGAGTGTACTCCATGACAACAATGTTGTCGTGAGTGCTGGGCGGGCCCCACTACGACAAAGACGATGGGAGTGTTGGGCGGACCCCACTACATCGTAGAGTAAACGTTGGATGTATTGTGTGTGTCCTACAAAACGTAGATTGTCATACATTTTTAAATGGTTAGTACTATCGATATGCCTTGCGAGATTTTAATGACGTACTTGCTGGATTTGTGAAAAGTTATTATGATTACACGTATATTTCTAACGCTTAGTTACAGATGCATATGCTCATTGGTTTCCAAGCGATATGATTTATGAGTTATTAGATCTTTAACTCAGTCACTCACTGAGCTTCATAGCTCATTCTTTCAGTGTTTTCAAACTTTCCAGGCAGAGATCGAGCTCCCGGTGCCTGATAACTAGCCATAGTCTGCTGGAAGCTCCACGAGTTTGATATTTTGTACGTGGGTGCAGTTGTATAGGACGTCTATATGTATTGTAGGAAGACTATGAAGTTATGTTTATGTGTACATTCTAGGTTGTGGTTGTGTAAACCATGGTTGGGTACGATTTTGGTTGTGATGTTCATATCCGTTTCAGTTTTCAAGAGAGTCTTAAGTAGGGTTATTCCTTACGTAGGTTACATAATTGTCAATATTCCACTGTGTTATGTTTTAAGTGTTTCTTATACAAGTATAGTATGCTTATCAGGTAAAACAGGGTCAACAGATATCGTTAGAGAGGTGAACGATGTCTGTTGGCTTCATGCCGTCTGCCGGGCTAAGTTAGCAGGTAGTTCAGTAGAAGGTGTGACAACAAAGCTAGTAAGAAGACTTGAGATGAATTGGATTATCTCTAATAGAGTCATACTGTGGGATTAATAGAAGGAGCCTTTTTCTAACCCTATTTTCACGATTATTTTATTATATTTAATAGTTTTTTTTTACCATAATCCTGGCCAATTGCTTTAAGTAATATTTTTCTAACAATAATAAGTTCTCTAGTTTATTTAATTAATAGTTATTCCAAGAACTAATGCCAATTCTTGGAAACTAAGTTTGCTACTTATTCACTCATCTATAAATGTATTAAAAATTGAGGATGTTTTAATTTGTTTGGACTTCTTTTTCCCTATTTTAACTTCTTATTTTATTAGGATTTTATCAACATAAACATTAATAATGGATATATCTTTCAAATTTTATTTTTGTTAAGCAATTTACTAAAGGGTTAAACAATACCAAAGAGAGCATGGCTCAATTGACATTTCAAGCATATTAAAAGCCACGAGGTCTGTGGTTTGAATCCGCCAACCTCCTTTTATACGAGAAAAATGAAATTTGTCAATGCATTGAAAACCAATGATTATTTGCTAATTATATTTAATACAAATTCCTAAGATAGCTTGTGGGGATAGCTTAGTTGGGAGAGCGTCAGACTGAAGATTTGAAGGTCACGTATTCGATCCACGTTCACGTCATTTGATTTTCTAATCATTCTTAAAACCCCACACACATATACACTTTCATTGAAAAAAATAATATTTCTTGTCCCTAAACTTTTCAACTTATATAAACTTTTATCATATACTTTAAACGTCATCAAATTATGCCTTAAACTTCAACACTTTTGCAATTTTTATCCTTGTCTAATTTAAGCTAATGCACCCACTAATCTAAAGTAATGAAAAACCCTCCATAAACTCACTAATTTAATTAAAACCAAATTTTTTAAAAGATTAAGCGGATTGCCGCACAAATTAACCTTTAAATAACATAGAAAAAATTCACAAATTTTAATATTAATTCAGCTCTACTAATGTTTTTAGTCAAATCTTATTAATTTTGTGTCATGCATATGAAATTACCATTCATTATTCAGTGCGTATGGGTACAAATTGTTAACAATCAGTCACATGAAAACATTTAGAAGGATTAAAATTGCAACGTTTTTTACAGTTTAAGGTTAGGATTACCACACTCATCCACATTTGGAGTTGAAATTTATGAAATTGAAAGTGTATGATAAAAATTGACACAACATGACAAGTTCAGAAGTAATGTAATTTTCTATATTTTAAACTAAATAATATATCAAATATTCACAATTATGGAAAAACACATTTTTTTTACTATTTTTTTTGTTCTTTATTTTCTAATTTAAAAGGTATGTTATTAAGCACTAATATTTAATAGCCAATCAATTAATTTAAATAACCCTTTAATTGATAAAAAAACAATAGCTATAAAAAGTTTTTTCTAACAAAATTGTATTTTGAAACATGTGTGGCTTGCCAATTTGTTGGAGGGCATTAGACTAAAGATGTAAAGTTGGAAATGGCTCTCTCCTTTTGTTGATGCACAAATTCGAGCACAGACGTACGTGATTTGTAACAGTGAATTTTTATTCTTGGGAGAAAAGAGTTGGTCTATAAAATAAAGAAAAGAAAATTGCACACCGATGTGGTGCTTGCCACAACCACTCAAATGATTAAGTTAGAGAGGTTTATGTGTACCAAGCTAGTAAAAAGACTCGAGATGAATTGAGTTATCTCCAATAGAGTCATACTGTGGTATTAATAGGAGGGGCCTTTTTCCAACCATATTTTAACGATTATTTTATTATATTTAATAGTTTTTTGTTTTTTCTTTTACCATAATCCTAGCCAATTGCTTTACGTAATATTTTTCTAACAATAATAAGTTCTCTACTTTATTTAATTAATAGTTATTCCAAGAACTAATTCCAATTCTTGGAAACTAAGTTTGCTACTTATTCACTCATCTATAATGTATTAAAAATTGAGGATATTTTAATTTTTTGGACTACTTTTTCCTTATTTTAACTTCTAGTTTTATTTGGATTTCATCAACATAAACATTAATAATCGCAATATCCTTCAAATTTTATTTTTGTTAAGCAATTAATTACTAAAGGGTTAAACAATGTCAAAGAGAGCATAGCTCAATTGACATTACAAGTGTATTAAAAGTCACGAGGTCTGTGGTTTTAATCCTCCAACCTCCTATTGTACAAAAAAAAATGATGTTCGTCAATGCATTTAAAACCAATGATTATTTGCTAATTATATTTAATACAAATTCCTATTGTACGAAAAAAACGAAGTTCGTCAATGCATTGAAAAATAATAATTATTTGCTAATTATATTTAATACAAATTCCTAAGATAGCTTCCGGGGATTGCTCAGTTGGGCGAGCGTCATACTGAAGATCTAAAGATCACGTGTTCGATGCACGTTCACCGCATCTTGATTTTCTTATCATTCTTATAACCACACACACATATACACTTTGAATGAGAAAAATAATATTTCTTGTCCCTAAACTTTTCAACTTATATAAACTTTTATCATATACTTTAAACATCATCATATTATGCCTTAAACTTTAACACGTGTTGCAATTTTTATCGATGTCTAATTTAAGCTAATTCACTCACTAATTATAATCTAAAGTAATGAAAAAACCTCCATAAACTCACTAATTTCATTAAAACCAAAATTTTCACAAAATTAAGTCGGATTGCCGCACAAATTAACCTTTAAATAACATAGAAAAAACTCATAAATTTTAATATTAATGTATCTCTACTAATAGTTTTAGTTAAATGTTATTAATTTTGTGCCATGCATATGAAATTAGAATTCATTATTGAATGCATATGAGAACAAATTCTTAACAATTTTTCACATGAAAACTTATGAAAGGATTAAAATTGCAATATTTTTTAAAGTTTAAGGTTACGATTACCACACTTATCCACATTTGGAGTTGAATTTTATGAAATTGAAAGTGTATGATAAAAATTAACACAACATGACAAGTTCAGAAATAATGGAATTTTATGTATTTTAAACTAAATAATATATCAAATATTAACAATTAGGGAAAAAACATTTTTTTTACTATTCTTTTTGTTCTTTATTTTCTAATTTAAAAGGTATGCCATTAACCACTAATTTTTAATAGCCAACCAATGAATTAAATCACTCTTTAATTAACAAATAAAAATATATAATAGTTATAAAATGTATTTTCTAACAAAATTGTATTTTGAAACATGTTTTGCTTACAAATTTGTTGGGAGGGCCTTAGACTAAAGATGTAAAGGTGGAAATCAATTTCTCCTTTTGTTGATGCACAAATTCAGGTAGAGACATACCTGATTTGTACGTGAGGCCAACAATGAATTTTTATTCTTGGGGAAAAGAGATGGTATATAAAATAAAGAAAAGAAAATTGCACACCGATTTGGTGCTTGCCACAACCACTCAAATGGAAACATGTTATGTTCTGCTTCACTTGAGAGTAATCTTTACGTTTTAATGCCTAATTTGATCAAAAGTGTTTTGAATACTGAATTCTTTAAAATGGCTGAAACACGAACTAAAACAATAAAGGTTTCTCCAAAAGAAAATGTCCATCCTTGGCATCTAAGGTTTGAGATACTAGTGAAGAGTTTTCTTCTAAGCGAGTTGGTAGAAAACTCTTTACCGGTTCGTGATTCATGCCTTGAAGGCAAAATGACCAAACGTCCTTTGAGTGTAAAAGGATACAGAGCCAAAGAGCCTCTTAAGCTTATACATTGTGACCTCTTTGGTCCGATGAATGTTAAAGCAGGAGGAGATTACGAATACTTTGTATCTTTCATAGATGACTGTTCGAGGTATGGGTACATTTACATAATGCATAGGTAGTCTGAAACTCTTAAAACGTTCAAGGAGTACAAGATTGTGAGGTTGATAACCTGTTATGTAAGATGATTAAAAAACTTTGATCGGATCGAGGTGGAAAGCACATTGTTACTGAATTCCAGGACTATATGATAAAACATAGAATTACGTCTCAACTCCTAGCACCAGGTATGCCACAGCAGAATGATGAATCAGAGAGGAGAAACAAAACCCTGTTGGACATAGTTCGGTGGATGATGAGTTATGCTTGTCTCCCTGATTCTTTTTGAGGATATGCAGTGGAGACTGCGGTTTACATTTTGAACAACGTTCCATCGAATAGTGTTTCTGAAACACCTTTCGAACTTTGGAATGGTCGTAAAGGTTGTTACATCATTTAAGAATTTGGGATGCCCGACCCATGTGCTGGTGTCAAACCCAAAGAAGTTGGAACCTCGTTCAAAGTTGTACCTCTTTATAGGTTACCTAAAAGAGACAAGAGGTGGTCTATTTTACGATCCTAAGGATAATAGGGTGCTTGATTCGACAAACGTCACATTCCTTGAGGAGGGCCACATCAGGGATCATTTACCAATGTGTAAGATTGTGTTAAACCAAATGGGTAGTTCATCACGAGGAGTTGTTGATGGTGCTAGTACATCAACAAATGTTGTTGATCCTAGCTCATCTAGTCAAGTTCGTTCTCAAGAGTTGAGGATGCCTCGACGTAGTGGGAGGGTTGTGAGACAACCTGAACGTTGCATAGGTTTGGATGAAACCCAGGTCTTCACCCCTGATGATGACTGCGAGGATAGATTGACCTATGATTAGGCAATGGCTGACGTTGACAAAGACAAATGGATTAAAGTTATGGACCAGAAATGAAGTCGATGTACTTCAATTCTTTCTGGGAGCTTGTGGACCAACTGAATGGGGTTAAACCTATTGGTTGCAAGTGGATCTACAAGCGTAAACGTGACGTAGATGGGAAGGTACAAATCTTCAAAGCCAGACTAGTGGCAAAGGGTTTTACCCAGGATGAAGGGGTTGACTATGGGGAAACCTTTTCTCTTGTTGCCATGACAAAGTCTATCTGGATCCTTCTGGCCATCGCCGCATATTATTACTATGAGGTATGACAGATGGATGTCAAGACGACCTTTCTGAATGACAATCTTGACAAGACCATCTACATGGACCAACCCAAGGGGTTCATTACTCAACGAAAAGAGAAAAATGTTTGTCGGCATCAAAGGTCTATTTAGGGACTAAAACAAGCCTCGAGGTCTTGGGATACAGGGTTTGGTGAGGCGATCAAATCATATGACTATAATCAGAATGTTGATGAGCCTTTTGTCTATAAGAAAACCATGAAGAATACCATTGCATTTCTGAAATTTTATGTGGATGATATCCTGCTCATTGGGAATGATGTAGGATTTCTTACTGACATTAAGGAATTGTTGGTTTCACAATTCCAAATGAAATATTTGGGAGAGGCCTAGTATGTTCTAGGTATTCAGGTAGTCCAGAACCGAAAGAACAAAATGCTAGCCATGTCTCAAACATCTTACAATTACAAGATATTGTCTCGGTATAAGATGCAGAACTCCAAGAAGGGATTGTTGCCTTTCAGGCATGGGGTTCACTTGTCAAAGGATCAATGTCCTAAGACGCCTTACGAGGTTGATGATATGAGACAGATCTCTTATGCTTCAGCTGTAGGAAGCCTGATTTATGTCATGTTGTGTACTAGGCCTGACATTTGTTATGCAATTGAGATTGCAAGTAGGTTTCAATCCAATCCAGGATTAGATCACTGGACAAGCGTTAAGGCAATCCTCAAGTATTTTAGGAGAACAGGGAACTACAACCTTGTGTATGGAAGTGAGGATTTCATTCTTACGGGATACACAAATTCTGACTCTCAGACCGGTAAGGATTCTACGAAATCCACATCGGGGTCAGCATTCACATTCTGAACAAAGGACATGTAGTGTGGTGAAGCATCAAGGAGGGATGCATCGCTGATTCCACTATGGAAGTCGAGTATGTTGCGGCTTGTGAAGATACAAAGAAAGTTTTTTGGCTTAGGATGTTCATGCTGGATTTGGAAATTGTTCCAAATATGAACTTGTCACTGACTCTGTTTTATGACAACAGTGGTGCAGTAGCCAACTTGAGAGAACCTCGGAGTCATAAGAGGGGCAAACATATTGAACGCAAGTATCACGTGATACAGGAGATTGTGCACCACGGAGACGTGACCGTCACGCAGATAGATTCAGAGCACAATGTTGCTGATCCATTTACAATGACCCTCACGGCTAGGGTGTTTGAGGGTCACCTAGAGAGTATAGGTCTTCGAGTTTTCCTGACTAGGGCAATTGAGAGTATTTTAAAGGGGTATTCAATGGCCTAATTTATTGTATTACTTTATTGTATTACTGTACATTTGAGAAATGTATTATATACTCCATTAGCTTAGTTCAAGTGAGAGTTTGATGGGGTGTATGGCCTAATCTCGTGTAGTTTGTAATATTCATTCTTGTAAATAAATAAGAGTTATTTATTCGATCTTTGTGTCTCACATATTTTATAAACTTAATCCAATAAACCAAGCTCCAGGGTCATTGTATTATGAGAGAACTAGAACTTGAACGATGTGTTGTGGACACACGGAGAGGACCATGTTCGAGTTAATGACCCGAACGGTCTACAGTATATGGATAGGGTTGGAGACCTAATCCTGGTTACCCTGAGGGTGCAACCCGCTTTGTATTAGATACAAACGAAGTGATCTATCTCGTTCATGTTGTTGACATGTGAGTGGGGGCATCCTGTGCAATGAGATTGTACAAGACCGGGTCGTGAATTATTAGACTTATTGATGTAACAACGTTAACAATATAGGACTAATAATTTCATAGATTACCATTAGTGACTCGCCCTTAATCCTGAGCATGTTACGGACTCCTGTCTGCGGGAGTGTGTCCTTTGACTAGTATTGGTGAGGGTCACCACAGTTGGTCGCCCAATGTGCCTACTTTCTTGCGGACAGGCCCTCGTCGGGAGCTGAAAACTTGACTACACGAGATGGAATTCACTCGTTCCCGAATTAGGGAAACTAAAAGGGTTGTTACCTTAGTCTACAAGGCTTGAACAACGGGCACCCACCCTCTCACTGGCTCGAGAGGGATGTTGTTTATGGTTGGACCATGCAACGTAGTTGTTCATTAGAGGAGAAGTAGGACTTAAGGAGCAAGAGATAGGCACAGGGGTAAAACGGTAATTTGACCCAGTTGTGACTACGAACAACCTGTGAAGGGTCGACTCACGGGCATTGGTTTTATCGATGGACACAACTTTTCCTACAGTGATGGAGTGCAACTACGAGTTTTAGTGGAGTGTTACCGTAGCTAATGAATGTTGAATAACTGGGTCAAAGAGTTTGAAAGGTTAATCTTGGATCATTGGAGCTCGTCATCTGAAGGTCCATTAGGTCCCTCGGTTGGCTCAAATTGGACAAATTGACGGTTTACAGTTTGGTGTTGATTTGAAGTTTTCAAATTCATGAATTCGGTAATTTTTCATTTATACGGGATATAGTTGACATAATATATAGTTTGATGTGAATGATATTCATAATAAACTATAGGATAGCCTAATTGATTAATTAGTGCTAATTGGAGAAATTAAATTGAATGTGATTTAATTTAAAATTTCCACAATTATGCAAATGAGATTTGTATATAATAAGGTATGAGATACTTTATATTATGTGATATGCAAATATGATTTGAATATCATACAGTTGTGGTAAGGTGATGAATTGGTGGAGAATTTAACTCCACCCCACACCATTATATAATGGCTTTGTGAGAAGCCTTTGATACATTATTAATTCATTTTTTTTTTATTTTGATCCAAGAGTAATAATTCTCTCTCAAAGGTCTCAACTCTCCCTAGAAATCCTTTCCATCCAAAAACCAAAGGGAGTCCCACATACTCTCCCTCAACCTACCGAGAACAACTGAGAAGAGTCTTTGGAAGTGTCCCTGTTGCTCAGTTCGAGGATCGTGATCGTAGAGATCGTTGGAACGAAAGAAATCGTGACCGAAGGAGACAACGTCGAAGAAGAGTTCTTCAACAAGCAAGTAGCCTTTTACCTACTATTTTTCTTCTTGTTCTTATGTATGTTTAGCCTAGAATATAAT
Organism: Trichosanthes cucumerina; assembly: GCA_036507285.1. Lineage (NCBI taxonomy): Eukaryota > Viridiplantae > Streptophyta > Magnoliopsida > Cucurbitales > Cucurbitaceae > Trichosanthes > Trichosanthes cucumerina. The sequence continues at coordinate 66,253,059 of CM071838.1, forward strand.
TGTTATGTTCAATTTTAAGAAATGAGTTGCAAAACGAAACAACGACGTTTCAAGACGTCTTCCGCTGTGGGATTTCCATTCCCTTCACAAATGATGGAACGTAAATTAGAGACCGTCGAGCAAATCACACAAAGGTAGACAATATGGGAAACCAGATGACCCAAATGGCCAATTCCATCAACCGATTAGAAATGTAGAATTCTAGTAGACTAAAATCTCTGTATGAAGCAAACCCACGAGAAAATGTCTATGCAATCACCCTAAGAAGTGGGAAAGAGCTCAAAGTTGAAGAATCTCCTCATAACAACGAGGATGTTGAAAAACAAACTCCATCCACTACAAAGAGTAAGGTAAGCTTCAACCCACTCTTATGGTTTAATTCTCACCCTCTGCAACACTTTTCCCTAGCAGGTTGGCTAAACCAAAGAAGGAGGATAAGGCTCAAGAATTTCTCAAAACATTAAGGAAGGTGCAGGTCAATATACCTATGTTAGATGCAATTAAACAAATCCCAAGGTATGCTAAATTTTTTAAAGAACTGTGTACCAACAAGAGAAAATTAAAAGAAAAAGAACAAGTTGTGGTAAGTAAAAATGTTTCAACCATGCTTAAAAGGAATATGCCAGAGAAATGAAGAGGCTCAGGTATGTTTTCTTTATCCTGTGTTATAGGAAATAAGAAAATAGAGCATGTTATGTTAGACTTGAGTGTTTTAATTAACGGTATGCCTCTATCTATTTATAAAAAATTTAAATAAATGAACTCAAGAAACTGGCATAATTATTCAGTTCGCATATAGATCATATATTCATCCATTAGGAGTAGTAGAAGATGTGCTAGTCCAAGTAAAAGATTTGATATTCCCTGTTCACTTTTACATTCTTGAAATGGAGGGTAAATCTTCTTATGATAACGCTTCAATCTTGTTAGGTAGACCATTCATCAAAACTGCTAAAACAAAAATCTATGTAGAGGAAGGAACTTTATCAGTTGAATTTGATGAGGAAATTGCACAATTTAACATTTATGATGTAATGAAATATCCTGATAATGTGCAGTCTGTTTCTTACGTTGATATACTTGACTCAGTAGTTCAAGAATCTACAATTGTTGAGTTAGATGATCTGATACTAGAAGACACTGAGGAAGATGATAAAGAATTGTCATCAGCATCCTCTCCTGAACCAATAAATCCTCAGGTTGAAATTTCTAATAAGAATAACAAAATGATACCCTCTGTTGTACAGACACCAATGTATAACTGAAAGAACTTCCAGATCATTTGAGGTACGTGTTCTTCGAAGATGTTGACAACTTACCAGTCACCATTTCAAAAGAACTCACTGCAGAACAATAAGAGAAACTAGTCATGACCCTGGAAGAACACAAACTTGCAATTGGGTGGACACTTGCTGAATAAAAGTTATAAGCCCAACTTTGTGTATGTATCATCTACCCAATCGGTGACAGCAAATGGGTATGTCCTATTCATGTGGTCCTTAAGAAACCAAGTATGACTGTAGTTAGAAATGATAACAATGAGTTAGTACCCATGCGATCTCAAAATGGTTGGAGAATGTACATAGATTATAGAAAACTAAATAAAGCTACTAGGAAAGACCACTTCCCATTACCCTTTATTCATCTAATGCTTGAGAGGTTAGCTGGTAAACCTTATTTTTTTTTTCTCGATGGTTCCTTTAGTTTCTATCAAATACAAATTGGTCAAGAAGTTCAAGAGAAAACTACTTTCACTTGTCCATTTGGTACTTTTGCCTATAGGCGTATTGATAACGCAACACGCAAGCGCACATGATCGAAGTAATATAAAACTGGAGTATTTCAGAGTATCTAGCGAAAGGGAATGTATTTTAATAAAATTTTATTGAAAAAAGACAAATTGTTGTCAAACTGCAATTGAAAGGTAACCAGAAGTAACACAAATGATTGTTGGGATATTTTGAACTAAAGTTAAAAGGAATGAAAACAATGGAAAAGTAAAGGATTCAAGAATGCTTATGCCCCTTTAGAATGCAATGCAACTATAATGCAATTGCAATCACAACTAATACAGGAACTAGTAAACCAAATTCAAATCCTATTCGACCGTCTATGAAGTATCTTTAGGAGGTTGAGTGATTAAACCTATATCTCCCATGGCTAATTTAACTCAGATAGTTTGCGCACAACTCTAGTGATTTTGGAGTCTCACCCTATGTCCAGGGTCGAAGTTTCCGAACTTATGTCTAAGCCTTTTCCTCCATTGCTTTTGTTACATCCGCTTTCCTTAATTCTTTCGGTATTAAGTTTAAGCTCGACAAGCAACACTAGATGACCAACTAGGGTTTACCCAACATTGAACTCACGAAAAGCAAACTAAGTTGAAGTGTTAGATAGATTGTTTTACTATCGAGCCTTACAATTTCTTTACTCTAGGGCATTCACAAACTTGAATCCCTAAGGAAAAATTAGCTTCTCATTGTAAAAGTGAAAAACAAAGCTTTAAAGTAATAAAAATTCATAACTAAGAATGAAGAAAGAATAATAGATAAAATTCTAGAATGTAGGAATGAAAATAATTTAATTAAAACTAAAAATAAAACAAACACAAACTAGTAGCAAACTTTAGCAAGAAGAAAATTAATTCAAACAAGTTGAAAATTTTATTAGGAACTAAGAACTCAATGTCGATAATACAATGAAATTTGAACAACAAACTTAAATCTCGAAATACAATTAAATGAATAAAAAATACAACAACAACTAAGTTACTAAAACAGAAACAAATGACTTAAATAAGAAGAAAATAAATTCTTTAAAAAAAAAAACACAACATCCCAATTTTCACTTCATACTCAATCGATTCAACACCATTTTTTTTGAAAGGCAATTGAATCTTCACTTTCTTCAACTTTTGTTGAGGAAGGATTGAGTTTTGAAGTTGAAAAGGGGGTGGAAAATAAAAGGAAAAAAAAACAGTGGTATATAGTTGAGAACAAAAATTTGACAGAAGAAATTAGATAGTAGAAAATACAACAAAAAAACGTAAAACAACAACAACGAGAGGCTGGAAAAGCAGAAAAATGGATCCCCTTCTTATGGCTTCTTCTCCCCTATTTATAGATGACTTGGGCTAGGGTTTCCTTCTTGAAGAATGCCCAATTATGCCCAAAATTACAGCTAAAACCGGGGAGAGACAAATTTGGGAGACTTGTAGATTTTCCTTAAAAGTACAAATATGTTGCCATCTTTAATTTCATGTATAAAAACATCAAGTAAGTTGATTTTTATTTTCTTATACTCTATTTTGTCCACTTAATTAATTCAAAGATTCTCCAACATTTATGTCAATACACTCAACCATTTTCTAATTTTCATCGAATTATATTGATAAAAATTACAAGAATAACTAAATTTAAAGGCTAAATAATTCTCATAAATGAGAATTATCATGTATGCCCTTTAGTATGTGTAATGCTCTGGGTACATTTAAGAGATGCATGATGAGTATTTTTTCTGATTGCATAGAAAATTGCATAGAAGTGTTCATCGATGATTTTATTGTCTATGAAGAGTCATTTGATGAATGTTTTCATAATTTGACTAAGGCTATGAAACGATGCATTGAAACAAACTTACTATAAAATTATGAGAAATGTTATTTCATGGTTAGCCATGGTATAGTGTAACGACCGCTATTTAAGGTACGATTAATTTTGAGCTTTTATTAAAATTTAATGGAAAATTAGTTTTTAGATTGGAGATAGAAATTTCAACTTAATGCTTGAGTCAATATTTGGAATTTGAGAATGAAGTATGATGGTAGTTTAAAGGAAAGTGGAGGGGCAAAAGAGTAAAAACCTAGAGATTTAATTGATGGAGACTAATTTGTCTTATATGGGCACAAAACCCTAAGAGCTATTCATCATCTTCTTCCCCAATCCATCTTCTACCTCATCTTCACGAGAACACCACCATTGAAGGAGTAAAGCTTCAATCGTTCAAATTAGACCACTAGTCGCCTCGTCGTCGTTCATCCATTGTTGAAGCCACCTAGTCGACCATCGTTCTGGATTTGCGCCGCAACAAGAAGCATTACTGCATACGACAACCTCGTCGGAGGTTATGATTTTCACCAGATCTAGAATCGAGCGGTCGATTTCGAGTCGAAACTCCACTCCCAACCGTCTATAACGAGTTGTGTTGCGCCGCCGTGAAAACAAGGTCATCGACAGCAAGCTTCCAGCCGAATTGTCACTGTTGGGTTTGAGTTTTTGGAAGGTTTTTGAACGCTTTTTGGAGTTTTAGGATTGGTTCTTGATAGATCGACACCCAAACAATCTAAAAATTGTGTTCCGCTCGCCAAGACGTGCCGCCACGTGCGCCGCTGCTGCCGCGTATCGCCGGAGTTGGTCCAGTCCGATCACCTTCGACTCCCGAGTCCATTTTGGACCTTCGTGGTGGTGGGTTCAAGACTTCATGACCACGAGTTAGAGGAGTTTCTTGTCACGATTCAGTTAAGAACTGTTTCAAGGTTTGAACAACAATTTAAGGGACAAAGTTAATTCTTCAACTTTTTATAGTGAAGGCTAAGGTAAGGGAACCCACGCCAAATTCTAAAATTTAGAATTTAAGGACTTGTTTGAAAAATGTCATGTTCGATTTGAAAAGTCCGATCTAAATGTCGTGTTCGGTTTGAAAAGTCTGATTCAAATGCCATGTTTGGCATGAAAAGCCCTTTTTGAATGCCATGAAAGGTTCTGTATAGATGTTGTGATCCGTTTGAAAGGATTGTTTTAAATGCCATGATCTGGTTGGATTGATGTCTATTTCAAAGGCCATGAATGTCATGTTGTTGTTTTATTGAAGTTGAGCATTTTTATTATTTCTTATATATGTTCATGCCACGAAACTTTTTGCACAAATGTTGCTATTTCATTTGGGACCTGAGCATGTGTTTCTTGAAAATGTTTGCGAAGGTTGTGGTGAATTATTCCTGATATTATTTATTATATATCTTATGAATAAGTTATATTCGACTCGAATTAGAGGCCATGTTCCGGGAGAATTTAATTGTCCACTAAAGTCCGAAGGGAAATTTTACAAAATAAAATTGCTTATGAAGGTCATGGCAATTAAACTTCCAATATATATGTATATAAATATTTAATGTTATGTAAGTCATGAAAGACTTAGAGTCGAACTAAACTAAGAAGCCATGGATCAGGAAGTCATAATTTTCCACTAATAGCAGAAGAGAAAAAGCCATGAAATATGTTTTATTGTTTATGGGCCCCATATAAAGCCATGATTTATTATGACAACATTTTTTCAAACCCCAACAGTGGGGTCAGGGTCGCTTACTGAGTATTATCATAGTACTTACCCTTTCTTTTTTACAAAAATGTTTTTCAGGTAAAGGCAAGGACATACTTGGCGAATGTTTGGTCTCTACTATCTTTCTATAGAAAGAAAATTCCTATACGTGAAGCTTGAAGGGAATGAGAATCCCCGCGCAGCGGAAGACGATCGAATCGTCGTGGTATCATCATGCAACATGCTTATTAAAATTGATCTAACTATTAGATCTAGACTAAACATGCTTAAATTTTACAGCAAGAACAAAAACTTACTTGTTGTAGATCAATTCAGCAAACTCTCCTTGTAGATCACAAACTCTTCGCGCTTCTCGATCTCCACGAACTCTTCCCACAATCGGATCCCAAATACTACCAAATGATCTTCTTGGTTGTTCTCTTTTGGAGAAGGGAAGTTGGTGGGAACTTTGTGTTTTGGAAAGAGATGAGAAATGAGAGAATGGAGAGAGTTCACTTTTGGATTCTTAGGTCAAAATCCAAAAATGAGAACTTGGTTTCCAAAGCTTACCAAAACCCATCTTACAAATGGTTTAAATAGTGGAATGATGAAGTTCTCAACTTCATATTATTACCACTTTACCACAACCATATGTTATGTAAATCTCATTTACATAATTATATAATATAAGATATCTGATATCTTATGTTGCAAATCTCATTTGCAATAATTGTGAATTAATTAAATTGAATCACGTTCAATTTATTTTCTCTCTATCAATTCCTCCAATTAGCCTTTAATTCAACAATTAGGCTAACATATAGTTTATTATGAATCTCATTCATATTAAACTATATATTATATCTTCTATATGATATAAATACGCTTAAAGTTAAATTGAACACTTCAATTTCATGCCGAAACATTAACCCTTCTTTTATCCCAGATTGAGCCAACCAAGGGACCTAATGGACCTACAGTGACAGGCTCCAATGATTTGAGGTTTACCAGTCAAACTCTTTGACCCGATCAACCAATGTTCATTAGCTACAGCAACACTCCACTAAACCCCATGAGTGCACTCTCATCGATGTAGAATATTACATGTCCACTGATATAACCAATGCCCATGAGTCGACCCTTCACAGGTTGTTCGTATACACGGCTGGGTAAAATTACCATTTTACCCCTGTGTCTACATCTTGTTCCTTAAGTCCCCATTCCTCCTCTAATGAACAACATATTGTGATGGTCCAACCATTCACAACACTTTTCTCGGGCCAGTGAGAAGGTGGGCGCCCGTTGTCCATGCCCTGGAGACTGTACTTAAGGGAACAACCCCTCTAGATTCCCTATTGGCGGGAACAAGTGAATTCCATCTCGCGTAATTAGGTTCCCAACTCTCTACTTGGTTCTGTCCCTGAGAAGATAGACATATTGGGAAAGTAACTGATACTACCCTCACCCGTACTAGTCAAAGGACAGACCCCCGCATATAGGAGTCTGTAATACGCTCAGGATTCAGGTCGAGCCACTAATGGTCATCTATGAATTTATTAGTCTTTACTGTCAACGGTGTTATATCAGTAAGTCTAATAATTCACGGTTCGGTCTTGTAGAATCTCATTGTACAGGATGCCCTCACTCGCATGTCAACCACATGAACGAGTCAGATCACCTCGTTTGTATCTAATACAAAGCGAGTCGCATCCACAATGTATCCAGGATTAGGTCTCCAACCCCATCCTTATACTGTACATCGCTCGGGTCATTAACTCGAACGTGATCCTCCTTGTGTGTCAACTACACACCGTTCAAGTTCTAGTTCTCTCATATATTCAATGACCCTGGAGCTTTGTTTATTGGAAAGGTTTAAAATATTTGCGAGACACAAAGTGAAGAAATGAATAACTCTTATTAATTTCAAAACATTATTTTACAAACACAAGATTAGGACAGAAATCCCAACAAACTCCCACTTGGACTAAGCTAGTGGAGAAGGTACATTTCCAAAATGTATTTGAGTTAAAAAATTACAATAAACTAGGGCATTGAATACCCGTTTTGTTTTACAAAAAATTACAATAAACTAGGGCATTGAATACCCGTTTACACATCTCCCACTTGCCCTAGTCAGGAAGCTCTCGGATACCTAGACTCTCTAGGGGACCCTCAAACACTTTAGCCGTGAGGGGCTTTGTAAATGGATCAGCTACATTATGCTCCGATGCTATCTGCATGACTGTCACGTCTCCGCAGTGCACAATTTCCCATATCAGATGATACTTGCGGTCAATGTGTTTACCTCTTTTATGGCTTCGAGGCTCACGTGAGTTGGCTACTGCACCACTGTTATCACTTAACAGCGTGATTGGCAAGTTCATGTTTGGAACAACTTCCAAATCCGTCATGAACTTCCTTAGCCAAACAGCTTCCTTTGCAGCTTCATAAGCCGCAACATACTCTGCTTCCATAGTGGAATCAGCAATGCATCCTTGCTTGATGCTTCGCCATACTATAGCTCCTCCATTCAAAATGAAAGATGACCCCGAAGTGGATTTCCTAGAATCCTTATCGATCTGAAAATTAGAATCCGTGTATCCTGTAAGGATCAAATCCCCACGGCCATACACTAAGCTGTAGTTCCTCGTTCTCCTAAGATACTTGAGGATTGTCTTTACTACATCCCAAAGGATCTAATCTGGATTGGGTGATATCTCACGACAATTCCTCTCGCATAATGTATGTCGGGCCTAGTACACAACATTGCATACATCTGGCTCCCCACAGCTGAAGCATATGGAATACGTCTCATATCCTCAACATCTTGAGGAGTCTTAGGACATTGATTCTTAGACACGTGAACCCCATGCCTAAAAGGCAACAATCCCTTCTTGGAGTTCTGCATCTTATATGTAGACAACATCTTGTCAATATAAGACGCCTGAGACAAGGCTAGCATTCTGTTCTTCCGGTTCCGGACTATCTGGATACCTAGAACATACCGAGGTTCTCTCAAATCTTTCATTTGGAATTGTGAAGCTAGCCACTCTTTAATGTCAGTAAGAAATTCTACCTCATTCCCAATGAGAAGAATATCGTCCACATACAACACCAAAAATGCGACAGTTTCGTCAACGATTTTCTTGTAGACACAAGGCTCGTCGGAATTTTGATTAAAGCCATAAGATTTCATTGCTTCATCAAACCTTATATTCCAAGACCTCGAAGCTTGTTTCAGTCCATAAATGGACCTATGAAGCCGACAAATCTTTTTCTCTTGGCAATGGGCAATGAACCCTTTTGGCTGGTCCATGTAGATGGTCTCATCAAGTTTGCCATTCAGAAAGGTTGTCTTGACTTTACCATAGCAAGAGGTGAAAAGGTTTCCTCATAGTCAACCCCTTCAACTTGGGTAAAACCTTTTGCCACTAGTCGGGCTTTGAAGGTTTGCACCTTCCCTTCTACACCACGTTTACGCTTGTAGATCCATTTGCAACCAATAGGTTTTACCCCATCCGGTTGATCCACAAGCTCCCAGACAGAATTGAAGTACATAGACTCCATTTCTTGGTCCATAGACTTAATCCACTCGTCTTTATCAACATCAGCCATTTCCTGATCATAGGTCAATGGATCCTCACAGTCATCGACATGAGCGACAACTGAGGTTTCAGCTAAACCCATGTAGTGATCGGGCTGTCTTACAGTCCTCCCACTTGAATGGATTTTGAATTCCCGCAGCAGAAGACGTTGTGAAACGTCGTTGATCCGTTGTGTAATTCTATCTTAAAATTGAATCTATCTCATAGATCCTAGGCTAAACATGCAAAAAAGAAGAAGAAAACAGTAAGTAAAATGTACTAACCTCTTGAAGAACTCTTCTTCAACGTTTTCTCCTTCTCCGGTCACGATCTCTCTAGATCCAACGTTCTCCTCGAACACGAACCACGATCCGAACAGGGAGACACCTCCAAAGGGTCTTCTCAATTATTCTCGGAAGGTTGAGGGAGAGTAGGTGGGACTCCCTTTGGTTTTGGGTGAGGAGAAGTTTTAGAGAGAATTGAGAGAGAATTTGAGAGAGAATCCCTTCCTCTATTTTGATGGAAATCCAAAAAAATGGCAAGATGTGTCTTAAGTTGCCTTTGAATGCATCCATTTATAATGGTGTGTGGTGGAGTTAAAATCTCCATCAATTTACCATTTTACCACAACCATATAATATACAAACCATATTTGCATATTATATAATATAAGGTATCTCATACCTTATTATACAAATCTCATTTGCATAAATGTGGAATTATAAATTAAATCACATTCAATTTTATTTCTCTCAATTCTATTTCTCCAAATAGCACTAATTAATAAATTAGGCTATACTATAGTTTATCAGTTGAAATTGATGAGGACATACATCCCAACAAACTCCCACTTGGACTAAGCTAGTGGAGTACATGATACATTTCTCAAATGTACATTAAAGTAATACAATAAAGTAATACAATAAACTAGGGCATTGAATACCCCTTTACAATACTCCCACTTGCCCTAGTCAGGAAGCACTCGAAGACCTAGACTCTCTAGGTGACCCTCAAACACCTTAGCCGTGAGGGCCTTTGTAAATGGATCAACAACGTTGTGCTCGGCTATCTGCGTGGTCACACGCGTCTCCATGCATGTGCACAATCTCCCGTATCAGGTGATACTTACGCTCTATATGCTTGCCCCTTTTATGACTCCGAGGTTCTCTCGAGTTAGCTACTGCACGACTCTTGTCACAAAACAGCGTGATCGACAAGTTCATATTTGGAACAACTTCCAAATCCGTCATGAACTTCCTGAGCCAAACAACTTCCTTTGCAGCTTCACAAGCCACAACATACTCGACTTCCATCGTAGAATCAGCGATGCATCCCTGCTTGATGCTTGGCCACACTACAGCTTCTCCATTCAGAATGAAGGCTGACCCCGAAGTAGATTTCCTAAAATCCTTATCGGTTCTGAAATTCAGAATCTGTGTATCCCGTAAGGGTCAAATTCCCACTTCCATACACAAGGTTGTAGTTCCTCGTTCTCCTAAGATACTTGAGGATTGCCTTTACGGCTGTCCAGTGATCTAATCTTGGATTGGATTGATACCTACTGACAATCCCAACTGCATAACAAATGTCGGGCCTAGTACACAACATGTCATACATCAGGCTCCCTACAGTTGAAGCATAGGGGATTCGTCTCATATCCTCAACCTCTTGAGGCATCTAGGAAATTGATCCTTAGACAGGTGAACCTCATACCTGAAAGGCAGCAAGCCCTTCTTGGAGTTCTGCATCTTATATCTAGACAACATCTTGACAATATAAGACGCTTGAGACATGGCTAGCGTTCAGTTCTTCCGGTTCCGGACAATCTGGATACCTAGAACATACTGTGCCTCTCCCAAATCATTCATTTGGAATTATGAAGCCAACCATTCCTAAATGTCGAAGAAAAATCCTACCTCATTCCCAATGAGAAGGATATCGTCCACATACAATATAAGAAATGTGACAGTTTTGTCGACGATTTTCTTGTAGACACAAGGCTCGTCAACATTTTGATCAAAGCCATAAGATTTGATCGCCTCATCAAACCTTATATTTCGAGACCTCGAGGCTTGTTTCAGTCCATAAATAGACCTTTTAAGCCGACAAACTCTTTGCTCTTGGTCTTGGGCAATGAACCCCTTGGGTTGGTCCATGTAGATGGTCTCGTCAAGGTTGCCATTCGAAAAGGCGGTCTTGACATCCATCTGCCATACCTCATAGACATAATATGCGGCAATGCCTGGAAGATTCTTATCGACTTTACCATGGCAACAGTGAAAAGGTTTCCTCATAGTCAACCCCTTCCACTGGGTAAAACCCTTTGCCACTAGTCGAGCTTTGAAGGTCCGCACCTTCCAATCTACGCCACGCTTACGCTTGTAGATCCACTTGCAACCAATAGGTTTAACCCCATCCGGTTGGTCCACAAGCTCCCGCACGGAATTGAAGTACATCGACTCCATTTCCGGTCCATGGCTTTAATCCATTCGTCTTTGTCAACGGCTGTCATTGCCCGATCATAAGGTCAATGGATCCTCACAGTCATCATCAGGAGTGATGACCTGGGTTTTAGCTAAACCCATGTAACGCTGGTGTCTCACAACCCTCCCACTACGTCGAGGCATTCCCAACTCTCGGGAACGGACTTGACTAGACGAGTTAGGATCAATAACACTTGTTGACGTACTAGCACCATTAGCAACTGTTGCTAATGAACTGTCCATTTCATTCAACACAATTTTACTCTGTGGTAAGTGATCCCTGATGTGGTCTTCCTCAAGGAAAGTGGCGTTTGTCGACACAAGCACCCTATTATCCTTAGGATCGTAAAAGTAACCACCTCTAGTCTCTTTTGGGTAACCTAATAAGAGGCACAACTTTGAACGGGGTTCCAACTTCTTCGGGTTTGACACCAACACATGGGTCGGGCATCCCCAAATTCTGAAATGACGTAAACTGGTTTTACGACCATGTCAGAGTTCGAAAGGTGTTTCACAAACACTCTTCGATGGAACTGTGTTCAAAATATAAACCGCAGTCTCCACTGCGTAACCCCAAAAAGAATCGGGAGACGAGCATAGCTCATCATCGACCGAACCATGTCCAACAAGGTTCTGCTTCTCTCTCTCCGATACACCATTCTGCTGTGGGCATACCAGTCTTTGAGAGTTGGGCCGTAATTCCATGTTCTATCATATAGTCCTAAAATTCAGTGTCCATATATTCTCCACCTCGATCCGATCGAAGTGTTTTAAGCGATTTACCTAATAAGTTCTCAACCTCAGTCTTGCACTCCTTGAACTTTTCAAGTGTTTGAGACTTCCAGTGCATTAGGTAAATATACCCATATCCGAGTAATCGCCTCATGAAAGACACGAAATACTCATAACCGCCTTGAGCTTTAACATTCATCGAACCACGAAAGGGTCGAATGTACTAACTCAAGAGGCTCTTTGGCTCTATATCCTTTTCCACTAAAAGGACGTTTGGTCATTTTGCCCTCAAGGCATGACTCACACACCGGTAAAGAGTTTTCTTCAAACTCGCTTAGAAGTCCACTCTTCACTAGTCTCTCAATCCTATTGAGATTAATGTGACCTAATCAAAGATGCCAAAGATGGGCACTTTCTTTTGGAGAAACGTTTATTCTCTTAGTTCGCGTTTCAGCTGTTTTATACAATTCGGTATTCAAAATACTTTTGACTGAATTAGGGTTCAAAACATATAGATTTCTCTCAAGCGAAGCAGAACAAATCAAATTTCCATTTCGAGAAATAAACGCTTTATTACTCTTGAAAGAAACAGAAATATTTTGTTCTAATAGGCAGGAAATAGAAACTAGGTTTCTCGTAAACCCAAGAACTATGTACATATTATCTAATAATAAGTACTTTTCGCCAAAGAACAGCTTCACCGTGCCTATTGCTGCAGCTGAGACAACTTCTCCGGATCCAACCCCTAGTGTTATCTCACCCTCTTGCAGCCGTTGCCAGAACTTAATCTTTGAAAAGAAGAGCAAACATGGTTAGTGGCGCCTGAATCCAATATCCAAGCAGAGTCATTATTCTCCACTAAACAAGTTTCTGCGACAAGTATATCACATTTACCTGTCATCTTCTTTTCATCAAGGAACTTGGGCCAACTCCTTTTCAGGTGTCCGTCCCCGTTGCAGTAGAAACACTTTCTGGCAACATCCTTGATTTCTTTGCCTTTTAGAGCGGCAGCGCGGTCAACCTTAACTTCCTTCAACTTCTCCTTCTTCCCGTTAGGGCCTGAAGAGTCTACAAATATTATCCCAGAGGTCATACCCCTGTGAAAAGGTCTTAAGGCAACACTTGCCTCAGCTTCCTGTCCCATAGTTTGCACCAAGGACTGGAAGGTTTGTAAATTGTTGAATAGGACCGTTGAACCGAGCACCTGAGGACCCTCCTCAGTGAGCGCGAACTCGTGGTCGTCATTTACCAAAATCGTGTCGATATTATTTTTCCACGAAATACTAACGCCGACTAACTTAACGGAAGCTAAAGGAGCGTTAAAAGCGTTTGACATTTTGTTGCTGAAAGAAAATGAAAAACTTTGTATTAGTCTCGCAAAAACTTTTGAAAATCCAATCGAGTTTTAGCAAATTTTTATCCTATGATCCCTAGGTCATTCAAAAATTTGCAATGATACCCTAAAGGTTTAGAATGGCCGCCACCGTAGGGTAGACAAAACCACTCCTCCTCTAGGACGAGACTCCCTCGACCAGACCCTAATACCAGAATAACTCTTATTCCATTAGGCATCCAGTTACCATTTTTTCGGTCAGAATCCATTAACTCTTAATGAATCCTGTGAGTGTCACCCTCAATCTTTAAATTTCCAAGTATCCGTCCAAACAATAGCCGCCGTAGGGAGGACTAAGAAGGAAAACCAACAAGGAAATCGTATCCCTTTCGGGAATTCACGGTGTTCCGACTCCCATGATCAAGGCCCTCCGTAGGGATTGTGTGGTCCAAGCCAAACTAGCAGGCTGATCATAGGCGTCTCATGGTGTGAATCGAAAGAAGAAACCGTAGGTCCCGTTTTCACAGATCCCGCTCCCACTCACTATAAGTACTCTCTCCATTCACGTTGATATTGACCCATACAAATGGCACCCGTAGGGAGACGCTCCCATTTGCGCCACGAGGCCGAGCATGGATCTCACGGTGCGAACTTAACAGAGATTTGTGGATGAAAAATTAAATGTATCTCATACACTTTATTTCCTCCCACTCAGCACTTTAATATAATCGGGATTGACCTAGATAAACCGGCTAAAATTTACCTAAGTCTACCAATATAACTCTTATATTGGATTAGCCTAAATTTATAATCACATTATTAACTTAGGTCTATGTGAGTAAATTAATTAACACTTAATTAACGGCACTCACGAGAATATAACCTAAGAATATTCGTACCGAATTCACTCCCAAGTAGGTTTCCAGGTAGGGGTGTTCCGCAAGCGTCAACTTAAATACCCCAGCCTTAGACAAAACCTTCCTTAGACAGAGTTACTTATCAGTCTCCATTCAAAAGTTATATTTGATTTCCTAATTCTAACCTTATTAGAATTAGAAAACCTAAGTTTAATTATTCAAGTTCTAAACATTTTAAAACTAATAATTAACTTAGGTTACATGCATTTCTATGTTATAGTGCTTGATCATTCATCACATGAATAATACTATACTATAACATACATTCATCACATGAATTAAATGCATGAGCATGCTTTTAATTTAAAAAATATAACACTTATATTAAATAAATTAAATCATGCAAACATTATATTATAACTCTTATAATATAATCCTGTCATGCATACTATATATTATAACACTTATAATATAAATATGATGAATGAAATGTTTAACCTAAGGTGGGATTTTAAATTTATATGGCATACTCTATGCACATAGAAATAATTAAATCATACATCTCATGCATAAAATAATTAAATAGCAATATTGGACTGATTTTTGGCACCCTAGGGACGTGGTACATGGGCGTCGTTTCGAACACAGGCTGGCGCATCTGCCGTTTTATTTTTTTTTTTATTTATTTCTTTGTATAAATGGTTGATCCGTTGAAGGGATTTTGAATTCCCGCAGCGGAAGACGTTGTGAAACGTCGTTGATCCGTTGTGTAATTCTATCTTAAAATTGATTCTATATCATAGATCCTAGGCTAAACATGCAAAGAAGAAGAAGAAAACAGTAAGTAAAAAGTACTAACCTCTTGAAGAACTCTTCTTCAACGTTTTCTCCTTCTCCGGTCTCACGATCTCTCTAGATCAAACGTTCTCCTCGAACACGAACCACGATCCGAACAGGGAGACACCTCCAAAGGGTCTTTTCGGTTGTTCTCGGGAGGATGAGGGAGAGTATGTGGGACTCCCTTTGGTTTTGGGTGAGGAGAAGTTTTAGAGAGAATTGAGAGAGAATTTGAGAGAGAATCTCTTGCTCTATTTGGATGGAAATCCAAAAAAATGGCAAGATGTGTCTTAAGATGCCTTTGAATGCATCCTTTTATAATGGTGTGTAGCGGAGTTAAAATCTCCACCAATTTATCATTTTACCACAACTATATAATATACAAATCATATTTGCATATTATATAATATAAGGTATCTCATACGTTATTATACAAATCTCATTTGCATAAATGTGGAATTATAAATTGAATCACATTCAATTTTATTTCTCTCAATTCTATTTCTCCAAATAGCACTAATTAATCAATTAGGCTATACTATAGTTTAATATGAATCTCATTCACATCAAACTATATATTATGTCATCTATATCTCATATAAATTACATAAATACCCAAATAATGAATTTGAACACTTCAAATTCATACCAAACTGTAAACCCTCAATTTGACCAATTTGAGCCAACCGAGGGACCTAATGGACCTACACGTGACGAGCTCCAATGATCCGAGAATAACTTGTCAAACTCTTTGACCCGGTTATTCCACATTCATTAGCTACGGTAACACTCCACTAAAGCCCGTAGCTGCACTCTCATTACTGTAGGACAAGTTGTGTTCATCGATATAACCAATACCCATGAGTCGACCCTTCATAGGTTGTTCGTAGTCACTGCTGGGTCAAATTACCGTTTTACCCCTGTGTCTACCTCTTGCTCCTTAAGTCCCACTTCTACTCTAATGAACAACTACGTTGCATGGTCCAACCATAAACAACAACCCTCTCAGGCCAATGAGTGAGTGGGGCCCCGTTGTTCAAGCCCCAGACAAACACTTAAGAGAACAACCCCTCTAGTTTCCCTAAGCTCTGAACGAGTGAATTCCTTCTTGCGTAGTCATGTTCCCAAAGACCCCACGTGGTCCTCGCCCCGAGAAGGTAGGCATATTGGGCGAGTAATGCAGTGGCCACCCTCACCCGTGCTTAATCAAAGGACGCACTTCGCAGCATGAGAGTCCGTAAACACGCTCGTAATTAAGGTCAAGTCACTAATGGTCATCTACGAATTTATTATCACTATACTGTTAACGGTATTACATCAGTAAGTCTAATAATTCACGGTCCGGTCTTGTACAATCTCATTGCACAGGATGTCCCCACTCGCATGTCAACCACATGAACAAGTCAGATCACCTCGTTTGTATCTAATACAAAGCGGGCCACATCCACAGTGTATCCAGGATTAGGTCTCCAACCCTATCCATATACCGTAGACCGATTGAGTCATTAACTCGAACGCGATCTTCATTTAACACTTGGAATATTACAAACTACATGAGATGAGGACATACATCCCAACACCACTACGTCGAGGCATTCCCAACTCTTGGGAACGGATTTGACTAGACGTGCTATGGTCAACAACGCTTGCTGACGTACTAGCTCCATTAGCAACTCTTGCTGATGTACTGTCCATTTCATTCAATACAATTTTACTTCTTGGTAAATGATCCCTGATGTGGTCTTCCTCTAGAAAAATGGCGTTTGTCGACACAAGCACCCTATTTTCCTTGGGATCGTAAAACAGACCACCCCTAGTCTCTTTAGGGTAACCTACGAATAGGCACAATTTCGAACGGGGTTCCAACTTCTTCGGGTTTGACACCAACACATGGGTCGGGCATCCCCAAATTCTGAAGTGATGTTTACTGCCTTTACGTCCACTCTAGAGCTCAAAGGGTGTTTCACAAACACTCTTTGATGGAACATTGTTCAAAATGTAAACCGCAGTCTCTATTGCGTACCCCCAGAAAGAATCAGGGGGATGAGCATAGCTCATCATCGACCGAACCATGTCCAACAAGGTTCTGTTTCCCCTCTCCGATACACCATTCTGTTGTGGCATACCAGGTGCCGAGAGTTGGGACGTAATTCCGTGTTCTATCATATAGTCCTGGAATTCAGTGTCCATGTACTCTCCACCTCGATCCGATCGAAGTGTTTTAAGCGATTTACCTAAGAGGTTCTCAACCTCAGTCTTATATTCCTTGAACTTTTCAAGAGTTTCAGACTTCTTATGCATTAGGTAAATATACCCATATATGGAGTAATCGTCTATGAAAGACACGAAGTACTCATAACCGCCCCGAGCTTTAACATTCATCGGACCACAAAGGTCAGAATGTACTAACTCAAGAGGCTCTTTGGCTCTATCTCCTTTTCCACTAATAGGACGTTTGGTCATTTTGCCTTCAAGGCATGACTCACATACTGGTAATGAGTTTTCTTCCAACTCGTTTAGAAGTCCACTCTTCACTAGTTTCTCAATCCTATTGAGATTAATGTGGCCTAACCGTAGATGCCAAAGATGGACATTTTTTTTTGGAGAAATTTTTGCTTTCTTAGTTTTAAACAATTCAGTATTCAAAACACTTTTAACCGAATTGGGTTTTAAAACATACAGATTATTTTCAAGTGAAGCTGAACAAATAACATTCCCTTTGAAAGAAATAAACGCTTTTTTTAATTCAAAAGAAACTGAATACAGTGTTCAATTAAGCAGGAAATAGAAACAAGGTTTATAGTAAACCCTTCAACTATGTACAAATTGTCTAACAATAAGTACTTCCCGCCAAAATTCAGCTTCACCGTGTCGATTGCTGCAGCAGAGACAAGCTCCCCGGATCCAACCCGTAGAGTCACCTCACCTCTCGCAAAGAAATGCCAGAATCAATCCTCGAAGAAGAACAAACGTGGTAAGTGGCGTCTGAATCTAATATCCAGGAAGAGTCATTACTCTCCACTAAACATGTTTCTACCACAAGTAAATCACATTTACCTTTGTTCTTCCTCTCGGCCAGGAATTTGGGATGCTTTCTCTCTTCCAGCGTCCGCATCCATTCCATCAGTGGAAACACTTTCCTTTCTCTCTCAGCACCTCTCCTTGACCTTCTTGCCCTTCCAGCGCGCACTTCTCTCGATTTTACCCCTCTTCATCCTCTTTTTCCCTTTCGGGCGTAAATGAGTAATAGGTTTTTTCCCAGAGGTCGAACCCCTGTGATAAGACCTGTAGGCAACATTTGCCTCAGATTCCCTGACCCTGTTCAGGGACTGGAAATTCTGCAGCTCATTGAGGAGGGTAGTCTGATTGTAGCTAATTTTGTTCAGAACAACATTGCTACGAAACTTAAGGAAACTCTTCGGAAGAGTCTCCATATAAAACTAACCTGGCTCGACTCGTCGATCGAAGCCCCATTCATCTCGGCCAGATTAAAGCGGGTCATCATGTCTAGAACATGTTCACAGACAGACGACCCCTCTTTCATCCGAGCGTTGAAAATGTATTCGAGCGAGTCATGCGGGACTTGAAAGGACTGTTGTCCAAACATTTCCTGCAAGGACTCCATGATTTCCTTAGCGGAAACCATCAGCTCATGCTTCTTTTCCAAAACATCAAACATGCTGGCAATTATATAGACCTTGGCCTTTTTATTGGCCCTGATCCAACGATCGTAAACGGTGTTATATCAGTAAGTTACGATTCGCTATTGGCGGGAACGAGTGAATTCCATCTCGCGTAATTAGGTCCCCAGCTCTCTACTTGGTTCTCGTCACGAGAAGATAGGCATATTGGGCAAGTAATCGATACTACCCTCACCCGTACTAGTCAAAGGACGGACTTCGTGAGACGAGTCCGTAATCGCTCGTGATTCGTGTCGAGTCACTAATGGTCATCTATGAATTTATTAGTCTTTCTCACAAACGGTGTTATATCGCAAGTCTAATAATTCACGGTCCGGCTTTGTACAATCTCATTGTGCAGATGCCCCCACTCGCATGTCAACCACATGAACGAAGTTAGATCACCTCGCTTGTATCTAATACAAAGCGGGCCGCATCCACAAGTGTATCCGAGATTAGGTCTCCAACCCCATCCTTATACATCAGAGGCCGTTCGGTCATTAACTCAAACGTGATCCTCCTTGTGTGTCAACTACACACCGCTTCAAGTTCTAGTTCTCTCATATATTCAATGACCCTGGAGCTTAGTTTATTGGAAAGGTTTAAAATATTTGCGGCACACAAAGTGAAGAAATGAATAACTCTTATTAATTTCAAAACAATATTTTACAAACACGAGATTAGGACAGAAATCCCAACAAAGCTATATTTATATATGATATGCCCACGATGTGTTTCTATGCTGAGAAAAAAAAAGAATGTGCGATCCCTAATGTTGTTGATAGAAAGGAAATGCCTGAGCTAAGCATTCTCACACTTAAAGGAAGTTTATTGACATAAAACACATGTTGTTGTGTTATTGGAAGAGTTGGTTTGGACAAAGCAGAGAAGAGTAAGTCTTAAGCAATCAAAATTATTTTTTTTAGGTCACTAAACGACTAAGCTCCCTAAGAAAAAATCTTTGAAAGATGAATGTCATGATTTTCCTTGAAGAGTTCAAGGCTTGAATGTACTGGAGGGAGTGATTGTATTTCATTTATACATGCCAGACTAAATGGATGAAAAGTCATGAGGTGTTCTATATATGCTAATACGAAATACTAAGCTTGTTAGTGTTAAAGAAAGTTCGTTCATAATCAAAAGAATACCTGATCAGGGTATTTAAAGAGTTGAAAAGGTAAAGAGAAGAAGGGGTATGAAAGATTGAAGTTTTTTTCAAAGGATCACTTGACATAGGAGTTTACACCTTTGAATGAGACTTTTAAAGAGGAAATATGTATGAATACTATGACGTGCCAAAGGAAGATAAAATGTTTAGGATAGAATATAAGTGACACTAGGAAGAGCTCTCTTTAAAAGGATTCATCCTAGTTGTTGCAAGACAAAGAAAGTCAAAGTAGTTTGAAAAAGGACTTGAGATTTAAATGGAAGATGAGTTGTTAGTTATGAAGTGAAAGTTAGTTTTTCAAGTTGCATCTAAATATTTGGAATGCATCCATACTATTGTTGTGTTAAAAAGGGGTACAGGAATAGACACAAGTAATATGTTTTTGATGATAGGTTTTGTTTGACGTCTTAAAGGTGACACCATAATCTTAATGGCCTTAGAAAAGGTAAGCATGAAGAGGAAAAGTAAAGAGTTAGAGTTCTAGTGTGAGAACCTAAAGAGTTGAATGTTTAGATTGACTTTTACAAAGTCATTTTTGTTCAAGAGCCCTTGCAGGTGGTAAGAGAAACCTCACTGTTGATTCTGACTATGCATCATGGTATATGTATAAGTTCAAATAAACGCCATGAGATTTTAACTTTAAAACCATATTTGGTATAAAGTTCATTTTTCCTTGAGCAAAGGGCTAAACAGGGATGATTTGAATATTAGAGGAGAGTTTTTGTGAGGTTCGTCTTTGTCATGTAGGAGTCAAAATGAGGAACCTCTTTAATTTTGAGATCTATACATTTATAATGGTCAAGGACCATTGGAATGAAACTGGAAGATTTACTTAGTAAAGGATAAGTTGATGGTCTCTTAAGTGAAGTTTTAGAGGTTTTGATTTTAGAACTAAATTAGTACAAGAAACTGAAAAGGTTCTAAATTTGACTGAAAGAGAAAATGTGACGCCCGAGGAAGAGGGGTACATGAATGAACCGAGTCCACATCTGAATGAGAGGGATCCTGAGGATATGAAAGCATGGTGCCCGAGGAAAAGGGGTACATGCGAGGATGTGAAAGTATAATTGAGAAAAAGCTTAAAAGAATTGATAGCTACTACCTATACCAACAAGGTGCACCTTCCTTTTGGTGGCTCAATCATAGGAACTCCACAGTTAAGCGTGCTTGGCTTGGAGCAATTCTATGTTGGGTGACCTCCTGGAAATTTTCCTAGGGAGCATGTGAGCGAGGACAAAGCAAGCTGAAAGGACCTCGTGTTGGTTTGTGGGGATAGTGTCTTCACTCTTACAAGCGATCATGGATGATATAGTGGCGCCCAGTCGCGAGAGGATCCCGGGCACAGGGCGTTACAAATGGTATCGAGCGAAACCTCTCCCGAGAAGATGTGGTTCGGGACGAACCAAGGCGGAAGCCCAGTGGGCATGTGACGCCTTGGGAAGAGGGGTACATGAATGAACCGAGTCCACATCTGAATGAGAGGGATCCTGAGGATATGAAAGCATGGTGCCCGAGGAAAAGGGGTACATGCGAGGATGTGAAAGTATAATTGAGAAAAAACTTAAAAGAATTGATAGCTACTACCTATACCAACAAGATGCACCTTCCTTTTCGGTGGCTCAATCATAGGAACTCCACAGTTAAGCGTGCTTGGCTTGGAGCAATTCTATGTTGGGTGACCTCCTGGGAATTTTCCTAGGGAGCATGTGAGTGAGGACAAAGCAAGCTGAAAGGACCTCGTGTTGGTTTGTGGGGATAGTGTCTTCACTCTTACAAGCAGTCATGGATGATATAGTGACGCAGCCAGGTCGCAGAGGATCCTGGGCCTGGGGCGTTACAGAAAAGATCAAGTTCGAAAAAAGTAAGTTTGATCTTTCAAGACTACCATTAGCACATGAGGTAAACTTGAGCATGAAGTTAAGGTAGAAAGCATAAGTTATTTCTAATATTCTTTACAGGATGATTCAATAGTCAAAAGAGCGATAAAGAGATCATATTAGTGAATCACTCTAAAGAGTACTAATGTTGATCGTAAAGGGGAAAGGTGTATCTATGTGTTTGTGCATAGATTACAGAGAATTGAAGAAAGTCGTTGCTAAGAATAAATATCTTCTTCCTAGAACGGGCGATCTTTTTGATCAAAGAAATGAAGCAACAATATACTCTAAAAAGAATTTGAGGTCAGGTTATTGCCAGTCAAGAATCACAAAGTGTTACATCCCAAAACAACTTCCAGATTGCGTTATGGACATTATGAATGTACAGTGATGTTGTTTAGGTTGGCTAATGAGACCACAGTGTTTATGGGACTAATGAATTGAGTACTCAAGGAAATCTTGGATACTTTGGTGGTTTTGTTGTTTGACGATAGCTGGGCGTATTTTAAGTTTGATGAGGAACATGAAGAATAACTTAAAGGGTTTGTAAATTGTTGAGGATAAAGGGTTTGTAAATTATTGAGGATAAATGAGTTGTATGTAAAGTTCTTTAAATGAATCATGACTTAGACAAGTGTCCTTCCTAAGATGCGTTGATGCCAAAGGCAGGAGTCGTTGTGAGTCTTGCGAAGGTGAGGTAGTGACACGGTGACTTCGTCCAACCACTATCAATGAATTAAGAAGCTTTCTGGGTACAATAGGTCACTACAAGTACATGTTTAGAAATTCTCAAAAGTAGTCATTCCCGAACAAAGTTTACTCGAAAAGGCAACTCATTTGTTTGGGGTGAGCCTTGTGAAACAAGATTCTAGAATCTCAGACCGCAAGAATTGAGGTCTCTAGTTTGACAGTAAGAAAAAAAAGAAAAACCAAGACAGAAACGGACAGAGTTATTGCAATCTATAAATGGAAATGGGATGAAACCTTTACAGGCTTCATAGTCAGGCAAGTTAAAAGTTGAAAAAAGTTGGGATTAGAACTTATCCAAGGTTATTAAAAGAAAGAAGAATAAGTGCCTCTAATCTTTGGAATTAATTGTTTTAGTAGTACTAAAGGTTTTAGGCTCATAGTGATATTGCTAAGAAAAGATTAGCCTATGCCTTAAATTAATACTAAAAAGTTTATTTCTATGTCTGACGTTAGTAGAGAGACATAGGCTAAGCTTCTTCGTGCATGGTTCAGAACTCGCAATAAAATTGTTGATCTCTTTAGCAGGATATTTTGTATTTAGCTAAGCACCATACCAAAGTAAATAAAGAAGGTTTGATCACACTCTTCCATACTTCTTTTCAGAGTTGAGATCATAACAAAGTTGCTAAGATTATCTTCTCGCTTAAGTTTTATTGTTTGTAGTTGTTAAAGAAGCTTAGTTTCGCTTGTGTTTTAGTTTGTCAACATTTTTTTTTTGCATATTGTGATTCTTTTATTGAATCCTGAGTAGTCATGATTTGAAGTTTGGAGGCATGATTGGTTGGTTTTCTGACTTTAGAAGTGTAACCTTATGTTAAACAGGTACTCGAAAATTTATGGCACCCTTGTGGTTATGTCGTTATGCTGCCGATATTTTCGGAGCATTTTGATAGTAAGATTGGTAAAGTTTTTATAGAACGATTCATGCATCACGACAATCAAGGAGACCTAAGTTTAAATTATTCTTATCAATACTCTAAGTGAAAGAGTATATATTAAGAAAGCGGAAGAAATTTATGATCTTGAACACTCTAAATTGATCAATTTTACAAAATAAAAAACATGCTCAAATCTGGAAAAATAGAGAATAAGAACTCATGCCTTTGTAGGTCAAAATTCTCCTAATCCGTGGGCAATTTCTTGTCACAAATACTTTGTGGAAAACCTCTAGTGTCTTCCCTACTATCCTCCGACCCTAGAACAGATTGTGGGATCTTTGATAGAGAGAAGTTGAAGAGAGATGGGAGAAAGGTCTCAAAGAACAAGAAAACCCAATTTTCTGTCTAATTCCATTAATCCTCTTGATTCTCCTTCAATTAAACCAAACCATAAGCTTCTTAAGCTTGGAGGAGAAGACAACACAAGAGTGATGAAGATTAATTGTATAAGGAGGTGGGTAATTTGTGTGATTTTGAAAAGCAAAGGAGCTTATTCACCCTTTTATGCACTTGGTCCATTTTGATTTCAAAAATGAATTTGATTTTTTTTTTAATTTGAATTCAAAATTAATATAAAATTTATTTTAAATTAAAATCAATTTTGTGTTAATTTAATTAATTAAAAATTTTAATTAATTAATTTTAAATAATTATTTAATTTAATATCAAATATCAAAATAAATAATTGGACCAATCCCGATTTCTTAAATCGACCGTTCAAACATGAATCCTTATTCATGTTTTAAATCAACCAAAATTTAAATCATATTTAAATACGTCCAACTCTCTTTATCATAGTTTAATTCATAATTAATCTATGACACGTTAAGTATATCACATATAATTAATGTTTTCTCCCACAATTAAATTTGAACAATTCAATTTTTTTTCTCTCAAATGTTACAAGACTTAATCCGAGCTAGTAGGGGGACATAATGGACCTACAGATCATGAACTCCAACAATACGAGATTAACCGACCAAACTCTTTAGCCTAGCAAATCAACATTCGTTAATCACCGGGACACTCCACTAAAGTCCAGTGGTTGCACTATTCTCACTGTAGATATATTTCTGTCCACTTGATATAACCATGATTATTAAGTCGATCCTTCACAAGTCGTTCGTAATTACAGCTGGGTCAAAAATATCGTTTTACCCCTGTAATTACTTCTTGTTCCTTAAGTCCCACTGATCCTCTAATGAACAATTGGTTTGTGATCGAACCAACAATCCGAATCCCTCTTGGGCAAATGAGAGGGGTGGGCCCTTTGTTCAAGACCCGGAGTAAGCACTTAAGGGAACAACCTCTTAATTAATGCCTAAAGCGGGTAGGAGTGAGAAATTGGAACTTAATGCTTGAGTCAATATTTGGAATTTGAGAATGAAGTATGATGGTAGTTTAAAGGAAAGTGGAGGGGCAAATAAGTAAAAACCTATGGATTTAATTCATGGAGACTAATTTGTCTTATATGGGCACAGAACCCTAAGAGCTATTCATCATCTTCTTCCCCAATCAATCTTCTACCTCATCTTCATGAGAACACCACCATTGAAGGAGTAAAGTTTCAATCGTTCCAATCAGACCACTAGCTGCCTCGTCGTCGAAGCCACCTGGTCGACCATCATTCTTGATCTGCATCACAACCCGAAGACTTGTCGCACGCAACAACCTCGCGGAGGTTACGATTTTCACCAGATTTGGAATCGAATGGTTGGTTTCCCATCGAAACTCCACACCCAGCGGTCCATAACGAGCTGTGTTGCGGCACGGCAAAAACAAGGTCATCGACAGCAAGCTTCAAGCTGAATTGCCACTTTTGGGTTCGAGTTTTTGGAAGGTTTTTAACCATTTTTTGGAGTTTTAGGACTGGTTCTGGATAGATCGCCACCCGAACAATCCAAAAATCGCGTTCCACGCGCCCACGTCTGCCGCCGCCGCCGCGTAACGCCGGAGTTCGTCCGGTCTGATCAGTTTTGACACTCGAGTGTTTTAGACCTTCGTGGTGGTGGGTTGAAGACGTCGTGACCACGAATTAGAGGAGTTTTCGTTCACGATTCAGTTAAGAATTGTTTCAAGGTTTGGAGAGCAATTTAAGGGAGAGAGTTAATCCATCAACTTTATATCGAAGGCTAAGGTAAGGAAACTCACACCAAACTTTAAAATTTAGAATTTAAGGACTTGTTTCAAAAATGTCATGTTCGTTTTGAAAAGATTGATTTAAATGTCATGTTCGGTTTGAAAAGTTTGATTTAAATGTCATGTTTGGACTGAAAAACCCCTTTTGAATGCCATGAAATGTTCTGTATAAAATGTTGTGATCCGTTTAAAAAGCCTGTTTTAAATGCCATGATTTGGTGTGATTGATGTCTATTTCAAAGGCTATGAGTGTCATGTTGTTGTTCTCTTGAATTTAGCATGTTTATTATTTTTAATATATGTTCATGCCACGAAACGTTTTGCACAAATGTTGCTATTTCATTTGGGACCTTAACATGTGTTTCATGAAAATGTTTGCAAGGCTGTGGTGAAATCTTCCTTATATTATTTATTATATATCTTATGAATGAGTTAGAGTCGACTAAAATTAAAGGCCATGTCCTGGGAGAATTTAATTGTCCACTAAAGGCCGAAGAGAAATTTTACAAAATAAATGCTTACGAAGGCCATGGCAATTAAACTTCCAATATATATGTATATACAAATTTAATGCTATGTAAGTCATGAAAGACTTAGAGTTTACCTAAACAAAGAGGCCATGGATTAGGAAGTCTCAATTTCCCACTAATAGCCGAAGAGAAAAAGCCATGAAATATGTTTTAATGTTTATGGGTCCCACATAAATCCATGATTTGTTATGACAACATGTTTTCAAACCCCGACAGTGGGGTGGCTTACTTAGTATTATCATGATACTCACCCTTTATTTTTTAAAAAAATGTTTTCAGGTAAAGGAAAAGACATACTTGGCGAGTGATGGGGACATGTTACGAAGGCCATGGGGTTACAAAAGTCATGATTTTCGCATTTCATAAACTAGAGAAATTTTAGAAAAATGTTTTATCTATTAGGTGAATTTGATTTGAGTATTAAGTTCTTTTGTGTTGACACTAGAGGCCAAATTTTTAATTGCATGTTGTGTAAATTTCTTTTTTTTTTACGGGATCCCGAATAAATCAGTTTTTTTATTTTCGTTGAAGTTTATTTCTTTTAATGTCACTTAATGGCCTCAAATGCATGCATGTTTAGTAATGATCCTAAAAAGAATGTCTTAAAAGTTAGGGTCGTTACATATAGTCTTAGGGCAAGTAGTTTCTTCAAGGGGAATAGAAATTGATAAAGCTAAAATAGATATCATTGCTAACTTGCCCTACCCCACCAATTTTAGGGAGGTACATGCTTTTCTTACCCATGCAGGTTTTTATCGCAAGTTCGTCAAGCATTTCTGAAAAGTAGCTCTGCCTATGACCAACCTACTTCAGAAAGATGTCACCTTCGAATTTGGGAAAGAGTGCAGGGAAGCATTTGACCTACTCAAGGCACATCTGACTAGTGCACCTATATTCATCCACCTCAATATGGCCTTCCTTTTTTGAAACCATGTGTGATGCTAGCATCTATGCAATCAGAGCAGTGCTAGGGCATCGAATAGACAAGAAGAGCCACATAATCTATTATGCGTCTAGAACACTAAACTTCGCACAATGCAACTATTCCACAACAGAAAAAGAATTATTATCCATTGTTTTTACCTTAGATAAATTTCGACCATATATTCTTTGTTCTGAAATAATTGTTTTCTCTACTCATGCAACTCTAAGGTATCTCATAGCAAGGAAAGAGTCAAAGCTAAGACTGCTTAGGTGGATATTGTTTTTCCAAGAATTGAACTTGACAATCAAAGATAGGAAGGGCAAAGAGAACTCAATAGTCGATCACGTAAGCAGAATAATCAAAGAAAATAACAAGTTACCATTAAATGAAGAATTTCTCGACGAACATCTATTTAGGATCACAAGTGTAACACCCTAGTACAAAGATATGGTAAATTATCTAGTATGGCACGTTCCCTCCTACTTTACCATCATCCAGAAAATGTAAATTAAAGAGTGATTACAAATATTACATTTGGGATGACCCTTATTTATGGAAATTTTGTGTTGACCAAGTAGTTAGGAGATGTGTACCTGATAACGAGTTTGAGTCTATTCTAGCTTTTTGTCATGATTATGCATGTGGAGGGCATTTTAGTTCAAAAAGAACAATAAGAAAAGTCTTAGATTGTGGATTAGAATGGGAGACCTTTTTTAGGGATGCTTACCAATTATGTAAATCTTGTGATAAATGCCAAAGAACAGTGAGAATTACTCGTCGAAATGAGATGCCACAGGTACCTATTCTAGCCTACGAAATTTTTTTATCTCTGCGAATTGATTTTATGGGACCCTTTCTCCCATCTTGTGGTTTCTCTTACATACTGTTGGCAGTGGACCATGTTTCTAAATGGGTGGAAGGAAAAACCACCAGAACTGACGATGTTAAGACTATTGTAGGTTTTATCAAATCTAATATTTTCAGCAGGTTGGGCATGCCACGAGCCATTATCAATGATCAGGGCACACACTTCTACAATAAAACGATTGAAGCACTTTTCAGGAAATATGGCTTTCAACATAGATTAGCTCAACCTACCACCCTTAGTCGAATGAGCAAGTTGAAATCTCAAATAAGGAAGTAAAATCTGTTTTAGAGAAAATTGTCAACCCAAATAGGAAAGACTAGAGTCTTCTACTGGATGACGTTTTATGGGCATATCGAACAACTTACAAAACTCCCATATGTATGTCCCCCATATCGGTTTGTTTTTTGAAAAGCGTGCAATTTATCGGTTGAGATCGAGCATAGGGCTTACTAGGTCGTGAAAAGGTGCAACTTCGACGTGGACATGGAAGGTAAATCCCGTTTGCTGGAAATGTAGGAGTTGGAAGAACTAAGACTTGAGGCGTATGAAAACTCACGAATATACAAGGAAAACCCCAAATTGCTTCATGACAGGATGATTGTATAGAAAGTCCTACTTTTCAACTCGTGTTTAAAATTATGAAGCGGTTCGAGATCATAAAGAAAGTTCTACTTTTCAACTCGCGTTTAAAATTAATGTCAGGTAAACTTCGATACAGATGGAGTGGACCCTATGTTATCACTAATATTTTTCCTTATGGTACAATAGAGATAGAAAACCCTTAAGATCAAAGTCGATTCAAGGTAAATGGTCAACACCTAAGCATATTTCACGAAGGAGACACGATAGCTAGAATCGACTATCTTCTCCTGTCGATGCCCGAGTATGATAATTTCGGATCGAGCATGAAAGACTCGTCGAGCCGACGACATTAAACCAAGCGGTTGTTGGGAGGCAACCCAATTAGGACGGTATCATAATTTTTTTTTTTTTTGCCTTGTGCTAGGTTAATTTTAGTTTTATTTTATTTTGTCTCTTTTTCTTTGATCCCCGCCTTTTAAAAAAAAAAACAGTCTTAAAAATTCAAAGGGCAAGCATTTAGACGTTACGCGTTAGACATGCAAACCTCGAGATCACAACGTCGAGATGCTGTATAGAGCGTCGAGAAGCTCCGACGTTTTCAAAAAGGGTAGAACCCTTTCGCATTTCGCAAAAGGAAAAGGAACAATAATGGAAAAGGAAAACTTGTTGTGTTACTATGCAAATTTGAAGCAAGGAGTTGTTGTGCTAGATTTGATCCACAAAGGTAATTGTATTCTTTCATTTTTAGTTAAGGAAATATGTACAACATGTTTAGATGCTTAATTCATGCTTTAATCTTTTGATTGCTTATCTCTGTTTATTTCCCAATGTATTAGTATTTGATGTAAACCAAAACAAACGAGTAATCGGTCTTTAAATCACGCTTCCGCTGCTCACGAGGATCAGATTTCCTTCATAATAAGGTATGGGATACCTTATATTATACATTTATGTAAATATGATTTGCATAATGCATAATTTATGCATTTGATGGGATAATGGGTGGAGGAAGTTATCTCCACCCTTAATCCCTATATAAAGCTGCATTTGATGATTGATGGTTTCATTTTTTTTTAAAATATGGATCTCTAAATCACTCAAATTCTCTCAATTCTCTCTACACTTCATTCTCTTCCAGACCAAAAAGGATATTCCACCATCTTCCCTCTCTTAGAGAACAATAGAGAAGATCTTGTGGAAAGTGTTCGAGAATTCCTGTTCGAGTTGTTCGTTGAGAATGAGTATGAGATTAGAGAAGAATCACGTGAAGAAAGAGTTCTTCAAAGGTAAACTCGTATTCTCCTTTATGCTTAGCCTTATTTTCTGTTTTTTATGTATAATCCATATAGTAATTACCGCAAAAGCGATTGTAACACTTCTGCTACGGGATTTGATCCTTTCAATTGGGACCAGGTGCTGAGAGATGAGACGTTATTCCATGTTCTATCATATAGTCCTAGAATTCATGATCCACATACTCTCCACCTCGATCAGATTGATTGATGGATTTACCTAAAAGGTTGTCAACCTTGGTATTATATTCCTTGAACTTTTCAAGTGCCTCAGATTTCTGATGCATTGGGTAAATGTATCTATACCTTGAATAAACATCAATAAAAGAGATGAATTATTCATACCCACCTCGGGCTTTAACACTCATCGGACCACAGAGGTCTGAGTGTACAAGCTCAAAGGTTTCCTTGGCTCTATAACATTTTCCACTAAAAAGGCATTTGGTCATTTTTTCTGCAAGGCATGATTCACATACAGGTAAAGAACTTTCTTCTAATTCGTTTAGAAGTCCATTCTTCACCAATCCCTTAATCTTATTGAGGTTTATATGACCTAATCTTAGATGCCAAAGATAGGCATTTTGTGTAGGAGATACTTTTTTCTTTTTATTAGTTTGCGTATTTGATGTTTTAAATAATTCAGTATTTAAAACAATTTTAACCGAATTAGGCCTTAAAACATACAAATTAAATTCAAGTAGAGCAGTACACAATTCCATACCTTTCAATGAAATAAACGCTTTATTAAATTGAAATAAATTGAAATACATTGTTCAATAAGGAAATTTGAAATAAGGTTTCTAGTAAACCCTTGAACTAATTACATGTTATCTAGTAACAGTATTTCCTTGTCGAACAACAACTCTACTGTGCCTTTCCCTTTGATATTCCTCTTTCCTTTTCTTCTCTGTCTTCTCAAGTCCATAAGGGTGGACGCTAAACTCAGTCCCAAAGGATGAACCCTCTTCGATCCTTTTGGAATGGGTAAACAGATTTGGCTCTCCACTATTCTGTTCCTTATTCTCAATAAGAGACTCATAAGTTTGTAGCTCATGAGGGAGGGAAGTGAGATTATACTCTTTCTTGTTCATCACTTTATTGGTGCAGAATTGCAAGAAGTTCTTCGAAAGAGATTCGAGGATGAACGACACCTGACTTTGCTCATCTATAACCGCCCCATTCATTTCGCCCACGTTGAAGTGAACCATCAGATCAGAACATGTTCTCTCACTGAAGTTCCCTTCTTCATGCACGCGTTATAAACGTATTTGAGGGATTCATGTCGAATCGGTTCAGACGGATGTTCTGACAAATTTTGCACATAACTCATGATCTCACGAGCTGAGACCATACCCTCAAGTTTCCTAGCCAGAGCTACAGATAGGCTAGCCAGGATATAGACCTTGGCCTTCTCATTGGCTTTGGTCCAACGGATATACACATCCTTAACAAATTGAGGCACGTTTTGAGAAGGAACCTGAGGACATTCCTCAGTAAGTACGAACTTTAGGTCGTCCACAACTAAAATCGTATTAATGTTATTTTTCCATGTTTGGTAATTGGTTCTAATGATTTTTTCGGCAACCAAAAGAGAAATAATCGAACTCGACATATTTGTTGAAATATAAGAAAAAACCTTGTATTATTTTCTCGCATTAAACCTATGTATAATCAAATCATGTTTTAGCAAAATTAATCTATGATCCCTAGGTCAATTAATTTGCAATGATACCCCACAGGTTTAGAATGATTGCCACCGAAGGGTAGTCGAATTACTCCTCCTCTGGGAGGAGACAATCTCGACCAGACCTTATTATCGGAATAACTCTTATTCCCTATAAGTTTTAGCTACCATTTTTGGTTTGGATCCATTAACTATTAATGTATCCCATGAGTGTCGCCCTCTAACTTTTGATCCCAGAGTCCCGATCCAACAAAATCTGTCGAAAGGAGGACTAAGTTGAAAAATAAACTAAGGTAACCCTATTCCTTTCAGGACTTCAGCTTGTTCCGACTCCTATGAGCAAACCCTCCGAAGGGATTGTCTGGTCCAAGCCAAACTAGGAGGCGCATCATAAGAATCTCACGGTGCAAACCATTAGAAGAGATCGTGGGACCCGTTTGCACAAGTCCTACTCCCACTCACTATAAGCAATCTCTCCATTCACCTGCTTTTGACCCATACAAACACCATTTGAAGGGGGATGCTCCCATTTGCGCCACGAGGCCAAGTATGGATCTCACAGGGTGAACTTAACGGAGATGCGTAGGTGAAAATTAATGTATCATATGCACTCATTTCCTCCCACTAAGTACTTTAGATGTAACGTGATGATCTAGATAAATCTGGCTATAATTTACCTAAGTCTACCAATATGATATTTATATTGGAATTTCCTAAGTCTATAAATCATTCATTAAAACTTAGGTCTATAGCTTATTAACATTTTAATAAACGTCGCTCACGATAAACATAACCTATGAATCTCCAGACCAAATTCACTCCCAGGTAGGTTCCTAGGTAGGGGTGTTCCGTTTCGGTCAGCTTAAATACTCCAGCCTAGCCAGAACCTACCTTAGACAGAGTTATTTATCGGTCACCATTCATAAGTCATATTAGATTGCCTAATTCTAATCTTATTAGAACTAGATAACCTAAGTCTCATTAATAACAGGTTCTAAAACAATTTTAAAACTAGTTATTTAATACTTAGGTTACATGCATTTCTATGTTATAGTGTTTGATCATTCATCACATGAATAAACTAAAACATATAACATAAATCATCACATGAAATAAATGCATGGCTATGCTTTCAAAAAAAATAATTAACATAACTCTTATATTAATTAAGCATGCATACTATATATTATTATAAAATGATGCATGAATATGCTTAACCTAAGGTGGGATTTTAATCTAAGTGACATACATTATACACAACAATTGCATAATTAAAATAACAAAATTGGACCATGATTTGGTATCCTAAACATTAATTAAAATTAATATAATAAAATAATATTAATAATAATTAATTAAATAAATATATAAAAATAAATAATAAAAGAAACGGAAAAAAAGAAGCCTAATGCGTTATTTCCCGCGAGCTTCGCGCGCGCCTTTAGCCATTATCGCAGCGACGTTGCAATGTTGCCGCCCTCAACGCCCGCCTGGCGTCTTCACGCTCAGTAGCATTGCAATTCTGCCCCTGCATCAGGCCTCCGTCCTCACGCCAGGCGTTGCAACGTTGATGAACAACGTTGCAACGCCATTGTCTGCACAGCAATGGCAGTTTCTCCAATTCGTCCAATTTCGCTCCGTTTCTTCACAACCAAACTTTGCCACGAACGAAACGGACTTACAGACCCAATTTACAATACATTTTGCCCAAAACACCGGGCCCTTACATTGAACTTTTCAATTGAATTGTAAATCTAAATGTCAAATCATGTAAACATCCATTTTTGCAAAATCACATGCAATTTCTCTAAATTGAATGCTATACCCACCTAATTTTGAGCAATTTCTAACACAATTAAGAGCATGATCAGTCTCTGATACCAATTGAAGGGAATTGAATCCCGTGCTGAAGCGAATGATCGCGTTTGCTCTTAATCGTGTGAAATGGAAACACTAAAAAAATAGTAAATCTAGGCTAAGCATACTAATTTGAAAGCATAAATGCTTTAGAAGATTACCTTTGAAGATCGATTCTTCAAGTAGTTCCTCGTCATTTGCGAGCTCTTCTTCTCTACGAACAATTACTCGAACACCACCAATAGAACTTTTCAGTTGTTCTTTACGAGAGGGAGAGATGTGGGATCTCCTTTTTCGAATTAGGGAAAGTATAGAGAATTTGAGAGAGAAGTTTAGTTTGCTAGATTTCCAAAATTTAGCAAATGCTTCAAGTATTCAATATGCATAAAAAATGATGCTTTTATAGGCAATGTGGGTGGAAAAAAATTCTCCACTCATTTTGCCACTAAACCCACATATTATGCATAAATGCATAATATAAGGTGTCAAACACCTTATTATATGAATCATATTCACTTAATGTGGAGAAATTGGATTTAATTAAATCCAATTTTTATTTATCCAAAGTTCTACCATTAGTTATGTCCTAATTCCATAATTAGATACAATTAAGTTCAATATCAATCATATTCACATTGAACTATATATTATATCCATCATATCACATATAATTGATATAATCCCTAAATTTGAACTTGAACATTTCAAATTCATTCCAAAACTTTATACCCTCTTTTAATTCCATGTTGAGCAAACCAGGGGACCTAATGGACCTGAAGATCATGAGCTCCAATGATACGAGATTGAATAATCAAACCCATTGATCTCGTCAATAAACATTCGTTAACTACGAGTCACTCCACTAAAGCCTTGTAGCTGCACTCTCCTCATTGTAGGACAAGTTGTGTCAATTGATATAACCAATACTCGTGAGTCAACCCTTCACTGGTCGTTCGTAGTCACAACTGGGTCAAATTACCGTTTTACCCCTATGACTACTTCTTGCACCTTAAGCACCACTGATCCTCTAATGAACAACCAGTTTATGGTCCAACCATAAACATTATCCCTCTCGGGCCAGCAAGAGGGACGAACCCGTTGTTCAAGACCTAGAGTAAGCTCTTAAGGGAACAACCTATCTAGTTACCCTAACACGGGGACGAGTGAATTCATTCTTGCAAAGTTGAGTCCCCAACTCCCTACAAGGTTTCATCCCTGAGAAGGTAGACATATTGAGTCGACAACTCTGGCCACTCTCACCCGTACTAGTCAAAGAACAATCCCCGGTAGACAGGAGTTCGCAACTCACTTAGGATTCATGTTGAATCACTATTGGTCATCGTTTGAATTTTTAACTCTAACCTATCAACGTGTTACTGGATTAGTCTAACAATGCTTGATCCAGTCTTGTACAAACTCTTTGCACAGGATGCCCCCACTCGCATGTCAACTAGATGAACGAGCTGGATCGCCTCGTTTGTATCAAATATAAAGTGGGTCACATCCATAGTGTTAACAAGATAAGGTTTCCGACCTAATCCATCTACTATAGACCATTCGGGTCACAATTTAGAATGTGACCCTGGAGGTTAGTTTATTGGATTTAAGTTTGTAATTGCGAGAATACATGTTTGAAGGAAAAATAACAGCTTTATTCATTTCCTTAAATAATTACAAATACACAAGTTTAGGGAATAAATTCCAACAGTTGCTCCGAATTACGTTGTGAATTTCACTAAATTTAGGTGGGTTACTTTCAATTTCATGAGATGCATGTTGATTTTAAAAATAGATGTTTTCACAAGTTTATCACTTAGATTTACATTATTTCATTGAATCTGTAACACCCCAAGATTTTAAGTACCTCTCAGGTTGTATTTGGATTAATTTAATGGAAATTAAATTAATCGGGTCTTGAAGTTCCTTAGTTTAAGTTAAGCTTTGAAAATTTAAGAGAATATATATATAGTTAACCATATATATGTTGGGTTGGATTATCTATTTAAGTTCAAGGGTAATTGTTGTAGTTTTGTGTGAGAGGAAGGGCTTTTTGGTAAATAGGTTCTAAAGAGAAGGAATTAGGGTTTAACCCTAAAGAGAGGCACAAATTTCAAGGCGTTTTTGCTCTTCTCCTTCCTCCAGCCGCACGCCTCTTCCTCGCAGACGGAGAGCTCCATCGGCTGGCAGTCTGACCACCACGAAGCTTCACCGCCGCACATGTTCTTTTATCCTCGCCGTCAACGCCGACAGATCGAGCGGAGTCGCCACGATCGGACCCTACCCGGAGCCGCCGTCGAACGAGCTGAAGTTCAATATTGCAGGAGGTCGTCGATCTGCTTCCAGTCGCTCGTCGACGTGTTTGGTCGTCGGAGCCGCGCCGTGAGCTTCGTCAAATCTTTGAGGGAAGCCGACTTCCGCACGCCAGACCCTCCGATTAGAAGCCGCCGGAGACAGTAACAACCATCAGATGTCCTTGCAATGAGCGTTATAGCTAAACCGTTGGTTTGGTGTTTTGGTTCGGGTTTTCGAGGGAATTTCCGGTCGGTTTTCGAAGTTTTAGGACCGGTTCTGAGTAGATCGGTGAGTGGGCATCTCAGATCTGACCTCAACGCCTCGAAACACGCCGCCACGCGCGCGCGTGCTCCGCCACGCCGCCCCTCCCTAGTTCTCGCCATTTGCCTCCGCTTCGTTTCGAGAGTTCGTTTTAAGCGTTAAATGCTGTGGTAATTTAGCCTAACTATGATTGGATTCAAAATAAGTTTCTAATTATGTAAGTTAATTAAAGAATTGATGAATGTGATTTAGGGGATTCGACTATCGAGCACGACTAAGCGAAACCTTGAGCTAGGAACGGAATGTAAAGAGTTTCGAGCTAAGGTAAGAGATTTTCTACAAACGATCTTAAAAAGGGAAGTGAATACGATTTCTGGAAATATGTATTTGTTTTAAAAGATGAAGGTTGAGGATTCATTTCAAAAGGTGAATTTCCAAAACTCATGCTTAGAGCTTGAATTTAGAAAACGAATATTTCAAAGGGTTTTTCGAGGACCTCGAGTGAATGATTTTCAAAGGGTTTAGAAAGGAACTTGATGATTTAAGGGTTTGAGAGGACCCGAGCCGAAATGATTTCAATGAATTTAAAAACGAGTCTTGACATAGCTATGTACATTTCTGTATATTGAGATTTTCAGTTATGTTATTGTGCTAGTTATGCACCTTAAATAATAAACGTACTTATTAATGATGATTGATTGACTCTAGTTAAAGTTATGGAAGTTATGTCATGATCTTAAGTTCATGTGATTGTTGCATCATTCCTGAATGTATATGTATATGAATTTAAAGAATGGGACCTCATGCATATTGTATGTATATGAACATGTCATGTAGGCTGTGGCAATTGGTCTCCTGAGGACTTATGCATGGTAAAACATGCATCAGAGACCCTATGGGTCAATATTACAGGGGTCCGTGAGGACTCAATATTACAGGGTCCGTGCAGAGGGACTCAAACCTACAGAGTCCAGTGAGGGACTCAAACCTCACGAGGGTCCGTGAGGGACTCAAAATGAAAAGACTCTGTAGACTCAATTGACCACGCATAGCCAAAGAGAAAAAATCATGATTTTATGAGAAAGTTTTAGGTCCCATTACAAAAGTTTGATGATTTTAAAAGTCACGAATAATGATCATGTTTAAAAGTCGATTTGAAGGAATATCATATGCATGTGTTTGCATTTTCCCGACCCCCACTTACTCGGGTATTTTATAATACTCATCCTCTACCTTTGTTGTGTTTTCTCTGTTTTAAAAATGTTTTCAGTGTAGAGTCGAGAGCATACCAAAGTAGTGGCATGGATGCGCTCATGAAGCCATGGGGAACCGAGTCATGAATTCCGCATCCATGATTTAGAAAGAATTGTAAATGATTATTGTCTTCCGCTTATGTAGTATAGAGTTTTAAAACTAGAGGCCGAACTTAATTATGTTTCTTGTAAACGTTTTGTATTTCTATGGGATCCCAAAATTTAATTGATTTTTATTTATCAACTTTTACTTATTTTAAAGTCAGTTAAGGCCTCGAATGCATGCATGAGTAGTAATGTCCCTAGGAAATGATGTTATAAAAGTAGGGGCATTACAGAATCGCTTCAATGTAAGCGCCCGTTGTTTTGGGAAAATTTAATGTAAATCGAGTCTGTATGTCGGTGTCGTTTGTGGCAAGAAAATTGGTTTGAATAATGGAGAAAAAACGAGTAAGAAAAAAAGGTGCTCTGTTTTGTCCAGAGGACACCGTCGAGACGTTATGCGTACGCTTGGCAGGTTGCAGGCGACGAAGCTCGCGGGGAGTGCAGACGTGCGTGCACAAGAATGTTTTTTTTTTGTAATTTATTTATAAATTTAATTAATTTTAGGGTGCCAAAATGTGGTCTATTTTTGCTATTTATTTTATGCAATTGTTGTATAAAATATTATGTGCATAATTTTAAGGTGTTAGATTATATAGTATGCATGTTTAGTTAATATAAATGTTATATTAATTTTATAAAAGCATTGTCATGCATTTTTTCATGTGATGATTATGTTATGAATGTAATTTTTATTCATTTGATGAAGAAATCAATCACTTACAACATAGAAATGCATGTAACGTTAATTAATTACTTTTAAAATGGTTTTAAAACATTGTTTTAATTATATCTTGAGCTAGCTAGTTCTTGTTGGGCTTTATGCCCTAAAACTCATAGTTTGTAATATTGTTCTATTTAATTCAATAAAGTGTTATTGTTTCTTCATTAATTTCTCTATGTTGCCTTATATTAACCCTAAATCCAATAAACGAACATCCTAGGTTGTCGTATGTCTCTTGAACTGGATGTAGAAGACATATTAGGATCACAATTCGAGAAACAATCCAAAAGATTTATAGTAAAGGGATGAGGTTGAGTACCTTATCCTAGTGATACTATGGATATGCCACACTTTGTATATGATACAAACACAGTGATACAAAGTGTTCGTGTAGACGACATGTGAGTGGGGATATCCTATGTGATGAGATAACATAAGACCGGACAATGAAATAGTAACTAATAGATCTAACTCTGTTCACTAGTTAAGTTTCTATTTAAATAGGATGACCTAGGCAACTTGATCTCAATCCTAAGTAGGTTAAGAACTCCTGTTTGCGAGGGATTGTCCTTTGAGTAGTATGGGTGAGAGTGGCCTGAGACGCCGACTCAATATGCCTACCTTCTTGGAGACAAAACTGAGCAAGCAGCTGGGGACTTAACTTAGCAAGATGAAATTCACTCTTTCGCGACTTTAGGGTAAGAAGATGAGTGTTCCTTTAAGTGGTGCCTCCGGGACTTAAATAAAGGGTCTACCCTCTCATTGGCCCGAAAGGGGCTTCTGTTTATTTGTACGACCATAAACCGGTTGTTTATTAGAAGATCACTGGTACTTAAGGCTAAAAGATGTCACCCAGGGGTAAAACGGTAATTTGACCCGCCTGGCGTTACGAACACTCATGAAGGATTGACTTGTAGTTATTGGTATCCATGGACACAGAAATATATCTGCAGTGAGAAGAGTGCAACTGCGAGACTTTAGTGGAGTATTCTTGCAATTAATGATTGTTGATTAGGGTGTTAATGAGATTAACCTTATAATCTTGTATCGTTGAAGCTTCTGATCTGTAGGTTCATTAGGTCCACTTCCAAGCTCGTAAAGGATTCTTAGATAATTAAATATTGATTAGAATTTTAAATGTTCAAATTCACTTTGGGAGTTAGCATGATGTATGAAGATAGATTATAATATAAAGTTTTTATGCTCATTAAAACTTTATAGTATAAATTTAATTTTAAAAAGATTCAAAGTAAATTATTTGAGAGAATTGAATTTTTGAAAGAGTTCAAATATTGTTTTAATTTGAATGGGATTCATATTAAAACTATAGGTTAAAATTTAATGTGCTTAAGATGTACATTAAAACTATAGGTTAAAGGGAATGTGATTAAATAACCTAAATTAAACATATGATGTTTAATTATGAATTAATTAATTACTGAACTTATTAATTAAATTAATTAAATATGATTTAATTAAAAAGATTATATATATTAATATAATTAAATATGATTTAATTATATTATTAATTTTATTAGATTATTAATTAATTAATTAATTTGATTTTTAATTAATTAAAGGGGAACGTGTGATTGACACGTTTCCAACTTCTCTATTCTTCTCCCACTCCCCATTGATAAGTGTAGGTCAGGAGAATTTTTTTTTTATCGATCATTTTGTGTGTAGTTGGCCAACTACTATTCTTCCGAAAATTCTCTCTAAAATTTCCCTCTTCCAAAGCCAAAGGTTCCCACAAACCAACAATCTAAGGATTCAGATGATATGAGGTGAATTGCTATTAGTGGTATTCTGGTTTTACAAAAAAGAGGGTTGTAGAAGAAATTTGCTGGAAAAAGGAATTGAAGGGTGTTGCAAACCAAAAGCCAAAAACGTAAAATTTTCCTAACCTTTAGTATAGGAAAACTAATTCAACATGCTTTACTGTAATTATTCCATGCTTAATTACTTATAGATAGTTAATTTACTAATGTATGGGTATTTTAGTTTGCCAAATAAAAAACGTATTTTTCGATTCAATTGGGACTTTCGTTGTGCAATTGGAATTTCGATTCCATCAGTTCTAATAAAATTAGAATTAGCCAAGTAATAATTTATAAACTATGATTTAAAGCCTTTGCATTAAGGCTTTGGTAGGCAATTGATTCATTTTTGGATTTCTCACCAAAAGAGCATTGTAAATTCTCTCAACTCACCTCTCTCAATCTCCCCTCCCTTCAACTAAAAAGGAGTCCCACAACTCTCCTTCTAATTAAGGAAGAACAACCAAGAAACCTTTCGGAGCGTGTCCGGTTTGTTGTTCGTTCGAGGAGATCGAGTACGTTGAGATCGTGATCACGAAGGGTTCGTGACTTGAGGAGGAATACACGAAGAAAGGTTCTTCAACAAGTAAGTATTCTTACTATTTTTCTGCTGCTATTGCATGTTTAACCTAGATGCTATTAGATAGTTTCAATTTTATGAAAACATATTTCACAACGATACCATGACAATTCGATCATCCTTCCGCTGCGTGAGATTCTCATTCCCTTCACCTACATGTTTGCCCTGAAGCAGACGAACCCTTTGTTGGGATTTTTGTCCTAATCCCGTGTTTGTAAATTACTATTTGAAATTAATAAAGTTTTATTCATTTCATAATTTGTGTCTCGCATTTTATACAAACTTTAACCAATAAACTAAGCTCCAGGGTCATTGAATATATGAGAGAACTAGAACTTGAACGGTGTGTAGTGGACAAACAGGGAGGATCACGTTCGAGTTAATGACCCGAACGGTCTACAGTATATGGATGGGGTTCGAGACCTAATATTGGATACACTGTGGATGCGGTCCGATTTGTATTAAGATACAAACGAGGTGATCTGACTCGTTCTTGTGGTTGACATGCGAGTGAGGGCATCCTGTAAAATGAGATTGTACAAGACCCGACCGTGAATTATTAGACCTACTGATGTAACACCGTTGACAGTAATGACTAATAACTTCGTAGATGACCATTAGTGACTCGACCTGAATCCTGAGCGTGTTATGCACTACTGTCTGTGGGGATCTGTCCTTTGACTAGTACTGGTGAGGATGGTCACAGTTACTCTCCCAATATGCCTACCTTCTAAGGGACAGAACCAAGTAGGGAGCTGGAAACTTAACTACACAAGATGGAATTCACTTGTTCCCGCCTTTAGAGACACTAGAGGAGTTGTTCCCTTAAGTGTTGTCTCCAGGGCTTGGACAACGGGCGCCCAATCTCTCAATGGCACGAGAGTGTTGTTGTGTATGGTCGGACCATCACGACGTTGTTGTTCATTAGAGGAGCAGTGGGAACTTAAGGAGTAAGAAGTAGACACAGGGGGTAAAACGGTAATTTGATCGAGCAATGTCTACGAACAACCTGTGAAGGGTCGACTCATGGGCATTGGTTGTCAGTGGACACGTAATATTCTGCACTGACGGGAGTGCAACTACGGGCTTTAGTGGAGTGTTACCGTAGCTAATTAAGGTTGATAAACCGGGACAAAGAATTTGATAGATTAATCTCGGATCATTGACCATTAGGTCCCTCGATTGGTTCAAACTAGGTTAAAAGAAGGGTTAATGTTTTGGTGTGAATTTAAGTGTTCAATTTCACTTAAATGACATTTATGTCATTTATATGAGATATGAATGATATAATATATGGTTTAATGTTCATGAGATGGTTATGCTCTATATGTTTTATTATTCATGAGATGAATGATCAAGCACTATGACATAGTATGCATGTCACCTAAGGTTAATTATTAGTTTTAAAATGATTAGAACTGGGAAAAAATAGACCTTAGGTTATCTAGTTCTAATCAGATTAGAATTAGGAACCAAGTAATTTATAAACAAGGATTAAAAGAGGAACTCTGTCTAAGGAAGGTTTTGTCTAGGCTTGGATATTTAAGCTGACGGAAACGGAACACTCCTACCTGGGAACTGACCTGAGAGTGAAATTTAATTAGAGAGTTAATAAATTACAGTAGCGTCAAAGGGTTTATTTAGGGATTAATAAACTATAAATTCTAGGCTTAATATAAAGAGTTATATTAGCAAACTTAGGATAAAAATCAATATAAGAGTTATATTGATTATCAATATAGGTAAAACCATTAGCGGAGTTTTAGCCTAAGTAAGATTCCTATAGATTTAAAGTATCTAGTGGGAGGAAATGTGTATATGATACATATTTTTCCACCTATGTATCTCCGAAAAGTTCACACCGTGAGACTCATACTTGGCCTCGTGGCGCAAACGAGAGCGTCCCCTTCTGATGGTGTTTGTATGAGTCAATATCAAGGTGAATGGAGAGGGTACTTATATTGAGTGGGAGTAGGTTTAATGAAAACAAAACCTATGGTCTCTTCAGTCAGTTTACACCGTAAGATCACTATGGTCAGCCTGCTAGTTTTGCCTGGACCAGAAAATCTCTTCGGAGGCTTGATCATAGGGGATCGAACACAGTAGACACCCGAAAGGGATAAAGATCTCCTTAGTTTGTTTTTCAATCTAGTCCTCCCTTCGGCAGATTTTATTGGATGGGGACTCTGAGATTTAAAGACAGAAGGTTACACTCACAAGGTACATAAGTAGTGTATGTATCCTGACTGAATAATGGTAACTAAAGCCTATAGGAATAAGAGTTATTCTGGCATTAGGTTTTGGTCAAGATTGTCTTGATCCAGAGGAGGAGTGTTTTTTATTACCCTTCGGTATCATACATTCTAAACCTCTGGACTATCATTGCAAACTATAAATGACCTATGAATCATTTAATAATTAACTAAAACATGATTGGTTTAGACAATTATAGCAAGAAACTCATACAAGTTTTGTTTGTAAATTTTCAGCAAAAATGTCTAGCTCTATAATTTCCTTATTAGGTGCGGAAAAGTTAACCGGAGAGAATATGATGACGTGGAAAAACAAATTGAACACTATATTGGTAGTGGACGATCTTATGTTTGTGCTAACTAAGGAGTGTCCTCAGGTGCCAGGCTCGAATGCGTCACGAAATATTCGTGATGCATATTATAGATGGATCAAGGCTAATGATAAGGCCAAGGTCTACATGCTGGCACGTATGTATGAGATATTAGCCAACAAGCATGAGGACATGATGACCGCTAAGGAAATCTTGGATTCCGTATAGGGTATGTTTGGACAACAATCCACACATGCCCGACACAATGCCCTAAAGTACATATTCAACTCAAGGATGCCATAGGGTTAATTTGTTCGGGATCATGTCCTGGATATGATGGTATGCTGGGATTTTTGTCCTAATCTCGTGTTTGTAAATTACTGTTTGAAATTAATAAGAGTTATTTATTTCATTACTTTATGTCTCACAATATTTACAAACTTTTCCAATAAACTAAGCTCCAGGGTCATTGAATTTATGAGAGAACTAGAACTTGAACGGTGTGTAGTGGACACACAGGGAGGATCACATTCGAGTTAATGACCTGAACGATCTACAGTATATGGATAGGGATGGAGACCTAATCCTGGATACACTGTGGATGCGACCCGCTTTGTATTAGATACAAACGAGGTGATCTGACTCGTTCATGTTGTTGACATGC
This sequence comes from Trichosanthes cucumerina, assembly GCA_036507285.1. NCBI lineage: Eukaryota > Viridiplantae > Streptophyta > Magnoliopsida > Cucurbitales > Cucurbitaceae > Trichosanthes > Trichosanthes cucumerina. Next base: position 66,296,750 of record CM071838.1, read on the forward strand.
GAGTGTGGGCATCATGTGCAATGAGTTTGTACAAGACAGGATCGTGAATTATTAGACCTACTGATATAACACCGTTGACAGTAAGGACTAATAACTTCGTAGATGACCATTAGTGACTCGACCTGAATCCTGAGCGTGTTACGGACTCCTGTCTGCGAGGGTTTGTCCTTTCACTAAAACGGGTGACAGTGGTCACTGTTACTCGCCCAATATGCCTATCTTCTCAGGGACAGGACCAAGTAGGGAGCTTGGAACTTAACTACGCGAGATGGAATTCACTCGTTCCCGCCTTTAGAGAAACTAGAGTGGTTGTTCCCTTAAGTGTTGTCTCCAGGGCTTGGTGATGCGAAAATATCGAGTGCCCTAAACTAATGTAAATTAGAATAAGACTCCGACACTTCTACGACGTGCAAGTATACACGGTCGAGAGCAGCAAGTGATAAGTTAAAGTATCGATCCCACGAGGACTAGCTAAACCTAAATGGATGAGTGTCCTAACAAATTTTTCCTTATTTTAGTGCAATGCCTGGGTGTGCAATTTACTATAGTAGATAAACAGATGTGACAAGTAGGACAAGATAAGACTAGACTCAAGAAAATAAGTAAATTTAAATGCGGGGAGAGGAAAATGCAAACAAGAAGACAGATACAAGAGATGAGATTTGTAATGAAAAATAAGCTCGGGTTAGGTTAGAGTTCTAATGTTCAATTGGAATAAATTTTTAGTGATGCCTTGAATTTACCTACACATGCATTCAAATGATTCTTTCCAAAATCACTAAGTTTTAAAACCTACAATTTCCCAATTGTGATCTAAATTATGTCCATGATTTTAGGTTCTAGGTGGGTTAATTATCCCTAATCAACTCAATGATCCTAGAATGAAATTTTAGTTTTCTAATTCATTAGCTTTCCCAAGTTTATGAATTATAGAGAAGTTAAAAGGCCAATTTTAATTCTCATGCAACGTTAAATTTAATAAAATTTCATAAATTCAATCAATGACATCAACCATAAATTTAATCCAAAATTACATTAAAACAACCTAACCCTTGCTTAAGAAAATTTAGTTCATGTAAATCAACTCACAAATCTCTAATTTATGCATGCTTGTGTTGTTTAATAAATTCAAATATGTGTTGCAACAATGTCACAAAACAACCCAAATTAATCAACAATTTCAGCCCAAAAACAGTCATGAATTTAGCCTAAAACAGTGAGTCAAAAGAGCACGATAAACGCCCAAAATTGGAGTAACAACAAGCCAACATTATTAAGGAATAGGAGAAGTTTACTGGAGGCAATTGACATGTGTTTTGCTTCAGCAAAAAACGCCAAGATCCCATAGAAAGCGTGCAGACAACAATAGCAGCAGATTTCAGTATTCTGTAGCTTCTGTCCGATATCAATATCTAATGAACCAGGGCTCTGAATGATGATCCAACCGTTGAATACTACGGTCTATGAGTCTCCAACACGCTGACAAAATTTCAGCACAATCCAACGGTTCAAACTCCCACAAACGACAACTTTGTGACTGTCGTCTGTGAAAAACCGAACTGCAGTGGACGTGCAATGTGACAGCAATATCAGACAGCACAAAGCTCCAAACGACGATCCAACCGTCGAAACCCGAAGCTCTATGAGTCCTTAATATGCTGACAAAATTGTAGCAAAATCCAACGGTTGGATAGCCGGTAATTGCAAATTTCGTAAACGACGTCTGTGAAAACCGAACTTCACCGATGCCCTCGATTTTGCTTCAAAGAAAGATGGGTAAATCACGATGGACAAACTCCTACTCTCGGTTTTGCTTCAGCAAAGTTTGGTCGATTCCAGCAGATGGTCAACCCTCTACTCCACGGTTTGCTTCAGCAATACCTCCCTCTCGTGATTTGTTCTTCTCTCACCCAATTGCTTCAAAGAAACAAAGCGACCTCTACCGCCAAGCACAACTACACTTTGCTTAAAGAAAAGGGCTTTTTCTCATATGTGTGCAACAACATTTGCTACAACAAAGGGTCAGAGATTTTTTCCTTCCAACGCAGCCCTTTGCTTCAAAGAATCTCACGAGTTCTTTTTCTCCCGACGATCTCTTCCTCTTGTCACAACTCCAACTCCCCTTTTTGCACTTGAACCCTAGCCTCCTTATATAAGATGATGTTGCCCTAATTCCACAAATTACAAAAATGCCCTTAGGGGTAGAAAGACCATCTTACCCTTCGGGTAAGATATCTAAAATGCCCTTAGGGACTCTTGTAATTTTTATAATCTCTCATACACAGAAAAAATCCCAAATAAATATATGAAGTCAATTATAAATCAAAACACGCAAGGATTTTTGGAGTTAAGAAAAATCTCAAATTTTGGTCTTCAATTAATCATGTTAGCTTATTTTCCTAAATTCTTGAATTAAAACACAAAAACATCAAAATTAATTCTTTTTGCACCTAATGCTTAAATTCAAGATATTAAAGCTAACACACATAATTTAGGGATAAAATAACATGAGGATAACTAAATTAAATGCAATTCAAGTGGATTAAACACTAAAATTCTAGTAAAATAACTCACTTATGGTGAGTTATCAAACCCCCAAACTTGAACTACTCATTGTCCTCAATGAGTTCTATTCCCCAAAGACTTAAAAGACCTTTAAAGACTCAGATCATTTGGGTAACTAAACAAGAATTGAATATTTATGTTCTAAGCTACAAGTCACCATTTAATCAATGCTCTCTAAGTGGCTCACCTAGGGTTTTTTAGCTACACTTATGCATCAATAACCAAGAGCAAATCAACTAGGATTCAACATCTACCCTCAAGCTCAACCACTAGAATCCTAATCATTCAAATCAAGCAACCCATAGTTAAAAATAAGTCATACTCCAAAACTCGCATGACTACAATTTAATGATCATTCCTTTTTATTTTTGTATATATATATATATTTTTTTTAAAAAAATAGATATGTGCATTATTCCCCTCAATTTCCCTAAAATTCACTACTTAGGGCTAGTTTTTTTTTTTTACTTTTTTTATTTTTATTTATTTTTTGACTCTCCCGTAGTTCTTAGAATGGCACTCGTGTTTAGCGCAGCACACCTAAGCAATGGGACTTCCCGTAGTTCTTAGAATGGCACACGTGGTTAGCGCAGCGCACCTAAGCAATGGGAATAGGGTTCTTGCTTGATACCTTCGCTCCAAGAGGCCAACATGGTTAGTGCAAAGACCCCCTGACATCGAGTACCAAGTTGCCTAAACTGACTCTAATAACAAAAGAAGTAGCACATTTTTTTTAGCCCAATGGAGTTTTAAGGAAATGAAAGGTTTGCACACTTTTTCTTTCTTTCTCTTTTTTTTAATTTTTTTTCTTAAAAATAAACACGAAGAATTTACCTTTCCCCCCAAACTTAGAGTACTCAATGTCCTCATTGAGTTAGGGAGGTCGGGTAACTCCCCCAAAATTGAAATGATCACAAATTTGGAGTTTACTCATTTTGGAACATTCTAAACGATGTATGAGTTACCTAACTTGTCATGGCTTCTAGCTTTTGAACTTTTTGGCCTAGGAGTTGAATCCTAACTACTTTGATTGACATACTAACCATAAGCGCACTAAAAAAAAAAACCTAATGACAAGCTTGACCTTGAGAAACACCAAACAAAATAGCATACTCTTGCCTCGAACACAAGCAACAACTCTTATTTTCATTAACCCTGAGATTTGACCTTAACTTTTTATTTTCATGGAGATGCATACCAAGTTTCTACAAAAGACATCACACTTTTACCATAAAAACACATGTAGAAACTTAATTTTTAAACAAGGGACAACAACCATTTTTCTATTTTTTACTTGCTTAAACATAATGAATCAACTACCTACATCATGCATATCAAAGACCATGAAACCAACAACTAACATGGAATCCAAAGAGTCAAAATAGATCATTTTGAAGCCCTAAAGCAAGTAAATAACTTATAAAACGCAGAGGCATGCAACACCCTATATACTATAGCAAAGACAGTCTCATCAATAGAAAAATTTTCAATTAAGCCCAAAATCAGATTCAGTACAACACATCTCCCCCTCATTTTTAAAGCACACATAGCCCTTAATGTATAATCTACTCACTTAAGCATGCTTAAGGACAATAAATATAGATGGAAGGGAGAACGATCACGCTCGAATTGAGGAGACCTCCACTGCACACAAGCACATCAACAAACCCTAAGGGAGCTGCAAGAGATAGGCAAGGGTTATTTATTTAAAAACAAAAGTAACTAAAAATTAAACAAAAGAAAAAATTAAAAAATAAAAAATAAAAAACGAAACAAACGAAATAAACTTTGGGTTGCCTCCCAAGAAGCGCTTGTTTAACGTCATTAGCTTGACGTAGTATATGTGGGCTCGTCAAGGTACGTAAAAATTCTCCCACTTCTTCGGGCCTCTTTTTCTTGAATCTACAAAACAAATCAGAGCTAGCAAGAATACTAGCTTCTCGTGAGAGCCCGAAACAAATATATTTTTTGATTTTTCATATATTAAAAAAAAAGAAGGAAAAACAACAAAGTAAACATTTTTTGGTTTTTTGTTTGTTAAAAGAAAAGAAGGAAAAACAGGAAAATAAATAGATTCACAAAAAGACACTGACTCGAGAGCATAGAAAGAAAAACATTCACCAATAAGAGAAAAATCAGAAGATAGAACTGACATAGACTCAAAAGCCTCACACTCTACCTCCTGGCTTGACTCAACAGGCTCCACTTCTTCCACACTCTCACTAACTCCATCCTGGTGAGTGCTAACAGGTTCTAGTTCTTTTACATCTAAAGCACAATTCTCTAAATGCCTATACTCAGAAAAATGTGAAGGACTAAGATCCTGAGGGTCTATCAGTGGGTCAGTGATCAAGTGACTCACCGAACTATCTAAGGGTGTGGGTCCTCCTTCACTATCTTCCCTAGGGTGTTCAACCTCAGATGAGTCTAAGTACATTTGTTCTCTAAGGGAGACAAGTGTATCCGTTAGGCGTTGAATTGACTCCCCTATTTGATTATTCATCTCTTCTATTTGCTTATTCCTCTCTTCTGTGGGTTCTCATATATTCTAATAACAACATTTTAAGGGAAGATTCGTCTTCTACCTGGTTTCTTGAATATAGGAAGGATATGGCTCAAAACCCCTAGGATATGGTTCATAGGCCCAATTGCTCTGATTATTATCATACATATGGTTCCCATAAGTCATAGGGTTAGTATGATAGTAATTAGGCATTTGGTAGCCATAAGATTCATACCCCTCACTAGAAGACGCTAAATTGGCATAGGGATAATCATAAGAAAAGGAACTATATTGTGGTTGCTCATTGGGCACAGAAGACCATCCAAAGTTATCATAAGCCATAATAAAATAATGAATCAATTATAACAGGCTCAACAAACACAATATGCACCAACACAACCAGAAAGAATAACAAAGACTCAACAAAGATAAAAATATGAAACAAAGATAACAAGACACACCCAACAAGAAAAAAGGATAAAATGCTAAAATCAACTCAAACAAAATAAGAATCAAAACTAGTCCCCGGCAACGGCGCCAAAAACTTGATGCGAAAATATCGAGTGCCCTAAACTAATGTAAATTAGAATAAGACTTCGACACTTCTACGACGTGCAAGTATACACGGTCGAGAGCAGCAAGTGATAAGTTAAAGTATCGATCCCACGAGGACTAGCTAAACCTAAATGGATGAGTGTCCTAACAAATTTTTCCTTATTTTAGTGCAATGCCTGGGTGTGCAATTTACTATAGTAGATAAACAGATGTGACAAGTAGGACAAGATAAGACTAGACTCAAGAAAATAAGTAAATTTAAATGCGGGGAGAGGAAAATGCAAACAAGAAGACAGATACAAGAGATGAGATTTGTAATGAAAAATAAGCTCGGGTTAGGTTAGAGTTCTAATGTTCAATTGGAATAAATTTTTAGTGATGCCTTGAATTTACCTACATGCATTCAAATGATTCTTTCCAAAATCACTAAGTTTTAAAACCTACAATTTCCCAATTGTGATCTAAATTATGCCCATGATTTTAGGTTCTAGGTGGGTTAATTATCCCTAATCAACTCAATAATCCTAGAATGAAATTTTAGTTTTCTAATTCATTAGCTTTCCCAAGTTTATGAATTATAGAGAAGTTAAAAAGGCCAATTTTAATTCTCATGCACCGTTAAATTTAATAAAATTTCATAAATTCAATTAATGGCATCAACCATAAATTTAATCCAAAATTACATTAAAACAACCTAAACCTTGCCTAAGATAATTTAGTTCATGACAAAAATCAACTCACAAACTTCTAATTGATGCATGTTTTTATCCATCAAAGAATTCAAGAAAACAACCCAATGATGTTCACAAATTTATCATAAATCAGTCACAATTCTAGCCTAAAAACAGTCACGAATTCGGTCTAAAATAGTGAACAAAAATAGTCTTAAACATGTGTCCAATAGCGGAAAAACAACATTAACAATTAGAGATTAGGAGAGGTAATGACACGAAGCAAAAGATACCACCAAAGACAGCAGACCATAGTAGCAGATTTTAGTTTTGCAGGTTCTGTGCGACAGCGATATCTCATCCACCGAAGCTCAGAACGACGATCCCACCGTTCAAAGTAAAGCCCTATGAGTCTTGAATAATCTGGCAAAATTTCAGCACGATCCAACGGTTGAAACTCCGGCACACGACAACTTTGTGAGCATCGTCTGTGAAAAACCGAACTGCTGTTGTCGCCCAATGTGACTGCGATATCTGACACAGGAAAGCTCGAAACCACGATCCAACCGTTCAAATTAAAGCCCTATGAGTCTTGAACAGGCTGACAAAGTTTTAGTAAAATCCAACGGTTGGATCGCCGGTAATCACAAATTTCGTGAATGACATCTGTGAAAATCGAACTGCACTCTCAATTTTGTTACAACAATGGCCTCTCTCGTTTTGCTACACTGTGAACACCCGAATCTTCAATTTTTCCTCACTCGTCTGATTGCTACACAGCAATGGAACCTTCACGATTTTCCTCTCCAATGCACACCTTTGCTGTAGCAATCGCCCGTTCTCTCTCGGTCTCTTCCTCCTTTTTTTTGCGACTACTCCTTCTCTCCTTTTTGCACTTGAACCCTAGCCTCCTTATATAAGATGATGTTGCCCTAATTCCACAAATTACAAAAATGCCCTTAGGGGTAGAAAGACCATCTTACCCTTCTGTAAGATATCTAAAATGCCCTTAGGGACTCTTGTAATTTTTATAATCTCTCACATACGAAAAATCCCAAATAAATATATGAAGTCAATTATAAATCAAAACACGCAAGGATTTTTGGAGTTAAGAAAAATCTCAAATTTTGGTCTTCAATTAACTGTTAGCTTATTTTCCTAAATTCTTGAATTAAAACACAAAAACATCAAAATTAATTCTTTTTGCACCTAATGCTTAAATTCAAGATATTAAAGCTAACACACATAATTTAGGGATAAAATAACATGAGGATAACTAAATTAAATGCAATTCAAGTGGATTAAACACTAAAATTCTAGTAAAATAACTCACTTATGGTGAGTTATCACTTGGACAACGGGTGCCCACCTTCTCACTTGCCCGAGAAGGGTGTTGTGTATGGTTGGACCATCACAATATGTTTTTCATTAGAGGAGCAGTGGGGACTTAAGGAACAAGAGGTAGACATAGGGGTAAAACGGTAATTTGACCCAGCCGTGTCTACGAACAATCTATGCAGGGTCGACTCATGGGTATTGGTTATATCAGTGAACACGTAATATTCTGCACTGACGGGGGTGCAACTACGGGCTATAGTGGAGTGTTACTGTAGCTAATGAATGGTTATTAACCGGGTCAAAGAGTTTGAAAGGTTAATCTCGGATCATTGGAGCCCGTCACTGTAGGTCCATTAGGTCCCTCGGTTCGTTCAACCTGGGTTAAAGGAAGGGTTAATGTTTTGCTATGAAATTGAAGTGTTGAATTTCACTTTAAGGGTATTTATGTCATTTATATGAGATATGAATGATATTATATATAGTTTAATGTGAATGAGATTCATAATAAACTATAGGTTAGCCTAATTGTTGAATTAGGGCTAATTGGAGAAATTAATTGGGAGAATTTAAATTGGATGTGATTCAATTTAATTAATCCACAATTATTGCAAATGAGATTTGCACTATGAGATATGAGATATCTTATATTATGTGGTTATGAAAATGAGATTTGCATAACTTATGGTTGTGGTAAAGTGGTAATAATGTGGAGATTTTAACTTCATCATTCCCACTATTTAAACCCTTCTTGCAAGAAGGATAGTAAGGAACACTCTCATTTTTTGGATTCTCACCGAAAAAGAAGAGTTTCTCTCAACACTTTTCTCTCAAATGTCCTCCCTCTCCAAAACTCTAGAGTCCCACAACTCTCCTCCTTTCCAAAGGAAGATTAACCGAGACTCCAAGTGGTTGTGTTCGGGTTTCTTTCGAGAGAAGATTTTGTTGAGTTCGAGAAGCACGAAGCGTTCGTGATCAAGGAAGGAATTTAGAAGATCTGTCTACAACAAGTAAGTAAACATCTTCTTGCTGTAATTTCTTCCTCTTTTGCATGTTTAGCCTAGATCTAATAGTTATATCATTTTGACAAAATTCAAGTAGCGTAATGATACCATGACGATTCGATCGTCTTCCGCTGCGTGGGGATTTTCATTCCCTTCAATTGGTATCAGAGCCATTTCGATGGTTCTTCGTTATGCATTGTTTTTTGTTAAAATAGGTGGGTATTTTACTTTAAATTCATGAGATGAATGCTAGTTTGCAAATTTGGATGTTTTCGGTTTTGGCACCAGAATAAATTTACAATTTATGTTGATGAAATCAATGTAAGGGCCCGTTGTTTTTGGGCATTTTGTTGTAAATCGAGTCTATAAAGTCCGAGTCTTTAGTAGCAACAGTTTCTGGGAATAAATCGGAGCGGAAACGATCGAATTTTGAAGCACAAACAACAAAGAAGTTTGTTGTACAGGCGACGGCTTTGAGACGCTGCTCCTTGGCGTCTCAACGTTGTGCCAGCGGGAGCAAGGCGCGCTTAAGGACATTGTTGCAACGCCGCTGGCGTTGAGAACGCTCGGTCGACGCTGGAAGCGACAACGTTGCAACGTTGCCCACGGCGTTGCAACGCTGCACGCGTTGAGGGGCAGTTCGCGAGCAGTTCCAGACGTGGGTTGTTACAAGCTTCTTAGTGGGCATTTTTTTTTCCGAAATTAATTTGTTTTTTTTAATTATTAATTTTGTAAAATGTATTTATTTTATTTATTTAATTATTTTGTTAAATAATATTATTATAAGTGTTATATTAATGTTATTTAATTAAATAATTACCCCTAGGTGCCAAAACCGGTCCAATTTTGTTATTTAATTATTTTATGCATGAGATGTATGATTTAATTAAATTCTATGAGCATAATGTATGTCATATAGATTTAAAATCTCATCTTAGGTTAAACATTCTCATGCATCATTTATATTATAAGAGTTATAATATATAGTTTCCATGATAGGTTAAATTGTAAGAGTTATAATATAATTAAATGCATGTTTAATTTAATTAATATAAGTGTTATATTTTTTAGATTAAAGTATGCTCATGCATTTATATTCATGTGATGAATCATATTATGTTATAGTATATAGTTATTCATGTGATGAATGATCAAGCACTATAACATAGAAATGCATGCAACCTAAGTTAATTATTAGTTTTAAACAGTTTAGAACTTGAATGATTAGACTTAGGTTTTCTTTTTCTAATAAGATTAGAAATTAGGAAATCAAAGTTTAATCTATGAATGGAGACTGATTAGTAACTCTGTCTAAGGAAGGTTTTAGTCTAAGGTTGGGGTATTTAAGTTGACGCTTGCGGAACACCCCTACCTGAAAACCGACCTGGGAGTGAATTCGGTCTGGAGATTTTTAGATTATTCTTATTGTGAGTGCCGCTAATTAAAAGTGTTTTAATTTACTCACATAGACCTAATTTATAATGTGATTATAGACTTAGGTTAATACCATATAAGTGATAAATTGGTAGACTTAGGTAAATTTTAGCCGGTTTATCTTGGTCAATCCCTATTAAAATTAAACTGCTGAGTGGGAGGAAATAAATTGTATGAGATACATTTGATTTTCAAACCATAAATCTCGTTTAAGTCCGCACCGTGAGATCTATACTCGGTCTCGTGGCGCAAATGGGAGCGTCCCCCCTTCGGGTGGCATTTGTATAGGTCAAAATCATCGTGGATGGAGAGAGTACTTATAGTGAGTGGAAGCGGGACTTGTGAAGACGAGACCCACGGTCTCTTCTTTCGATTCACACCGTGAGACGCCTATGATCCGCCTGCTAGTTTGGCCTAGACTAGACAATCCCTTCGGAGGGCCTGATCATGGGAGTCAGAACACCGTGAATTCTTGAAAGGGAGATTTGTGTTTTGAAACTCTTCCAACAACACAACAAGGAGGCTTGTCAAGCTTTCTAAAAACTCTAAACCTAGTTGCATCTCATGAAACTATATATATAGGGGAATGGGATGGAAATGACCATCCTACCCCTCCTTTAATCTCTCTTTAGTATATAGTTTATATATGTAACGCCCCTACTTTTCTATGACCAAATCCCTAGGGACATTACTACACATGCATGCATTTATAGGCCGAGAAATAAAAGAACTTAAAAGAAATTTCCATTTATTGTAAACAGTTCCAGGGATCCCAAAACAAACAAAACCTTCAAATCATTTGAAAACATCAAATCAACTTGGCCTATTAAAACTGTAACAAGTTCAACTTCAATTAAAAACATAGAGACAAAAATAGTTCAAATTAAGAATATGCGGAAATCATGCTTTGGTTCCCATGGTCCTAATAACGCCGCGCTTGCCACACGCCCCCGCACGTCCTTCCTTTACGAAAAACATTTTTAAAAGAAAGGGTGAGTATTGCAAAAACAATACCCGATAAGTAACCTCGCTCACAGAGGTTTGGGACATGCATGCACATACAATCATAATCTCTAAACTCATGCATAACATACATAGATGGGATCTAAAACTTTCTAGAGTTGCCAGGTCTTTAATCCATGGTTGTATATTCAATTGTCAGGCCTTTAATCCATGACCGTTTATTCATTGCGTGTCTTTAATCCATGGTCGCTCATTCAATTGCCGTCTTTAATCCATGGCTGTTCATTTAATGGCCAGGTCTTTAATCCATGGCTATTCATTTAATTGCCAGGTCTTTAATCCATGGCTGTTCATTTAATGGCCAGGTCTTTAATCCATGGCTATTCATTTAATTGCCAGGTCTTTAATCCATGGCTGTTCATTTAATGGCCAGGTCTTTAATCCATGGCTACTCATTTAATTGTGAGGCCGACTGGTCATCCTGAGTCATTTCATTTCGAGTCCCTCACAGACCCCTGTACTTTGACCCATAGGTCTCTATTGCATGTTTGACCATGCACATAGTGATCTCAAGATAACCAATGTCCACACTATACGCTCATTCATTTCGTGGCATACAAAACATGCATGAGGTCCCATCAGTCACATAATCATGGTGTACATATCACAAACATCATCATCAATATATCATTCATACTTTCTCATGGGCAATTAGTGAAAAATCATACTTTCGTAAGAAACATGAAACATTCTCATACAAACTCTTCATCCTATTCTCACATGAAATAATGGGATCCTTATACATAACATACGAGAATACTTTCACATGAAATAATGATTCATTTTCACATAATACATCGAAGTATTTGCACATAAAATATCACGTATTCTCAAAATAATAACTGTGTATTTTCATGTGAAAAATATAAACTATTTCGCATAAAATCATGAAAATCATTTTCATTTGCTCCCATTAAAAGTTCGGCACAAGGTCCCTTACCTCGAGCTTCGATTTTACCCCAAAACCTAAACGAACTCCCCGCTTACTCTTCTTTTAGTGAAACCTGCTTCACACCATAATTTCCGAAATCAAACTCTAAGTATTCACACTTAAACCCTAATTATGCGAACCTCGAAATACCGCATTAAAATGTCGTGTCCCGCTTACCTCGAGCTCAAAGCGGACACCTACTAATTCTTAGTCCGTTTTGACGATCAACCCGCTCCAAGTTCGCTTCCTACAAAAGATATTCGAACACGTAACCTAAGTTCTCAACCAAAACGCTTAAATAATCGACGGTACACAAATCATTCTCAACCGAACTCGATACCTAGCACGGTCGCTTACCGAACGACAAATCCTCGCTGCTGTGAAGGTCACGACGGCGGTGAAGGAGCGGGAATCGCGTGCGGCTGCTTCCGTGGGCTCTCGGTCGTGCAGGTTCGTCGGCGGCGGCTGTGGAAATTCGCGGACGGCTGAGTTCGCGTGAGGAAGTTCGCATGCGCAGGCTTCGACGGCGATCTCGACGACACGCAGCGGCGCAGCGGCCGGACTTCGACGCGGACTCCTTCGTTCGTGAACGGCCGGGCGAGATCAAATCTTCCGGCGGCGGCGGTAGGGTCGTTGCGCGCGACGGGGAGTTTGCGGCGCGGCACTCTTGATCCCACGAGCGCGGCGCGGCGACTCAAGATCGGGCCGTGCGGCGGCTCACGCCGCCGATCGTGGCGTGAAGCCTTCGCGCGAACCGGCAATCGGCGCTCCGGTGTAGGCTGCTGCGCTGCCGGCGAGGAACGACTTCGACGACGGCGGGTTGCAGACGTGAACACTGAAGTAACTCCCGTTCGTGCGTGGGTTGCAAAGCGGCGGGTGAAGTCGCTTTCTTTCCTTGCGTTACGCGGCGAGTACCTATAGTGTGAGAGGTTGCCGGCAGTAGGGTTAGTGTGACAAAGAGGGGAGGCGATCGGCTACAGGTCAAAACAAGATAAGAAGAAGGAGAAGGAGAAGATGGAATTATATTAGGGTTAGGGTTTTGATAAAATGAAGAGAATGGGCATTAGGGTTAGGGTTTGGGAAACTATTAGTGGTTTCACTTAAGGAGACTTATATACCAACAATTTAGGTTAACTTAAATTGCCAAAGTAGCCCTCTTTTAAATGTTAATAACCAAAATGCCCTTGAAATTGCCCCTTTTTCCCTTAATTCCCTAGTTAATCTCATCCTAAGGAATAATTCACCTAAGTTAACAAAATTACGATCTCCTCTCTCCTTGAGTTTGATTAAAACACCATTCCAACTAAATACAATGTGCCAATAAAGTGTTTGAACAAAATAACTAATAGTACCTGAGATGGCGGTCGTCACAATCTTCCCTCCTTAAGAACTTTCGTCCTCGAAAGTTCCTATTCTGGGAATAGTTCAGGATATTTAGCGCGTACTTCCTCTTCTCGCTCCCAGGTAGCTTCTTCCGTGCGGTGGTTCTGCCACAATATCTTAACTAAGTGATTTCACTACACGGAGAGTCTTTCGGTCTCTTGCAATAATTTGTACCGGTCGTTCGCCATAACTCAGATCTTCTGTCAACTGCAATGGTTCGAAGTCTATGACATGAGTCGGGTCTGGAACATACTTTCTCAACATGGAGACATGGAATACGTTATGAACCGCCGAAAGAGAAGGCGGCAGTGCTAATCTGTAGGCCACTGCACCAATCCTCTCTAAAATCTCAAATGGTCCGATGAATCGCGGACTCAACTTCCCTTTACGGCCAAACCTTAGAATTCCCTTCATTGGGGCCACCTTAAGAAATACGTGGTCCCCAACATCGAATTCTAGGTCCCTTCGTCTCGTGTCGGCATAATTCTTTTGTCTGACTTGGGCGGTCTGCATTCGTGCCCTAATCTTTTGCATTGCCTCATTCGTGACTGTACTAATGCTCGGGCCCAACAATCGGCGTTCACCAACTTCCTCCCGTAAAACGGGGAGTTCTCGCAACGCTCTTCCATAGAGAGCCTCAAATGGAGCCATTCCGATGGTCGATCGTAATCGCATATTGTAAGCAAACTCCATCGGATGCAAATGAGTGTCCCAACCGCTCGGGAAGTCTAAAGTGCAAGCTCGCAACATATCCTCTAATATCTCGATTTAAACGCTCAAAATCGTCCCATCCGCTCGTGGATGAAAAGTCATCTCAAGTTCAATCGCGAACCCAACGCTCTCTGTAAACTTCTCCGTGTTTGGAGGTAAAACGTGGATCCTCGTCAAAATAATCTTGACCGGGATTCCATGTAACCGGACTATCTCTTCCGTGTAAAGTCGCGCCCACTTATCTCGTAGAAATAGGTGGGTTTCCACAGTATGAAATGTGCCGACTTTGTTAACTTTCCCACTATGACCCAAATCACCGTGTGACCTCGTAAAGTTCTAGGCGGTCCAACTATGAAATCCATAGAGATCTCCTCCCATTTCCACTGAGGCACATGTAATGGTTGCAGCAATCCTGCGGGCCTCTGTCTAGGTGCCTTCACCTGCTGACAAGTCAAACACTTGCTGACAAACTCTGCCACGTCGCGCTTCATGTTGCACCACCAAAACGACTGTTTCAGATCTCGGTACATCTTGGTACTTGCCCAGGATGCATAGAAAATGGTGAGTTATGGGCTTCGCTCAAGATCTCGCCTCATTTCGTCATCGTCATCGCACACACAATCGTCCCCGAAATAGCAATCCTCCATCCGTGGATAGGGAAAGCTCACGACGACTCACTGTAGTTCTGCAGTAAGTTTCTCCACTAACCGAGGTCCACCGCCGAGCCTCTATAATACGTTGCCTCAAGGTCGGTTGCCAGCATGCAATCGGGCTAATCGGGCCGAGCCGTGGTCTTTCCTTTACTACTAGCACCGCAATTTCAGGCTCGAGCAAACTCGCCAGAACTCTGCGCTATGCGTCACTCACTCGCGCAGTATGCAATCAAGCTCTCTGCCGAGGCATCGGCCACTACATTAGCCTTACCGGGATGGTACTGTATGTCAATATCATAATCTTTCACCAATTCCAACCATCTGCGTTGCCTCATGTTCAATTCCTTCTGGGTGAACAGATACTTCAGGCTTTTATGATCTGTGAAAATCTGAATTTTTTCGCCATATAGGTAGTGTCTCCAGATCTTTAATGCAAATACCACTGCTGCTAGTTCCAGGTCATGAGTTGGATAGTTCCTCTCGTGCGTCTTCAATTGTCGGGATGCATAAGCTATTACTTTACCGTCTTTGCATCGGTTGCACACCCAACCCTTTCTTGGAAGCATCACTCAGAAACCACAAAGCTCCTGTTCCTGGGAATCTGTAAGAATCGGGGCCGACACTAATCGTTGAGTTCCCGGAAACTCGCTTCACAAGCATCATCCCAAACAAAAGAGTTCCCTTTACGCGTCACCGAGTCATAGGCATGGCTATCTTGGCAAAATCACCGCACGGCGCCTATAGTATCTGCAAGACCCGAGAAACTACGTACCTGCCTTAACGGTGGTCGGACGAGGCCACCGTGGTGACGGCCTCCACTTTCATTTGGATCAACAGAGACTCGGCCGGACACAACATGCCCTAGAAAAGATACATGCTCGAGCCAAAATTCACACTTGGAGAATTTTGCATACACAAACTTTATTCTCTCTCGGTGTGAGTAAGACTTTCCTTAGGTGCATTTCATGCTCTTCATCACATCCGAGTAAATCAATATATCATCGATGAACACAATCACGAACGTATCAAGAAACTCCTTGAATAAACGGTTCATCAAGTCCATGAAGGCGGCGGGAGCATTGGTCGGACCAAACGGCATCACCGTGAACTCGTAATGCCCATAACGTGATCCGAATGTCGCTTTTTAGGATATCCCTTCACCGATCCTCAATCGATGGTAGCTTTGATCTCGGATCGATCTTAGAGAACACTGTCGCGCCTTGCAATCGATCGAACAAATCATCTATCACGGGGAGAGGATATTTATTCTTGATTGTAACTTTATTCAACTCCTCAGTAATCTATACACAAAGCATGGATCCGCTTTTCTTTTTTCACGAACAATACCGGTGCTCCCGGGTGAAACGCTTGGGCGTATAAACCCTTTGTCTAGCAAGTCTTGTAACTGTACTTTTAGTTCTTTCAACTCTGCTGGTGCCATTCTGTACGGGGCCTTGGATATCGGGGTCGTCCCCAACTCCAATCCGATGTTAAAATCTACCTCCCTGACTGGAGGTATTCCGGGGAGGTCTTCGGGGAAAACGTCTGTAAACTCATTCACTACTGGCACCGATGTCACTGAGATCTCTCGTGCACCTTGCATCTAGTATGCGAGCTAAGACGCCCCAAGCTCCCCGATGCAATAACTTTCTGGCCTTAAGGGCGTGTGATTACCTTAGGCCTACTTCCTCGCTATCGTGCCTCTCGAACTCAGAGCTGCAGGTTGGTTAGGAGGAGTGAACACTACCTCCTTCCTGAAACAATCAATACAAGCATGGTTCTGCGCTAACCACTCCATGCCCAATATTACATCAAAATCAAACATATCTAAGACCACTAGGTTCATCGCTAACTCATGGTCTCATGATGGTTACACTACCATCCTTGACTTTCATATTGGCTAACAAATTTATTCCCATGAGAGTGGAGACAGAGCATCGCATATCAGAATCGTTCTAGTTCTAACTCAACTTGACTTACAAAGGATGCGAGAAATAATAAAAGAGTGCGTGAGAACTGTAATCGAATAGTACAAAGGCGAGGTGTCCAAGTAATGGAAGTGTACCTGTAACCACTGAATCTGAGCCATAGATGTCTCTACTGGTGCTTGCATAGGCTCTCCCCTGATGTATGGCCGGCTTCACAGCAGGCCCACTACTCATAACTCGTGGGTCGGCTAGTGCTTTGGCTTGATTCGCGATTATTCGCTCTGTGCCCTTCCTTTCCACACTTGAAACACGCTCGGACCGGGCCATACACTTACCCCAAAGTCTTTGCTACCACATTCTTTGCACTTGTGGCTCTATCTCCGCCGCTATTCCCCGATCTGTTGACTGGTGGTTTCTGGCTGGGACCTGTACGGAAATGCCCTGGTCTATGCGGTGTACGCTGGGGGCGCTGTGAGCTGGAATGGGGCTGGTCCCACTTCCTCTTATGATTCGCTATGGGCTGCCCCGAGTTAACTACCACCTGCTGTGCAGTCTGAGCCTGCACCCAAATCAGTTCCGCCACTCTCACTGCGGAGGCGTAATCAGGAGGTGCTAATGCTTGAATAAAGCCTCGAACATTCTCATCTAGCCCCATGATGAAGCGCTCAGTCTTCTTTGCTTCACATATCCACCACTCGGGGGCAAACGGACACGACGGGTAAATTCCCTCTCATATATCTCCACTGCCCTCTGCTCGCACACAAGTAGAATTTCGCTGCTTCTTCATAACGAGCTGCAGCAGGATAGAATTTCCGCCAGAATGCTTCTTTGAATAGATTCCAAGTAATCGTTTCTCCGCTGGCAACAATGGTTCCTTGGGCGGACTCCCACCACAAGTACGCGTCATCCTCGGCATGAAGGTCGCCACAGACACCCTCTCGTCCTCGGGCGGTTCATCGATCAAGATAGTCTCAATGGAGGACAAACCACAACTCCGCCACGGTGGGGTCACCGGAAGACCCATTGAAAGATCTCGGATCATACTTCCGAAGTCCTTCGTAACGAGACTCGAGTTGCATCGTTTCGCCCGATTTGTTTGGGCCACCGGGTGGCTATCAGAGTAGCTCGCACTAGGCTCTGCATGGCCTCCACCATCATAGTCATAACATTGGCGTTCCCCTGGTCTGCCACAGGGGCAACTGCAGGTACATTCTCCTGCTGGTCAGGCGGGTCCTGGGGGAGGTCTCGAACGGGTGGAGTAATCTCTTCCTGATCCAGGGGTAATTCCGGTTGGGCGTCAACATTTTCCCTTGCCCTCCGGCCCCTACCACGTCCCCTACCTCTCCCTCGGCCTCTAGGTGGCATTATGTCAAAACTACAATATAGAGAGTTTCTAACTCAGTTTCCTTTACTTTCAAATCATAAAATAGGATCACCCCTTGGGCTTTTAAGGTTATGTATATGCATAAAACTGTATCATATCATAATCATTTACTTTTTTTACTAAAATATCGTAACGTATTACACAGCGGTGATCGGAAGCGTTGTTAAACCATGGGAACTACTCGTGCTTACTCAGTAAGCAAGTCTACTGAAACCCTTAAACCTAGGGCTCGATACCAACCATAACGCCCTACTTTTCTATGACCAAATCCCTAGGGACATTACTACACATGCATGCATTTATAGGCCGAGAAATAAAAGAACTTAAAAGAAATTTCCATTTATTGTAAACAGTTCCAGTTACAGGGATCCCAAAACAAACAAAACCTTCAAATCATTTGAAAACATCAAATCAACTTGGCCTATTAAAACCTGTAACAAGTTCAACTTCAATTAAAAACATAGAGACAAAAATAGTTCAAATTAAGAATATGCGAAATCATGCCGGTTCCCATGGTCCTAATAACGCTACCCACACACACGCCCCGCACGTCCTTCCCTTTACCTGAAAAACATTTTTAAAAGAAAGGGTGAGTATTGCAAAAACAATACCCAGTAAGTAACCTCGCTACCGAGGTTTGGGACATGCATGCACATACAATCATAATCTCTAAACTCATGCATAACATACATAGATGGGATCTAAAACTTTCTAGAGTTGCCAGGTCTTTAATCCATGGTTGTATATTCAATTGTCAGGCCTTTAATCCATGACTGTTTATTCAGTTGCCAGGTCTTTAATCCATGGCTGCTCATTCAATTGCCAGGTCTTTAATCCATGGCTGTTCATTTAATGGCCAGGTCTTTAATCCATGGCTATTCATTTAATTGCCAGGTCTTTAATCCATGGCTGTTCATTTAATGGCCAGGTCTTTAATCCATGGCTATTCATTTAATTGCCAGGTCTTTAATCCATGGTCGTTTCATTTAATGGCCGTGTCTTTAATCCATGGCTACTCATTTAATTGTGAGGCCGACTGGTCATCCTGAGTCATTTCATTTCGAGTCCCTCACAGACCCCTGTACTTTGACCCATAGGTCTCTATTGCATGTTTGACCATGCACATAGTGATCTCAGGATAACCAATGTCCACACTATACGCTCATTCATTTCGTGGCATACAAAACATGCATGAGGTCCCATCAGTCACATAATCATGGTGTACATATCACAAACATCATCATCAATATATCATTCATACTTTCTCATGGATGATGTGAAAAAATCATACTTTCGTAAGAAACATGAAACATTCTCATACAAACTACTGTCCTATTCTCACATGAAATAATGGGATCCTTATACATAACATACGAGAATACTTTCACATGAAATAATGATTCATTTTCACATAATACATCGAAGTATTTGCACATAAAATATCACGTATTCTCAAAATAATAACTGTGTATTTTCATGTGAAAAATATAAACTATTTCGCATAAAATCATGAAAATCATTTTCATTTGCTCCCATTAAAAGTTCGGCACAAGGTCCCTTACCTCGAGCTTCGATTTTACCCCAAAACCTAAACGAACTCCCCGCTTACTCTTCTTTTAGTGAAACCTGCTTCACACCATAATTTCCGAAATCAAACTCTAAGTATTCACACTTAAACCCTAATTATGCGAACCTCGAAATACCGCATTAAAATGTCGTGTCCCGCTTACCTCGAGCTCAAAGCGGACACCTACTAATTCTTAGTCCGTTTTGACGATCAACCCGCTCCAAGTTCGCTTCCTACAAAAGATATTCGAACACGTAACCTAAGTTCTCAACCAAAACGCTTAAATAATCGACGGTACACAAATCATTCTCAACCGAACTCGATACCTAGCACGGCCGCCATCGAACGACAAATCCTCGCATTCTTTGTGAAGGTCACGACGGCGGTGAAGGAGCGGAATCGCGTCGCGGCGCTTCCGTGGGCTCGGTCGGTGCGGCAGTTCGCTTAAATCGGCGGCCGTGGAAATTGGCGGACGGGCGAGTTCGCGTGAGGAAGTTCGGCGCTGCAGGCTTCGACGGCGATCTCCGACACGGCGGCAGCGGCGGCCGGACTTCGACGCGGACTCTCTCTTCGTTCGTGAACGGCCGGGCGAGATCAAATCTTCCGCGCGGCGGCGGCGGTAGAAATTTGCCGGGCTGCGCGGGAGTTTGCGGCGGCGCACTCCTTGATCCACGAGCGCAATGCGGCGGCGACTCAAGATCGGCCGGTGCGGCGGCTCACGCGCGACGTCGATCGGCGTGAAGCCTTCGCGCGAACCGGCAATCACGGCGCTCCGGTGTAAGGGCCGCGCGATGCCGGCGAGGAACGACTTCGACGACGGCGGGTTGCAGACGTGAACACTGAAGTAACTCCCGTTCGTGCGTGGGTTGCAGGCGAGCGGTGAAGCTGCTTCTTTCCTTGCGTTCGCCGGCGAGGGTACCTATAGTGTGAGAGGTTGCCGGCGGTAGGGTTAGTGTGACAAAGAGGGGAGGGGCAGTCGGCTAGGTCAAAACAAGATAAGAAGAAGGAGAAGGAGAAGATGGAATTATATTAGGGTTAGGGTTTTGATAAAATGAAGAGAATGGGCATTAGGGTTAGGGTTTGGGAAACTATTAGTGGTTTCACTTAAGGAGACTTATATACCAACAATTTAGGTTAACTTAAATTGCCAAAGTAGCCCTCTTTTAAATGTTAATAACCAAAATGCCCTTGAAATTGCCCCTTTTTCCCTTAATTCCCTAGTTAATCTCATCCTAAGGAATAATTCACCTAAGTTAACAAAATTACGATCTCCCTCTCGCCGAGTTTGATTAAAACACCATTCCAACTAAATACAGCGGCCAATAAAGTGTTTGAACAAAATAACTAATAGTACCTGAGATGGCGGTCGTCACAATATATGAATCTAATTCACATTAAACCTATATATTATATCAATTACATCATATATAATTGATATAACTCCTCATGTATGAAATTGAACACTTCAATTTCACTCCTAGCTTTATACCCTCAATATTACCATGTTGAGCCAACGGAGGGATCTAATGGACCTACAGATCATGAGCTCCAATGATGTGAGATTAACTGTTAAAACTCTTTGATCCAGTTAATCAATATTCATTAACTACAAGTCACTCCACTATAGACTTGTATCAGCACTCTCCTCACTGTAGATATTATTGTGTCCACTGATATAGTCATTACTCGTGAGTCGACCCTTCACAGGTTGTTCGTAATCACAACTGGGTCAAATTACCATTTTACCCCTGTGATTACCTCTTTGCTCCTTAAGCACCACTGATCCTCTAATGAACAACAAGTCTAAGGTCCTACCTTAGACTCGTACCTTCATAGAGGGCGGGGCCCCGTTGTTCAAGACCTGGAGTCAGTTCTTAAGGGAACAACCTATCTGATTCCTTAGTAGAGGAATGAGTGAATTCCATTTTGCACAGTTAAGTTCCCAACTACCTACGAGGTTCTGTCCCTTAGAAGGTAGGCTTATTGAGTCGGCTACAGACCACTCTCACCTATACTAGTCTAAGGACAAACCCCTATGAGCAGGAGTTGTTAACTTGCTCAGGATTCAGGTCAAGTCACTAATGACCATCAATAAATTACTAGTCTTATCCTGTTAACGGTGTTATACTAGTTAGACTAATAATTTGCGATCCAGTCTTGTATGAACTCTTCATACAGGATGCCCCCACTCGCATGTCAACTACGTGAATGAGTTGGATTACCTCATTTGTACTAATTACAAAGTGCGTCGCATCCATGGTGTTACCAGAATGAGGTTTTCAACCTTATCCTTATACCATAGACTATTTAGGTTATAATCTTGAAGTCAACCCAAATAGTGTCCACTACATTGATTTCAAGATAAACGTTATAACCTTGGACCATAGTTTATTGGATTTATAAAAGCAAGACTGTAATCTTATCAAAATAAATAATACTTTATTTAATTGATCAAAATTACACAAGTTTAGGGCATTAATCCCAACAATCTCCCACTTGACCTAAAGCTTGTGGAGTACTAAACATTACAATAATGTAAATACAATAAACTAGGGCATTTAAACCCCTTTGTACAAAATACTCTCACTTGCCCTAGTTGGAGAAGACTTGTAAACCTAGACCTTCTAGGTGACTCTCAAATACTTTAGCCGTGAGAGCCTTTGTAAAAAGATCAACATGTTGGGATTTTTGTCCTAATCTCGTGTTTGTAATATATTGTTTGAAATGAATAAGAGTTATTCATTTCTTTACTTTGTGTCTCGCAATATTTATAAACCTTTCCAATAAACTAAGCTCCAGGGTCATTGAATTTATGAGAGAACTAGAACTTGAACGGTGTGTAGTTGACACACAAGGAGGATCACGTTTGAGTTAATGACCCGAACGGTCTAAAGTATAAGGATGGGATTGGAGACCTAATCCTGGATACACTGTGGATGCGATCTGCTTTGTATTAGATACAAACGAGGTGATCTGACTCGTTCATGTAGTTGACATGCGAGTGGGGGCATCCTGTACAATGAGATTCTACAAGACCGGACCGTGAATTATTAGACTTACTGATAGAACACCGTTGACAGTAAAGACTAATAACTTCGTTGATGACCATTAGTGACTTGACCTGAATCCTGAGCGTTTTACGGACTCCGGCATGCGGGGGTCTGTCCTTTGATTAGTATAGGTGAGGGTGGTCTCTGTCACTCGTCCAATATGCCTATCTTTTATGGACAGAACAAAGTAGGAAGCAGAACTTAACTATGCGAGATGAATTCACTCATTTCCGCCTTTAGGGAAACTAGAGGGGTTGTTCCCTTAAGTGTTGTCTCCAGGGCTTGGACAACGGGCGCCCACCTTCTCACTTGCCCGAGAGAGGTGTTGTGTATGGTTGGACCATCACAATATGTTGTTCATTAGAGGAGCAACAGGGACATAAGGAACAAGAGGTAGACACAGGGGTAAAACGGTAATTTGACCCAACCGTGTCTACGAACAACCTGTGAACGGTCAACTCATGGGTATTGGTTATATCAGTGGACACGTAATATTCTGCATTGACGGGAGTGCAACTACGGGCTATAGTGGAGTGTTACTGTAGCTAATGAATATTGGTTAACCGGGTCAAAGAGTTTGACAGGTTAATCTCAGATCATTGAAGCCCGTCATTGTTGGTCCATTAGGTCCCTTGGTTGGCTCAATCTAGGATATAAGAAGGGATAATGTTTTGGTATGAAATTGGAGTGTTCAATTTCACTTTAAGGGTATTTATATCATTTATATGAGATATGGATGATATAATATGTAGTTTAATGTGAATGTGATTCACAATAAACTATATGTTAGCCTAATTGTTGAATCAATGGCTAAATGGGGGAATTAATTGAGAGAAATTAAATTGGATGTGATTTAATTTAATTAATACTCAATTATTGCAAATGAGATTTGCAATATGAGATATGAGATATCTTATATTATGTAATTATGTAAATGAGATTTACATAACCTATAGTTGTAGCAAAGTGGTAATAATGTGAAGTTTTGAACTCCATCATTCCACTGTTTAAACCCCTTTGAAAAAGGGTTTTCACACAAGCTAAGTTCTCATTTTTGGGTTTTGATCAAAGAGTCCAAAAGAGAATTCTCTCTACTCTCTCATTTCTCCTCCCTTTCCAAAACACAAACAAGTTCCCACCAACTTCCCTTCTCCAAAAGAGAACAACCAAGAAGACGATTTGGTGGTGTTTGAGATCTGATCGTGGGAAGAGTTCGTAGAGATCGAGGAGCACGAAGAGTTCGTGATCTACGGGAGAAATTGCTGAATTTGTCTACAACAAGTAAGTAATTTCCTTCTTGCTGTAAATTTTGAGCATGTTTAACCTAGATCTAATTGTTAGATCAATTTTGATAAATACATGTTGCATAATGAAACCACGACGATTCAATCGTCTTCCGCTGCGCGGTGACAATTACGTCTCCTCTATGCACGTCTCCCGGATGAGATGATACTTCCGCTCTATATGCTTTCCCCTCTTGTGACTTCGGGGTTCCCTCGAATTTGCCACCGCACCACTGTTATCTCAATACAGCGTGATGGGCAAAGTCATATTTGGAACAACTTCCAAATTTAGCATAAATGTCCTTAACCAAACGGCCTCCTTAGCTGCTTCATAAGCTGCTACATCTTTGACCTCCATGGTGGACTAAGCGATGCATCCTTGCTTGACGCTTTGCCATACTACAACTCCTCCATTAACAGTGAAAATTGACTATGATGTAGATTTTCGAGAATCTTTATCAGTCTGAAAGTTAGAATCCGTGTATCTTGTAAGGATCAAATCCTTAGCCTCATACACAAGCATGTAGTTCTTTGTTCTCCAAAGATACTTATGGATCGTTTTAACTGCTGTCTAGTGTTCAAGTCCTGGATTTGATTGATACCTACTGACCATCCCAACTGCAAAACAGATGTCAGGCCTAGTACACAACATGGCGTACATCAGGCTCCGAACAACTGATGCGTGAGGAATCCGTCTCATATCCTCAACTCCATGAGGTGACTTAGGGCATTGTTCCTTAGACAAAAGGATTCCATGTCTAAAAGGCAACAAGCCCTTTTCGGAATCTTGCATCTTAAATCTTGACAACACTTTGTCTATGGATGATGCTTGAGACAAGGCTAGGGTTTTATTCTTGCAATTCCGGACAATCTGCATCCCAAGAACAAACTGCGCATCACCCAAATCTTTCATTTGGAATTTCATAGCTAGCCATTCCTTGATGTCAGTAAGATAACCTACACCATTTCCAATGAGTAGGATATCATCCACATAGAGAATTTGGAAAGCGACAGAACTATTGATGATTTTCTTGTAGACACTAGGTTCATCATCATTCTTGTCAAAACCATAAGATCTGATAGCCTCATCAAATCTTATATTCCAGGACCTAGAGGCTTGTTTCAGTGCATAAATTGACCTTTTAAGCCTGCAAACCTTTTGCTCTTGTCCTGGTTTAATGAACTCTTTGGGTTGGTCCATGTAGATGGTTTTCTCAAGATTGCCATTCAAAAAGGTTGTCTTGACATCCATTTGCCATACATCATAGTCATAATATGCGGCAATGGCAAGAAGGATACGAATAGACTTTACCATAGCAACAGGTGAAAAGGTTTCCTCAAAGTCAACCCCTTCAACCTGGGTATAACCCTTTGCTACTAGTCTAGCTTTAAAGGTTTGCACATTCCCATCTACACCACGTTTTCTCTTGTAGATCCACTTACAACCTATAGGTTTTACCCCATCAGGCTTATCTACAAGATCCCAAACAGAATTGAAGTGCATAGACTCCATTTCTTGGTCCATGGCTATGACCTATTTGTCTTTGTCTTTGTCAACCATTGCTTGATTATATGTGAATGGATCCTCGCAGTTGTCATCTGGTATAACAACTTGGGTTTCAACTAAACCCATGTAACGGTCAGGCTGCATCATAACCCTCCCACTACGTCGAGGCATACTAAACTCTTGAGATGGACCCCCTTGACTAGACAAACTAGTATCAACAACTCTTGTTGACCTACTAGTGTTCTTATTAGCAACCTTTGCTATTGTTCCGTCTAACTCACTCAACCCTACCTTACTTTTTGGTTTGTGGTCCCTTATGTGGTCCTCCTGCAAGAAAAATGGCATTTGCCGATACAAAGACCTTATCTTCCTTAGGATCATAGAATAAACCACCTCTTGTTTCTTTCGGGTAACCTACAAATAGGCACAACTTTGAACGTGAATCCAACTTCTTTGGATTTGTCAGAAGCACATGTGCTGGACAACCCCATATTCTAAAGTGACATAAACTACCTTTACGTCCTTTCCAGAGTTCAAAAGGTATTTTAGAAACACTTTTGGAGGGCACACTATTCAAAATGTATACTGCAGTTTCTACTGCAAAACTCCAAAAGGAACTAGGGAGATGAGCATTACTCATCATTGATCGAACCATGTCCAACAAGGTTCTATTTCTCCTTTTTGATAAACCGTTTTTCTGTGGTGTGCCGGGAGCTGAGAGTTGGGATGTAATTCCATGTTCTATCATATAATTCTAGAATTTTAAATACATGTACTCTCCACCTCGATCCGATCGAAGTGTTTTAACTCTTTTACCTAATTGATTTTCAACCTCAGTCTTGAATTCCTTGAAATTTTCAAGTGCTTCAGACTTGTGGTGCATTAGGTAAATATGCCCATACTTGGAATAATCATCTATAAAAGAGATGAAATATTCATATCCTCCCCTAGCTTTAACATTCATCGGACCACAAAGGTATGAATGTATAAGCTCTAGAGTATCTTTGGCTCTATAACCTTTTCCACTAAAAGGTCTTTTAGTCATTTTGCCTTCTAGGCAGGATTCACATACTGGCAAGGAATTTTCTTCTAACTCGTTTAGATGCCAAAGATGAGCATTTTCTTTAGGAGAAATTTTTCGTTTCTTAGTTTGTGCGTTTGCAGTTTTAAATAATTCAGTGTTCAAAACCATTTTGACTGAATTAGGCCTTAAAACATACAATTCATTTTCTAATGAAGCTGAACATATTTCTAAACCTTTCTTCAAAATAAACACTTTATTCATAGAAAAGGAAACAGAAATACATTGTTCAATAAGGCAAGAAATGGGAATAAGGTTTCTAGTAAACCCTGGTATCACTAATATATTGTCCAACAATACATATTTCTTGCCAAAATAAAGCTTCATTGTGCCTACTGCTACAACAGAGACGACTTCTCCATTTCCAACCCGGAGTGTTATCTCTCCTTGTTGTAGCTGCTGCTAGGAATCAATTCCCTGAAAAGAAGAACATACATGATTAGTGGCGCCTGAATCAAGTATCCAAGTTGTTTTATCATTATCCACTAAACAAGCTTCTAGGCAAAGTAAATCATATTTACCTTCCTTCTTCTTTTCTGTAATGTACTTCATATAGTTCCGTTTCCAATGCACGTCTTCGTTGCAGTGGAAACACTTTCCTTTGTCAGCAACGTCTTTGACTTTCTTGTCCTTCTGGGTGGCAGCTTTGTCAGCTTGTTTCCCTTTACCTACCTTCTTCATGTTCTTCTTCTTACCTCTCAGGTTAGAAGAAGATGAAGCTAATGTTTTTGTCCCAGAGGTCAAACCTCTTTGATAACTCCTACTGGCAACATTTTCCTCACCTTTTGATCCCTGAATTTTCATCAAAGACTGAAAGGTCTGGAGTTCATTCAGAAGGGAGGTAAGATTAAAAGTAAGCTTGTTCATAACAACATTACTTCTAAACTGTAGGAAGCTATCTCGAAGGGATTCCAGAATGAAGTTGACCTAGCTCGACACATCGATGGAAGCACCATTCGACTCTGCGATGTTAAAGTGTACCATCATATCCAGGACATGATCCCGAACAGATGTACCCTCTGGCATCCTCGAGTTGAATATAGGGCATTATGTCGGGCTTGTGTGGACTGTTGTCCAAACATACCCTGCACAGAATCCATGATTTCCTTGACGGTGATCATGCCCTCATGCTTCTTGGCTAATATGTCAGACATACTTGCCACCATGTAGACCTTGGCCTTATCATTGGCCTTGATCCATCGATCATATGCATCACGAACACTTCGTGACGCATTCGAGCCTGACACCTGAGGACACTCCTCAGTTAGCACAAACATCAGATCATCCACTACCATAGTGTTGAGTTTATTTTTCCATGTCATCATATTCTCTCCGGTTAACTTTTCCGCACTCAATAAGGAAATTATAGAGCTAGACATTTTTGCTGAAAAATTTACAAACAAACTTGTATGAGTTTCATTAATTCTATAACTATAATCCAATCATGTTTTAGCTAATTATCAAATGATTCCTAGGCATTTATAATTTGCAATGATACTCCAAAGGTTTAGAATGTATGACACCGAAGGGTAATCAAAAAACACTCCTCCTCTGGATCAAGACACTCTTGACCAAAACCTAATGTGAGAATAACTCTTATTCCTATACGTTTTAGTTACCATTTTTTCGGTCGGAATACATACACACCTCATGTATCCCGTGAGTGTAACCCTTTGTCTATAGATCCCAGAGTCTCGATCCAATAAAATCTGCCGAAGGGAGGACTCGATTGGAAAATAGTCTAAGGAAATGTTTATCCCGTTCGGGTGTCTACTGTGTTAGATCCTCTATGATCAAGCCCTCTGAAGGGATTGTCTGGTCCAGGCCAAACTAGCAGGATGACCATAGTGGTCAACGGTGTAAACCGACAAAAGAGACCGTAGGTTTTGTTTTCATTAAACATGCTCCCACTCACTATAAGTACCCTCTCCATTCACCTTGGTATTGACTCATACAAACACCATCCGAAGGGGGACACACCCGTTTGCGCCACGAGGCCATGTATGAGTCTCACGGTGTGAACTTCCCGGAGATAGCGTAGGTGGAAAATATGTATCTCATACACTTTTCCTCCCACTGAATACTTTAAGTCTATAGGAATCTTTCTTAGGCTAAAACCCAGTTAATTGTTTTACCTATATCTATCAACATAACTCTTATATTGATAATCAATATAACTCTTATATTGATTTTATCCTAAGTTTGTTAATATAACTCCTTATATTAAACCTAGGATTTCTAGTTTATTAACCCCTTAATAAACCCGCTAGCACTACTGTAATTTATAAGGCTCTCTGATTAAATTTCACTCCCAAGTCAGTTCCCAGGTAGGGGTGTTCCGTTTCCATCAGCTTAAATACCCCAGCCTAGATAGAACTTTCCTTAGACAGAGTTCCTCTTTTAATCATAGCTTATAAATTACTTGGTTCCTAATCCTAATCTAATTAAAACTAGATAACCTAAGGTCTATTATTTCCAAGTTCTAACACTTTAAAACTAATAATTAACCTTAGGTGACATGCATACTATGTTATAGTGCTTGATCATTCATCACATGAATAATAAAACATTCATAGCATATTCATCTCATGAAAAATAATGCATGTCAATGTTGTCCAAAAATTAATATAACAACCTTATATTAATTAATCATGCAAACTATATCATATAACTTCTTATATTATAAATGATGCATGAAAATGCTTAACCTAAGGTGGGATTTCTAATTTTAATTCATATAATGTAATTATAATTAATATAATGTAATTATATTAATTAAAATTAAATATATTAATAAAATTTTGTTTTCTGCCCGTTGCTCCACACGTGAAATGGCTTCGGCGTTGCAATGCTGATGGCAGCGTTGCAACACTGCTTTTGTCGTCTTGTGTCGAGCGTTGCAACGCTGTGGTCTTCTCCAGCCGCGCGCCTGCCGCAGTGGCGTTGCAACGCTATGGGCAGCGTTGCAACGCCATTCACAAAACAACAATAGGAATCGCCATTCCTTGCTCGTTTTCGCTCCGATCTCTCATCAACCACTTTGCCTCAATCGACACGAACTTACAGACTTGATTTACAATTAAATTTGCCCATAACACCGAGCCCTTACATTGAACATTTCAATGGAAATTGTAAATCTAAGTGCCAAAATTGAAAACATCTAATTTTGCAAAAACCGTTCATACATCTCATGCACAAAACAGTAAATCCCACCTTGTTCTTGAAAATTACAGAACATAAATCAAGAATACAATTGGGCTCTGATATCAATTGAAGAGAATCGAAGTCCCCGCAGCGGAAGCGATTGCGAATCGCGCGCTCTTGATATAGTTACAATGGAAAATTCAAGAACGTAAAACATAGATTAAGCATAAAATACAGAAATGGACAGCAAGTATATAACCTTTGAAGAACCTTTCTTCAAGTACTCCTCTCTCCACGGTCACGATCTCAGCAACAGGAACTCGTACAAATACCGAGAACCACCACCAGACGTGGTTTTCTAGGTGAGGGAGGAAGGTGGGTTCCCTTTAGGAGTGATGAGGTATTTTGTGTGAGAGATTTGTGTTTTGGAACTCTTCCAACAACACAACAAGGAGGCTTCTCAAGCTTTCTAAAAGCTCTTAACCTAGTTGCATCTCATGCAACTATATATATAGAGGAATGGGATGGAAATGACCATCCTACCCCTCCTTTAATCTCTCTTTAGTATATAGTTTATATATGAATCTAATTCACATTAAAACTATATATTATATCAATTACATCATATATAATTGATATAACTCCTCATGTATGAAATTGAGCACTTAAATTTCACTCCTAACTTTATACCCTTAATATTACCATGTTGAGCCAACGGAGGGATCTAATGGACCTACAGATCATGAGCTCCAATGATGTGAGATTAACTGTTAAAACTCTTTGATCCAGTTAATCAATATTCATTAACTACAAGTCACTCCACTATAGACTTGTATCTGCACTCTCCTCACTGTAGATATTATTGTGTCTACTGATATAGTCATTACCCATGAGTCGACCCTTCACAGTTTGTTCGCAATCACAGTTGGGTCAAATTACCGTTTTACCCCTGTGATTACCTCTCTTCTCCTTAAGCACCATTGATCCTCTAATGAACAACAAGTCTAAGGTCCTACCTTAGACTCACACCTCATGTAGAGGCGGGCCCGTTGTTCAAGACACGAGTCGGTTCTTGGGAACAACCTATCTCGATTCCTCGGTGAGAGGAATGAGTGAATTCCATCTTGCACACTTAAGTTCCCGGCTACCTACGAGGTTCTGTCCCTTAGAAGGTAGCCTTATTGAGTCGGCTACAGGCCACTCTCACCCATACTAGTCTAAGGACAAACGCCTATAAGCAGAAGTTTTTAACATGCTCAGGATTCAGGTCAAGTCACTAAGGACCATCTATAAATTACTAGTCTTATCCTATTAACGGTGTTATACTTGTTAGACTAATAATTTGGGATCCAGTCTTGTATGAACTCTTCATATAGGATGCCCCCACTCGCATGTCAACTACATGAATGAGTTGGATTACCTCATTTGTACTAATTACAAAGTGGGTCGCATCCATGGTGTTACCAGAATGAGGTTTCCAACGTTAGTCTTATACCATAGACTATTTAGGTTATAATCTTGAAGTCAACCCAAATAGTGTCAACTACACTGATTTCAAGATAAACGTTATAACCTTGGTGCTTAGTTTATTGGATTTATAAAAGCAAGATTGTAATATTATAAAAACAAATAACACTTTACTTAATTGATCAAACTTACACAAGTTTAGGGCATAAATCCCAACATGACTACCCTCCTCAATGAGCTACAGAATTTCCAGTCCTTTAACAGAGTTAGGGCACCGGAATCTGAGGCAAATGTTGCCTACAGGTCTTATCACAGGGGTTCGACCTCTGGGACGAAACCTGTTGCTCCTTCACGCCCGAAAGGGAAGAAGAGGATGAAGAGGGGTAAAACTGACCGAGCTGCCGCTAAGAAGGGCAAGAAGGTCAACGACGTTGCAGAGAAAGGAAAGTGTTTCCACTGCAATAGGGGCAGACACTGGAAGAGGAATGTCCCAAATTCCAGGTCGAAAGGAAGAATCAAGGTAAATGTGATTTACTTGTGACATAAACCTGTTTAGTGGAGAGTAGTGACTCTGCTGGATATTGGATTCGCGCCACTAACCATGTTTGTCCTTCTTTCGTGGGATTAATTCTCGCAAACACGCGAGAGGTGAGGTGACTCTACACGTTGGATCCGGGAGCTTGTCTCTGCGCAAATGATCGACGCGGTGAAGCTACACTTTGGCGGGAAGTACTTATTATTAGATAATTTGTACATTGTACACAGGTTTCATCGAAAACCTTGTTTCCATTTCCTGCCTAATTGAACAATCTATTTGTGTTTCTTTTGAATTGAATAAAGCATTTATTTCTTTCAAAGGCAATGTTATTTGTTCAGCTTCACTTGAGCATAATCTGTATGTTTTGAAACCTAATTCGGTCAAACTGCAGAAACGCAGAAACGCGAACTAAGAGAGCGAAAATTTCTCCTAAGGAAAATGCCCATCTTTGGCATCTACGGTAGGCCACATTAATCACAATAGGATTGAGAAACTAGTGAAGAGTGGACTTCTAAACGAGTTTGAAGACAACTCTTTACCGGTGTGTGAGTCATGCCTTGAGGGCAAGATGACCAAACGTTCTTTTCGTGGAAAAGGATATAGAGCCAAAGAGCCTCTTGAGTTAGTACATTCTGACCCCTGTTGTCCGATGAATGTTAAAGCTCGGGGCGGTTATGAGTACTTCGTGTCTTTCATAGACGATTACTCGAGGTATGGGTATATTTACCTAATACACAGAAAGTCTGAAACTCTTGAAAAGTTCAAGGAGTACAAGACTGACGATCAGAACCTCTTAGGTAAATCGCTTAAAACACTTCGATCGGATCGAGGTGGAGAGTACATGGACACTGAATTCTAGGACTATATGATAGAAAACGGAATTACATCGCAACTCCCAGCACCTGGTATGCCACAGCAGAATGATGTATTGGAGAGGAGAAACAAAACCTTGTTGGACATGGTTCGGTCGGTGATGAGCTATGCTCACCTCCCTGATTCTTTTTGGGTTTACGCAGTGGAGACTGCGGTTTATATTTTCAACAATGTTCCGTCGAAGAGTGTTTGTGAAACACCTTTCGAGCTCTGGAGTGGACGTAAAGACAGTTTACATCATTTTAGGATTTGGAGATGCCCGACCTACGTGTTTGTGTCAAACCCGAAAAAGTTGGAACCCCGTTCGAAATTGTGACTATTTGTAGGTTACCCTAATGAGACTAGGGGTGGTTTATTTTATGATCTTAAGGAAAATAGGATGATTGTGTCGACAAACGCCATTTTCCTAGAGGAAGACCACGTCAGGGATCATTTACCAAGGAGTAAAATTGTGTTAAATGAAATGGACAGTACATCAGCAAGTGTTGCTGATGGGGCTAGTACGTCAACAAATGTTGTTGATCCTAGCACGTCTAGTCAAATCCGTTCCCAAGAGTTCGGAATGCCTCGACGTAGTGGGAGGGTTGTGAGACAACATGATCCCTACATGGGTTTAGCTGAAACCTCAGTTGTCGCTCCTGATCATGACTGTGAGGATCCATTGACCTATGATCAGACAATGATTGATGTTGACAAAGACGAATGGATTAAAGCTATGGACCAGGAAATGGAGTCGATGTACTTCAATTCTTTCTGGGAGCTTGTGGATCAACCGGATGCTTGTGGGTCAAACCTATTGGTTGCAAATGGATCTAGAAGCGTAAACGTGGCGTAGATGGAAAGGTACAGACCTTCAAAGCCCGACTAGTGGCAAAGAGTTTTACCCAGGTTGAAGGGGTTGACTATGAGGAGACCTTTTCACCTGTTGTCATGGTAAAGTCGATCAGGATTCTTCTGGCCATTGTCGCATTTTCAGTGTTGTATGTGGATGATATTCTTCTCATTGGGAATGAGGTAGAATTTCTTACTGACGTTAAGAAGTGGCATGCTTAGCAATTCCAAATGAAAGATTTGGGAGAAGCCTAGTATGTTATAGGTATCCAGATAGTCTGGAACCGGAAGAATAGAACGCTAGGCTTGTCTCAAGCGTCTTATATTGACAAGATGTTGTCTAGATATAAGATGCAGAACTTCAAGAAGAGCCTGCTGCCTTTCAGACATGGGTTTTACTTGTCTAAGGATCAGTGTCCTAAGACTCCTCAAGAGGATGAGGATATGAGACGGATTCCATATGTTTCGGCTGTAGGGAGCCTAATGTATGCCATATTGTGTACTAGGCCCGACATCTGTTATGCAGTAGGAATTGTCGATGGAGGTATCACCCCAATCCAGATTAGATCACCGGGCATGTAGTAAAGGCAATCCTCAAGTATCTTAGGAGAACAAGGAACTACAGCTTAATGTATGGGAGTGGGGATTTGACACGGATTCTGATTTTCAGACCGATAAGGATTGTAGGAAATCCACTTCGGGGTCAGCCTTCATTCTGAATGGAGGAGATGTAGTATGGCGAAGACTCAAGCAAGGATGCATCGTCGATTCCACTATGGAAGCGGAGTATATTGCGGCTTGTGAAGCTGCAAAGGAAGCTGTTTGGCTTAGGAAGTCCATGACGGATTTGGAAGTTGTTCCAAATATGAACTTGCCGTTCACACTGTCCTGTGATAACAGTGGTGCAGTTGCCAACTCACGTGAGCCTCAGAGCCATAAGAGAGGCAAACACATTGAGCACAAGTATCATCTGATACGGGAGATTGTGCACTGCGGAGACGTGATAGTCACGCAGATAGCGTAGGAGCACAACGTAGCTGATCCATTTACATAGCCCCTCACGGCTAAGGTGTTTGAGGGTCACCTAGAGAGTCTAGATCTTTGAGAGCTTCCTGACTAGGGAAAGTGGAAGATGTGTAAATGGGTATTCAACGCCCTAGTTTATTTTATTACTTCGTTGTAATTTATGTACATTTCTGAAATGTATTTTCTGCACTAGCTTAGTCCAAGTGGGAGTTTATTGGGATTTTTGTCCTAATCTCACGTTTCTAAATTACTGTTTGAAATTAATAAAAATTATTTATTTCATTACTTTGTGTCTCGCAATATTTACAAACTTTTCCAATAAACTAAGCTCCAGGGTCATTGAATTTATGAGAGAACTAGAACTTGAACGGTGTGTAGTGGACACACAGGGAGGATCACGTTCGAGTTAATAACTCGAACGGTATACAGTATATGGATAGGGTTGGAGACCTAATCCTGGATACACTATAGATGCGCCCCGCTTTGTATTATATACAAACGAGGTGATCTGACTCGTTCATGTGGTTGACATGCGAGTGGGGGCATCCTGTGCAATGAAATTGTACAAGACCGGACCGTGAATTGTTAGACCTACTGATATAACACGTTGATAGTAAGGACAAATAACTTCGTAGATGACCATTAGTGACTCGACCTGAATCCTGAGCGTGTTACGGACTCCTGTCTACGTGGGTCTGTCCTTCGACTAGTACGGGTGAGGTGGTCAAAGTTACTGGTCCAATATGCATATCTTCTCAAGGGCAGGACAAAGTAGGGAGCTAGGAACTTAACTACGCGAGATGGAATTCATTCGTTCCTGCCTTTATGGAAATTAGAGGGATTGTTCCCTTAAGTGTTGTCTCAGGGCTTGGACAACGGGCGCCCACCTTTACACTGGCCCGACAAGCGTGTTGTGTATGGTTGGACCATCACGATGTGTTGTTCATTAGAGGAGTAGTGGGGACTTAAGGAACAAGAGGTAGACAGAGGAGTAAAACGGTAATTTGACCGAGCCGTGTCTACGAACATCCTGTGAAGGGTCGACTCATGGTTATTGGTTATATCAGTGGACACGGAATATTCTGCACTGACGGGAGTGCAACTACGGGCTATAGTGGAGTGTTACCGTAGCTAATGAATGTTGATTAACCGGGTCAAAGAGTTTGACAAGTTAATCTCGGATCATTGGAGCCTGTCACTGTAGGTCCATTAGGTCCTTCGGTTGGCTCAATCTGAGTTAAAAGAAGGGTTAATGTTTTTGTATGAAATTGAAATGTTCAATTTCACTTTAAGGGCATTTATGTCATTTATATGAGATATGAATGATATAATATATAGTTTAATGTGAATGAGACTCATAATAAACTATAAGTTAGCCTAATTGTTGAATAAGGGCTAATTGGAGAAATTAATTGAGAGAAATTAAATTGGATGTGATTCAATTTAATTAATCCACAATTATTGCAAATGAGATTTGCAATATGAGATATGAGATATCTTATATTATGTGGTTATGAAAATGAGATTTGCATAACCTGTGGTTGTGGTAAAGTGGTAATAATATGGAGATTTTAACTCCATCATTCCCACTATTTAAACCCTTCTTGCAAGAAGGATAGTAAGGAACACTCTCATTTTTTGGATTCTCACCCAAAAAGAAGAGTTTCTCTCAACACTTTTCTCTCAAATCTCCTCCCTCTCCAAAACTCTAGAGTCCCACAACTCTCCTCCTTTCCAAAGGAAAAATAACCGAGACTCCAAGTTGTTGTGTTGGGGTTTCGTTCGAGCGAAGATTTTGTTGAGTTCTAGAAGCACGAAGCGTTCGTGATCAAGAAAGGAATTTTGAAGATCTGTCTACAACAAGTAAGTAAACATCTTCTCGCTGTAATTTCTTCCTCTTTTGCATGTTTAGCTTAGATCTAATAGTTAGATCATTTTGACAAAATTCAAGTAGCGTAATGATACGATGACGATTTGATCGTCTTCCGCTGCGCGGGACATTCCCTTCATGGTACACTTTAACATCGCAGAGTCGAATGGTGCTTCCATCGATGAATCGAGCCATGTCAACTTTATTCTGGAAACCCTTCCAGATTGTTTCCTACAATTTAAAAGTAATGTTGTTATGAACAAGCTTACTTTTAATCTCACCTCCCTTTTGAATAAACTCCAGACCTTTCAATCTTTGATGAAAATTCAGAGATCGAAAGGTGAGGCAAATGATGAAAGTAGGAGTTTGTTGGGATTTTTGTCCTATCTCGTGTTTGTAAATTATTGTTTGAAATTAATAAGAGTTGTTTATTTCATTACTTTGTGTCTCGCAATATTTACAAACTTTTCCAATAAACTAAGCTCCAGGGTCATTGAATTTATGAGAGAACTAGAACTTGAACGGTGTGTAGCGGACACACAAGGAGGATAACGTTCGAGTTAATGACCCGAACGGTCTACAGTATATGGATAGGGTTGGAGACCTAATCCTAGATACACTGTGGATGCGGCCCGCTTTGTATTAGATACAAACGAGGTGATTTGACTCGTTCATGTGGTTGACATGCGAGTGGGGGCATCCTGTGCAATGAGATTGTACAAGACCGGGCCGTTAATTATTAGACCCCTCTCGATGTAACACCGCTTGTGCGAGGAGGACTAATAACTTTGTAGATGACCATTAGTGACTTGACCTGAATCCTGAGCGTGTTACGGACTCCTGTCTGCGGGGGTCTGTCCTTTGACTAGTACGGGTGGGGTGGTCATAGGTACTCGCCCAATATGCCTATCTTCTCAGGGGCATGACCAAGTAGGGAGCTAGGTACTTAACTACGCGCGATGGAATTCACTCGTTCCCGCCTTTAGGGAAATTAGAGGGGTTGTTCCCTTAAGTACTGTCTCCAGGGCTCGGACAACGGGCGCAAACCTTCTCACTGGCCTGAGAAGGGTGTTGTGTATGGTTGGAACATCACGATGTGTTGTTCATCAGAGGAGCAGTGGGGACTTAAGGAACAAGAGGTAGACCTAGGAGTAAAACGGTAATTTGACCGAGTCGTGTCTACGAACAATCTGTGAATAGTCGACTCATGGTTATTGGTTATATTAGTGGACACGTAATATTCTGCACTGACGGGAGTGTAGCTACGGGCTATAGTGGAGTGTTACCGTAGCTAATGAATGTTGATTAACCGGGTCAAAGAGTTTGATAGGTTAATCTCGGATCATTGGAGCCCGTCACTCTGGGTCCATTAGTCCCTCGGTTGGCTCCATCTCGGTTAAAAGAAGGGTTAGAGTTTTGGTATGAAATTGAAGTGTTCAATTTCACTTAGAGGCATTTATGTCATTTATATGAGATATGAATGATATAATATTTAGTTTAATGTGAATGAGATTCATAATAAACTATAGGTTAGCCTAATTGTTGAATTAGGGCTAATTGGAGAAATTAATTGAGAGAAATTAAATTGGATGTGATTCAATTTAATTAATCCACAATTATTGCAAATGTGATTTGCAATATGAGATATGAGATATCTTATATTATATGGTTATGCAAATATGATTTGCATAACCTATGGTTGTGGTAAAATGGTGATAATCTGGAGATTTTAACTCCACTATTTAATCCCTTCTTGCAAAAAGGAAATGATGTTCTCACTCTCATTTTTTTGATTTCACCAAAGAGAAGAGTCTCTTTTTTCTCTCCAATTCTCTCCTCACAATAACACAAAAGAATCCCACCGTTCTCCTTTCCAAAAGAAGAACAACCAATGTTCCAATTGGTGGTGTTTGTTCGGGTTTTGTTCGAGAGAACCATTCGTTGATAAGCACGAAGTATTCGTGATCAAGGAAGAAATTATGAAGAATTGTCTACAAAAAGTAAGTACATTCTTCTTGTTGTATTTCTTCCTTAATTATGTATGTTTAACTTAGATCCCAGTGTTAGATCGTTTTAATGAATTTCAAGTAGCGTAACGGTACCTTAACGATTCGATCGTCTTCCGATTCGCGGGGATTTTCATTCCCTTCAATTGGTATCAGAGTCATTTCGATGGTTCTTCGTTATGAACTTATATTTGTTAAAATAGGTGGGTAATTTACCTTATTTCATAAGTTGAATGTTGGTTTGCGAATTTTGATGTTTTCGGTTTTGGCATTTAAGATTTACAATTTTATGTTGATGAGATCAATGTAAGAGCCCGTTGTTTTAGTGCATTTTGTTGTAAATCGAGTCTGTAAGTCCGAGTCGTTCGTGGCAAGAGTTGCTGTGTAGAAATCGGAGCAAAAACGGGCGAAAAACGATGAAGAACAGCAAAGGAGTTTGTTGTTCTATCGATGGCATTGAGGCGCTGTTCATCGGCGTCTCAACGTTATCCTTGCGGGCGCTGGCTTGGCTGCAGAGCAGCGTTGCAACGCCACGGTGTCGAGCACGCTGATCTCAACGCTGGAGGCGGCAGCGTTGCAACGCCGCACGCGTAGTGGGTAGTTCGCGAGCAGTTTCAAGACATGGGAGGTTTTCAAAGCAAAGTGGGGCAGTTTGCACGTTTTTTTATTTTTAAATGTAAAATTTGTATTTATATTTATTTATTTAATTATTTTATTAAATAATATTAATATAAATGTTATATTCATGTTATTTAATTAAATAATTGCCCCTAGGTGCCAAAACCGGTCAATTTTTGCTATTTAATTATTTATGCATGTGATGTATGATTTAATTAAATTTCTATGTGCATAATGCATGTCATATAGATTTAAAATCTCACCTTAGGTTAAACATATTCATGCATCATTTATATTATAAGAGTTATAATATATAGTTTGCATGATAGGTTATATTATAATAGTTATAATATAATTAAATACATGTTTAATTTAATTAATATAAGTGTTATATTTTTTAGATTAAAGTATGCTCATGCATTTATATTCATGTGATGAATCATATTATGTTATAGTATATAGTTATTCATGTGATGAATGATCAAGCACTATAACATAGAAATGCATGCAACCTAAGTTAATTATTAGTTTTAAACAGTTTAGAACTTGAATGATTAGACTTAGGTTTTCTTTTTCTAATAAGATTAGAAATTAGGAAATCAAAGTTTAATCTATGAATGGAGACTGATTAGTAACTCTGTCTAAGGAAGGTTTTAGTCTAAGGTTGGGGTATTTAAGTTGACGCTTGTGGAACACCCCTACCTGGAAACCGACCTGCGAGTGAATTCGGTCCGGAGATTCTTAGATTATACTTATCGTGAGTGTCGCTAATTAAAAGTGTTTTAATTTACTGACATAAACCTAAGTAATAATGTGATTATAAACTTAGGTTAATACCATATAAGAGTTATATTGTTAGACTTTGGTAAATTTTAGCCGAGTTATCTAGGTCAATCCCTATTAAAATTAAAGTGCTGAGTGGGAGGAAATAAAGTGTATAAGATACATTTGATTTTCCAACCACAAATCTCCGTTAAGTTCGCACTGTGAGATCTATACTCGGCCTCGTGGCGCAAATGGGAGTGTCCTTCTTCGGGTGGCATTTGTATAGGTCAATATCATCGTGGATGGAGAGAGTACTTATAGTGAGTGGGAGCGGGACTTGTAAAAAAGGGACCCATGGTCTCTTCTTTCGATTCACACCGTGAGACGCTTATGATCCGCCTCCTAGTTTGGTCTTGACCAAACAATCCCTTCGGAGGGTCTGATCATGAGAGTCGAAACACCGTGAATTCCCGAAAGGGATACAGTTTCCTGGTTGGTTTTCCTTCTTGGTTCACCCTTCGGTGGCTATTGATTGAACGAATGCTTGGAAACTTAAAGATTGAGGGTGACACTCACAGAATTCGTTAAGTGTTAATGAATTCGATCGAACAATGGTAATTGGACGCCTAATGGAATAAGAGTTATTCTGAGATTAGGGTCTAATCGAGAAAGTCTCGTCCTAGAGGAGGAGTGTTTTGTTCACCCTTCGATGGCGGTCATTCTAAACCTTTAGGATATCATTGCAAAATTTTGAATGACCTAGGGATCATTAAACAATTTTTGCTAAAACTTGATTGGATTTCAAAAGTTTATTGCAAGACTAACACAAAACTTTCTTAATTTTTCAGCTTAAAGCATGTCTAGCTCAATTATAGCTCTACTTGCGTCTGATAAACTAGTGGGAGATAATTACCAAACTTGAAAAAATAACATAAACACAATTTTGGTAACTGACAACATTAAGTTCGTGCTCTCTGAGGAGTGTTCTTAGATGTCGGGCTCGACTGCATCGCGAAGTGTTCGTGATGCATACGATCGATGGATCAGGGCCAATGAAAAGGCCAAGGTCTATATCATTGCAACCATGTCTGATGTTTTGGCAAAGAAGCATGAGCTGATTGTCACCGCTAAGGAGATCATGGAGTCCTTGCAGAAAATGTTTGGACAACAGTTCTTTCAGGTCCGACATTACTCGCTCAAATACCTCTTCAACGCACGGATGAAAGAGTGGTCTATGTCCGTGAACATGTTCTATACATGATGACCCACTTTAATCTAGCGGAGATGAACGAGGCTTCGATCGACGAGTCGAGCCAAGTCAGTTTTATCTTGGAGACTCTTCCGAAGAGTTTCCTTTAGTTTCGTAGCAATGTTGTTATGAACAAAATTAGCTACACTCAGACTACCCTCCTCAATTAGCTACAGAATTTCCAGTCCTTGATGAGAGTCAGGGCATCGGAATCTGAGGCAAATGTTGCTTACAGGTCTTATCATAGGGGATCGACTTCTAGGACGAAACCTATTGCTCCTTCACGCCAGAAAGCGAAGAAGAAGATGAAGAGGGGTAAAACTGACTGAGTTGTTGCCCAACAGGGCAAGAAGGTCAAGGAAGTTGCAGAAAAAGGAAAGTGTTTCCACTGCAATGGGGGCGAACACTGGAAGAGGAACTGTCCCAAATTCCTAGCCGAGAGGAAGAATCAAGGTAAATTTGATTTACTTGTGACAGAAACCTGTTTAGTGGAGAGTAGTGATTGTGCCTGGATATTGGATTCGAGCACCACTAACCATGTTTGTTCTTCTTTTCAGGGGATTGATTCCTGGCAGCAACTGCGAGAAGGTGAGGTGACTCTACGGGTTTGATCTGGGGAGCTTGTCTCTACTGTAGCAGTCAGCACGGTGAAGCTTTATTTCGGCGGAAAGTACTTATTATTTGATAATTTGTACATTGTACCAAGGCTTACTAGAAACCTTGTCTCCATTTTCTGCGTTATTGAACAATGTATATCTGTTTCCTTTGAATCCAATAAAGCGTTTATTTCTTTCAAAGGCAATCTTATCTGTTCAGCTTCACTTGAGCATAATCTGTATGTTTTAAAACCTAATACGGTCAAAAGTGTTTTGAATACTGAATTGTTTAAAACGGCAGAAACGAGAACTAAAAGAGCGAAAGTTTCTCCTAAGGAAAATGCTCATCGTTGGCATTTACGGTTAGGCCACATTAATCTCAATAGGATTGAGAAACTAGTGAAGAGTGGACTTCTAAACGAGTTGGAAGAAAACTCTTTACCGGTGTGTGAGTCATGCCTTGAGGGCAAAATGACCAAACGTCCTTTTAGTGGAAAAGGATATAGAGCACAAGAGCCCCTTGAGTTAGTACATTCTGATCTCTGTGGTCCGATGAATGTTAAAGCTCGAGGTGGTTATGAATACTTAGTGTCTTTCATAGATGATTACTCGAGGTATTGGTATTTTACCTAATGCATAAGAAGTCTGAAGCTCTTGAAAAATTCAAGGAGTACAAGACTGTGGTTGAGAACCTGTTAGTTAAATCGCTTTAAACACTTCGATCGAATCGATGTGGAGAGTACATGGACACTGAATTCCAGAACTATATGATAGAACACGGAATTACGTCCCAACTCTCAGCACCTCGTATGCCACAGCAGAATGGTGTATCGGAATGGAGAAACAGAACCCTGTTGGACAAGGTTTGGTCGATGATGAGCTATGCTCGTCTCCATGATTCTTTCTGGGGTACGCAGTAGAGTACGGGTGAGGGTGGTCACAGTTACTCGCCCAACTCTCAGCAACTAGGGAGCTGGGAACCTAACTACGCGAGATGGAATTCACTCGATCCCGCGTTTAGGGAAACTACAGGAGTTGTTCCCTTAAGTGCTGTCTCCAGGGCTTGGACAATGGGCACCCACCTTCTCAGTGGCCCGAGAAGGGTGTTGTGTATGGTTGGACCATCACAATATGTTGTTCATTAGAGGAGCAGTGGGGACTTAAGGAACAATAGGTAGACACGGGGGTAAAACGGTAATTTGACCCAACCGCGTCCACGAACAACCTGTGAAGAGTCGATTCATGGGCATTGGTCATATCAGTGGACACGTAATATTCTGCTCTGACGGGAGTGCATCTACGGGCTATAGTGGAGTGTTACCGTAGCTAATGAATGTTGATTAATCGGGTCAAAGAGTTTGACAGGTTAATCTCGGATCATTGGAGCCCGTCACTGTAGGTCCATTAGGTCCCTCGGTTGGCTCAATCTAGGTTTAAAGAAGGGTTAATGTTTTGATATGAAATTGAAGCGTTCAATTTCACTTTAAGGGTATTTATGTCATTTAAATGAGATATGGATTATATAATATATAGTTTAATGTGAATGAGATTCATAATAAACTATAGATTAGCCTAATTGATTAATTAGGGTTAATTGGAGAAATTAATTGAGAGGAATTAAATTGGATGTGATTCAATTTAATTAATCCACATTTATTGCAAATGAGATTTGCAATATGAAATATGCGATATCTTATATTATGTGGTTTTGCAAATGAGATTTGCATAACCTATGGTTGTGGTAAAGGGGTAATAATGTGGAGATTTTAACTCAATGATTATTCCACTATATAATCTCTTCTTGCAAGAAGGAATGAAAGTTAATCTCTCATTTTTTGGATTCTCACCCAAAAAGAAGAGAATTCTCTCTCAATTTCTCTCAACTCTCCTCCCTCTCCAAAACACCAAAAGTCCCACCACTTTTCTTCTTCCAAAGAAAGAACAACCGAGACTCCAAGTGGTAGTATTCGGATTCCGTTCGTGGGGAGCATTTGTTGAGACCGAGAAGTACAAAGTGTTCGTGACCGAGGAAGAAATCTTAAAGATTGTCTACAGCAAGTAAGTATGTTCTTCTTGCTGTAAATTTCTTCATTCGTTTCATGTTTAGTCTAGATCTAGTAGTTAGATAGTTTTGATAAAATTCAAGTAGCGTAATGATACCATGACGATTCGATCGTCTTCCGCTGCGCGGAGATTTTCATTCCCTTCAATTGGTATCAGAGCCATTTCGATGGTTCTTCATTATGCACTGTTTTTGTTAAAATAGGTGGGTAATTTACTTTGAATTCATGAGATGAATGCTGGTTTGCAATTTTGGATGTTTCAGTTTTTGGCACTTTTAGATTTATTTTCTGTTTGATGAGATCAAATATAAAGGGCCCGTTTTTGGGCAATTTAGAAAATAAATCGAGTCTGTAAGTCTATGTCATTCGTGGCAAGAGTTGCTGTGAAGAAATTGGAGCGGAAACGGGCATTTTTCGAAGCATACCCACCAAAGGTGTTCGCTGTAAAGGCAACGACGTTGAGACGCTGCTCCTTGGCATCTCAACGCTGTGTCAGCGGGAGCAAGGCGCATTGCAGGACAGCGTTGCAACGCTGGACATAGCGTTGCAACGCTGCTGGTGTTGAGAACGTTGGGTCGACGTTGTTGCAATGCTGCACGCGTTGAGGGGCAGTTCGCGAGGCAGTTTCGCAAACGTGGACAACATGCTTCACTAGTGGGCAGTTTTTACGAAATAATTAGTTTTTTATTTCATTTCATTAATTGTAAAATGTATTTAATTCTTTTATTTAATTCTTTTATTAAATAATATTAATATAAGTGTTAGATTAATG
This sequence comes from Trichosanthes cucumerina, assembly GCA_036507285.1. Classification (NCBI taxonomy): domain Eukaryota; kingdom Viridiplantae; phylum Streptophyta; class Magnoliopsida; order Cucurbitales; family Cucurbitaceae; genus Trichosanthes; species Trichosanthes cucumerina. Next base: position 66,341,136 of record CM071838.1, read on the forward strand.
TTATTTAATTAAATAATTGTCCCTAGGTGCCAAAAACTAGTCCAATTTTGCTATTTAATTATTTTATGCATGAGATGTATGATTTCATTAAATTCTATGTGCATATTGTATGTCTTATAGATTTAAAATCCCACCTTAGGTTAAACATTTTATGCATCATTTATATTATAAGAGTTATAATATATAGCTTGCATGATAGGTTATATTATAAGAGTTATAATATAATTAAATGCATGTTTAATTTAATTAATATAAGTGTTATATTTTTTAGATTAAAGTATGCTCATGCATTAGTATTCATGTGATGAATAATATTATGTTATAGTATATAGTTATTCATGTGATGAATGATCAAGCACTATAACATAGAAATGCATGCAACCTAAGTTAATTATTAGTTTTAAATAGTTTAGAACTTGAATAATTAGACTTAGGTTTTCTATTTTCTAATGCGATTAGAAATTAGGAAATCAAAGTTTAGTCTATGAATGGAGACTGATTAGTAACTCTGTCTAAGGAAGGTTTTGTCTAAGGCTGGGGTATTTAAGTTGACGTTTGCGGAACACCCCTACCTGAAAATCGACCTGCGAGTGAATTCGGTCCGGAGATTCTTAGATTATACTTATCGTGAGTGTCGCTAATTGAAAGTGTTTTAATTAACTCACATAGACCTAAGTTATAATGTGATTATAGACTTAGGTTAATAGCATATACGAGTTATATTTGTAGAATCAGGTAAATTTTAGCCGGTTTATCTAGGTCAATCCCTATGAAAATTAAAGTGCTAAGTGGGAGGAAATAAAGTGTATGAGATACATTTGAATTTCCAACCACAAATCTCCTTATAGTCCGCACCGTGAGATCTATACTCGGCCTCCTGGCGCAAATGGGAGCGTCCCCCTTCGGGTGGCATTTGTATAGGTCAATATCATCGTGGATGGAGAGAGTACTTATAGTGAGTGGGAGCGGGACTTGTGAAAACGAGACCCACGGTCTCTTCTTTCGATTCACACCGTGAGACACCTATGATCCGCCTGCTAGTTTGGCCTGGACAAGACGATCTCTTCAGAGGGTCTGATCATGGGAGTCGGAACACCGTGAATTCTCGAAAGGGATACAGTTTCCTGGTTGGTTTTCCTTCTTGGTTCACCCTTCGGTGGCTATTGTTTGGACGGATGCTTGAAAACTTAAAGATTGAGGGGGACACTCACAAAATTCATTAAGTGTTAATGAATTCGATCGAACAATGGTAATTGGACGCCTAATGGAATAAGAGTTATTCTGGGATTAGGGTCTGATCGAGAAAGTCTCGTCCTAGAGGAGGAGTGTTCTGTTCACCCTTCGGTGGCGGTCATTCTAATCCTTTAGGTATTATTGCAAAATCTTGAATGACCTAGGGGTCATGAAACAATTTTGCTAAAACTTGATTGGATTTCAAATGTTTTTTTTTGCGAGACTAACACAAAGTTTTCTTAATTTTTCAGCTTAAAAATGTCTAACGCAATAATAGCTCTACTCGCGTCCGATAAATTAGTGGGAGATAATGACCATAGTTGGAAAAACAACATTAACACAATTTCGGTAACTGACGACATTAAGTTCGTGCTGTCTGAGGAGTTTCCTCAGATGTCGGACTCGACAGCGTCGCGGAGTATTCGCGATGAGTACGATCGGTGGATCAAGGCCAATGAAAAGGCCAAGGTCTTCATCATTGCCAACATGTCTGATGTATTGGAAAAGAAGCATGAGCTGTGCCGCCAAGGAGATCATGGAGTCCTTGCAGGAAATGTTTGGACAATAGTCCTTTCAGGTCCGGCATGACTGGCTCAAATACGTCTTCAATGCACGGATGAAAGAGGGGTCGTCTGTCCGTGAACATGTTCTAGACATGATGACCCACTTTAATCTGGCTGAGATGAACGAGGCTTCGATGGACGAGTCGAGCCAAGTCAGCTTTATTATGGAGCAATGTTGTTATAAAAAAACATTAGCTACACTCTGACTACCATACTCAATGAGCTACAAAATTTCAAATCCTTGAACAAGGTCAAGGAATCTGAGGCAAATATTACCTACAGGTCTTATCACAAGGGTTCGACCTCTGGGACGAAACCTGTTGCTCCTTAACGCCCGAAAAGGAAGAAGAGAATGAAGAGGGGTAAAACTGACCGAGCTGCCGCCCAGAAGGTCAAAAACGTTGTAGAGAAAGGAAAGTGTTCCAACTGCAATGGGGGCGGACACTAGAAGAGGCAGTGTCCCAAATTCCTGGTCGAGAGGAAGAATCAAGGTAAATGTGATTTACTTGTGAGAGAAACTTGTTTAGTGGAGAGTAGTGACTCTGCCTGAATATTGGATTCGGGCTCCACTAACCATGTTTGTTCTTCTTTTCAGGGGATTGAATCCTGGCAGCCGCTGCGAGAGGGTGAGATGACTCTACGAGTTGGATCCGGGGAGCTTGTCTCTGCTGCATTGATCGGCACGGTGAAGCTACATTTTGGCAGGTACTACATTTTGTTGGACAATTTGTACATAGTTCCAGGGTTTACTAGAAACCTAGTTTCTATTTCCTGCCTTTTAGAACAATGTATTTTCGTTTCATTTTATGGTAATAAAGCGTTTATTTCAAGAAATGACAATGTTATTTGTTCTGCTTCACTTGAGCATAATCTGTATGTTTTGAAACCTAATTCGGTCAAAAGTGTTTTGAATATTGAATTGTTTAAAACTGCAGAAACACGAACTAAGAAAGCAAAAGTTTCTCCTAAAGAAAATGTCCATCTTTGCACTACAAGAAAAACTAAATTTCTTGACGCTTGCAACTTTTAATTACTTGACGTTTTTATGAACAAATGTCAAGTGAAATGGATTTTAAACAAAAAAAGGTCAAGAAAATGAAAAAAATGCGGAGGTTGACGGACATTTTCGGATTTTTTCACGCTACGATAAAACTTGACACTTTAAAAACGTCAAGTGTAAATCTAATTTTCTTGCCCTTGTTATTATTATTATATATAAAATAATAAGAAGAAGAAGCAAAGGGTTTCGCGCTCCCAGCCGCACACGAGACCCTTCGTCTACTCCTATCCCCTTCAAATTTCGCCACCTGTAAACCCGAGAATGATTCTTTGGAATTTCCTTATTAAGAAAAACAAAAGAAAAGAAGAAATGAATGCATAAAACTTGGTTTTCCTTGTTTTAAAAAGAAAAGAAATGAAGTGAAAGATAAAAGGAAAACAAGGAAGGAAAACCTTAAACCATTTTGGTTTGGTTTGCTCTAAGAATAATGAAGAAAGAAAATGAAAGGAAAGGTTATAATATTGTGTTTTGTTTAGGAATGAAAAAAAAAGAAATGAAAAGAAAAGAGAAGGAAAAGAAAGAAAGTGGAAGGTGGGACCCCCACCTTGGTTTTTCTTTTTAAACAACCAAGTACCTTTGAATTTCTTCTCATTTTCATCAAAGAGGAACTGAGGGTTCGTGGGATAAGCTTAAAGGAAGAAGAAGAAGGTGGTTTTGGAGCTGGATTTGCAGAAGAGAGGGAGAGAACTCAAGCAATTAGTATAACAGCAAGGTAATCACTCTGCCATGTTCTGCTATTTTGTTCATCTCGAGCTCCACAGAGAGAGGTAAGAGTTGAAATTTTGTTTCATGAAATTTAACTCATATTGGAACAAAATTCGTGAAGGAAGCTCGAGCAAATTCGGATCTTAAGCTACTGATTTGTGAAGAGGAAGACAGAAGACAGAATTTGCAGTCAAATCCGAGAAGTCTCTGGTGTTTTGGTTGTACTGGTCTGTAGAGTTGGAATCAGAAGCTCTATTAGGTATGGTTGGAAAGCTTATGGAATTTCCTACAACTTTTATGAAGAAATCGTGAATAGAAAATCATTGGAAGATGTTTTAAATAGCAGGTCACGTTTCGGGTTGCGTGAGAAAAAATGAATCGAATAGCGTAAGTTTCCTCGAAAGAAGTTTCCGAGGTATTTCTGAACCAATCTATTGGGAATTTCAATTTCATGTCTTCACATGAATTTCAGAGGATTCAAAAAGGAAGAGTTTGGTATAAAGTACATCCTTTTTGGCTAAGTAATGAAGAAGTTGTCTGAAAACAAAAGTAAATTCTCATAAATGCCGAATTTTTGTTGGAGTGTTTTCTTGTAGTTTTAAGGTTAAAAACCATGAGCTCGGGGTTCTAAAACATGATTTTGGTTTGTTTGACAGGCCAAGAACAAAAAGGTCGAGTGTACGGGTCAAGACTCTAGTTCTAACACTGGGAGTGACAAAACAAACTTCGAAAATGAACCAAATGCTTGAAATATGCTTATATGCTTAAAGAAATGCAAGTTTTGTTAAAATGAATTGTTTCAAAGCTTTGTGTTTTATTTTTGAACACATGTCTATGAGTATTTCTTGTTTTCCTAGAAATGTTTCAAGTGTTCATTGTGACCCTAAAAGTCTTTATAAAGTTTATACATGAGCATATGTCCAATGGTTGCCAAAATTTATGGAAATGTTATGATTTCAAGCAAGCATGTACTAGCAAGTATGTTTTAAAGATTTCCAATTTTATGAACAAGCAGGCATGTTCAAATGTTTTCATGTGATTTTCTAAGATATTGAGCCCGAGGCTTTATGGTACCGTGTGCACACAGGTCTTATACTGTTGTCGACGTTGAGTGTACTCCGTGACAACGTACTGCCGTGAGTGTCTTTGGCGGCCCCACTCACGACAAAGACGATGGGAGTGTTGGGCGGACCCCACTACATCTTAGAATAAACGTTGGTGTACTGGGCGTGCCCTACACAACGTAGATTGTGACATGTTTTTAAAAAAGAGTTTATATCATTTACATGCCATACGAGATTTTAACAGTATACTTGTTGATTTTCATGAAAAGCTATTTGGATTACACAGTACCTTTAATGCTTGATTACAGGTGTATATGCTCATAGTTGGCCAGGTGATATGATTTACGAGTTAATAGCTTTCTTTTAAACTCAAGTCACTCACTGAGCTTTATAGCTCATTCTTTCATGTTTTTCCCACTTTTCGTGTGAGATCGAGCTCCCGGTGCACGAGAACTCGCTATAGTCTCTTTGAAGCTTCACATGTTTGATATTTTGTACGTGGTTTGGTGTATAGCATAGCAAGTCCATATGTTTTGTAAATTATTTTGAGATAACTATGTAGTTATAGTCCTATGTGCTTTAGAGGTTGTGGTTGTTTAATTAGTGGTTTGGACACTTTGTGGTTCTGATGTTCTTGCTCGTTTTAGTTTCCAAGAGAGACTTAAGAAGAGTTTCTCCTCATGTACATCTTATAGATGTCCAGTTTCATTGTGTTTAAGTTTAAAGTGTTCCATATGCGAACATAGTTTACTTTTCAGGTAAAGTAGTGTCAGCAGGTATTGTTAAGAGGTAACAATGTCTGTTGGCTTCATGCCGTCTCCCGGGCTAAGTTAGCAAGTGGTTCGGGAGGGGGTGTGACAACTTGGTATCGTGAGCGATTAGCTCCATGGGAGTGAGACAGAGCAAGTCAACTCTAGAAGAAACTCAAAAGTAAATAGCAAGTTATTGAGTTAGTTCAATAGAACTAGCAGAGCATGGTCCAAGTAAGGACAAGAGTAAGTCAAGTCAGGACTAGAATGTGAACACAAGTCTAGAATTGTGCATTTGAGTTGAGTACTCATTACATGTCTAGTATATTAATATGTTATAGAAGTCATGCCACCACGTACTAGCAGAGGCGATGCGGCAGCAAGATCGGGGCGGGACGCAGGATCCTACCCAAGATCAATCCCGGTGGAGATCTAGTGCCCGAGAGTTCGGATAGGGGCCGAATTGCAAAGATGCTAATTCCTCACAGAGAGTAGGTAAGCCATAGGGAGCGGGGCTAAGTAATCCGATAAGACATATAGAATAGATCACCTAAAAGAATTAGGAGCCACAGTGTTTGAGGGTTCCAAAGATCCAGATGAAGCTGAGGTTTGGCTGAATAAGCTTGATAAATGTTTTGATGTGATGAGTTGCTCTGAGGAGCGAAATGTTAAGTTGGCCACATTCTTGCTGCTAAAGAAGGCAGAAGGATGATGGAAAATCGATGTTAGCAAGTAGTAGTGATGCACGTACTTCACACTGGCAAACTTTTAGAAGTATATTTGAGAATAAATATTACCCTAGCACGTATCAAGAGGCAAAGAGGGATGAACTTTTAGAACTGAAACAAGGGACACTTTCAGTGGTTGTGTATGAGATAAGATATACCGAGTTTTCGCGGTATGTTGATGTGATTGTGGCATCTGAGAGTGACAGGTGTCAAAGATTTGAAAGAGGGTTACAACCTGAGATACGTACCCCAGTTACAGCCATTGCTAAGTGGATTGATTTCTCCCTGCTGGTAGAGACTGCTCTACGTGTTGAGCAGAGTATAGCAGAGGAGAAGTCAGTAGTGAAGCCTAGTTGTGAAGGCTTCGACAACAAGCAGTTTCCAAGGTAGTGAGCAGCGGAGGTTCACACTTGGAGTAAATGTTTCCAAGTCAATATGACTTTAAGGAGCAAGCTAGTTGCCAAGTAGCCATGCATCGAGGTAGATGATTGTGGGTAGTGCCTATCAGAGGCAGAGTTAAAGAGGACCTAGTTAGTTTGTTTGATTGGCAGCAAGTTGCAGGGAGGGCAAGAGTCTATTGCCAGTATAGCAAGGAAAACTCCATGTGTGATCTGTTGCAAGAATCATCAAGGTCATTGTCTTGTGAGTGTTGGTACATGCTACCAGTGCTGACAACCAGGACATGTCAAGAGGGATTGTCCACAGCTATGGACAACCACATAGAGGGACTAGGGAGTTGAGTCCCAGTTAGTTGAGCAGTCGAGAGTTTCAGTAGTTGCAAGAGAGGGCACCAGTGGTGTTAGACTAAAGAAAGTTGTAGGGAGGCCTAGGCAACACGGAAAGGTCTACGCTATGACTCAGTAAGAAGTAGAATATGCATCATAAGTCATTACTGGTATGATAACTATTTGTATGTGTACACACTGCTTTAATAAAACTAGGTGCTACACATTTCTTTGTTTTTAGTATGTTCTTGACTAAGTTGAATGGGGAAGCTAGAACCTTTATGTAAAAGGTTAGTTATATACACTCTAGTTGGTGATGTGTTACTAGTCATTGCAGTGTTGCGGGACTATGAGGTCTTAGTAGAAGGTCTCAATATGTTAGTGGATCTTCTTCCACTAGACTTGCAGATGTGAGATGCTATCTTAAGGATGGATTTCGTATTTACTCATTATGCATCCAGAGATTGCCATATAAAGGAAGTTGTTTTCAAGAAACCAGGATTAGCTGAAATGGTTTTATGGGATGAAAGAAAGATTATCCCTGCGAGTTTGTTTTCAGCATTCAAAGCTCAGAAGTTATTGAGGAAAGGTTGCACGACGTTTCTTACACATGTAGTTGAGGTGCACGAAGAAAAGCTAAAACAAGAAAATGTTCTTGTTGTGAATGAATTTTCTTGTTGTTTTTCTAGCAGATCTATCAGGATTGCCACCTGATAGGGAAGTTGAGTTCACCATTGAACTGTTACCATGAATAGCATCTATTTCGCAAGCGTCGTATAGAATGGCTCCAAGTGCGATCAGGGAGCTAAAGATGTAGTTACAAGAACTAGTTGATACGAGATACATCAAACCTAGTGTATCACCTTGGAGAGCTCTAGTGTTATTCGTAAAGAAGAAAGATGGTACCCTCAGATTGTGCATTGATTACAGACAGTTAAACAAAGTCACGATACGTAACAAGTATCCTTTACCCTGAATAGATGACTTGTTTGACAAGTTAAGAGGTGCATCGGTGTTTGGTAAGATTGATTTAAGATCAGGATATCATCAGTTAAAGGTTAGAGAATCAGACATTCCTAAGACATTACTCAGAATCAGGTACGAGCATTATGAGTGTTTAGTAATGTCATTCGGTTTAACAATGCACTAACAGTTTTCATGGACCTCATGGACAGGTTTTCCACCAGTATTTGGATAAGTTTGTGATAGTATTCACTGATGATATACTAGTTTATTCGGTTGACAGGAAAGCCCACAAGGAACACATGAGTATTATTCTACAAACACTACGAGATAAACAGTTGTATGCTAAATTCACCAAAGGTGAGTTTTGGTTGAATCAGCTAGTGTTTGAGGTAAGTTGTTTTAGCAAATGGAGTTAGTGTTGATCCGAATAAAGTAAAAGTTATGGTCAACTTAGTGAAACCAGCTAATGCGACAAAGGTACATAGGTTCCTAAGCTTGGCAGAATACTGCAGATGATTTGTTAAGAACTTCTCACGATTAGTACTACCCTTAACAGCTTAAACAAGAAAGAATGCTAAGTTTGAATGGTCAGATAAGTGTGAACAGAGTTTTCAGGAGTTGAAAAAGAGATTAGTTACAACACCTATTTTGACACTTCTTGTAACGGGAAAAGAGTATGTGGTTTACTGTGATGCCTCGAGGAATGGTTTAGGGTGTGTACTGATGCAAGAAGGAAAGTAATAGCTTATGCGTCAAGGCAATTGAAAAAGCACGAATGTAATTACCCTACCCATGATCTTGAGTTAGCAGTAGTTGTTTTAGCACTGAAGATCTGGAGACATTACTTGTTTGGTGAAAGGTGTCACATTTACACAGATCATAAGAGTCCGAAATATATCTTTGATCGAGGAGGAGTGAATATGAGACAACGAAGATGGTTAAAATTGATTAAAGATTATGATTGTACCATATAATACCATCCCGTAAGGTGAATGTGGTAGCGATTGCATTGAGCGAGAAGTGAAGACTTCCTAAGGACGCCTTGTGTAGTATTCGAGCAACATTTTCAAGTACTCTAAGGATTCTAAGGCGGTTGTAATCACAGAGAATTGAGAGGGTCTTTAGTTTAATTTGAATCAGCCTTCACTCGTAATAGAGATTGTGAGAAGACAATCGAGAGAATAGTAACTTGCGAAGATGTTTGGAAAGTCCAAACGGGGCCAAGAAGTAAAATTTAAAATGAGATCGAGGCGGAGCCATAGAGAAAGCAGAGAAAGACTATGCGTTAGAGTGTTAGTGAGCTTAAGAATGCTATTCTAGAAGAAGCTCACAGTTCACTCTCGCTATGCATCCGTGAAGCACCAAGATGTGTAAAACCATGAATGGGACTTATTGGTGGCACGGGATGAAGCGGGAGATAGTTGATTATGTTGATAGATGTTTAATCACATCCGCCAAGTTAAACCAGCTTAGACGAAGCAAAAAGGACTCCTTAACCCATTGCTAGTGTCGGAATGGAAATGGGAGCGTATTACTATGGTTTTTCTTTTTAGATTACCACGTACTTCAAATGGACATGATGGTACTTGGGTAATGGTGGATAGCCTCACTAAGACAATACAGTTTATACCGATTAAAATCGACGTCTACACTTGAATACCTTGTTAAGTTATACGTCGATAGAATTGTGAGTCAATACGGAGTGCCAAAGTCTGTCGTTTGAGATAGAGATCCAAGATTTACTTCTAAGTTTTGGCCTAGCTTACAAAGCTATGGGAACAAAGTGAGTTTTAGTCTGACGTTTCATGTTGATGATGGGCGATTAGAGAGGACCATCCAGACCTTAGAGGACATGTCGAGAGCATGTTTCCTTCAAGTTAAGGAAAGTTGAGATACACACCTATTACTTATGGAATTTGCTTACAATAACAATTATCAGTCTAGTTTTGACAAGACACCATTTGAGGCTCTAGATAAAAGACCGTGTAGAACGCTCGTATATTAGAATGAACTAGGAGAGCGGAAGCTAATCGGTCCTTAGTTGGTGCAAGTTACATATTAAGGTAATCAAGGAGAATTTGAAGGTAGCACAAGACCGTCAGAAGAGTTATGCAGATAAGCGACGAAAAGACTTAGAATTCCAAGTCGGAGATCAAGTTTTCTTGAAGTTATCTCCGTGGAGAGGTGTCCTTCGTTTTGGCCAGAAGTGTAAGCTAAGCTCTAAGTATATCGGTCCTTATCAAATAACGGGACAAGTTGGGCTAGCAGCCTACAAACTAGAATTGCCAGCAGAACTATCTCGAGTACATGATGTTTTTCATGTGTCCATGTTGAGAAAAGTATATTCCAGATCTGACACATGTGCTACAAGCACAACCCGTTGAGCTGAAAAAAGACATGAGTTACGCAGAGGATGCAGTTCAAATCCTCGACAGAAAAGAACAAGTTTTATGAAACAAGACGATCCCACTCGTGAAGGTTCGTTGGAGACATCACGGAGTGGAGGAGGCAACCTGAGAATTAGAAGACTAAATGAGGAGGAAGTATCCGATGATTTTCACCTAAGGAATACTAAATTTCGAGGACGAAATTTTTTAAGGGGGAGGTAAGTTGTAAACCCGAGAATCATTCTTTGGAATTTCCTTATTAAGAAAAACAAAAGAAAAGAAGAAATGAATGCATCAAACTTGGTTTTCCTTGTTTTAAAAAGAAAAGAAATGAAGTGAAAGATAAAAGGAAAACAAGGAAGGAAAACCTTAAACCATTTTGGTTTGGTTTGCTCTAAGAATAATGAAGAAAGAAAATGAAAGGAAAGGTTATAATATTGTGTTTTGTTTAGGAATGAAAAAAAAAAGAAAAGAAAAGAAAAGAGAAGGAAAAGAAAAAAATAAATAAATAAAGTGGAAGGTGGGACCCCCACCTTGGTTTTTCTTTTTAAACAACCAAGTACCTTTGAATTTCTTCTCATTTTCATCAAAGAGGAGCTGAGGGTTCGTGGGAGAAGCTTAAAGGAAGAAGAAGAAGGTGGTTTTGGAGCCGGATTTGCGAGAAGAGAGAGAGAGAGAACTCAAGCAATTAGTATAACAACAGAAAGGTAATCACTCTGCCATGTTCTGCTATTTTGTTCATCTCGAGCTCCACAGAGAGAGGTAAGAGTTGAAATTTTGTTTCATGAAAGTTAACTCATATTGGAACAAAATTCGTGAAGGAAGTTCGAGCAAATTCGGATCTTAAGCTACTGATTTGTGAAGAGGAAGACAGAAGACAGAATTTGCTGTCAAATCCGAGCAAATTCGGTCTGTAGAGTTGGAATCAGAAGCTCTATTAGGTATGGTTGGAAAGCTTATTGAATTTCTTACAACCTTTATGAATAAATCGTGAATAGAAAATTATTGAAAGATGTTGTAAATAGCAGGTCATGTTTCGGGTTGCGTGTCGAATCTGGAATAGCAAGTTAGTTCTGGGAAAGAAGCTTCCGAGGTATTTCTGAACCAATCTATTGGGAATTTCAATTTCATGTCTTCACATAAATTTAGAGGATTCAAAAAGGAAGAGTTTGGTATAAAGTACATCCTTTTTGGCTAAGTAATGAAGAAGTTATGGCTGTCTGAAAACAGGGTGTCTTGCTGGTTTTCATGAAAAACTATTATGATTACACAGTTACTTTAAACATTTGATTACAGATGCATATGCTCATAGATGGCCAGGTGATATGATTTACGAGTTAATAGCTTTCTTTTAAACTCAAGTCACTCACTGAGCTTTATAGCTCATTCTTTCAGTGTTTTTCCCACTTTTCAGGTAGAGATCGAGCTCCCGGTGCCTGAGAACCTGCCATAGTCTGCTGAAGCTTCATATGTTTGATATTTTGTACGTGGCTGGTGTTGTATAGCAAGTCCATATGTAACGCCCCTACTTTTTCTATGACTAAACTCTTAGGGACATTACTACACATGCATGCATTTATAGGCCAGCAGAGATAAAACGATCTTTAAATCTCCAATAAAAATAATTTGTCTTTAGGGATCCCAAGAAAACATTCAAACCGATAAAAAGGAGCGATTTAACATGGCCTATTTAAAATCAGAAAGTAAATTTAAACTTCGAAAATATAAAGGAACAACATCGCTTATAAAAGAATGTGCGGAAAACATGTCTGTCTATTCCCATGGTCCGACAACGCGCCTCAGTCACTCGCCTCGCACGTCCTTAGCCTTACACCGAAACATTTTAAAAGAAAGGGTGAGTATTGTAAAACAATACCCAGTAAGTGACCTCGCTCATGAGGTTTGGGATATGCATACACATATAATCATGACTTTTAGACTTGTTCGAAATGTACATATCACGGGACCTAAAACTTTCTCATATTGTCGTCTTTTAATCCATGACTTCCTTTTTATTTATGTGGCCGATCGGTCATCCCAGAGTCATTTCATTTTGAGTCCTCTCACGGACTCTGTATGGTTTGAGTCCCTCACGGACCACTCTGAAATAATTTGAGTCCTCACAGACCCACTGTAAATTTGACCCATAGGGTCTCTATTGCATGTTTGACCATACACATAATGCACTCGGAGACCAATGTCCACACTTTTCATCAAATCATTTCATGACATACATAACATGCATGAGGTCCCATCATTCAACATAACTATAGTGTACATGCCACAACCATTATCATTATTATGCAAATCGTGACCTTTCACATCAGATAGGGTGTAATACTCACGTATATAATCATGCAAAATTCTCATAGATAATACTTTGTACTACCTCTCATGAAATACTAGAATATCCTTACGTAAAATATAAAGACATTCTCGCATAGAATACTAGATTATACTCGCATAAAGTATTGAGATATCCTCACATAGAATATCAAAGTATTTTCACATAAAATCTCGGGATATTCTCGTGTAAAAATCATTAAATCTTTTTAAATAAAATATCGTACCAATTTCACATAAAATATTGAAATTCGTTTTCTTTAATCCCATTTAAAAGATTCGGCACAAGGTCCCTTACCTCAGTTCCGATTTCGCTCCAAAACCTAACCGAACTCCTTGACTACTCTTCTTTTAGTGGGACCTGATTCACACAACAATTCGAAATTATTCCCCGAGCCTTCACTAAATCCATAATTGTAAAGGTACTTAACTCAAGTCCTTACAATTTCATGCCCCGCTTACCTCGGGTTCAACGCGAGGACTTAATATTCCTTAGTTTGTTTTGGCGTTTGACCTCCAGTTTCGCTCCAAGTTTAGTCCCTACAAGTTGTGTTCGAAACCGTAGTTAAACTCTCAATTAGACTCTTAGATAAATAATAAGTCGCGATTTAATCCTTCAACAACATCGAAGCTAAACACGAACGCTCACCGGATGTAATCCAAGCGGCTGTGGAGTCGTGCTGGCCGGCGTTGCGAATCCGGCGCAGAGGCTGCGGGTGGGAGGATGAGCTCGCACGTGGTTCCGTGCTCGTGCAACTCCGCGCGCGAGGTTCGCTTCCGCTCGACGGACGAAGTCTCGAGGCGGCCGCGGCTGGAGCTTGTGAGCGGCGTCAACTCGAGCGGTCTCCGGCGTGCGAGAATCGAATCGGCGAGGTGAAGCTTGTGGCGCGGCGGCTTGCGGCGCGAAGGGATTCGGCGGCGTGGCGGGCCGGACCTTCGTCGATCTCGGTTGTGCGAACGAACGCGGCTTCCACGAACGACTTCAACAGATGACTTCACAGACGGCGGTGGCTTCTTCTTCAAACGACAGCGCTTCTTCGTTCGTGAGCTTCGGACGAGGTGGTGGGGACTTCTCGAACGGCTAGGCGGACGACGGCGAGTTCTTTTTTTGTGGTGGCGGCGGAAGCAGGTAGTAACGAGGAGAAGGTGGTCATTAGGGTAAATTGTGGAGGAAGAAGAAAATGAGTTTAGGGTTAGGGTTTGTCTCAATGAGTTTAGGGTTAGGGTTTTCTTTAATTTGAAATTTAAGGAGCTTAAATACTACAAAATTAGGCCAATAATCAAAAGTCCTATGTAACCCTCATTTAGTGATTAATAACCAAAGTGCCATCGCTCCTTCTTTTTCCTTTAATTTTACAAATCATTATCTAGGAGAATATTTCGTTTTAAGCTAAGTAAAATCAAAGACTCACCAACACTGAGCTTGATGAGATTCACTAATCCAACTCAACACACACAGGTTGATAGAACGCTAAATAAAATAAATAATTAGTACCTGTGGTCGTGGTCGTCACAATCTTCCCTCCTTAAGAACTTTCGTCCTCGAAAGTTCCTATTCTTGAAATAATTCTGGGTATTTAGCTCGCACCTCTTCTTCTCGCTCCCAGGTAGCTTCTTCCGTGCGGTGATTTTGCCACAATACTTTAACTAAGTTGATCTCACTTCACGGAGGGTCTTTCGATCTCGGCAATAATCAGATAGGTCGTTCGCCATAACTCAAATCTTCTCGCTGGTAGAATCGGTTCAAAGTCTACGACGTGAGTCGAGTGCAGAACGTATTTCCTCAACATGGAGACATGAAACACGTTATGAACCGGCGATAGGGAAGGCGGCGGTGCGATCAGAGAGCCCACCGCACCAACCCTCTCTAAAATCTCAATGGTCCGATGAAGCGCGGACTCAACTTCCTTTTCGGCCAAACCTTAGAATTCCTTTCATTGGGGCAACTTTAAGAAATACGTGGTCCCCAATTTCGAATTCTAGGTTCCTTCGCCTTGTGTCGGCATAACTCTTTTGTCTGTCTTGGGCGGTGCATTCGCGCCCCTAATCTTTTGTATTGCCTCATTAGTGACTGTACTACACTGGACCCAACAATCGGCGTTCGCCAACCTCCTCCCGAAAGCGGGAGTTACGCAACGTTTTCCATAGAGAGCTTCAAATGGAGCCATTCCGATGGTCGATCGATAATCATGTATTGTAAGCAAACTCCAACAAATGCAAATGAGTGTCCCAACTGACCGGGGAAGTCTAAGGTGCAAGCTCGCAACATATCTTCTAATATCTGGTTTAAACGTTCCGTCTGCCCATCCGTCTGTGGATGAAAAGCTGTACTAAAGTTCAACTGCGAGCCTAACGCTCTCTGTAAACTCCTCCAGAAGTTGGAGGTGAAACGTGGATCCTCATGCAAAATAATCTTGACCGAATCCCATGCAGACGGACTATCTCTTCCAGTAAAGCTGCGCCCACTTATCTCAGTAGAATAGGTGGGTTTCCACAGTATGAAATGTGCCGACTTGGTTAATCATCCCACTATGACCCAAATTACCGAAAGTAACCTCGTAAGGTTCTAGGCGATCCGACTACGAAATCCATAGAGATCTCCTCCCATTTCCACTGAGGTACATGTAAAGGTTGTAGTAATCCTGCGGGTCTCTCGCCTAGGTGCCTTCACTGCCGACAAGTCAAACATTTGTGACAAACTCGCTTTCGTCGCGCTTCATGTTACACCACCAAAATGACTGTTTCAGATCTCGATACATCTTGGTACTGCCAGGATGCATAGAAAATGGTGAGTTGTGGGCTTCGCTCAAGATCTCGCCAGTTTGTCATCGTCTGGCACACATAATCGTCCCTGAAATAGTAATCCTCCATCTGTGGATAGGGAAAACTCGCGCAACTCACTGCGATTCTTTGCGGTAAGTTTTTCCACTAATCGAGGGTCTCCTGCCGAGACTCAACGATGCGTTGTCTCAAGGTTGGTTGTACCGTTAATCGAGCTAAGCGGCCGTGGCCTTTCCTACTAGTCTTTGCAATTTCGATTCGAGCAAACTCGCTCAGTAACTCTGCTCACATCGAACTCGTCTTTGAAGTATGCACTTGCTTCCCTCTCGAGGGCATCGGCCACGACATTAGCCTTACCGGGGTGGTATTGTATGTCAATATCATAGTCCTTCACTAATTCCAACCATCTGCGTTGCCTCATGTTTAATTCCTTCTGGGTGAACAGATACTTGAGACTTTTATGATCTGTAAAAATCTGAATTTTCTCGCCATACGTAAATGTCTCCGGATCTTTAATGCAAAGACCATCTGCTTTGCTAGTTCCAAGTCATGAGTTGGATAGTTCCTCTCGTCGTCTTCAATTGTCGGGATGCATAGGCTATTACTTTACCGTCTTTGCATTAGTACACACCCCACCTTTCTTAGAAGCATCACCAGTAAACCACAAAGCTCCTGTTCCCTCGGGACCGTAAGAATCGGGTGACACTAATCTGTACTTGAGTTCCTGAAAACTCGCCTCACAAGCATCATCCCAAACAAATGAGTTTCCCTTGCGCGTCAGCTGAGTCATGGGCATGGCTATCTTGGCGAAGTCCTGCACGAAACGTCTATAATAACCTGCAAGACCCAGAAAACTACGTTACCTCGTGATTTGGTGGTCGGACGAGGCCAACGTGTGTGACGGCCTCCACTTTTCTTTGGGTCAACAGAGACTCGACCGGACACCACATGCCCTAAGAAAGATACCTGTCTTAGCCAGAATTCACACTTGGAAAATTTTGCATATAACTTATTCTCTCTCAGCGTGAGTAAAACTTTTCTCAGGTGCCTTTCATGATCTTCATCACACCTGGAGTATATTAGTATATCGTCGATAAATACTATCACGAACGTATCAAGAAACTCTTTGAATAAACGGTTCATCAAGTTCATGAAAGCGGCAGGAGCGTTGGTCAAACCAAACGGCATCACCGTGAACTCGTAATGGCCATAACGTGATCTCGAATCTTTGCTTTTAGGAATATCCTCTTCACCGATTCTCAATCGATGGTAGCTCGATCTCGAGATCAATCTTGGAGAACATCGTTGTTGCTCCTTGCAAATCGATCGAACAAATCATCTATTCTCGGGAAGAGGGTATTTATTCTTGATCGTAACTTTAATCAACTCCTCATAATCTATACACAGCGCATGGATCCGTCTTTCTTTTCACGAACAACACAGGGGGCTCCCAAGGCGAAACGGCAGGCGTATAAACCCCTTGTCCGATGAAGTCCTGCAATCTGTAGTTTCAGCTTCTTTCAACTCTGCGGTGCCATTCATGCGGTGCCTTGGATATCGGAGTCGTCCCTAATTCCAATCCGATGTTAAAATCTACCTCTCTCGACGGAGGTATTCCGGGAGGTCCTCGGGAAAGACGTCTCAAAATCATTCTGCCATCGTACAGGACACACGAGATCTCCGTGCATCTTGCATCTAGTATGCAAGCTAAGACGCCTAAGCTCCCGATGTAATAACTTCCCGGCCTTAGGCGATGATTACCTTAGGCCTACTTCATGCTATCGTGCCTCAACTCAGAACTGTAACCGGGTTGGTCGGGAGGAGTGAACACTACCTCCTTCCCCGAAACAATCAATGCAAGCATGGTTCTGCGCTAACCACCCATACCCAATATCACATCAAAGTCAAACATGTCTAAGACTACTAGATTTCTCATTAACTCATGGTGCGATGATGGTCACACTACCATCCTTGACTTTCATAGTGGCTAACAAATTTATCCTCATGAGTGGAGAGCAGAGCAGAGCATCATCAGAATCGTTCTAATTCTAACTCACTTGACTTACGAAGGATACGAAATAAAAGAGTGTGTAGAACCGAATCAAATAATACAAAGGCAAGGTGCCCAAGTAATGGAAGTGTACACAGTAACCACCGAGTTTGAGCCATAGATGTTTTCTTGGTGCTTGCATAAGCTCTTCCTTGATGTATAACCGCTTCACAAAGATCCCACTATTGATAACTTTGAGGTTGGCTAGCATCGCTTGACTCGGGCAAATATTAGCTCTGTGCCCTTCTTTCCCACATCCCGAAGCACACTCCGGATCGGGCCAAACACTTACCCCAATGCTTTGCTTACTACGCTTTTGCATTGTGGCTTATCTCCACCGTTTATTTCCGTTCATTGACTGTGGTTTCGACTGAACACACTGAAAATGTCCTGGTCTATGCGGTGTACGCTGGGGACGCTGTGAGCTTGAATTTGGCTGGTCCCACTTCCTCTTATGATTTGCCATGGGCTGCCAGTTAACCACTACTGCTTTGTCTGATCTGCGCTTTGCACCCAAATCAATTCCGCCACTCTCACCGCGGAGGCATAATCGGGAGGTGCTAGTGCTTGAATGAAGCCTCGAACATTCTCATCCAGTCCCATAACGAAGCGCTCTGTCTTCTTTGCCTCTGTGTCTACCAGCTCGGGGGCAAAGCGAGACAAACGGGTGAATTCCCTCTCATATACCTCCACTGCCCTCCTGCTCGCCCAAGTCAGTAAGAATTTCGCCGCTTCCTATAACGAGCTGCAGCAGGGTAAAATTTCTGCCAGAACGCTTCCTTAAACAGATTCCAGGTAATTGTTTCTCCGCTAGCGACAATGGTTCCCTGGGCGGACTCCCACCATAAATAAGCGTCGTCTCTCAGCATAAAGGTAGCACAGACACCCTCGGTCCTCGGGGCAATTCATCACCAAAATGGTTTCAATGGAGGACACCACAACTCACCCACGGTGGGGTCACTTTGGAAGACCCATCGAAAGATCTCGGGATCATACTTCCCGAAGTCCTTCGGGATATCGAGACTCGAGTTGCATCGTTTACCCCGATTTGCTTGGGCGGTGAGTGGCTATCAGAGCTCGCACTGCAGTCCGCATATAGCCTCTACCATCATAGTCATAACGTTAGTGTTCCCTTGATCCGCCACTGGAGCAACTGCAGGTGCATTCTCCTGGCGGCCAGGCTGGTCCTGGGGAGAGTGCAATGCGGGTGGAGCAACCTTTTCTGCTCCAAATGTAATTCCGGTTGGGTGTCAACGTTTTCTCTTGCCCTCCGGCCCCTACCACGTCCCCTACCTCTCCCTTGACCTCTAGGTGGCATTTTGTCGGTACTACAATACAGAGAGTTTCTAACTCAGTTTCATTACTTTCTAACTACAAGATAGGATCACCCTTAGGGTTTTAAGTTCATGTATATGCATAAAATGCAGAATCACATCATAATCATTTACTTAATTAATAAAATACCGAACGTGCACAGCGGTGGCCTAACGCGCGTTCAACCATGGGAACTACTGCGCTTACTTACTGCAGTAAGCAAGTCTCTGAAACCCTTAAACCTAGGGCTCGATACCAACTGTAACGCCCCTACTTTTTCTATGACTAAACTCTTAGGGACATTACTACACATGCATGCATTTATAGGCCAGCAGAGATAAAACGATCTTTAAATCTCCAATAAAAATAATTTGTCTTTAGGGATCCCAAGAAAACATTCAAACCAGATAAAAGGAGCAGTTTAACATGACCTATTTAAAATCTGTAAAGTAAATTTAAACTTCGAAAATATAAAGGAACAACATCAGTTATAAAAGAATGTGCGGAAAACATGTCTATTCCCATGGTCCGGGCAACGCGCCTCCGTCACTCGCCCTGCACGTCCTTAGCCTTACCTGAAAACATTTTAAAAGAAAGGGTGAGTATTGTAAAACAATACCCAGTAAGTGACCTCGCTACCGAGGTTTGGGATATGCATACACATACAATCATGACTTTTAGACTTGTTCGAAATGTACATATGCGGGACCTAAAACTTTCTCATATTGTCAGGTCTTTAATCCATGACTTCCTTTTTATTTATGTGGCCGACTGGTCATCCTGAGTCATTTCATTTTGAGTCCCTCACAGACCCCTGTATGGTTTGAGTCCCTCACAGACCCCTGAAATAATTTGAGTCCCTCACAGACCCCTGTAAATTTGACCCATAGGGTCTCTATTGCATGTTTGACCATGCACATAATGCACTCAGGAGACCAATGTCCACACTTTTCATCAAATCATTTCATGACATACATAACATGCATGAGGTCCCATCATTCAACATAACTATAGTGTACATGCCACAACCATTATCATTATTATGCAAATCGTGACCTTTCACATCAGATAGGGTGTAATACTCACGTATATAATCATGCAAAATTCTCATAGATAATACTGTACTACCCTCACATGAAATACTAGAATATCCTTACGTAAAATATAAAGACATTCTCGCATAGAATACTAGATTATACTCGCATAAAGTATTGAGATATCCTCACATAGAATATCAAAGTATTTTCACATAAAATCTCGGGATATTCTCGTGTAAAAATCATTAAATCTTTTTAAATAAAATATCGTACCAATTTCACATAAAATATCGAAATTCGTTTTCTTTAATCCCATTTAAAAGATTCGGCACAAGGTCCCTTACCTCAGTTCCGATTTCGCTCCAAAACCTAACCGAACTCCTTGACTACTCTTCTTTTAGTGGGACTGATTCACACAACAATTGAAATTATTCCCGAGCCTTCACTAAATCCATAATTGTAAAGGTACTTAACTCAAGTCCTTACAATTTCATGCCCCGCTTACCTCGGGTTCAACGCGAGGACTTAATATTCCTTAGTTTGTTTTGGCGTTTGACCTCCAGTTCCGCTCCAAGTTTAGTCCCTACAAGTTGTGTTCGAAACCGTAGTTAAACTCTCAATTAGACTCTTAGATAAATAATAAGTCGCGATTTAATCCTTCAACAACATCGAAGCTAAACACGAACGCTCACCGGATGTAATCCAAGCGGTACGTGGAGTCGTCTTTGGCGGCGTTGCGAATCCGGCGGAGCTGCGGTGGGAGGATGAGCTCGCGACGTGGTTCCGTGCTCGTGCAACTCGGCGCGAGGTTCTCTTCTTCGCTCGATCGGACGAAGTCTCGAGGGCGCCGCGCCGGAGCTTGTGGCGGCGTCAACTCGGCGGTCTCCGGCGTTCGAGAATCGACGGCGAGGTGAAGCTTGTGGCGGCGGCTTGCGGCGCGCGAAGGGATTCGGCGGCGTGGCGGCGGCCGGACCTTCGTCGATCTCGGTCGTGCAAACAACGGCGGCTTCCCGCGAACGACTTCAGCGGATGACTTCAATCTGGCGGCGTGGCTTCTTCAAACGACAGGCGCTTCTTCGTTCGTGAGCTTCGGACGAGGTGGCTGGGGGACTTCTCGAACGGCTAGCTGGACGACGAGTTCTTTTTTTTTTGTGGTGGCCGGCGGGAGAGTAGTAGTAACGAGGAGAAGGTGGTCGGCTAGGGTAAATTGTGGAGGAAGAAGAAAATGAGTTTAGGGTTAGGGTTTGTCTCAATGAGTTTAGGGTTAGGGTTTTCTTTAATTTGAAATTTAAGGAGCTTAAATACTACAAAATTAGGTCAATAATCAAAAGTCCTATGTAACCCTCATTTAGTGATTAATAACCAAAGTGCCATCGCTCCTTCTTTTTCCTTTAATTTTACAAATCATTATCTAGGAGAATATTTCGTTTTAAGCTAAGTAAAATCAAAGACTCACCAACACTGAGCTTGATGAGATTCACTAATCCAACTCAACACACACAGGTTGATAGAACGCTAAATAAAATAAATAATTAGTACCTGTGGTCGTGATCGTCACACCATATGTTTTGTAAATTATTTTGAGATAACTATGTAGTTATAGTCCTATGTGCTTTAGAGGTTGTGGTTGTTTAATTAGTGGTTTGGACTGTTTGTGGTTCTGATGTTCTTGCTCGTTTTAGTTTCCAAGAGAGACTTAAGAAGAGTTTCTCCTCATGTACATCTTATAGATGTCCAGTTTCCGCTGTGTTAAGTTTAAAGTGTTCCATATGCGAACATAGTCTACTTTGAAGAACCTTTCTTCAAGTGCTCCTCTCTCAACGGTCACGATCTCAGTAACAAGAATTCCAACGTACGAAGACACGACCACCGAATCTTCTCCGTTGTTCTCTAGGTGAGGGAGGAAGGTGGGTTCCCTTTAGGAGATGTGAGGTATTTTGAGAGAGATGTGTGTGTCTTGAAACTCTTCCAACAACACAACAAGGAGGCTTTCACAAACTTGACCTAGTTGCATCTCATGCAACGATATATATAGGGGAATGGGATGGAAATGACCATCTTACCCCTTCTTTTATCTCTCTTTAGTATATATTTTATATATAAATCTAATTAACATTAAAACTATATATTATATCAACTATATCATATATAATTGATATAATTCCTCATGTATAAAATTGAACACTTCAATTTATCTCCTAACTTTATACCCTCAATATTACCACGTTGAGCCAACGGAGGGATCTATTGGACCTACAGATCATGAGCTCCAATGATGTGAGATTAACTGATCAAACTCTTTGATCCAGTTAATCAATATTCATTAACTACAAGTCACTCCACTATAGACTTGTAGTTGCACTCTCCTCACTGTAGATATTATTGTGTCCACTGATATAGTCATTACCCATGAGTCGACCCTTCACAAGTTGTTCGTAATCACAACTTGATCAAATTACCGCTTTACCCCTGTGATTACCTCTTTGCTCCTTAAGCACCACTAATCCTCTAATGAACAACAAGTCTAAGGTCCTACCTTAAACTCATACTCTCATAGAGGGCAGGGCCCCGTTGTTCAAGACCTGGAGTCAGTTCTTAAGGGAACAACCTATCTAATTCCTCAGTAGAGGAATGAGTGAATTCCATCTTGCACAGTTAAGTTCCCAGCTACCTACGAGGTTATGTCCCTGAGAAGGTAAGCTTATTGAGTCGGCTACATGCCACTCTCACCCATACTAGTCTAAGGACAACCCCCTATAAGCAGGAGTTCTTAACTTACTTAGGATTCAGGTCAAGTCACTAATGACCATCTATAAATTACTAGTCTTATCCTGTTAACTGTGTTATACTGGTTTGACTAATAATTTGCGATCCAGTCTTGTATGAACTCTTCATACAGGATACCCCCAGTTGCATGTCAACTACATGAATGAGTTGGATTACCTCATTTGCACTAATTACAATGTGGGTCGCATCCATGGTGTTACCAAAATGAGGTTTCCAACCTTATTCTTATACCATAGACTATTTAGGTTATAATCTTGAACTCAACCAAAATAGTGTCCATTACCCTGATTTCAAGATAAATGTTATAACCTTGGAGCTTAGTTTATTGGATTTATAAAAGCAAGACTGTAATCTTATCAAAACAAATAACACCTTATTTAATTGATCAAAATTACACATGTTTAGGGCATAAATCCCAACAATCTCCCACTTTACCTAAAGCTTGTGGAGTACTAAACATTACAATAATGTAAATACAATAAACTAGGGCATTTAAACCTCTTTGTACAAAATACTTCCACTTTCTCTACTTGGGGAAGACTTGTAAACCTAGACCTTCTAGGTGACTCTGAAATACTTTAGCCATGAGAGCTTTTGTAAAAGGATCAGCAATGTTGTGCTCTGAGGCTATCTTCGTGGCAATCACGTCTCCTCTATGCACAATCTCTTGGATGGGATGATACTTCCGCTCTATGTGTTTTCCCCTGTCGTGACTTTGGGGTTCCCTCGAATTTCCACGACACCACTGTTATCGCAATACAGCGTGACGGGCAAAGTCATATTTGGAATAACTTCCAAATTTAGCATAAATTTCTTTAACCAAAAGACCTCCTTAGCTGCTTCACAAGTTGCTACATATTCGACCTCCATGGTGGAATCAGCGATGCAACCTTGTTTGACGCTTCGCCATACTACAACTCCTCCGTTAAGAGTGAAAACTGACCCTGATGTAGATTTTCGAGAATCTTTATCAGTCTGAAAGTTAGAATTCGTGTATCCTGTAAGGATCAAATCCTTAGCCCCATACACAAGCATGTAGTTCCTTATTCTTCGAAGATACTTAAGGATCGTTTTAACCGCTGTCCAGTGTTCAAGTCCTGGATTGGATTGATACCTACTGACCATCCCAACTGCAAAACAGATGTCAGGCCTAGTACACAACATAGCGTACAATAGGCTCCCAACAACTGATGCGTAAGGAATCCGTCTCATATCCTCAACTCCATGAGGTGTCTTAGGACACTGTTCCTTAGACAAATTGATTTCATGTCTAAAAGGCAACAAACCCTTTTTGGAATCTTGCATCTTAAACCTTGACAACATTTTGTCTATGTATGATGCTTGGGACAAGGCTAGTGTTTTATTCTTGCAGATCCGGACAATCTGGATCC
The DNA here is from genome assembly GCA_036507285.1 of Trichosanthes cucumerina. Lineage (NCBI taxonomy): Eukaryota > Viridiplantae > Streptophyta > Magnoliopsida > Cucurbitales > Cucurbitaceae > Trichosanthes > Trichosanthes cucumerina. Next base: position 66,365,019 of record CM071838.1, read on the forward strand.
CAAGAACAAACTGCGCATCACCCAAATCTTTCATTTGGAATTGCGTAGCTAGCCATTTCTTGATGTCAGTAAGATAACCTACATCCTTCCCAATGACTAGGATATCATCCACATAGGGAATTAGGAAAGCGACAGAACTATTGATGATTTTCTTGTAGACACAAGGTTTATCATCATTTTGGTCAAAACCATAAGATTTGATAGCCTCATCAAATCTTATATTCCAGGACCTAGAGGCTTGTTTCAGTCCATAAATCGACCTTTTAAACCTGCAAACCTTTTGCTCTTGTCCTGGTTTAATGAACCCTTTGGGTTGGTCCATCTTGATGGTTTCCTCAAGATTGACATTCAAAAAGGTTGTTTTGACATCCATTTGCCATACCTCATAGTCATAATATGCAGCAATGGCAAGAAGGATGCGTATAGACTTTACCATAGCAACAGGTGAAAAGGTTTCCTCAAAGTAACCCCTTCAACCTGGGTATAACCTTTTGCTACTAGTCTAGCTTTAAAGGTTTGCACTTTCCCATCTACACCACGTTTTCTCTTGTAGATCCATTTACAACCTATAGGTTTCACCCCATCAGGCTTATCTACAAGATGCCAAACAAAATTGAAGTGCATAGACTCCATTTCTTGGTCCATGGCTATGACCCATTTTTCTTTGTCAATGTTAACCATTTATAAGTTAATGGATGCTCGCAGTTGTCATCTGGTATAACAACTTGGGTTTCACCTAAGCCCATGTAACGGTCAGGCTGCATCACAACCCTCCCACTACGTCGAGGCATACTCAACTCTTGAGATGGACCCTCTTAACTAGACAAACTATTATCAACAACTCTTATTAATGTACTAGAGTTCTTATTAGCAACCCTTGCTACTCTTCTGTCTAACTCACTCAACATTACCTTACTTTTTGGTTTGTGGTCCCTTATGTGGTCCTCCTCCAAGAAAGTGGCATTTGTCGACACAAAGACCTTATCTTCCTTAGGATCATAGAATAAACCACCTCTTGTTTCTTTTGGGTATCCTACGAATAGGCACAACTTTGAACGTGAATCCAACTTCTTTGGATTTGTCACAAGCACATGTGCCGGACAACCCAATATTCTGAAGTGACATAAACTACCTTTATGTCCTTTCCCGAGTTCAAAAGGTGTTTCAGAAACATTTTTGGAGGGCACACGATTCAAAATGTATACTGCAGTCTCCACTGCATAACCCCAAAAGGAACTAGGGAGACGAGCATAACTCATCATTGATCGAACTATGTCCAACAAGGTTCTATTTCTCCTTTTCGATACACCGTTTTGTTGTTGTGTGCCGGGAGCTGAGAGTTGGGATGTAATTCCATGTTTTATCATATAGTTCTGGAATTTTAAATCCATGTACTCTCCACCTCGATTGGATCGAAGTGTTTTAACTCTTTTACCTAATTGATTTTCAACCTTAGTCTTGAATTCCTTGAACTTTTCAAGTGCTTCAGACTTGTGGTGCATTAGGTAAATATGCCCATATCTGGAATAATCATCTATAAAAGAGATGAAATATTCATATCCTTCCCTGGCTTTAACATTCATCGGACCACAAAGGTATGAATGTATAAGCTCTAGAGGATCTTTGGCTCTATAACATTTTTCACTAAAAGGTCTTTTAGTCATTTTGCCTTCTAGGCAGGATTCACATACTGGCAAGGAATTTTCTTCTTACTCGTTTAAAAGTCCGTTCTTTACCAATCTCTCAATCCTATTGAGATTAATGTGACCCAATCTTAGATGGCGAAGATGAGCATTTTCTTTAGGAGAAATTTTTCTTTTCTTAGTTTGTGCGTTTTTGCAGTTTTAAAGAATTCAATGTTAAAAACTATTTTGACTGAATTTGGACTTAAAACATACAATCCATTTTCTAATGAAGCTGAACATATTTCTAAACCTTTCTTTAAAATAAACACTTTATTCATAGAAAAGGAAACAGAAATACATTGTTCAATAAGGCAAGAAATGGAAATAAAGTTTCTAGTAAACCCTGGTATCCCTAATATATTGTCCAAGAATACATATCTCTTGCAAAAATAAAGATTCATTGTGCCTACTGTTACAGTTGAGACAACTTCTCCATTTCCATCCCGGAGCGTCATCTCTCCTTGTTGTAGCTGCTGCCAGGAATCAATTCCCTGAAAAGAAGAACAAACATGATTAGTGGCGCCTGAATCAAGTATCCAAGTTGTTTTATCATTATCCACTAAACAAGCTTCTAGGCAAAGTAAATCATATTTACCTTCCTTCTTCTTTTCTGCAATGTACTTCGGACAACTCCGTTACCAATGCCCGTCTTCGTTGCAATTGAAACACTTTCCTTTGTCAGCAACGTCTTTGACTTTCTTGCCCTTCTGGGAGGCAGCTTTGTTAGCCTGTTTTCCTTTACCAACCTTCTTCATGTTCTTCTTCTTACCTCTCTCGGGTTAGAAGAAGATGAAGCTCTTCGTTTTTGTCCCGCAGGTCGAACCTCTGTGATAACTCCTACTGCCAACATTTGCCTCACCTTTCGATCCCTGAATTTTCATCAAATACTGAAAGGTCTGGAGTTCATTCAGAAGGAAGGTAAGATTAAAAGTAAGGTTGTTCATAACAGCATTACTTCTAAATTACAGGAAACTATCTGGAAGGATTTCCAAAATGAAGCTGACCTGGCTCGACTCATCGATGGAAGCACCATTCGACTCCGCGATGTTAAAGTGTACCATCATATCCAGGACATGACCCCAAACAGATGTACCCTCTGGCATCCTCGAGTTGAATATGTACTTTACGGCATTATGCCTAAGCTTGTGTGAGTGTTGTCCAAACATACCTGCATGAGAATCCATGATTTCCTTAGCGGTAATCATGCCCTCATGCTTCTTGGCTAATATGTCAGACATACTTGCCAGCATGTAGACCATGGCCTTATCATTGGCCTTGATCCATCGATCATATCCCACGAACATTTCGTGACGCATTCGAGCCTGGCATCTGAGGACACTCCTCAGTTAGCACAAACTTCAGATCATCCACTACCAAAATAGTGTTCAGTTTGTTTTTCCATGTCATCATATTCTCTCCGATTAACTTTTCCGCAACCAATAAGGAAATTATAGAGCTAGACATTTTTGCTAAAAAATTTACAAACAAACTTCTATGAGTTTCTTGCTATAACTCTAATCCAATCATGTTTTAGCTAATTATCAAATGATTCCTAGGCCATTTATAATTTGCAATGATACTGTAAAAGTTTATAATGTATGACACCGAAGGGTAATCAAAACACTCCTCCTCTGGATCAAGACACTCTTGACCAAAACCTAACACCATAATAACTCTTATTCCTATAGGTTTTAGTTACCATTTTTCGGTCTGGATACATACACAACTTATGTATCCCGTGAGTGTAACCCTTTGTCTTTTGATTCAAGAGTCTCGATCCAATAAAATCCGCCGAAGGGAGGACTACATTGGAAAATAGTCTAAGGAAATCTTGATCCCTTTCGGGTGTCTTCTATGTTAGATCCCCTATGATCAAGCTCTCCGAAGGGATTGTCTGGTCCAGGCCAAACTAGCAGGCTGACCATAGTGGTCTAACGGTGTAAACCGACAAAAGAGACCGTAGGTTTTGTTTTTACTAAACCTGCTCTCACTCACTATAAGTACCCTCTCCATTCACCTTGGTATTGACTCATACAAACACCATCCGAAGGGGGATGCTCCCGTTTGCGTTACGAGGCCAAGTATGAGTCTCACTGTGTGACCTTCCCGGGGATAGCGTAGGTGGAAAAATATGTATCTCATACACTTTTTCCTCCCACTGAATACTTTAAGTCTATAGGAATCTTTCTTAGGCTAAAACCCGGCTAATGGTTTTACCTATATCTATCAACATAACTCTTATATTGATAATCAATATAACTCTTATATTAATTTTATCCTATGTTTGTTAATATAACTCCTTATATTAAACCTAGGATTTCTAGTTTATTAACCCCTTAATAAACCCGCTGACGCTATTGTAATTTATAAGACTCTCTGATTAAATTTCACTCTCAGGTCAGTTCCCAGGTAGGGGTGTTCCGTTTCCTAAATACCCCAGCCTAGACAGAACTTTCCTTAGACAGAGTTCCTCTTTTAATCATAGCTTATAAATTACTTGGTTCCTAATTCTAATCTAATTAGAACTAGATAACCTAAGGTTTATTATTTCCAAGTTCTAAACACTTTAAAACTAATAATTAATCTTAGATGACATGCGTACTATGTTTTAGTGCTTGATCATTCATCACATGAATAATAAAACATTCATAGCATATTCATCTCATGAAAAATAATGCATGTTAATGCTATCCAAAAATTAATATAAGAACCTTATATTAATTAATCATGCAAACTATGTAATATATCTCCTTATATTATAAATGATGCATGAAAATGCTTAACCTAAGGTGGGATTTTTAAAATACAAGCATACACTATGCATGGCAATAATTACACAACAATTGCATAATTAAAATAGAAAAAATTACACCAATTTCGGCACCCTAGAAATAATTTTAATTAATATAATATAATTATATTAATTAAAATTAAATATATTAAATATATTAAAAATAAAACATTTTTATAATTAATATATATAATAAAAATTTGGTTTATGTCGTTGCTGCCTTGCGTGAAACGGCTCCAAATAAACGTTGCAATCTTTGTTTTTGTCGTCTTCTCGATCGCAAGCTGCGCGATGGTGTTGAAACGCGAGGCGGCGTTACGTTACGCATTCATTCACGAAATAGCACTTGGAATCTCCATTCCTTGCTCGTTTTCGCTCCGATCTTCTCAGCAACCGCTTTGCCTCGATCGACACGGACTTACAGACTCGATTTATAATTAAATTTGCCCAAAAACACCGGGCCCTTACATTAGACATTTCAATGAAATTGTAAATCTAAGTGCCAAAATTGAAAAAATCTAATTTCGCAAAAACCGTTTATACATATCATGCAAAAAACAGTAAATCCCACCCTGTTCTTGAAAATTCCAGAACATAAATCAAGAACGCAATTGGGGTCTGATACCAATTGAACGGAATCGAACTCCCCGCGCGGAAGCGATTGCGAATCGCGCGCTCTTGATTTAGTTACAACGGAAAATTCAAGAACATAATACAAAGATTACGCATAAAATACAGAAATGGACAGCAAGAAGTTTAGCTTTAAAGAACCTTTCTTCAAGTGCTCCTCTCTCCACGGTCACGATCTCAGCAACAAGAATTCCAACGTACGAAGACACGACCACCGGATCTTCTCCGTTGTTCTCTAGGTGAGGGAGGAAGGTCGGTTCCCTTTAGGAGATGTGAGGTATTTTGAGAGAGATGTGTGTGTCTTGGAACTCTTCCAACAACACAACAAGGAGGCTTGTCACAAACTTGACCTAGTTGCATCTCATGCAACCATATATATAGGGGTGGCATGGAAATGACCATCCTACCCCTCCTTTTATCTCTCTTTAGTATATAGTTTATATATGAATCCAATTCACATTATAACTATATATTATATCAATTATATCATATATAATTGATATAATTCCTTATGTATAAAATTGAACACTTCAATTTATCTCCTAACTTTATACCCTCAATATTACCATGTTGAGCCAACGGAGGGATCTAATGGACCTACAGATCATGAGCTCCAATGATGTGAGATTAACTGATCAAACTATTTGATCTAGTTAATCGATATTCATTAACTACAAGTCACTCCACTATAGACTTGTAGCTGCACTCTCCTCACTGTAGATATTATTGTGTCCACTGATATAGTCATTACCCATGAGTCGACCCTTCACGGGTTGTTCGTAATCACACCGGGTCAAATTCTTTGCTTTACCCACTGTGATTACCTCTTTGCTCTTAAGCACCACCGATCCTCTAATGAACAACAAGTCTAAGGTCCTACCTTAAACTCATACCCTCATAGAGGGTGGGCCCCGTTGTTCAAGACACGAGTCGCTTCTTAGGGAACAACCTATCTAATTCCTCAAGAGAGGAATGAGTAAATTCCATCTTGCACAGTTAAGTTCCCAGCTACGAGGTTCTGTCCCTAAGAAGGTAGGCTTATTGATTCGGCTACAGGCCACTCTCACCCATACTAGTCTAAGGACAAACCCCTATAAGCAGGAGTTCTTAACTTGCTCAGGATTCAGGTCAAGTCACTAATCACCATCTATAAATTACTAGTTTTATCCTGTTAACGGTGTTATACTGGTTAGACTAATAATTTGCGATCAAGTCTTGTTTGAACTCTTCATACAGGATGCCCCCACTCGCATGTCAAGTACATGAATGAGTTGGATTACCTCATTTGTACTAATTACAAAGTGGACCGCATCCATGGTGTTACCAGAATGAGGTTTCCAACCTTATTCTTATACCATAGACTATTTAGGTTATAATCTTGAACTCAAGCCAAATAGTGTCCACTACACTGATTTCAAGATAAATGTTATAACCTTTGAGCTTAGTTTATTGGATTTATAAAAGCAAGACTGTAATCTTATCAAAACAAATAACACTTTATTTAATTGATCAAAATTACACAAGTTTAGGGCATAAATCCCAACACTAATCTCATTAGAAAAAAGAAAACCTAAGTCTAATTATTCTAGTTCTAAACTTTTTAAAATTAATAATTAACTTAGGTTGCATGCATTTCTATGTTATAGTGCTTGATCATTCATCACATGAATAACTATATACTATAACATAATATAATTCATCACATGAATATAAATGCATGAGCATACTTTAATCTAAAAAATATAACACTTATATTAATTAAATTAAAAATGCATTTAATTATATTATAACTCTTATAATATAACCTATCATGCAAACTATATATTATAACTCTTATAATATAAATGATGCATGAAAATGTTTAACCGAAGGTGGGATTTTAAATCTATATGTCATACTTTATGCACATAGAATTTAATTAAATCATACATCTCATGCATAAAATAATTAAATAGTAAAAATGGACCCGTTTTTGACACCTAGGGGCAAATATTTAATTAAATAACATTAATATAACACTTATATTAATATTATTTAATAAAATAATTAAATAAATAATTAAATACATTTTACAATTAATAAAAAAAATCGAAAATAACTACCTCACTAAGCAAAAAACCGCCCATGTCTCGCGAGCGAGGAAGTCGCAAACCGCCACCTACTGCGTGTGTGGTGTTGCAACGCCGTGGCGGCGTTACTGTAACGCTTATCGCGCGCCCACGTCTCAACGACGTCGCCTGTACAATAAACTCCTTTGCTGTTTTGCTTCGAAATTCGCCCGTTTCCGCTCTGATTTCTTCACGACAACTATTGCCACGAACAACTCGGACTTACAGATTCGATTTACAACAAAATTCTCAAAAACAACGGGCCCTTACATTGATCTCATCAACATAATTTGTAAATCTATTCTAGTGCCAAAAACCGAAACATCCATTAAGCAAAACCAACATTCATCTCATGAAATAAGGCAATTTACCCACTTATTTTAACAAAAAAACAATGCATAACGAAGAACCATCGAAATGGCTTTGATACCAATTGAAGGGAATTAAAATCCCGGCGCAGCGGAAGACAATCGAATCGTCAAGGTATCGTTACACTACTTGATTTTTGTTAAAACGATCTAACTCTTAGATCTAAGTTTAACATGTAAACGAGGAAGAAATTACAGCAAGAAGAACTTTACTTACTTGTTGTAGAATGTTCTTCAAAGTTCCTTCCTTGGTCACGAACTCTTCATGCTTCTCGATCTAAACGAACACTCGAACTCACGAACAAGATCCGGTCACAACCACTTGAAAACTCGGTTGTTCTTCTTTTGGAAAGAATGAAGATTGTGGGATCTTAGTTTTGGAAGGGGAGGAGAGTTGAGAGAGTTGAGAGAATTCGTAATCTCTTCTCTTTGATGAAAATAAAAAAATGAGAGAATGAGTACCTAATCCCTTCTTGCAAAGGGAGTAAATAGTGGAAGTTGATGGAGTTAAAATCTCCACATTATTACCACTTTACCACAACCATAGGTTATGCAAATCACATTTGCATAACTATATAATATAAGATATCTCATATCTCATATTGCAAATCACATTTGCAATAATTGTGGATTAGTTAAATTGAATCACATCAAATTTAATTTCTCTCAATTAATTTCTCCAATTAGCCCTAATTCAACAATTAGGCTAACCTATAGTTTATTATGAATCTCATTCACATTAAACGATATATTATATCATTCATATCTCATATAAATGACATAAATGCCCTTTAAGTGAAATTGAACACTTCAATTTCATACCAAAATATTAACCCTTCTTTTAACCCAGATGGAGCCAACCGAGGGACCCAATGGACCTACAGTGATGGGCTCCAATGATTCGAGATTAACCTGTCAAACTCTTTGACCCGGTTAATCAACATTCATTAGCTACGGTAACACTCCACTATAGCCCGTAGCTGCACTCCCGCCAGTGCAGAATATTACGTGTCCAATGATATAACCAATGCCCATGAGTCGACCGTTCACAGGTTGTTCGTAGACACGCCTTGGTCAAATTATCGTATTACCCCTGTGTCTACCTCTTGTTCCTTAAGTCCCCACTGCTCCTCTAATGAACAACATATTGTGATGGTCTAACCATACACAACACCATTCTCGGGCCAGTGAGAAGGTGGGCGCCCGTTGTCCAAGCCCTGGAGACAACACTTAAGGGAACAACCCCTCTAGTTTCCCTAAAGGCGGGAACGAGTGAATTCCATCTCGCGTAGTTAAGTTCCCGACTCCTACTACTTAGTCCTCCACCCCGAAGATAGGCATATTGGGCGAGTAATCGTGACCACCCTCACCCGTACTAGTCAAAGGGACGGACCCCATGCAGACAGAATCAAGTAACACCCTCAGGATTCAGGTCGAGTCACTAATGGTCATCTACGAAGTTATTAGTCATTAGTATCAACGGTGTTACATCAGTAGGTCTAATAATTCACGGTCCGGTCTTGTACAATCTCATTGCACAGGATGCCCCCACTCGCATGTCAACCACATGAACGAGTCAGATCACCTCGTTTGTATCTAATACAAAGCGAGTCGCATCCATAGTGTATCCAGGATTAGGTCTCCAACCCTATCCATATACTGTAGACCGTTCGGGTCATTAACTCGAACGTGATCCTCCCTGTGTGTCCACTACACACCGTTCAAGTTCTAGTTCTCTCATAAATTCAATGACCCTGGAGCTTAGTTTATTGGAAAAGTTTGTAAATATTGCGAGACACAAAGTAATGAAATTAATAACTCTTATTAATTTCAAACAATAATTTACAAACACGAGATTAGGACAAAAATCCCAAAACACACCCAACCCCAAATCTACAAATGTGTCTTAAAGGCTCTTAACGATCTAAAAGTGCCTATGGAACCTATAAAGTGTGTCCAAAAAGTGAACACAACTCAAAACGATCTAAAAGTGCCTATGGAACCTATAAAGTGGCCAAAAAGTGTATAAAATGAGTTGAAGTATCATTTTGACTTTTAAAGAAACTAAGAAAGTGTCTAAAGTAAAACTATAGCACACAACAAACCATCCAATGCTTCAAAAATGCATTAAAGGAACAAAAGCGTACTTTGGGGCTAAAAGTAACTCGAAATGATCTAATAATGTATATTTCACCGCATAAAACATACACAGTGACCAAAAAGATGCTAGAAAGAGCTTAAATGTCATTTTTCACGCTAAAAAAACTTAAAAAGTTCCAAAACTGAAATTTATACACACAAGCATCCCCCAAAAAGACCTAAACATGTTTAATTCCTCCCATGAAACCTACAAAGTAGCCAAAAGTGTGAAAACAAAAGTTTAAGGGTCATTTTTACTCTCAAAGAAACGAAAAAAATGCCTAAAGTGAAACTATAGCACAAACAAAACTATAGCACAAACAAAACTATAGCACAAAAAAAGTGCCTAAAGGGCAACCTTTATTTTCCTTTCTTTGGTTAGAAAACCCTTAGAACCTAAAGAGTAGCCAGAAAGTCGTGAAACAAATTTTAAGTGTCATTTTGACTCGTAAAGAAACTTAGAACTCCCAATGCTACAAACGTGTCTTCAAGGCGATTATGCATACTTTCAGGCTAAAAACAACTCAAAACAACCTTAATGTTCCTAGTTTCTATCATAGAAGCTACAAAGTGTGAAAAAAATGGCTAAAATGAGTTTAAGTATTGTTTTGAAACTTAGAAAGTGCATAAAGTGATCACACAATTAACCTCCGTTGCAACAAAAGTGTATTAAAGGTACTTAAGTATTCTTTGAGGCAAAAACTAACTCAAAACAAAATAAAGTTTCTACATTGCCCCTTGTAACCTCAAAGTGGCTAAAAAGAATTTAAGTGTCACTTGGCTCTTAAAGAAACCTAGAAAGTGCCTAAAAGTGAAACTTAAACCACACACCAACCATTGGATGATACAAACGTAGTGAAGAGGTACTTAAAGGTACTTTCAGGCAAAAAACTAACTCAGTAGGACCAAAAGTGTCGACTTTTTCCTTTGGATCGTACAAAAATGCCAAAACGTGCTAAAAATACTTGAAGTGTCATTAGGACTGTTAAAGAAATTTAGAAAATTCCTAAAGTGAACACATAACCACCCCTCGATGATACAAGAGTGTGACTTAAAGGAACTTAAACACACTTTGAGTCTAAGAACAACTCAAAAATACCTAAACATGTTTAATTCCTACCTTGAAACCTACAAAGTAGCCAAAAAGTGTGAAAAAAAAGAGGTCCTCCCTTGAAACTTAGAAAGTAGCCAAAAAGTGTGAAAAAAAAGAGTTTAAGTGTCATTTTTACTCTTAAAGAAACGAAAAAAATGGCTAAAGTGAAACTATAGCCCAAAAAAAGTGTCTAAAGGGCAACCTTTATTTTCCTTTCTTGGTTAGAAAACCCTTAGAACCTAAAGAGTAGCCAAAAAGTCGTGAAACAAAGTTTAAGTGTCATTTTGAGGTTGCTAATCTATAACCAATAAAAATACCAAACTTCTACAACCAACATCTCAAACACCCATACCAACCAATAGTTACTCCTACTTCTAAAACTCTTCATATAATCCAATAATAGCTTTAAGGAATTCATAATTTCTCTCAAACTAAACAAATCAGAAATTCTAAATGAGAGTTTAAGCACGGTAGATTAAAAACACCCTTTACATAAATCTCAAAGTAAACACTACTGATTAAATCATAAAATTTGAGATTTAAAAAAAGCAATGATAACTTTGTTCGTGAAGTGAAGTGCGCGATCGGTGGGGCGATCGGCCGGCAAGGGCAACCGGCGTGGGCAGTCGGTGGATGGGAGTTGGGAGAGACGGCGTGTGATCGATGGAGGGCAAGGGAAAAAGTCGCACAGTGAGATTTAAGGGGGAAAAAAGTTGGAGGCGTCGGCAATTGGGGGGTTCGAGCAACTGGAGGTGTCAACAGCTGAGTGACGGCGAGGTTGCAGCGGCGACTGTTCGTGAAAGGCGAGGTTGCAGCGACGACTTGAAGGGTTTGTCTGCGCGTACTGGGTGAAGGACTCGCGAAGGGTTTAAGTGATCTACGCTCATTAGATTTTTTTTTATTTAAAAAAAGTAGCGCCTTTTCCGCCTTTTCCATTTTTCTACACTAGACGTTTTTTAAATGTCAAGAAACTGGAAGCGAGAAAAATCCGAAATCTTTGTCAACCTCCGTGTTTTTTTTATTTTTATTTTTCTTGACGTTTTTCTTTTAAAACTTCATCTTACTTGACGTTTTTTCATAAATATGTCAAGTATTTAAAACTTGCAAGTGTTAAGAAATCTATAATGTGTAGTAGTTATGGTAATGAGTAGGAAGTGAGTTCTGCATGTGGTTTCCTTATTGATTGTAACCTCTATTGTTCATGTAGTTTACTTGTTCAACATTCGAGTCTTATAAGGATGCAATGAATGCATTCTTCCCTAGTCTATCAACTGAGATAAAGTATTAGTTAGGGATGTCATTTGTGCTTTCAAAGCACTCACCTCACTAACTTCATGGATGTTTGCTATTGGTTTTGTCATTAATTGTTTAGTAGGTTGTTTGATAGCTTGTTGCAACAATTTTTTTCAATACTATTTTGGATAGAATTGTTCCTCCAGCTGATGCATCTAATATGGTATTGATATGTACATTCAACCCATTATAAACTAGTTGAATTTGAAACCAATGAGGGTACCCATGTTGTGAGCACTTTCTCAAGAGATCCTTATGTCTCTCCTAGGCCTCAAACATCTACTCTCCCTCCAGCTGTTTGAATGATCAAATTCAGTTCTGCAAACGAAGAAAGGTTAAACATAAGTGCATCGAATATTTAGTGTCACCATTTATCTTGATTGTACCACATAAGCAAAGAAGGGATTTTAGATGAGAATTCAGGTCCTCTGTGGAATGTCGTCCATAAGGGTTGTCCTTAGCCATCTGAGTGATAGGTGTGTGGACTATCCTGAACTTTCCGCAGGAAATACAAGTTCAAATTAGTCCCAAATGAGCTTATGCTCTTCAATTTGTTCTTCTGCCATTCGAATGTTTGGATTTTTCCTTCGAGCTTGGCAGTTTCTAATACAAGTGCGCTCAACCTCAGGGTTGAAAGGCACTAAATTGTCTCTAATTCATAGCATATGCTACATGTACCTAATTAAAAAAAAAACACACACTAGTAAAGAGAAAATTTAAAGACATGCAAAAACTAACTTAGCTAACCGAAAGAAAAAGAGATATGTGAAGAAAAATAAAAACAGAGAGACGCAAAATTTAAAATAAAATGCAAGAAACAAAAAAAATAAAATAATTTACCTAAAATACACCAACGAGGAAAAAACACAAGAAAAATAATTTACATATTATACACTACAATACATAATCTAAAAAAAATTATACAAGGACAATATACAACCAAATAAATACACAAAGTATAAAACAAAACCAAAAATAAGAAAAATATGCAAAATATACAAAATGTATACTCAAAATTAAATCTCATAATTTCACCACAATACTAATTAAGTCTAATGATACACCATAATCCCTGCAACGATGCTATAAACTTGTTGCGTGATTTTTAGATGCTTGCAAATACCTCCAAGTGTATGGTATCAAATTTAAATATAGCAATGAGTTGTGTATCATCTCCATATGGATTGGAGCTCATTTGCCCTTAATTGTGTACTACAGTTACTTTTACTCAATTTTATTTCAAGAAATACAACTTTAGGGGAGGATTTCAAAAGATAAAATAAAATCTAAAACTACTCTACACAAGGTTGGAGTCTAATTTTTGAGAAACATAATGGTTGATTAAATTTAGTGCAATTTTTAAGATAAGAATTGATTTCATGCCATTAATCTTAAGTCATGAATTACAAAGTAATCAATATTCTCTCTTGAGTTCAATTGAGTTCATGTCTAGTAACAAATCAACCTCTCAATCTCTTTTCATTCCTAAACATCATTAGTCTATTTTCTTAAGATTTCGAGAATTAATCTACTCACTCTTGTGCAATAAATTAAATATGACATTAGGTTATTTTCTCATATTTGGTTCTTAATATACTTGAGATTTAATTGTGCTCGGAAGAGATTACCTATGCCTTCTTAACATATATAAATAATTGCATGCTTGATCTTAATTGTTTAATTAATTGATTTATATTTCTAATTGATGAAATCAATTTCCTAGGATACTTTATCGTTGATTTTTCTCACATTAAATTTCAGTTATTTTAATTGAGTTTTAAGTTCTACCAATCGAATAATTTCTCAAAATAAAATTTGGTAATTGTATCCATTGTAGTTCAGTCATGTGGAAAGTGATCAATATCCTGAGGGCAATACTCATACACTTTTCACTATATTAAAATTTGATCTAGTAACAATTTGGGTAACATAGAGCATTTAAATTATAAACAAGACCCCAAATAGTAACCATTTGGTTTTTGGTTTTTTAAAATTAAGCTTATAAACACTACTTTTACAAAGGAGTTTATTTGTTTGTTATCTACTTTTTTTTATGTTTTTTTTAAATCAAAGAAAAGTTTTGGAAACTGAGAAAAGTAGTTTTTAAAAACATGTATTTATTTTTTGTAAGGAAGATAAAAACCAATTGTAAAAAATGGTGAGAAAATAAGTACAATTTTGAGAAAACAAATCGATTGGTTTTGTGAATGTTTTCACATAATTTCTTTATAATTTTTTCAAGGAAACATTTGAATTCTTAGCTTAATTAAAAAATAAAAATAAAAACTACCACCTTATTTGATAACGATTTAGTTTTTGGTTATTGGTTTTTGAAAACTCAGCTTACTACTTTCACCAATTAGCATCATTAATTTGTTATCTACTTTTTTTTCCATATTTTTTTAATACCAAGGAAGATTTCAAAACTAAAAAACAAAAAATAGTTTTGAAAAACTTGTTTTTTAAAAAAAAAATCGAGTCTACTTAAAAAAAATGAAAACTATCCTACAAAATATGAAACTATTGTAGAGAAATTGTAAAAAAACAAGTATAACTTTTAAACATAATTATCAAATTACTGGGGCATACATTTTTAGTTTTTGGGGTTCTTAAAACATTTGTAAAAAAAGACAACATAACAAAGAAAATCACAGGTAGAAGTGTTGTTTATAAGTTTTATTTCGAAAGACCAGGCACTTGTGTTTTTCTAAAATATTATGTTGTCGGTTTTTAAGAAACCACTATCTTAGTTCTCATTTAATAACCATTTAGTATTTGTAAATTAAGCCTATAAATACTACCACTTATTGCTTTTTATATTTTCTTAACTTGTTTGTACATATATGTTTCCAAAAACCAAACAAAGTTTTGAAAAAATAAAAATTTATAGTTTTCAAAACTTGTTTTTGTTTTCGAAATTTAGCTAGAAACTCAAATATTTTGTTAAAAGCAATAGAAACCATTATAGAGAAGATAAAAATCATTATTGATAAATTGTGAAAAAACAAGTGCAATTTTCAAAAACCAAAAACCAAAAAACAAACAAAAATATTTATCAAATTAGGCCTTAACAAATTATATATTAACTACAAAAACTAAAGTGTGGTCTATATTCAAAGTGACTTGCAATCACTACTAGAAGACAAAAGAGCAGAGTTTATTCTCTATGTTTTAAAAAATAAATTAGTCCGTGAGGCTTCCACAATGTAGTTGATAGTTTTCAATCGTTCGATGGAGAGAAATATCTTGAATGAGGGCACAACTTGACAGCAATCTAGTATTGTCCACTTTTCCACTACAAAATCTTTCTTTTTAAAAAAAGTCAAAAGTTTTTTTATGTGGTTATAAAGTGGGTTGATACATGGGTGCAATCGTATCACGTCAAGCAAGTATTTTCCATCTTGAATTTATATTAGGCGGCATGAAAATTATCAAATCTATATCCAATGATTATTAGAAGGCAACCACATTGTGGAGGCCATATTGAGTAATTTATCACATTTTAAAGCGTCAATAGTCACATCCATTAATTAGACAACGAACTCCCTCCATATTTATGATACATTATTAATTTTGGATATAAACTTTGTAGTTTTACGGTTGATTTCATCCAAATTCTTTCATATTAAAAAAGATAGTTGTTCTTATTTTATATACTCAGGATCTTCCTCTGGTTTGGTCGATGTAGGACTATTTGGTCTTTTGCAACCGTTATCTTCCGCTTACCTTTTACTAATCCCCCATGGTACGAATCATTTAAGCTTTCTTGCTTAGATAGATTTACAAATATGCTACCCTTAAATCTTTCGTTATTCATCAGTTATACACAATGAAGCCCATTTGTTGAATGGAAGCTTAGCGTGTGCTTTAGGCACTTAGTGGACTTCCGTTTCCTTTATATACGGTAATTGTTGTTATCAATTTGGCTGCACTCGTAACAGATGAAATACATGTACTTTGTGCACCACTTCCACTTTACTAGGCTATAAATATACCAGTTGAAACCATTTGGAAAAATACAACCAATCCCTCTTTCTTTTCCCCTGATAAACATATCTGTTTCCTCTCAAAATCAACAAAAATGAAGAAAGTTTCAATCACTGGCCTTTTCCTTTTGGCCGCAATGATGGCGATGGTTACACTTTTGACCGGAGCTCGACTGGCGGTGGCAGCAAATTGCGACCCGACGGAGATGAGAGCATGTCTTCCTGCATTCAAATCGTCGGAGCCACCGACGGCGGAATGCTGCGAGAAAGTGAAGGAGGAAGAGCCATGCTTTTGTGAATTCCTCAAAAGTCCAATACTTAAGCCTTATTTAGAATCTCCCAACGCCAAAAAGATTGCTGCCTCTTGTGGTGTGCCCATCCCCACCTGCTAGAAAACTAGAATAATCTATGTTTTGGTTTGGGCTTCTGAATGAAATGAAGTTGTATCCGCCAGCTTATTCTACTACAAAAATCAAACTATAAATAAAAGAGAATTACTGGGATATCCATATTTTCTCTTTATGCTTCTATTTATGTTTTTTCTATATGTACATCATAAATTATTGGGTAAATTGCACATAGCACTAGTTAACTATATTGTGCTAGGGAACTTTTTAGAGAAACATGAAAACTAATGAAAATTAATTTTTACGAGTAGACAAGAAACAATATAGCATAGTTGGTAGATGTTCTAGTCATATACTTTCTACGTCGTTGCTATCATCTGTAATATGTATATGAAGGAGAAAGAAGGTGAATTATATTGAAGACACTTTGCAAGTAATTCCGCCTGATCATGATATCATAAAATGTGTAGGACACTAAAACATGTTTACTGTTAACATGAATTAGGCTAATCGCTGTAATTTAAGGGAATTATGTTAATTTCATTTCTTGTATTACTATCCTTCCTTGTATTCAACCTTTTTATTCCGTTGTATTAGTCTTTGTAAAGCATACAATTTTATTCAATAAAATATACAAATTTACATGTCATCAGAGCTCCTAAAAGAACCTCTCTATCCATCCTCTTCTTCTTCTCTGGCGAATCCCAGCAGCGGGGGACGACCCCGGCGGGTGAAACTCCAACGTTTTCAAACCATTGCGTGAGAAGTTGTCGTTTTTCAAAACCCCATGCGTGACCTAAGCCTCAGATCTGCCCAGCCTCAATCTTTGCTGCCAGTTTCAGATCTCCGCCATCGTCAACAGTCGTGTCCAAATCATTGACCGTTTAAATTATAAGCTTGCAAAACAACCTACTCTATTTTTTTACTATTTCATCATCTTCATGTGATACTCCTTTTGGGTTGATTCACTCTTATATTTAGGGTCTTACTCCAGCTCGTACTATTAGTGACTATTGTTACTATGTTCTCTTTATTGATGATTATTCTCACTTTACTTTATATATTTTCTCAAAAATCATCATGACCCATCTCAAGTTTATATTACTTTTGTCAATATGGTTGAAATGCAATTTTTTCGAACCATTAAAATTTTTTGCACAGATAATGCCATGAAATATAAGGATTAAAGCTTTCTCTCAATTGTTACCCAACAGGGCACCCTTATTCAACGCTCGTAGCTGCAAACCTTCCAACAAAATGAACGAGAAGAACGCAAATATGACAATAGTTTGGATTCTATTTGTTCTCAACTTCTCTCTACATGCTTCCTTGAGAAGTTTTGTGGGGAAGCTGCTCTCACCTCTTTCTATGTCATCAATCGTCTTCAATCACAATTCTTCGTTCAGATTCTTACTCAAAGGCCACCATTATTCAATGCTCATGCCTGCATACCTCCCAACAAAACGAACGGGAAGATTTGAAGCAAGCTTGTCGAAGACTCGTCAAATTAAAATTTATAAAACTGATCCTAAGCTACTTGTAGCATTGAGCGTGTTGGGATTTTTGTCCTAATCTCGTGTTTGTAATATATGGTTTGGAATTAATAAGAGTTATTCATTTCATCACTTTGTGTCTCGCAATATTTATAAACTTTTCCAATAAATTAAGCTCCAGGGTCATTGAATTTATGAGAGAACTAGAACTTGAACGGTGTGTAGTGGACACATAGGGAGGATCACGTTCGAGTTAATGACCCGAACAGTCTACAGTATGTGGCCCGCTTTGTATTAGATACAAACGAGGTGATCTGACTCGTTCATGTGGTTGACATGCGAGTGGGGGCATCCTGTGCAATGAGATTGTACAAGACCGGACCGTGAATTATTAGACCTCACGATGTAACACCGCTGTGATGGGACTAATAACTTCATAGATGACCATTATTGACTCGACCTGAATCCTGAGCGTGTTACGGACTCCTGTCTACGAGGGTCTGTCCTTTGACTAGTACGGGTGAGGGTAGTCATAGTTACTCGCCCAATATGCCTATTTTCGCAGGGACAGGACCAAGTAGGGAGCTGGGAACTTAACTACGCGAGATGGAATTCACTCGTTCCCGCCTTTAGGGAAACTAGAGAGGTTGTTCCCTTAAGTGCTGTCTCCAGGGCTTGGACAACGGGCGCCCACCTTCTAACTGGCCCGAGAAGGGTGTTGTGTATGGTTGGACCATCACAATATGTTGTTCATTAGAGGAGTTGTGGGGACTTAAGGAACAAGAAGTAGACACAGGGGTAAAACGGTAATTTGGCCTAGCCGTGTCTACGAACAACCTGTGAAGGGTCGACTTATGGGAATTAGTTATATCAGTGAACACGTAATATTCTGCACTGACGGGACTGCAGCTACGGGCTATAGTGGAGTGTTATCGTAGCTAATGAATGTTGGTTAACCGGGTCAAAGAGTTTGACAGGTTAATCTCGGATCATTAGAGCCCGTCATTGTAGGTCCATTAGGTCCCTCGGTTGGCTCCACCTGGGTTAAAAGAAGGGTTAATGTTTTGGTATGAAATTGAAGTGTTCAATTTAACTTTAAGGGCATTTATGTCATTTATATGAGATATGAATGATAAAATATTTAATATGAATGAGATTCATAATAAACTATAGGTTAGCCTAATTGTTGAATTATGGCTAATTGGAGAAATTAATTGAGAGAAATTAAATTGGATGTGATTCAATTCAATTAATCCACAATTATTGCAAATGAGATTTGCAATATGAGATATGAGATATCTTATATTATGTAGTTATGCAAATGAGATTTGCATAACCTATGTTTGTGGTAAAGTGGTAATAATGAGGAGATATTAACTCCTTCATTCCACTATTTAAACCCTTTGCAAGAAGGGTTTGGTAAGCTATCTTCTCATTTTTTTTATTTTTCACCAAAGAGAAGAAAAGAGAATTCTCTCTACTCTCTCATTTCTCATCCCTCTCTAAAACAAAAACAAGTTCCCACCAACTTCCCTTCTCCAAAAGAGAACAACCGAGAAGACCATTTGGTGGTGTTCGGGATCCATTTGTGGGAAGTTTTAGTTGAGATCGAGTAGCACGAAGAGTTCGTGTTCCGAGGAAGAAATTGTTGTGTTTGTCTACAACAAGTAAGTAAAATCTCTACTTGCTGTAAATTTCTTCTTCTTTAAGCATGTTTAGCCTAGATCTAAGTGCTAGATCAATTTTATTAAATACAAGTTGCATTATGATACCTCAACGATTCAATCGTCTTCCGCTGCGCGGGGATTCTCATTCCCTTCAATTGGTATCAGAGCCATTTCGATGGTTCTTCATTTATTCACTGTTTTGTTAAAATTAGGTGGGTATTTTGCCATAATTCATGAGATGAATGTTTGGTTGGCATAATGGATGTTTTCGGTTTTTGGCACTAGATTAGATTTACAATTATGTTGATGAGATCGATGTAAGGGCCCGTTGTTTTTGGGCATTTTGTTGTAAATCGAGTCTGTAAGTCTGGGTCGTTCGTGGCAAGAGTTGCAGTGAAGAAATCGGAGCGGAAACAGGCGGAAATCGGTGTAAGAACAACAAAGTGTTTGTTGTTCTGTCGATGGCGTTGAGACGTTGCCCAACGGCGTCTCAACGCTGTTCTTCTTGGGTGAGAGGCATTGCTACTGAGCGGCGTTACAACGCTGGCGGGCGTAGCATTACAACCTTGCCGGGCGTTGAAACGCGGCTCAACGCCAGTGGCGACAACGTTACCAACGCCGCCACGGCGTTACAACGCTGCGCATGCGCTGAGAGGCGCGATTCTTTGGAGGCGGTTTCGCGAGAATGTGGGAGCTTCAATTAGTGGGCAGCGATTTAATTACGTGTTTTTATTTATTTTTATTTTATAAAATATATTTATTTATTTAATTTAATTATTTTATTAAATAATATTAATATAAATGTTATATTAATGTTATTTAATTAAATAATTGCCCCTAGGTGCCAAAAACCGGTCCATTTTTGCTATTTAATTATTTTATGCATGAGATGTATATTTTAATTAATTTCTATGTGCATAATGTATGTCATATAGATTTAAAATCCCACCTTAGGTTAAACATTTCATGCATCATTTATATTATAAGAGTTATAATATATAGTATGCATGATACGATTATATTATAAGAGTTATAATATAATGTATGCATGTTTTAATTTATTTAAATATAAGTGTTATATTTTTAAATTAAAAGCATGCTCATGCATTTAATTCATGTGATGAATGTATGTTATAGTATAGTATTATTCATGTGATGGATGATCAAGCACTATAACATAGAAATGCATGCAACCTAAGTTAATTATTAGTTTTAAAGTGTTTAGAACTTGAATAATTAGACTTAGGTTTTCTAATTTTCTAATGAGATTAGAAATTTAGGAAATCAAATATAACCTTTGAATGGAGACTGATAAGTAACTCTGTCTAAGGAAGGTTTTGTCTAAGGCTGGGGT
The DNA here is from genome assembly GCA_036507285.1 of Trichosanthes cucumerina. Taxonomy (NCBI): domain Eukaryota; kingdom Viridiplantae; phylum Streptophyta; class Magnoliopsida; order Cucurbitales; family Cucurbitaceae; genus Trichosanthes; species Trichosanthes cucumerina. The sequence continues at coordinate 66,385,973 of CM071838.1, forward strand.
ATTTAAGTTGACGCTTGCGGAACACCCCTACCTGGAAACCGACCTAGGAGTGAATTCGGTCGGAGATTCTTAGGTTATATTCTCGTGAGTGTCGTTAATTAAGTGTTAATTAATTTACTCACATAGACCTAAGTTAATAATGTGATTATAAACTTAGGTTAATACCATATAAGAGTTATATTGGGTAGACTTAGGTAAATTTTAGCCGGTTTATCTAGGTCAATCCCTAATAAAATTAAAGTGCTGAGTGGGAGGAAACATAGTGTATGAGATACATTTGAATTTCCAACCACAAATCTCCATTAAGTCCGCAACGTGAGATCTATACTTGGCCTCCTGGCGCAAATGGGAGCGTCCCCCTTCGGATGGCATTTGTATAGGTCAATATCATCGTGGATCGAGAGAGTACTTATAGTGAGTGGGAGCGGGACTTGTGAAAACGAGACCCACGGTCTCTTCTTTCGATTCACACCGTGAGACGCCTATGATCTGCCTGCTAGTTTGGCCTGGACCAGACAATCCCTTCGGAGGGCTTTATCATGGGAGTCGGAACACCGTGAATTCTCGAAAGGGATACAGTTTCCTGGTTGGTTTTTCTTCTTGGTTCACCCTTCGGTGGCTATTGTTTGGACGGATACTTGGAAACTTAAAGATTGAGGGTGACACTCACAGAATTCGTTAAGTGTTAATAAATTCGACCGAACAATGGTAATTGGACGCCTAATGGAATAAGAGTTATTCTGGGATTAGGGTCTGATCGAGAAAGTCTCGTCCTAGAGGAGGAGTGTTCTGTTCACCCTTCGGTGGCGGTCATTCTAAACCTTTAGGGTATCATTACAAAATTTTGAATGACCTAGGGATCATGAAACAATTTTGCTAAAACATAATTGGTTTTCAAAAGTTTTTTTTGCGAGACTAATACAAAGTGTTTCTTATTTTTCAGCTAAAAAATGTCTAGCGCTATAATAGCTTTACTCGCTTCGGATAAGTTAGTGGGAGATAATTACCAGAGTTGGAAAAACAGCATTAATACAATTTTGGTAACTGACGACATAAAGTTCGTGCTATCTGAAGAGTGTCCTCAGATGTCGGGCTCGACCGCGTCGCGAAGTGTTCGCGATGCGTACGATCGGTGGATCAGGGCCAATGAAAAACCCAAGGTCTACATAATTGCCAGCATGTCTAATGTCTTGGCAAAGAAGCATGAGCTGATGGTCTCTGCCAAGGAGATCATGGAGTCCTTGCAGGAAATGTTTGGACAACAGTCCTTTCAGGTCCGGCATGACTCGCTCAAATACGTTTTCAACGCACGGATGAAAGAGGGGTCGTCTGTCCGTGAACACGTTCTAGACATGATGACCCATTTTAATCTGGCCGAGATGAACGGGGTTTCGATCGATGAGTCGAGTCAGGTCAGTTTTATTTTGGAGACTCTTCCGAAGAGCTTCCTTTAGTTTCGTAGCAATGTTGTTATGAACAAAATTAGCTACACTCTTACTACCCTCCTCAATGAGCTACAGAATTTTCAATCCTTGAACAGGGTCAAGGAATCTGAGGCAAATGTTGCCTACAGGTCTTATCACAGGGGTTCGACCTCTTGGACGAAACCTGTTGCTCCTTCACGCCCGAAAGGGAAGAAGAGGATGAAGAGGGGTAAAACTGACCGTGCTGCCGCCCACAAGGGCAAGAAGGTCAAGGAGGTTGCAGAGAAAGGAAAGTGTTTCCACTGTAATGGGGGCGGACACTGGAAGAGAAACTGTCCCAAATTCCTGGCCGAGAGGAAGAATCAAGGTAAATGTGATTTACTTGTGACAGAAACATGTTTAGTGGAGAGTAGTGACTCTCCCTGGATATTGGATTCAGGCGCCACTAACCACGTTTGTTCTTCTTTTTAGGGGATTGATTCCTGGTAGCCGCTGCGAGAGGGTGAGGTGACTCTACGGGTTGGATTCGGGGAGCTTATCTCTGCTGCAGCGATCGACACGGTAAAGCTGCACTTTGGCGGGAAGTACTTATTGTTGGACAATCTGTACATAGTTCCAGGGATTACTAGAAACCTTGTTTCAATTTCCTGGTTAATTGAACATTGTATTTCCGTTTCTTTTGAATTGAATAAAGCGTTTATTTCTTTCAAAGGGAATGTTATTTGTTCAGCTTCACTCGAAAATAATCTGTATGTTTTGAAACCCAATTCGGTCAAAAGTGTTTTGAATACTGAATTGTTTAAAACTGCATAAATAGGAACTAAGAAAGCAAAAGTTTCTCCAAAAGAAAATGCCCATCTTTGGCATCTTCGGTTAGGTCACATTAATCTCAATAGGATTGAGAAACTAGTGAAGAGTGGACTTCTATACGAGTTGGAAGAAAACTCTTTGTCGGTGTGTGAGTCATGCCTTAAGGGCAAAATGACCAAACGTCCTTTTAGTGGAAAAGGATTTAGAGCCAAAGTGCCTCTTGAGTTAGTACATTCTGACCTCTGTGGTCCGATGAATGTTAAAGCTCGGGGTAGTTATGAGTACTTCGTGTCTTTCATAGACGAATACTCCAGATATGGGTATATTTACCTAATGCACAAGAAGTCTGAAACTCTTGAAAAGTTCAAGGAGTACAAGACTGAGGTTGAGAACCTCTTAGGTAAATCGCTTAAAACACTTCGATCGGATCGAGGTGGAGAGTACATGGACACCGAATTCGGTGACTATATGATAGAACACGAGAATCACGTCCCAACTCTCAAAGACTGGTATGCCACAACAGAGAATGGTGTATCGGAGAGGAGAAAGCGAGAACCTTGTTGGACATGGTTCGATCGATGATGAGCTATGCTCGTCTCCCGATTCTTTTTGGGTACGCAGTGGTGACTGCGGTTTATATTTTGAACAACGTTCCATCGAAGAGTGTTTGTGAAACACCTTTCGAGCTCTGGAGTGGACGTAAAGGCGCTTTACATCACTTGAGATTTGGGGATGCCCGGCCCACGTGTTGGTGTCAAACCCAAAAAGTTGGAACCCCGTTCAAATTGTGCCTATTCGTGAGGTTACCCTAAAGTGACTAGGGGTGGTCCATTTCTGATCCTAAGGAAAATAGGGTGTTTGTGTCGACAAACGCCACTTTTCTCGAGGAAGACCACGTTAGGGATCATTTACCAAGGAGTAAAATTGTATTGAATGAAATGGACAATTTATCAGCAAGAGTTGCTGATGGGGCTAGTACGTCAACAAGTGTTGTTGATCCTAGCACGTCTAGTCAAATCCGTTCCCAAGAGTTGGGAAAGGCTCGACGTAGTGGGAGGGTTGTGAGACAGCCTGATCGCTACATGGGTTTAGCTGAAACCTCAGTTGTCACTCTTGATGATGACTGTGAGGATCCATTGACCTATGATCAGGCAATGGTTGATGTTGACAAAGACGAGTGGATTAAAGCTATGGACCAGGAAATGGAGTCTATATACTTCAATTCTGTATGGGAGCTTGTGGATCAACCGGATGGGATAAAACCTATTGGTTGCAAATGGATCTACAAGCGTAAACGTGGTGTAGATGGGAAGGTGCAGACCTTCAAAGCCCGACTAGTGGCAAAGGGTTTTACCTAGGTTGAAAGGGTTGACTATGAGGAGACCTTTTCACCTGTTGCCATGGTAAAGTCGATCAGGATCCTTCTGGCCATTGCCGCGTATTATGACTACGAGGTATGGCAGATGGACGTCAAGACAGCCTTTTTGAATGAGAAACTTGATGAGACCATCTGCATGGACCAGCCCAAAGGGTTCATTGCGCAAGGCCAAGAGCAAAAGGTTTGCCAGCTTCATAGGTCCATTTATGGACTTAAACAGGCTTCGAGGTCTTGGAATATAAGGTTTGATGAGGCGATCAAATCTTATGGCTTTGATCAAAATGACGACGAGCCTTGTGTCTACAAGAAAATCGTTGACAAAACTGTCGCATTTTTGGTGTTGTACGTGGACGATATTCTTCTCATTGGGAATGAGGTAGAATTTCTTAGTGACGTTAAAAAGTGGCTAGCTACACAATTCCAAATGAAAGATTTGGGAGAAGCTCAATATGTTCTAGGTATCCGGATAGTCCGGAGCAGCGAAAGAATGGAACGCTAGCCTTGTCTCAGCGCGTCTTATATTGACAAGATGTTGTTTAGATATAAGATGCGAGAACTCCAAGAAGGGCTTCTTTGCCTTTCACGCATGGGGTTCACTTGTCTAAGGATCGAGTGTTCTAAGACTCCTCAAGATGTTGAGGATATGAGACCAGTTCCATATGCTTCACCATTGGGAGCCTCATGTATGCCATATCGTGTACTAGGCCCGACATCCATTATGCAAAGAGGGAATTGTCGATGAGATATCACCCAATCCGAGATTAGATCACCGGGCGTACCGTAAAGGCAATCCTCAAGTATCTTAGGAGAACGAGGAACTACAACTTAGTGTATGGTAGTGGGGATTTGATCCTTACGGGATACACGACAGTCGATTTTCGGGCCGATAAGGATTCTAGGAAATCCACTTGGGTCACCTTCATTCGAATGGAGGAGCTATAGTATGGCAAAGCATCAGCGAGGATGCATTGCTGATTCAACTATGGAAGCGAAGTATGTTGCGGCTTGTGAAGCTGCAAAGGAAGCTGTTTGGCTTAGGAAGTTCATGACAGATTTGGAAGTTGTTCCAAACATGAAATTTTCGATCACACCGCTCGCGATAACATGAGGTGCAAAGAGATAACCAACTCACATGAGCCTCGAGCCATAAGAGAGGCAAACACATTGAGCGCAAGTATCATCCGATACGGAGATTGTGCACCGCGAGACGTGGCGGTCACGCAGATAGCGTCGAGCACAACGTGGCCGATCCATTTACAAAGCCCCTCACGGCTAAGGTGTTTAAGGGTCACCTAGAGAGTCTAGGTCTACGAGAGCTTCCAGACTAGGTCAAGTGGGAGATGTGTAAACGGGTGTTCAATGCCCTAGTTTATTGTATTACTTTATTGTAATTTATGTACATTTCAGAAATGTATTTTCTCCACTAGCTTAGTCCAAGTAAGAGTTTGTTGGGATTTTTGTCCTAATCTCGTGTTTGTAATATATTGTTTGAAATTAATAAGAGTTATTCATTTCATCACTTTGTGTCTCGCAATATTCATAAACTTTTCCAATAAACTAAGCTCCAGGGTCATTGAATTTATGAGAGAACTAGAACTTGAACGGTGTGTAGTGGACACACAGGGAGGATCACGTTCGAGTTAATGACCCGAACGGTCTACAGTATATGGATAGGGTTGGAGACCTAATCCTGGATACACTGTGGATGCGACCCGCTTTGTATTAGATACAAACGAGGTGATCTGACTCGTTCATGTGGTTGACATGCGAGTGGGGGCATCCTTTGCAATGAGATTGTACAAGAACCGGACCGTGAATTATTAGACCTCACGATGTAACACCGCTTGTGATGAGACTAATAACTTCATAGATGACCATTAGTGACTCGACCTGAATCCTGAGCGTGTTACGGACTCCTGTCTGCGAGGATCTGTCCTTTGACTAGTACGGGTGAGGGTGGTCACAGTTACTCGCCCAATATGCCTATCTTCTCAAGGACAGGACCAAGTAGGGAGCTGGGAACTTAACTACGCGAGATGGAATTCACTCGTTCCCGCCTTTAGGAAACTAGAGAGGTTGTTCCCTTAAATGTTGTCTCCAGGGCTTGGACAACGGCGACCACCTTGTCACCGGCGAGAAAGGGTGTTGTGTATGGTTGGACCATCACAATATGTTGTTCATCGAGGAGCGGTGGGGACTTAAGGAACAAGAAGTAGACACGGGGTAAAACGATAATTTGGCCCACCGTGTCTCACGAACAACTTTGTGAAGGGTCGACTCATGGGAATTGGTTATATCAGTGGACACGTAATATTCTCGCAGCGACGGGAGTGCAGTTACGGGCTATAGTGGAGTGTTACCGTAGCTAATGAATGTTGGTTAACCGGGTCAATGAGTTTGACAGGTTAATCTCGAATCATTGGAGCCCGTCACTGTAGGTCCATTAGGTCCCTCGGTTGGCTCCACCTGGGTTAAAAGAAGGGTTAATGTTTTGGTATGAAATTGAAGTGTTCAATTTCACTTTAAGGGCATTTATGTCATTTATATGAGATATGAATGATATAATATATAGTTTAATATGAATGAGATTCATAATAAACTATAGGTTAGCCTAATGGTTGAATTAGGGCTAATTGGAGAAATTAATTGAGAGAAATTAAATTGGATGTGATTCAATTTAATTAATCCACAATTATTGCAAATGAGATTTGCAATATGAGATATGAGATATCTTATATTATGTGGTTATGCAAATGAGATTTGCATAACCTATGGTTGTGGTAAAGTGGTAATAATGAGGAGATATTAACTTCCTCATTCCACTATTTAAACCCTTTGCAAGAAGGGTTTGGTAAGCTATCTTCTCATTTTTTTGTTTTTCACCAAAGAGAAGAAAAGAGAATTCTCTCTACTCTCTCATTTCCCATCCCTCTCCAAAACAAAAACAAGTTCCCACCAACTTCCCTTCTCCAAAAGAGAACAATCGAGAAGACCATTTGGTGGTGTTCGGGATCCATTTGTGGGATGTTTTAGTTGAGATCGAGTAGCACGAAGAGTTCATGTTCCGTGGAAGAAATTGTTGTGTTTGTCTACAACAAGTAAGTAAAATCTCTACTTGCTGTAAATTTCTTCTTCTTTAAGCATGTTTAGCCTAGGTCTAAGTGTTAGATCAATTTTAATAAATACAAGTTGCATAATGATACCTCGACGATTCAATCGTCTTCCGCTGCGCGGGGATTCTCATTCCCTTCAGAGTGGACTTGGCCGATCTCAGCAAACAAACATATTAATTTCAAAAATTAAATTTGCAAAAGAAAATTAAATGGGGTTTGTGTTTTTTTAAATAAAATAAAACATATGCATATGAGAATAAAGATAGAACAAATCTTAGGAAGTTCCAATCTAAAGGTACCGTAACGAACCTAATTTTTCAAACTCAAAACTCTTAGCGATGTTACTAAGCAGCACCGTCTGTGCCAAAACTTTGGTAGCATAACGACGTTGCTAAGACAAAACTAATATTTTTCCTGACATGTTCTAAGCATAATAACACTCCAAAAGGTTTACAACACACCCAACTCCTTCAAACTACATTCAACAATAGGTTGGGTTCTCAACAAAACAGAAATTTACCACAGTTATGCCATAACATGAAAAAAAAATGAATAAGAGACTAGTTTCACATTTTACAAGAACAAGACCCTAAAACATTGTATGAGTCAATCAACAAGGAAACTTAATAACATACATAAAGTCCTAAACTATTAAGAAGCTAGAACAAAAATATAAAGTACTAGAATAGCTACTATGAGCTAAAAGACACCAAAGAACATCGTCATAGCCTCACTAGGTTGTCACCATCGTGATCCATCCCACAGTTTAACTTTCATCTGCAAACAAAGACAACAAAAGAAAGGAGAGAGTATAAAAATACCCAGTAAGTAGCCCACTTACGTCCAAACCTATCTCAGCACAAACAAACAACAAGGTTCATCTACTAAACTCCGCTCAATCCCAAACAGGTCTCACATTTAGCCCACTTCACCTTGAGCCCCCTGGGATAATAATTCGAGCTTTACCTTCAGTCCTGAAACTTGATTGATGATGCTATGAGAGAAAACAATTCTCACGCCATCAAGCTGGCATAGAGTAGTGAAAGTTTGAACCAACACACCCTATGGGGAATCATGTAACACCCCCTTCCGAACTACCTGCTAACTTAGCCCGAAAGATGGCGTGAAGCCAACAGACATCGTTTACCTTTCTAACAATACTTGTTGACCCTACTATACCTAATAAACATATTATACTTGCATATGAATACCTTAACAACCACGCAGCAGAACTTTGAAAATTACTATACACACGTAAGGAGAAACTCTACTTAAGTCTCACTTGAAAACTAAAACGGGTAGGAGCATCACAACCAAAAACATACCCAACCATGCACAACTACAACCTCTAGTGCACACATAAACATAACTATACAACCCCCTAAAAAATAACTACAATACATATGGACTTGCTATACAACCTCACTAACGTGTACAAAATATCAAACTTGTAGGGCTTTCGACATAATATGGCAGGATTTCAGGCACCGGGAGCTCGATCTCTACCTGAAAAGTTGGAAAACATTGAAAGGATAAGCTATGAAGCTCAGTGAGTGACTAAGTTTAAAACCATTAACTCGTAAGTCATATCACCTGTTAATCTATGAGCATATGTATCTGTAATCAAGCGTTAAACATAAACGTGTAATCATGATAGCTTTTTAGAAATCCAGCAAGTATGTAATTAAAATCTCGCATGACATATCAAGAGAATATTAACCATTAAAAAACGTATGATAATCTACGTTGGGTAGGGCACGTCCAGTACAACCAACGTTCACTCTACGATGTAGTAGGGCCCGCCCATCACTCTCATCGTCTTTGTCATAGTTGGGACCACCCAACACTCACGATAGCATAGTTGTCACGGAATACACTCAATGTCGACAACATAAAATGACCTGTGTGCACACGGTATTATATAGCTTCAGGCTCAATATCTTAGTTATCTATTCATTCGAATCCCAAAAAAGCATATGAAAATACTTGAATACACCTGCTTGTCTCTTTTATTTCGTACAACTCAAGCTTACTCAGCTTGTTCGTGAAAAGTAAAAATGTTTAAACAATACTTGCTAATACATGCTTGCTTCAAATTATAACATTTTCACAAAATATTAGAAAATTAATAAGCATATGCTCACTTGTAAATTTCTTTGGAAAACCTAAGCTCACAACGAGCACTTGAAATCATTTCTAGGAAACCATGTATGCTCATAAGTATGTGTTCAAAAGAAAACATAAAGCATTTAAACTAGTTCGTTCTTAGCAAGGAAAATCTTATATTCCATAAGCATAAATTCAAGCATAGAAATCGTTTCCGAAATTATAAAAACTCATAAATCACACATAGTTAAAACTTTATTGCTACACGGTCAACCAACATGATAATTACAGATCATGATCAAGAATGGTAGTAGAACATGCATAAACAATTGAGGCGTCAATTCAATCAAAGATACATGCTCATAAAATAAAGCAGGAAATTCAAGAATATTTATTAGTAAAGTCAAGAATTAAAACACTAACCTCACTACATTACAATTGAGTTTAACTGACCTATGAATTGGAAAACTTACCTTAGTCGCTCATCATGATAATATAGGTAATGTTTGTCATTGGTTTGATATTGTGCCAAAAAAAAAGTAAAAGAAAAGAGAAAAACTAAAAAAAACATTGTGTAGAAAAATTACACTCAGGAGGCTCTCTTTGGAGTTGTGTAAAATAAGTTTTAAATAGTCTTGCAAGCAAAAACCCCTAAATTGTAGAAAAATGTTTTCCTAAAACAATTAGGGAATAATATTCAAGATAAAATAAAATAAAGGAAATAGTTTTATATCTTGCAAAATGCTAGAAAATACAACCAAGATTCGAAATCATTTCCTAAATTCCTAAATCAAACATAGAAGGTTGCAACTAAGAAAAATTTTTGGACTGCACAGTCTTTTATATTTTGTCAATAACTACTTCTCCAAGACTTGAAATTGTGTGACTTTTATATGGATATATCTACTACAAATGTGGTCTTTATTGACAGCTAAAAACTGTCAACATTCACTTCAGTTGACATTTTTTTGTCGTCAATGAAGGCGGTGTCAACATATCTAAGCGTCAACTTTAAGTTGATAGTTGACGGTCATTAAATGTCAAGAATATGTCTTTATTGATGGATTTTGACTGTCAATAATTATGAATATTGACACTTATTAAACATCAACTATGACGTAAATCTGTCAACAAAGACATCTTTATTGACACTTATGTACTGTCAACATAAGTATAGTTGATGATTATTAACTGTCAATATTAATATCAAAGCGTCAACAATAAACACTTTATTGACATTTGTGAGCCGTTAACATCATGTATTGTTGAAAATTTTTAACCATCAACATTTTTAGTCAACCGTCAATAATGTCCTTTTTATTGACACTTGTCTGTCAATATAAATGTTTCTTGACGTATTTTAGTTGTCATGTATAACTATACTTGACGTTTCTCGTTATTGAATATGACATATATGTCGATAGTTTTGAATCATTGATAATATCAGTTTTATTGTCTTAAGTCGTCAACTATAATTATATATAAAAAATAAAAAAAATTAGATATTATTCAACCATCCTCTACCACATGAATGTGCATGCACAACTCTATCAATTCACATTTTTCCCATTGAGGTAGTCATTATCAACATGCAAGTCACATAAAACTAGGTAACAATCTAATTGGGAACTCAGCGATTACCAAACTAAGTACAAATTTTATCAAAATAAAACATATTTGCAAATGAACTAAGTAAACTTCCATTAACTAAATAATAAGTTAAAATTACATATCGTTCCAAGAAAACTGTTAAAAAACACATAACGCTAACTCTTGAAAATCACATAATTGAAGTATGATAACAAAGATTTTCATAAGTACCGAGAGACAAATTAATATAACTCAACTCTCATCTTGTCCAACTCATCTTGAGTGTACTTACCTTTTCTAGTAACTGCAAACAAATAAGTGTACATAATAGCTTAAAAAATTGAATAAATCAAGAAATTTTAAAATACATAAAATAATATCAAAGTAATCACTCGACTTTTTTGTGTTATATATCTCGAATGAACTTCATAGTATAGTACCCACACTCTATATTCCCCGGTTGCTTAACACTGTATAAAAATAGATTAAACACATAAAAAGCAAGACTCGAATATATAAACAAAATTGTAATATAAAAAGGGTAGATTGAAATGATTACCTGAATAACTATCCAATTAAAAATTGGACTTCTAATGTTTACTTGAGCATAGAACATCCTAATAGCCCTATACAAGTACAAATAATAATAAAAATAAGTGACTAATGTTTTCAATCAGAAATATATCAATGGTAGACGTTCATATACTTACGTGTTAACTATATTTTTCACATAATCGCAGTTGTCATGTCCTATGGAGTCAATTTACCAAACTGTGGAAGTTTTCAATGAGATAACCACCAACAAACTAATGGTTTCTAAATATATAATTCCAACAAATAGAGTTAGAATATACAAAACATACAAGTAAATTAAGGACATGTTTTACATACTTACCTTGAATTATAAGGACAGATCAATAGTTTGTTCTTTTTCTCTCTTAGCCTTTACATAGGAATCGAGAGCGTTGCTTGGATGGTTGAAAGAATGCATATTGCTCTAATATGATGGGTGCAGATTGACATGAGTACCTAACATTAAATACAAAATATTAAAATTTAAAATGGTAAAATGAAATTTAATCATATATGACAAAACTTGTACTACCCCTTAAATTGAGTCTAATATAAGGAAACGTTATTAAACTTACAACCTTTATGTATTGACAAAAAGTACAATTTGTAGAGTGCTTGTGGTTTTGTAGAGGTGTGTGGAGAGAGAGATAAAGATTATTACAAATTGAGAAGAATACACAACCGGGGAAGGTGAGCGAACCAATTTAGGGGTTCCTCCAACTAGAATGCCACTCAGAATCAAAACCAAGAAATGAAGCATTAGATGGCTTGCAAGTTCCTTGCACACAATTTATGACTGAGCGCATAACATTACCTGCAAATTCGAATCAAAATAATTAAAATAGAATTATACCTACCTAAACAAACCCAAATAAATGGACAAGAACACCATAAACACTAAACTTAAAAGCATAACTTGACAAACTCATAGGGAAAAAAAATAAATTGCTACCTCATGATGATTTTAAAACCAACTCATTTGACTTGTTCTGAAGTCCACTGGTTGGAAGGAAAAATTGAAAATAAATGAGGATGCAAAAGATTGAACCTTTCATGCTTTTTGTAGCTAAATGACTATATAGAGCTATTCCACCGTTTTAAACTAAAAGATCCCCCTGCTAATTGACAAGGATTGGCGATATCATGAATAATGCTCACAGAAACTCTAGATTTAAAATTTTAAAAATAAAAAATAAATACATAAATAAGCAAACCCAAGTATTATAATCGAAGTTGCTTGTTTATAAAAATCCTCCAAAACTAATGTCATGGTGTGAGGGTTGCTAGCAATATAAACAGAAAAAAATAATAATACATTGTAGTGGAAGTGAATGTTAATCGAAACTTCAACCACTTCGTAAATAATAAAGTTACATAGAATCAGTGGTTAAAGGAAGCAAACGTCTACAAGGAGTATAGAAGGCTGGAGAGACTTGGATTACTATTAATCACACCATGAAAACAAAATGATTATAATAAAAACAAAATTAATATATAAATAACTTTGCAGAATAGAAAGTGGTGAATCCGTTACTAATCTTCATAATAATGTGTAATTTATGCAGACCCAAATTCTGAAAACTACGTCTCATGTTGTTCGATATCAGCAACAGACACACTTCGTTGAACCTTCTTCAATGCATCTTCAAAGTCGCACATGGCAACATGGTCCTTTGAAATCTCATCCTTGGGGATATTCTTAATCTCATCGCGAGTTTTTCGAGCTAATTTACATCTCATTCCATTAAAGAAAACATCACTTCAGACATTTTCGGCGACAGCCACTTCTTGAAGAAAAGAAATATGAAATCGATTAGGTTAGGGTTTTTTTCTTTTTTAAATAATTAATACCAAAACGGTGTCGTCTCCTTAATAGAGTTTTATTAAAAAAAAAAAAATCTTTGTTGGCAGTTGTTGACTGTATATAAAAGACCCATATGTTGACGGTTATTGACCGTCAACAAAGGACCTTATATTGACGCTTATTGCCCGTTAATAAAAGCCTAAATGATGACAGCTAGTGACCGTTAACTAAACCCTCTTTCTGTGCGTCAATGTAACAATGAATCATTGACATTTATTAATTGTCAAGTATTATAAAACACGAGAATTTCTAATTTTGACGAGATTTTTCAGAATTAGTGTCAGTAAAACTACCAATGTTGACGATTTATGAAATGAACTTAAATAGAAACCTATTTTGACATGTAAAAGTTGTCAATATATGTATTTTTAAATTATTTATTAATTTTAATGTACAAATTAACCATTTATTGACGATCTTTTATCCCAAACGTCAACAATTCAATTAAGTCATGTGTCAATAAAAGCCAAATTTGTAGTAGCGCGATGGAAAGATCTTTCATAAAATGGCATCTAATTTGGATATTTTCTCAAATGTAATTAGTAAGATAATGGAAACATAATTTCACACAAATTATTCTCGGATACGACAGTTTTTCTAGCAAGAGTAGTGACCACTCAAAATGTTATAACTTTCAGAACACTTGATGGAATGCAACGAATCTTATACTGTTGGAAAGATATTCAATAAGCTTCGATTTGATATGAAACTAGAATATATTTTAATCTTCCAGTGTGACGGTATGATCAATCAAACTTGGTATAAACATTTCGCTGAGGAAAAATCTTGCAAAATATCTTTGTAGCGTCGTTGCAAGCTTTCTCGTGGCATCGAGCGACCCTTCGATTTTCATAAAGCGTCAGTGTCTAGACGCTCTTCGTCCAAGCCTTCAAGTTTGTCATTCGACAACATCTAGATGCTTGAAGTAACGTCTAAACGCTCAGTAGGTAGCTTCTTGAAATAATCTATATTAAGAAAGCGGAAGCAATTTCGGATCTTGAACACTCTAAGTTGATCAATTTTACAGAATAAAAAGCATGCTCAAATCTAGAAAAACAGAGTGTAAAAACACTTACCTTTCTAACTCAAAGAAAGATAATGAGAATTCATCAAGAAGGAGGTGTCGAATTTTGGTGAATTTGACAATCAAATGAGCTTATTCACCATTTATGAATGTGGTCCAATTGAAACTTCAAAAATCAATTTGAATTTTCATTTAATTTTAATTCAAAATTAATATAAAATTAGTTTTAAATTAAAATCAATTTATTAATTAAATTAATTAAACAATTTAATTATTTATTTTTAAATAATTATTTAATTTAATATCAAATATCAAATTAAATAATTGGACCAATCCCAATTTCTTAAATTAATCGTTCGAACATGAATCCTTATTCATGTTATAATCCGAATCAATATTTAAATCATATTTAAATACGTTCACCTCTTCTTTATCATAATTTAATTCATAATTAATCTATGACACGTTAAGTATATCATATATAATTAACGTTTTCTCCCAAAACTAAATTTGAACCATTCAAATTTTTTTCTTTCAAATGTTACAAGGCTTAGTCCTGGCTAGTAAGGGGGGGCCTAATCGACCTACAGATCATGAGCTCCAACGATACAAGATTAACCAACCAAACTCTTTAGCCTAGGTAATCAACATTCGTTAACCACCGTGACACTGCACTAAAGCCTAGTGGTTGCGCTCTCCTCACTGTAGATATATTTATGTCCACTCTATATAACCATGATTAGTAAGTCGATCTTTCACAAGTCCTTCGTTATTACAGCTAGGTCAAATTTACCGTTTTACCCCTTTAATTACTTCTTGTTCCTTAAGTCTCACCGATCCTCTAATGAACAATTGGTTTGTGGTTTAACCAACAAACCGAATCTCTCTCGAGCTAATGTGTCACAGTCGAGTCTGGCACCTGAGGACAATGCTCAGTAAGAACGAACTTTAGGGCGTCCACAACCAATATCGTGTTAATGTTGTTTTTCCAAATCTGGTAATTGTTTCCGATGAGTTTTTTGGCAACCCAAAGTAAAATAATTGAACTTGACATTTTTGCTGAAAAATAAGAAAAGTATTACTTTCTCGCATGAACCTATATTTAATCCAATCATGTTTTAGCAAAATTAATCTATGATCCCCAGGTCAATTAATTTGGAATGATACCCCATAGGTTTAGAATGACCGCCACCGAAGGGTAGTCGAATCACACCTACTCTTGGGCGAGACATTCTCGACCAGACCCTATTACAAGAACAACTCTTATTCTCGATAGGTTCTAGCTACAATTTCGGTATGGATTCATTAACTTTTAATGCATCCCGTGAGTGTTACCTTCTAATTAACTTTTGATCCCAGAGTTTCAATCCAACAAAATCTACCGAAGGGAGGACTAAGTTGAAAAACAAACTAAGGTAATCCTAACCCTTTTGGGAGTTCGCTTTGTTCCGACTCCTATGATTAGGCCCTCCGAAGGGATTGACTGGTCCAAGAAAAACTAGTAGGCGAATCATAGGAATCTAACGGCGTAAACTAATAGAAGAGACTATGGGACCCATTTGCACAAGCCCCACTCCCACTGACTATAATAACTCTCTCCATTGCCTTGATTTTTTATCCCTACAAACACCATTGTGACGCCCGAGGAAGAGGGGTACATGAATGAACTGAGTCCACATCTGAATGAGAGGGATCCTGAGGATATGAAAAGTATGATGCCCGAGGAAAAGGGGTACATGAGGATGTGAAAGTATAATTGAGAAAGACTTAAAAGAATTGATAGTTACTACCTATACCAACAAGGTGCACCTTCCTTTTTGGTGGTTCAATCATAGGAACTTCAAAGTTAAGCGTGCTTGGCTTGGAGCAATCCTATGTTAGGTGACCTCCTAGGAATTTTTCTAACGAGCATGTGAGTGAGGACAAAACATGCTGAAAGGACCCCATGTTTGTGGGGATAGTGTCTTCAATCTTACAAGCAGTCATGGATGATATAGTGATGCAACTAGGTCGCAGGAGATCCTGGGCCTGGGGCGTTACAAATGGTATCAGAGCGGAACCTCTTCTAGTAAGATGTGGTTCAGGGACGAACCAAGGCGGAAGCTGGTGGGCATGTGATGCCTGAGGAAGAGGAGTACATGAATGAACCGAGTCCACATCTGAATGAGAGGGATCCTGAGGATATGAAAAGTATGATGCCCGAGGAAAAGGGGTACATGAGGATGTGAAAGTATAATTGAGAAAGACTTAAAAGAATTGATAGTTACTACCTATACCAACAAGGTGCACCTTCCTTTTCGGTGGTTCAATCATAAGAACTTTACAGTTAAGCGTGCTTGGCTTGGAGCAATCCTATATTGGGTGACCTCTTAGGAATTTTTCTAGGGAGCATCTGAGTGAGGACAAAACATGCTGAAAGGACCCCATGTTGTTTTGTGGGGATAGTGTCTTCAATCTTACAAGCAGTCATGATTGATATAGTGATGCAACCAGGTCGCAGGAGATCCTGGGCTTGGGGCGTTACAAGCATTCGAATGGGGATGCTCTTATTTGTGCCACGAGGCCGAGTATGGATCTCACAATGTGAACTTAATGGAGTTACATAAGTAGAAATTAATGTATCATATATACATATTAGTTTTCATGCATTTCTATGTTATAGTGCTTGATCATTCATCAGATGAATAAATAACACATACAACATATTCATCATATGAAAAATGCATGTCAATGCTTTCATAATAATTTAACATAACCCTTATATTAATTAAACATGCATACTATATAATACAACACTTTATATTATAAAAATGATGCATGAATATGCTTAACCTAAGGTGGGATTTTAATCTACATGACATACATTATGCACATAATAAACATACAGCAATTACATAATTAAAATAGCAAAATTGGACCAAAATTTGACATCTTATATATTAATTAAGCTTAATATAATAAAAATTATATTAGTTATAATTAGTATAATAAATAAATTAATTAATTAAATAAAAAATGCCTAAAAAACTCCCACAATGTTGTATTCTCGCACCATCTTCTCGTGCGTCTTCTGCCACTAACTCAGCGGCGTTGCAACGCCGTGGCTAGCGTTGCAATGTCGCACAGCTCAATGTCGTCCTTGTGTCTCAAAGTCGAACGGTGTTAATGATGGGAATGAAACTCCCGCAGTGGAAACGACTTTGAATCGTCGTGCTGTTAAGTGTGAAAAACATTTCTTAAAATTAAACCTATCTCATAGATTCTGGGCTAAACATGCATAATAAGAAGGAAAAACAGTAAGATGAAAGTACTTACTTCTAGAAGAACGTTTCTTCAAGATCTCCTTTCCCGATCACGAACTCTTCGTGTCCTCGATCTCTACATTCACGAACTCTCGAACTAAGAACGAATTGGACAACTCCAACTGATCTTCTCGGTTGTTCTCGGTCGGTAGAGGGAGAGTGGTGGAACTCTCTTTGGTTTGGGGTAGAGAGGATTTGAGAGATTGAGAGAATGAATTTTTAGTGAGATTCCAAAAAATGACTAATGAGCCTTACAAAGCCTTCTCACATATGCCTTATATAATGGTGAAAAGTGGAGTTGAAACGTCCACCTATTTACCATTTTACCACAACATTAGGTTATGCAAATCATATTTGAATAACACATATAATCAGATATCTCATACCTTATTATACAAATCACATTTGTATAATTGTGGATTTTAAATTGAATCACATTCAATTTATATTCTCTCAATCCAATTTCTCTAAATTACCACTAATTAATCAATTATGCTAACCTATAATTTATTATGAATCTCATTCACATTAAACTATATATTATGTCAATCATATCTCATATAAATGACATAAATACTCTTTTAATTAATTTGAACACTTCAAATCCACACCAAACTATAAACCCTCAATATATCCAGTTTGAGTCAACCGAGTGACCTAATGGACCTACAGATGACGTACTCTAATGATCCGAGACTAATCTGTCAAACTCTTTAACCCAGTTATTCAACATTCATTAGCTACGGGAACACTCCACTAAAGCCCGTAGCTGCACTCCCATCACTATAGGATAAGTTGTGTCCATTGATGTAACCAATGCCCATGAGTCGACCAAGTGACCTAAATGACATAAATACTCTTTTAAATGACATAAATACTCTTTTAATTAATTTGAACACTTCAAATCCACACCAAACTGTATACCCTCAATATATCCAGTTTGAGTCAACCGAGTGACCTAATGGACCTACAGATGACGTACTCTAATGATCCGAGACTAATCTGTCAAACTCTTTAACCCAGTTATTCAACATTCATTAGCTACGGGAACACTCCACTAAAGTCCGTAGCTGCACTCCCATCACTATAGGATAAGTTGTGTCCATTGATGTAACCAATGCCCATGAGTCGACTGTTCAGAAGTTGTTCGTAGACACTGTTGGGTCAAATTACAATTTTACCCCTGTGTCTACGTCTTGCTCCTTAAGTCCCCACTGCTCCTCTAATGAACAACACGTTGTATGGTCCAACAATAAACAACACCCCTCTCGGGCCAGTGAGAGGGTGGCTGCCTGTTGTCCAAGCCCTGGAGACAACACTTAAGGGAATAACCCCTCTAGTTTCCCTATGTCGGAAACGATTTAATTCAATCTTGCATAGTCAAGTTTCCAGCTCCCCACGTGGTCCTGTCCCTGAGAAGATAGGCATATTAGGTGAGTACCTGTGACCACCCTCACTCGTACTAGTCAAAGGACAGATCCTCGTAGATACGAGTCTATAACACGCTCAAGATTATGGTCGAGTCCCTATTGGTCATCCACAAAGTTATTAGTCATAAACTGTTAACGGTGTTACATTAGTAGGTCTAATAATTCACGGTCCGGTCTTATACAATCTCATCGCACATGATGCCCCCACTCGCATGTCAAGCACATGAACGAGTTGGATCACCTCGTTTGTATCTAATACAAAGTGGGTCGCATCCACAACGTATCCTGGATTAGGTCTCCAACCCTATTCGTATACTGTACACCGTTCAGGTCATAAACTCGAACGTGAACCTCCCTGTGTGTCCACTACACACTGTTCAAATTCTAGTTATCTCATAATTCAATGACCCTGGAACTTAGTTTCTTGGATAAAGTTTGAAAATATTCAAGACACAAACTGATGAAAAAATAACTCTTATTTATTTTAATAATGAATATTACAAACATATACGAGATTAGGACATACATCCCAACAGTTGCAACGTTGCTCCTAGCATTGCAACGCTGCCCTGCAGAAGGCCAAATTCTAATACCACGGCGTTGCAACATCGTGCTCTTCACCAACACAACATCTTCAATGTTTGTCCGTTTCCGCTCCGTTTCTTCACAGCAACTCCATGCCACAACCAACACGGACTTACAGACTCGATTTACAACATAATTTTCCCAAAACAACGGGCCCTTACATTGAACGATTCAACGAAAGTGTAAATCTAAATGGCAAATTGCGTAAACATCCATTTTTGCAAACCACAATATTTTCTACAAATTCAATGTAATACCCACCTAGTTTTTTAGAAATTTCTAACATAATCAAGAGCAAACTTGGCTCTGATACCAATCGAAGGGATTGAATCCCGATGTAGAGGCGATTGATCGCTTTTGTTCGTGATTATGTTGTTGAGGTTTGTGCCCTAAAACTTGTAGTTTGTAAATATTGTTCTAATTATTGTAATAAAGAGTTATTATTTTATATAAAGAGTTATTGTTCTTTATTTACAATATTGCCCTTTTATTAACCTTAAATCCAATAAACTAACATCCAAGGCTGCAACATGTCTCTTGAACTGAATGTCGTGTACATATAAAGAATCTCAGTTCGAGATACAACCTAAAGGGTTTATAGTAAGAGGATAAGGATTGGATACCTTACCCTGGTAATACTATGGATATGACCCACTTTACACAATGATCCTAGCGTGTTC
This sequence comes from Trichosanthes cucumerina, assembly GCA_036507285.1. Lineage (NCBI taxonomy): Eukaryota > Viridiplantae > Streptophyta > Magnoliopsida > Cucurbitales > Cucurbitaceae > Trichosanthes > Trichosanthes cucumerina. The sequence continues at coordinate 66,405,852 of CM071838.1, forward strand.
GTGTCGAGATATGTGAGTGGGGATATTCTATGTAATGAGATTGCATAAGACCGGACCACGAAATAGTAACCACTAGGTGTAAGTCCGTTGACTAGTTAGGTTTCTATTTCACTAGGATGAGCTATGCAACTTGATCTCAATCATGAGCATGTTACGAACTCTTGTTTGCGTAGGGATTGCCCTTTGACTAGCATGGGTGATAGTGGCCATATTCGCCTACTCAATAAGTCTACCTTCTTGAGATAAGACCGAGCAGGCAACTCGAGACTTAACCTTGCAAGCTAGAATTCACTCCTTCCCGCCTATTAGGGTAAGTAAATGAATGTTCCTTTAAGTAGGGCCTCCGGGACTTGAACAAAAGGTCTGACCCTCTCATTGGCAAAAAGGGGCGTCTTTTTGTTGGTAGGACCATAGACAAATTGTTCATTAGATGAGCACTGGTACGTAAGGTAGAAGATGTAACCTAGGGGTAAAACGATAATTTTTGTCGCAGCTGGTGTTACGAACATTCGTGAAGGATTGACTACTTGTTATTAGTCAATATTCGTGGACACAGAAATATATCTGTAGTGAGAAAAGTGCAGTTGCGGGACTTTAGTGAAGTGTTCTCGTTGCTAACGAATGTTGATTAGGTGGTTAATGAGATTAACCGAATAATCTCGTACCGTTAGAGCTTCTGATCTGTAGGTTCATTAGGCCCACCTTCTAGCTCGTAAAGAGTTCTTAAATTGTTTGAATTTGTAATGTTCAAATTCAATTAGGGAATAAACATTGATGTATATAGATACATTTTAATATAAAGTTTTGGAACTTTATATTATAAATATAATGTGAATATGATTCATATTAAATTATATGACAGAATTAAATATTTGAAAGAGTTCAAATATTAATTTAAATATGAATGAGATTCATATTTAAAAACTGTAGGTTAAAATTTAATGTGCATAAGATATGCATTAAAACTATAGGTTAGAGGGTAAATATGATTAAATGTGATTTAATCTCAATTAAATATAAGATATTTAATTTAATTAAATATGATTGAATTAATATAATAATTAATTAGATTAATTATTATTATTTATTTATTTATTTAATATTAAATAATTTGGAACATGTTAGAAGGACACGTTCCCCATTTCCCTCCATAGGTTTGCATAGAAATTGTCAAAAACAGAAAACTAAGGCTAAGACTAACTATGAAAGCATAATAGAATAAGGAATTGTTGGGGTTTGTGCTCTAAAACTCGTAGTTTGTAAATTTTGTTCTAATCAATGTAATAAAAAGTTATTATTATCAATAAATAGTTATTGTTCATTAATTACAATATTGCCTTTTTATTAACCCTAAATCCAATAAACTAACATCCAAGGCTGTGAAATGTTTCTTAAACAGAATGTAGTGTACATATAAAGGATCTCCGTTCGAGATACAGCCTAAAGGGTCTATAGAAAGAGGATAAGGTTTGGTACATTACCCTAGTAATACTATGGATATGGCCCACTTTGTATATGATACAAACACAACGATCCTAACGTGTTCATGTAGACGACATGTGAGTGGGGATATCCTATGTTATGAGATTGCATAAGACCGGACCACGAAATAGTAACCACTAGGTGTAACTTCGTTGACTAGATAAGTTTCTATTTCACTAGGAAAACCTAGGCAACTTGATCTCAATCTTGAGCACGTTACGAACTCCTGTTTGCGAGGGATTGTCCTTTGACTAGTATGGGTGAGAGTGACAAGTTTCGCTGACTCAATATGCCTACCTTCTTGGGGACAAGACCGAGTGAGCAGTTGGGGACTTAACTTAGCAAGATGGAATTCACTCATTCCCGCCTATTAAGGTAAGTAGAAGACTGTTCCCTTAAGTGGTGTCTTTGGGACTTAAACGAAGGGTCTGACCCCCTCATTTGCCCAAGAGGGACTTCTTTTTGTTGGTAGGACCACAAACAAATTGTTCATTAGAGAAGCACTGGTACTTAAGGTAAAAGATGTAACCAAGGGGTAAAACGGTAATTTATCCCAGCTAGTGTTATAAACATTCGTGAAGGATTGACTTGTTGTTATTGATTCATATTCGTGGATATAGAAATATATCTGTAGTGAGAAAACTACAGCTGCGGGACTTTAGTGGAGTGTTCCCGTAGTTAACGAATGTTGATTATATGGTTAATGAGATTAACCGAATAATCTAGTATCGTTGGAACTTCTGATCTGTAGATGCATTAGGTCCACCTTCTAGCTCGTAAATGGTTCTTAAATCGTTTGATTTTGTAATGTTCAAATTCAATTAGGGAATAAGCATTGATGTATATAGATACATTTTAGTATAAAGTTTTGGACTTTTATATTATAAATATAATGTGAATACGATTCATATTAAATTATATGAGAGAAATAAATATTTTAAAGAGTTCAAATATTAATTTAAATATGAATGAGATTCATATTTAAAAACTGTAGGTTAAAATTTAATGTGCATAAGAGGTGCATTAAAATTATAGGTTAGAGGGTAAATATGATTAAATGTGATTTAATCTCAATTAAATATAACATACTTAATTTAATTAAATATGATTGAATTAAAATAATAATTAATTTGTTTATTTAATTATTTAATAGTAAATAAATGGGAACGTGTCAGAAGGACATGTTCCCCACTTCCCTCCATATGTTTACATAGAAATTGACAAAAACAGAAAACTAAGGCTAAGAGTAACTATGAAAGCATAACAGAATAAGGAATTGTTGGAGTTTGTGCTCTAAAACTCGTAGTTTGTAAATTTTGTTCTAATTAATGTAATAAAGAGTTATTATTATCAATAAAGAGTTATTGTTCATTAATTACAATATTACCCTTTTATTAACCCTAAATCCAATAAACTAAAATCCAAGGTTGTAAAATGTTTCTTGAACTGAATGTAGTGTACATAAAAAGGATTTTAGTTCGAGATACAACCTAAAGGGTCTATAGTAACGGGATAAGGTTTGGGTACCTTACCCTGATAATACTATGGATATGACCCACTTTGTATACGATACAAACACAGCGATCCTAACGTGTTCATGCAGACGACATGTGAGTGGAGATATCCTATGTAATGTGATTTCATAAGACCAGACCTCGAAATAGTAACCACTAGATGTATCTTCGTTGACTAGTTAGGTTTCTATTTCGCTAGGAAGACCTAGGCATCTTGATCTCATTCTTGAGCAGGTTACAAACTCCTGTTTCCGAGGGATTGTCCTTTTACTAGTATGGGTGAGAGTGACAAGTTTCGTCAACTCAATATGCCTACCTTATTGGGGACAAGACCGAGTGAGCAGCTTGGGACTTAACTTACCAAGATGGAATTCACTCCTTCCCACTTATTAGGGTAAGTAGAGGAATGTTCCCTTAAGTAGTGTCTCCGGGACTTGAACAAAGGGCCCGACCCTCTCATTGGTCCAAGAGGAACTTCTGTTTCTTGGTCGGACCACAGACAAATTGTTCATTAGAGGTGCACTGATACTTAAGGTAAAAGATGTAACCTAACTGTAAAACGGTAATTTGACCCAGCTAGTGTTACGAACATTCTTGAAGGATTGACATGCTGTTATTGGTCAATATTTGTGGACACATAAATATATCTGCACTGACAAGTGTGCAGCTGCGATACTATAGTGGAGTGTTCTCGCAGTTAACGAGTGTTAATTAAGAGGTTAATGAGATTAACTGAATAATCTCTTATCGTTGTAGCTTCTGATCTGTAGGTCCATTAGGTCCATCTTCTAGCTCGTAAAGGGTTCTTAGATTGTTTGAATTTGAAATGTTCAAATTAAATTAGGGGATAAACATTAATGTATATAGATACATAATAATATAAAGTTTTAGAACTTTATATTATAAATTTAATGTGAATATGATTCATATTAAATTATATGAGAGAATTAAATATTTGAAAGAGTTGAAATATTAATTTAAATGTGAGTGTGATTCATGGGGTTAAAATTTAATGTACATATAAGATGTGCATTAAAACTATAGGTTAGAAGAGAAATTGATTAAATATGATTTAATCTTAGTTAAATATATGATATTTAAACATTAATTAAATATGTGATATTTGATTTACAATTTATTAAAATTGATTTAATTAATTAATTTAATAATTAATTAATTAAAATTGATGGGAACGTGTCAGGAGGACACGTTCCCCACTTCCCGATTAACTCCCTATCGATAGGGAGTGGGGGAAGCTCTCCTCTTCCTTAACTTCTCGTTGCAGAAGTGTTTTTTGGTTGCTCGATCACTTGGGGCAATTAACGAATTGTTGTGTTTTCTTTCACTCTCATCCTAAAATTCCCTTTTTTTTCAATATTTTTCCAATTGTTGGCTCCTTCCCACGAATGAGAGATCTAAGTGGAATCCAGAGGATAGGGGGTTTGCGAACTGGTTGTTGTCCTGTATGAAAAGAAGAGACAGATGATTTTTGGTTTGTTGTTGTTGTACAATTAGAGCAAGGAGTTGCTGTGAATTTGAACTACAAAGGTAATTGTCTAATTCCCTTTAGTTAAAACTTATACAACATGTCTATGTTTGCTTAATCCATGCTTATTCAGTTTAATTGCTTATCTCTGTTTTTTACTCAATGTATTGATATTTGAAGTAAACCAAAAATAAACGAGCAAAATCGATCTTTAAATCACGTTTCCGCTGCTCACGGGGATCAGATTCCCTTCAATTGGTATCAGAGCAATGTTTGTTTTGTTTTGGTTGAAACAAATTTGCATTGGTTAGGTGAGAATTGCATTTGTTTGTTGTGAAACTAGTTTAGGAAAATTTTGGCCTTAGTTTTCATTTTTATTTGATCAAATTAAATGTAAAGGCCCCTGCGTTTTGGGCAATTAAGTACATAATCGAATCGGTAAAGTTGTTATGTGTCGTTCGTGATAAATTTCAGGCCATTCGGATGAGTATCGGGGGAAAATTTACTGTTGGAAGCCACTGTTTTCGAAGGCTGAAGCTTGTTGTTGCACCAGTGGCATTGCAACGCCGTTCATTAGCGTCGCAACGCTGGAGAACGACGTTGCAACACCGAAACCCCTATCGGCAAGGAATCCAGGGCCCAGCAACGTTGCAACGCCGTCTCATGGAGTTGCAACGCAACCCCAATGCCTGACGCAAGCGCGAGAGGAGGCGACGTTGCAACGCTCTCCTCAGCGATGCAACATCATGGCAGCATCTAGATGAAGCAGACCGGTTCAACGAAGGTTCGGGTCGTGGATGGTCCGGTTCGAGTGGTCTCAGTCTGGTTCAATTAGTTTTGGGTCGTGTTTGTAATAAAATTAGTGAAATTTTATTATTTTTTGCACTTTAGGGGCCTAAATTTTCTAGTTTTACGGCTATTTTCTTTATGAATGCCATTTAGAATTTTTTCCACCTTAGGATAAGCATGGTCATGCATTTTATTTGTATCAATGTTATATAAATATGATATAAATGCATGATTCAATTTATTTTTTGTGTTTAATTAATTATAATTGTTATAATTAGATTATATGAAAAATAAAAAGCATGGAGCATGATTCAATTAGTTGAATATAATTCCAATTTGAAATCGTTTGTTGGAGTTATCATATAGTTCACAGTCATAGGTTAATAATTAGAATTTATAAAAGTTATAAAAAGGGAGTTTAGAAACCATAACCTATAACAAAGAACTGCATGCAAACATAGGAGCTTGGGTTAAATTAAAATTAGTTTTAAAATGTTTAAAATTAATTTAGACCTAAGTTTAATTTGTAATAGTATTAGAAGTTAGTCTTACATAGTTTTTTAAATAGTAATATAGTAGGATAATAGGACATTGGTTATGAAGGAATGAAAATCCTACGCAGCGGAAAAGCGATTGAATCGTCGTGGTATTATTGTGAAAAATGCTTTCTCAAAATTGAATCTATCATATACATCCTAGGAAAGAACACAACAAGAGAAGTATGATACTTACTTGTTGAACAACTCTTCTTCACGTTTTCCTTTTCTGGTCACGAACCCTTCGTGTTCACAATCTTAACGAACTCGATCTCCTCGAACAATGAGTAACTTGGACACCTCTGATTGGCTTCTCGGTTGTTCTTCATTAGGTAGAAGGAGAGTAGGTGGGACTTGTTCTTAGTGAAATGAGAGGAGAGGTTTGAGAGAAGGTTGAGAGAATTTGCAAAACTGTTTTGGTGAGAAATCCAAAAAATGAGTCTTCAAGTGAGAAATCATTCTTGCAAACGAGTTTAAATAATGGTGATAGGTTGAGTTGAAATCTCCACCTATTTACCATTTAACCACAACCATAGGTTATGAAAATAATATTTGCATAACCATATAAAATAAGATATCTCATATCTCATTATGTAAATCACATTTGTATAATTGTGGATTTTTAAATTAAATCACATTCAATTTAATTTCTCACAATCCAATTTCTCTAAATTAGCCCTAATTAGACAATTAGGCTAACCCTTAGTTTATTATGAATCTCATTCACAAAACTATATAATATGTCAATGATATCTCATAAATGACATAATTACCTTTTAATGAATTTGAGCACTTCAAATCCACACCAAAACTGTAAACCCTCTAATAATCCAGTTTGAGCCAACCGAGGGACCTAATGAACCTACAAATGACGAGCTCCAATGATATGAGACTAACCTGTCAAACTCTTTGACCTGGTTAATCAACATTGATTAGCTACGATAACACTCCACTAAAGCCCGTAGCTGCACTCTCGTCACTTTAAGACATGTTGTGTCCACTGATATAACCAATGCCCGTGAGTCGACCCTTCACAGGTTGTTCGTAGATACTATCGGGTCAAATTACCGTTTAACCCCTATGTCCACTGTTGGGATGTATGTCCTAATCTCGTTTTGTTTGTAATATTACCTTTTGAAATAAATAAGAGTTATTTCTTTTATCACTTTGTGTCTCGCAATGTTACAAACTTTGTCCAATAAGCTAAGCTCCAGGGTCATTGAACTTATGAGAGAACTAGAACTTGAACGGTGTGTAGTGGACACACAAGGAGGATCACGTTTGAGTTAATGACCCAAACAGTCTACAATATATGGATAGGGTTGGAGACATAATCCTGGATACGTTGTGGATGCGACCCGACTTGTATTAGATACAAACGAGTTGATCTGACTCGTTCATGTGGTTGACATGCGAGTGGGGGCATCCGGTGCATATGAGATGTACAAGACCGGACCGTGAATTATTAAACCTACTAATGTAACACTGTTAACAGTATGGGACTAATAACTTCGTAGATGACCAATAGTTACTTGCCCTTAATCCTTAGCGTGTTACGGACTCCTGTTCGTGGGGGTCTGTCGTTTGACTAGTACGGGTGAGGGTGGTCACAGTTACTCACCCAATATGCCTATCTTCTCAGGGGTAGGACCACGTGTGGAGCTGAGAACTTAATTACGCGAGATGGAATTCACTCGTTCCCGACTTTAGGGAAACTAGAGGGGTTGTTCCCTTAAGTGTTGTGTCCAGGGGTTGGACAACGGGTGCCCACCCTCTCACTAGCTCGGGATGGGGTGTTGTATATGGTTAGACCATTACAATGTTGTTGTTCATTATAAGAGCATTGAGGACTTAAGGATTAAGAAGTAGACACAGGGGTAAAACGATAATTTGACCTAACAGTGTTTACGAACAACCTGTGAAGGGTCGACTCACGGACATTGGTTAGATTAGTGGACACAACTTGTATTACAGTTACGGGAGTGCAACTACGGGCTTTAGTGGAGTTTTACCATAGCTAATGAATGTTGATTAATCGGGTCAAAGAGTTTGACACGTTAGTCTCGGATCATTGGAGCTCGTCATCTGTATGTCCATTAGGTCCCTTAGTTGGCTGAAACTGGAATAGAGAGTTTACAGTTTGGTGTGGATTTGAAGTGTTCAAATTTATTAAGGGTAATTATGTAATTTATATGATATATGATTGACATATTATATAGTTTAATGTGAATGAGATTCATAATAAACTATACATTAGCCTAATTATTTAATTAGGGCTAATTTGAAGAAATTGGATTGGGAGAAATTAAATTGAATGTAATTCAATTTAAAATCCACAATTATACAAATGTGATTTGTATGATGAGATATGAGATATCTAATTATATATGATTATGCAAATATGATTTGCATAACCTATGGTTGTGGTTAAATGGTAAATAGGTGGAGATTTCAACTCCACCTATCACCATTATATAAACCTTTTGCAAGAATGATTTCATAAGCATAAGTTTAATTTTTTGGATTTCTCACCAAATGGAACTTGCAATTCTCTCTGAACTCATCTATCAATTCTCTCCTCCCCTTTCACCAAAAGGAGTCACCTAAGGAGAACAACCGAGAAAACTTATCGGAGTTGTCTAGTTCGTTCACTTTTTCGAGGAGATCGAGTTCTTTGAAATCGTGTTCACGAAGAGTTCGTGATTGGAGAGAGGAAAACGTGAAGAAGAGTTCTTCAACAAGTAAGTAGCATACTTCTCTTGCTATTTTCTTTCCAATTGCATGTTTAGCCTAGTTACTATGAGTTAGTTTCAATTTCAAGAAAGCGTTTTTCACAACGATACCACGGCGATTCAATCATCATTCCTTGCGTAGGATTTTCATTCCTTTAAATTGATATTAGAGCCGATCGTTGGCTTTTCGTTGTGCAAATATTTTTCTTAAAATTAGGTGTGTATTGCTTTAATTTATGTGATGAATTGTAGTTTGCAAGATTGGATATTTTCGATTTTGACATTTTCCGTTTTAGATTTCTTTCCGTTGATTAGATCAATGTAAACGCCCATTTTTTTGGGCAAATTAGAAAATAAATCGAGTCTGTAAGTCTGAGTCTTTGTCGGCAAGAGTTGTTGTGAAGAAATTGGAGCGAAAACGGGCGAGAAACGACGAACAACAACAAAGGAGCTTGTTGTTCTCGTCGCGACATTGAGACGCCGCCGTTCTTGCGCGTCGAGCGTTGTCTGTCGCGGCGCAGGTTGTGCTTGAGCGGCCGCAACGCCTCGGGCGTGGAGCACGCGGCGTGCGACATTGAGTGCTGAATCATTGCAACGCTTACCACAGCGTTGCAACACTGCGTGCGTGATGGGCAGTTCCAGCAAACAGTTGCACGAAGACGTGGGCGTCAGGGGCTTTCCTTCATCGTGGGGCAGTTGTAATTTTTTTTTAATTGTAAAATGTAATTTATTTAATTTAATTAATTAATATTAATATAAAGTTATATTAATGTTATTTAATTCATTTAATGTCCCCTAAGTGCCAAAACCAGTCTAATTTTTGTTATTTATTTATTTTATGCATGAGATGTATGAAATATTTAATTTGATGTGCATAATGTATGTCATATAGATTGAAAATCCCATCTTAGGGTAAACATTTCATGCATCATAATTATATTATAAGTGTTATAATATATAGTATGCATGATAGGTTATATTATAAGTGTTATAATATAATGTATGCATGTTTTAATTTATTTAAATATAAGTGTTATATTTTTTATATTAAAAGCATGCTCTTGCATTTAATTCATGTGATGAATGTATGTTATAGTATAGTATTATTCATGTGATGAATGATCAAGCACTATGACATAGAATGCATGTAACCTAAGTTAATTTAGTTTTAAAATGTTTAGAACTTGAATAATTAGACTTAGGTTTTTTAGTTCTAATAAGATTAGAATTAGGAAATTAAATATGACCTTTGAATGGATAATGATTAGTAGCTCTATCTAAGTAAGGTTTTGTCTAAGGCTAGGGTATTTAAGCTGACGCTTTGCTGAACACCCCTACCTGGGAACCAAACTGGGAGTGAATTCAGTCCGAAGATTCTTAGGTTATATTATTGTGAGTAGCGTTAATTATGAAGGGAATGAAACTCCCACGCAGCGGAAGACGATCGAATCGTCATGGTGAAGTTGTGCAATTAAATTTCATTAAAATCGATCTAACAATTAGATATAAGCTAAACATGCTTAATTGGAAAGAAAATCAGTAAATACTTACTTGTTGAAGTCGTCCTTCAAAATTCCTTCCAATGATCCACGAACTCTTCGTGCTTTCTCGATCTCAACAAACTCGAACTCTTCTCACGAACAATAACACCACCAAAAAGCTTCTCGATTGTTCTTTATTTGGAAGAAGAAAGTTAGTGGGAACTTTGTGTTTTTTGTTTTGAGAGGAGAAATATTGAGAGAAAATTGAGAGAGAATTGATCTCTTCTTTTGGTGAAAATCCAAAAATGAGAGAAAAGCTACCCATCTTTCTTGCAAGAAGGGTTTAAATAATGGAGATAGGTGGAGTTGAAATCTCCACCTATTTACCATTTTACCACAACTATAGGTTATGGAAATCATATTTGCATAACCATATATTATAAGATATCTCATATCTCATATTACAAATCACATTTGCAATATTGTGGATTTATTAAATTGAATCACATCCAATTTAATATCTCTCAATCTAGTTTCTCCTAATTAACCCTAATTCAACAATAAGGCTAACCTATAGCTTATTATGAATCTCATTCACATTAAACTATATATTATATCATTCATATCTCATATAAATGACTTAAAAGGCCTTTAGTGAACTTGAACACTTCTTTTAACTCAGTTTGAGCCAACCGAGGGACCTAATGGACCTATAGTGACGAGCTCCAATGATCCGAGATTAACCTATCAAACTCTTTGACCCGGTTAATCAACATTCATTAGCTACGGTAACACTCCACTAAAGCCCGTAGCTGCACTCCCGTCTGTGCAAGAATATTACGTGTCCACTAATATAACCAATGCCCATGAGTCGACCCTTTGCAGGTTGTTCGTAGACACTACTGGGTAAAATTACCGTTTTACCCGTGTCTACTTCTTGTTCCTTAAGTCCCTACTGCCACAACGTTGTAATGGTCCAACCATACACAACAACTCTCTCGTGTCAGTGAAAGGGTGGGCGCCCGTTGTCCAAGCCCTGGAGACAACACTTAAGGGAACAACCGCTATAGTTTCCCTAAAGTCGGGAACAAGTGAATTCCATCTTGCATAGTTAAGTTCCCAACTCCCCACGTGGTCCTGCCCCTAAGAAGATATGCATATTAGGCGAGTAACTGTGACCACCCTCACCCGTACTAGTCAAAGGACAGACCCTTGCAGACAGGAGTCCGTACACGCTCAAGATTAAGGTCGAGTCACTAATGATCATCTACGAAGTTGTTAGTCGTATACTATCATTTGTGTTACATCAGTAGGTCAAATAATTCATGGTTCGGTCTTGTACAATCTCATTGCATAGGATGCCCCCACTCGCATGTCAACCACATGAACAAGTCAGATCACCTCATTTGTATCTTAATACAAAGCGAGCCGCATCCATAGTGTATCCAGGATTAGGTCTCCAACCCTATCCATATACTGTAGAAAGTTTGAGTCATTTACTCGAACGTTATCCTGCCTATGTGTCCACTACATACCGTTCAAGTTCTAATTCTCTCATGTATTTAATGAACTTGGAGCTTAGTTTATTGGTCAAAGTTTGTATAAATTGCGAGACACAAAATGAAGAACTAAATAACTCTTTATTAATTTTAAATATATTTACAAGCAGTACGAGATTAGGACAAACATCCCAACAAACTTCCACTTGGACTAAGCTAGTGGAGCAAATACATTTCTGAAATGTACATAAATTACAATGAAGTAATACAATAAACTAGAGCATTGAATACCAATTTACATATCTCCCACTTGCCCCAGTGAGGAAGTACTCGAAGACCTAGACTCTCTAGGTGACTCAAACACCTTAGCCGTGAGGGGCTTTGTAAATGGATTAGCTACATTGTGCTCTGACGCTATATGTGTGACTGTCACGTCGCCGCGGTGCACAATCTCACGTATAAGGTGATACTTCCGCTCAATGTGTTTGCCTCTCTTGAGAAGTCTTAGGACACTGGTCTTTAGCCGTGCCTGAAAGGCAGCATGCCCTTCTTGGAGTTCTGCATCTTATATCTAGACAACATCTTGTCAATATAAGACGCTTGAGACATTTCCAGCGTTCTGTTCTTCCGGTTCCGGACAATCTCGATACCTAGAACATATTGAGCTTCTCTCAAATCTTTCATTTGGAATTGCAAAGCTAGCCACTTCTTTACGTTAGTAAGAAATTCTACCTCATTCCCAATGAGAAGAATATCATTCACGTGTAATATCATAAATGCGACAGTTTTGTCAACGATTTTCTTGTAAACACAAGGTTCGTCAACATTCTGATCAAAACCATAAGATTTGATTGCCTCATCAAACCTTATATTCCAAGACCTCGAGGCTTGTTTCAGTCCATAAATAGACCTATGAAGCCGGCAAACCTTTTGCTCTTGGCCTTGGGCTGGTCCATGTAGATGGTTTCGTCAAGGTTGCCATTTTGAAAGGCGACCTTGACATCCATCTACCATACCTCGTAGTCATAATACGCAACAATGGCTAGAAGGATCCTGATCGACTTTACCATGGCAATAGGTGAAAAGATTTCCTCATAGTCAGCCCCTTCAACCTGGGTAAAATCTTTTTCCACTAGTCGTGCTTTGAAATTCTGCACGTTTACGCTTGTAGATCCATTTGCAACCTACAGGTTTTACCCCATCCGATTGATCCACAAGCTCCCAGACAAAATTGAAGTACATCGACTCCATTTCCTGGTCCATAGCTTTAATCCATTCGTCCTTATCAACATCATCCATTGCATGATCATAGGTCAATGGATCCTCACAGTCATCATTAGGATTGACGACTTGGGTTTAAGCTAAACCCATCTAACGTTCAGGTTGTCTCACAGCCCTCCCACTACGTCGAGGCATTCCCAACTCTTGGAAACGGACTTGACTTGACGTGCTAGGATCAACAACACTTGTTGATGTACTAGCCCCATCAGCAACTCTTGCTGATGTACTATCCATTTCGTTTAACACGATTTGCTCCTAGGCACATGATCCATTAATGTGGCGTAACGTTAGATGCCAAAGATGGGCATTTTCTTTCGGAGAAACCTTAACTCTCTTAGTTCGTATTTCTACAGTTTTAAATAATTCAGTGTTCAAAACGCTTTTGACTGAATTTGGTTTCAAAACAACCAAGTTAGACTTAAGTGAAGCAAAATAAATAAGATTACCATTTCTGGAAATAAACGCTTTATTACCCTTAAATTAAACGGATATACATTGTTCTAATAAGCAGGAAATAGAAACAAGGTTTTTAGTAAACCCTAGAACTATGTACATATTGTTTAACAAAATGTAACTCCTACCAAAATGAAATTTCACTTTGTCAATCGTTGTAGTAGAGGCTATCTTTCCAGATCCAACCCGTAGAGTCCCTCACCCTTTCGCAGCGGCTGCCAAGAATCAATTCCCTGAAAAGAAGAACAAACGTGGTTAGTGGCACCCGAATCTAAAATCCAGGCAGAGTCACTACTCTCCACTAAACATGTTTCAATTACCAGTAAATCACATTTATCTTGATTCTTCCTCTCGGCAAGGAACTTGGGACAGTTTCTCTTCTAGTAGTCTTCCCCATTGCAGTGGAAACAATTTTCTTTCTCTGCAACTTCGTTGACCTTTTTGCCCTTTTGGGCGACAGCTCGGTCAGCTTTACCTCTCTTCATCTTCATCTTCCCTTTTGGGAGAGAAGGTACAACAGGTTTAGTCCCAGAGGTCGAATCCCTGTGATAAGACCTGTAGGCAACATTTGCCTCAGCTTCTGGTGCCCTGATCCTCATCAAGGACTGGAAATTTTATAGCTCATAGAGGAGGGTAGTCAGAGTGTAGTTAATTTTGTTCATAACAACATTGCTACGAAACTGAAGGAAACTCTTCGGAAGAGATTCCAGTATAAAGATGACCTGGCTCGACTCGTCGATGATATCCTAAAGGTTTAGAATGACCGTCACCGAAGGGTGAAAAGAAACACTCCTCCTCTAGGACTAGACTTTCTCGACCAAACCCTAATCCCGAAATAACTCTTATTCCATCAAGCGTCCAGTTACCATTATTTGGTCGAATTCATTAATACTTAACGAATTCTGTGAGTGTCACCCTCAATCTTTAAGTTTCCAAGTATCCGTCCAAACAATAGCCACCGAAGGGTGAACCACGAAGGAAAACCAACAAGGAAACTGTATCCCTTTCAGGAATTCATGGTGTTCCAACTCCCATGATCAAGGCCCTCCGAAGGGATTGTCTGTTCCAGACCAAACTAGCAAGCGGATCATAGGGGTCTCACGGTGTGAATCGAAAGAAGAGACCGTGGGTCCCGTTTTCACAGGTCCCACTCCTACTCACTATAAGTACTCTCTCCATCCACGTTGATATTGACCCAAACAAATACCATCCGAAGGGGGACGCTCCCATTTGCGCCACGTGGCCGAGTATGGATCTCACAGTGAGAACTTAACGGAGATTTGTGGTCGAAAATTAAATCTATCTCATACACTATATTTCCTCCCACTTAGCAGTTTATAATTTTCAGGATTGACCTAGATAAACCGGCTAAAATTTACCTATGTATATCAATATAACTCTTATATGGTATTTAGCCTAAGTTTATAATCACATTATTACTTAGGTCTATGTGAGTATATTAACCAACTTTTAATTAACGACACTCACGATAAATATAATCTAAGAATCTCCGGACCGAATTCACTCCAAAGTCGGTTTCCAGGTAGGGGTGGTTCGCAAGCGTTTACTTAAATGCCATAACCTTAGACAAAACCTTCCTTAGACAGAGTTACTAATCAGTCTCCATTCAAAGACTATACTTTGATTTCCTAATTCTAATCTTATTAGAACTAGAAAACCTAAGTCTAATTATTCAAGTTCTAAACACTTTAAAACTAATAATTAACTTAGGTTACATGCATTTCTATGTTATAGTGTTTGATCATTCATCACATGAATAACTATATGCTATAACAAAATAATTCGTCACATGAATATAAATGCATGAGCATACTTTAATCTAAAAAATATAACACTTATATTAATTAAATTAAAACATGCATTTAATTAAATCATAACTCTTATAATATAACCTATCATGCAAACTATATATTATAACTCTTATAATATAAATGATGCATGAAATGTTTAACCTAAGGTGGAATTTTAAATCTATATGACCTACATTATGCACGTAGAAATTAATTAAATCATACATCACATGCATAAAATAATTAAATAGCAAAAATGGGATGGTTTTTGTAACGCCCCTACTTTTCTAAGACCAAATCCCTAGGGACATTACTACACATGCATGCATTTATAGGCCGAGACTTAAAAGAACTTAAAAGAAATTTCCATTTGACTTAAATAGTTCCAGGGATCCCAAACAAATACAAAACATTCAAATCATTTAAAAACATCACATCAGCTTGGCCTATCCAAAAACTGTAAGTAAGTTTAACTTCAAAGGAAAACATAAAGACAACAATATTTCAAATCATGTATATGCGGAAATCAATGCTGGTTCCCATGGTTCTAATCACGCTTTCCCGTCACACGCCCTGCACGTCCTTCCTTTACCCAAAAAACATTTTTAAAAGAAAGGGTGAGTATTGCATAAACAATACCCAGTAAGTAACCTCGCTACCGAGGTTTGGGATATGCATACACATACAATCATAATCTTTAAATTCATTCATAACATGCATCGATGGGAATTAAGACTTTCTAAAGTTGCCAGGTCTTTAATCCATGGCTGCATATTTAAATGTCAGGCCTTTAATCCATGACTGTTCATTAAATTGCCAGGTCTTTAATCCATGGCTGTTCATATAATTGCCAGGTCTTTAATCCATGGCTATTCGTTCAGTTGCCAGGTCTTTAATCCATGGCTATTCGTTCAGTTGCCAGGTCTTTAATCCATGGCTAATCATATAATTGTGAGGTCGATCGGTCACCCCGAGTCATTTCAACGATCTCGGGGTAACCAATGTCCACACTATTCAAAAATTCATTTCGTGACATACAAAATCGTGCATAAGGTCCCATCACCACATAATCATGGTGTACATATCATAAATATCATTATCAACTTATCAATCATACTTTCTCATGGGCGGTGATAAATCATACTTTTGAAATAAACATGAAACATTCTCATACACCCTACTGTCCTATTTTCACATAAAATAATGGGATCTTTATACTTAACATACGAGAATACTTTCACATAAAATAATAATTCCTTTTCACATAATTCATCGAAATATTGCACATAAAATATCGCGTATTCTCAAATAATATCTCAGAAATTTCCATGTGGAAAAATATGAACTATTTCACATAAAATCATGAAAATCATTTTTTTTACTCCCATTTAGAAGTTCGGCACGAGGTCCCTTACCTCAAGCTTCGATTTTTAATCCAAAATCTACTCGAACTCTCTGCCTATTCTCCTTTTAGTGAAACCTGAATCACATCATAGATTTCGAAATTAAACTCCAAGTATTCACCCTTAAACCCTAAATCATGCGCAACTCGAAATACTGTCTTACGATGTCGTGTCTCGCTTACCTCGGTTTTTCACGCGAGAACTTGATAATCCTTAGTTTGCTTGGCAATCGACCTCCAAATCCGTCCCACGTTCGGTTCCTACAAGAACGTGTTCGAACCTGTACTCAATTTCTCAATTGGACGTTTAATCTAAACAATCGGTCGCAATATTACTAGTTAAGCACGAAACTAGAATTAAACGCTCACCGACCAATAACTCGCTGCTGTGAACGTGCTGGCCGGATTGGAGCTCGGTGTGGCTGCTGCTTGGAGTCGAAAATAATCGTGCGAATAGCGAAGGTGTTACCGTCCGGTGCTGCAGGCGTTCGTGGCTCGGGATTTCTTCTGCTCGAGGGTTTCGCCGGTGCAGGTGCTCGCGGATCGACGGTGAGATAGAAACGATAGTGCGGCGGTGGCTTCACGCTCAAACTCCGGCGTAAACTTCACCGTGTGGGCGGCCGGATCGCGGCGCGTCCAGGCTCCGCGATGATGGCTTCGGCGACTTCGGGCGGCGGCGGCAGCGACGTGATTTAAACTTCACGCGATCCTGCCGGCGAAGTCACTCCGACTGTGGACTCCGGCGTGGGCAACTGACGCGCTCGTGACCAGCTGGAGTCGCTTCTGTCCGAGGCCTCGAATGTAACTTCAATCGCTGGTCGGCGGCTAGGGTTTGGCTTCGCTGCTCTGACCAAGTCCTCTTCGTGCGCGGTTGCATGTGACGAGGCTCTTCCCTTGTGTTCGCCGGCGAGGATGACCAAACTTCAAAGGCTTGCTTGCGGGTAGGGTTAATGTGATAAAGATAGGAGGGTCATGGCTGGGCACACCAAAGTAGAAGAAGAAGAAGATTAGGTGGAGTTAGATTAGGGTTAGGGTTTGTTGTAATTGGTGGGAGAGGTGGAATTAGGGTTTCTCATGCTAACTATATATACCTTGCATTAGGTTAAGTCATGTGTGCTATTGATCACCCTACTTTAGAGTTAAATTACTAAAACGCCCTTACACTTACCTTTCCCTTTAATTTTTGTGGTTGATCTCATTAGACAAGAAGTAATTCACATAAGTTAAACAAAGATACGGCCTCCCTCTCGTCGAGCTTGATTAACACATCAAAACGACTAAATACAGCTGCTAATAGAGTGCTAATTAAAATAACCAATAATACCTGTAAGGATGGTCGTCACAATCTTCCCTCCTTAAGAACTTTCGTCCTCGAAAGTTCCTATTCTCGAAATAGTTCTGGATATTTAGCGCGTACTTCCTCCTCTCGCTCCCAAGTAGCTTCCTCCGTGCGGTGGTTCTCACCACAATACCTTAACTAAGTGATCTCGCGGTTCACGGAGGGTCTTTCGATCTCTTGCAATAATCATGCACTGGGTCCGCCGCCATAACTCAAATCTTCTGCTAACTGCAATGGTTCGAAGTCTATGACATGAGTCGGGTCTGGGACGTACTTTCTCAGCATGGAGACATGAAATACGTTGTGAACCGCTGAAAGAGAAGGCGGCAGTGCTAATCTGTAGGCCACCGCACCAATCCTCTCTAAGATCTCAAATGGTCCGATGAATCGCGGACTCAACTTCCCTTTACGGCCAAACCTTAGAATTCCCTTCATTGGGGCCACCTTAAGGAACACGTGGTCCCCAACCTCGAATTCTAGGTCCCTTCGTCTCGTGTCAGCATAATTCTTTTGTCTGACTTGGGCGGTCTGCATTCGTGCCCTGATCTTTTGCATTGCCTCATTAGTGACCTGTACTAATTCTGGACCCAACAACTGGCGTTCACCAACCTCCTCCCAGAAAACGGGAGTTCTGCAACGTCTTCCGTAAAGAGCTTCAAATGGAGCCATCCCGATGGTCGACTGGTAACTGTTATTGTAAGCAAACTCCATTAGATGCAAGTGAGTGTCCCAACTACCTGGGAAATCTAAAGTGCACGCTCGCAACATATCTTCTAATATCTGATTTAATCGTTCTGTCTGCCCATCCGTCTGTGGATGAAAAGCCGTACTAAAGTTCAACTGCGAACCCAAAGCTCTCTGTAAACTCCTCCAGAAGTTGGAGGTGAAACGTGGATCCCTATCTGAGATAATCTTGACTGGGATTCCATGTAAACGGACTATCTCTTCCAGGTAGAGCTGCGCCCACTTATCTGTAGAATAGGTGGGTTTCCCTGGTATAAAATGTGCTGACTTTGTTAACCTGTCCACTATGACCCAAATCACTGTGTAACCTCGTAAAGTTCTAGGCAATCCAACTATGAAATCCATAGATATCTCCTCCCATTTCCACTGAGGCACATGTAATGGTTGCAGCAATCCTGCGGGCCTCTGTCTAGGTGCCTTCACCTGCTGACAAGTCAAACACTTGCTGACAAACTCTGCCACATCGCGCTTCATGTTGCACCACCAAAACGACTGTTTCAGATCCCGGTACATCTTGGTACTGCCAGGATGCATAGAAAATGGTGAGTTATGGGCTTCGTTCAAGATTTCAGTTCTCAGCCTGTCATCGTCTGGCACACACAAACGTCCCTGAAATAACAATCCTCCATCCGTGGATAGGGAAAACTCTGTCAACTCACCTGTGGTTACTGCAGTAAGTTTTTCCACTAACTGGGGGTCCACTCGCTGAGCCTCTATAATACGTTGCCTCAAGGTCGGTTGCACTGTTAACTGGGCTAACTGAGCTGTGGTCTTTCCTACTAGCACTGCAATTTCAGCTCGAGCAAACTCTGCTGTCAGAATCTGCTACATGCTCGCTACTCGTCAAAGCAGATGCATCGCTTCTCTGCTTGAGGGCATCGGCCACTACATTAGCCTTACCGGGATGGTACTGTATGTCAATATCATAATCTTTCACCAATTCCAACCATCTGCGTTGCCTCATGTTCAATTCCTTCTGAGTGAACAGATACTTCAGACTTTTATGATCTGTAAAAATCTGAATTTTTTCGCCATACAGGTAGTGTCTCCAGATCTTTAACGCAAATACCACTGCTGCTAGTTCCAGGTCATGAGTTGGATAGTTCCTCTCGTGCGTCTTCAATTGTCGGGATGCATAAGCTATTACTTTACCGTGCTGCATCAGTACACAGCCCAACCCTTTCTTGGAAGCATCACTGTAAACCACAAAGCTCCCTGTTCCCTCGGGAACTGTAAGAATCGGGGCCGACACTAATCTGTGCTTGAGTTCCTGGAAACTCGCTTCACAAGCATCATCCCAAACAAAAGAGTTTCCCTTACGCGTCAGCTGAGTCATAGGCATAGCTATCTTGGAAAAATCTCATGACGAAACGCCTATAGTATCCTGCAAGACCCAGAAAACTACGTACCTCTGTAACTGTGGTCGGACGAGGCCACTGTGTGACGCCCTCCACTTTGGCTGGGATCAACAAAGACTCAACTTCAGACACCACATGCCCTAGAAAAGATACCTGTCTGAGCCAAAATTCACACTTGGAGAATTTAGCATACAACTTGTTCTCTCTCAGTGTGAGTAAGACTTTCCTCAGGTGCATTTCATGTTCTTCATCACACCTGGAGTATATCAATATATCATCGATGAACACAATCACGAACGTATCCAGAAACTCCTTGAACAAGCGGTTCATCAAGTCCATGAAGGCGGCAGGAGCGTTGGTCAGGCCAAACGGCATCACTGTGAACTCGTAATGCCCATAACGTGATCTGAATGCTGTTTTAGGGATATCCCCTTCACTGATCCTCAACTGATGGTAGCCCGATCTCAAATCGATCTTAGAGAACACTGTCGCTCCTTGCAACTGGTCGAACAAATCATCTATCCTGGGGAGAGGATATTTATTCTTGATTGTAACTTTATTCAACTCCCTGTAGTCTATACACAGGCGCATGGATCCGTCTTTCTTTTTCACGAACAATACCGGTGCTCCCCAGGGTGAAACACTTGGGCGTATAAACCCTTTGTCTAGCAAGTCCTGTAACTGTACCTTTAGCTCTTTCAACTCTGCTGGTGCCATTCTGTACGGGGCCTTGGATATCGGGGTCGTCCCCAATTCTAATCCGATGTTAAAATCTACCTCCCTGACTGGAGGTATTCCGGGAAGATCCTCGGGGAAGACATCTGCAAACTCATTCACCACTGGCACTGATGTCACTGAGATCTCTGTGCATCTTGCATCTAATATGCAGGCTAAGACGCCCCAAGCTCCCCGATGCAATAATTTTCTGGCCTTAAGGGCGGTAATTACCTTAGGCCTACTTCCTCGCTCTCAGTGCCTCTGAACTCAGTAGCGGGTTGGTTAGGAGGAGTGAACACTACCTCCTTCCTGAAACAGTCAATACAAGCATGGTTCTGCGCTAACCAGTCCATGCCTAAAATTACATCAAAATCCAACATATCTAAGACCACTAGGTTCACTGCTAACACATGGTCTGCGATGGTCACACTACCATCCTTGACTTTCATAATGGCCAACAAATTTATTCCCGCAGAGTGGAGACAGATAGGGCATCATCAGAATCGTTCTAGTTCTAACTCGACTTGACTTACAAATGATGCGAGAAATAAAAGAGTGTGTAGAACCTAATCAAATAGTACAAAGGCGAGGTGCCCAAGTAATGGAAGTGTACCAGAACCACCGAGTCCGAGCCATAGATGTCTCGACCGGTGCTTGCATAGGCTCTCCCCTGTTTGTATGGTGGCTTCACAAAGAGCCCACTACTCATAATCTGTGGTCGCTAGTCTTTGGCTTGATTCGGCGGATATTAGCTCTGTGCCCTTCCTTTCCACACTTGAAACATGCTCCGGACGGGCCATACATTTACCCAGTCTGATTTACCACATTCCTTGCACTGTGGCCTATCTCCGCCGCTATTCCCACGATCTCATTGATGGTGGTTTCGATTTGGAACTTGTGCGAAATGCCCTGCCTATGCGGTGTCTGTTGGGGCGCTGTGAGTTGGAATGGGGCTGGTCCCACTTCCTCTTATGGTTCGCTATGGGCTGCCCCGAGCTAACTACCACCTGTTGTGCAGTCTGAGCCTGCACCCAAATCAGTTCCGCCACTCTCACTGCGGAGGCGTAATCAGGAGGTGCTAAAGCTTGAATAAAGCCTCGAACATTCTCATCTAGCCCCATGATGAAGCGCTCAGTCTTCTTTGCTTCTGTATCCACTAGCTCAGGGGCAAAACGGGACAGACGGGTAAATTCCCTCTCATATATCTCCACTGCTCTCCTGTTCTGACACAGCTGTAAGAACTCTGCCTGCTTCCTGTAACGAGCTGCAGCGGGATAGAATTTCCGCCAGAATGCTTCCTTGAATAGATTCCAAGTAATCGTCTCCCCGCTGGTAACAATGGTTCCTTGGGCGGACTCCCACCACAAGTACGCGTCATCCCTCAGCATGAAGGTCGCACAGGACACCCTCTGGTCCTCAGGGCAGTTCATCAGTCTGAAGATGGTCTCAATGGAGGACAGCCACAACTCCGCCACAGTGGGGTCACTGGAAGACCCATTGAAAGGTCTCGGATCATACTTCCTGAAGTCCTTCGTAACGGACTCGTGGTTGCGTCGTTTCGCCCCTGATTTGCTTGGGCCAACTGGGTGGCTACTGTGGCTCGCACTAGGCTCTGCATGGCCTCCACCATCATAGTCATAACATTCGCATTCCCCTGGTCTGCCACAGGGGCAACTGCAGGTACATTCTCCTGACGGTCAGGCGGGTCCTGGGGAAGGTCTCGAACGGGTGGAGTAATCTCTTCCTGATCCAGGGGTAATTCCGGTTGGGCGTCGATGTTTTCCCTTGCCCTCCGGCCCCTACCACGTCCCCTACCTCTCCCTCGGCCTCTAGGTGGCATTATGTCAAAACTACAATATAGAGAGTTTCTAACTCAGTTTCTTTTACTTTCAAATCATAAGATGGAATCACCCCCTTGGGGCTTTTAAGGTCATGTATGCATAAAACTATATCATAACATAATCATTTACTTTCTTAATAAAACATCAGAACGTACCTGGCGGTGACTGGAAGCGTTGTTAAACCATGGGAACTACTCTGTGCTTACTCTGTAAGCAAGTCTACAGAACCCTTAAACCTAGGGCTCTGATACCAACGGTAAGGCCCTACTTTTCTAAGACCAAATCCCTAGGGACATTACTACACATGCATGCATTTATAGGCCGAGACTTAAAAGAACTTAAAAGAAATTTCCATTTGACTTAAATAGTTCCAGGGATCCCAAACAAATACAAAACATTCAAATCATTTAAAAACATCACATCAGCTTGGCCTATCCAAAAACTGTAAGTAAGTTTAACTTCAAAGGAAAACATAAAGACAACAATATTTCAAATCATGTATATGCGGAAATCAATGCTGGTTCCCATGGTTCTAATCACGCTTTCCCGTCACACGCCCTGCACGTCCTTCCCTTTACCTGAAAAACATTTTTAAAAGAAAGGGTGAGTATTGCATAAACAATACCCAGTAAGTAACCTCGCTACCGAGGTTTGGGATATGCATACACATACAATCATAATCTTTAAATTCATTCATAACATGCATCGATGGGAATTAAGACTTTCTAAAGTTGCGTGTCTTTAATCCATGGTTTGCATATTTAAATGTCGAACCTTTAATCCATGATCGTTCATTAAATTGCCGTGTCTTTAATCCATGGTCGTTCATATAATTGCCAGGTCTTTAATCCATGGTTTGCTCATTCGATTGCAGTGTCTTTAATCCATGGCTATTCGTTCAGTTGCCAGGTCTTTAATCCATGGCTAATCATATAATTGTGAGGCCGACTGGTCACCCTGAGTCATTTCAGCGATCTCAGGGTAACCAATGTCCACACTATTCAAAAATTCATTTCGTGACATACAAAATCGGGCATAAGGTCCCATCACCACATAATCATGGTGTACATATCATAAATATCATTATCAACTTATCAATCATACTTTCTCATGGGCGGGGTGATAAATCATACTTTTGAAATAAACATGAAACATTCTCATACACCCTACTTGTCCTATTTTCACATAAAATAATGGGATCTTTATACTTAACATACGAGAATACTTTCACATAAAATAATAATTCCTTTTCACATAATTCATCGAAATATTGCACATAAAATATCGCGTATTCTCAAATAATATCTCAGAATTTCCATGTGGAAAAATATGAACTATTTCACATAAAATCATGAAAATCATTTTTTTACTCCCATTTAGAAGTTCGCACGAGGTCCCTTACCTCAAGCTTCGATTTTTAATCCAAAATCTACTCGAACTCTCTCGCTATTCTCCTTTTAGTGAAACTCAATCACATCATAGATTTCAAATTAAACTCCAAGTATTCACCCTTAAACCCTAAATCATGCGCAACTCAAATCGTCGTCTTACGATGTCGTGTCTCTCGCTTACCTCGGTTTTTCACGCGAGAACTTGATAATCCTTAGTTTGCTTGGCAATCGACCTCCAAATCCGTCCCACGCTTCGGTTCCTACAAGAACGTGTTCGAACTCGCACTCAATTTCTCAATTGGACGTTTAATCTAAACAATCGGTCGCAATATTACTAGTTAAGCACGAAACTAGAATTAAACGCTCACCGACCAATAACTCGCTGCTGTGAACGTGCTGGCCGGATTGGAGCTCGGTGTGGCTGCTGCTTGGAGTCGAAAATAATCGTGCGAATAGCGAAGGTGTTACCGTCCGGTCTTTGCGCGTTAAGTGGCTCGGGATTTCTTCTGCTCGAGGGTTTCGCCGGTGCAGGTGCTCGCGGATCGACGGTGAGATAGAACAGTAGTAGCGGCGGTGGCTTCACGCTCAAACTCCGGCGTAAACTCAGCTGTGGACGGCTGGATCGTGCACGTCCGAGGCTCCGGCGATGATGGCTTCGACGACTCGGAAGCGGCGGCAGCAGACGTGACGAAACTTCACGCGATCCTGCCGGCGGTCACTCGATCGTGGACTCGGCGTGGGCAATCGACGCGCTGCGTGACCACCGGTCGCTTCTGTCCGAGGCCTCGAATGTAACTTCAATCGCTGGTCGGCGGCTAGGGTTTGGCTTCTGCTACGACCAAGTCCTCTTCGTGCGCGGGTTGCGGGTGACGAGGCTCTTCCCTTGTGTTCGCCGCGAGATGACCAAACTTCAAAGGCTTGCCGGCGGTAGGGTTAATGTGATAAAGATAGGAGGGCTGTCGGCTAGGGCACACCAAAGTAGAAGAAGAAGAAGATTAGGTGGAGTTAGATTAGGGTTAGGGTTTGTTGTAATTGGTGGGAGAGGTGGAATTAGGGTTTCTCATGCTAACTATATATACCTTGCATTAGGTTAAGTCATGTGTGCTATTGATCACCCTACTTTAGAGTTAAATTACTAAAACGCCCTTACACTTACCTTTCCCTTTAATTTTTGTGGTTGATCTCATTAGACAAGAAGTAATTCACATAAGTTAAACAAAGATACGGCCTCCCTCTCGTCGAGCTTGATTAACACATCAAAACGACTAAATACAGCTGCTAATAGAGTGCTAATTAAAATAACCAATAATACCTGTAAGGATGGTCGTCACAGTTTTGGCACTTAGCGACATTTATTTAATTAAATAACATTAATATAACTAATATATTAATATTATTTAATACAATAAATTAAATAAAAGAAAATTACATTTTACAAAGAAATATAATTAATTATAAGAAAAAAATGCCCCACGTTGAAGACTTTCTCCAACTACCCACTTTCTTGCGAACTGCTCGCTGCACACTACCACTACGCGTGCAACGTTGCAACGTCGTGGGCAGCGTTGCAATGCTTCAGTGTCCAGCGTCACGCCCCGCGTGCTCCACGCCAGTGGCGTTGCAACGCTGCTCTGCAGTGCGCCTAGCTCCCGTAATGGCAGCGTTGAGACGCCGATGAACAACGTCTCAACGTTGTCGACAGAACAACAAACTCCTCTTGTTGTTCTTCTTCGTTTCTCGCCCGTTTTCGTTCCAGTTTCTTCAAAGCAACTCTTGCCACGAACGACTCGGACTTACAGACTCGATTTACAACAAAATACGCAAAAAACAACAGGCCATTACATTGATCACATCAACATAAAATTGTAAATCTAATCTAAAGTGCCAAAACCGAAAACATCCATCATGCAAACCATAATTTATCTCATAAACTAAGGCTTTGCCCACCTAATTTCAACGAAAAATAGTGCACAACATCGAACCAACCTGGCTCTGATACCAATTGAAAGGAATGAAACTCCCACGCAGCGGAAGACGATCGAATCGTCATGGTGAAGTTGTGCAATTGAATTTCGTTAAAATCGATCTAACAATTAGATCTAGGCTAAACATGCTTAATTGGAAAGAAAATTAGTAAATACTTACTTGTTGAAGTCGTCATTCAAAATTCCTTCCAACGATCCACGAACTCTTCGTGCTTTCTCGATCTCAACGAACTCGAACTCTTCTCACGAATAAGAATACCACAAAAAAGCTTCTCGGTTGTTCTTCTTTTGGAAGAAGGAAGTTAGTGGGAACTTTGTGTTTTTGGTTTTGAGAGGAGAAATGTTGAGAGAAAATTGAGAGAGAATTGATCTCTTCTTTTGGTGAAAATCCAAAAATGAGAGAAAATCTACCCATCCTTCTTGCAAGGATGGTTTAAATAATAGAGATAGGTGGAGTCGAAATCTCCACCTATTTACCATTTTACCACAACTATAGGTTATGCAAATCATATTTGCATGACTATATATTATAAGATATCTCATATCTCATATTACAAATCACATTTGTAATATTGTGGATTTATTAAATTGAATCACATCCAATTTAATATCTCTCAATCTAATTTCTCCTAATTAGCTCTAATTCAACAATTAGGCTAACCTATAGTTTGTTATGAATCTCATTCACGTTAAACTATATATTATATAATTCATATCTCATATCAATGACATAAATGCCCTTTAGTGAACTTGAACACTTCAATTCACACCAAAACATTAACCCTTATTTTAACTCAGTTTCAGCCAACCGAGGGACCTAATGGACCTACAGTGACGAGATCCAATAATCCGAGATTAACCTATCAAACTCTTTGATTCGGTTAATCAACATTCATTAGCTACAGTAACACTTCACTAAAGCCCGTAGTTGCACTCCCCGTCAGTGCAAGAATATTACGTGTCCACTTATATAACCAATGCCCATGATTCGACCCTTCACAGGTTGTTCGTAGACACTGCTGGGTCAAATTATCGTTTTACCCCTGTGTCTACTTCTTGCTCCTTAAGTCCCCACTGCTCCTCTAATGAACAAGAACGTTGTAATGGTCCAACCATACACAACAACTTTCTCGTGACAGTGAGAGGGTGAGCGCCCGTTGTCCAAGCCCTGGAGACAGCACTTGAGGGAACAACCCCTCTAGTTTCCCTAAAGGCGGGAACGAGTGAATTCCATCTCGCGTAGTTAAGTTCCCAACTCACTACTTGGTCCTGTCCCTGAGATGATAAGCATATTGGGCGAGTAACCGTGACCACCCTCACCCGTACTAGTCAAAAGACAGACCCCCACAGACAGAAGTCCGTAATACGCTAAAAATTCAGGTCGAGTCACTAATGGTCATCTACGAAGTTAGTAGTCCTTACTGTCAACGGTGTTACATCAGTAGGTCTAATAATTCGCGATCCGGTCTTGTAGAATCTCATTGTACAGGATGCCCCCACTCGCATGTCAACCACATGAACGAGTCAGATCACCTCGTTTGTATCTTAATACAAAGCGGGTCGCATCCATAGTGTATCCAGGATTAGATCTCCAACCCCTATCCTTATATTATAGACGTTCGGGTAATTTACTCGAACGTGATCCTCCCTGTGTGTCCACTACACACCGTTCAAGTCCTAATTCTCTCATGTATTCAATACTTAGAGCTTAGTTTATTGGTCAAAGTTTGTATAAAATGGGAGACACAAAATGCAGAAATAAATAACTCTTTATTAATTTCAAATATATTTACAAACAGTACGAGATTAGGACAAACATCCCAACAAATTAAAAGTTGATTAATTTACTCACATACACCTAAGTTAATATTGTGATTATAAACTTAGGCTAAATCAATAGAAGAGTTATATTGGTATACATAGGTAAATATTAGTCGATTTATCTAGGTCAATCTCGAATAATATAAAGTGCTGAGTGGGAGGAAATAAAATGTATGAGATACATTTAATTTTTCGACCACAAATCTCTGTTAAAGTCCGCACCGTGAGATCGATACTCGGCCTCGTGGCGCAAATGGGAGCATCCCTTTTCGGATGGTATTTGTATGGATCAATATCATAGTGGATGGAGAGAGTACTTATAGTGAGTGGGAGCGGGATTTGTGAAAACGGGACCCACGGTCTCTTCTTTTTATTCACACCGTGAGACGCCTATGATCCGCCTGCTAGTTTGGCCTGGACCAGACAACCCCTTCGGAGGGCCTTGATCATGGGAGTCGGAACACCGTGAATTCTTGAAAGGGGTACAGTTTCCTTCTTGGTTTTCCTTCTTTGTTCACCTTTCGGTGGCTATTATTTGGACGGATACTTGGAAACTTAAAGATTGAAGGTGACACTCACGGGATTCATTAAGAGTTAGTGGATTCTAACCGAAAAATGGTAACTGGATGCCAAATGGAATAAGAGTTATTTTGGTATTAGGGTCTGGTTGAGATAGTCTCGTCCTAGAGGAGAAGTGTTTTTGTTCACCCTTCGGTGGCAGTCATTCTAAACCATTGGGATATCATTGCAAATTTTTAATGACCTAGGGATCATAGTTTTGCTAAAACTTGATTGGTTTTCAAAAAGTTTTGGGAGACTGACACAAAGTTTTTGTTTTTCAGCAAAGTGTCTAGTTTAATAATAGCTTTACTAGCATCCCACAAACTAGTGGGAGATAATTTCCAAACTTGGGAAAATAATATAAATAGATTCTAGCAACTGACGACCTTAAGTTCGTGCTCACTGAGGAGTGTCCTCAGTTTCCGAGCTCGACCGCATTACGAAGTGTTCATGATGTGTACGATGGATGGATCAGTGCCAATGAAAAGGCCAAGGTTTATATAATTGCAAGTTTATCTGAAGTCTTGGCAAAGAAGCATGAGCTGATGATCATCGCCAAGGAGATCATGGAGTCCTTGTAGAAAATGATTGGACAACAGTTCTTTCAGGTCCGACATGCCTTCCTCAATGACGTCTTCAACACCCGGATTAAAGAAGGGACGTCAGTCCGTGAACACGTTCTGGACATGATGACCCACTTTAATCTGGCGGAGATGAACGAGGTTTCGATCGATGAATCGAGCCAGGTCAGCTTTATTCTAGAGACTCTTCCAAAGAGTTTCGTTCAGTTTCGTAGCAATGATGTTATGAACAAAATTAGCTACACTCTGTCCACCATTCTCAACGAGTTACAGAACTTTCAGTCCTTGATGAGGATCAAGACACCGGAAGTTGAGGCAAATGTTGCCTTCAGGTCCTATCACAAGGGTTGGACTTCTGAGACAAAATCTGTGGCTCCTTCTCACCCGAAAAGGAAAAAGAAAAGGATGAAGAATGGCAAAGCTGACTGCTCTGCCGCATAAAAAGGCAAAAAGGTCAAGGAAGTTGCAAAGAAAGGAAAGTGTTTCCACTGCAATGGGGACGACCATTGGAAGCATAACTGTCTAGAGTTCCTTGCCGATAGGAAGAATACAGGTAAATGTGATTTACTAGTAACTGAAACCTGTTTTGTGGAGAGTAATAACTCTGTCTGGATATTGGATTCGGGCGCCACTAACCATGTTTGTTCTTGTTTTCAGGGAATTAGTTCCTCGCAGCAGCTGCGAGAGGGTGAGGTGACTCTACGGGTTGAAAACGAGGAGGTTGTCTCTGCTCAGCGATCAACACGGTGAAGCCTTATTTCGACAGGAAGTACTTATTATTAGATAATTTGTACATAGTGTCAGGGTTTACTAGAAAACTTGTTTCCATTTCCTGCCTTATTGAACAATGTATTACTGTTTCCTTTGAATATCATAAAGTGTTTATTTCTTTCAAAGGTAATTTACTTTGTTCTGCTTCACTTGAGTCAAACTTGTACGTTTTGAAACCTAATTTGTTCAAAAGTGTTTTGAATACTGAATTGTTTAAAACGATAGAAACACGAACTAAGAAAGTGAAAGTTTCTCCTAAAGAAAATGCCCATCTTTGGCATCTACGGTTAGGCCACACTAATCTCAATAGGATTGAGAGACTAGTGAAGAGTGGACTTCTAAGCGAGTTGGAAGAAAACTCTTTACCGGTGTGTGAATCATGCCTCGAAGGAAAAATGACCAAACGTCGTTTTAGTGAAAAAGGATGTAGACCAAGGAGCCCCTTGAGCTTATACATTCTGACCTCTGTGGTCCGATGAGTGTTAAAGCACGAGGTGGTTACGAATACTTTATATCTTTTATAGATGACTATTCAAGGTATGGGTATATTTACCTAATGCATAGGAAGTCTGAAACTCTTGAAAAGTTCAAAGAGTACAAGACTGAGGTTGAGAACCTGTTAGGTAAAACTATTAAAACACTTCGGTCGAATCGAGGTGGAGAGTATATGGACACAAAATTTCAGGACTACATGATAGAACATGGAATTACGTCCCAACTCTCAGCACCTGGTATTCCACAATAGAATGGAGTATCAGAGATGAGAAACAGAACCCTATTGGGCATGGTATGGTCGATGATGAGCTATGCTCGTTTTGCTGATTCTTTTTGGGGGTTACCCAGTGAAGACAACGATGTATATTTTGAACAACGTTCCGTCGAAGAGTGTTTGGGAAACACCTTTCAAACTCTATAATGGACGTAAAGGCAGTTTACACCATTTCAGAATTTAGGGATGCCCGACCCACGTATTGGTGTCAAACCCGAAAAAGTTGAAACTCCGTTCAAAATTGTGCCTATTTGTAGATTACCCAAAAGAGACTAGGGGTGGTCTATTTTTCGATCATAAGGAAAATAGGGTGCTTGTGTCGACAAACGCCACTTTCCTTGTTGAAGACCACGTTAGGGATTATTTACCTAGAAGTAATATCGTGTTGAACGAAATGGACAGTACATCAGCAAGAGTTGCTGATGGGGCTAGTACGTCAACAAGTGTTGTTGATCCTAGTACGTCTAGTGAAGTCCGTTCCCAAGAGTTGGGAATGCCTCGACGTAGTGGGAGGACAGTAAGACAGCCTGAACGTTACATGGGTTTAGCTGAAACCCAAGTCGTCACTCCTGATCATGACTGCGAGGATCCATTGACCTATGATCAGGCAATGGTTGACGTTGAAAAAGACGTATTGATTAAAGCTATGGACCAGGAAATGGAGTTGATGTACTACAATTCCAACCAGATGGGGTAAAACTTATAGGTTGCAAATGGATCTACAAGCGTAAACGTGGCGTAGATGGGAAGGTGCAGACCTTCAAAGCACGACTATTGGCAAAAAGTTTTACCAAGGTTGGAGCGGTTGACTATGAGTAAACCTTTTCACCTGTTGCCATGGTAAGGTTGATCAAGATGCTTTTGGCCATTGCCGCATGATATGACTATGAGGTATGGACGATGAATGTCAAGACCACCTTTTTGAATGGCAACCTTGATGAGACCATCTACATGGACCAACCAAAGGGGTTCATTGCCCAAGGCCAAGAGCAAAAGGTTTGTCGGCTTCATCGGTCTATTTATGGACTGAAACAAGCCTCAAGGTCTTGGAATATAAGGTTTGAAGAGGCAATCAAATCTTATTGCTTTTATTACAATGTTGACGATCCGTGTCTACACGAAAATCGTCGACAAAACTGTCGCATTTCTGATATTATACGTGGATGATATCCTTCTCATTGGGAATGAGGTAGGATTTCTTACTGACGTAAAGAAATGGTTGGCTTCGCAATTCCAAATGAAAGATTTAGGAGAAGCACAATATGTTCTAGGTATCCAGATAGTCTGAACCTGGAAGAACAGAACGTTGGCCATGTCTCAGGCGTCTAATATTGACAATATGTTGTCTAGATATAAGATGCAGAACTCCAAGAAGGGTTTGCTGCCTTTAGGCATGGGGTTCACCTGTCTAAGGATCAATGTCCTAAGACTCCTCAAGAGGCTGAGGATTTGAGACGAATCCCTTATGCTTCAACTGTTGGGAGCCTCATGTATGTCATGTTGTGTACTAGGCCCGACATCTGTTACGCAGTTGGGATTGTCAGTAGGTATCAATCCAATCAAGGATTAGATCACAGGACAATCGTAAAGGCAATCCTCAAGTATCTTAGGAGAACGAGGAACTACAACCTAGTGTATGGGAGTGGAGATTTGTTCCTTACGGGATACACGAACTCTGACTTCAGACCGATAAGGATTCTAGGAATCCACCTCGAGGTCATCTTTCATTTTGAATGGAGGAGTTGCGGTATGGCGAAGCACCAAGCAGGGATGCATCGTTAATTCCACTATGGAAGCTGAGTACGTTGCGGCTTGTGAAGCTGCAAAGGAAGTTGTTTGGCTTAGTAAGTTCATGACGGATTTGCAAGTTGTTCCAAACATGAACTTTCCAATCACGCTATTTTGTGACAATAGTGGTGCTGTAGCCAACTCCAAAGAGCCTCGAAGCAATTAGAGAGGAAAACACATTGAGCGGAAGTATCACCTGATACGGGAGATTTTGCACTGCGGTGACGTGACAATCACGTAGATAGCGTCAGAGCACAACGTTGTTGATCCTTTTTCAAAGGCCCTCACGGGTAAGGTGTTTGAGGGTCACCTAGAGAGTCTAGGTCTTCGAGCACTTCCTGACTAGTGCAAGTGGGAGTATAGTAAAGGGTATTGCCCTAGTTTATTGTATTACTTTATTGTAATCTATTGTACATTTGAGAAATGTATGTTTTCTCAATTAGCTTAGTCCAAGTGGGAGTTTGTTGAGATGTATGTCCTAATCTCGTTTTGTTTGTAATATTACCTTTTGAAATAAATAAGAGTTATTTCTTTCATCACTTTGTGTCTCACAATTTTACAAACTTTGTCCAATAAACTAAGCTGCAGGATCATTGAATTTATGAGAGAACTAAAACTTGAACGATGTGTAGTGGACACATAGGGAGGATCACGTTCAAGTTAATGACCTGAACGGTCAACAGTATATGGATAGGGTTTGGAGACCTATCCTCTATACGTTGTGGATGCGACCCGCTTTGTATTAGATACAAATGAGGTGATCTGACTCGTTCATGTGGTTGACATGCGAGTGGGGGCATCCTTTGCAATGAGATTGTACAAGACCGAACCGTGAATTATTGGACCTACTGATGTAACATCGTTAACAGTATGAGACTAATAACTTCGTAGATGACCAATAGTGACTTGACCTTAATCCTGAGCGTGTTACGGACTCATGTCCGTGAAATCCGCCCTTTGACTAATACACGGTGTGAGGGTGGTCATCGCATTACTCGCCAATATGCCTATCTTCTCAAGGACAGGACCACGTGGGGAGATGAGAACTTGACTACACGAGATGAAATTCACTCGTTCTCGACTTTAGGGAAACTAGAGGGGTTGCTCCCTTAAGTGTTGTCTCCAGGACAGTGACAAAGGGCACCCACCCTCTCACATACCCGAGAGGGGTGTTGTATATGGTTGGACCATTACAATGTTGTTGTTCATTATAGGAGCAGTGGGGACTTAATGAACAACAACATTGTAATAGTCCAACCATATGCAACACCCTTCTCGGGCAAGTGAGAGGGTGTGCGCCCGTTGTCCAAGCCTTGGAGAAACACTTAAGGGAACAACCCCTTTACTTTCCATAAAGTCGAGAACGAGTGAATTCCATCTTGCGTAATTAAGTTTCCAGCTCCCCACGTGGTCCAGTCCATGAGAAGATAGGCATATTGGGTGAGTACCTGTGACCACCCTCACCCGTACTAGTTAAAGGACAACCCCTGCGGACAGGAGTCCGTAACACGCTCAAGATTAAGGTCAAATCACTAATGGTCATCTACAAAGTTATTAGTCTCATACTATTAACGGTGTTACATCAGTAGGTCTGATAATTCACGGTCTGGACTTGTACAATCTCATTGCAGAGGATGCCCCCACTCGCATGTCAATCACATGAACGAGTCAGATCACCTCGTTTGTATCTAATACAAAGCGGGTCGCATCCACAACATATCCAGGATTAGGTCTCCAACCCTATCCATATACTTTAGACCGTTATGGTCATTAACTCGAACGTGATCCTCCCTATGTGTCCACTACACACCGTTCAAGTTCTAGTTCTCTCATATATTCAATGACTCTAGAGCTTAAGTTATTGGACAAAGTTTGTAAAATTGCGAGACACAAAGTGATGAAAGAAATAACTCTTATTTATTTCAATAGGTAATATTACAAACCAAAACGAGATTAGATATACATCCCAACAGGTTATAAGGGAACGTTCTATCTAAGGTTGGGAGTACTTAAGCTGGCGGTTAACGGAACACCTCCTACCTGGGAATTTACCTGGAGCTTGAGTTGAATTAACCATAGTCTCGTGTTATTTTTAGGTAATTAAAATGTTTCTTCACCTAGAGATAAGGTTAAAAGACCTAGTTATAATAGTTATAATAGGCATAGGCTTAGATAGATTCTTTTAGCCAGAATCTGACTAAATTAAACCTATACCCTAACCTTAGGAGCTTCCAATGGGAGAAAACGAGATGTTCACATCAAGTTTACTCTCACGTCCTCAGGAGTTCTCACGGTGAGTTCCATGCTCAGCTATGTGGTGCCAATAGGGCGTCCCCCTATTGTAAGTTGTCGTGGTTCAATACCAATTTGAATGAGGGAAGTATCCATAGTAAATGGGAGCAGGACGCGTGTCAACATATCCTACGGTCTCCTCCATTAGGTCGCACCGTGATATTTCTATAGTCCGCCTGCTAGGTTGCGCTGGAGCAGCCAAACCCTATAGAGGGCCTGACTATAGGGATCGAAACACCGCGAACTCCAAAAATGGATAGGGTCTCTTAGGTAATTTGCCAACAACGTCTTTCTTAATAGTAGCCTGTTTGCTCAGACCTATTGGATCTGAAAATGATAGGGTCACATTTACGGGATAAGTTAAGCTAGTTAACAAGTCCTTGACCAAACAAACGGTAGCTAAGAATCATTGGGACTTGAGATGTTCTGGTAGTGAGAATTAGCTGAGATAGTCTCAATTCTAAAGGGATCGAATCCCGCAGCAGAAGCGATAGCGAATCGCGTGTTCATGATTTTTTTACATAGATCTAAATAGAAGAACTAAATCTAATATTAAGCACGCTTCACAAACTATAGGACAACAAGATATTACCATTGAAGAAATACTTTCTTCACGAATTCCTCCTCCAATGATCAGGAACTCAGCAACAAACTCGAATCTTGTGATGATTCACCAGTAGATCTTCTCCGTTGTTCTCTAGGTGAGGGATGAAGGTCGGTTCCTTTAGGAATAGGTGTGGAGGTTTTGAGAAAATGTTTCGTTTGGAATTGGTGTGGATTTGAAGTGTTCAAATTTATTAAAAGGGTATTTATGTCATTTATATGAGATATGATTGACATATTATATAGTTTAATGTGAATGAGATTCATAATAAACTATAGGTTAGCCTACTTCGGGCTAATTTAGAGAAATTGGATTGACAGAAATTAAATTGAATGTGATTCAATTTAAAATCCACAATTATACAAATGTGATTTGTATTATAAGGTATGAGATATCTTACTATATGTAGTTATGCAAATATAATTTGCATAACCTAACGTTGTGGTAAAATGATAAATAGATGGAGATTTCAACTCCACCTCTCACCATTATATAATGCCTTTGTGAGAAGGCATTGGTGAGACAATTGGTTCATTTTTTGGATTCTCACCAAAAAGCATTCTCTCAATTTCTCAACTCTTCTCTCAAAAATTTCTCTCTTCCCCTTTACAAAAGAAGTCCCACCACTCTCCCTTTACCAAAGGAGAAAAATCGAGAAGACTTTTCGGAGGTGTTCGGATCGTTCGATTGTTTGGTGAGTTCGTGAACGTGGAGACCAAGAGAGCGAAGAGTTCGTGATCGGAGAAGGATTTCCTGAAGAAGGGTTGTTCAAGAAGTAGTTCTTCTTACTGATTTTCCTTCTTTAAAGCATGTTTAATCTAAATTTTATATGATAGAATTAATTTTAAGAATTATTTTCACAATGAAATCCACGACGATTCAAAGTCATTTTCCGCTGCGAGAGTTTCATTCCCTTTCAATTGGTATTAGAGAAAAGTTTTGGCTTCTTTGTTGTGCAAATTATTTTCTTAAAATTAGGTGGGTTGTGCTTTAATTCATGTGATGAATTGTGGTTTTGCAAAATGCATGTTTCGGTCTTGGCACTTATTTTAAGATTTATTTTATGTTGATGAGATGAATGTAAAGGCCCGTGTCTTTTGGGAAATTTAGAAAGTAAATCGACTATGTAAGTCCGTGTCTTGTATGGTAAGAGTTGCTGTGAAGAAATCGGAGTAGAATCGAGTGAAAAACGACGAAAAACTGCAAAAGAGTTTATTGTTTTGTCGACGGCGTTGAGACGCTATTCATCGACGTCTCAACGATGTTCGTGCAGAGCCAGGCTGAGCTGCAGGTCAGCATTGCAACGCTGAGGTGTTGGGTGCCCTGAGGACAACGCTGCACGCTGCAGCGTTACAGTAACCCAACGCCACGGCGTTGCAACGCTGCGAGCGTAGTGGCGCTTTCTGCGCGATTCGCGAGATGAGTGGCAGATGGAGCAGTTTTTCTTTACATGGGGCATTATTAATTTTTATTAATTAATTATTTATTTTATTAATTTGTAAAATGTATTCTAAATTAATTTTATTAATTAATATTAATATAAAAGTTATATTAATGATAATTAATTCATTAATTTCCTAAAGTGCCAAAATCGGTCCAATTTTGTTATTTATTTATTTTTTGCATTACATGTATGAAATTAATTATTCTATGTGCATAATGTATGTCATATAGATTAAAATCCCACCTTAAGTTAAACATTTCATGGATCATATTTATATTATAAGTGTTATAATATATAGTATGCATGATAGGATTATATTATAAAAGTTATAATATAAGATTTGCATGTTTTAATTTATTTAATATAAGTGTTATATGTCTTAGATTAAAAGCATGCACATGCATTTAATTCATGTGATGAATGTATGTTATAGTTTATTATTCATGTGATGAATGATCAAGCACTAAAACATAGAAATGCATGTAACCTAAGTTAATTATTAGTTTTTAAATGTTTAAAACTTAAATAATTAGATTTAGGTTCTCTAGTTCTAATAAGATTAGAATTAGGAAATCAAATATGACTTATGAATGGTGACTAATAAGTAACTCTATCTAAGGAAGCTTCTATCTAAGGTTGGGGTTAAGTTGACGCTTTGCGGAACACCCCTACCTGAAAACCGATCTGGGAGTGAATTTGGTCTGGAGATTCATAAGTTATAGTATCGTGTGTGTCGTTAATTAAAAGTTAATTAATTTACTCACATAGACCTAAGTTAATAATATGATTATAGACTTAGGCAAATTCAATATAAGAGTTATATTGGTAGACTTAGGTAATAATATTAGCTGATTTATCTAGGTAAATCCCGATCAATTTAAAGTGTTGAGTGGGAGGAAATAAAGTGTATAAGATAGATTTATTTTTCGACCACAAATCGACGTTAAGTTTACACCGTGAGATACTCGGCCTCGTGGCGCAAATGTGAGCGTCCCCTTCGGATGGTATTTGTATGAGTCAATATCAACGTGGATGGAAAGAGTACTTATAATGAGTGGGAACAGGATCTATGAAAACTGGACCCACGGTCTCTTCTTTCGATTCACATCGTGGGACGTCTATGATCTGCCTGCTAGTTTGGCCTGAACGAGACAATCCCTTCGGAGGGCCTTGATCATGTGAGACAGAACACCGTGATTTCCCGAAAGGGATACAATTTCTTTGTTGGTTTTCCTTCTTTGTTCACTCTTCGGTGGCTATTGTTTAGACAGATACTTGAAAATTTAAAGATTGAGGGTGACAGTCACATGATTCATTATGTGTTAATAGATTCAAACCAAAAAATGATAACTGGACGCCTAATGGAATAAGAGTTATTCTAGTATTAGGGTCTGGTCGAGAAAGTCTCGTCGCAGAGTAGGAGTGTTTATGTTCACTCATGGCGGTCATTCTAAACCTTTAGGGCTTCATTGCAAATTTTAATGACTTAGGGATCATATGATACATTTTTGCAAAAAAATGATTGGTTTTTAAAAGTTTTTTACGAGACTGACACAAAGTTTTACTTGTTTTCAGCAAAAATGTCTAGTGCAATCATAACCCTATTAGCTTTCAACAAACTAGTGGGAGATAATTTCCATACGTGGAAAAATAATATCAACACAATTCTAGTAACTGACGACCTAAAGTTCGTGCTTACTAAGTAGTGTCCTCAGGTGTCGGGCTTGACCGGATCTCGAAGTGTTCGTGATGCGTACGATCGATGGTTCAAGGCCAATAAAAAGGCCAAGGTCTATATAATTGCCTTATCTGAAGTCTTGGCAAAGAAGCATGAGTTGATGATCACTGCCAAAGAGATCATGGAATCATTGTAGGAAATATTTGGACAACAGTTCTTTCAAGTCCGACAAGATTCACTCAAGCACTCTTCAACGCACGGAAGTAAGAAGGGACATCTGCCCGTGAACATGTTTTGGACATGATGACCCACTTGAATCTGGCTGAGATGAACGAGACTTCGATCGATGAGTCGAGCTAGAAAAACTTTATTCTAGAGACTCTTCCGAAGAGTTTACTTTAGTTTCGTAGCAATGTTGTTATGAAAAAAATTAGCTACACTCTGACAACTCTTCTAAACGAACTACATAACTTCCAGTACTTGATGAGGATCAGGACACCGGAAGCTGAGGCAAATGTTGCCTTCAGGTTCTTTCACAAGTGTTTGACCCTTAGGACAAAATATGTAGGCTTTCC
Source organism: Trichosanthes cucumerina (assembly GCA_036507285.1). Classification (NCBI taxonomy): domain Eukaryota; kingdom Viridiplantae; phylum Streptophyta; class Magnoliopsida; order Cucurbitales; family Cucurbitaceae; genus Trichosanthes; species Trichosanthes cucumerina. Next base: position 66,444,577 of record CM071838.1, read on the forward strand.
ATGCGCGAAAGGGAAGAAGAAGAAGATGAAAAATGGTAAAGTTGACTGTGCTGCCGCCCAAAAGGAAAAAAAGGTCAAAGAAGTTGCAGAGAAAGAAATGTGTTTCCACTGTAATGGAGACGAACACTTGAAGCGTAACTATCCCAAGTTCCATATCGACAGGAAGAAAGAAGGTAAATGTGATTTACTTGTTACAGAAACCTGTTTAGTGGAGAGTAATGACTCTGCCTAGATATTGGATTCGGGTGCCACTAACCATGTTTGTTCTTCTTTTCAGGGAATTAGTTCCTGGCAGCAACTATGAGAGGGTGAGATAACACTATGGGTTGAATCCAGGGAGGTTGTCTCTGTTGCAGCAATCGACACAGTAAATGTTGGGATTTTTGTCCTAATCTCGTGTTTGTAAATTACTATTTGAAATTAATAAGAGTTATTTATTCCATTAGTTTGTGTCTCGCAATATTTACAAACTTTGCCAATAAACTAAGCTCCAGGGTCATTGAATTTATGAGAGAACTAGAACTTGAACGGTGTGTAGTGAACACACACAGAAGATCACGTTCGAGTTAATGACCCGAACGGTCTACAGTATATGGATAGGATTGGAGACCTAATCCTGGATACACTGTGGAAGCGGCCCGCTTTAGATTAGATACAAACGATGTGATCTGACTCGTTCATGTGGTTGACATGCGAGTGGGGGCATCCTGTGCAATGAGATTGTACAAGACCGGACCGTGAATTATTAGAACTACTGATGTAACATCGTTGACAGTAAGGATTAATAACTTTGTAAATGACCATTAGTGACTCGATGAAACGACCCTAATTTTCGACACAAATCCAATTAGGGACGTCACTAGATAGCACCGTCTGCGCCGAAATTTCGGCAGCATAACGGTGCTATCCTGATGAATCCAAAATTTTTACTTAACTTGTTTAAGCAAGAAGCACTTCTAAGCACTTTTTCTATGCCCGACCTCCTCCGGACTACAACAAAACAGGTCGGGCTCCAGCTGACCACACAATAGAGGCAACAGAAGCAGTAAACAAAAGTTTAACGAGCATGCTGAACAAGGGAACTAAATGAATAAATGTCATGCTCAACACACACAGAGTTCAGAAATCCAAGAGCAATAAACCAAAGTCATAATTCAACTCATAAATACAAGAACTTCCTAAGTTCCAAAATAAAAGTCCCTCTAAGACAAGAGTGGTCTCATAGCTCCGTCATGTCGCCACCGTCGCTCTTCAGCTCACTGTTTGCCCTTACCTGCAACCAAAGACAATAAAGTAGACAGGTGAGTATAAGAATACTCAGTAAGTAGCCCACTCACGTCCAAGTTACAAATTTCACAAGTGCACACACAGAGGTAAAACAGGTTCGCAACCAAAGTATCATAGGGACTCAAGAGTAGACGCTCACGTGTCTACCTCACCCCGAGACTCACCGACGATCCAGATACCTAGGCACCCATAGACGGGGATGCGCCCCAACGCGAAAGAGTAATCACTCTAACGTCCACAGGCTCGCAAAAGGGCGCACTCGACCCTAATGCCCACAGGCTCGCAAAAGGGCGCACTCGACCCTAATGCCCACACAACTCGTAGAAGGGCGCACTCGACCCTATTGCCCACACAGAGATGTCAGCCTAAAGGTTTTGTCTCCCTCGGGGTCACTCAGTGGGTTTGGTAACGCTAGCCTAGGAAGTCAAGCTCAAAGTTTCTCCTAGGCATCCCCTAAATCTTTCCGAGGTCGTCCTGAAACCGAGTCCCTAACCAATCGCCTAACCATCCAACCATACAACCCGCCAACCAAATCTTTGGCTCGACCACCAAGCTAACCACCCGTCTCTGACCTTAACCACCACACAGCTTAACTGCTCGGTTCTAGGGTCAACGACCCATCGTGCACTACCCCACCGTCTCGAGTCTCACCTAGCAACCAACCACGAGTCAAAAGCAGCAGATTCATGACACACAGCAGAGTCAAACCCAACACTCAGAAGCAAGTACAAAATATGCACATAACAAACAGGATAATCAGGGTCTCATGCTCCAAGCAACCATTAACATTCACACAGGAGTTATAAAGTCAACCACGACGACCCTATACTAAAAACTCATTCGCTTACGAGCTTGATGCTTAAACCAACAGCTACTTACCTCGAATAACGTGCACAAAAGATCCTTGCCCTTGATAGCAGCCTCACAAACAACGCACAAGTTCAAATGGGAACCAAGCTCGTGGCCCTACCCTTGAGATGCAATACGAAACTGAACCTAACCAAGCTAATAGGAGCACCTTATGATAAACTAATATGAATTCACAGCAACTAACATGAATTCACAACCAATCCAACACTCCTAAACTCAAACACAAACAAACGGATTCAAGATTGAGGCTTACCCACGATTCATAAGTCAAATCGTCCTCTCGCTCGTCCTCAACCTCGAGATTTCTTCCAAAGACCTTACTCCTTCGCCAACGGATCTGCCCCTGTCCACAAAATAACCACAAAACAGAAAGTGAGAAGCGAATCTATTTGGACAGGAGAGTTAGGCAGAACAAATTCAGATCTGAGAGAGAGAACTGATCTGAGAGAGAAAGAGAGGAAAAGCAGATCGAGTGAGAGAAAGAGCAACACAGATCGGGAGAGGAAGAGAGTAAATCGAGAGAGGGGGAGAGGGATGGTCGGACGGAGAGGGAAGCGACGGTTCGAAAGAGAGAGAGAGAGAGAGACCGAACGAGAGAGAGGGACAGATGGAGAAAGGGAAAAACGAAAGAGAAGGCGGCGAATCGAGAGATGAAAGAGAGAGAGCCGAACAGATCGAGGGAGAGGGAGAGGGAGACGATCGAAGAGAGAGGAGGGAGAGATCGCGACGGAGAGTACGAGGCCGAGAGACAACGGAGAGGGGAGCATCGAAGCCGTCGGCTCGCCGACCGGCGGCGTGGCTTCGACGGACGGGGGCGGCGCCCCCTTGCGCAAAGAAGGAGACGGAACGGAGGGGGGGCGCGCGCGACCCCAATCTCAACCCCTTCCCTTTTTTTTAAACCCTCAAGAACTAGAAAAGAAAAAAAGAAGGGAAAATTACCTTGACTCCCTTCTCCCAAGACGCTCGATGAGGAGCTTAGGCTGTCCACCCCATTTAAAGCGAGATTTAGAAGTTTATTGGGTCCCTTAAGATTCGATAATCAAATTCTTAGCCCAACACTTTAAAAAAAATTACGACATGAGCCCGAAATTAACTTAAAAAGAAATAATAACTTACTTGAAATTACTGGGTGTTACATCCTTCCCACCTTAAGAACTTTCGTCCTCGAAAGTGGCTAGTTCTCAAACAGCTCCGGGTAGTTCGTTCTCATCTCGTCCTCACACTCCCAGGTAGCTTCTTTAAGCTGCTGGATTTGCCATAAGACCTTGACAAGGTCAATTTCTTTGTTCCTCAACACCTTCTTCTCTCGAGCTAGGATTCCCATTGGTTTCTCCTCGTAGCTCAAGTCCTTATCGACCTGCAGTGGCTTGTAATCAATCACGTGGGATGCATCTGGCACATAGCCTCGCAGCATCGACACGTGAAACACGTCGTGCACAGCTGCTAGCGACGGTGGCAAGGCTAAACGATACGCCACTGATCCAATACGCTCCAAGACCTCGAATGGCCCAATGAACCTAAGGCTCAACTTCCCTTTCTTGCCAAATCTCAACACAACTTTCATCGGTGCAACTTTCAGCAACGCATACTGTCCAACTGCGAACTCCAAGTCCCTGCGTCTCACATCGGCATAACTCTTTTGTCTGCTCTGAGCCGTTAACATTCTCGCTCTGATCTTCTGCACAACCTCATTTGTAACTTGGACCAACTCGGGTCCCAAAAACTTACGCTTACCAACCTCTCCCCAATACACTGGGGACCTGCACCTCTTCACATACAAGGCCTCAAAGGGCGTCATCCCAATCGTTGCTTGATAACTGTTGTTATAGGCAAATTCCATTAAGTGAAGGTGCGTATTCCAACTACCTGCGAAATCTAGGGCACAATCTCGGAGCATGTCTTCCAAGATTTGGTTCAACCTCTCAGTCAGATCGTCTGTCTGAGGGTGAAATGTTGTGCGAAAACTGCAATCCGCTCCCAGAGCCTTCTGGAAACTCATCCAAAAGGTGGATGTGAAACGAGGGTCCCTGTCCGAGACAATCTTTACCGGGACTCGGTGTAGCCTGACAATTTCCTCCATGAACAGCTTCGCCCACTTCTCCACCGTATAAGTCAGTTTTCTAGGAAGGAAATGTGTCGACTTTGTCAGCCTATCCACGATCACCCAAACCACCGTGAATCCTCTAACGATTCGGGGTAGACCTGAAATGAAATCCATCGACACCTCTTCCCATTTCCACTGAGGTACCTCTAAGGGTTGCAATAGCGCTGTCGGCTTCTGCCTCGGGGCTTTAACCTGTTGGCAGACTAAACATCTGCTAACAAACTCTGCTACGTCTTTCTTCATTCCACTCCACCAGTAGAACTGCTTCAGGTCCTGATACATTTTTGTACTGCCAAGATGCATTGAGAAAGGGGAACTGTGAGCCTCGGCTAGAACTTCCTCCTTGAGGCCACTTGCATCTTGAACGCATAACCATCCTCTGAACAACAAGCCCCCATCTGATGACACTGTGAACTCACTCTCTTGGCCCGACTTGGCCTGTTTCCACCAATCCACAAGATCGGGGTTCCTCTGTTGGGAGTCTAGGACTCGATGTCTCAGAGTCGGTTGCACTGACAACTGGTTAAACTGAGCCATTTCCTGCCCTACCATCACGGCAATACCGGCACGCTCCATCTCGGCTCGCAAATGAAACTCCTTCGTGACTAAGGCCGACGTGTGAGCTACCTTACTACTAAGGGCATCGGCAACCACATTTGCCTTACCCGGGTGATACAAGATCTCAATCTCGTAATCCTTCACCAACTCCAGCCACCTACGTTGTCTCATGTTCAACTCTTTCTGCCTAAACAAGTATTTTAAGCTCTTGTGGTGTGTATACATCTCGATTTTCTCACCATACAAATAGTGTCTCCAGATTTTCAAGCCGAGGACCACTGTCGCTAACTCCAAGTCATGGGTCGGGTAGTTCTTCTTGTAGTCTTTCAACTGTCGGGAGGCATATGCAATTACCCTCCCATTTTACATCAAAACACAACCCAAGCCCTTCTTGGAAGCATCACTGTAAACCACAAAGTTTCCTGATCCATCTGGCACTTGAAGCACAGGTGCAGAGATCAACCTCTGCTTCAAATCCTGAAAAACTTGTCTCGCACGCCTCACTCCACATGAAGGCATTCCCCTTCCGTGTTAACTGAGTAAGGGGTGTTGCAATCTTGGAGAAGTCCTTCACAAATCGTCGATAATAGCCAACCAAATCCAAGAAACTGCAAACTTCAGTGACGGTCTTGCGTCGGGGCCACTCTGAAACTGTTCCACCTTCGTCGGGTCTATAGAGACACCCTCTTTAGATACTACATGCCCTAAAAAGGATACTTGCGACAACCAAAACTCGCACTTGGAGAACTTGGCGTACAACTGATTCTCTCTCAAAGTGGTCAAGAATTTCCTCAGGTGGTTCTCGTGCTCTTCGCTCGACTTTGAGTAAACCAAGATGTCGTCTATAAATACAATCACGAAGGTGTCTAGAAACTCCTTGAACACCCTATTCATCACGCCCATGAACACAACTGGGGCATTTGTCAAACTGAACGACAACACGGTAAACTCGTAATGTCCATACCTGGATCTGAAGGTTGTCTTTGGGATATCTTCCTCTCTTATTCGCAACTGATGATAGCTCGAGTGCAAATCAATCTTAGAGAACATAGTGGCTCCCTGCAGCTGGTCAAACAGATCATCAATTCTGGGGAGCGGGTACTTATTCTTTATTGTCACTTTATTTAACTCTCGGTATCAATGCATAGGCGCATCAACCCGTCCTTCTTTTTCACAAAGAGTACCGGCGAACCCCACGGAAAGACACTAGGGCGAATGAAACCCTTGTCTAGCAACTCCTGCAATTGAGCCTTGAGCTCCTTTAACTCGGCTGGGGCCATTATGTATGGAGCTTTCGATAACGGTGCAGTGCCTGACTCCAACTCAATACTGAAATCTACCTCCCTAGCTGGAGGTAGACCGGGCAAATCCTCAGGAAACACATCAGCGAACTCCCTGACTACTGGAACTGACGACACGTCTCCTTTCTCACTTCTCAAGTCTGTCACACTTGCCAAGAAGGCCCAAGCCCCTTGACCAACCAACTTACTCGCCTTAAGTGCTGAGATCACCTTGGGAACCGTCTTTGACTCGCTTCCCTTAAACTTAAAGCTCGGTTCTGACGGAGGCTTGAACACAACCTCCCTGCGGTGACAATCGATGTTGGCATGATTTGCTGCTAGTCAATCCATGCACAAAATTACATCGATGTCACTCATCTCCAGGACAATCAGGGTCACTTCCAACGAGCAACCAAGACCTGAATAGATAGGGTACCAAGACCTGATCGGTCTTCACCTTTTCTGTGTCACTAACTCTGCCCCTACAGGGGTTGCAACTGATAGGCTAAAACCTAAGGGCTCTACTTCTAGCTAGGCTTGCCCCACAAACAGTGTAGAAATAAAGGAGTGCGTGCAACCAGAATCAAAAAGTACAAAAGCTAAATGATCGAGAATAGATAGGGTACCTGTGACAATTTTACCAGCACCCTCAGCGGCTCGGCCAGCATTAGCGTACGCTCCTCCTCTTTGACGACCCTCCTTGTTTCTAGCATTTATATTATCTGGGCACGCTGAGGCCACATGGCCTTCCTTACGGCAAATATAACAAACTCTCAAATTTGACCTCTTCTTCTGCCTGCACACCGATGCCATATGGCCCACCTTACCGCAATGGAAATAGACTTTGGTGGTTGCCGGGCAATCTCCTCTATTATGTTGCCCTCCACAGTTAGGGCACGAGCCTCTACCTGCTCCTTGGGCCCACTGTTGCCCCTGCGCTCCTTATCGGTTTGGCCTAGGAAAGGCCTGATCGTGTCTCTTCTTCTGACCTGATCCAGAAGCATGCCCTGCCTCTGATGTCTGGCCAACATTACTCCCATGCTGTTTCAAATCTGCATCAATCAGGGTGGCCACTCGAACAACTGCAGCATAGGTCTTCGGATCGTGGGCAGCTACAGACCCACGTAACCCTCCGCGCAAACCTGTGAGGAACCGTTCGGTCTTCTTCTTATCCGTGTCCACCAATTCTGTAGCAAACCGGGACAACATGGTGAACTCGTGCTCATACTCTTCGACTGACTGATTCGGTCCCTGCTTCAGATGCAGAAACTCAGCCGGCTTCTTAATTCTCATTGCGGTTGGGTAGCACTTCTCATAAAATGCTTCCTGGAACTGGGCCTAGGTTATATGCCCTTCACTGACGTCAATGGACCGCGAGGCAGTCTTCCACCATACATAGGCTCGTCCTCTAAGTGCGTAGACTGCGCACTGGACTCTTTGTCGATCAGGACAGCACATGCGCTCGAATATGTCTTCCACCATCCCGAACCATGCCTCTGCAGCCACATGGTCGACTCCTTGCGCATCGAAGAGAGGTGGCCCGTACTTCCTAAAGTCCCGAAGGTATCTGGCCTCCTCTGTAGTGGCTCCACGTGCCTGGGTAGTCTCTCCTTCGTTCTGAGCTGGAACTGCCTGGTTCTGATTCTGTGCTCCCTGATTTGGGTAGCCATCACCTCAGAAATTGGGTGACCTGATTGAGCAATGTCGTCTGGCTAGCAAGGGTTGCCTGCAGGATCTCCTGGAGTCCTGCCAAAGTTGCGGTAGCTGGCTGTGAGGCTTGGTCGTTCCCTCGCTCCTGAGTGTTTTCATCGACATGCTCCGACGATTCTTCGACAGCTGGGGCATCTTGATTAAGCTCCTCTTGGTGTTCAGAGTGCTCATCCATTGGTGGGTCCACCACCGGGCCCTGGCCACGGGCTCCACGGCCTCGACCTCTTGGGCCCCCACGACCACGCCCACCAGCCACAGCTCTACCTCATCCACGACCACGTACCATACTCTGAGTTAACCACAACAAACTTTAAAACACAGCACCACGGTCTTAAACACGCACGGATTCAAGCATCCAGAGGCAAACAAAAAAACAACTTACTAAACCCGACTTACTTTACAGAAATAAAACCAAGCAAACCTCGAGGTGACGAGGCGACATTCTACGAGAAGCTATGAGGACCAGTACATACGATGTAGGCAAGTATACAAGACCTAAAGACTTTCGCTCTGATACCAACTGAAACGACCCTAATTTTACACACAAATCCAACTAGGGACGTCACTAGATAGCACCCTCTGCGACGAAATTTCAGTAGCATAACGGCGCTATCTGGATGAATCCAAAATTTTTATTTAACCTGTTTAAGCAAGAAGCACTTCTAAGAACTTTTCAATGCCCGACCTCCTCCAGACTACAACAAAACAGGTCGGGCTCCAGCTGACCACACAACAGAGGCAACAGAAGCAGTAAACAAAAGTTTAACGAGCATGCTGAACAAGGGAACTAAATGAATAAATGTCATGCTCAACACACAGAGAGTTCAGAAATCCAAGAGCAATAAACCAAAGTCATAATTCAACTCATAAATACAAGAACTTCATAAGTTCCAAAATAAAAGTCCCTCTAAGATAAGAGTGGTCTCATAGCCCCGTCATGTCGCCATCGTCGCTCTCCAGCTCACTGTTTGCCCTTACCTGCAACCAAAGACATTAAAGTAGACAGGTGAGTATAAGACTACTCAGTAAGTAGCCCACTCACGTCCAAGCGACAAATTTTACAAGTGCACACACAGAGGTAAAACAGGTTCGCAACCAAAGCATCTTAGGGACTCAAGAGTAGACGCTCACGTGTCTACCTCACCCCGAGACTCACCGACGATCCAGAAACCTAGGCGGCCATAGACGGGGACGCGCCCCAATGCGAAAGAGTAATCACTCTAACGTCCACACAGAACGCAATAGAGCCTCGACTCTAAAATCCACACAGATCGCACAAGGGCGACCCACCCAAGTGCCCACACAGAGATCACATAGGGTGCTCGACCCCATGTCCACACAGCTCGCAAAAGGGCGCACTCGACCCTAATGCCCACAGGCTCGCAAAAGGGCGCACTCGACCCTAATGCCCACACAGCTCGCAGAAGGGCGCACTCGACCCTAATGCCCACACAGAGATGCCAGCCTAAAGGTTTTGTCTCGCTCGGGGTCACTCAGTGGGTTTGGTAACGCTAGCCTAGGAAGTCAAGCTAAACGTTTCTCTTAGGCTTCCCCTAAATCTTTCCGAGGTCGTCCTGAAATCGAGTCCCTAACCAACAGCCTCACCAGCCAACCACACAACCCGCCAACAAAATCTTTGGCTCGACCACCAAGCTAACCACCCATCTCTGACCTTAACCACCACACAGCTTAACTACTCGGTTCTAGGGTCAACGACCCATCGTGCACTACCCCACCGTCTCGAGTCTCACTTAGCAACCAACCACGAGTCAAAAGCAACAGATTCATGACACACAGCAGAGTCAAACCCAACACTCAGAAGCAAGTACAAAATATGCACATAACGAATAAGATAATCAGGGTCTCTTGCTCCAAGCAACCATTAACATTTACACAGTAGTTATAAAGTCAACCACGACGACCCTATACTAAAAACTCATTCGCTTACGAGCTTGATGCTTAAACCAACAGCTACTTACCTCAAATAACGTGCACAAAAGATCCTTTCCCTTGATAGCAGCCTAAGGCACCTACAAAAACCACAAACAAAGCACAAGTTCAAATGGGAACCAAGCTCGTGGCCCTACCCTTGAGATGCAATACGAAACTGAACCTAACCAAGCTAATAGGAGCACCTTTTGATTAACTAATATGAATTCGCAGCAACTAACATGAATTCACAACCAATCCAACACTCCTAAACTCAAACACAAACAAACGGATTCAAGATTGAGGCTTACCCACGCTTCAAAGTTTGAATCGTCCTCTGCTCAATCCTCAACCTCGAGATTTCTTCCAAAGACCTTACTCCTTCGCCAACGGATCTGCCCCTGTCCACAAAATAACCACAAAACAGAAATTGAGAAGCGAATCGATTTGGACAAGAGAGTTAGGCAGAACAAATTCGGATCCGAGAGAGATTACTGATCTGAGAGAGAAAGAGAGGGAAAGCAGATCGAGTGAGAGAGAGAGCAACACAGATCAGGAGAGGAAGAGAGTAGATCGAGAGAGGGGGAGAGGGATGGTCGGACGGAGAGGGAAGCGGTGGTTCGAGAGAGAGAGAGAGAGACCGAACGAGAGAGAGTGACAGATCGAGAGAGGGAAGAACGAAAGAGAAGGCGACGGATCGAGAGATGGAAGAGAGAGAGCTGAACCGATTAAGGGAGAGGAAGGGGGAGACGATCAGAGAGAGAGAAGGGAGAGATCGCGGCGGAAGGGACGAGGCCGAGAGAGAATGGAGAGGGGAGCATCGAAGCCGTCGGCTCGCCGACCAGCGACGTGGCTTCAACGGACGGGGGCGACGCCCCCCTACGCAAAGAAGGAGACGGAACAGAGGGGGGCGTGCGCGACACCAATCACAACGCCTTCCCCCCTTTTTTTTTAACCCTCAAGAACTAGAAAGGAAAGAAAGAAGGGGAAATTACCTTGACTCCCTTCTCCCAAGACGCTCGATGAGGAGCTTAGGCTGTCCACCCCATTTAAAGCAAGATTTGGAAGTTTATTGGGTCCCTGTAAGATTCGATAATCAAATTCTTAGCCCAACACTTTAAAAAAATTACGACATGAGCCCGAAATTAACTTAAAAAGAAACAATAACTTACTTGAAATTATCGGAGGTTACACTCGACCTGAATCCTGAGCGTGTTACGGACTCCTGTCTGCGGGGGTCTGTCCTTTGACTAGTACGAGTGAGGGTGGTCCTAGTTACTCGCCCAATATGCCTATCTTCTCAGGGACAGGACCAAGTAGGGAGCTAGGAACTTAACTACGCGGGATGGAATTCACTCGTTCCCGCCTTTAGGGAAACTAGAGGGGTTGTTCCCTTAAGTGTTGTCTCCAGGGCTTGGACAACAGGCGTCGACCTTCTCACTGGCCCGATAAGGGTGTTGTGTATGGTTGGACCATCACAATATGTTGTTCATTAAAAGAGCAGTGGGGACTTAAGGAACAAGAGGTAGTCACAGGGGTAAAACGGTAATTTGACCCAGCTATGTCTATGAACAACCTGTGAAGGGTCGACTCATGGGTATTGGTTATATCAGTGGACACGTAATTTATGCACTGACGGGAGTACAGCTACGGGCTTTAGTGGAGTGTTACCATAGCTAATGCATGTTGATTAACCGGGTCAAGGAGTTTGACAGGTTAATCTCGGATCATTGGAGCCCGTCACTGTAGGTCCATTAGGTCCCTCGGTTGCCTCAATCTGGGTTAAAAGAAGGGTTAATGTTTTATATGAGATATGAATGATATAATTTATAGTTTAATGTGAATGAGATTCATAATAAACTATAGGTTAGCCTAATTGTTGAATTAGGGCTAATTGGAGAAATTAATTGTGAGAAATTAAATTGGATGTGATTCAATTTAATTAATCCACAATTATTGCAAATGTGATTTGCAATATGAGATATGAGATATCTTATATTATGTGGTTATGCAAATGAGATTTGCATAACCTATGGTTGTGTTAAAGTGGTAATAATGTGGAGATTTTAACTCCATCATTTCCACTATTTAAACCCTTCTTGCAAGAAGGATTGGAAGCCAACACTCTCATTTTTTGGATTCTCACCCAAAAAGAAGAGTTTTCTCTCAACATTTTCTCTCAAATCTCCTCCCTTTCCAAAATCAAAAGTCCCACAACTTTCCTTCTTCTAAAGGAAGAACAACCGAGAAGGCTTTTGGTGGTGTTCGGATTTTGTTCGAGGGAAGCGTTCGTTGAGATCGAGAAGCACGAAGTGTTCGTGATAGAGGAAGGAACTTTGAAGATCTGTCTACAACAAGTAAGTAAACATCTTTTCGCTGTAATTTCTTCCTCTTTTTCATGTTTAACTTAGATCTAAGTGTTAGATCATTTTAACAAAATTCAAGTAGCATAGTGATACCTTGACGATTCGATCGTCTTCCGCTACGCGGGGATTTTCATTCCCTTGAAATGGTATCAGAGCGATTTCGATGGTTCTTCGTTATGCACAATTTTTTGTTAAAATAGGTGGGTAATTTACCTTGAATTCATGAAATGAATTTTGGTTTGCAAATTTGCATGTTTTCGATTTTGGCATTTTAGATTTACAATTTTATGTTAAGGGCCCGTTGTTTTTGGGCATTTTGTTGTAAATCGAGTCTGTAAAGTCCGAGTCTTTAGTAGTAAGAGTTGTTATGAATAAATCGGAGCGGAAACGGGCATTTTTTGAAGCAAAACAGCAAAGGAGTTTGTTGTACAGGCGACGACGTTGAGACGTTATTCATTGGCGTCTCAATGTTGTGCCAACAGGAGCAAGGCGCGCTGCAGGACAGCGTTGCAACGCCGCTGGCGTTGAGAACGCTGGGTCGACGCTGGAAGCGGCAGCGTTGCAACGCTGCCCACGGCGATGCAACGCTGCACGCGTTGAGGGGCAGTTCGCGAGGTAGTTTCGCAGACGTGGGCTTAAGGCTTCATTAGTGGGCAGTCTTTTTTTCTTTATTTATTTATTTATTAAATATTTATTTATTTTATTTTATTATTTTATTAAATAATATTAATATAATTGTTATATTAATGTTATTTAATTAAATATTTGCCCCTAGGTGCCAAAATCAGTCCATTTTTTGCTATTTAATTATTTTATGCATGAGATGTATGATTTAATTAATTAAATTCTATGTGCATATTGTATATCATATAGATTTAAAATCCCACCTTAGGTTAAACATATTCATGCATCATTTATATTATAAGAGTTATAATATATAGTTTGCATGATAGGTTATATTATAAGAGTTATAATATAATTAAAATTCATGTTTAATTTAATTAATATAAGTGTTATATTTTTTAGATTAAAGTATGCTCAATGCATTTATATTCATGTGATGAATTATATTATGTTATAGTATATAGTTATTCATGTGATGAATGATCAAACACTATAACATAGAAATGCATGCAACCTAAGTTAATTATTAGTTTTAAAGAGTTTAGAACTTGAATAATTAGACTTAGGTTTCCTATTTTCTAATGAGATTAGAAATTAGGAAATCAAAGTTTAGTCTATGAATGGAGACTGATTAGTAACTCTGTCTAAGGAAGGTTTTATCTAAGGCTGGGGTATTTAAGTTGACGCTTGCGGAACACCCCTACCTCGAAACCGACCTGGGAGTGAATTGGGTCCGGCGATTCTTAGATTATACTTATCGTGAGTGCTGCTAATTAAAAGCGTTTTAATTTACTCACATAGACCTAAGTTATAATGTGATTATAGACTTAGGTTAATACCATATAAGAGTTATATTGGTAGACTTAGGTAAATTTTAGTCGGTTTATCTAGATCAATATTAAAAGAAAAGTGCTGAGTGGGAGGAAATAAAGTGTATGAGATACATTTGAATTTCCAACCACAAATCTCAGTTAATTCCGAACAGTGAGATCTATACTTGGCCTTGTGGCGAAAATGGAAGCGTCCCCCTTCGGGTGGCATTTGTATAGGTCAATATCATCGTGGATGGAGAGAGTGCTTATAGTGAGTGGGAGCGGGACTTACGAAAACGAGACCCACGGTCTCTTCTTTCGATTCACACCGTGAGATGCCTATGATCCGCCTGCTAGTTTGGCCTGGACCAGACAATCCCTTCGGAGGGCCTGATCATTGGAGTCAGAACACCGTGAATTTCTGAAAGGGATACAGTTTCCTAGTTGATTTTTCTTCTTGGTTCACCCTTCGGTGGCTATTGTTTGGACGGATGCTTGGAAACTTAAAGATTGAGGGTGACACTCACAGAATTCGTTAAGTGTTAATGAATTCGACCGAACAATGGTAATTAGACGCCCAATGGAATAAGAGTTATTCTGAAATTAGGGTTTTATCGAGAAAGTCTCGTCCTAGAGGAGAAGTGTTTTGTTCACCCTTCGGTGACGGTCATTCTAAACCTTTAGGATATCATTGCAAAATTTTGAATGACCTAGGGATCATGAAACAATTATGCTAAAACTTGATTGGATTTCAAAAGTTTTTTGCGAGACTAACACAAAGTTTTCTTAATTTTTCAGCTAAAAAAAAATGTCTAGCGCAATTATAGCTTTACTCGCGTCCGATAAATTAGTGGGAGATAATTACCAAAGTTGGAAAAACAACATAAACACAATTTTGGTAACTGACGACATTAAGTTCGTGCTCTCTGAGGAGTGTCCACAGATGTCGGGCTCAACTGCGCCGCGAAGTGTTCGCAATGCATACGATCGATGGATCAGGGCCAATGAAAAGGCCAAGGTCTACATCATTACCAGCATGTCTGATGTATTGGCAAAGAAGCATGAGCTGATGGTCACCGCTAAGGAGATCATGGAGTCCTTGTAGGAAATGTTTGGACAATGATCCCTTTCAGTCCCATGATGACTCGCTCAAATACGTCTTCAACGCACGGATGAAAGAGGGGTCGTCTGTCCGTGAACATGTTTTAGACATGATGACCCACTTTAATCTGGATGAGATGAACGGGGCTTCGATCGACGAGTCGAGCCAAGTCAGTTTTATTCTGGAGACTCTTCCGAAGAGTTTCCTTCAGTTTCGTAGCAATGCTGTTATGAACAAAATTAGCTACACTCTAACTACCCTCCTCAATGAGCTACAGAATTTCCAGTCCTTGAACAGGATCAAGACATCGGAATCTGAGGCAAATGTTGCCTACAGGTCTTATCACAGGGGTTCGACCTCTGGGACTAAACCTGTTGCTCCTTCACGCCCGAAAGGGAAGAAGAGGATGAAGGGGGGTAAAACTGACCGAGTTGCCGCCCAGAAAGGCAAGAAGGTCAAGGACGTTGCAGAGAAAGGAAAGTGTTTCCACCGCAATGGGGCGGCACTAGAAGAGGAACTGTCCCAAATTCTGGCGAGAAGAAGAATCAAGGTAAATGTGATTTACTTGTGATGAGAAACTTTGCTTAGTGGAGAGTAGTGACTCTGCTGGATATTAGATTCGGGCGCCACTAACCATGTTTGTTCTTCTTTTCGTGGGGTTGATTCTCTTACAACACGCCGCGAGAGGTGAGGTGACTCTACTGGGTTGGATCCGGGGAGCTTGTCTCTGCTGCAGCGATAGACACGGTGAAGCTACACTTTGGCGGGAAGTACTTATTGTTAGATAATTTGTACATTGTACCAGGGTTTACTAGAAACCTTGTTTCCATTTCCTACCTAATTGAACAATCTATATGTGTTTCTTTTGAATTAAATAAAGCGTTTATTTCTTTCAAAGGCAATGTTATTTGTTCAGCTTCCCTTGAGCATAATCTGTATGTTTTGAAACCTAATTCGGTCAAAAGTGTTTTGAATATCGAATTGTTTAAAAGCTATGAAACACGAACTAAGAAAGCGAAAGTTTCTCCTAAGGAAAATGCCCATCTTTGGCATCTACGGTTAGGCCACATTAATCTCAATAGGATTGAGAAACTAGTGAAGAGTGGACTTCTAAACGAGTTGGAAGAAAACTCTTTACCGGTGTGTGAGTCATGCCTTGAGGTCAAGATGACCAAACGTCCTTTTAGTGGAAAAGGATATAGAGCCAAAGAGCCTCTTGAGTTAGTACATTCTGACCCCTGTGGTCCGATGAATGTTAAAACTCGAGGCGGTTATGAATACTTCGTGTCTTTCATAGACGACTACTCGAGGTATGGGTATATTTACCTAATGCACAAGAAGTCTGAAACTCTTGAAAAGTTCAACGAGTACAATACTGAGGTTGAGAACCTCTTAGGTAAATCGCTTAAAACACTTCGATCGGATCGAGGTGGAAGTACATGGACACTGAATTCCAGGACTATATGATAGAACACAGAATTACGTGCTAACTCTCAGCACCTAGTATGCCACAACAGAATGGTGTATTAGAGAGGAGAAACAAAACCTTGTTGGACATGGTTCGGTCGATGATGAGCTATGCTCGTCTCCCTGATTCTTTTTGGGGTTACGCAGTGCAGACTGTGGTCTATATTTGAACAACGTTCCGTCGAAGAGTGTTTGTAAAACACCTTTCGAGCTCTAGAGTGAACGTAAAGGCAGTTTACATCACTTGAGACTTTGGAGATGCTCTACCACGTGTTCTTTGTCAAACCCAAAAAGTTGGAACCCCGCTTCGAAATTGTGCCTATTCGTAGGTTACCCTAAAGAGACTAGGGGTGGTCTATTTTACGATCCTAAGGAAAATAGGGTGCTTGTGACGACAAACGCCACTTTCCTAGAGGAAGACCACGTCAGGGATCATTTACCAAAGAGTAAAATTGTGTTAAGTGAAATGGACAGTACATCAACAAGAGTTGTTGATGGGGCTAGTACATCAACAAGTGTTGTTGATCCTAGCACGTCTAGTCAAATCCGTTCCCAAGAGTTGGGAATGCCTCGACGTAGTGGGAGGGCCGTGAGACACCGATCGCTACATGGGTTTAAATGAAACCTCGCTTGTCGCCTCCCGATGATGATCAGTGAGGATCCATTGACCTATGATCGTGCAATGGTTGATGTTGACAAAGATGAATGGTTTGAAGCTATGGACCAGGAAATGGAGTCTATGTACTTCAATTCTGTCTGGGAGCTTGTGGATCAACCGGATAGGGTAAAACCTATTGGTTGCAAATGGATCTACAAGCGTAAACGTGGCGTAGATAGGAAGGTGCAGACCTTCAAAGCCCGACTAGTGGCAAAGGGTTTTACTTAGGTTGAAGGGGTTGACTATGAGAAGACCTTTTCACCTGTTGCAATGGTAAAGTCGATTAGGATCTTCTGACCATTGTCGCGTATTATGACTACGAGGTATGGCAGATGGACGTCAAGACAACCTTTCTGAATGGCAAACTTGATGAAACCATCTACATGGACTAGCCCAAAGGGTTCATTTTCCAAGGCCAAGAGCAAAAAGTTTGTCAGCTTCATAGATCCATTTATGGACTGAAACAAGCTTCGAGGTCTTGGAATATAAGGTTTGATGAGGCTATCAAATCTTATGGCTTTGATCAAAATGTCGACGAGCCTTGTGTCTACAAGAAAATCGTTGACAAAACTGTCGCATTTTTAGTGTTGTATGTGGACGATATTCTTCTCATTGGGAATAAGGTGGAATTTCTTACTGACGTTAAGAAGTGGCTAGCTTCGCAATTCCAAATGAAAGACTTCGGAGAAGCCCAATATGTTCTAGGTATCCAGTTGTCCTAATCGGAAGAACAAAGACGCTAGCCTTGTCTCAAAGCGCCTTATATTGACAAGATGTTGTCTAGATATAAGATGCAGAACTCCAAGAAGGGCTTGCTTTGCCTTTCGGCATGAGGTTCACTTGTCTCAAGGATCGGTGTCCTAAGACTCTTCAAGATGTTAAGGATATGAGACGGATTCCATATGCTTCTGGCCAGGGGAGCCCGATGTATGCCATGTTGTGTACTAGGCCTGACATCTCATTATGCAAAGAGGGAATCATCGGTGAGATATCACCCAATCCAGATTAGATCACCGGACGGTAGTAAAGAAATCCTCAAGTATCTTAGGAGAACGTGAAACTACAACTTAGTGTATGGCGGTGGGGATTTGATCCTTACGGGATACACGTATTCGACTTTCGCACCGATAAAGATTCTAGGAAATCCACTTCGGGTCACCTTCATTCCGAATGGAGGAGTCGTAGTATGGCGAAGCATCAAGCGAGGATGCATCGCCGATTCCACGTGGAAGCGGAGTATGTTGCGCTTGTGAAGTCGCAAAGGAAGTTGTTTGGCTTAGGAAGTTCATGACCGATTTGGAAGTTGTTCCAAATATGAACTTGTCGATCACACCGCTCGTGATAACAAGGTGCGAGAGCCAACTCCACGTGAGCCTCGGAGCCATAAGAGAGGCAAACACATTGAGCGCAAGTATCATCTGATATGGGAGATTGTGCACCGCGGAGACGTGACAGTCACACAGATAGCGTCAGAGCACAACATAGCTGATCCATTTACAAAGCCCCTCACGACTAAGGTGTTTGAGGGTCACCTGGAGAGTTTAGGTCTTCAAGAGCTTCCTGACTAGGGCAAGTGGGAGATGTGTAAACAGGTATTCAATGCTCTAGTTTATTCTATTACTTCATTGTAATTTATGTAAATTTCATAAATGTATTTTCTCCACTAACTTAGTCCAAGTGGGAGTTTATTGGGATTTTTGTCCTAATCTCGTGTTTGTAAATTACTGTTTGAAATTAATAAGAGTTATTTATTTCATTACTTTGTGTCTCGCAATATTTACAAACTTTTCCAATAAACTAAGCTTCAAGGTCATTGAATTTATGAGAGAACTAGAACTTGAACTGTGTGTAGTGGACACATAGGGAGGATCACGTTCGAGTTAATGACCCGAACGGTCTACAATATATGGATAGGGTTGGAGACCTAATCCTGAATACACTGTGGATGCGACTCGCTTTGTATTAGATACAAACGAGGTGATCTGACTCGTTCATGTGGTTGACATGCGAGTGGGGGCATCCTGTGCATTGAGATTGTACAAGACCGGACCGTGAATTATTAGACCTACTGATGTAACACCGCTGACAATGAAGGGACTAATAACCGTGATGACCATTAATGACTCGACACAATCCGAGCGTGTTACACAGTTTGCATGCATGGGTCCGTCCTTTGACTAGTACGAGTGAGGATGGTCACAGTTACTCGACCAATATGCCTATCTTCTCAGGGACAGGACCAAGTAGGGAGCTGGGAACTTAACTACGCGAGATGGAATTCACTCGTTCTCGCCTTTAGGGAAACTAGAGGGGTTGTTCCCTTAAGTGCTGTCTCAAGGGCTTGGACAACAGGCGCAAACCTTCTCACTGGCCCGAGAAGGGTGTTGTGTATGGTTGGTCCATCACGATATGTTGTTTATTAGAAGAGCAGTGGGGACTTAAGGAATAAGAGGTAGACACAGGGGTAAAACGGTAATTTAACCCAACCGTGTCTACAAACAACGTGTGAAGGGTCAACTCATGGGTATTGGTTATATCAGTGGACACGTAATATTCTTCACTGACGGGAGTGCAGCTACGGGCTTTAGTGGAGTGTTACTATAGCTAATGAATGTTGATTAACCGGGTCAAAGAGTTTGACAGGTTAATCTCGGATCATTGGAGCCCGTCACTGTAGGTCCATTAGGTCCCTCGGTTGGATTGAGAGAATTAAATTGAACGTGATTCAATTTAAAATCCACAATTATACAAATGTGATTTGTATTATAAGGTATGAGATATCTTATTATATGTGGCTATGCAAATATGATTTGCATAACCTAAGGTTGTGGTAAAATGGTAAATAGGTGGAGAGTTCAGCGCCACCTATCACCACTATATAACGCCTTTGTGAGAAGGCATTGTTGAGGCAATTGGTTCATTTTTTGGATTCTCACCAAAAAGCATTCTCTCATTCTCTCAACTCTTCTCTAAAAAATTTCTCTCTTCCCCTTTACCATAGGAGTCCCACCACTCTCCCTTAACCAAAGGAGAACAACCGAGAAAACCTTTCGGAAGTATTTGGATCGTTCGATTGTTCGAAGAGTTCATGAACGTGGAGATCGAGAGCGCATAGAGTTCGTGACCGGAGAAGGATTTCGTGAAGAAGGGTTCTTCAACAAGTAAGTGATTCTTATTACTAATTTTCCTTCTTTACAACTATTTAATCTAAGTTCTATAGGATAGAATTAATTTTAAGAATTATTTTCACAACGAAATCCACGACGATTCAAAGTCGTTTTCGCTGCGGGAGATTCATTCCCTTTCAAAAACTATAGGTTAAATTTAATGTACATAAGATGTGCATTAAAACTATAAGTTAGAGGAGAAATTGATTATGATTTAATCTTAATTAAATATATGATATTTAAACATTAATTAAATATAAGATATTTGATTAATAATTAATTTAATTTAATTATTAATTAATTAATTAAAGTTGATGGGAACATGTCAGGAGGGCACGTTCCCCACTTCCCCATTAACTCCCTATCGATTGTGAGTGGGGGAAGCTCTCTTCTTCCTTAACTTCTCGTTGCAGAAGAGTTTTTTTGTTGATCGATCACTTGGGGCAATTAACGAATGGTTGTGTTTTCTTTCACTCTCATTCTAAAATCTCTTTCTTTTTCATTTTTTTTCCCAATTGTTGGCTCCTTCCCACCAAGGAGAGATCTAAGTGGAATCCAGAGGATAAGGGTTTGCCAACTAGTTGTTGTCCTGTTAGAAAAGAAGAGACAGAGGATTTTTGGTTTGTTGTTGTTGTACACTTGGAGCAAGGAGTTGCTGTGAATTTGAACTACAAAGGTAATTATCTAATTTCCTTTAGTTAGAACTTTTACAACATGTCTATATTTGCTTAATCCATTATCAGTTTAATTCCTTATCTCAGTTTTTTCCCCAATGTATTTGTATTTTAAGTAAACCAAAAACAAACAAGCGAAATCGATATTTAAATCACGTTTCCGCTGCTCACGGGTATTAGATTCCCTTCAGGAATAACCTTTGGAGACACTATTCTTCTTGTAATCCTCTCGTCGTCTATGATCTCCATGTTCTCAGTGATCACCTCCAATGATTCTTCTCGGTTGTTCTCTAGGAGAGGGAGAGAAGTAGTACTCTTTTTTGGAAGAGGGATTTTTGTAGAGAAAAGTTAAGAGAGAAAGACCTTTCGCTTAAAATGCAAAACTTGTATAATAACTTAAGCTTCACAATTTGCAACCAAATGGATACTTATATAGGCAATGTGGATGGAGACAAATTCTCCACCCATTATGCCACTTTTTACCAATTATGTATTATGCAAAATCAATTTGCATGATTACATGATATAAGGTATCAAATACCTTATTATGTAAATCATATTTGCATAAACCGGAAATAAAATTGAATCGTATCCAATTTACACATCTCTTAAATTAATTACTCTAATTATGCCTTAATTCCATAATTGGGGAACAATATAGTTTATTATTAATCATATTCACATTAATTACTATATTGTATATCCATTATATCATATATGATTGATATAATTCCATAAATTTAATTTGAACACTTCAAATTCATTCCAAAACTTTATACCCTCATTATTTCCATATTCAGCCAACCGAGGGACTTAATGGACCTACAGATCATGAGCTCCAACTGTTGGGATTTATGCCCTAAACTTGTGTAATTTTGATCAATTAAATAAAGTGTTATTTGTTTTGATAAGATTACAGTCTTGCTTTTATAAATCCAATAAACTAAGCTCTAAGGTTATAACGTTTATCTTGAAATCAGTGTAGTGGACACTATTTGGGTTGAGTTCAAGATTATAACCTAAATAGTCTATGGTATAAGAATAAGGATGGAAACCTCATTCTTGTAACACCATGGATGCGGCCCACTTTATAATTAGTACAAATGAGGTAATCCAACTCATTCATGTAGTTCACATGCGAGTGGGGGCATCCTGTATGAAGAGTTCATACAAGACTGGATCGCAAATTATTAATCTAACCAGTATAACACCGTTAATAGGATAAGACTAGTAAATTATAGATGGTCATTAGTGACTTGACCTGCATCATGAGCAAATTAAGAACTCCTGCTTATAGAGGTTTGTCCTTAGACTAGTATGGGTGAGAGTGGCCTGTAGCCGACTCAATAAGCCTACCTTCTCGGGACGTAACCTCGTGAGGAAGCCGGGAACTTAACTGTGCAAGATGGAATTCACTCATTCCTCTACTGAGGAATCAGATAAGTTGTTCCCTTAAAAACTGACTCCAGGTCTTGAACAACGGGGCCCCGCCCTCTATGAGGGTACGAGTTTAAGGTAGGACCTTAGACTTGTTGTTCATTAGAGGATCAGTGGTGCTTAAGGAGCAAAGAGGTAAATCACAGAGGTAAAACGGTAATTTGACCCAACTGTGATTACGAACAACTTGTGAAAGGTCGACTCATGGGCAATGACTATATCAGTGGACACAATAATATCTACAGTGAGGAGAGTGCAACTACAGGTCTATAGTGGAGTGACTTGTAGTTAATGAATATTGATTAACTGGATCAAAGAGTTTGATCAGCTAATCTCACATCATTGGAGCTCATGATCTGTAGGTCCATTAGATCCCTCCGTTGGCTCAACATGGTAATATTGAGGGTATAAAGTTAGGAGTGAAATTGAAGTGTTCAATTTCATACATGAGGAGTTATATCAATTATATATGATGTAATTGATATAATATATAGTTTTAATGTGAATTAGATTCATATATAAACTATATACTAATGAAAGATTAAAGGAGGGGTAGGATGGTCATTTCCATCCCATTCACCTATATATATAGTTGCATGAGATGCAACTAGGTTAAGACATTGTCAAAACTTTGGTAAGACTTGGAGAAAGTATACCTAGCCTCCTTGTTGTGTTGTTGGAAGAGTTCCAAAACACAACTCTCGCTCACAAAAATATCTCACATCTCCTAAGGGGAACCCACCTTCCTCCCTCACCTAGAGAACAACGGAGAAGATCCGATGGTCGTGTCTTCGTGCGTTGGAGTTCTTGTTGCTGAGATCGTGACCGTGGAGAGAGGAGCACTTGAAGAAAGGTTCTTCAAAGGTAAACTTTTTGCTGTCCATTTCTGTATTTTATGCATAATCCATGTTTTACGTTCATGAAATTTCCATTGTAACTAAATCAAGAACATGCGATTCACAATCGCTTCCGTTGCGGGGACTTCGATTCCCTTCACCCACGATACGAGATTAACTAATCAAATTCTTTGACCCCGTCAATCAATATTCGTTAACTACGAGTCACTCCACTAAAATCTCGTAGTTGCACTCTCCTCACTGTAGGACAAGTTGTGTCCATTGATATAACCAATGTCCGTGAGTTAACCCTTCACAGGTCGTTCGTAATCACAACTTGGTCAATTTACCCTTTTACCCCTGTGACTACTTCTTACTACTTACGTACTACTGATCCTCTAATGAACAACAAGTTTATCGTTCGACCATAAATAATGTCCCTATCGGGCCAACGAGAGGGAGGGGCCCCGTTGTTTAAGACCAGGATTTAGTTCTCAAGAGAACAACCTATCTAGTTACCTTAGTTCGGGAATGAGTGAATTGCTTCTTGCGAAGTTAAGTCCCCATCTCCTTCTAATGTTTCATCCCTAAAAAGGTAGGCATATTGAGTCCACAGTTGTGGCCACTCTCACGGTCGCCTCCCACCGCACACACGTGTTTCCTCTTCATGAACAGAGTAAGTTACGCTGATGCTTTTTTTTTTTTTACTCTCAACTGAGCTTATCCACCGTACATGCGTGTTTTCTTCACGAATCGAAGAGCTAAACAAATCCTCCTTCCGAATCGACTCCGAGAAACCCTTGCTTTGAATTTCAAGCTTCAACTGTACAATCTCCTCGACGAAACTCCTTGTGTTGTTCTGATCGTTCTGCAACTCGCTAAATCACTGAACCCTAGAATTGTAACCCTTGGTGAATACGAAGCCAACCTGAACTGGCTCGAGTGCTTCAACGGGTTCAAAAACGTCGTCAGATACTACTCAGCCGTGTTTCAATCACTGGACACAAAATTACCTCGCAACTCAAGCGAGAGCCTGCAACTGGAAAAGCTCGTACTCGGCTGGCAGATCGCGACATGAGTGATTCTACAAGGCTTTTGTGTATGAAGGTTTTCTTACGGACTTAGAATGCGATCATCTCATCTTGCTTGTGAGTTGAATTAGAATCGATTCATTTTTTGTTTGGTGATATGTGAATAGTATGTGATTTTTGTTTTGGTTAATTTTTATATTTCTTTAAATTAGGCTAAAGCGGAGTTGAAGAGATCTTCTATTGCATATAATTTGTCAGGAGAGAGTAAGGTCAGCGAGGTACGGTGTAGCTCCGGGGCGTTTATTCATAAAGCCAAGGATTTTGTGGAGTTCGATTCTTGTAGTTTTTAATTTTCATTCGAGAAGCATAGTAGTTTGATATATTTTAGCTTGAACTTTTATCTTTTACATGTTTTATAACTTTTTCCCCTATCAAATCTTAGGAATATGTATAATCAATATTATCTATACTTTGTAATATGTATTCTGTGCCTTTCATTGATAATGTAAGAATTGAATGTATTTGAAGTGCACATCATTGAGAATTCTTGATTTCTCTTTACATGCAGGATCATTCCAAAAGCTCTGATGCCTTATGAGGTACATGCTTGTCTCTTCATTTTAGCTAAAATAGAATTCTTTTTTAGTGTTTCTAGGTGCAAAATGTGTCTCTGTTTCAAGTGTTGCACTTGTTTCTGTCAATGTAAATTGTGAGACAGGAAATGATCTCATGTTTGTTGGTCAATTGTGTTGGATGATCTTAGTAGATTTCGGGTCAAACTGTTGGGGAGGTAAGAACGGTTTTGGACATGCATAAGTGAAAAGTTGAATGGCTCGAGAATCTGATGCTTTTATTGCTCTTCCTTGTAATTTTGTGGAGAATTCATGCCTACAACTTTCTACTTTGTTCTACATTATTGTTCATAGTTTCTGCATTTTTTTCAGCTTGTTCATTAGCTTGGAGGATTAGATGTATAGTTTGTTTAATGTATGGTTATTGTTTGTATTAGGAGGGTATGGGACGATGGAAGAGCTATTGGAAATGATAATGTGGGCCCAACTCGGTATCCACAAGAAACCGGTAGCGTAACCCGTGCTAATTCTGTGGTTAAAGATCCAATGTAAGCTAATTTCTGTTAAGCTTATATTGTGGTCATTATTCTTCACAGGTTGGCCTGCTTAATGTTGATGGTATCTGCTCCAACAACAAAGGAACTCATGGAAAATGGGGGTATTTTGAGTCCTCCCATCTCAGTTTGATTGAGTATGCTTGAAAATTGAATTGAGTTTATGGCTATCCTGCATTTATGGTAGTCAATTATTTGTTTATATGACTTATGATAGTTAGGTTTATAAAAGTTACATATTATGCTTATAATCTTCGTTTTGAAATAGTTGCTTGGTGAATTTTTTTGTGGTATGCTTATGAAGTTTTGAATTTTTAGTTCGTTGATTTATGTTCACATGGGGCGTGAGTTTTGGATGTTATAGGTACATTGCGAGATTTTAGGCAAAACTAAAATGTGTTGGGGTGTGAGTTTTGGATGTTATATGTACATTGCGAGGTTTTAGGCAAAACTAAAATGTGTTGCAACTTTTTTGACATGTTTACGTCAATTCTAAAACAAATGTTTTTGTAATTGAAAAGTTTAAGGCAAAATTCATATTTTTATACATGATGGTCGTTGTATGATTTTGTAAATTAGGTTTACTAGGAGAACTTAGCTTTAGTTGTGATTAAATTGTGCCATGCGTATGAAGTATTTGATTTATTTATTTATTTTTATAGGAAACAATAGACATTTTATGAGTTTGTCATGATTAAGCTAAGTTTAAGATAAATATGCTTGTAGTTTTCCTTTTGGAAGCTACTTATGTAGTTTTATAAATGTTATATACTTGGTAAGGTAAAGTTAGATTGTTTGTAATAGTTTGATGAGTTTATCAGTTGATTACGTAGTAAAATTAGATTACTTTAGTTGTTCTAATTATTTGAGTTCGTTATAATTTGATGGGTTTATTTTGTTATGTTCATCAATTTTGTTACTTTAGAAGTTAGTAAAAAGTTTTGGTTGTTTTTGTTATATTTTATTTTATTTTATTTTTATTAAGTTTCAATGAGTTAATTGCAAACATCATAACTTCTAAGTTTAAAGTTGGATTGTTTTAGTTGTTTATAAATTGTTATAAGTTAGATGATTTTCTTGGTATACATATACTTCATTGGTGCCTAAGTTCAATTCTAGATTTTTACATATATGTGTTTAGAAATGTTATGTATATAGTTTTGTAATTTTGATTTGCTTAGTGAAGGTAGATTAATTTTGTTTCTTCTTGAAATTCGGTATTTTGCTTATATAATTGTGTAACTTAATTAATTAAAATTTGATATTATTGTTTATTACAGTTGAAATGGTATTTTAGCTGTTAATTATGTGTTATATAGTTTTGATCTTCAGTTCATGTCTTTTCGTAGGTGGATTGAATCAAACATTACTCTGAATGCAAGACGAAGATGATGAGGAAGTGTAATTAACTTTGGTTTAGTATAAACTTTTGTATCTAGATTAGGTTATTTGTGTTAAAATTACATTGTATTATGAACAAAGTGTAGTTAACCTCAGTTTAATGCTAGTAATTTTTTATTCAATTTGTGTATAATTTATTTCAAGTACAGTTTAAATTATAGCGAAATCTAGGTACATATCTGTTTGAATAGGTAAAAATATCAAATATAAGCAATGTCCACCAAGTTTAAAATTGTTGGTCGGCATTTCACAAACTTTGGTCATCAAGGAAAGGCCGACCAAAAGATGATTAGTTGCCCTTGGCTTGGAAATACCGACTACATTTTTGGTCGGCATATCGAAGTCAAGGTCAACCAAATGTCTTTTGGTCGACCTTTCCTTGATGTGTCGACCAAAGTTTTTGGTCGACATTTTCAAGGAATGCTCGACCACAAAGGATTTGGTCGACATTTCATTGATATACCGACTATAATCAAATTGAGTTGACAAAAGCGTCCCTAACGAGGATCTGTCGACCATATTGCCAATGATCTGTTTTGCATCAGGAAAACGTTTGCCGACGAATTTTTGGGCTTTTACCGCCCATTTGTAGGTCGAAAAATCTCAAATTTATTTCTGGTAGTGAAAGTGGGTTGCATCCATAGTGTTACCAAGATGAGGTTCTCAACCTAATCAATGTACTATAGACCGTTCAGGTCAATTACTTGAACTTGATCCTAGCTATGTGTCAACTACAAACCATTCAAGATCTCCTAAATCTGACCCTAGAGCATAGTGATGGGGATCTGATCCCCTTGAGCAGCGGAAATGTGTTTTAAAGAACGAAATTGCTTGATTGTTATTGGTTGAAAAATAAATACTAGTACATTGTATAAATTTAAATTAAAGGGAATTTGATGTTTACCTTTGTAGTTTAAATTTTGAGCAACTGCTTGTTCCAAATTGACAGCAACACAGCAAGAACTTCTCTGTTCTATTCTTTCAACATGACACAACCAAATGGAGAACCTTCTATATCTCTGAGTTTCTTTCGATCCAATCCTTTGTGGGAAGGATTCAAACAATTGGAAGAAGAAGGGGACATGAGAGAGGATTTTTCCAACAATTCAACAATTGCTCTAATTTTTCATCATCGTTCAAGTTCTCTGTACTGAGAACTTAAAGGAAGAGGTGTCCTTCCCCCCACTCCCTATCGGTAGGGAGTTAGTGGGGAAGGAGGGAACGTGTCCTCCTGACACGTTCCCTCTAATTGATTAATCAATTATTAATTAATTAAATTAATTAAATCATATTTAATTAATTATTTAATTAAATATCATATATTTAATTAAGATAAGATGAAATCATATTTAATCTATCTCACCTCTTATCTATAGTTTTAATGCACATCTTATGCACATTAAATTTTAACCTATAGATTTTAAATATGAATCACATTCACATTTAGATTAATATTTGAACTCTTTCAAATATGTAATTCTCTCATATAATTTAATATGAATCATATTCACATTAAAATTATAATATAAAGTTCCAAAACATTATATTATAATGTATCCATATAAATAAATATATATTCCCTAATGAATTTGAACATTTCAATTTCAAACGATCTAAGAACCCTTTACGAAAGAGAAAGTGGATCTAATGGACCTACAGATCAGAAGCTCAAACGATACGAGATTACTCGCTTAATCTCATTAACCTCCTAATCATCATTCGTTAGCTGCGTGAACATTCCAATAAAGTCCCACAACTACACTCTTCTCACTACAGATATTTTTCTGTGTCCACGGATATTGAACAATAACGACAAGTCAATCCTTCACGAATGTTCGTAGCACCAGCTGGGTCAAATTACCGTTTTACCTCTAGGTTACATCTTATACCTTGAGTACCAGTGCTCATCTAATGAACATTTTGTTTGTGGTCCTACCAACAAACATATGTCCCTCTCGGGCCCATGAGAGGGTCGGACCCTTTGTTCAAGTCCTAGAGACACCACTTAAGGGACCATTCATTTACTTACCCTAGTAGTCGGGAAGGAGTGAATTCCATCTTGCTAGGCTAAGTCCCCAGCTACTCACTCGGTCTTGTCCCCAAGAAGGTAGGCATATTGAGTCGGGGAATCTGACCACTCTCACCCATACCAGTCAAAGAACAATCCCTCGCAAACAGGAGTTCGTAACCTGCTTAGGATTGAGATAAAGTTGTCTAGGTCATCCTAGTGAAATAGAAACCTAACTAGTCAACGGAGTTATACCTAGTGTTTACTGTTTCGCGATCTGGTCTTATGTAATCTCATTACATAGGATTTTCCCACTCACATGTCATCTACATGAACACGTTAGGATCACAGTGTTTGTATCATATAAAAAGTGGGCCACATCCATAGTATTACCAGGGTAAGGTATCCAAACCTTATCCCTTTACTATAGACCGTTTAGGTTGTATCTCGAACCGAGATCTTTTTTATGTACACTACATTCAGTTCAAGAGACATCTTACAGCCTCAGATGTTTAGTTTATTCGGTTTAGGGTTAATACAAGGGCAATATTGTAAATATCGAACAATAACTCTTTATTGTAAATAATAACACTTTATTACAAAAATTAGAACAAAATTACAAACTACGAGTTTTAGGGCACAAACCCCAACAAACTCCCACTTGAACTAAAACTCTAGTGAGGTACATCATAATCTAAAACAGTGGTTACAAAGACACAAATACAATAAACTATGACATCCATATACCCATTACATATCTCCCACTTGCCCTAGATTAGCCTATGTACATATCGCGTAGACTTAGACTTTTCAGATGACCCTCGAACACTTTAGCCGTGAGAGCCTCTGTAAACGGATCAACAATGTTGTGCTCCGAAGCGATCTCTGTGACTGTCACATCCCCTCGTTACACTATTTCTGGAATCAGGTCATACTTCCTCTCGATGTGCTTGTCTCGCTTATGGTTGCGAGGTTCCTTTGAGTTGTCTACCGCACCACTGTTGTCACAGTATAAGGTGATAGGAAATTCCATATTTGGAACAACTTCCAAATCAGTAAGAAATTTCCTTAGCCAAACAGCCTCTTTAGATGCTTCACAAGCAGCGACATACTCAACCTCCATCGTGGAGTGAGCGATGCATCCCTGCTTGATGCTTCGCCATACTATAGCTCTCCTGTTAAGGGTGAAAACTGATCCCGATGTGGATTTCCTAGAATCGTTATCGGTCTGGATATCAGAATCAGTGTATCCAGTAAGGATTAAATCCTTAGTCCCATACACAAGCGTATAGTCCCTTGTTCTCCTAAGATACTTGAGGATATATTTTTAACTGTGGTCCAGTGGTCTAACCCTTGATTGGATTGGTACCTATTGACTATTTCCACTGCATAACAAATGTCTACCTCGTGCACAACATAGCATATGTTAAGCTACCTACTGTAGGGGCATTGGGAATACGTCTCATATCCTCAACTTCTTGAGGTGTCTTAGGACACTGTTCCTTAGACAGATGAACTCCATGCCTGAAGAGTAATAAGCCCCTCTTGGAATTATGCATCGAATATCGGACCAACATTTTGTCGATATGAGATGCTTGAGACAGAGCTAGCATTCCGTTCTTGCGATTCCTGAAAATCTGAATCCCAGGAACATACTACGCCTCTCCCAAATCTTTCATTTTGAATTGGGTCGCCAACCAATTCTTCATGTCAGTTAGGTATCCTACATCATTCCCAATGAGTAGGATATCATCCACATAAAGTACTAAGAAAGCTACTTTGTCGTTGATAATCCTCTTGTAAACACAAGGCTCATCAACGTTTTTGTCAAAGCCATAAGACTTGATCACAGTATCAAATCTTATGTTCCAAGATCTGGATGCTTGTTTCAACCCATAAATGGATCGATTGAGCTTGCAAACTTTTTTGCTCCTAACCTTGGGTTATGAACCCTTCGGGCTGAGATATATAGATGCTCTCGTTAAGATTACCATTCAAAAAAGGCAGTCTTTACGTCCATTTGCCAAATCTCATAATAAAAAAATGCGGCTATGGACAAGAGTATCCTAATAGACTTAAACATAGCAACAGGGGGAAAAGTTTCCTCGTAGTTAACTCCTTCCCTTTGGGTAAAACCCTTTGCTACAAGTCTAGCCTTAAAGGTCTGTACCTTTCCGATTGCATCTCTCTTTCTCTTGTAGATCCATTTACAACCTATGGGTCTTACCCCTTCAGGTTTGTCTACAAATTCCCATACTGAATTGAAGTACATTAACTCCATTTCAAGGTCCATGGCTTTGATCCATAGGTTCTTATCTACGTCATTCATTGCCTGATTATAGGACAATGGATCCTCTACACCGTCATCAGGTATGAAAACTTGAGTTTCAGCTAAACCCAAGTAGATGTCAGGTTGGGAAACAACTCTCCTATTGCGTCGAGGCATTCCCAACGATTGAGAATGAAGAGATTGACTCGATGTGCCGGCTTCTTTATCAATCCTTGATGAATGTCCAGCTTGATCAACAACTCTTATTGACTCATTTGTAGCTTCATTTAATACTAATTTACTACGTTGTTTATGGTTCCTCATGTGATCTTCGTCTAAGAAAATGGTGTTTATCGATATAATCACCTTGTTTTCTTGTGGGTCGTAGAAAAACCCAGCTCTCGTTTCTTTGGGATAGCCAACAAATTGGCATAATCTTGAACGAGATTCAAGTTTCTTTGGGTTTGTCACTAGCACGTGTGTCGGACAACTCCAAATCTTGAAGTGTTGTAAACAAGGTTTACGTCCCTTCCATAATTCAAAAGGTGTTTCGGAAACACTCTTTGATGGAACAATGTTCAAGATTTGAATTACAGTCTCAACTGCGTAACCACTAAACGAGGTAGGCAATTGATCATTACTCATCATTGATCGAATCATGTTTAACAAGGTTCTATTTCTCCTTTCTGACACACCATTCTGTTGTGCTGTATGAGGTGCTGATAGTTGAGATTGGATTCCATGTTCTATCAAATAGTCCTGGAATCTCAAATCCATATATTCTCCACCTCGATCGGATCAAAGTGTTTTAATGGTTTTCCCTAATGCATTCTCCACTTTAGCCTTATACTCTTTGAACTTTTCAAGAGCCTCTGACTTATGATGCATTAGGTATAGATAACCATACCTTGACTAATCATCTATGAAAAAGATGAAATTTTGTACCCTTGGCCCTATAACATTTTTCCAGTAAAAGGTCGCTTAGTCATTTTGCCTTCCAAGCATGATTCACAAGGAGGTAAAGAATAATCTTCTAACTTGTTTAGAAGTCCATTCTTAGATAATCTCTCAATCCGGTTGAGATTTTTATGACCAAGTCTAAGGTGACAAAGATAGGTTTTATTAGGAGAAATTCTTTGCCTTTTACTTTGAGTATTAGCAGTTTTGAACATCTCATGATTTAAAATTGCTTTAGTTTGTTTCAGCTTAAGTACATACAAGTCATTTTCTAACTTAGTATAACAAATATTGACACCATTTTTTCGAAATGAACGCTTCATTAAACGAAAAAGAAATACAATATTCATGTTCAATTAGACAAGAGATAGAAATCAAGTTCCTCTTAATCTTAGTAACTATGTACAGATTTTTTTAAATATAAAATTCTATCTCTAAAAAACAACTTGGCACCTCTCACTGCAAGAGATGAGACGACGTCTCCCGTTCCGACCCTGAGCGTCATCTCACCCTCTTCGAGCTCCTTGAATGAACTAGTTTCCTGTAAAGAAGAGCAAGCGTCATTAGTGGCTCCTGAATCAAGTATCCAGGTAAAATCATCATTTTCTCCTAAGCAAGTTTCAAGAACAAGTAAATCGGATTTACCTTTCTTCTCTTTGAGCTCAGCAAGGTACTTTGGGCAGTTTCGCTTCCAGTGTCTGTCCATGTTGCAGTGGAAACACTTTCTTTTGTCTGCAACCTTGGCTTTTTCCTTGCCCTTATCAGCAGCAGGTGCCTTCCCTTTCCCTCCTATCTTCTTCTTTTGGGTCTTCTTAAGCTCGGAAGATAGATCACAGGGTTTAGTCCCAGAGGATGAACCCTTCTGCAACCTTGTGGAATGGGCAAACAAATTTGCCTCTCCATCAGACTGTCCTTTATTCTTCATAAGAGACTGAAAAGTCAGTAGTTCATTAAGGAGGGTAGTCAGGTTGTACTCTATCTCGTTCATCACCGCATTGCTGCGAAATTGCAGGAAACTCTTTGGAAGAGATTCCAGGATGAAAGACACCTAACTTTGCTCGTCTATGACCGCGTCGTTCATTTCATCCACGTTGAAGTGGACCATCAGATCGAGAACGTGTTCTCTAACCGACGACACCTCCTTCATACTAAAGTTATAAATGTACTTGAGGGATTCGTGCCAAATCTGTCCTAACGATTGTCCAAACATATTCTGCAATGAACACATGATCTCACGAGCTAAGACCATGCCCTTGTGCTTTTTTGCCAGAACTTCAGAAACACTAGCCAAAATGTAGACCTTGGCCTTATCATTGGCCTTGATCCAGCGGTCGTACGCATCCTTAACAGATTGAGGAGCGTTTCGAGTAGGGACCTGAGGACACTCCTCAGTCAGTACAAATCGAAGATCGTCAACAAGAAAAATCGTATTCAGGTTGGACTTCCACGTAGTATAGTTTTCGCCTGTTAAAGGTTCGCTTTTGAGTAAGGCTATAATTGAGGACGACATGCTGAAATTCCAATAGTAGTTCTAATTAGTTATGCCTTTAACCCATTATAAACAAATCAATTTTAGCAAAATTACCAAAGAACCCTAGTGTTTAAATTAAACCTTTATTTTTGCAAGGATACTTCAAGGGTTTAGAACAAAAGCCACTGTCGGGTGGTCAGTCACTCCTCCCCTAAATTGAGACTATCTTAGCTAATCCTCATTACAAGAACATCTCATGTCCCAATGATTCTTAGCTACCGTTTGTTTGGTCAAGGATTTGTTAACTAGCTTAACTTATCCTGTAAATGTGACCCTACCAATTTCTATCCAACAGGTCTGATCCAACAGGCTACTATTAAGAAAGACAACTGTTGGTAAATTACGTAAGAGACCCTATCCATTTCTAGAGTTCACGGTGTTCCGATCCCTATAGTCAGGCCCTCCTAAAGGATTGACTATTCCAGGACAACCTAGTTGGCGGACTATAGAAATCTCACCGTGCGACCTAATGGAGGAGACCGTAAGATACGTTGACACGCGTCCTACTCCAATTTACTATGGATACTTCCCTCATTCACCTTGTTATTGAACTATGCAAACACTTACCGTAGAGGGACACCCTATTGACGCCACGTAGCCGAGCATGGAACTCACTGTGTGAACTCTTGAGGACGTGAGAGTAAACTTGATGCGAACATCTCGTTTTCTCCCACTGAAGTTCCTAAGGTTAGGGTGTAGGTTTAACTTAGTCGGATGCTTGCTAAAAGAATCTATCTAAGTCTATGCCTATTATAACTATTATACCTAGGTCTTTTACCTTATGTCTTGGTGAATAAACATTTTAATTACCTAGATATAAAACAATACTAAGGCTAATTCAACTCAAGCTCCGGGTTAGTTCCACAGTAGGAGGTGTTCCGTTTACCATCAGCTTAAGTACCCCCAACCTTAGACAAAACTTCACCGGTAGAGTTCCTTTATAACTAATGTTCTATTGTCCTACTATAATTTAAAATATTTAAAATACTATGTAAGACTAATTTATAATCCTATTAGAAATTAAACTTAGGTCTAAATTAATTTTAAACAATTTAAAACTAATTCAATTTAACCCAAGTTCCTATGTTTGCATGCAATTCTTTGTTATAGGTTATGGTTGCATGCAATTCCTATGTTTGCATGCAATTCTTTGTTGTGCTGTATTAGGTGCTGATAGTTGAGATTGGATTCCATGTTCTATCAAATAGTCCTGGAATCTCAAATCCATATATTCTCCACCTCGATCAGATCAAAGTGTTTTAATGGTTTTCCCCAATGCATTCTCCACTTCAGCCTTATACTCTTTGAACTTTTCAAGAGCCTCTGACTTATGATGCATTAGGTATAGATAACCATACCTTGAATAATCATCTATGAAAAAGATGAAATTTTGTACCCTTGGCTCTATAACATTTTTCCAGTAAAAGGTCGCTTAGTCATTTTGCCTTCCAAGCATGATTCACAAGGAGGTAAAGAATAATCTTCTAACTTGTTTAGAAGTCCATTCTTAGATAATCTCTCAATCCGGTTGAGATTTTTATGACCAAGTCTAAGGTGACAAAGATAGGTTTTATTAGGAGAAATTCTTTGCCTTTTACTTTGAGTATTAGCAGTTTTGAACATCTCATGATTTAAAATTGTTTTAGTTTGTTTCGGTTTAAGTACATACAAGTCATTTTCTAACTTAGTATAACAAATATTGCCACCATTTTTTCGAAAATGAACGCTTCATTAAACGAAAAAGAAATACAATATTCATGTTCAATTAGACAAGAGATAGAAATCAAGTTCCTCTTAATCTTAGTAACTATGTACAGATTTTTTTAAATATAAAATTCTATCTCTAAAAAACAACTTGGCACCTCTCACTGCAAGAGATGAGACGACGTCTCCCGTTCCGACCCTGAGCGTCATCTCACCCTCTTCGAGCTCCTTGAATGAACTAGTTTCCTGTAAAGAAGAGCAAGCGTCATTAGTGGCTCCTGAATCAATTATCCAGGTAAAATCATCATTTTCTAGTAAGCAAGTTTCAAGAACAAGTAAATCGGATTTACCTTTCTTCTCTTTGAGCTCAGCAAGGTACTTTGGGCGCTTTAACTTTCGTTAATCTGTCCATGTTGCAGTGGAAACACTTTCTTTTGTCTGCAACCTTGGCTTTTTCCTTGCCCTTATCAGTAGCAGGTGCCTTCTCTTTCCCTCCTATCTTCTTCTTTTGGGTCTTCTTAAGCTCGGAAGATAGATCACAGGGCTTAGTCCCAGAGGCTGAACCCTTCTGCAACCTTGGGGAATGGGCAAACAGATTTGCCTCTCCATCAGACTGTCCTTTATTCTTTATAAGAGACTGAAAAGTCAGTAGTTCATTAAGGAGAGTAGTCAGGTTGTACTCTATCTCGTTCATCACCGCATTGCTGCGAAATTGCAGGAAACTCTTTGGAAGAGATTCCAGGATGAAAGACACCTAACTTTGTTCGTCTATGACCGCGTCGTTCATTTCATCCACGTTGAAGTGGACCATCAGATCGAGAACGTGTTCTCTAACCGACGACCCCTCCTTCATACTAGAGTTATAAATGTACTTGAGGGATTCGTGCCAAATCTGTCCTGACGATTGTCCAAACATATTCTGCAATGAACACAAGATCTCACGAGCTAAGACCATGCCCTTGTGCTTTTTTGCCAAAACATCAGAAACACTAGCCAAAATGCAGAACTTGGCCTTATTGGGCCTTGATCCAGCGATCGTACGCATCCTTAACAGATTGAGGAGCGTTTCGAGTAAGGACCTGAGGACACTCCTCAGTCAGTACAAATCGAAGATCGTCAACAAGAAAAATCGTATTCAGGTTGGACTTCCACGTAGTATAGTTTTCGCCTGTTAAACGTTCGCTTTTGAGTAAGGCTATAATTGAGGACGACATGCTGAAATTCCAAAAGTAGTTCTAATTAGTTATGCCATTAACCCATTATAAACAAATCAATTTTAGCAAAATTACCAAAGAACCCTAGTGTTTAAATTAAACCTTTAATTTTGCAAGGATACTTCAAGGGTTTAGGACAAAAGCCACTGTCGGGTGGTCAGTCACTCCTCCCCTAAATTGAGACTATCTTAGCTAATCCTCATTACAAGAACATCTCATGTCCCAATGATTCTTAGCTACCGTTTGTTTGGTCAAGGATTTGTTAACTAGCTTAACTTATCCCGTAAATGTGACCCTACCATTTTCTATCCAACAGGTCTGATCCAACAGGCTACTATTAAGAAAGACAACTATTGGTAAATTACGTAAGAGACCCTATCCATTTCTAGAGTTCATGGTGTTCCGATCCCTATAGTCAGACCCTCCTAAAGGATTGACTATTCCAGGACAACCTAGCTGGCGGACTATAGAAATCTCATCGTGCGACCTAATGAAGGAGACCGTAAGATACGTTGACATGCGTCCTACTCCAATTTACTATGGATACTTCCCTCATTCACCTTGTTATTGAACTATGCAAACACTTACCGTAGAGGGACACCCTATTGACGCCACGTAGCCGAGCATGGAACTCACGGTGTGAACTCTTCAGGACGTGAGAGTAAACTTGATGCGAACATCTCGTTTTCTCCCACTGAAGTTCCTAGGGTTAGGGTGTAGGTTTAACTTAGTCGCATGCTTGCTAAAAGAATCTATCTAAGTCTATGCCTATTATAACTATTATACCTAGGTCTTTTACCGTATGTCTTGGTGAATAAACATTTTAATTACCTAGATATAAAACAATACTAAGGTTAATTCAACTCAAGCTCCGGGTTAGTTCCACAGTAGGAGGTGTTCGTTTACTATCAGCTTAAGTACCCCCAACGTTAGACAAAACTTCACCGGTAGAGTTCCTTTATAACCAATGTTCTATTGTCCTACTATATTTTAAACTATTTAAAATACTATGTAAGACTAATTTATAATCCTATTAGAAATTAAACTTAGGTCTAAATTAATTTTAAACAATTTAAAACTAATTCAATTTAACCCAAGTTCCTATGTTTGCATGCAATTCTTTGTTATAGGTTATGGTTGCATGCAATTCCTATGTTTGCATGCAATTCTTTGTTGTGCTGTATTAGGTGTTGATAGTTGAGATTGGATTCCATGTTTTATCAAATAGTCCTGGAATCTCAAATCCATATATTCTCCACCTCGATCGGATCAAAGTGTTTTAATTGTTTTCCCTAATGCATTCTCCACTTCAGCCTTATACTCTTTGAACTTTTCAAGAGCCTCTGACTTATGATGCATTAGGTATAGATAACCATACCTTGAATAATCATCTATGAAAAAGATGAAATTTTGTACCCTTGGCTCTATAACATTTTTCCAGTAAAAGGTCGCTTAGTCATTTTGCTTTCCAAGCATGATTCACAAGGAGGTAAAGAATAATCTTCTAACTTGTTTAGAAGTCCATTCTTAGATAATCTCTCAATCTGGTTGAGATTTTTATGACCAAGTCTAAGGTGACAAAGATAGGTTTTATTAGGAGAAATTCTTTGCCTTTTACTTTGATATTAGCAGTTTTGATCATCTCATGATTTAAAATTACTTTAGTTTGTTTCGGTTTAAGTACATACAAGTCATTTTCTAACTTAGTATAACAATTATTGACACCATTTTTTATAAATGAACGCTTCATTAAATGAAAAAGAAATACAATATTCATGTTCAATTAGACAAGAGATAGAAATCAAGTTCCTCTTAATTTTAACAACTTGGCACCTCTCACTGCAAGAGATGAGACGACGTCTCACGTTCCGACCCTGAGCGTCATCTCACCCTCTTCGAGCTCCTTGAATGAACTAGTTCCCTGTAAAGAAGAGCAAACGTCATTAGTGGCTCCTGAATCAAGTATCCAGGTAAAATCATCATTTTCTACTAAGCAAGTTTCAGGAACAAGTAAATCAAATTTACCTTTCTTCTCTTTGAGCTCAGCAAGGTACTTTGGGTAGTTTTGCTTCTAGTGCCTGTCCATGTTGCAGTGGAAACACTTTCTTTTGTCTGCAACCTTGGGTTTTCCCATGCCCTTATCAACAGCAGGTGCCTTCTCTTTCCCTCCTATCTTCTTCTTTTGGGTCTTCTTAAGCTCAGAAGATGAATCACAGGGCTTAGTCCCAGAGGATGAACCCTTCTGGAACCTTCTGGAATGGGCAACAGATTTGCCTCTCCATCAGACTGTCCCTTATTCTTCATAAGAGACTGAAAAGTCTGCAGTTCATTAAGAAGAGTAGTCAGGTTGTACTCTATCTCGTTCATCACCGCATTGCTGCGAAATTGCAGGAAACTCTTTGGAAGAGATTCCAAGATGAACGACACCTGACTTTGCTCGTCTATGACCGCGTCGTTCATTTCATCCACGTTGAAGTGGACCATCAGATCGAGAACGTGTTCTCTAACCGACGATCCCTCCTTCATACTAGAGTTATAAACGTACTTGAGGGATTCGTGTCAAAGCTGACATGACGATTGTCCAAACATATTCTACAATGAACACATGATCTCATGAGCTAAGACCATGCCCTTGTGCATTTTTGCCAGAACATCAAAAACACTAGCCAAAATGTAGACCTTGGCCTTATCATTGGCCTTGATCTAGCGGTCGTATGCATCTTTAACAGATTGAGGAGCGTTTCGAGTAGGGACCTGAGGACACTCCTCAGTCAGTACAAATCGAAGATCGTCAACAAGAAAAATCGTATTCAGGTTGGACTTCCACATAGTATAGTTTTCGCCTGTTAAACATTTGCTTTTGAGTAAGGCTATAATTGAGGACGACATGTTGAAATTCCAAAAGTAGTTCTAATTAGTTATGCCTTTAACCCATTATAAACAAATCAATTTTAGCAAAATTACCAAAGAACCCTAGTGTTTAAATTAAACCTTTAATTTTGCAAGGATACTTCAAGGGTTTAGAACAAAAGCCACCGTCGGGTGGTCTGTCACTCCTCCCCTAAATTGAGACTATCTTAGCTAATTCTCATTACCAGAACATCTCATGTCCCAATGATTCTTAGCTACCGTTTGTTTCGTCAAGGATTTGTTAACTAGCTTAACTTATCCCGTTAATGTGACCCTACCATTTTCTGATCCAATAGGTATGTCCAACAGGCTACTATTAAGAAAGACAACTGTTGGCAAATTACCTAAGAGACCCTATCCATTTCTAGAGTTCACGGTGTTCCGATCTCTATAGTCAGGCCCTCCTAAAGGATTGGCTATTCCAAGACAACCTAGCTGGCGGACTATAGAAATCTCACCGTGCGACCTAATGGAGGAGACCGTAAGATACGTTGACACGCGTCCTACTCCAATTTACTATGGATACTTCCCTCATTCACCTTGTTATTGAACTATGTAAACACTTACCGTAGAGGGACGCCCTATTGACGCCACGTAGCCGAGCATGGAATTCACGGTGTGAACTCTTGAGGACGTGAGAGTAAACTTGATGCGAACATCTCGTTTTCTCCCACTGAAGTTCCTAAGGTTAGGGTGTAGGTTTAACTTAGTCGAATTCTTGCTAAAAGAATCTATCTAAGTCTATGTCTATTATAACTATTATAACTAGGTCTTTTACCTTATGTCTTGGTGAATAAACATTTTTGTTTCCTTGATATAAAACAAGACTAAGGTTAATTTAACTCAAGCTCCGGGTCAGTTCCACAGTAGGAGGTGTTCCGTTTACCGTCAGCTTAAGTACCCCCAACCTTAGACAAAACTTCACCGGTAGAGTTCCTTTATAACCAATCTTCTATTGTCCTACTATATTTTAAACTATTTAAAATACTATGTAAGACTAATTTATAATCCTATTAGAAATTAAACTTAGGTCTAAATTAATTTTAAACAATTTAAAACTAATTCAATTTAACCCAAGTTCCTATGTTTGCATGCAATTCTTTGTTATAGGTTATGGTTTCTAAAACCCTTTTTATTTATAACTTTTATAAATTTTAATAATTAACCTATGACAAGAAATTATATTATAAAACCAACAAATAATTTCAAATTGGAATTATAAAAAATAATCAACTAATTGAATAACGCAAATTACTTAAATAAAATAACATTTATTTTAAACTAAGTAATTTCATGCTCCATGCAATTTATTTTCGATATAATCTAATTATAACAATTATAATTAATTACCCATGAAAAATAAATTAATCATGCATTTCTACCATATTTATATAACACTTATACAAAAAAATGCATGAACATGCTTATCCAAAGGTGAGAAAAATTCAAAATGACATTCGTAAAGAAAAATAGTTGTAAAACCGAAAAAAAATTGGCCCCTATAATGCAAAAAAAATAAAATTACATTAATTTTATTACAAAACCGGTCCAAAACTCCTTGAACCGGGCTCAGACCGCTCGAACTGAACAAAAATCGATCCGTACCACCCAAAAGAGGTCTGCACCTTCAGGTTGGCGAAACGCTGATGGGAGTGTTGCAACGCCACCTCATCTCGCGCGCACGCCTAGCATCGAGAAGCGTTACAACGCGGGAGGCGTTACGCAGCTGCGCCGACCCCTTGATCTTCCGCATCCATAGGGTCTACGACATTGCGACGCCGTTCCTCAGCGTTGCAACACTGATGAACGACGTTGCAACGCTTCTGGTAGCGTTGCAACGTTGTTGTTTCTGCAGCAGCATTTTCCTTCGAACACATTAACTTGAAATGCGAAATCTCCCTCGATACTCATCCGAATTACACGAAACTGGTCCCAAACGACTCACAACTCAATTACAGACTCGATTATGCACTTAATTGCCCAAATCACAGGAGCATTTACATTTAAATTGATCAAATCAAAGTAAAAACTAAGGCCAAAATTTTCCTAAACAGTTTTACATCAAACCATAATGCAATTCCCCCCTAACCACTATAAATTTGTTTCAACCAAAACAAAACAAACATTGCTCGGATACCAATTGATGGGGATATGATCCCCTTGAGCAGCGAAAATGTCTTTTAAAGAACGAAATTGCTTGATTGTTATTTGTTGAAAAACAAATACCAGTAGATTGTGTAAAATACAAATATAAGCATTTTATTCCTAATCTAATTAGGCATGGAACTAAACAAGCAAACATGTTGTGCAATAAATTTAAATTAAAAGGAATTCGAAGTTTATCTTTATAGTTTCAAGTTTGAGCAACTGCTTATTCCAAATTGACCGCAACACAACAAGAACATCTCTGTTTATTCTTTCAACATGACACAACCAAATGGAGAACCTTCCATATCTCTGAGTTTCTTTCGATCCAATCCTTTGAGGAAAGGATTCCAACAATTGGAGGAGAAGGGGATTTGAGAGAAGGATTTTTCCAGGAATTCAACAATTCCTCTAAATTTTCATCATCAATCAAGTTCTCTATATTGAGAACATAAAGGAAGAGGTGTCCTCCCCCCCTCCCTGCCCTATCGATAGGTAGTTACTGGGGAAGGAGGGAACATGTCCTCCTGACACGTTCCCTCTAATTGATTAATCAATTACTAATTAATTAAATATCATATATTTAATTAACATAAGATTAAATCATATTTAATCTATCTCACCTCTTATCTATAGTTTTAATGCACATCTTATGCACATTAAATTTTAACCTATAGTTTTTAAATATGAATCACATTCACATTTAGATTAATATTTGAATACTTTCAAATATATAATTCTCTCCTATCATTTAATATGAATCATATTCACATTAAATTTATAATATAAAGTTCCAAAACATTATATTATAATGTATCCATATAGATAAATATATATTCCCTAATGAATTTGAACATTTCAATTTCAAACGATCTAAGAATCCTTTACGAGGTAAAAGGTGGACCTAATGGACATACAGATCAGAATTTCCAATGATACGAGATTACTCGGTTAATCTCATTAACCTCCCAATCAACATTCGTTAGCTGCGGGAACACTCCACTAAAGTCCCACAGCTGAACTCTTCTCACTGCAGATATTTTTCTGTGTCCACGGATATTGACCAATAACGACAAGTCAATCCTTCACGAATGTTTGTAACACCACCAGGTCAAATTAAATTCTTTATTTTACCCACAGTTACATCTTGTACCTTAAGTACCAGTGCTCCTCTAATGAACAATTTGTTTGTGGTCCTACCAACAAACAGAAGTCCCTCTCGAGCCGATGAGAGGGTCGGACCCTTTGTTCAATCCCTGAGACACCACTTAAGGGAACATTCATCTACTTACCCTAGTAGTCGGGAAGGAGTGAATTCCATCTATCTAGGCTAAGTCCCAAGTTGCTCACTCGGTCTTGTCCCTAAGAAGGTAGGCATATTGAGTTGGTGAATCTGGCCACTCTCACCCATACTAGTCAAAGGACAATCCCTCGCAAACTGGAGTTTGTAACTTGCTAAGGATTGAGATCAAGTTGTCTAGGTCATCCTAGTGAAATAGAAACCTAACTAGTCAACGGAGTTATATCTGGTGGTTACTATTTCACGATCTGGTCTTATGTAATCTCATTACATAGGATATCCCCACTCACATGTCATCTACACGAACACGTTAGGATCACAGTGTTTGTATCATATACGAAGTTGGTCACATCCATAGTATTACCATGGTAAGGTACCCAAACCTTATCCCCTTACTATAGACCCTTTTGGTTGTATCTCAAACCAAGATCCTTTTTATGTACACTACATACAGCTCAAGAGACATCTTACAACCTTGGATGTTTAGTTTATTTGATTTAGGGTTAAAACAAGGGCAATATCGTAACTATCGAACAATAACTTTTTATTGTAAATAATAACACTTTATTACAAAAATTAGAACAAAATTACAAACTACGAGTTTTAGGGCACAAACCCAACATTTAGTTTATTGGATTTAAGTTTGTAATAGCGAGAATACAAGATTTAAGGAAAAAAATAACACTTTTTCTCATTTCCTTGAACAATTACAAATACACGAGTTTATGGCATAAATACCAACTGTAACGCCCCTACTTTTCTATGACTAAACTCTTAGGGACATCACTATACATGCATGCATTTATAGGCCAGGAGATAAACAGATCTTAAAAGAAAACCTCCAACTAAAATAAATTGTTTTAGGGATCCCAAATAAATCGTTTTAAAAAGCAGATAAAAGGAGCGATTTAACATGGCCTATTAAAAATCACATGAAGTAAATTTAAACTCCAAACAAAAGACATAAAGAGACAACATCAGTTATTAAAGAAATGTGCGGAAAACATGTCTATTCCCATGGTCCGGGCAACGCGCCTCCGTCACTCGCCCTGCACGTCCTTAGCCTTACCTGAAAAACATTTTTAAAAGAAAGGGTGAGTATTGCAAAACAATACCCAGTAAGTGACCTCGCTACCGAGGTTTGGGATATGCATACACATACAATCATGACTTTTAAACTTGTTCAAAATGTACATATCACGGGACCTAAAACTTTCTCATATTGTCGTCTTTAATCCATGACTTCCTTTTTTTGTTTGTGTGGCGGATTGGTCATCCCGAGTCATATCATTTTGAGTCCCTCACGGACCCTGTAATAATTTGAGTCCTCACGCACTCTCTGTAATAATTTGAGTCCTCACGGACCCACTGTAATTTGACCCATAGGGTCTCTATTGCATGTTTGACCATGCACATAATGCTCTCAGGAGACCAATGTCCACACTTTTCATTAATTCATTTCATGACATACATAACATGCATGAGGTCCCATCATTCATCATAACTATAGTGTACATGCCACAACCATTATCAATAATATGCAAATCATGACTTTTCACATCGATAGGGCGTAATACTCGCATTATACAAATCATGCAATATTCTCATAGATAATACTCAGACTATCCTCACATGAAATACTTTGGAATATCCTTACATAAAATGCAAAGGCATTCTCGCATAAAATACTAGATTATTCTCGCATAAAATATTGAGATATCTTCTCATAGAATATCAAAGTATTTTTCACATAAAATCTCGGATATTCTCATATAAAAATCATTAAATCCTTTTAAGTAAAATATCGTACTAATTTCACATAAAATATTGAAGTTCGTTTCTTTAATCCCATTAAAAGATTCGGCACAAGGTCCCTTACGTTAGTTCCGATTTCGCTCCAAAACCTAATCGAACTCCTTGCCTACTCTTCCTTTTAGTGGGACTCCGATTCACACAACAATTCAAATTATTCACCGAGCCTTCACTAAATCCATAATTGTAGAAGTACCTAAATCAAGTCCTTACAATTTCATGCCTCGCTTACCTCGGGTTCAACGCGAGGACTCAATATTCCTTAGTTTGTTTTGGCGTTTGACCTCCAAATTCCGCTCC
Organism: Trichosanthes cucumerina; assembly: GCA_036507285.1. Lineage (NCBI taxonomy): Eukaryota > Viridiplantae > Streptophyta > Magnoliopsida > Cucurbitales > Cucurbitaceae > Trichosanthes > Trichosanthes cucumerina. The sequence goes on from CM071838.1 coordinate 66,489,166, forward strand.
AAGTTTAATCCCTACAAATTGTGTTCGAAATAGTAACTTAGGCTCTCGGTTATACGCTTAGATAATCAATAGGTCAAGAATAATCCTCAATCAAGTACGAAACTTAAACCGATCGCTCACCGGGCTGAACTCGTAGCTATTGTACGATTCTTTGGCCGGCGTTGTAGAGCTCGGCACGGCGACATCGCCTTGCTCGTCGTACACTCCGGCAAAAAAGCCAGTGCGCCACCGTAAAATCGCACGTGGGAGGGCGGCCGGCGATCGGAGCGGAGCGGGGCCGAACGGTTCACGAGCGGCGGCGGCGGGCGCGGTGCGTGAGGAGGTCCGGCCGCCAAAGCTTCGATGGCGTGATTTCACGGTGGCCGGCGCGCGCATGAGCCCACTCAACGGTGAAGGCCATCGCTCGAACGCCTCACGCGTCGGCGGCCGCCGAGGCTTCGTGAGATTCGGCGCGAGACTGCGATGCGTGGAGGCCGTCAGAAGCCGCGCGCACCGACGGAACGGCAACTCGTGAGGCCCGGTGGATCTTCGCGGGCGTGAGCAGCTGGGACGGCTGTCGACGGGAGCTGCTACGCAAGGACTTCGTGGATTCGGCCGCGAGAGCTGCCGCACCAAAGCCAAAGGTAGTCGTAGTTTCCGTCGGTCGGCTCGTCGGCGGCGGTGGCACTTAGAGGTGGTCGTCGGCTAAGCAAGTAAGGGTTGAAGACAAGGAGCTTAGGTTAGGGGTTTTGCTAGGGTTAGGGTTTTGCTTCAAGGAGTTTAGGGTTTAGAGGAGAAGAAGAGAATTGTTAGGCTTAGGGTTAGGGTTTTGATTTCTCCTTCTTTTGGTTGGGACTTAAGGATGTTAAATACCATGCATTAGGTTAAAATTCAAATGCCAATTACACCTTCATTTAGACATTAATAACCAAAGCGCCCTTGCAATTTCCTTTTCCTTTAATTTAATAAATAATCTCATCTTAAAAGGAACAATTCACTTAAACTAAACAAAATTAAGGCCTCACTCTCGCCGAGCTTGATTAAAATCACTAATCCAACTAAACACAGCGGTTAATAGAGCGTTAAATACAATAAATAATAGTACCTGTGATGGTGGTCGTCACAATCTTCCCTCCTTAAGAACTTTCGTCCTCGAAAGTTCCTATTCTTGAAATAGCTCTGGTATTTAGCTCGCACCTCTGCTTCTCGCTCCCAGGTAGCTTCTTCCGTGCGGTGATTTTGCCACAACACTTTAACTAAGTTGATCTCACGGTTACGGAGGATCTTTCGATCTCTGGCGATAATCTGTATAGGTCGTTCGCCATAACTCAAATCTTCTGCCAACTGCAATGGTTCAAAGTCTACGACATGAGTCGGGTCTGGAACGTACTTTCTCAACATGGAGACATGAAACACGTTATGAACCGCTGAAAGGGAAGGCGGCAGTGCTAATCTGTAGGCCACTGCACCAATCCTCTCTAAAATCTCAAATGGTCCGATGTATCGCGGACTCAACTTTCCTTTTCGGCCAAACCTTAGAATTCCCTTCATTGGGGCCACCTTAAGAAATACGTGGTCCCCAACATCGAATTCTAGGTCCCTTCGTCTCGTGTCGGCATAACTCTTTTGTCCGACTTGGGCGGTCTCGCATTCGCGCCTCTAATCTTTTGTATTGCCTCATTAGTGACTGTACTACTCGACCCAACAATGGCGTTCGCCAACCTCCTCCCGAAAAACGGAGTTCTGCAACGTTTTCCATAGAGAGCTTCAAATGGAGCCATTCCGATGGTCGATCGATAATCATATTGTAAGCAAACTCCATCAAATGCAAATGAGTGTCCTAACTACCGAAAGTCCAAGGTGCAAGCTCGCAACATATCTTCTAATATCTGGTTTAAACGTTACATGCGCCCATCCGTCCGTGGATGAAAGGTCAGATTTAAAGTTCAATCGCGAACCTAACGCTCTCTGTAAACTCCTCCGTGAAGTTGGAGGTGAAACGTGGATCCTCGCTCAAAATAATCTTGACCGGAATCCCATGCAAACGGACTATCTCTTCCGTAAAAGTCTGCGCCCACTTATCTGTAGAGAATAGGTGGGTTTCCACACAGTATGAAATGTGCCGACTTGGTTAATCTGTCTACTATGACCCAAATTACCGAGTAACCTCGTAAGGTTCTAGGCAAACCGACTATGAAATCCATGGAGATCTCCTCCCATTTCCACCGAGGTACATGTAAAGGTTGCGATAATCCCGCGGGTCTCTGCCTAGGTACCTTCACTGCCGACAAGTCAAACACTTGCCGACAAACTCGCTACGTCGCGCTTCATGTTGCACCACCAAAATGATCGCTTTGCATCTCGATACATCTTGGTACTTGCCAGGATGCATAGAAAATGGTGAGTTGTGGGCTTCGCTCAAGATTTCGCCGATTTGTCATCATCCGCACACACATAATCGTCCTGAAATAGTAATCCTCCATCTGTGGATAGGGAAAACTCACAAACTCACCCGTAGTTACTGCAGTAAGTTTTTCCACTAACCGAGGTCTCCTGCTGAGACTCAACGATGCGCCGCTCAAGGTTGGTTGTACCGTTAATCGAGCTAATCGAGCCGTGGCCTTTCCTACAAGTCTTTGCAATTTCACTCGAGCAAACTCGCCAGTAACTCGCTCTGTCGCAGAACTCGTCTTTGAAGTATGCACCGCTTCCTCATCGAGGGCATCGCCCACGACATTAGCCTTCTGCCGGGTGGTATTGTATGTCAATATCATAATCCTTCACTAATTCTAACCATCTGCGTTGCCTCATGTTCAATTCCTTCGGGTGAACAGATATACTTGAACTTTTATGATCTCAGAAAAATCAATTTTCGCCATACTCTGTAATGTCTCCGGATCTTTAATGCAAAGACCATCTTTGCTAGTTCCAAGTCATGAGTTGGATAGTTCCTCTCGTCAGGCCTTCAATTGTCGGGATGCATAGGCTATTACTTTACCGTCTTAGCATTAGTACACACCAAAACCTTTCTTAGAAGCATCATCAGAAACCACAAAGCTCCTGCTCCCTCTGGACTTGTAAGAATCGGAGCCGACACTAATGCACTTGAGTTCCTCGAAACTCGCCTCGCAAGCATCATCCCAAACAAATGAGTTTCCCTTGCGCGTCACCGGTGAGTCATGGGCATGGCTATCTTGGCGAAGTCCTCGCACGAAAACGTCTATAGTATCTGCGCAAGACCCGAAAACTACGTACCTCATGCAGGTGGTCGGGACGAGGCCACCGTGGTGACGCCTCCACTTTCGCCGGGTCAACAGAGACTCGACCGGACACCACATGCCCTAAGAAAGATACCTGCCTCGAGCTGTAATTCACACTTGGAAAATTTTGCATATAACTTATTCTCTCGAGCCAGAGTAAAACTTTTCTCAGGTGCATTTCATGCTCTTCATCACACCTGGAGTATATCAGTATATCGTCGATAAACACAATCACGAACGTATCTAGAAACTCTTTGAATAGACGGTTCATCAAGTCCATGAAAGCGGCAGGAGCGTTGGTCAAACCAAACGGCATCACTGTGAACTCGTAATGCCCATAACGTGATCTGAATGCTGTTTTAGGAATATCCTCTTCACTGATTCTCAACTGATGGTAGCCTGATCTCAGATCAATCTTGGAGAACATCTTGTTGTTCTCGCAATCGATCGAACAAATCATCTATTCTCGGGAAGAGGGTATTTATTCTTGATCGTAACTTTATTCAACTCCTCGTAATCTATACACAGTGCATGGATCCGCTTTTCTTTTCACGAACAACACAGGGGCTCCCAAGGCGAAACGCTTGGGCGTATAAACCCTTGTCTAGTAAGTCTTGTAATCATACTTTTAGTTCTTTCAACTCTGCGGTGCCATTCATGCAGACGCCTTGCCTTGGATATCGGTCGTCCCTAATTCCAATCCGATGTTAAAATCTACCTCTCTGACCGGAGGTATTCCGGGGAGGTCCTCGGGGAAAACGTCTGTAAATTCATTCACCACTGGTACCGATGTCACTGAGATCTCCGTACACCTTGCATCTAGTATGCAAGCTAAGATGCCCCAAGCTCCCCGATGTAATAACTTTCTGGCCTTAAGGGCAGTAATTACCTTAGGCCTACTTCCTGCTATCGTGCCTCTCAACTCAGTAGCTTGGGTTGGTCGGAGGAGTAAACACTACCTCCTTCCCGAAACAATCAATGCAAGCATGGTTCTGCGCTAACCACCCATGCCCAATATCACATCAAAGTCGGACATGTCTAAGACTACTAGATTTATTTGTTAACTCATGGTCTCATGCGATGGTCACACTACCATCCTTGACTTTCATAGTGGCTAACAAATTTATCCCCGCAGGAGTGGAGACAGACAGAGCATACTGTAACTGTTCTAGTTCTAACTCAGCTTGACTTACAAAGGATGCAGAAATAAAAGAGTGTGTAGAACTGTAATCAAATAATACAAAGGCAAGGTGCCCAAGTAATGGAAGTGTACACCGTAACCACCGAGTCCGAGCCATAGATGTTTTTACCGGTGCTTGCATAAGCTCTTCCTTGATGTATGACAAAGCTTCACAAAGCGATCCCACTATTGATAACTTTGAGGTTGGCTAGTGTCTTTGGCTTGACTCTCGGCAAACTATTAGCTCTGTGCCCTTCTTTCCCACATCCAAGCACACTCGGACCGGGCCAAACACTTACCCCAAAGGTCGCTACTACGCAGTCTTTGCTGCTGCGTGGCTTATCTCCACCGTTATTTCCCGCTCGCTGACTCGTGGTTTCGACTTTGAACTCGCATTTAAAATGTCACGGCCTATGCGGTGTGCTGGGACGCTGTGAGCTTGAATTTGGCCGGTCCCACTTCCTCTTATGATTTGCCATGGTCGCCTCCTGGTTAACCACTACTGCACTGCCATGCGATCTGCTGCACCCAAATCAATTCTCGCCACTCTCACCGCGGAGGCATAATCGGGAGGTGCTAGTGCTTGAATGAAGCCTCGAACATTCTCATCCAGTCCCATAACGAACGCTCTGCTTTCTTTGCCTCTGTGTCAACCAGGTTCGGGGCAAAGCGTGACAAGCGGGTGAATTCTCTCTCTCATATACCTCCACCGCCCTCCATTGCGGCTAAGTTGTAAGAATTTCGCCGCTTCTTCGTAACGAGCCGCAGCAGGTAAAATTTCCGCGAACGCTTTCTTTAAACAGATTCCGTGTAATTGTTTCTCCGCTTAGCGACAATGGTTCCTCGGGCGGACTCCCACCATAGATAAGCGTCGTCTCTCGGCGATAAAGGTAGCACAGACACCTCTGGTCCTCGGGGCAATTCATCACCAAAATGGTCTCAATGGAGGACAACCACAACTCGGCCACGGTGGGGTCACTGGAAGACCCATCAAACGATGCGGGATCATATTTCAAAGTCCTTCGGATATCGAGACTCGAGTTGCATCGTTCCGCCCCGATTTGCTTGGGCCACCGAGTGGCTCAGAGCTCTCGCGCTTCAGAGTCCGCATAGCCTCTACCATCATAGTCATAACGTTAGTGTTCCTTTGATCCGCCACCGGAGAAACCTGCAGTGCATTCTCCTCGCGCCAGTGGTCTCGGGGAAGGTGCAGCACGGGTGGAGCAACCTCTTCCCTGCTCCAGTAGTAATCCGGCTGGGTGTCAACGTTTTCTCTTGCCCTCCGGCCCCTACCACGTCCCCTACCTCTCCTCGCCTCTCTGGTGGCATTTTGTTGGTACTACAATACAGAGAGTTTCTAACTCAGTTTCATTACCTTCTAACTATAAGATAGGATCACCCCTTGGGGTTTTAAGTTCATGTATATGCATAAAATGAATCACATCATAATCATTTACTTAATAAATAAAATACTGAACGCATGCAGCGGTGATCTAACGCGTTGTTCAACCATGGGAACTACTCAGTGCTTACTCAGTAAGCAAGTCTACAGAACCCTTAAACCTAGGGCTCTGATACCAACTGTAACGCCCCTACTTTTCTATGACTAAACTCTTAGGGACATCACTATACATGCATGCATTTATAGGCCAGGAGATAAACAGATCTTAAAAGAAAACCTCCAACTAAAATAAATTGTTTTTAGGGATCCCAAATAAATCGTTTTAAAAATGCAGAGATAAAAGAGCAGCTTTAACATGGCCTATTAAAAATCTGTAAGTAAATTTAAACTCCAAACAAAAGACATAAAGAGACAACATCAGTTATTAAAGAAATGTGCGGAAAACATGTCTATTCCCATGGTCCGGGCAACGCGCCTCCGTCACTCGCCCTGCACGTCCTTAGCCTTACCTGAAAAATATTTTTAAAAGAAAGGGTGAGTATTGCAAAACAATACCCAGTAAGTGACCTCGCTACCGAGGTTTGGGATATGCATACACATACAATCATGACTTTTAAACTTGTTCGAAATGTACATATGCGGGACCTAAAACTTTCTCATATTGTCAGGTCTTTAATCCATGACTTCCTTTTTATTTGTGTGGCCGACTGGTCATCCTGAGTCATATCATTTTGAGTCCTCACGGCACCCTGTAATAATTTGAGTCCTCACACTCCTGTAATAATTTGAGTCCTCACGGACTTCTGTAATTTGACCCATAGGGTCTCTATTGCATGTTTGACCATGCACATAATGCTCTCGAGAGACCAATGTCCACACTTTTCATTAATTCATTTCATGACATACATAACATGCATGAGGTCCCATCATTCATCATAACTATAGTGTACATGCCACAACCATTATCAATAATATGCAAATCATGACTTTTCACATCAGATAGGGCGTAATACTCGCGTATACAAATCATGCAATATTCTCATAGATAATACTGTACTATCCTCACATGAAATACTGGAATATCCTTACATAAAATGCAAAGGCATTCTCGCATAAAATACTAGATTATTCTCGCATAAAATATTGAGATATCTTCTCATAGAATATCAAAGTATTTTTCACATAAAATCTCGGGATATTCTCATATAAAAATCATTAAATCCTTTTAAGTAAAATATCGTACTAATTTCACATAAAATATTGAAGTTCGTTTTCTTTAATCCCATTAAAAAGATTCGGCACAAGGTCCCTTACGTTAGTTCCGATTTCGCTCCAAAACCTAATCGAACTCCTTGCCTACTCTTCCTTTAGTGGGACCTGATTCACACAACAATTCGAAATTATTCACCGAGCCTTCACTAAATCCATAATTGTAGAAGTACCTAAATCAAGTCCTTACAATTTCATGCCTCGCTTACCTCGGGTTCAACGCGAGGACTCAATATTCCTTAGTTTGTTTTGGCGTTTGACCTCCAAATTCCGCTCCAAGTTTAATCCCTACAAATTGTGTTCGAAATAGTAACTTAGGCTCTCGGTTATACGCTTAGATAATCAATAGGTCAAGAATAATCCTCAATCAAGTACGAAACTTAAACCGATCGCTCACCGGGCTGAACTCGTAGCTATTGTACAGTTGCTGGCCGGCGTTGTAGAGCTCGACGGCGACACTGCCTTGCTCGTACACTCCGGCAAAACAGCAGGTGCGGCCAGCCGTAGAAACTGCACGTGGGAGGGCGGCTGGACGATCGGAGCGGACGGCTGGAACGAAGTTCACGAGCGGCGGCGGCTGGCTGGTGCGTGAGGAGGTCCGGCGCTGCAAAGCTTCGATGGCGTGATTTCACGGTGACCGGCGCGCGCGTACGAGCCCACTCAACGGTGAAGGCCATCGCCGAACGCTCTCACGCCGTGCACGAGGCTTCGTGAGATTCGGCGCGACTGCGCGATGACGTGGAGGCCAGAAACCGCGGCACCGACGGAACGGCAACTCGTGAGGCCCGGTGGATCTTCGCGGGCGTGAGCGGTGGGGCCACATTGCCGACGGAGCCGCTACGCAAGGACTTCGTGGATTCGGCGGCGCGAGCCGCAGCGACCAGCTTCGAGGGTAGCCGTAGTTTCCGGCCGGCTCGCTTCAGCAAATGGGTGGCACTTAGAGGTGGTCATCGGCTAAGCAAGTAAGGGTTGAAGACAAGGAGCTTAGGGTTAGGGTTTTGCTAGGGTTAGGGTTTTGCTTCAAGGAGTTTAGGGTTTAGAGGAGAAGAAGAGAATTGTTAGGCTTAGGGTTAGGGTTTTGATTTCTCCTTCTTTTGGTTGGGACTTAAGGATGTTAAATACCATGCATTAGGTTAAAATTCAAATGCCAATTACACCTTCATTTAGACATTAATAACCAAAGCGCCCTTGCAATTTCCTTTTCCTTTAATTTAATAAATAATCTCATCTTAAAAGGAACAATTCACTTAAACTAAACAAAATTAAGGCCTCACTCTCGCCGAGCTTGATTAAAATCACTAATCCAACTAAACACAGCGGTTAATAGAGCGTTAAATACAATAAATAATAGTACCTGTGATGGTGGTCGTCACACCAACAATAAGATAAGCATACCCAAATCTAATGGGAGCTACAATGGTTCTCCTAAACTTATCCTTAGTTACTTGATAATTGGCTAGATTCTGGTTATCCTCTTCCTCCTTTTCATCAACTACTTCCTGTGTAGGAGTTTGTTCTAAGGTAGATAATGAAGTATCATGTTCTATTATTGGGTCATCTACTTGATTTATTTGGGAAGTGGTTGGAGGAGGTGCTAAAACAATTTGAGTGGAGCTACATGGATTTTAAGAGATTGACTTAGTTTTTTCTTTTATATACCTCATTTTATCTTCATTAAAGACAACATCTATACTTATTAGGATTTTGGTGAGTTTGGAACTAGGTATCATAACTTGTATCCCTTAACACTCTTTGAATTGAAGGGAATCGAATCCCCGTGAGAAGCGGAAACGTGTAATGAGATCGTATTACTTGATTGTTTTTGAAACGACCCTACTTTTTAGACTCTCTTTCTAAGGGTCATTACTAAACATGCATGCATTTTTAGGCCATTAAACACAATAAGGAATAATTAAATCAAATCGCGATTTAAAATTCACTTTTAGGGATCCCAAGGCACAAAATTACAACATTTAAATAACATAAAAATGTTTGGCCTCAGTTTCAGAATCTTTATGCTACTAAAGCGGAAAACAAAATCTTTTAAAAGACTACTAATTTAAGTGCAGAAAATATGACTATGTGGTCCCCATGGCCTTCGTAATGCATCCCTGTCACTCGCCCTATATGCCCTTGCCTTTACCTGAAAACATTTTAAAAAGAAAGGAAGAGTATTATAAAAATAATACCCAGTAAGTGACCTCGCTACCGAGGTTTTGGGATATGTATACACATACAATCATGACTATAAAACTCTCATGTGTGGGACCTAACTTTCTCATAACTATCATGACTATTTCTCTTTTGGCTTTTAGTGGTCAATTAAGTTCTCCTGAGAGCATGTTGTGTCCGATGACTCCTGTACTATGGAGTCCTCCCTAACCCCGAGAGCATGTTGAGTCCGAAGACTCCTGAGTCATATTGAGTCCAAAGACTCCTATCATATGGGGTCCTCTCAAAATCACAAGAGCATGTTGAGTTCGAAGACTCCTGAATCATGTTGAGTCCAAAGACTTCTGTCATATGGGTGAAGGGAATGATAATCCCACGCAACGGAAAACGATTGAATCGTCGTGGTGAAAATTGTGCAACTAGATTTCATTAAAATTAATCTAACACTTAGATCTAGGCTAAACATACAAAAATGGAAAGGAAAAATAGTAGAGTTGAGTAAACTTACTTGTTGATGACTTTCTTCACAATTCCTTCCCAACGAATCGGTCACGAACACTTCGTGTTCTCTCGATCTCTTCGATCCCGAACTTTTCCACGAACAAGAACACAACACAACCACTTGGAGTCTCGATTGTTCTTCTTTTGGAAGAAGGAAGATGGTGGGATCTTGGTGTTTTGGTAAGAAGAAAGTTAGAGAGAATTTGTGAGAGATTTCTCTTCTTTTTGGTGAGATTTCCAAAAAATGAGAGAATGACTTACCTCCTTTCTTGCAAGAAGGGTTTAAATAATGGACAGAACATGAAGTTAAAATCTCCATATTATTACCATTTTACCACAACCATAGGTTATGCAAATCGTATTTGCATAACCATATAATATAAGATATCTCATATCTCATTATACAAATCACATTTGCATAAATTGAATCACATCCAATTTAATTTCTCTCAATTAATTTCTCCAATTAGCCCTAATTCAACAATTATGCTAACCTATAGTTTATTATGAATCTCATTCACATTAAACTATATATTATATCATTCAAATGACATAAATGCCTCTAAGTGAAATTAAACACTTTAATTTCACACCAAAACATTAACCTTTCTTTTAACCCAAATTGAGCCAACCGAGGGACCTAATGTACCTAAAGTGATGAGCTCCAATGATACGTGATTAACCTATCAAACTCTTTGACCAGGTTAATCAACATTCATTAGCTACGGTAACACTCCACTATAGTCCGTAGCTGCACTCCTGTCAGTGTAGAATATTACGTGTCCACTAATATAACCAATGCCCACCTTTAGGATATCATTGCAAATTTTGAATGACCTAAGGATCATGAAACAATTTTTGCTAAAACTTGATTGGATTTCAAAAGTTTTTTTTACGAGACTAACACAAAGTTTTCTTAATTTTTCATCTTAAAACATGTCTAGCTAAATTATAGCTCTACTCGCGTCTGATAAACTAGTGGGAGATAACTACCAAACTTGGAAAAATAACATAAACACAATTTTGGTAACTGACGACATTAAGTTCGTGCTCTCTGAGGAGTGTCCTTAGATGTCGGGCTCGACTACGTCGCAAAGTGTTCGCGATGCATACGATCGATGGATCAGGGCCAATGAAAAGACCAAGGTCTATATCATTGCCAGTATGTCTAATGTTTTGGCAAAGAAGCATGAGCTGATAGTCACCGCTAAGGAGATCATGGAGTCCTTGCAGGAAATGTTTGGACAACAGTCCTTTCAAGTCCGACATGACTCGCTCAAATACGTCTTCAATGCACGGATGAAAGAGGGATCGTTTGTCCGTGAACATGTTCTAGACATGATGACCCACTTTAATCTAGCTGAGATGAACGGGGCTTCGATCGACGAGTCGAGCCAGGTAAGTTTTATTTTGGAGACTCTTCCGAAGAGTTTCCTTCATTTCGTAGCAATGCTGCTATGAACAAAATTAGCTACACTCTGACTACCCTCCTCAATGAGCTACAAAATTTCCTGTCCTTGATGAGGGTCAAGGCACCAGAATATGAGGCAAATGTTGGCTACAGGTTTTATCACAGAGGTTCGACCTCTGGGACTAAACCTGTTGCTCCTTCACGCCCGAAAGGGGAGAAGAAGATGAAGAAGGGTAAACTGACCGAGCTGCCGCCCAGAAGGGCAAGAAGGTCAAGGATGTTGCAGAAAAATGAAAGTGTTTCCACTGCAATGGGGGCGGACACTAGAAGAGGAACTGTCCCAAGTTCCTAGCCGAGAGGAAGAATAAAGGTAAATGTGATTTACTTGTGACAGAAACCTGTTTAGTGGAGAGTAGTGACTCTGCCTGGATATTGGATTCAGGCGCCACTAATCATGTTTGTTCTTCTTTTCGTGATTGATTCTCGCAAACCGCGAGAGGGTGAGGTGACTCTACGGGTTGGATCCGGGGAGTTTGTCTCTGTTGCAGCAGTCGACACGGTGAAACTACATTTCGACAGGAATTACATTTTGTTGGACAACATGTATATAGTTTCAAGGTTTACTAGAAATCTAGTTTCTATTTCCTGCCTATTAGAACAATGTATTTTCGTTTCATTCCATGGTAATAAAGCGTTTATTTCCAGAAATGGTAATCTTATTTGTTCTGCATCACTTGAGCATAATCTGTATGTTTTAAAACCTAATTTGGTCAAAAGTGTTTTGAATACTGAATTGTTTAAAACGACAGAAACGCAAACTAAAAGAGCGAAAGTTTCTCCTAAGGAAAATGCCCATCTTTGGCATCTACGGTTAGGCCACATTAATCTCAATAGGATTGAGAAGCTAGTGAATAGTGGACTTCTAAACGAGTTGGAAGAAAACTCTTTACCGGTATGTGAGTCATGCCTTGAGGGCAAAATCACCAAATGTCCTTTTAGTGGAAAAGGATATAAAGCCAAATAACCCCTTAAGTTAGTACATTCTGACCTTTGTGGTCCGATGAATGTTAAAGCTCGAGGTCGTTATGAATACTTCGTGTCTTTCATAGACGATTACTCGAGGTATGGGTATATTTACCTAATGCATAAGAAGTCTGAAACTCTTGAAAAGTTCAAGGAGTACAAGACTGAGGTTGAGAACCTGTTAAGTAAATCGCTTAAAACACTTCGATCGGATCGAGGTGGAGAGTACATGTACACTGAATTCCAGGACAATATGATAGAACACGAAATTACGTCCCATCTCTCAGCACCTGGTATGCCACAGCAGAATGGTGTATCGGAGAGGAGAAACAGAACCTTGCTGGACATGGTTCGATCGATGATGAGCTATGCTCGTCTCCCTGATTCTTTTTGGGTTTACGCAGTGGAGACGACGATCTATATTTTGAACAACGTTCCATGAAAGAGTGTTTGTGAAACACCTTTAGAACTCTAGAGTGGACGTAAAGGCAGTTTACATCACATCATAATTTGTGGATGCCCGACCCACGTGTTGGTGTCAAACCCGAAAAAGTTGAAACCCCGTTCAAAATTGGGCCTATTTGTAGGTTACCCTAAAGAGACTAGGGGTGATCTATTTTACGATCCTAAGGAAAATAGGGTGCTTGTGTCGACAAACGCCACTTTCCTTGAGGAAAACCACGTTAGGGATCATTTACAAAGGAGTAAAATTGTGTTAAATGAAATGGATAGTACATCAGCAAGAGTTGCTGATGGGGCTAGTATGTCAACAAGTGTTGTTGATCCAAGCACGTCTAGTCAAATCCATTCTCAAGAGTTGGGAATGCCTCGACGTAGTGGGAGGGCTGTGAGACAGCCTGATCGTTACATGGGTTTAGCTGAATCCTCAGTTGTCGCTCCTGATGATGACTGTGAGGATCCATTGACCTATGATCAGGAAATGGTTGATGTTGACAAAGACGAATGGATTAAAGCTATGAACTAGGAAATGGAGTCGATGTACTTCAATTCTGTCTGGGAGCTTGTGGATGAAGGGAATGAAAATCCCCGCGCAGCGGAAGACGATTGAATCGTCGAGGTATCATTATGCAACTTGTATTTATTAAAATCGATCTAACACTTAGACCTAGATTAAACATGCTTAAAGAAGAAGAAATTTACAGCAAGAAGAAGTTTTACTTACTTGTTGTAGACAAACTCAGCAATTTCTTCCTCTGATCACGAACTCTTCGTGCTACTCGATCTCAACGAATTCTTCCCACAAATGGATCCTGAACACCACCAAATGGTCTTCTCGATTGTTCTCTTTTGGAGAAGGGAAGTTGGTGGGAACTTGTTTGTGTTTTGGAGAGGGAGGAGAAATGAGAGAGTAGAGAGAATTATAGTTTCTTCTCTTTGATCAAAATAAAAAATGAGAAGATAGCTTACCAATCCTTTCTTGCAAAGGGTTTAAATAGTGGAATGAGGGAGTTAATATCTCCTCATTATTACCACTTTACCACAACCATAAGTTATGCAAATCTCATTTGCATAACCACATATAATATAAGATATCTCATATCTCATATTGCAAATCTCATTTGCAATAATTGTGGATTAGTTAAATTGAATCACATCCAATTTAATTTCTCTCAATCAAATTCTCCAATTAGCCTAATTAACCAATTAGCCTAATTAACCAATTAGGCTAACCTATAGTTTATTATGAATCTCATTCACATTAAACTATATATTATATCATTCATATCTCATATAAATGACATAAATGACCTTAAAGTGAAATTGAACACTTCAATTTCATACCAAAACATTAACCCTTCTTATAACCCAGATTGAGCCAACCGAGGGACCTAATGGACCTACAGTGACGGGCTCCAATGATCCGAGATTAACTTGTCAAACTCTTTGACCCGGTTAACCAACATTCATTAGCTACGATAACACTACACTATAGCCCGTGAGTTTGCACTCCCGTCGGTCACGAGAATATTACGTGTCCATTGATATAACCAATGCCCATGAGTCGACCCTTCACGGGTTGTTCGTGAGACACTACCGGGTCAAATTACCGTTTTACCCCTGTGTCTACTTCTTGTTCCTTAAGTCCCCACTGCTCCGCTAATGAACAACATATTGTAATGGTCCAACCATGCACAACACCCTTCTCGGCCCAGTGAGAAGGTGGACGCCCGTTGTCCAAGCCCTAGAGACAACACTTAAGGGAACAACCCCTCTAGTTTCCCTAAAGGCGGGAACGAGTGAATTCCTACTCGCGTAGTTAAGTTCCCAGCTCCTACTTGGTTCTGTCACTCGAGAAGATAGGCATATTGGGCGAGTAATCGTGACCACCCTCACCCGTACTAGTCAAAGAACAAACCTCGTGATACGAGTCCGTAACACGCTCGTGATTCGGTCGAGTCACTAATGGTCATCTCACGGTTATTAGTCTCTTCACAAGCGGTGTTACACATCGAAGGTCTAATAATTCACGGTCCGGTCTTGTACAATCTCATTACACAGATGCCCCCACTCGCATGTCAACCACATGAACGAGTCGAGATCACCTCGTTTGTATCTAATACAAAGCGGGCGCATCCACGCAGTATCCGAGATTAGGTCTCCAACCCTATCCATAGTAGACCGTTTGGGTCATTAACTCGAACGTGATCCTCCCCTGTGTCCACTACACACCGCTCAAGTTCTAGTTCTCTCATGAATTCAATGACCCTGGAGCTTAGTTTATTGGAAAAGTTTATAAATATTGCGAGACACAAAGTGATGAAATGAATAACTCTTATTAATTTCAAACAATATATTACAAACACGAGATTAGGACAAGAATCCCAACAATGGATCAACCGGATGGGGACAAACCTATTGGTTGCAAATGGATATATAAGCGTAAACGTGGCGTAGATGGGAAGGTGTAGACCTTCAAAGCCCGACTAGTGGCAAAGGGTTTTACCCAAGTTGAAGGGGTTGACTATGAGGAAACCTTTTCACCTGTTGCTGTGGTAAAGTCGATCAGGATCCTCCTGGCCATTGCCGCGTATTATGACTACGAGGTATGACAGATGGACGTCAAGACAACCTTTCTGAATGGCAAACTTGATGAAACCATCTACATGGACCAGCCCAAAGGGTTCATTGCCCAAGGCCAAGAGCAAAAGGTTTGCCAGCTTCATAGATCCATTTATGGACTGAAACAAGCTTCGAGGTCTTGGAATATAAGGTTTGATGAGGCGATCAAATCTTATGGCTTTGATCAAAATGTCGACGAACCTTGTGTCTACAAGAAAATCGTTGACAAAACTGTCGCATTTTTAGTGTTGTATGTGGATGATATTCTTCTCATTGGGAATGAGATAGAATTTCTTACTGACATGAAGAAATGGCTAGTTTCGCAATTCAAAATGAAAGATTTGGGAGAAGCTCAGTATGTTCTAGGTATCTAGATAGTCCGAAACCGGAAGAACAGAACGCTAGCCTTGTCTCAGGCGTCTTATATTGACAAGATTTTGTCTAGAAGTAAGATGCAGAACTCCAAGAAGGGCTTGCTGCCTTTCAGGCATGGGGTTCACTTGTCTAAGGATCAGTGTCCTAAGACTCCTTAAGAGGTTGAGGATATGAGACAGATCCCATATGTTTCAGCTGTAGGGAGCCTGATGTATGCTATGCTATGTACTAGGCCCGACTTCTGTTATGCAGTAAGGATTGTCAGTAGGTATCAGTCCAATCTAGGATTAGATCACTAGACAACCGTAAAGGAAATCCTCAAGTATCTTAGGAGAACGAGGAACTACAACTTAGTGTATGGCAGTGTGGATTTGATCCTTACGGGATACACGGATTCTGACTTTCTGTCCGATAAGGATTCTAGGAAACCACTTCGGGGTCAACCTTCATTCTGAATGGAAGAGCTGTAGTATGGAGAAGCATCAAGCAGGAATGCATCGTCGACTCCACTATGGAAGCGGAGTATGTTGCGGCTTGTGAAGCTGCAAAGGAAGCTGTTTGGCTTAGGAAGTTCATGACAGATTTGGAAGTTGTTCCAAATATGAACTTGCCGATAACACTGTTATGTGATAATAGTGGGGCAGTAGCCAACTCCAGAGAGCCTCGGAGCCATAAGAGAGGCAAACACATTGAGCGAAAGTATCATCTGATACGGGAGATTGTGCACCGCGGAGACGTGATAGTCACGCAGAAAGCGTCGGAGCACAACGTAGCTGATCCATTTACCAAGCCCCTCATGGCTAAGGTGTTTAAGGGTCACCAAGAGAGTCTAGGTCTTCGAGTGCTTCCTGACTAAGGCAAGTGGGAGATATGTAAACGTGTATTCAATGCCCTAGTTTATTGTATTACTTCATTGTAATTTATGTACAGTTCAGAAATGTATTTTCTCCACTAGCTTAGTCAAAGTGGGAGTTTGTTGGGATTTTTGTCCTAATCTCGTGTTTGTAAATTACTATTTGAAACTAATAAGAGTTATTTATTTCATTACTTTGTGTCTCGCAATATTTACAAACTTTTCCAGTAAACTAAACTTCAGGGTCATTGAATTTATGAGAGAACTAGAACTTGAACGGTGTGAAGAGGACACACAAGGAGGATGACGTTTGAGTTATTGGCCCGAACGGTCTACAGTATATGGATAGAGTTGGAGACCTAATCCTAGATACAGTGTGGATGCGGCCCGCTTTGTATTAGATACAAACGAGATGATCTGACTCGTTCATATGGTTGACATGCGAGTGGGGGCATCCTGTGCAATGAGATTGTCCAAGATCGGATCGTGAATTATTAGACCTACTGATGTAACACCGTTGACAGTAAGGACTAATAAATTCGTAGATGACCATTAGTGACTCGACCTAAATCCTAAGCGTGTTACAGACTCCTGTATGCGGGGGTCTGTCCTTTGACTAGTACGGGTGAGGGTGGTCATAGTTACTCGCCCAATATGTCTATATTCTCAGGGACAAGACCAAGTAAAGAGCTGGGAACTTAACTACGCGAGATGGAATTCACTCGTTCCCGCCTTTAGGGAAACTAAAGGGGTTGTTCCCTTAAGTGTTGTCTCCAGGGCTTGGACAACGGGCACCCACCTTCTCACTGGCCCGAGAAGGGTGTTGTGTATGGTTGGTCCATCACGATATGTTGTTTATTAGAAGAGCAGTGGGGACTTAAGGAACAAGAGGTAGACACAGGGGTAAAACGGTAATTTAACCCAACCGTGTCTACAAACAACGTGTGAAGGGTCAACTCATGGGTATTGGTTATATCAGTGGACACGTTATATTCTTCACTGACGGGAGTGCAACTAGGGCTATAGTGGTGTGTTACTGTAGCTAATGAATGTCGATTAACCAGGTCAAAGAGTTTGATAGGTTAATCTCAGATCATTGGAGCCCGTCACTGTAGGTCCATTAGGTCCCTCGGTTGGCTCCATCTGAGTTCAAAGAAGGGTTAGAGTTTTGGAATGAAATTCAAGTGTTCAATTTCACTTAGAGTAATTTATATCATTTATATGAGATATGAGTGATATAATATATAGTTTAATGTGAATGAGATTCATAATAAACTATAGTTTAGCCTAATTGTTGAATTAGGACTAATTGAAGAAATTAATTAAGAGAAATTAAATTGGATGTGATGATTCAATTTAATTAATCCACAATTATTGCAAATGTGATTTGCAATATGAGATATGAGATATCTTATATTATATGGTTCTGCAAATGTTATTTGCATAACCTATGGTTGTGGTAAAATGGAAATAATGTGGAGATTTTAACTCCATGATTATTCCACTATTTAAACCCTTCTTGCAAGAAGGATTGTAACACAATCTCTCATTTTTGAAATTTTAGCCAAAAGAAGAGAATTCTTTCTCAACTATTCTCTCAAATTCTTTTTCCTCTCAAAAACCAAAAAGTCCCACAACTTTCCTTGTTTCCAAAAGAAGAACAACCGAGAAGGCCATTGGTGGTGTTCAGGTTTTGTTCGAGAGAAGCGTTCGTTGAGATCGAGAAGCACGAAGTGTTCGTGATCAAGGAAGAAACTTTGTAGAATTGTCTACAACAAGTAAGTACATTCTTCTTGCTGTTTTTCTTCCTTAATTATGTATGTTTAACTTAGATCGAAGCGTTAGGTCGTTTTAACGAACTTCAAGTAGCGTAACGATACCTTGACGATTCGATCGTCTTCCGCTGTGCGGGGATTTTCATTCCCTTCAAATATAACCTATCATGCATACTATATATTATAACACTTATAATATAAATATGATGCATGAAATGTTTAACCTAAGGTGAGATTTTAAATCTATATGACATACATTATGCACATAGAATTAAAAAATTCCTACATCTCATGCATAAAATAATTAAATAGCAAAAATTGGACCAGTTTTGGCACTTAGGGGCATTAAATGAATTAATTAACATTAATATAACTTTTATATTAATATTCATTAATTAATTTAATTAAAATAAATAAAATACATTTTACATAAATAAAAACTAAATTAAAATACAAAATTAACGCCCCCACTAAGCAACTAAGCTTCATGAATCGCCACGTGACGCACACCGCCTCGCGAATCGCCTCAACGCACGCAAGCGTTGTAACGCCGTGGCGCGCCTGCAACGCCGCAGCCAGCGCCCCGCGTCCCACGCCGCGTGCTCCACGCTAGGGCGTTGCAACGCTGCTCTGCAGCCAAGCCTCCTTCCGCGCGGACGACGTTGAGACGCCGAAGAACAGCGTCTCAATGCCATCTACTGGACAACAAACTCATTTGCAGTTTTCTTCGAATATCTGCCCGTTTTCGCTCCGATTTCTTCACAGTAACTCTTGC
The DNA here is from genome assembly GCA_036507285.1 of Trichosanthes cucumerina. Lineage (NCBI taxonomy): Eukaryota > Viridiplantae > Streptophyta > Magnoliopsida > Cucurbitales > Cucurbitaceae > Trichosanthes > Trichosanthes cucumerina. Next base: position 66,508,222 of record CM071838.1, read on the forward strand.
CGCCAAAGACCCGAACTTACAGACTCAATTTATTTTCTAATTTACCCAAAAACACTGGCCTTTAGATTTGATCTCATCAAACAGAAAATAAACCTAAACTAGTGCCAAAACCGATAACGCCCAATTATGCAAACCAACAAAATCATCTCATGAAATTGAAGCAATACCCACCTAATTTTAAGAAAACAAATGCACAACGAAAAGCCAATGATTGGCTCGGATACCAATTGAAGGGAATAAAATCCCACGCAGCGGAAGGACGATCGAATCGTCGTGGTATCGTTGCGAAATATGTTTTCTTAAAATTGAACTATCGCATAGTAACTAGGTTAAACATGCAAATAAGGAAAAAAACAGCAAGTACACTTACTTGTTGAAGAACCTTTCTTCACGTATTACTCCTCCGGTCACGAACCCTTCGTGTTCACCATCTCAACGAACTTGATCTCCGCGATGAACCAACGATCCGGACACGTTCCGAAAGGTTTCTCGGTTGTTCTACTTTTAGTACAAGAAGAGTTGTGGGACTCTTCTTTGGTGTAAGGGAGGAGCTTCTTGAGTTCCGACCTCCACTAGCCTGCCTCGTTTGCCACCTCGAGCCATGGTCCTAAATTATACAATCATATTAAAATAGTTAAGACAACAAGCTCCTAATTTAATGCATGAACCTAGTTCCCTTCCCAAAACCTTTTACTCTGATACCAAGTTGGTTGTCACACCCCGTCCCAGCTTACTTGCTTAACCTAGGAAGAGATGCAAAGATAGTGAAAACCAACCCTCTTACTAGCTCTCCCTGACTAACCCAAGACTTAACCTAAAATTAAACGCAACATAACACGTTTGAACAAGTAAGATTGAACAGTGAAATACACATATAAGAGAGACACATTCACTTCCAGTACTATGTTCTTTAACTAGTCATAAAGCTTTCAAGTTTATTACAACCCAACTAATATGTTTTCACTACAAACCATATACATAAGAAAGTGTATATACAAGGAGCTGAAATGACGTGGTGGCAAACATGTCTCGTCAAGGCTAAGCACCGGGAACTCGTCTGCTACCTGGGAAGAGTAAACATAATGAAAACGTGAGCTAGGAAGCCCAGTGAGTGTCCATTTTTAAAACATTATAAGCTCAAAGGTGAAGCATAATGATGGGCAGGCTATAAGTAGAAAATAAATTAAAACTTGTTTGTAAACATAATCAAGCCATGTTATCAATTAACAGGTATAAGTCACCACTTATGTATAGCATAAAAACTCATAATGTAGTACTATAATGAAGAATAGATAGATCAACAACGTAGAAGCTCATAAAAATAAAGCTCATGGTATGATACCGCTTTCGAACCTTAACGGTGGTAGAGTTATCTTTATACCAACAACGTTCATAACTCTCTCACGTGCACGTGGAATGCCATTGGGCACTTTGGTTTTCCCTAATACCTTCTCTATGTCCTTCAGTATTAAGGTAAGACTATTTACTACCCGAATACCATCTCATTGTCTTTCAATATCGGGAAATCATGATTCCTACCCCTCAAGTACCTTCTCGATGTCCTTCAGTACTAGTGGTTAACAACGTACAAGGGCATACTTTGTTTATCATGGAAATCATGTTTTCAAAACACACAACAATTTCTCAACATTTGCATATTACTTTCTAAACATGTTTCCATGTTGATTTACACAAGGCATTATAAGTTATTCCTATCACCGTTTCCCCTGAAAATGAAATTAATAACATTAACTTCTTGTTTTATGCACCTTAAAAATAGATCTAATTCAGTCCCATAACTCAATTCATAATAACCATACACCCTTGGTTGTAAGGTATATAGAAATGGAAACACATCTCCTTCAATCTCTTGCTAGCAGTTTTTTCCTTACACCTAAAATTTCAGGTCCAACTTTCACCTTTGGTTCCTCACAATTTATCAAAATAGGCACCCAATATTTTTTGATAAACCTCAAGTAAAACATCTTAGCTTACTTACCTCAAAAATTCAGCTTCTAATTCCTCCTCAAGACGTCAAAAGAGATTGATCTTCTCACACTGCTCTGCTACCCGAGAACTGTGAACGCCTCTCACTGTTCTGTACTTATCTCCTTGTTCGTCTTCGTATTTTCACAAACGCTAACCCGTTTCATATTCTACACTCAACTTCTGAGATTTTTACTAAAAAATCATCGAATTTGGTTTAGTAAACTAAGAGATAAGGCCATTTGAAGTTGACCCATTTTCCAGCAGGTTGTTGTTTTACTAAAAATATGACAGCAACCACTTGCCAAATTTAACTCCGAGGCTTCACCTCATTTGCCTAGCTCCTACTTTAATATTTACATCATAATCCCCTTTTTAAAACACCAAAATAAGTAAGTAAACCAACCTAAAACATTTAGCCAACCTTACCTAAGTTTGTGAGAAATAAGATCTTTTTATTCAATACATAATGCACCCAAAATTTACCAAACTTGCTAATCATCTTAACTTACTTCAATTCAACTTTTAATATTCTTATTTAATTGGCTTACCTATCTCCTTATGAAGCTTTAAACACATTGTAGCCCCCAATTCAATAGATTCTCAAATCCGATCACGACATCCTTTAGTGCAACCTATATCATTTTGCATATTTCAAAACATCATATACGAGTGAAAATGATAAAAAAAAAATAGAGTTTAGGGCTTACAATTTAACTTCTTTCTTCTTGTTGGCCACGCTTCTAGTGCTCATCTACGTTGCAGTAGAAACATTCTCCTTTTTTCTGCAGCGTCCTTGACCTTTTTGCCCTTTTGTGCGGCAGCACGGTCAACTTATTTTTACTTTGCCACCTTTTTCATATTTTTCTTATTCCCTTTCGGGCTTGAAGAAGACGAGGCTACAAATTTGGTCCCCAAGGACGAACCCCTGTGAAAAGACCATTGGGCAACATTTGCCTCACCCTCATGTCGTCTGACCTTCATAAGAGACTGAGAGGTTTGTAGCTCGTTGAGTAGGGTGGTTAGGGTGTAGCTTAGCTTGTTCATAACAACGTTGCTACGGAATTGTAGGAAACTATTTGGTAGAGTTTTTTAGTATAAAGCTGACCTGACTCGACTCATCGATAGATGCTCCATTCATCTCCACCATATTGAAGTGGACCATCATTTCGAGAACATGTTCCCTGATAGACGCCTCGTCCTTAATCCTGGCATTGAAAATGTGCTTGAGAGCATCGTGCCTGACCTGAAAGGACTGTTGCCCAAACATGTCCTACAACGATGCCATGATTTCCTTTGCGGTGATCATGTTCTCATGCTTCTTAATGAATATATTAGATATACTAGCTAAGATGTAAACATTGGCCTTATCATTGGCCTTGGTCCATCTATCGAATACGTCATGAACACTTCGTGTCTAAGTCGGGCCTCACACTTGAGGATAACCCTTAGTGAGAACGAACTTCAGGTCGTCTACAACCAATATCGTGTTAATGTTGTTTTTCCAGATCTGGTAATTATTTCCTATGAGTTTGTCGGCAACCAAAAGTGAAATAATCGAACTTGACATTTTTGTTGAAAAATAAGAAAAACTTGTATACTTTCTTGCATAAAGCTATATTTAATCGAATCATGTTTTAGCAAAATTAATCTATTATCCCTAGGTCAATTAATTTGCAATGATACCCCATAGGTTTTAAATGACTGCCACCGAAGGGTAGTCGAATCACTCCTCCTCTAGGACGAGACATTCTCAACCAAACCCTATTATAGGAACAACTCTTATTCCGTATAGGTTCGAGCTACCATTTTCGGTATGGATTCATTAACTTTTAATGTATCCCGTGAGTGTTACCTTCTAACTTTAGATCCCAGAGTTCCGATCCAACAAAATCCGTCGAAGGGAAGACTAAGTTGAAAAACAAACTAAGGTAACCCTATCCCTTTCGGGAGTTCGCTTTGTTCCGACTCCTATGATCAGGCCCTCCGAAGGGATTGTCTTGTCCAGGCCAAACTAGCAGGTAGATCATAAACATCTCAAGGCTTAAACCAATAGAAGAGACCGTGGGACTTGTTTGCATAAGTCCCACTCCCACTCACTATAAGCACTCCCTCCATTCACCTTGATTTTGACCCATACAAAAACCATCTGAAGGGGGACGCTCCCATTTGCACCACGAGGTTGAGTATGGATCTCACGGTGTGAACTTGACGGAGATACATAGGTGGAAATTAATGTATCATATACACATATTTCCTCCCACTAAGTATCTTAGAATTATCGGGATGACCTAGATAAATCCGGCTATAATTAACCTAAGTCTACCAATATAAAATTTACATTGAAATTTCCTAAGTCTATAGACCATTTATACAAACTTAGGTCTATGTTTATTAACATTTTAATAAACGTCACTCACAAAAAATATAACCTATGAATCTCCGGACCAAATTCACTCCCAGGTCGGTTCCCATGTAGGGGTGTTCCGTTTCCGTCAGCTTAAATACCCAAACCTAGCAAGAACCTTCCTTAGACAGAGTTATTAATCGGTCACCATTCAAAACTCATATTCGAATGTCGAATTCTAATCTTATTATAACTAGATAACATAAGTCTAATTAATAACAGGTTCTAAAACAATTTTAAAACTAGTTAATTAAACATAGGTTTCATGCATTTCTATGTTATAATGCTTCATCATTCATCGTATGAATTAAATAACAAACATATTCATCACATGAAAAAATGCATGTCAATGCTTTCATAATAATTAACATAACCCTTACATTAATTAAACGTGCATACTAAATAATATAACACTTTATACTATAAACATGATGCATGAATATGCTTAACCTAACGTGGGATTTTAATCTATATGGCATCCATTATGCACATAATAAACATACAACAATTGCATAATTAAAATAGCAAAATTGGATCACAATTTGGTATCCTAAAAATGAATTAAAATTAATATAATCGTATTATATTAATAAAAAATAATAAAATTAAATAAAAAATGAAATTAATAAAAAATATAAAAAAATGCGCCAAAATTCCTGCCCACTAGCCACTCTTCCTATGGAGTCTTCGCGCGCGCATCAACCACTAACGCAGCGGCGTTGCAACGCCGTGGCTAGCGTTACGACGTCATGCTGCTCAACGCGCTCCTTGCGTCACAATGGTGAGCGGCGTGGCACCGCTGCTCCTAGCGTTGCAACGCTACCCTGCATTAGGCCAAATTCTGATAGCGCGACGTTGCAAACGCCGATGAACAGCGTTGCAACGCTGTGCTCTGCACCAACACAACATCCTTCACGTTTATCCGTTTTCGCTCCGTTTCTTCACAACAACTCCTTGTTATGACCGACATAGACTTATAGACTTGATTTACAACATAATTTACCCAAAACAACGAGCCCTTACATTGAATGATTCAAAAAAATTGTAAATCTAAATGCCAAATTGTGTAAACATCCATTTTTGCAAACCACAACAATTTCACCAAATTGAATTCAATACCCACCTAGTTTTTGAGAAATTTCTAACGTAATCAAGAGCAACAAGGGTTCTGATACAAATTGAAGGGAATGAATCCCGATGCGGAAGCGATTGATGCCTTTATTCTTGATTATGTTTACATAGAAATTGACAAAAATAGAAAACTAAGGCTAAGACTAACTATGAAAGCATAATAGAATAAGGGATTACCTTTGAAAACACTGTTCTTGTAATCCTCTCGCCATCTATGATCTCCACATTCTCAACGATCGAACACCTCTGTTGCGTAAATTTATATTGCAATACCGCAAGTGTACGGGTCAAGTTTTAGTATAGTGATTTGAGTACAGAGTATCGTCCTCAGGAATGGGTTTTCTAGATTAATTAATTACCAAGATACTTTTTCGCAAATTTAGCTAAAGCAACAAAACATGGATAGGTGTTTAACTAATACGACAACCAAACAAACAAACATGTGGAGACACGAATTGATAGAATTAAAGGAAGTGATTTTACGAGTTAATAACCTAATTACTCATGCATTGACCTCATGAGATGAATTTATAAACAAGAAGTAAATTACTCAAGAAAACCTCTCGGTTTTTAGTGAGCCTCACACATGCAATAGAATTCATAGTCTCCATACAAACCTACAACATGCATGGCATTAAGTAACTTCTTTAAGTGTTTCCCTAAGAATTCTAGGTCACTCTCGTGCCAGACTACTAAGGGTTTTGACAATTTTGCTCTAATTCAAGCTTTATCTCTCGAGTCCACTTGAATCAACAAATTAAGAAGTAAAGAACGAATTGCCAAAAATAAGGACAAAACATGCTTCAAAACATAGCAATAAAGTCACAACAAGTAAATCAAATCCAACTACAATGTTTAGCTACTCAAAATCACCCATAAAACACAAACTAAACAAGTAGGAAACGTCTTAGAACGCTGTTACAAATTGAAAGAAAGAGAAATAAACTTAGGTGTCGATGCCGGTCCTTCGTCTCCGAGCTCCCGTCTTCGATCTCGAACCTCCATGAATGCTTTGGCTCCCAAAATCACTCTTTTCTCTCTCTCTTACAAGGTGTATCTCAATTTAGGGCAAAACTCTATCAAATTGTGCTCCCCTTTGCAATGAAATCATAAGGATATATTTATAGAAGGAATCGGTGCAGCGTTGCAGTAACGCTAGGGACAACGTTGCCTAACGCCGCACCCCTAGGCGGCGGCAATTAAGAAAATAATCGATGGCGCTGCAACGCCGCCTCAGCGTTAACGCCGCTACCCTAACGCGCGCTCTCTTCGTCGAAATGGCGTTGCGGCGACGCCGCGGCGTTCCTCGTGCATGCCTTTCTCGTGCATGAGATAGCGCGAGATAGCGCGTTGCGCCGCGCGCTGCAACGCTATATCTCCTATCTCTGATCTTCAACGCGTCTTGGCTACACATTCGGCGTTGCAACGCTATAACCAACGCCATCGCCTCGGGTCATCATGCTTGGATTGATCTTCTCTCTTCCATTTGATGTTATATTTAGCTCCAAATAGCCTTGTTTTGATCCCGAGTGATCCAAATTGTCTCCAATAGCTCCATTTAAGCTCTTAACCTGAAATTGAATAAATTAACCACGTAAAAGCCCTGAATTCATCTAAAAACTAGCAATAATTAGCCTAAGGATAACACATTTTTGTGTGCTATCAAACACCCCCAAACTTAAACTTTTGCTAGTCCCGAGCAAAAACAGAGTTAAACATTAGATTGTTCTTAAACATACATTTGATTCAAGCCTCAAAGATTTAAGAGAAAATTTTGCAATCACAAGAAACACTTAAACATAACACTTCAACAAGTAATTTAAAACTTTTCCCAAGTGTTCCTACGTGTGTGTGTGATTAGCCTATGTTCCCTTCATTTTTACTAAGCCCGGATCAACTTTATTAGGTTCTCCATTCAACTTCCCCCTACACTGGTCTTAATTACTAATCTTTGAGCCTCTCCACACTCAAGAAATAAACAACTTTACTCAGCACTAAATCACTCTTTTGATGCCACTTTTTTTTTATTTTCTTCTTTTTTTTTTTGTGCAAGGACACTAGCTTTCACACATCCACTGCAGGGACCCTTACCCAGAGCACTCGCTCAATGAGTGGCCTAACTGATCACAGTGAAGGTAGCTCTTTTTGTCCTCACGATTTTTTTTCTAAAACAACAAAAACAGATGACAACCCTTTCACATAATGCACATATTATACAAATTATGCATTTCATATTGTCGTTCACCCTATCCTGCAGTTTAACTCTCAAATCAGTTCTCAGACCTATCGAGGTGACATCAAACTTCTAAACCTAATAACTTTGTTCTAAGCATTTTAAAACTACAGGAACAAAGTCTATGTGCATATAATGCAGGAAAAACTCAAGAAAATATTTTAAAATTAACTCAAATTCATGTCATGCTTTCAGGTTTCAGCAGAATCACAAAGATTTTCAATTATATCTCATCCTAGGCTATCATACTTATACTTATGTAAAAGATCAGCCAACAATTCAGCACATACTCAGGACAGTCACAACAAATAAACACAATCCCACCCCCAAACTTAAACTAAACATTGTCCCCAATGTTTGTAGAAATAAGCATGAGATAAGTATAAGGGTAGAAGTGAACGATACTGTCCTGGGTGATGGAGATCTTTCTGAGTTCCTTGGATAGCCAAAGCATGTGTGTTGGAGTTCCTCTGAATGGGAGCATGGATTTCAACGAAGAAGGGCATCTCCACAACCTACGAAGTAAAACAACAACTAACTAAGAATTTAAAAACAACAAAAACAACTAAAGCAAGCTAAAGACTGGAAAACAAAAGTAAGTAAAACTTGGGTTGCCTCCCAAAAAGCGCTTTGTTTAACGTCTTTAGCTAGACTGTACTCCCTCAAGGTGTTTCTTTCCTTGCTTGCGCACACGGAGTGATGTGTTCATTTGGCCAACTGGTCTCTATATTCTTTATTGCAGCTCCATGATCGGTCACTATAATGATAAATTGGTGATCGCATTCTCCAATTTGTTGGACCGACTTATTCATTGATGAAGGAGTGCAATGTGTCTTCTAGAGATGGTTTCTCTCCGATGTAGAAGCATGCCTGTAGGAGGATTCAACACATTCTTGTTGTTAGCATAAGAGAAATTGTCATGATACCTCAAACTCGGATTGTAATGTGTTGGTATGTTATTCTGAGTCTGATTTCCTCCATAGTTGTTGCTTCTATTGTTCAGGTAGTGCAATTGCTCCATAGTGGATTCTCCATTGGACTGGGAGCATTGAGAGGACATCCCTGTCTATGGTGATCCTGCAAAATTATTCAAGGTATGAGTGAGAGACGCCATATGAGATCTAAGAGAGGTTACCTCGTCCAGTTGATATAATACAACTACTGGCTTAGATCTGTCATTTTCTCAGAGGCCACCGGTAGTTGGCGGTTGACACTTCCTCCGGAGAGGGCACGTGCTTACGCACGATCTTCTTTCGCATGAAAGCCCTCCAGCGAAGTGGCATCAAGAATGGTCCTGGTCTTACCTTCCAGTCCATTATAAAACAGTTGTACCTGGAGCCAGTCATGATAGCCATGCTGTGGGCACCTCCTGAGCATGTCCTTGTACCTTTCCTAGGCTTCAAATAATCGCTTCCCTCTCTTGCTTTGCTCAATATTCCTATCTCAGTCCTCAACTTTGCAGCTTTAACAGGTGGAAAGAATTTGGTCATGAAGGCTTGGGCCAACTCCTCCCAGGAAGTGATACTCCCTGAGGGAAGGAACCCTGGCCATTCTTTGGCTCTACCCTACAAGGAAAAAGGAAAGAGACGTAAGTGAATACTATCAGCAGAGATACCATTCATTTTAAATGTACCACAGATTTCCAAAAATTTTTGAAGATGAGAGTTAGAATCTTCTGTGGCTAGGCCTCTGAAAGCACCTTCCCTAACCATTTGTATCAACCCTGTTTTCAGTTCAAAGTTATTAGCATTGATAGGGGCATGGACTATTCCAGCCTGCTCAGAATTAAACACAGGTTGGAAATACTCCCTTATAGGTTTAGGGTTATTGATGAGCTCCTGATCAGCCATCTCCTGAGGTTCTGCTCTTCCTTCCCTTAGGAGTCTCCTACAGGTCCTCTCGATATCAGAATCTAAAGGGTGCAAGTCTGCAGCTCTCCCTTTGGGCATACACCTGGAGAAACAAAAAGAAAGAAGTTAGATAAAAAAAAGGAAAAACACCAACAACTAGAAAATAAAACATAAAATAAAGACATAAAACATAAAACTTGGGTTGCCTCCCAAGAAGCGCTTTCTTTAACGTCTTTAGCTAGACGGTGACTTATCAGGGCACATAAAATTGCTCATACTTCTCTGGGCCCTTCTTGCTTGAATCAATGTAGCCCTCTAAGTCTAAAAGGCTATCTTGCTTTTCATGGGCACCAGAGACATAATTATTTTTGGTATTTTTGTTTAATAAAATGAAAGAGCTGAAATCAAAACAAGACTCGTGAGTGAAAGACCAATGGTTATCAAAAATCAAGGAAATTTCTGAGGATAAAGGGAAAGAAGACTTCTCAACCTCTAACTCTATCACCTGGATTCCTCCTGTGGAACTAAGTGTATCACCAGTGTCCTCCTCACTAACCTGATCATGGTGTGCCTCAGTCTCCCCCAAACTATCCTCACTAACATCTAGACAAATCCTCCTAGGTGGCACCTCCTGAGTGGTAAGGATAAGAAATTGTTCCTGTAAGGCATTAAGGGAAACTACTAGCTGGTTAAGATATTGAGCTCTATCCTGTACTATTTCCCAAAGTCCTACCACTTCAGTTTCTAACCTATCCAACCTCTCTAATTCACTATGAACCAAATTTTTCAATTTCAACTCTAAGGTATATTCTGCCAATTGGTCCATAAGAGAAGATTTTTCTGGTGGTTGGTTAAGGTACGAAAAACTATGGTTCCAACTGCCTAAATAACTACCCTCATGTGAATTTCATATATGTCAGCTACAACATGGTAAAAATTAGACACATGGTAATCAGAAAAATCATGATGCACAAAACTGGGATCCTAAGAGGGACAGTAGAATGGTGGAAACTCAAAATTATGCAAAGTCATACTTGAAAAATCAGTAATTTCACAACAAGACTTCACACAATATCAACTCAACCAAAACAGGAAACAAAGACTCAAAAACACACAAAACTAAAATAACCCAAATAAGGAAATAAACAATCACACAAAACAATTAAGGAAAGACAAACAAACAAGCTTTAGTCTAAAATTTCAAATTTTCTCCTAATATTAATTAATCTAAATAATCGTCATTCCCCGGCAACGACGCCAAAAACTTGTTGCGTAAATTTATATTGCAATACCGCAAGTGTACGGGTCAAGTTTTAGTATAGTGATTTGAGTACAGAGTATCGTCCTCAGGAATGAGTTTTCTAGATTAATTAATTACCAAGATACTTTTTCGCAAATTTAGCTAAAGCAACAAAACATGGATAGGTGTTTAAGTAATACGACAACCAAACAAACAAACATGTGGAGACACGAATTGATAGAATTAAAGGAAGTGATTTTACAAGTTAATAACCTAATTACTCATGCATTGACCTCATGAGATGAATTTATAAACAAGAAGTAAATTACTCAAGAAAACCTCTCGGTTCTTAGTGAGCCTCACACATGCAATAGAATTCATAGTCTCCATACGAACCTACAACATGCATGGCATTAAGTAACTTCTTTAAGTGTTTCCCTAAGAATTGTAGGTCACTCTCGTGCCAGACTACTAAGGGTTTTGACAATTTTGCTCTAATTCAAGCTTTATCTCTCGAGTCCACTTGAATCAACAAATTAAGAAGTAAAGAACGAATTGCCAAAAATAAGGACAAAACATGATTCAAAACATAGCAATAAAGTCACAACAAGCAAATCAAATCCAACTACAATGTTTAGTTACTCAAAATCACCATAAAACACAAACTAAACAAGTAGGAAACGTGTTAGAACGCTGTTACAAATTGAAAGAAAGAGAAATAAACTTAGGTGTCGATGCCGGTCCTTCGTCTCCGAGCTTCCGTCTTCGATCTCGAACCTCCACGAATGCTTTGGCTCCCAAAATCACTCTTTTGTCTCTTCTTACAAGGTGTATCTCGAATTTAGGACAAAACTCTACCAAATTGTGCTCCCTTTGCAATGAAATCATAAGGATATATTTATAGAAGGAATCGGTGCAGCGTTGCAATGGCGTGCGCGCTCCTTCTACTCAATATTTATAGAAGGAATCGGTGTCGCTACCCTAACGCGTGCGCTCCTTGTCGAAATGGCGTTGCGACGCAACTGCGGCGGCGTTGCAACGCCAGCTATCTAAGATTCCTCGTGCATGCCTTCTTATCGAGATAGCGTTGCGACGCTGCTAGGCAGCGTTGCAACGCTATCGCCTAGGGTCTTCAACGCGTCTTGGCTGCACATTCAGCGTTGCAACACTATAACCAGCGTTGCAACGCCATCGCCTCGGGTCATCATGCTTGGATTGATCTTCTCTCTTCCATTTGATGTTATATTTAGCTCCAAGTAGCCTTGTTTTGATCCCGAGTGATCCAAATTGTCTCCAATAGCTCCATTTAAGCTCTTAACCTGAAATTGAATAAATGAACCACGTAAAAGCCCTGAAATCATCATAAAACTAGCAATAATTAAGCCTAAGGATAGCACATTTTGTGTGCTATCAACCTCCAGCGAGTCTTCTCGGTTGTTCTCTAGGAGAGGGAGAGAAGCGTTACTCCTTTTTGGAAGAGATATTTTTGTATAGAGAATTTGATAGAGAAAAGGCCTTTTGCTTAGAATGCAAAACTTGGCAAATGACTTAAGCTTCCCAATTTGCATCCAAATAGATGCTTATATAGGCAATGTGTGTGGAGGCATCCATTTTCCACCAATTATGCATTATGCAAAATCAATTTGCATAATTGCGTAATATAAGGTATCAAATACCTTATTATGTAAAACATATTTACATAGAGGGGAAATAAAATTGAATCATATTCCATTTACACATCTCTCAAATTAATTACTCTAATTATGCCCTAATTCCATAATTAGGCAACAATATAGTTTATTATGGATCATATTCACATTAAACTATATTCTATATCCATTATATTATATAGAAGTGATATAATTCCCTAAATTGAATTTGAACACTTCAAATTCAATCCAAAACTTTATACCCTCTTTATTTTCATATTGAGTCAACCAAGGGATCTAATGGACCACAGATTACGAGCTTCAACGATATGAGATTAATTAATCATACTCTTTGATCTCGTTAATCAACATTCGTTAACTACGAGTCACTCCACTAAAGACTTGTAGTTGCACTCTCCTGACTTTAAGACAAGTTAGGTCCATTGATATAACCAATGCCCGTGAGTCAATCCTTCACAGGTCGTTCGTAGTCATAGTTGGGTCGATTTATCGTTTTACCCCTGTGACTACTTCTTGATCCTTAAGCACCACTGATCGTCTAATGAACAACAAGTTTATGGTCCGACCATAATCAATGTCGCCCGAAAAGGAGGGGCCCCGTTGTTCAAGACCTGGATTCAATTCTTAAGGGAACAACCTATCTAGTTACCCTAGTTCAGGAATGAGTGAATTCCTTATTGCGAAGTTAAGTCCCCAACTCCGTACAAGGTTTCATCCCTGAGAAGTTAGGCATATTAAGTCGGCAACTGTTCCAACTCTCACCCGTACTAGTCTAAGGATAAACCCTCGCAGACAGGAGTTCATAGCTCGCTCAGTATTCAGGTTGAGTCACTAATGGTCATCATTGAATTATTAGCCCTAATCTATCAACGACGTTACTAGAGTGGTCTAACAATTCTTGGTCCGTTCTTGTACAATCTCATCGCACAGGATGCCCTCACTCGCTTGTCAACTACATGAATGAGCTGGATCACCTCGTTTTTATCAAATACAAAATGGGAAGCATCCATAGTGTTACCAGGATGAGATTCCCAACCTAATTCATGTACTATAGACCGTTTGGGTAAACTGCTTGAACTTGATCCTAGTTATGTGTCAACTACACACGATTCAAGATCTCCTAAATGTGGCCCTGGAGCTTAGTTTATTGGATTTAAGTTTGTAATAGCGAGAATACAAGGTTTAAGGAAAAAAATAACACTTTTACTTATTTCATTGAACAATTACAAATACACGAGTTTAGGGCATAAATCCCAACAAATTGCTGAAAAAATTATCGAGGTAGACATTTTTGCTGAAAAAATTAAATTTCGTGCATTAGTTACTCACAAAAACTATTATGTCTAATCCAATCAATTTTAGCAAAATTTTAATATTGATCACTAAATCAAAATAATTTGCAACGATACCACAAAGGTTTAGAATAATCTGCCTACGAAGGGTAGTCAAATCATTCTTGTTCTGGGACGAGACTATCTCGACCAAACCCTATTACTAGAACAACTCTTATTCCTATATGTTTTAGTTGCTATCTTTCGGTTTGGATGCATTAACTCTTAATGTATCCCGTAAGTGTAACCCACTTATTTTAGATTCAAGAGTCCCCATCTAACAAAATCTGCCGAAGGGAGGACTAAGTTGGAAAACAAAGTAAGACAACTCTATCTCTTTCGGGCGTTTACGTTGTTCCGACTCCTATGATTAGGCCCTTCGAAGGGTTCGTCTGCTCAAGGGAAAACATCCAGGTGGATCATATGAATCTCATGGTGCAAACCAAAAGAGGAGATCGTGGGTCTCGTACACAAGTCTCGCTCCAACTTACTATAAGTACTCTCTCAATTCACATTAATATTGACCTATACAAACACCATCCAAGGGGGATGCTCCCATTTGCGTCATGAGGGTGAGTATGGATCTCACGGTGTGAACTTAACGGAGATTTGTTGGTCAAAATTTTTTATGTATCCTATACACCTATTTCGTCTTACTCGATTCTTTATAATTAGAGATTTGACCTACACAAATCCGGCTATAATCATTTATACTGGAATTACCTAAGTCTATTAACCTTTTAATAAATCTAGGTCTATGAGTTTCATTCATTAACCCTTTAATAAACTTCACTCACGAGAAATAATTTATAAACCTTTAGATTAAATTCACTCCCAGGTCGATTCTTAGGTAGGGGTGTTTCATTTCTGTCAGCTTAAATACCCCAGCCTTAGACAGAATCTTCCTTAGACAGAGTGTCTTTTTAATCATAGTTTTTAAATTATTAGTTGCCTAATTCTAATCTTATTAGAACTAGATAACCTAAGGTCTAATTAAAAACATGTTCTAAAACCCTTTTAATACTAATTAATTAACATTAGGTTACATGCATTTCTATGTTATAAATGTTTGATCATTCATCACATGAATAATTATACATTCATAGCATATTCATTACATGAATAAATGCATAGCAATATTTTAATAAAATTAATATAACATTTATATTAATTAAACATGCACACTATATAATATAGCTACTTATATTATAAAATGATGCATGATTATGCTTAACCTAGGGTTAGATTTTAATCTAAATGACATACATTATGCACATAAACATTCATACAACAATGGCATAAAATAAATAGCAAAAATAGACCACATTTTTGGACCCTAGAGTTAATTAAAATTAGTACTCATATTATATTAATAATAATTACTAAAACTTAATTTATAAATAAATTACAAATAAAAATAATAAAAATCCAATTCGCGCGCACGTCTGCACACCCGCAAGCCTCGTGCATCATGCACATGGCGTCTCAACGTTATATCGCCTGCAACCCGCCAACCACACACACAATATCGAGACATTGTTGCATAGCGTCTCGACGTTGTCATTTGGACAAAACAGAGCACCTTCGGTTCTTGCTCGTTTTTGCTCCGTTCTTCATAGCAACACTCTTGCCACGAACAACGGAGACTTACAAACTCGATTTACATTAAAAATTGCTCAAAGCAATGGGCCCTTACATTGAAGGATTCAACAAATAATGTAAATTTAAGTTCCAAAATATGTAAACATCTATTTTGCAAAACCAACATTCATCTCATGAAAATTTAAAGCAACCCACCTAAATTTTGTGAAATTCACAACGTAATTGGGATCAACATTGGCTTTGAGACCAATTGAAGGGATCGAATCCTGTAACGGAAGCATTGGAATTGTTTTTTTCCATAATTATGTTATGGAATTATGCAAAAAAACTAGAAAAAATAAGATTAAGCATAATGGAGAAGGAAATTGCCTTTGAATTGAGAACCCTTTCTTCACGTGATCTTTCTCTAATTTCGTACTTGATCCTCATTCTCAACGCTCAAAACGAACACCTCTAGCAAGTCTTCTTCGTTGTTCGCTAGGAGACGAAAAATGGTGGAATTCCTTTTGACTTTTTGGAGAACTTTCTCTTTTGAGAGAGTTTTGAGAATTGAGAGAGGATTTGAGTTAGATGGAAATCACTATTTCCAAAAAATGAACTATATACTTCAAAATGCATCTAGATGCATATTTATATAGGGAGTGAGGGTGGAGAAAACATCCTCCACCCATTATCCCACTAAATGCATAAATTATACATTATGTAAATCATATTTGTATAATTGCATAACATAATGTGTCACATACCTTATTATACAAATCATATATGCATTATTGAATCATATTCAATTTTGCTCTCAATTAAATCATTTCCTCTAATATTTAATATGAAACAATTTCACATCAAAACTATATTTGGAAATAAATTCAAATACAATACATAGTTTATTATGAATCATATTCACATTAAACTATATAATATATCGATTATATCACATATAATCAATATCACTCCAATTTACGAAATTGAACACTTCAAGTTTACTCTAAAACTTTATACCCTTGATATTTTCATGTTGAGCCAATGGAGGGACCTATTGGTCCTACAACTCATGAGCGACAATGATACAAGGTGAACCGATCAAACTCTTTGACTCGGTTGACCAACATTGATTAACTACAAGTCACTCTCCTATAGACTCATAGCTTCACTCTCCTCACTATAAGACAAATTATATCCATTGATTTAACCAATGCCCATTAGTCGAGCCTTCACAAGTTGTTCGTAATAACAGTTTGGTCAAATTATCGTTTTACCCCTATTGATTACCTCTTACTCCTTAAGTACCACTGATTCTCTAATGAATAACTAGTTTATGGTCCTACCATAAACAAAGTCCGTCTGAAGCCAATAAGAGGGTGGAGTCCTATTGTTCAAGGCCTGGATACAACTTTTAAGAGAATAACCTATCAAAATTCCTTAGCTTAAAAACGAGTGAATTCCATCTCACATAATTAAGTTCCCAACACCCCACGAGGTTTTGTTCCTGAGATGGTAGACATATTGAGTCGACAACTCTGGTCACTCCTGCCCATACTAGTCTAAGGACAAACCCCCCACAGACAGGAGGTCGTAATCAGCTTAGGATTCAGGTCGAGTCACTAATGGTCATCTATGAATTATTAGAGACCTAATTTGTTAACGGTGTTACACCAGTTGGCTAATAATTCGAGGTCCGGTCTTGTACAAACTCATCGCACTAGATGCACCCACTCGCATGTCAACTACATGAACGAGTTGGATTACATCTGTATTGTTACTAGGATGAGGTTCCCAACCCTATTCATATACTTTAGACCATTTGGGTTACACACACGAACACAATCCTACCTATGTGTCTACTGCACATTCTTCAAGTTCTCATAACCATAACCTTGAAGTTTAGTTTAATTTATTGGATTTTAAGTTTTAAATGCGAGAATAGGACAAATGATAATATGTAATTTTTATTGATTTCATCAGATATTTACAAACTACACGAGTTTAGGGCATAAAATTCCAACAACTTAGTGGTATTTTGTTCTAGGGGAGGACTTTTGTTGGGATTGTTGGGAGTGTGACCAAAGTCCCCTCATTGGCTAGATAGGGGAAAGACATGTGTAGATAAGTGAGCGGCAACATCTCAATTGGTATGAGGACGTTTGGATGAAACAAAAAAGAAAAAATAATGAGGGTTTATGTTCAAAGTGGACAATATCATAACAATATGAAGATCTGTAAGGGTCGTCTCCAACATCAACCTAGTTGTCTTTTCTTATGTTGGAACTTTCTCATATATTTAACCATAGATGTTATCGATAAACTAGATGGCACCCTGTAACAAAGAAGTTAGTATTGCTAAGAGTGGTAAGTTACAAATAGTAATATTTGTTTGCAACTATACTTGATTCTTAGGTAATAATAATTGAAAATTTGACCAATGTAATAATGAGAAAATTTTACTTAACAAATGTTCAAAAGTTGTGGCTATACAGAAAAGCTCAATTTTCTGAATGCTAGGGTATGCATCAATTTCCTTGTTGAAACAAAAAAAAAAAACAAGTTTTAACCAACATTATAACCAAATAACTAAATTTGCTTTAAGCTAACTAACAACTAACTATTCACAAGCTAACCACAATAGAACCACATAAGGAATCAAATAGCTTCCCATCATTAATCGAACAACTTTAACTAATTATTTTCCAAAAACACAACTCTTCAATTTTATGAGTCTATAAATAATGGTTGAAACCGTATGCCAATATTCACGAAATCCTTCTTCTTTTTCCTCAAACATACCACTTCCTCTTCAAACCCTTAGGAATGAAGAAAGTTTTTTCGATGACATGCCTTTTCCTTTTGGTGGCAGTGGCTGTCACCAGAGCTCAAGTAGCAACGGCGGAGACATGCAACCCCAACGAGTTGAGACCTTGTCTTTGGGCCTACACAATGTCGGTGGCACCATCATCAACTTGCTGCAACAAGGTGAAGGAGCACAAACCGTGCTACTGTGGATACCTCAAAAATCAAAAGTATAAGTCCTATGTACAGTCTTCTTCTGCCAAAAAAATCATTTCTAATTGTGGCGTTCCCATCCCCGCATGCTAGAATCATCCATATGTCTTATTTTGAAATTCATATAAAATAAATATGTATTCACTAGCTTAATCCATTACAAAATCAAACTATAAATTAAAAGACCCACGATAATTATATGTGTTGTTTCTCTATGGTTCGACATTCTTTATATTGTAAAGTATTGCACATACCACCTAATAGTTACAGTTATAAACACAAACTTTTAGGTTGTAAAAGTTGATCCAAACATATTTCAGTGGATAAGTTATCAATTATCATACTAAATATCAATATTTTAATTCCCTGCACAAGGGCTGAGCTAAAAAAGAGATGTTTTAGTAGTTGAAGTTATGATTAATAAAAATTTAAATCTAGTTTCAATTTGGCTCAATTGGTTTTGAAAGTTTCAATTTAATCCTTGTGATTTTGGCATAATTTTAACTAATTCTATGGTTGAAAACATTTAAATTTGGTAACTAACGTTTAGTTAAACCTTAAAAAAGGTTGTCCGCAAACTATCCTTTTTTTACCAACCTAAAAAAACTCACTTATTTCCTTTTATTTTTGTTTAGTCTAAACTTTAATATAATCAACCTAATAACATGGTTGGCCAAATGAAAAATATGATAACTCATTGTCAACCCCAGACTATTCGCAAGGTTTGACTACGCCATAAAATCCCAAATTTAAACTAAGCTCAAACTATTGGAACTAAATTGAAACTTTTTATATCATATGAGTGAAATTAAAATTATACCTACACCATAGTGACAAAATATTTGGCCAAAAATATTGTAATATATTTGTAATAGGTTAAAGACTAAGAAATTTAAAGTTTATAATTCAATGACCTATTACACATAAAATTGAAAACCAAAAATAGAAGAAATCAAGTACACTTTAATTAAGCTCAGCCATATGCATCTTTTGAACAAGAATGAGCTGGAATGAAAGTTAAGGTAATCCATTCCACATTGCACCCTTTTTCATAATGTTTGTTTATTCTTTTCTCAATACTTGTAATGAAAAATCAGAATAAACTTTGTGAATACTGAAGCATGTTGAGAATGTCAGTTTATTTTCATTCTTTTGCCAAGAACACTGTATCAACAAGGAACACTAATTGAAAATGAAGCAATGCGATTGGATTGCGATTCACTCAACATGACCTTCCTCCTTGGTTTATGGTCCCCGATATGATCATCCTTTAAGAAATTGGCATTTGACAACACAAGCACGCTATTTTTCTTAGAATCTTAAGACATACCACCTCTCGTTTCTTTTGGGTAACCTACCAATAGGCACAACTTCGAATGAGCTTCCAATTTATTCGAGTTTGTCACAAACACATGGGTCGGACATCCTCAAAATTAAGAAATGACGTAAACTACCTTTACATCCTCTCTAGAGTTTGAAAGTTGTTTCAGAAACACTCATCGACGGAACATTGTTCAAAATGTATACTGCAGTCTCCACTACATAACCTCAAAACGAGTCAGGCTGATCATCGATCAAACCATGTCCAATAAAGTTTTATTTCAACTATCTGATACACTATTCTGCTGAGGCATAAACCAGATGCTGAGAGTTGGGACGTAATTCCATGTTTTAGCATATAGTCCTAGAATTTTATGTCCATATACTTTTCACCTCGATCGGATCGAAGTGTTTTAATTGATTTACCTAAGATGTTCTCAACCTCAATCTTAAACTCTTTGAATGTTTCAAGAGCTTTAGACTTGTGATGTACTAGGTAAATGTACAAAAGACAAAGCCATGAAGCTTATGCCCATTGATAAGAAGTCTAGATAAGGGAAAGATCATGAGTTTATAAGTGAAGGGATACTATTTTCATTGTTATGAAATCTTTTGGATGAAACAAAAAACAAATTCATGAAACTTATGCCTAAAGTGGACAATATCATACGAATATGGAAGATCTGTCGATGGTCATTTTCCCTAACAAGTTGTGCCATGTGCCTACTTAGTTGTGGTCAATAGGATCCTCGAATGCAGAAAAATGAATTAATGGGTCTTAGAGACATTGCGATATATAATTGTGGATGACACCTCAAATGCGGAAAGAGTGTGGTTCGAAGAGAGCATTGTTGAGGGTGTGATAAGAACTGGTCGCACCATGTTAACCTCTGATAATGTGATCTGCGGGAAAGCTCTATTGGATAGACGGTGTGCTCCAACGAAGAGGAGTTGTCTTAGATAAGAGTAAACTCTTGGTTATAAAGCTATAGAGTATGACAAATGGAATTTCTATTTGAGGAGAGGCTTAGTGGTACTTTGTTCGATGGGAGGATTTTGT
The DNA here is from genome assembly GCA_036507285.1 of Trichosanthes cucumerina. NCBI lineage: Eukaryota > Viridiplantae > Streptophyta > Magnoliopsida > Cucurbitales > Cucurbitaceae > Trichosanthes > Trichosanthes cucumerina. Next base: position 66,529,049 of record CM071838.1, read on the forward strand.
TGGGATTGTTGAGAGTGTGACCAAAGTCTCGCATTCGCTAGATGAGGGGAAGATGAAGGATATATAAGTGAGGAACAACATCTCCATTGGAATGAGACCTTTTGGATAAACCCAAAAAACAAAGCCATGAGAGTTTATGTCCAATGTAGACAATATGGTACCAATATCGAGATTGGTCAAGGGTCGTTGTCTCCATCATCAACCTAGTCTTGTCTTATGTTGGACTTTCTCATATATGTGGCAACAAATGTTATCGATAACCTTGATGGCACCCAGTAACAAAGAAGTTAGTATTGGTGAAATTCATTAATATTAAGAAATGTTCAAAAGCAGTGGCAACACATAGAAGCAATCTGCTCAATTCTAGTATATGAATTTGGTTGTTTAAACAAAAAAGTAACAAGTTTTAAGCAACATTATAACCAAATAACTAAATTTGCTTTAAGCTAACTAACAACTAAGCATTAACAAGCTAACCATAATAGGAACACATAACGAATCAAACAGCTTCCCATAATTAATCGAACAACTTTAACTAATGATTTTCCTTAAAAATAACTCTTCAATTTTATGAGTCTATAAATAATGGTTGAAACCTTTTGCCAATACACACCGAATCCTTCTTTTTCCTAAAATATACCTCTTTCCTCTCCAAACCCTTAAGAATGAAGAAAGGTTTTTTGATGACAGGCCTTTGCCTTTTGGTGGTAGTGGCTGTCACCGGAGCTCAAGTTGCAGCGGCGGTGACATGCAACCCCAACGAGTTGAGACCTTGTCTTTGGGCCTACACAATGTCGGTGGCACCATCATCAACTTGCTGCAACAAGGTGAAGGAGCACAAACCGTGCTACTGTGGATACCTCAAAAATCAAAAGTATAAGTCCTATGTACAGTCTTCTTCTGCCAAAAAAATCATTTCTGATTGTGGCGTTCCCATCCCCGCATGTTAGATTCATCCATATATCTTAGTTTGAATTTCATATAAAATAAAGATATATTCACTATCTTAATCTATGAAAAAATAAAACTATAAATTAAAAGACCAACGATAATTATGTTTGTTGTTTCTCTATGCTTCCACATTCCTTATATTGTAAAGTATTGCACATACCATCTAATAGTTACAGTTATAAACACAAACTTTTACGTGATAAAAGTTGATCCAAACATATTTCAGTGGATAAGTTATCAATTACCATCCTAAATGTGGATATTTAATTTCCTACTCATGAAATGGATGAGCTAAAAAAAAGGAACTTTTAGGCCATGTTTGATAAGCATTTAGTTTTTAGTTTTTAGTTTTTGAAAATTATGTTTGTTTTCCCACAATTTCTCTTCATCGTTTCTACCATAATTTCTATCTGCTTGTGTTGCTATTTAAGTTTTTAGCCAAAATTCAAAAATAGAAATAGGTTTTTGAAAATTACTTTTTTTTAGTTTTCAAAATTTAGCTTGAGTTTTGAAAACATGGTACAACATAGATACGAAAAAGTAGAACTCCATTGCTAAAATTAGTATTCTTAGGCTTAATATTTAAAAATTAAAAAAAAAACCAAATGGTTAGTAATTAATGTTATGTTGTATAAAAAATTTAAACCCCGTTTGATAACCATATGGTTTTTAATTTTTTGTTTTTGAAAATTAAGCCTATAAATATTATTTTCACCTATGTTTTCCATCTTCTTATGTAAATTTTAGATATGTTTTATAAAAAAAGCCAAAATTTGAAAACTATAAAAAGTAGTTTCCAAAAAACTCATTTTGATTTTTTAAATTTAGCTAAGAATTCAAGTGTTTTCTAAAGAAAGGTGGGACCTATGGTAGAAAAGATGAAAACCATTGTAGGAAAATGGTGAGAAACCAAGTACAATTTTCAAAAACAAAAAATCAAATGGTTATCAAATGGGGCCTTAGTCTTTAGGATTTCGGTTTAGTTTCAATTTGGTTCCTTTGGATTTGAAAGTTTCAATTTAATCCTTATGATTTTGGGTTAGTTTTAATTTAATTCTACGGTTGATAACGTTTAAACTTGGTAACTAAGGTTTAGTTACACCTTAAAAAAAAGGTTGTCCTTGAACTATCTTTTTTTTACCAACCTAAAAAAACTCACTTATTTCCTTTTATTTTTATTTAGACTAAACTTTAATATAATCAACTAACACATAGTTGGCCAAATAAAAAAAAAACATTGTCATGAATAAAATTGTGTGAATATGGTAACCCTAGAGACTATTTGCAAAAGGTTTAACTACACCATTAAGTCCAAATTTAAACTAAGCTCAAACTATAGGCACTAAATGTTGAGGATCCCATATTGAAAAAGTGGAGAGAAACTTCACAATATATATGATTTATGAGCTACTTCTCTCATTACCAATTGGTTTTGAGATGGAACCCCATATAATCTAATATGGTATCAGAGCCCATTAAACCCAAACGAGTTATTCGGTCCAAAAAAATTGAAATTGGGATCCTATGAGCTACTTCTCTTATTGCTAATTGGTTTTGAGATGGAACTCCATATAATCTAATACTATATTGAAACTTTCTATATCATATGATTGAAATTAAAATTATACCTACACCATTGTGACAAAATACTTGGCCAAAAATATTGCAATAGGTTTGGGATAGGTTAAACACTAAGAATTAATGTTTATGAATCTATTAGACACACATAAAATTGAAAATTAGAAAAAGAAATCAAGTACACTTTAATTAAACTCAACCATATGCATCTTTTGAACGACAATGAGCTGGAATGAAAGTTAAGGCCGGTGTGATAACTATTTAATTTTGTATTTTTTATTTTTGAAAATTAAGCCTATAAATACTAGTTTCATCCATTACTTTTCATGGTTTCTTATATACTTTTTAGATGTGTTTTAAAAAACCAAACAAAAATTTGAAAACTAAAAAAAGTAATTTTCAGAAACTTGTTTTTTTTTTGGAATTTATCTAACAATTCAAGTATTTTCTTAAGAAATATGGGGACCATTATATAAAAGATAAAAATCATGGTAGAGAAATGGTGAGAAAATAAGTGCAAGTTTCAAAAACCAAAAACCAAATGGTTATCAAACGGGGCCTAACCATTTGGTTTTTGGTTTTTTGTTTTAAAAAATTAAGTCTAGAAATGCTATTTCTACCAAGGGGTTCTATGTTTTCTTATCTACTTTGTACAATGTTTTAAAAACTGAAAGTAAGTTTTGAAAACTAAAAAAAGTAGTTTTCAAAAACTTGTTTTTGTTCTTGAAATTTTGCTAGAAACTTAAATAATATCTCAATAAAATAAAAATCATGGTAGAAAAGATGAAGAGAAATTGTGAGAAAACAAACATAATTTTCAAAAACCAAAAACTAAAAAACAAATGTTTATCAAAAAGGGCCTAAAAGTTTCCCTTTTTTTAGCTCAACCATTTCAGGGATATGGGATTAAACTACCGACATTTAGGATGGTAATTGATATTTAATTCATAGAGATATGTTTGGATCAACTTTTACCACCTAAAAGTTTTTGTTTATAATTGAAACCATCAAGTGGTATGTGCAATAGTTTACAATATAAAGAATGTCGAGGCATACAGAAACAACACATATAATTATTGTGTGTCTTTTAATATATAGTTTGATTTTGTCATAGATTAAGCAAGTGAATACATCTTTATTTTATATGAAATTCAAACTCAGACATATGGAGGAATCTAGCATGCGGGGATTGGAACGCCACAATCAGAAATGATTTTTTTGGCAGAAGAAGACTGTACATAGGACTTATACTTTTGATTTTTGAGGTATCCACAGTAGCACGATTTGTGCTCCTTCACCTTGTTGCAGCAAGTTGATGATGGTGCCACTGACATTGTGTAGGCCCAAAGACAAGGTCTCAATTCGTTGGGGTTGCATGTTGCCGCCGTTGCTACTTGAGCTCCAGTGACAGCCACTACCACGAAAAGGCAAAGGCTTGTCATCGAAAAAACTTTCTTCATTCTTAAGGGCTTGGAGACGAAAGTGGTATGTTTGAGGGAAAAGAAGAAAGATTTGGTGTGTAATGGCAAAAGATTTCGACCATTATTTATAGACTCGTAAAATTGAAGAGTTTTTTTTTAAGGCAAATCATTAGTTAAAGTTGTTCGATTAATTATGGGAAGCTGTTTGATTCGTTTTGTGTTGCTATTGTGGTTAGCTTGTTAATGGTTAGATGTTAGTTAGCTCAAAGCTAATTTAGTTATCTAGTTATAATGTTAGTTAAAAAGCTGTTATTTATTTATTTTGTTTCAATAACCAAATTGATATACTAGCATTAAGCATATTGCTTCTATTATATAGCCACTGCTTTTGAATATTTGTTTATTAAAACTTTCTCAATATTACATTGGTCAAATTTTCAATGTATTACCTAAGAATCAAGCAGCTGCAAACAAATATTACTATTTATAACTTACCACTCTTAATATTAATGAATTTCACTAATACTAAATTCCTTGTTACAGGGGGTCATCTCGTAACATCTATTACCACATATATGTTAAAATTCAAACATAAGAGAAGACAACTAGGTTGATGTTGGAGACGGCGATCCTCAACCAATCTCCATATTGGTACTATATTATGTACATTGGACATAAACTCTCGTGGTTTTATTTTTGGGTTTACCCAAAAGGCCTCATACCAATAGAGATTTTGTCCCTCACTGATATATCCTTGATCTTCCCCTCATCTAGCCAATGTGAGACTTAGGTCACACTCACAACAATCGAAACAAAAGGTTCCAATCGAACAATGTACCACTCAATCTCTCCTAAAATAGTCCTTCCATCTACACTCTCTAGCTATACAACCAAGATTTTACTCTTATCCAAGACAACTCCTCTTTTTCAGAGCACACTGTCAATCCAATAGAGCTTCACCGCGGATCACATTATGGGAGGTTAACATAGTGCGACCAGTCCTTATCACACCCTCAACAGTCCTCTATTTAAACCACATTTGTTCGACATTTGAGGTGTCATCCACAATTATATTTGACAATGTTTCAAAGACCCACTACATCATTTTTTGCACCCGAGGATCCTATTGATCACGACTAAGTAGGCGCATGGCACAACTTGTTGGGGACAATGATCATTAACAATGAGGGGATCGTATCTCGTAGCGGAAACGTTTAAATCACTTTTTGCCCACAATTACGTTATGGAATTGGCACAACAAAAAGAAAATAAAATTAAGCATAAAAGGGAGAAAATAAAATTACCTTTGAAGAACTCTTTCTTCATGTATTCCTTCTCTAATCTTGATCTTGTACCGATCACGAACACGTATCTGTTGGGAATTATGCCCTAAACTTGTGTAATTTTGATCAATTAAATAAAGTGTTATTTGTTTTGATAAGATTACAGTCTTGCTTTTATAAATTCAATAAACTAAGCTCCAAGATTATAACTTTTATCTTGAAATCAGTGTAGTGGACACTATTTGGGTTGAATTCAAGATTATAACCTAAATAGTCTATGGTATAAGAATAAGGATGGAAACCTCATTCTGGTAACACCATGGATGCGACCCACTTTGTAATTAGTACAAATGAGGTAATCCAACTCATTCATGTAGTTGACATGCGAGGGGGGCATCCTGTATGAAAGAGTTCATACAAGATCGGATCGCAAATTATTAGTCTAACCAAGATAACACCGTTAACAGGATAAGACTAGTAATTTATAGATGGTCATTAGTGACTTGACCTGAATCTTGAGCAAGTTAAGAACTCCTACTTATACGGATTTGTCCTTAGACTAGTATGCTGAGAGTGGCCTGTAGCCGACTCAATAAGCCTACCTTCTCAGGGATGAGAACCTCGTGAGGTAGCCGGGAACTTAATCATGCAAGATGAAATTCACTCATTCCTCATCGAGGAATTAGATAGGTTGTTCCCTTAAGAACCGACTCGTGTCTTGAACAACGGGGCCCCGCCCTCTATGAGAGGGTATGAGTCTAAGGTAGGACCTTAGACTTGTTGTTCATTAGAGGATCGGTGGGTGCTTAAGGAGCAAAGAGGTAATCACGAGGGTAAAACGGTAATTTGACCCAGCTGTGATTACGAACAACCTGTGAAGGGTCGACTCATGGGTAATGACTATATAAGTGGACACAATAATATCTACACGGTGAGAAGAGTGCAAATTACAAGTCTATAGTGGAGTGACTTGTAGTTAATGAATATTGATTAACTGGATCAAAGAGTTTGATCAGTTAATCTCACATCATTGGAGCTCATGATCTGTAGGTCCATTAAATCCCTCTATTGGCTCAATATGGTAATATTGAGGGTATAAAGTTAGGAGTGAAATTGAAGTGTTCAATTTCATGCCTGAGGAATTATATCAATTATATATGATATAATTGATATAATATATAGTTTTAATGTGAATTAGATTCATATATAAACTATATACTAAAGAGAGATTAAATGAGGGGTAGGATGGTCATTTCCATCATATTTCTCTATATATATGGTTGCATGAGATGCAACTAGGTTAAGGTTTTTGATAAGCTCTTTTGTTGTTCTTGGAAGAGTTTCAAGACAACAAAAACATCTCTCTCTCAAAAATACCTCACATCTCCTAAAAGGAACCCACCTTCCTCCCTCACCTAGAGAACAACGGAGAAGATCCGGTGGTCGTGTCTTCGCCCGTTCGAGTTCTTGTTGCTGAGATCGTGACCATGGAGAGAGGAGCACTTGAAGAAAGGTTCTTCAAAGGTATATACTTGCTGTCCAAACTCTTATTTTATGCTTAATCCATGTTTACGTTCTTGAATTTTCTATTGTAACTAAATCAAGAGCGCGCGATTCACAATCGCTTCCGCTGCGGGGACTTCGATTCCCTTCAATTGGTATCCGAGCCCAATTGCGTTCTTGATTTATGTTTTGGAATTTTCAAGAACAAGGTGGGAATTACTGTTTTTTGCATGAGATATATGAACGGTTTTTTTGCGAAATTAGATGTTTTCAATTTTGACACTTAGATTTACAATTTCATTGAAATGTTCAATGTAAGGGCCCAGTGTTTTGGTCAAATTTAATTGTAAATCGAGTCTGTAAGTCCGTGTTGATCGAGGCAAAGCGGTTGCTGAGAAGATCGGAGCGAAAACGAGCAAGGAATGGTGATTCCATGTGCTGTTCTGTGAATGGGGTTGCAACGCCGCCTCGGCACTAACGCCATCGCGTTTCACGCGCGGCCGAGAAGACGACAAACGTTGCAACGCCGCCTCGCCATTGCAAATCGCTGCTGCGTGATATTTATGATATTGCAATACCGCAAGTGTACGGGTCAAGTTTTAATATAGTGATTTATGAGTCCAAGTATCATCCTCGGGAATGGGTTTCTAGATTAATTAATTACTATGGTACTAATTCTCAATTTTAGCTAAAGAAACATAATATGGATAGTTGGTTGAAAGTAAATACAAACAAACAAACAAACATGTGGAGACACAAATTGATAGATTTGAAGGAAGTGATTTTACAAGTTAATGACTCAATTAACACATGTAATGAACCAATGAGATGAATTTATAAACAAGAAGTAAAATACTCAAGAAAACTTCTTGATTCTTAGTGAGCATCACACATGCAATAAACTCCATAGTCTCCATATGAACCTACGACATGCATGGAATTAAGCAACTTCTTTATGTGTTTCCCTAGGAATTCTAAGTCATTCTCATGCCAGATTTCTAAGGATTTTAACAATTGTGATCTAGTTCAAGCTTTATCTCTCGAGTCCACTTAAACCAACAAATTAAGAAGTAAAGAACGAATTGCCAAAAATAAAGACAAAACATGCTTCATTACATAGCAAGAAAGTCATAACAAGTAAATCAAATCCTAATTACAATGTCTAGCTACTCTAAATCACATGAAAATCAAACTAAACAAGTAGAAAACGTCTTAGAACGCTATTACAAATTGAAAGAAAAGAAAATTAAACTTATGTGTCGATGTCGGTCCTTCGTCTCCGAGCTCCCGTCTTCAATCTCGAACCTCCACAAATGCTTCGGCTCCCAAAATCACTCTTTTCTCTCTTCTTACAAAGTGTATTTCGAAATTAGGGCAAAACTTTACCAAATTCGGCTCCCTTTCCTCAATTGCATAATGATTGGCACAGCGTTGCAACGCTAGGGATAACGTTGCAACGCTGTGCCCTAGGCAGCTGGCAATTAAGGAAACAATCGATGGCGTTACTGTAACGCGAGAGCGCGCTACAACGCCGCTACCCTAAGCGCGCACTTTATCGATCCGGGCATTGCGACGCGCAGCAACCGCTTGCAACGCCTTTCGCGCGCGCTTTCTCACGCGTGATTTTCTATCGAGATAGCGTTGCGACGCTGCAAGACAGCATTGCAACGCTATCGCCTGGAGTCTCCAAAGCCTTTAAACAGCAAGCATGGCGTTGCAACGCTCTGCATGGCGTTGTAACGCCATCACCTCGGGTCATCTAGCTTGGATTGATTCTTTCTCTTCCAATTGATGTTATTTTTAGCTCCAAATAGCCTCGTTTTGATCCCGAGTGATCTAATTTGTCTCCAATAGCTCCGTTTAAGCTCGTAACCTGAAATTGAATGAATTAAACCCGTAAAAGCCCTAAAATTATCATAAAACTAGCAATAATTAAGCCTTAGGATAACACATTTTTGTGTGCTATCAGTTATGGTTTCTAAAACCGTTTATTTATAACTTTTATAATTTTTAATAATTAACCTATGACAAGGAACTATATTTTAAAACCAACAAACGATTTCAAATTAGAATTATAAATAATATTCAACTAATTGAATAAAGCAAATTACTTAAATAAAATAACATTTATTTTAAACTAAGTAATTTCATGCTCCATGCATTTTATTTTTCATATAATCTAATTATAACAATTATAATTAATTACTTATGAAAATAAAATAAATCATGCATTTCTACCATATTTATATAACACATATACAAATAAAAAAAATGCATGAACATGCTTATCCCAAGGTGGGAAATAATCTAAATGACATTTATAAAGAAAATAGCTATAAAACTGGAAAATTTGGCCACTAAAGTGCAAAAATAATAAAATTACATTAATCTTATTAAAAAACTTGTCCAAAACTCCCTGAACTTGGCTCAGACCACTCAAACCGGACGAAAATCGACCCGAACTGCCCAAACCACCCTGCACCTTCAGGTTGGCGTCATGGCGTTGCAACGATAAGGGGAGCGTTGCAACGTCGCCTCATCTTGTGTGCGCGCCTGGCATCGGGGTAGCGTTGCAACGCTGAGGGGCAATATTAAAACAACGTTGCTGACCCCTGGCATTTCCATATCGATAGGGGCTTCGGCGTTGCGACACCGTTCCTCAGCATTGCAACGCTGATGAATGGCGTTGCAACGCCATCGGTTCTCGCCATGGCAATCATTCAAAACAAAGCAGCTTCAATTGCCAATTTCTCACCCGATACTCATCCGAAATACTTCAAAGTTGTCATGAACGACTCAAAAAAATATTACAAACTCGATTATGCACTTAATTGCCCAAAATGCAGAGGCCTTTACATTTAATTTTATCTAATAAAAAATAAATCTAAGGCCAAAATTTTCCTAAACTAGTTTTACAGCAAACCAAATGCAATTCCCACCTAACCAATGCAAATTTGTTTCAACCAAAACAAAACAATGATTGATCTAATACCAATTGATTGGGATCCGATCCCCTTGAGCAAGGGAAACGTATTTTAAGATCGATTATGCTTGTTTGTTTGGTTTACTAGAAATACCAGTACATTGGGTAAGACATACAAAATAAGCATAATCTAATCTAATTAGGCATGGAACTTAAACATGCAAACATATGTAATAAAAAGGTTAAACTAAAAAGGAAAGGTAGATTACCTTTATAGTTTCGCAGCAACTCCTTGCTCATTTTGGATAGCAACACAACAACTGAAAAATCTTTTGTGTTTTCTCCAACAAGACAACACCACGAGAAAAACCTTCTATCCTCCGGGAAACTTAGATCTAAGATTTTGTGGGAAAGCTTCCAGCAAATTGGAAAGGAGAGGGAAATTTTTAGAGAGACATGAGACAGCAATTTCACAATCAATCGATCGATCCCCAAAACTTCTATCCAACGAGAAGTTATTACACTACAAGAGGGAAACTCCAATTCCCAATCGATGGGGAGTTGAGAGACATGGGGAACGTGTCCTCCTGACATATTCCCTCCCTTTTTTTATTTTAATTACTTAATTAATAATTAATCATATTAATTATTAATAAATCAATTAAATCTCATTTAATGGAATTAAATTAAATATCATATACTTGATTTAGATTAAATAACATTTAATAAATTTTCCCTCTAACCTATAGTTTTAATGCATCTCATGCACATTCAATTTTAACCTATAGTTTTCAAATTTGAACTATATTCACATTAATATTTGAACTCTTTCAAATATTAAATTCTCTCATATAATTTAATATGAATCATATTAACATTAAATTTATAATATAAAGTTCAAAAACTTTATATTATAATGTATCTATATACATTAATGTTTATTCCTTAATGAATTTGAATATTTCAAATTCAACGATCTAAGAACCCTTTACGATCAAGAAGGTGGACCTAAGGGAGCTACGGATCAGAAGCTCCAACGATACGAGATTATTCGATTAATCTCATTAACTTCCTAATCAACATTCGTTAACTGCAGGAACACTCCACTAAAGTCTTGCAGCTGCATTCTTCTCACTATAGATATATTTTTGTGTCCACGGATATTGACCAATAACAACAAGTCAATCCTTCACGAATGTTCGTAACACCAGTTGGGTCAAATTACCGTTTTACCCCTAGGTTACATCTTGTACCTTAAGTACCAATTCTACTCTAACGAACAATTTGTTTGTGGTCCTACCAACAAACGGAAGTCCCTCTCGAGCCAATGAGAGGGTCGGTCCCTTTGTTCAAGTCCTGGAGACACCAATTAAGGGAACATTCATCTATTTACCCTAGTAGGCAGGAAGAAGTGACTTCCATCCTCCTAAGTTAAGTCCCCAGCCGCTCACTCAATCTTGTCCCCAAGAAGGTAGGCATATTGAGTCGGTGAATCTGGTCACTCTCACCTATACTAGTCGAAGGACAATCCCTCGCAAACATGAGTTCGTAACAAGCTCAGGATTGAGATCAAGATGCGTAGGTTATCCTAGTGAAATAGAAACCTAGATAGTCAATAGAGTTACATCTAGTGGTCACTATTTCGCGGTCCGGTCTTATGTAATCTCATTACATAGGATATCCTCACTCACATGTCATCTACACGAACATGTTAGGATCACAGTGTTAGTATCATATACAAAGTGGATCACATCCATAGCGCTACTAGGGTAAGGTACCCAAATTCACTAGTACAAAATTGGGTTTTAATGACGGGCGCGCGTTCGTCATCAAAGCGAGTGTCATTGTATCTTACAATGACGATCGCTTTTTAATGACGAAAATTTTTAATGACGAGCAATACCCGTTATTAAAGATTTTCGACAGTCATTAAAAGTGACATATTTTAGGTTTGCACCCACTTTTAATGACGGGCATTTCCCGTCATTAAAAATTATCCGTCATTATAGGCTATAATGGTGGACACTTTTAATGACGGACAATGCCCGTCATCGTTTTGTTCGTAATTTAAGAAAAAAAATTGTTGGTTCCCTCAATGGATCTAATAAAAAATATTAATATTTTTCTGATTTTTTTTAAAAAAAAACTCAATACTAATATATTTTTACACAAATAATCTTAAAACTTAAGTGTAATTAATAAAATATAAAGTATGTATTAAAAGATGTGTATTACATATCAAAAAATATATATACAAACTACATTTACTATACAAATCTTACAAACTAATCTTCTTCAGACAAGCCTCTTTTGACATTTATACTGCGACAAAGCATCCTCTTATGATGCCAATATGACCTCCCTGTCCTTCCAAAATAATTCCAAAGGAAGCTTTTGAAGGGAATGAAATCCCCGCGCAACGGAAGACGATTGAATCGTCGTGGTATCATTATGCAACATGTGTTTATTAAAATTGATCTAACACTTAGATCTATGCTAAACATGCTTAAAGAAGAAGAAATTTACAGCAACAATATATTTTACTTACTTGTTGTAGACAAACACTGCAAATTCTTCCTCGGGCCACGAACTCTTCGGGCTACTCGATCTCAACAAAAACTTCCACCAAAATGATCTTGAACACCACCAAGTGATCTTCTCGGTTGATCTCTTTTGGAGAAGGGAAGATGGTGGGATCTTGTAAGAGTTTTGGGGAGGGAGGAGAATTGGGAGAGAATTGAGAGAGTTCTTCTTCTCTTCTTTAATGAAAAACAAGAAAATGAGAGAATGATCACCAAAACCTTCTTGCAAAGGGTTTAAATAGTGGAATGAGGGAGTTAATTTCTCCTCATTATTACCACTATACCACAACCATAGTTTATGCAAATCTCATTTGCATAACCACATAATATAAGATATCTCATATCTCATATTGCAAATCTCATTTGCAATAATTGTGGATTAATTAAATTGAATCACATCCAATTTAATTTCTCTCAATCAAATTCTCCAATTAGTCCTAATTCAACAATTAGACTAACCTATAGTTTATTATGAATCTCATTCACATAAACTATATATTATATCATTCATATCTCATATAAATGACATAAATGCCCTTAAAGTGAAATTGAACACTTCAATTCCATACCAAAACAATAACCCTTCTTTTAACCCAGGTGGAGCCAACCGAGGGACCTAATGGACCTACAGTGACGGGCTCCAATGATCCGAGATTAACCTGTCAAACTTTTTGACCCGGTTAATCAACATTCATTAGCTACGGTAACACTCCACTATAGCCCGTAGCTGCACTCCCTTCAGTGCAAAATATTACTGTTAGCATAGAAATTTCGACCAATCTCCAGTTGCCACGTCGTTATTCCAAATTAATGACGAAGTTGTAAATGATTAAATTTGGGTTCGATGTTAAGTGGCAGGTGTCCTAAATTTAGTTTGAAAACAAGAATTGACAAATTCTAAAAGTTAAGGGTCAACATGCAATTTGCCAAAATAATTAAATTTAATTTTGGTCAAATTGACTTATAGGGAATTTGGTAAGATAAATAAAACCCAAATCCAAATGATTAGGCCCAAATCCAATAAAGCCCAAGTTCAGGTTGTTGGGCCCAAAAGTCATTAAAGCCCAAACCCACATGCCTTGAAAAGCTCTATAAATAGAGAGTTTCCCCTTCATTCCAAGGGTTCAGAAATTTCATTCTCAAGAGAACTCAGAGAGGATTCATAGCAAAGTACTTAGGTGTTGGATGCTCTTTGAAGTCCTTAGGTGCTGAACGTCGGAAGACGAGTCTCCAAGTGCGGAGCGTGGAAGACGAGTCTCCAAACGCGGAAGACGAATCTCTAAGTGCGGAAGATGAGTCCCCAAGCGCGGAAGACGAGTCTCCAAGTGCGGAGCGCGGAAGACGAGTCTCCGAGTGCGGAAGACGAGTCTCCAAGTGCGGAGCGCAAAGACGAGTCTCCAAGTGCGGAAGACGAGTCTCCAAGCGCGGAAGACGAGTCTCCAAGTGTGGAGCGCGGAAGATGAGTCTCTAAGTGCAGAACGCTGCAAGACGAGTCTCCAAGTGCGGAACGCTGCAAGACGAGTCTTTAAGGGCGGAATGCTGTAAGACAAGTCCTTAAATATTCCGCGAAGGACTTTTACAAGTTACAAGTTAAAGGACTTCAATAACCTACATGCTGAAAGACTTTAACACACTACAAGCCGAAGGCCTTCTACAAGCAACAAGCGCCGAAGTCCTTCAACAAGCAACAAGCCGAAGTCCTTCAACAAGCTACAAGCTGAAGACTTCGACACGCTACAAGCCGAAGGCATTCAACAAGCAACAAGTCGAAGTCCTTCAACAAGCTACAAGCCGAAGATCTTCAACACGCTACAAGCAGCCGAAGTCCTTCAATAAGCAACAAGCCGAAGATCTTCAGCACGCTGCAACTTGAAGACTTCAAGACGCTACAAGCCGAAGACCTTTAACACGCTACAAGCTGAAGACCTTCAACAAGCAACAAGCGCTGAAGTCCTTCAACAAGCAACAAGCTGAAGTCCTTCAACAAGCAACAAGCTGAAGTCCTTCAACATACTACAAGCCGAAGACCTTCAACAAGCTACAAGTCGAAGCCCTTCAACAAGCAATAAACCGAAGACCTTCAACAAGCTACAATCCAAAGTCCTTCAACAAGCTGCAAGCCGAAGTCATTCAACACGCAACAAGTCGAAGACCTTCAACAACCTGCAAGCCGAAGGCCTTCAACAAGCTACGAGCCGAAGACCTTCAACAAGCTGCAAACTCCTCAATACAAGTCTACACTTGGGAACAAGCTGCAGAGCCCTCAAGACAAGTCTATGTTCGAGAATAAGCTGCGAAGCGCTCGAATCAAGTCTACGTCCGAGAACAAGCTGTAAAGCCCTCAGAAAAATTACACTTGAGAGAAAGAAAGAATCAGAGGATAAACATTAGAGATTGTAACTCACAACATTCAAATTAATACAAACACAACGTTCAATTACACGTGTCTCATTTCTATTTCTTCGCTGAAATCACGTGTAAACAAATTGGCACGCCCAGTGGGACCATCTCTACCTCTCATCTCTTTCTCTCACCTCAAAGCAGAAGTAAAGTAATGTCGTTTAAGACTTCTTCGATGATCGTTGTCATGAGTAAATTGTACACGGGTTCTACTGCCCATAGTTGCTCTAATGAACTAAGGTTGGAAGACGATGGAGTAACAACACTACTGGGGCATCAACTAACAACAAGTTCCTAGTCAAGTGTAACCCTTTATTCGATTTTTATTTCGACGTAGTGTCTGTCATGATGACTGAAACAAGCACTAAGGAAGAGAGATTGACAAATATGCAAGAGCGAATCAACAACTTGATGAAAGCGATTGAAGAAATAAATTCTCAAATCGCATACTTAAAGAATCAGATTGAGAATCAAAATGCCGCTAAATCAAGTCATACTCTTGTTGTCGAAGATCGAAACAAAAAGAAGGTTGTTGTGCAAGAAGATCAACCACAACCCTCTACTTCGATCACTTCACTATCAGTCCAACAACTGTAGGACATGATAACTAACTTCGTCAGAACTCAATATGATTGGGGTCCTCAAAGTTCTCTCTTGTATTTTAAATCATATACTAAGAGAATTGATAATTAGAGGATGCCAATTGGACACAAACCACCAATGTTCCAACAATTCGATGGAAAAGAAACCCTAAGCAACGTGTTACGCATTTCATCGAGACATGTGAAAATGTTGGCACGCAAGAAGATCTACTAGTCAAATAGTTTGTTCGAACATTTAAGGGGAATGCTTTCGACTGGTACATTGATCTGAAGCCCGAATCGACAGACAGTTGGGAACAACTTGAAAAAGAGTTGTTCGAGCTCACCAACATTAGACAACAAAAAGGTGAACCTGTCGTCGACTACATAAATCGTTGGAGAGCCATGAGTCTTGATTACAAAGATCGTCTTGGTGAACTGTCAGCTGTCGAAATGTGCATTCAAGGCATGCATTGGGGGTTGCTTTACATCTTCCAAGGTATAAAGCCTCGCAGCTTTGAAGAGCTAGCAACTCGCGCTCACGATAAGGAATTGAGTATTGTTAGTCGAGGAGACAAAAAACCTTCTAACTTCTAGCATAAAGGAAGAAGGAAGTGACATTGAGGCAACTCTAGAAGAGTCTATGGTTGTCAGTACAAACCCTCTCAAGTTGTCTTCAAAGCAAAAATACAAGAAGATCGAAAAAGAACAAGAAAATGAAAGACGTCGCTTAAGGTTAAAGGAAAGACGGAATAAAGTCTATCACGTTCCGGACTCTTACATTCCTAAAATGTTTGAACAACTACTGGCCATAGGACTAATCGAACTTCCAAAGTGTAAGCGGACGGAAGAGATGGACAAAGTCGACGATTCCAACTATTGCAAGTATCATCGAGTCGTCAATCACCCGGTGGAGAAATGTTTCGTCCTAAAGGAGTTAATCCTAAGGTCAACTAAAGAAGGAAAAATTGAGCTAGGCCTTAATGAAGTAACTCAATCAAATCATGTTGCAGTAACAACAAGTACATGCAGTCAAACACACTCTAGTTCGCTTCAACATCAAGAAATGTGCCTAGTCCAGTTGGGACCATGGAACCTGTAGTTGTTTGGTTTCAACATGAGGTGCCAAGAGATGAACCTCAATATACGATCAAACCTACCAATGATAAAGGCAAAGGTCGGGTTCTGATGACTCATTTGAAGAAGCAAATACAAAGTTTAGCTTCAAACAATTCTTGTCAATTTAGAAGCCTCAAATGCAAGGACAAACATCGAAGAAAGAAGAATCCAAGGAAACCTAAGCAACAAGTCGAAGTCCTTCAACAAGCTACAAGCCGAAGATCTTCAACACGCTACAAGCAGCCGAAGTCCTTCAACAAGCAACAAGCCGAAGTCCTTCAACAAGCTACAAGCTGAAGACTTCGACACGCTACAAGCCGAAGGCATTCAACAAGCAACAAGTCGAAGTCCTTCAACAAGCTACAAGCCGAAGATCTTCAACACGCTACAAGCAGCCGAAGTCCTTCAATAAGCAACAAGCCGAAGACCTTCAACACGCTGCTACTTGAAGACTTCAACACGTTACAAGCCGAAGACCTTCAACACGCTACAAGCTGAAGACCTTCAACAAGCAACAAGCGCTAAAGTCCTTCAACAAGCAATAAGCTGAAGTCCTTCAACATGCTACAAGCCGAAGACCTTCAACAAGCTACAAGTCGAAACCCTTCAACAAGCAATAAGCCGAAGACCTTCAACAAGTTACAATTTGAAGTCTTTCAATAAGCTGCAAGCCCAAGTCATTCAAAACGCAACAAGTCGAAGACCTTCAATAACCTGCAAGCCGAAGGCCTTCAACAAGCTACGAGCCGAAGACCTTCAACAAGCTGCAAACTCCTCAATACAAGTCTACACTTGGGAACAAGCCGCAGCGTGCCTCAAGACAAGCTCCGTTCTCGAGAACAAGCTGCGAAGCCCTCGAATCAAGTCTACGTCCGAGAACAAGCTGTAAAGCCCTCAGACAAATTACACTTGAGAGAGAGAAAGAATCAGAGGATAAACATTAGAGATTGTAACTCACAACATTCAAATTAATACAAACACAACGTTCAATTACACGTGTCTCATTTCTATTTCTTCGCTGAAATCACGTGTAAACAATTACGTGTCCACTGATATAACCAATGCCCATGAGTCGACCCTTCACATGTTGTTCGTAGACACGGCTGGGTCAAATTACCGTTTTACCCCTGTGTCTACCTCTTGATCCTTAAGTCCCCACTGCTCCTCTAATGAACAACATATTGTGATGGTCCAACCATACACAACACCCTTCTCGGGCAAGTGAGAAAGTGGGCGCCCGTTGTCCAAGCCCTGGAGACAGCACTTAAGGGAACAACCCCTCTAGTTTCCCAAAAGGCGGGAACGAGTGAATTCCATCTCGCGTAGTTAAGTTTCCAACTCCCTACTTGGTTCTGTCCTTGAGAAGATAGGCATATTGGGCGAGTAACTGTGACCACCCTCACCTGTACTAGTCAAAAGACAGACCCCTACAGACAGGAGTCCGTAACACGCTCAGGATTCAGGTCGAGTCACTAATTGTCATCTACAAAGTTATTAGTCCCTTCACATCAGCGGTGTTACATCGATGAGGTCTAATAATTCACGGTCCGGTCTTGTACAATCTCATTGCACAGGAAGCCCCCACTCGCATGTCAACCACATGAACAAGTCAGATCACCTCGTTTGTATCTAATACAAAGCGGGTCGCATCCAGAGTGTATCTAGGATTAGGTCTCCAACCCTATCCATATATTGTAACCGTTCGGGTCATTAACTCGAACGTAATCCTCCCTGTGTGTCCACTACACACCGTTCAAGTTCTAGTTCTCTCATAAATTCAATGACCCTGGAGCTTAGTTTATTGGGAAAATTTATAAATATTGCGAGACACAAAGTGATGAAATAAATAACTCTTATTAATTTCAAACAATATATTACAAACGCGAGATTAGGACAAAAATCCCAACAGCTTTAACAGTCATTCCAAAATATTCATTACACTAACAATTGAACAATGAAAAAAATAAAAGCATAATTTAATCTACGAAAGTGCAGATCGAGAGAGGTTCCTTAATTGGCCCTTGTTCTTCTATCTCAGATATCTCAGATTTGGCAATTCTTTTTACTTCTTTTGAAATTGTAGGTCCTCACACCAACAACAAAACTAGTTCAAGGTTTGTGCAATGATATATATATATATATATATATATATATATATATATATATATATATATATATATATATATATCTTATCCTCTCTACTTTCATATCCCACAAATGTAAGAGAAACATTAAAAAAATAATTGTTGACAAGAAAATCTGCTTATAGAAACTCATCTCCAAGAAATGTCAGCCGCAAATTCATGGATGAAAAGCAATTGAAAAGCAGATTCAGTGGTAAAAATTGTCTGACAACAAAGTATTGTAGTTGGACAGATGGTTATCCCATGACATTAAAATTGCAGAGATCGTAATATAAAATCTATACCAATTAATTAACTAAAAACAAGTTATTTTGCTACTTCAAATGATGAAAATACCCAAAATGAGTGTTAGAGAAATGCCACATTCTTAGAGGCGATGGGTTTGAATCCCGTAGCGGAAGCGATTTGAATCGCATGTTCTTATAATGTATTACATAGATCAAATCAAAACATACATAAAATGATTAAGCATGCATATTAGATCATATGGACAACAAGTATATTACCTTTGTAGACAAAACAACACGTGCTCCTCTTGATCCTCACGTTCTCACGATCTCAACAATCTCGTGTACTCCACAAACTACGAAGTAGTTTTCAATCCGTCCGCTAGATCTTCTCCATTGTATCTCTAGGAGAGGGAAGGTGGTGGAATCTCTTTTGTAGTTGGGAGGGATTTTTAGGAAGACAAGTGCTTTGGAACTTTTCCAACAAAAACACTTGTCAAAAGAGCACTAGGGTTGCCTTTTGAATTTTTGGTTAACAAATGTGCATTTCATGCACATATTGTTAGAGAAATGGGATGGAAATGACCATCCTACCCTTATAGTGCTCTTATGATATATTTCTCATGGATGGAACCACATGTTATATTAATTATATCATATATAATTAACATATCCCTTTAAACATGAAATTGAACATTTTAATCTCACTCCAAACTATCAACCTTATTTCCATGTTGAGCCAACAGAGGGACCTAATGGATCTATATATCATGAGCTCCAATGAGACGAGATTAATCGATCAAACTCTTTGATTCAATTAATCAACATTCATTAAGTATAAGTCATTCCACTATAGACTCATAGTTGCACTCTCCTCACTGTAGACTATGTTGTATCCACTGATATAATCAATACTTGTGAGTCGACCCTTCACATGTTGTTCGTAATCACAGCTAGGTCAAATTACTATTTTACCCCTATGAATACATCTTGTTCCTTAAGCTCTACTGATCCTCTAATGAACAATCAGTCTATGGTCCTACCATAAAACTTGATCCTTCTTATGCTAGTAAGAAGGTGGGGCCCGATTGTTCAAGACCTAGATCCAGTTCTTAAGAGAACAACCTATCTGAATCCGTAATTAAGGAATGAGTGAATTCCTTCTTGCATAGTTAAGTTCCTAGCTACTTACAAAGTTATGTCCCTGAGAAGATAGGCTTATTGAGTCGGTTACAGGCCACTCTCACCCATACTAGTCCTAAGACAAATGTCATAAGCAGGAGTTTGTAGCTTGCTTAGAATTCAGGTCAAGCACTAATGATCATCTATGAATTATTATACTTATCTTGATAACGGTGTTTACTCTTGTAGGTTAATAACTCGTGGTCTGCTCTTGTATAATCTCATTATATAGGATGCCCCCACTCGCATGTCTACCACATGAGCGAGTTGGATTACCTCCTTTATACCAAATACAAAGCGGGTCGCATCCATGGTGTTACCCGTATAAGGTTCCCAACCCTATGCATATACCATAAACCTTTTAGGTTATACTTGAACAACTTAATCCGACTTATGTATACTACATAAATGTTCAAGATCTATCATTATAACATTGAAACTTAGTTTATTGGATTTAGATTTATATGTGAGAATATAATAAATAACAACTTTATTTATTGTGCAATGATAAATACAAAACTACACTTGTTTAGGGCATAAATCCCAACAAGAGGAAGACCACATGAGAGATCATCGACCTCGTAGCAGAATTGTCTTGAGCGAAATTTCCGAGGAAGCTACAAATAAATCAACAAAAGTTGTTGATCAAGCTGGTGCTTCTCAAGAGTTGAGAATACCTCGACGTAGAGGGAGAGATGTTAGACAATCCGACCGTTACATGGGTTTGACTGAAACCCAGGTCGTCATACCTGATGATGGCATTGAGGATCCATTGACCTATAAACAGGCAATGAATGCTATAGATATGGACCAGTGGATTAAAGCCATGGACCTCGAAATGGAGTCAATGTACTTCAATTCAGTCTAGGAACTTGGAGATCAACTAGATGGTGAAAGACCTAGCGGTTGCAAGTGGATCTACAAGAGAAAGCGAGATCAAACCGGTAAGGTGCAAACCTTTAAGGCTCAACTTGTGGCAAAGGGTGATACCCAAAGGGAAGGGGTGGACTATGAAGAAACCTTCTTCCCTGTTGCCATGCTTAAATCCATTAGAATACTTTTGTCCATTACCACGTTTTATGATTATGAAATTTTGAAAATGGATGTCAAGACAACCTTTCTGAATGGCAATCTTGAAGAGAGTATCTATATGGATCAACCAGAGGGGTTCATAATTCTGGGTCAAGAGCAAAAGGTTTGCAATTTTAAACGATCCATCTATGGATTGAAACAAGCATCTAGATCCTGGAATATAAGATTTGATATTGCGATAAAATCTTATGGCTTTGAACATAATATTGACGAGCCTTGTGTTTACAAGAAGATAGTCAATACAACTATAGCTTTCTTAGTCTTATATGTAGACGATATCCTACTCATTAGGAATGATGCAAGATTCCTGACTACCATTAAGCAATGGTTAGCGGCCCAATTCCAAATTAAAGATTTGGGAGAGGCTCTGTTTGTTCTTAGAATCCAAATTGTTCGGAATCGCAAGAAAAAAAACGATAGCACTGTCTCAGGCATCTTATATTGACAAGATGTTGGTTACGTATAAGATGCAGAATTGCAAGAATGAATTATTACCTTTCAAGCATGGAATTAATGTGTCTAGGGAACAGTGTCCTAAGACACCTCAAAAGTTGAGGATATGAGACACATTCCCTATGCATCAACTTTCGTTAGTCTGATGTATGTCATGTTATTGATGGAGATCTGATCTCCTTGAGCAGCAGA
This sequence comes from Trichosanthes cucumerina, assembly GCA_036507285.1. Taxonomy (NCBI): domain Eukaryota; kingdom Viridiplantae; phylum Streptophyta; class Magnoliopsida; order Cucurbitales; family Cucurbitaceae; genus Trichosanthes; species Trichosanthes cucumerina. The sequence continues at coordinate 66,550,680 of CM071838.1, forward strand.
AACGTGATTGAGATCGTTAATGTGCTTGATTATTTTGCTAAAAAATAAAAACCAGTACATTGACCAAAATAATATAGAACAAGCATTAATTTCTAATCCTATTAGGCATGAATCAATAGCATACATGCAAACATACTAAGTTTAACAATTAAACTAAAGGGAAGAAAAAGAATACCTTTGTAGTTTCTAATTCTCCAGCACAACAACTCCTTGCTCCCAACTTTTCAACAATACAACAGAACTTCTCTGTTTTTCTCCAAGAAAGACACTACCAATTGGATCACCTCCTATATCTCTGAATTCTTAAATCTACCTTGGTGTGGGAAGGTTTCCAACAATCGGAAGAAGAAGGGAATGAGAATGTGAGAGTGACAGAGAGAGAAAAATTCTCCAATCGCTTGTGCAATTCTGTTGATCGTTCAATTGTACTCACACCCCTTCTCCCTGTTAAGCTATCGATAGGGAGAAGGAAGGGATAGTGGGGAACGTGTCTGAGTGACACGTTCCTTCATTTATTATTATTAAAATAATAATAATAATATAATATAATATAATTAAATCAAATTTAATTATTCATTTAAATCATATTTAAATAATACAAATTAAATATCATATATTTAATTTGGATTAAATATCATTTAATCATATTTCCCCTTTAACCTATAGTTTTAATGTACATCCAGTGCACATTAAATTTTAACCTATAGTTTTCAAAAGTGAATCACATTCATATTTAATATAATATTTGAACTCTTTCAAATATTCAATTCTCTCACATAATTTAATATGAATCATATTCACATTAAATTTATAATATATAGTTCCAAAACTATATATTATATTGTATCAATATACATTAAATGTATTCCCTAATGAATTTGAACATTTCAAATTCAAATGATCTAAGAACCCTTTACGAGTTAGAAGGTGGACCTAATGGACCTACAGATCAGAAGCTCCAACGATACGAGATTGCTCGGTTAATCTCATTAACCTCCCAATCAACATTCGTTAACTGCAGGAACACTCCACTAAAGTCCCACAGCTGCACTCTTCTCACTGCATATATATTTCTGTGTCCACGGATATTGACAGATAACAGCAAGTCAATCCTTCACGAATGTTCGTAACACCGGCTGGGTCAAATGACCATTTTACCCCTAGGTTACATCTTGTGCCTTAAGTATCAGTGCTCCTCTAATGAACAATTTGTTTGAGGTCCTACCAACAAACAGAGTCTGTCTCGGACCAATGAGAGGGTCGGGCCCTTTGTTCAAGTCCCGGAGACACCACTTAAAGGAACATTCCTCTACTTACCCTAGTAGGCGCGAAGTAGTGAATTCTATCTTGCTAAGTTAAGTTCCCAGCCGCTCACTCGGTTTTGTCCCCAAGAAGGTAGGCATATTGAGTCGGCGAATCTTGCCACTCTGACCCATACTAGTCAAAGGACAATCCCTCGCGAACAGGAGTTCGTAACTTGCTCAGGATTGAGATCAAGTTGCCTAGGTCATCCTAGTGAAATAGAAACCTAACTAGTCAACGGAGTTACAGCTAGAGGTTACTATTTCGTGGTCCGGTCTTATGTAATCTCATTACATAGGATATCCCCACTCACATGTCATCTACACGAACACGTTAGGATCACAGTGTTTGTATCAAATACAAAGTGGGCCACATCCATAGTTTTACCAGGGTAAGGTACCCAAACCTTATCCCCTAACTATAGACCCTTTAGGCTATATCTCGAACCAAGATCCTTTTTATGTACATTATATTCAGTTAAAGATTCATTTAACATCCTTGGATGTTTCATTTATTGGATTTAGGGTTTAAATAAAGGCAATCTCGTAGATAACGAACAATAACATTTTATTGAAATAATAACACTTTATTACATTAATTAGAACATAATTACAAACTACGAGTTTTAGGACACAAATCCCAACAGTTATGTACTGGACCCGACATATGCTATGAAGTGGGAATTGTCAGCAAGTATCAGTCCAATCCTGGATATGATCATTGGACTGCCGTTAAGAATATCCTCAACTATCTTGGAGAACGAGGGACTATATGCTTGTGTATGGCCAAAGGATTTGATCCTTGCAAGACACACTGACTCTAATTTTCAGACTGATGTAGATTCGAGGAAATCCACATCGGGATCAGTGTTCACTCTTAACACAGGAGCTATAGCATGGAGGAGTATAAAGCAAGATTGTATTGCTGACTCCACGATGGAGGCTGAGTACGTCGTAGCTTAAGAAGGAGCGAAGGAGGCGGTATGGCTTAGAAAATTCTTTACTTGTTTGGAAGTTGTTCCAAATATGTATTTGCGTATCACCCTTTATTGTGATAATAGTGGTGCAGTGGCAAATTGTAAAGAACCTAGAAGCCATAAGCGTAGAAAGCATATAGAGCGCAAATATCATCTCATCAGGGAGATTGTGCAACGAGGAGACGTGATCGTCACGCAGATCACTTTGAAGCATAACATTGTTGATCCGTTTACAGAACCCCTCACGGCTAAAGTGTTTGAGGGACACTTAGAGAGTCTAGGACTACGGGTTGTACAGTAGGGCAGTTTTCTTGCTCAACATGTTTGACTCCACTCGCGTTTTAGTCCAAGTGGGATTTTGTTCGGTTTTATGTCCTAAAACTCGTGGATTTGTAAAGTTAATGTATATTCTATTTTGAAATAAAGATGTTATTGAGATTTTTCAACTAAAGGTGTTATTGAATAAAATGAATTATATATTTTGAAACCTAAATCCAATAAAGAACCAATGGCTATAGGATGTATACTTCAACTTTATGTGTGACATAAAAGTGGACCAATTTCAAGTTATAGCCAGAACAGTCTATAGTATAGGGATAGAGTTGGGTATCTTATCCTGTGGACACTATGGACGCGACCCACTTTGTAAAGTACAAACGATGTGATCCTGAATCGTTCATGTGGAGACATGTGAGTGGGGGCGTTCTATGTAATGAGTTTTCATAAGACTAGACCGGGAAATAGTCACTTAGACTTTATAACTCCGATTACTTTCTTAACTGATTATATTCATATGATGACCTAGGTAACTCGATCTTAATCCTCAACGTACTATGAACTCCTTTTTATTCGGATTATCCTTAGATTTTCATGACTGAGAGTGGTCCGAGATTGCCGACTCAATAAGCCTCCTATTTCAGGGATAAGACCGGGTAGATAACTGCAAGATGGAATTCACTCCTACCCGCATTAGGGATTAGTAGAGAGGTTGTTCCCTTAAGTGCTGACTCCGGGTCTTGAACAAAGGGCTCACCCCTCTCATTTGCCCGAGAGGGATTCAGTTTGTTGGTTGGCCTACAAACCAATTGTTCATTAGAGGATCAGTGGGACTTGAGGAACAAGAAGTAATTATAGGGGTAAAACGTGTATTTTTGATCCAACTGTAATTACGAATGACCTATGAAGGATCAACTTACTAATCATGGTTATATTGAGTGGACAAAAATATATCTACAGTGAGGAGAGTGCAAACACTGGGCTTTAGTGGAGTGTCCCGGTGGTTAACGAATGTTGATTAGCTAAGCTAAAGAGTTTGCCCGGTTAATCTCGTATCGTTGGAGCTCATTATATGTAGGTCCATTAGGTCACCTTACTAGCTTGGATTAAGCCTTGTAACATTTTAGAGAAAATAATTTGAATTGTTTAAATTCGGTTTTGGGAGAAAACGTTAATTATATGTGATATACTTAACGTGACACAATTTAATTATGAATTAAACTATGATAAAGAAAAGGTGGAAATATTTAAATATGATTTAAATATTGGTTCGATTTATAACATGAATCGGGATTCATGTTCGAACGGTCGATTTAAGAAATCGGGATTGATCTAATTAATTAATTTGATATTTGATATTAAATTAAATAAATTATATAAATTATATGAAATTAATTAATTAATTTTTTAATTAATTAAATTAATAAATTTATTTTAATTTAAAATAAATTTTATATTAATTTAAAGTTCAAATTGAATTTGAAGTTTCAATTGGACCAAACTCAAAAGGGTGAACAAGTTTATTTGAATGTCAAATTCACCATAATTGAGCACCTCCTTCTTGCTTAATCCTTCTCATCTTCTTGTCATCTTCTCATAGCTTGAAGAACCCTTATGTTCTTTAATTGAAGAAGAAACCAATGGATTAAGTAGGATTTATCAGAATTTTCCAGATTCACGTTTTTCAAACCTTTCTCCCATCTCTCTTCAAATTCTCTCTATCAAAGATCCTACAATCTGTTCCAAGGCTTGAGGAGAAAGTGTTTGTGACAAGAAATTGCCCACGGATTGGGAGAATTTTGAGGTATAAAGGTATGAGTTCTTATTCTCTTTTTTTCCAGATTTGAGCATGCTTTTTATTTTGTAAAATTGATTAACTTAGAGTGTTCAAGATTCGAAATTTCTTCTGCTTTCTTAATGTACACTCTTTCAGTAATAACTTAGGACAATGGGATAAATGTTTCAATACATGAAACGTATCAATTACAATTTGAATATAATAAACTAGGGCATTCTGAATACCCCATTGGAATTTTATCCCACTTGCCCTAACTTACAAAATGTACGTATTTCGTAGACCTAGACTCTCTAGATGACCCTCGAACACCTTAGCCGTTAGAGCCTTTTTGAATGGATCAACAATGTTGTCTCCAAAGCAATCTTTGTGACAATTACATCTCGTCGTTGCACTATTTCTCGAATGACGTGGTACTTCCTCTCAATATGCTTTCCTCGTTTCTGGTTGTGAGATTCGTTTGAGTTCGCCACAACACCACCATATAAGGTGATTGCCAAGCTCATATTCAGAACAACTTCCAAATCACTCAAGAACTTCCTGAGTCATACATGTTCCTTTACTACTTCATAAGAAAACACATACTCTGCCTCCATGGTAGAGTATGCAATGCATCATTGCTTGATGCTTTGCCACACTATAGCTCCCCCGTTAAGGGTGAACACTGATCCTGATGTGGATTTCCTAGAATCCCTATCAGTCTGAAAATTAAAGTCTGTGTATCCTGTAAGGATCAAATCCTTATCCCCATACACAAGCATATAGTCCCTCGTTCTCCTAAGATACTTAGGGATATTCGTAACTGCAATCCAAGGGTCTAACCCTAGATTGGACTGGTAGCTACTGACAATTCCCACTGCATAAGAAATATCAGACCTAGTACACAACATGGCATACATGAGGCTATCTACAACAGAGGCATAGGAAATCCGTCTCACATTCTCAACTTTTTGAGGTGTGTTAGGACCTTGTTCTTTAGACAAATGAACCCTTTGCCTGAAAGGTAATTATTGCACGTAAATGTAACCGTGCAAAACTGCAAGTGTACAGTGTCAAGTTTGAATATAGTGATTTAAGATTTCGTGTATCGTCCTTAGGAATGGTTTTCTAGATTGATCAACTACCATGATACTAATTCCTAATTTTATCTAAACACTAAATACAAAGATGGAGACTCAAAGATAAGAGAAACGTTAGGGAATTGATTTCTCTTATTACTCCATTATTTTAGCGCATGAAATTGACATTGGTTCTGAGATTATAAACAAGAAGTAAATGTAATCAAAAGACTCTCTCGAGCTCTAGTGATCTCATGCATAACGATAAACCTAAAATCGACATTTAGATTTTAAAAGCATGCAAGGTCTTAAGTAACTTCTATGAAATGTTTCCCAAAGAACCCTTCACTCTCGTGTAAGGATTTACTAAGGGTTTGGCAATTTAAATCTAGTTTACAGTATATTCTCACGAATTAAACTTAAACCAATAGATCATGCAATTCTTGGTCAGAGAAAAAAAAGCATTAAGAATGAATTACCAAAAATAATGCAACACAACCAAATGTTCAACAAAATTGCTAAAATAAATCCATAACAAGCTACATCAATACCCTACCTATGGAATATGTTCTATATTCTAGATATATAGAACAAATTTTCTAAGCAAGCAATTTACTCAACTAAATAATTGAACAAAGCAAAGTAAAGAGCAGAGAGGAAGAGATAAAACCGAAGATTTTTATAGTGGTTTGGAAATTCATACTCCACTCCCCAAGACGCCTTCTTGGGTTTTTTACTGCGATAATTCTCTTATGAGAGAGAACCAAATCGATTCCCCACTCTTTTTAAAGGTTCAAGATTAAACCCCAACCGATCGTTTTGCAGGTTCAGGATCCAACATATATCGATATTTTTTAAACGAGTTCAAGATCAAACCACTATGATCCTTTTGAACGAAGTCAAGATCAAACAACTACAACTCTTTTTTTCGGATTCAGGATTAAACCTTTATTAATCCTTTTTTAGGTTTAGGATTAAACTACTCACTCAAAATCTCAAGGTGTACCCACACCCTAATGCAAAACCCAATTTAAAATATGAAATAAAGATCCCACAAAGAAAGATCTCTCACAAGAGTAGATACACAATTTTAAGCTCTAAAGAAACAATCTACTCTCTCATATACATTTCTCTCACAAGAAGAATAGAAAATAATACAATTTTTAAGAATGATCAACAATGGAGAATGCTGGAGAGCAAATTTCAGCAACTTGGAGATGCAAGTTGTTTACAAATGAGAGAAAAAATGATGTTTAAATAAGGTTTAAATTTAGGGTAAATTTTGGGTCATTGGATCTAGGTTAAAATGGATCAAAGGTTTGGGATAAAAATGGCAAAAAAATGATTAAAAAATAATTTAAAATGATTTCCAACAGTCTTAAAAAATGGCCACGTGTCATCATCTAATTTGTTCGCGTCACTGAAAGGAATGGAAATCTTGCAGCCGAAGACGTCATGAAACGTAGTTATTGTTGGGATTTGTGCCCTAAACTTATGTAATTGTGAACAAATAAATAAAGAGTTATTTATTTTGGTAAAATTATATTCTTGCTTTATAAATCCAATAAACTAATGTATCTTGAACATCAGTATAGTAGACACTATTTGGATTGTGTTCAAGAGTATAACCTAAATGGTCTATGGTATAAGAATAAAGGTTGGAAACCTTATTCTAGTAACACCATGGATGCGACCTACTTTGTAATTAGTACAAATGAGGTAATCAACCTCATTCATGTGGTTGACATGTGAGTTGGGGCATCTTGTATGAAGAGTTCATACAAGACCGGACTGCAAATTATTAGTCTAACCAGTATAACGTCGTTAACAGGATAAGACTGATAACTTATAGATGGTCATTAGTGACTCAACCTGAATCCTGAGCAACTTAAGAACTCTTGCTTATTAGGGTTTGTCCTTAGACTAGTATCGATGAGAGTGGCCTGTAGCCGACTCAATAAGCCTACTTTTTCAAGGACAGAACCTCGTAGGTAGCTGGGGACTTAACTATGCAAGATGGAATTCGCTCATTCCTACACTAAGGAATTAGATAGGTTGTTCCCTTAAGAACTGAGTCCAAGTCTTGAACAATGGGGTCCCGCTCTCTAAGCTCGCTTTAGAGGGTATGAGTCTATGGTAGGACCATAGACTTGTTGTTCATTAGAGGATCAGTGGTGCTTAAGGAACAAAGAGATAATCACAGGGGTAAAACGGTAATTTGACCCAACTATGATTACGAACAACCTGTGAAGGGTCGACTCATGGGTAATGATTATATCAATTGACACAATATAATCTACAGTGAGGAGAGTGCAGCTAAAAGTCTATAGTGGAGTGACTTGTAGTTAATGAATATTGATTAACTGGATCAAAGAGTTTGATCAGTTAATCTCACATTATTGGAGCTCATTAACTGTAGGTCCGTTAGGTCCCTCCGTTGGCCCACATGGTATCATTGAGGGTATAAAGCTAGGAATGAAATTGAAGTGTTCAATTGCATATATGAGGTGTTATATCAATTATATGTGATATGATTGATATAATATATTGTTTTAATGTGAATTAGATTCACATATTAACTATATACTAATGAGAGAATGAAGGAGGGATAAGATGGTAATTTTCATCCTATTTCCCTATAAGTAGTTGCATGAGATGCAACATTGAGGTTAAGGCTTCTTGATAAAACCCTAGAATTCTCTCTAATTCTGTTGGAAAGAGTTCCAAACACAATTCCATAAGATCACCTCACCTCATCCTAAAGGGACCCACCTTCCTCCCTCACCTAGAGAACAACAGAGAAGATCTGGTGGTGGAACTTCACAAGTTTCGAGTTGTTGCTGAGATCGTGATCTATTGAGGAGGGATTCGTGAAGAAAGTAATCTTCAAAGGTAATTTTCTTGTTGTCCTACTTTGTATTACATGCTTAACCGTATATGTATTGTCCTTGATTTAAATCTATGTAACAAAATTAACAACACACGATTCACAATTACTTCCGCTGTGGGATTCGATCCCTTTAGTTGTTTCGTTGTGCAATGCATTTCTTAAAATTGAACATAACACTTATATTCTAGGCTAAACATGTTGATTACTAGAATAAAAAAGTAACAAATAGGTATACATACTTGTTGAAGAACCTCTCTTCAGTGTTTTCTTCTCCAGTCACGAACTTCTTCGTACCAACGACCTCTACAACAACGATCCTCGAACCGAACAACAGGGACACCTCCAAAAATGTTTCTCGGTTGTTCTCGGTAGGTTGAAGGACAGTATGTGAGACTCCCTTTGGTTTAGGGTGAGGAGAATGTGTAGAGAGAATGAAAGAGTTCTTTGAGAGGAAGATGAGAGCTCTTAGATCTTGGAATCCAAAAAAAGGAGCAAGTCCTTACAAAAGGCTTCTCACCAAGCGTTTAAATAATAGTGAGTGGTGGAGTTAAAATCTCCACCAATTCACTATTCTACCACAACCTTATGATATGAAAATAATATTTGCATATCACATACAATAAGGTTTCCCATACCTTATTATACAAATCTCATTTGTATAATTATGGAATTTTAAATTGAATCACATTCAATCTAATTTCTCTCAATTCAATTTCTCCAATTAGCACTAATTAATCAATTAGGTTATACTATAGTTTATTATGAATCTCATTCACATCAAACTATATATTATGTCAACTATATAACATATTAATGACATAAATACCAGATTAATGAATTTGAACACTTCAAATTCACACCAAATTATAAACCCTCAATTTATCCAGTGTGAGCCAATCGAGGGACCTAATGGACCTACTGATGATGAGCTCTAATGATCCAAGATTAACCTGTCAAACTCTTTGACCCGGTAATTCAACATTCATTAGCTATGGTAACACTCCACTAAAGCCTGTAGCTGCACTCCAATCACTGTAGGACAAGTTGTGTCCATCGATATAACCAATGTCTGTGAGTCGACCCTTCACAGGTTGTTCGTAGTCAGAGCTGAGTCAAATTACTGTTTTACTCATGTGTCTACCTCTTACTCCTTAAGTCCCACTGCTCCTCAAATTAACAACTACGTTGAATGGTCCAACAATAAATAACATCCCTCTTGGTCTAGTGAGAGGGTGGGCGCCCGTATCCAAGCCTTGGAGACAACACTTAAGGGAACAACCCCACTAGTTTTCCTAATTCGGGAATGAGTGAATTCCATCTTGCGTAGTTAAGTTCCCAACTCCCCACGTGGTCATGCCCCTGAGAAGATAGGCATATTAGGCGAGTAACTGTGACTACCCTCATCCGTACTAGTCAAAGGACATACCCCCGCACACTGGAGTCCGTTACACGCTTAGGATTAAGGTCGAGTCACTAATGGTCTTCTATGAAGTTATTAGCCCATGAGATGTACATTAAACTATTGGTTAAAGGGTAAAATGATTAAATATGATTTAATCAATTAATTAATATTATAGTTGAATTAAATGTGATTTAATTTAATGTAATTAATTAATTAATTGATTAATTAATATAATATTAATTGGAAACGTGTCAGGAGGACACATTCCCACTACTCCCCAACTCCTCCTCGATAGGGAGTGGGGAGTTGCCCATTGAAGTGTCCTTCTCCTGGTGAGAAGGCATAGTTCTTGGAAATTGATCGACAGATTTCTTTACGATATTGATTGAACACAGTAGAATTCTCTCATTCTCTCACACTCTTATTCCCGAAATATCGTTCCAATTGTTGGAATTCCTTCCCACAAAGGAATTGGTTTAAACACTCAGAGATATAGAAGGTTTTCTCTTTTTGGTGGTCTCATGTTGTAAAAGTAGAGAAGCAGAGAAGTTCCTGAGTTGCTGAATAACTTGGAGCAAGGAGTTGCTGAGGAAAATCTACAAAGGTAATCCTTTTTTCCTTTTTAGTTTAATTGTTAAACTAAGCATGTTTGCACGTATGTCTCCTTTGCCTAATTAGATTAGATAAGCATGTTTGTTCTGTTTTGTCAATGTACTGGTTTTTGTTTCTAACCAATAACAATCAAGCAATGTCGATTACAATCACGTTTCCACTGCTCAAGGAGATCCGATCTCCATCAATTGGTATCAGAGCAATGCTTGTTTTGCTTTGGTTGAAACAAAATTGTATTGATTAGGTGGAAAATTCATTTTCGTTTGCTGTAAAACTAGTTTAGGAATATTTTGGCCTTAGTTTGCTATGATTTGATCAATTTAAATGAAAAGGGCCCCGTGTTTTGTGCAATTCAGTGCATTATCGAGTTTGTATTCGAGTTAACAGTCGTTCGGGACCAGTTTCGTGCATTTTGGTTGAAAATCGAATGAGAAATTGAAGTTGGAAGCTGCTGTGTTCAAACAAGAAAGTTGTTGCCGAAGCATCAGCGTTGCAACGTCGTTCATCAGCGTTGCAACGCTGAGGAACGGCGTCGCAACGTCCAGCATCCTTATCGACATGGGAGCTCTAGAGGTCACGGCGCGTACCGCCGCCGCTCCCCTCGCGTTACAACGCCACCCCGATAGCAGGCGCGCACGTGGACAAAGCGAGCGTTGCAACGCTCGCATCAGCATTGCAATGCCGTGATGGCATTCCAGCAGCTGCAAACTGGTTCAGCGGTTTAGTTGGTTTTCGGTCTGGTTCGAGCGGTTCAAGCCCGATTCAATGGATTTTTTACTGGTTTATGTAATAAAATTATAGTAATTTTATTATTTTGCACTTTAGGGCCAAATTATTCCGGTTTTACAGTTCTATTTTTTTATAAATGTCATTTAGATTTTTTCCCACCTTAGGATAAGCATGTTCATGCATTTTATTTGTATAATTGTTATCTGAATATGGTTTAGATGCATGATTAATTTATTTTTCATGAATAATTAATTATAATTGTTATAATTAGATTATATGGAAAATAAATTGCATGGAGCATGTAATTACTTAGTTTAAAGTAAATGTGATTTTATTTTAAGTAATTTAGTTATTCAATTAGTTAAATAGTTTTATAATTCCAATTTGAAAAATAATTGTTGGTTTTATAATATAGTTTATTTATCATAGGTTAATTTTTAAATTTATAAAAGTTATAAATTAAAGGGGTTTTAGAAACCATAAACTATAATAAAGAAATGTATGCAAACATAGGAACTTGGGTTAAAAATTAAATTAGTTTTAAATTGTTTAAAATTAATTTAGACCTAAGTTTTAATTTCTAATAGGATTAGAAATTAGTCTTACATAGTATTTTAAATAGTTTAAAATATAGTAAGACATTAGGACTTTGGTTATAAGGGAACTCTACTGGTGAAGTTCTGTCTAAGGTTGGGGGTAGTTAAGCTGACGATTAACGAAGCACCTCCTACTTGGGAACTGATCCAGAACTTGAGTTGAATTAATCTTAGTTCTATTTTATATCTAGGTAATTAAAATGTTTATTCACCTAGACATAAGGTTAAAAAACATAGTTATAATAGTTATAATAGGCATAGACTTAAATAGATTCTTTTAGCCAGAATCCGACTAAGTTAAACCTATACCGTAATCTTATGAGCTTCAGTGGGAGAAAACGAGATGTTCACATCAAGTTTACTCTCACGTCATCAAGAGTGCACACCGGGTGTTCCTTGCTCGGTTACGTGGCGTCAATAGGGCGTCCCCCTACGATATGTGTTTGCATGGTTCAATACCAAGGTGAATGAGGGAAGTATCCATAGTAAATGGGAGCAGGATGCGTGTCAACGTATCCTACGGTTTTCTCGATTGAGTCGCACCGTGAGATTTCTATAGTCCGCCTGCTAGGTTGTCCTAGAACTGCCAAACCCTACGGAGGGTGTGACTATAGGGATCGGAACACCGCGAACTCCAGAAATTGATAGGGTCTCTTAGGTAATTTGCCAACAGTTATCCTTCTTAATAGTAGCCTGTTGGCTCGGACCTATTAGATCTGAAAATGGTAGGTTCACATTTACGGGATGAGTTAAGCTATTTAACAAGTCTTTGACCAAACAAACGGTAGCTAAGGACCATTGGGACATGATATGTTCTGGTAGTGAGAATTGGCTGAGAAAGTCTCAATTAAGGGGAGGAATGACTGACCGCCCGAAGTAGGCTTTTGTTCTAAACCCTTGAAATATCATTGCAAAAATTAAAGGTTTAATTTAAACACTGGGTTTAGTTTAAAGACTAGGGTTCTTTAATAATTTTGCTAAATTTGATTTGTTTTATAATGGGTTAAAAGGCATAACTAATTAGAACTATTTTGGATTTTCAGCATGTCATCCTCATATAAGCCTTACTAAAAAAGGAACGTTTAACTTGTGAAAACTTTACTACGTGGAAGTCCAACTTGGATGCAATCCTTGTTGTTGACGACTTTCGGTTCGTACTGACTGAGGAATGTTCTCAGATCCCTGCTCAAGACGCACCTCAATCAGTTAAGCATGCGTTTGACCGCTGGGCCAAGGCCTATATCCTGACTGGGATATCTGATGCTTTAGCCAGGAAATTGGAGGGTATCGTCTCAGCTCGTGAGATCATGGGTTATCTGCAGAATTTGTCTGGACAACCGTCTGAACAAATTTGGCACGAATCCCTCAAGTACGTTTATAACGTGCGCATGAAGGAGGGAACTTCAGGGAGAGAACATGTTCTCGATCTTATAGTTCACTTCAACGTGGCCGAAATGAACGGAGCGGTCTTAGATGAGCAAAGTCATGTATTCTTCATCCTAGAATTTCTTCCGAAGAGTTTCCTACCATTCCGTACCAATGCAGAGATGAACAAAAAGGAGTATAACCTGGCTTCTCTTCTAAATGAACTGCAGACTTACCAGTCTCTTATGGAAAATAAGGGACAAGTAGATGGAGAGGCAAATCAGTTTGCCCATTCCAAAAGATTCCAGATGGGTTCATCCTCTGGAACTAAGCCGTGCGGTTCTTCTTCCGGGATTAAGAAGACTCAGAAGAAGAGGAAAGGAGGAAAAAGGAAAGCTTCTGCCACTGCAGACATTTAGCTCAAAGAGAAGAAATGTAAATTAGATTTACTTGTTCTTGAAACTTGTTTAGTGGAAAATGATGATTTTACCTGAATACTTGATTCTGAGCCACTAATCACGTTTGCTCTTCGTTTCAGGAAACTAGTTCCTTCAAGGAGCTCGAAGAGGGTGAGATGACGCTCAGGGTCGGAACGGGAGACGTCGTCTCAGCACGTGCAGTGAGAGATGCCAAGCTATTTTTCAGAGATAGATTTATTTTATTAAAAAATCTGTATATAGTTCCTAAAATTAAGAGCAACTTAATTTCTATCTCTTGTTTAATTGAAATTAACTACTGTATTACCTTTTCATTTAATGAAGCGTTCATTTCAAAGAAAGGTGTCAATATTTGTTGGGCTAAGTTAGAAAATGGCTTGTATGTACTTAAATCGAATAGAACTAAAACAATTTTGAATCAGATGTTTAAAACTGCTAACACTCAAAGTAAAAGGAAAAAAATTCTCAAAATAATACCTTTCTATGGCATCTTAGACTTGGTCATATAAATCTCAACCGAATTGAGAGATTATCTAAGAAAGGACTTCTAAACAAGTTAGAAGATGATTCTCTACCTCCTTGCGAATCTTGCTTGGAAGGTAAAATGACTAAGCGACGTTTGACTGGAAAAGGCTACAGAGCCATAGAGCCTTTAGAACTTGTACATTTGGATATTTGTGGTCCGGTGAATGTTAAAGCTCGATGACGGTACGAATATTTTATCTCTTTTATAGATGATTATTCGAGGTATGGTTATCTATACCTAATGCATCATAAGTCTGAGGCTCTTGAAAAGTTCAAAGAGTATAAGGCTGAAGTAGAGAATGCATTAGGGAAAACCATTAAAACACTTCGATCCGATCGAGGTGGAGAGTATATGGATTTGAGATTCCAGGACTATATGATAGAACATGAAATTAAATCTTAACTCTCAGCATCTAATACACCACAGCAAAATTGTGTGTCAGAAAGGAGAAATAGAACCTTGATGGCCATGGTTCGTTCTATGATGAGCTATGCTCAATTGCCTGCCTCGTTTTGGGGATACGCAGTAGAGACTGCAGTTCAAATCTTGAACACCGTTCTATCAAAGAGTGTTTCAGAAACACCATTTGAATTGTGGAAGGGGCGTAAACCTAGTTTTCAACACTTCAGGATTTGGGGTTGTCCGGCACACGTGCTACTGACAAACCCAAAGAAGCTGGAACCTCATTCAAGATTATGCCAATTTGTAGGCTATACAAAAGAAACAAGAGGTGGTCCTTTCTATGACCCACAAGAAAATAAGGTGATTGTATCGACAAACGCCACTTTCTTGGAGGAAGATCACATGAGAAACCATAAACCGCGTAGTAAATTAGTGCTAAATGATGCTACTGATGAACCAACAAGAGTTGTTGATCAAGCTGGACCTTCATCAAGAGTTTATGGAGGAGCCAACACCTCAAGTCAGTCTCGTCCTTCTCAATCGTTGGGAATACCTCGACGCAGTGGGAGGGTTGTTTCCTAACCTGACCGCTACTTGGGTTTAGCTGAAACTCAAGTCGTCATACCTGACGACGGCGTAGAAGATCCATTGTCTTATAAACAGGCAATGAATGACGTAGACAAGGACCAATGGATCAAAGCCATGGACCTTGAAATGGAGTCAATGGACTTCAATTCAGTATGGGAACTTGTAGACCAACCTGAAGGGGTTAGACCCATAAAGTGTGAATGGTCCTATAAGAGAAAGAGAGATGCAACCGGAAAGGTACAAACCTTTAAGGCTAGACTTGTAGCAAAGGGTTTTACTCAAAGGGAAGGAGTTGATTATGAAGAAACTTTTTCCCTTGTTGCTATGCTGAAGTCTATCAGGATACTCTTGTCCATAGCCGCTTTTTATGATTATGAAATCTGGCAAATGGACGTCAAGACTGCCTTTTTGAATGGTAATCTTGACGAGAGCATCTATATGTCTCAGCCTGAAGGGTTCATAACCCAAGGTCAGGAGCGAAAAGTTTGCAAGCTCAATCGATCCATTTATGGGTTTAAACAAGCATCCAGATCTTGGAATATAAGATATTATACTGCGATCAAGTCTTATGGCTTTGACCAAAATGTTGATGAGCCTTGTGTTTATAAAGGATCATCAACGACAAAGTAACTTTATTAGTACTTTATGTGGATGATATCCTACTAATTAGGAATGATGTAGGATACCTTACTGACATAGAGAATTGGCTAGCGACCCAATTCCAAAGGAAAGATTTGGGAGAGGTGCAATATGTTCTTTGGATTCAGATCTTCAGGAATCGCAAGAACAGAACGCTAGCTTTTTCTCAAGCGTCTTATATGGACAAAATGATGTCTCGATATTCGATGCAGAATTCCAAGAGGGGCTTGTTACCCTTCAGGCATGAAGTTCATCTGTCTAAGGAACAGTGTCCTAAGACACCTCAAGAAGTTGAGGATATGAGACGTATCCCCTATGCCTCTCCAGTAGGTAGCTTAATGTATGTTATGTTGTGCACGAGGCCAGACATTTGTTATGCAGTGGGAATAGTCAGTAGGTACCAATCCAATCCAGGGTTAGATCACTGGACAACAGTTAAAAATATCCTCAAGTATCTTAGGAGAACGAGGGACTATACGCTTGTGTATGGGTCTAAGGTTTTGATCCTTACTGGATACAGTGATTCTGATTTTCAGACTGATAAGGATTCTCGGAAATCCACATCGGGATCAGTTTTAACCTTTAACGGGGGAGCTATAGTATGGCGAAGTATCAAGCAAGGATGTATCGCTTACTCCAGGATGAAGGCTGAGTATGTCGCTGCTTGTGAAGCAGCCAAAGAGGTTGTTTGTCTTAGCAAATTCCTTACTGATTTGGAAGTTGTTCCAAATATGGAATTTTTCATCACCTTATACTGTGACAACAGTGGTGCGGTAGCCAATTCGAAGGAACCCGTAGCTATAAGCGAGGCAAGCACATCGAGAGGAAGTATCACCTGATATGAGAAATAGTGCAACGAGGAGATGTGACAGTCACGAAGATCGCTTCGGAGCACAATATTGTTGATCCGTTTACAAAAACTCTCACGGCTAAAGTGTTCGAGGGTCATCTGGAAAGTCTATCTAATACAAAGCGGGCCGCATCTGCAGTCTAACCAGGATTAGGTTTCCAACCGTATCCATATATTGTAGATCGTTCAGGTCATTTACTCGAACGTGATCCTCCCTGTGTGTCCACTACAAACCGTTCAAGTTCTTAGTTCTCTCATAATAGAATGACCCTCGAGCTTAGTTTATTGGATTAAGTTTATAAAATATGTGAGACACCAAGTTTGAATAAATAACTATTATTTATTTACAATAATGAATATTACAAACTACACGAGATTAGGGCATACACCTCAACAAACTCCCACTTGAACTAAGCTAGTGGAGTACAAAATGCATTTCTCAAATGTACAGTAACACATAAAGTAATACAATAAACTAGGTCATTGAATACCCCTTTGTAATACTCACACTTGCCCTAGTCAGGAAGTACTCGAAGACCTAAACTCTCAATGTGACCCTCAAACACCTTAGCCGTGAGTGTTGGGGTTTGTGCCCTAAAACTTGAAGTTTGTATTTTTGTTCTAATTATTGTAATAAAGTGTTATTACTTCAATAAAGTGTTATTGTTCTTTTTCTATAATATTGGCTATGTTTAATCCCTAAATCCAATAAACTAAACATCCAAGGTTGTTAAATGAATCTTTAACTGAATGTAGTGTACATATAAAGGATCTCGGTTCGAGATACAGTCTAAAGGGTCTATAGTTAGGCGATAAGGTTTGGGTACCTTACCCTGGTAAAACTATGGATGCGGCCCACTTTGTATTTGATACAAACACTGTGATCCTAGCGTGTTCGTGTAGATGACATGTGAGTGGGGATATCCTATGTAATGAGATTACATAAAACCGGACCACGAAATAGTAATCTCTAGTTGTAACTCTGTTGACTAGTTAGGTTTCCTAGGCAACTTGATCTCAATCTGAGCAGGTTACGAACTCCTGTTCGTGAGTGATTTTCCTTTGACTAGTATGGGTGAGAGTGGTCATATTCGACGACTCAATATGCCTACGTTTATGGGGACAACACCGAGTGAGCGGCTGGGAACTTAACATAGCAAGATGGAATTCACTCCTTCCCGCCTACTAGGGTAAGTAGAGGAATGTTCCCTTAAGAGGTGTCTCCGGGACTTGAACAAAGGGTCCGACCCTCTCATTTGCCCGAGAGGGTCTCTGTTTGTTAGTATGACCATAAACAAATTGTTCATTAGAGGAGCACTGGAACTTAAGGCACAAGATGTAACCCAGGGGTAAAACGGTAATTTGACTCAACTGGTGTTACGAAAATTCGTGAAGGATTGACTTGCTGTTATTGGTCAATATCCGTGGACACAAAAATTTATTTGTAGTGAGAAGAGTGCAACTGCGATACTTTAGTGGAATGTTCCCTCAGTTAATGAATGTTGATTGGGAGGTTAATGAGATTAACCGAGCAATCTCGTATCCTTGGAGCTTCTGATCTGTATATCCATTAGGTCCACCTTCTAGCTCGTAAAGGGTTCTTAGATCATTTGAATTTGAAATGTTCAAATTCATAAGGGAATAAACTTAATGTATATTGATATGATATAATATATAGTTTTGGAACTATAGATTATAAATTTAATGTGAATAAGATTCATCTTAAAATATATGAGAGAATTAAATATTTGAAAGAGTTCAAATATTTAATTCAAATGTGAATGTGATTCATATTTTGAAAACTATAGGTTAAAGGGTAAAATGATTAAATATGACTTAATCATTTAATTAATTTTATAGTTGAATTAAATGTGATTTATTGAATGTAATTAATTAAATAATTGATTAATTAATATAATGTAATTGGGAGCGTGTCAGGAGGACACGTTCCCACTATTCCCCAACTCCCCCTCAATAGGGAGTGGGGAGTTGCCCATTGAAGTGTCCTTCTCCTGGTGAGAAGGCATAGTTCTTGGAAATTGATCGATACATTTCTTCACGGTATTGATTGAACACAGTAGAATTCTCTCATTTTCTCGCACTCTTATTCCCGAAATATCATTCCAATTGTTGGAATTCCTTCCCACAAAGGAATTGGTCTAAACACTCAGAGATATAGAAGGTTTTCTCTTTTTGGTGGTGTCCTGTTGTAAAAGCAGATAAGTAGAGAAGTTTCTGAGTTGCTGAATAACTTGGAGCAAGGAGTTGCTGAGGAAAATCTACAAAGGTAATCCCTTTTCCCTTTTTAGTTTAATTGTTAAACTCAGCATGTTTGTATGTCTTCATTGCCTAATTAGATTAGATAAGCATGTTTGTTCTATTTTGTCAATGTATTGGTTTTTGTTTCTAACCAAAAACAATCAAGCAATTTCGATTCTAATCATGTTTTCGTTGCTCAAGGAGATCCGATCTCCATCGGTGAGAGTCTTTGTAAATGGGTCAGCAACGTTGTGCTCCGATGCTATCTGCGCGACTATCACGTCTCTGCAGTGCACAATCTCCTGTATCAGGTGATACTTACGCTCAATATGCTTACCCCTCTTATGACTCTGAGGTTCTCTCGAATTGGCTACTGCACTACTGTTATCACAAAAGAGGGTCACTAGCAAGTTCATATTTGGAACAACTTCGAAATCCAGCATGAACTTCCTAAGCCAAACAACTTCCTTTGCATCTTCACAAGCCGCAACATACTCGGCTTCCATCGTGGAATCGGTTATGCATCCTTGCTTGATGCTTCGCCACGCTATAGCTCGTCCCTTCATAATGAACGCTGACTCCGAAGTGGATTTCCTAGAATTCTTATCGGTCTGAAAGTCAGAGTCTGTGTACCCCGTAAGGATCAAATCCCCACTTCCATACATAAGGATGTAGTCCCTCGTTATCCTTAGATACTTGAGGATTGCCTCAACGGTTGTCTAGTGATCTAATCCTGGATCGGATTGATACCTACTGACAATCCCAACTACATAATAGATGTCGGTCCTAATACACAACATGGCATATATCAGCCTCTCTACAGCTGAAGCATAAGGGATCCGTCTCATATCCTCAACTTAATGAGGCGTATTAGGACATTGATCCTTTTACAAGTGAACCTCATGCCTGAAATGAAACAAACCCTTCTTAGAGTTCTGCATCATATACCGAGACAACGTCTTGGGAATGTAAGATGCTTGAGACATGGTTAGCGTTTTGTTCTTCTGGTTCTGGACTATCTGGATACCTAAAACATACTAGGCCTCTCCCAAATCTTTCATTTGGAATTGCGAAGCCAACCATTCTTTAATGTCAGTAAGAAATCCTACGTCATTCCCAATTAGCAGGATATCATCCACATACAATATTAGAAATGCGACAGTGTTGTTGATGATTTTCTTGTAGACACAAGACTCATCAACATTGTGATCAAAATCATACGATGTGGTCGCCTCATCAACCCTTATATTCCAAGACCTGAAGGCTTCTTTCAGTCCATAGATAAACCTTTGAAGCCGGCAAACCTTTTTCTCTTGGGCTCGAGTAATGAACGTTCATCAGGGGTGACAACTTGGGTTTCAGCCAAACCCATGCAACGTTCAGGCTACCTTACAACCCTCCCACTACGTCGAGGCATTCTCAAGTGTTGAGAATGGACTTGACTAGACGAGCTAGAATCAACAACACTTGTTGATGTACTAGCACGATCAACAACTCTTGCTGATGAACTGTACATTTCGTTTAACACTATCTTACTCCTCGGTAAGTGATCCCTGATGTGGTCTTCCTAAAGGAATGTGACATTTGTCGACATAAGCAGCCTATTATCCTTAGAATCGTAAAATAGACCACCTATTGTCTCTTTTGGGTAACTTACAAAGAGGCATAACTTTGAACGGGGTTTCAACTTCTTCGTGTTTGACACCAACACATGGGTCAGGCATCCCCAAATCCTGAAATGATGTAAACTGCCTTTACGACCATTCCAAAGTTCGAAAGGTGTTTCAGAAACACTCTTCGATGGAATGTTGTTCAAAATGTAAACTGTAGTCTCCTTTGCGTATCCCCAAAAAGAATCAGGGAGACGAGCATAGCTCATCATTGATCGAACCATTTCCAATAGGGTTCTGTTTCTCCTCTCCGGTACACAATTCTGTTGTGGCATACCAAGTGCTGACAGTTGGCTCGTAATTCCATGTTCTATCATATAATCTTGAAATTCAGTGTCCATGTACTCTCCACCTCCATCCAATCGAAGTGTTTTAATCGTTTTACCTAACAGGTTCTCAACCACATTTGGATAGGTATGGGGTGTTCAAAAAATCTGATAATCAGAACAATTCGATCAACCCAACCCAACCCAGGTTTAGTTAGGTTATAAATTTACTTGGGTTGGATTGGGTTCAAATAAATTAATATTTATGGGTTGGGTTGGTTCATGAGTTCACCTAAAATTAATTTGAGTTAACCCGACCACCCCGAACTTATTATTAATTTTAAAAATTATCTTTTTTCCTACCATACAATTATATATACATGTATTTAATTTATTTTTATTTAATTTCCTAATTATTTATTATTTAATAACTCTTCAAAATACATTTTTTAAAAGTTTTTAGGGTGTAATTTTTCATAATATAAATCAAAACGAAGTGACTAATTTTAATGCAATGTTTGAAAAATAAAATAAATAGATGATTTACGTATTAACATTTTACTTTTTCTTAAAAGTAAAATTTTGAATAAATGACCCGAACCAACCCAACTCAAACGTTTCATGGTGGAGTTGAGTTGGGTTGATTATGTAATAAAAGTTGTTTAATCGTTTTACCTAACAGGTTCTCAACCTCAGTCTGATCTCTGTGGTCCGATGAGTATTAAAGCACGAGGAGGTTATGAATACTTTGTATCTTTTATAGATGACTATTCGAAATATGTGTACGTTTACCTAATGCATCGAAAGTCTAAAACTCTTGAAAAGTTCAAGGAGTACAAGACTTAGGTTGAGAACCTATTAGGTAAAACGATAAAAGCACTTCGATCGGATAGAGGTGGAGAGTATATGGACACAGAATTCCAGGACTATATGATAGAACACGTAATTACGTCCCAACTCTCAGCACTTGGTATGCCACAACAAAATGGTGTATCAGAGAGGAGAAACAGAACCTTGTTGGACATGGTTCGGTCGTTGATGAGCTATGCTCGTCTCCCTGATTCTTTTTGGGGTTACGTAGTGGAGACTGCAATGTATATTTTGAACAACGTTCCGTCGAAGAGTGTTTGTGAAACACCTTTCGAACTCTGGAATGGACGTAAAGGCAGTTTACACCATTTCAGAATTTGGGGATGCCTGCCCCACGTATTGGTGTCAAACTCGAAAAATTTGGAACCCCGTTTAAAATTGTGCCTATTTGTAGGTTACCCAAAAGAGACTAGGGGTAGTCTATTTTTCGATCCTAAGGAAAATAGCGTGCTTGTGTCGGCAAATGCCACTTTGCTTGAGGAAGACCACGTCAGGGATCATTTTCCTATAAGCAAAATCATGTTGAACGAAATGGGCAGTGCGTCAGCAAGAGTTGCTGATGGGGCTAGTACATCAACAAGTGTTGTTGATCCTAGCACGTCTATTCAAATCCGTTCCCAAGAGTTGGGAAAGCCGCGACGTAGTGGGATGGTTGTCGGACAGCCTGAACGTTACATGGGTTTAGCTAAAACCCAGGTCGTCGCCGCTGATGATGACTGCGAGGATCCATTGACCTATGATCATGCAATGGCAGACGTTGACAAGAACGAATGGATTAAAGCTATTGACCAAGAAATGAAGTCGATGAACTTCAATTTCGTGCGGGAGCTTGTGGATCAACCGGATGGGGTAAAACCTATAGATTGCAAATGGATTTACAAGCGTAAACGTGGCGTAGATGGGAAGGTGCAGACCTTCAAAACACGACTAGTGGCAAAGGGTTTTACCCAGGTTGAAGGGGTTGACTATGAGGAAACCGTTTCACCTGTTGCCATAGTAAAGTCGATCAGGATTCTTCTGACCATTGCCGCATATTATGACTCTGAGGTATGGCAGATGGATGTCAAGACAGCCTTTCTTAATAGCAACCTTGGCGAGACCATCAACATGGACCAGCCCAAAGGGTTCATTACCCAAGGCCAAAAGCAAAAGGTTTGCCAGTTTCATAGGTCCATTTATGGACTGAAACAAGCCTCGAGGTCTTGGAATATCAGGTTTGATGAGGCGATCAAATCTTATGGCTTTGATCAGAATGTTGACGAGCCTTGTGTCTACAAGAAAATCGTCGACAAAACTGTCGCATTTCTGATATTGTACGTGGATGATATCCTTCTCATTGGGAATAAGGTAGGATTTCTTACTGACGTAAAGAAATCGTTGGCTTCGAAATTTCAAATGAAAGATTTGGGAGAAACACGGTATGTTCTAGGTATCCAGATTGCCCAGAATCGGAAGAACAAAACGCAGGTCATGTCTCGAGCGTCTTATATTGACAAGATGTTGTCTAGATATAAGATGCAGAACTCCAAGAAGGGCTTGCGACGTCAAGGCGTGGAGCACGTGAGGTGCAACGTTGAGCGCTGCAGCGTTGCAACGCTGCGTGTGTGATTGGCGGTTCCAGCAACAGTTACACGAGAACGTGGCATGATGAGGATTTCCTTCATGGACGTGATTTTATGTATTTTAATTATTATTTAATTTGTAAAATGTAAATTGTTTTTATTAAATTTATTTTATTAATTAATATTAATAGAATAGTTATATTAATGTTAATTAATTAAATAAATGTCCCCTAAGTGCCAAAACCCATCCAATTTTTGCTATTTATTTATTTTATGCATGAGATGTATGAAATATTTTTTCTATGTGCATAATGTATGTCATATAGATTTAAGATCCCACCTTAGGTTAAACATATCATGCATCATATTTATATTATAAGTGTTATAATACATAGTATGCATAATAGGTTTATATTATAAGAGTTATATTATAAAGTTTGCATGTTTTAATTTATTTAAATATAAGTGTTATATTTTTTAGATTAAAAGCATGCTCATGCATTTAATTCATGTGATGAATGTATGTTATAGTATAATGTTATTCATGTGATGAATGATCAAACACTATGTCATAGAAATGCATGTAACCTAAGTTAATTATTAATTTTAAAATGTTTAAAACTTTAATAATTAGACTTAGGTTTTCTAGTTCTAATAATATTAGAATTAGGAAATCAAATATGACCTTTGAATGGTGACTGATAAGTAGTTCTGTCTAAGGAAGGTTCTATCTAAGGCTGGGGTATCTAAACTGACGCTTTGCGGAACACACCTACCTGGGAACTGACTGGGAGTGAATTTTGTCGGAGATTCTTAGGTTATATTATCGTGAGTGTCGTTAATTAAAATTTAATTAATTTAGTCACATAGACCTAAGTTAATAATTTGATTATAAACTTAGGCTAAATCAATATAAGAGTTATATTGGTAGACTTAGGTAAATATTATCTGATTTATCTTGGTCAATCCCGATTAATATAAAGTGCTGAGTGGGAGGAAATAAAGTGTATAAGATACATTTGATTTTCCGACCACAAATCTCCATTAAAGTCCACACCGTGAGATCCATACTCGGCCTCGTGGCGCAAATGGGAGTGTCCCCCTTCGGATGGTATTTGTATGCGTCAATATCAAAGTGAATGGAGAGAGTACTTATACTGAGAGGGAGCGGGACCTGTGAAAGCGAGACCCACGGTCTCTTCCCATCATTGGAGCTCTTCACCTGTAGATCCATTAGGTCCCTCTGTTGGCTCAAATTGGATACATAGAGGGTTTAGAGTTTGGTGTGGATTTGAAGTGTTAAAATTCATTAAAAGGGTAATTATGTCATTTATATGAGATGTGATTGACATATTATATTGTTTAATGTTAATGAGATTCATAATAAACTATAGGTTAGCATAATTGTTAATTAGGCCTAATTGTGTGAAATTGGATTAAGAGAAATTAAATTGAATAGGATTCAATTTAAAATCAACAATTCTACAAATGTGATTTGTGTAATGAGATATGAGATATCTTATTATATGTGGCTATGCAAATATGATTTGCATAACTTATGGTTGGACCATCCCAATATGTTGTTCATTAGAGGAGCAGTGGGGACTTAAGGAACAAGAGGTAGACACAGGGGTAAGACGGTAATTTGACCCAGGCGTGTCTACGAACAACCTGTGAAGGGTCGACTCGTGGGCATTGGTTATATCAGTGGACACGGAATATTCTGCACTGACGGGAGTGCAGCTACGGGCTATAGTGGAGTATTATCGTAGCTAATGAATGTTGATTAACCGGGTCAAAGAGTTTGACAGGTTAATCTCGAATCATTGGAGCCCGTCACTGTAAGACCATTAGGTCCCTTGGTTGGCTCAATCTGGGTTAAAAGAAGGGTTAATGTTTTTGTATGAAATTGAAGTGTTCAATTTCACTTAAAGGGCATTTATGTCATTTATATGAGATATGAATGATATAATATATAGTTTAATGTGAATGAGATTCATAATAAACTATAGGTTAGCCTAATTGTTGAATTAGGGCTAATTGGAGAAATTAATTGAGAGAAATTAAATTGGATGTGATTCAATTTAATTAATCCACAATTATTGCAAATGAGATTTGCAATATGAGATATGAGATATCTTATATTATGTGATTATGCAAATGATATTTGCATAACCTATGATTGTGTAAAGTGGTAATTATGTGGAGATTTTAACTCCATCAATTCCACTATTTAAACCCTTTGCAAGAAGGGATTGAAATGTTTTTCTCTCATTTTTTTTTATTTTGATCAAAGAGAAGAGATCAAAATTCTCTCTACTCTCTCAATTCTCCTCCCTTTCCAAAACCATAAGTTCCCATAAACTTCCTTCTTTCCAAAGGAAGAACAACCGAGACTCTAAGTCGTAGTGTTCGGGTTCAGTTCGTGAGGAGCATTCGTTGAGATCGAGAATCACGAAGTGTTCGTGACCGAGGAAGAATCCTTGAAGTTTTTGCCTACAACAAGTAAACTTCTCCTTACTGTTTTTCTTCCTCTTTTTCATGTTTAGCCTATATCTAAGAGTTAGATCATTTTAACAAAATCGAGTAGCGTAATGATACCATGATGATTCGATCGTCTTCCACTGTGCGGGGATTTTCATTTCCTTCTATTAGTATCAGAGTCATTTCGATGGTTCTTCATTATGCACTATTTTTGTTAAAATAGGTGGGTAAATGTCTTAAATTCATGAGATGAATGTTGGTTTTGCTGAATGGATGTTTCGGTTTTTGGCACTTTTAGATTTATTTTCTGTTTGATGAGATCAAATGCAAAGGGCCCGTGTTTTTGGGCAATTTAGAAAATAAATCGAGTCTGTAAGTCCGTGTCGTTCGTAGCAAGTGTTGCTGTGAAAAAATCGGAGCGAAAACGAGTATTTTTCGAAGCATAAACAGCAAAGGTGTTTGCTGTACAGGCGACAGCGTTGAGATGCTGCTCCTTAGCGTCTCAACGTTGTGCCAGCGGGAGCAAGGCGCGCTGCAGGATAGCGTTGCAACGTTGTTGGCATTGAGAATGCTGGGTCGACGCCGAAGCGAGCGTTACAGTAAACGCGCCCACGGCGTTACAACGCCGCACGCACGCTGAGGAGCAAGCATGCGAGGCGCTTTCGCATTAGTGGGCAGT
Organism: Trichosanthes cucumerina; assembly: GCA_036507285.1. Taxonomy (NCBI): domain Eukaryota; kingdom Viridiplantae; phylum Streptophyta; class Magnoliopsida; order Cucurbitales; family Cucurbitaceae; genus Trichosanthes; species Trichosanthes cucumerina. The sequence continues at coordinate 66,576,913 of CM071838.1, forward strand.
TTGCTTCATAGTGGGCGGTTTTTCCCGTTTTTATTTATTTATTTAATTGTAAAATATATTTTTATTTTATTTATTTAATTATTTCATTAAATAATATTAATATAAGAGTTATATTAATGTTATTTAATTAAATAATTGCCCCTTGGTGCCAAAAACTGGTTCATTTTTGCTATTTAATTATTTTATGCATGAGATGTATGTTTCAATTAATTTCTATGTGCATATTGTATGTCATATATATTTAAAATCCCATCTTAGGTTAAACATTTCATGCATCATTTATATTATAAGAGTTATAATATATAGTTTGCATGATAGGTTATATTATAAGAGTTATAATATAATTAAATGCATGTTTAATTAAATTAATATAAGTGTTATATTTTTTAAATTAAAGTATGCTCATGCATTTATATTCATGTGATGAATAATATTATGTTATAGTATATAGTTATTCATGTGATAGATGATCAAGCACTATAACATAGAAATGCATGCAACCTAAGTTAATTATTAGTTTTAAAGAGTTTAGAACTTGAATAATTAGACTTAGGTTTTCTATTTTCTAATGAGATTAGAAATTAGGAAATCAAATTTTAGTCTATGAATGGAGACTGATTAGTAACTCTGTCTAAGGAAGATTTTGTCTAAGGCTGGGGTATTTAAGTTGACGCTTGCGGAACACCCCTAACTGGAAACTGACCTGGGAGTGAATTCGGTCCGAAGATTCTTAGATTATACTTATCGTGAGTGCCGCAAATTAAATGTGTTTTAATTAACTCACATAGACCTAAGTTATAATGTGATTATAGACTTAGGTAAATACCATATAAGAGTTATATTGGTAGACTTAGGTAAATTTTAGCCGGTTTTTCTAGGTCAATCCCTATTAAAATTAAAGTGCTGAGTGGGAGGAAATATAGTGTATGAGATACATTTGAATTTCCAACCACAAATCTCCTTTAAGTCCGCACCGTGAGATCTATACTCGGCCTCGTGGCGCAAATGGGAGCGTCCCCCTTCGGGTGGCATTTGTATAGGTCAATATCATCGTGGATGGAGAGAGTACTTATAGTGAGTGGGAGCGGGATTTGTGAAAACGAGACCCGCGGTCTCTTCTTTCGATTCACACCGTGAGACGCCTATGATCCGCCGGCTAGTTTGGCCTGGACCAGACAATCCCTTCGGAGGGCCTGATCATGGGAGTCGAAACACCGTGAATTCTCGAAAGAGATAAAGTTTCCTGGTTGGTTTTGCTTCTTGGTTCACCCTTCGGTGGCTATTGTTTGGACGGATGCTTGGAAACTTAAAGATTGAGGGTGACACTCACAGAATTCGTTAAGTGTTAATGATTTCGACCAAACAATGATAATTAGACGCCTAATGGAATAAGAGTTATTCTGGGATTAGGGTCTGATCGAGAAAGTCTCGTCTTAGAGGAGGAGTGTTCTTTCACCCTTCGGTTGCAGTCATTCTAAACCTTTAGGGTATCATTGCAAAATTTTGAATGACCTAGGGATCATGAAACAATTTTGCTAAAACTTGATTGGATTTCAAAAGTTTTTTGCGAGACTAAAACAAAGTTTTCTTAATTTTTCAGCTAAAAACATGTCTAGCGCAATAATAGCTCTACTCGCGTCCGATAAATTAGTGGGAGATAATTTCCAAAGTTGGAAAAACAACATAAACACGATTTTGGTAAATGACGACCAAGAGTTCGGGGTCACTGAGGAGGGTCCTCAGGTGCACGGTTCAACAGTCCTATTCAACGATCTACAAACCTTCCAGTCCATGGTGCAAACTAGGGGACAGAAAGCTGAGGCAAGTGTTGCCTTAAGACCTTTTCACAGGGGTTCGACCTCTGGGATAAAGTTTGTAGACTCTTCAGGCCCTAAGGGGAAGAAGGAGAAGTTGAAGGAAGTTAATGTTGACCGCGTTGCTGCCCTAAAAGGAAAAGAAATCAAGGATGTTGCCAGAAAGTGTTTCTACAACAACGGGGATGGACGCCTGAAAAGGAGTTGTCCCAAGTTCCTTGGTGAAAAGAAGATGACAGGTAAATGTGATTTACTTGTCACATAAACTTGTTTAGTGGAGAGTAATGACTCTGCTTGGATATTGAATTCAGGCGCCACTAACCATGTTTGCTCTTCTTTTCAAGGATTAAGTTCATGGCAGCGGCTGCAAGAGGGTGAGATAACACTCAGGGTTGGATCCGGAGAAGTTGTCTCAGCTGCAGCAATAGGCACGGTGAAGCTACATTTTGGCAGGAACTACATTTTGTTGGACAATTTGTACATAGTTCCCAAGTTTACTAGAAACCTAGTTTCTATTTCCTGCCTTTTAGAACAATGTAGTTCCGTTTCTTTTCATGGTAATAAAGCGTTTATTTCTAGAAATGGTAATCTTATTTGTTCTGCTTCACTTGAGCATAATCTGTATGTTTTGAATACTGAATTGTTTAAAACTGCAGAAACACGAACTAAGAAAGCGAAACTTTCTCCAGAGGAAAATGCCCATCTTTGGCATCTACGGTTAGGCCACATTAATCTCAATAGGATTGAGAAACTAGTGAAGAGTGGACTTCTAAACGAGTTGGAAGAAAACTCTTTACCGGTGTGTGAGTCATGCCTTGAAGGCAAGATGACCAAACGTCCTTTTAGTGGAAAAGGATAGAGAGCCAAAGAGCCTCTTGAGTTAGTACATTCTGACCTCTGTGGTCTGATGAATGTTAAAGCTCGGGGCGGTTATGAGTACTTCGTGTCTTTTATAGACGATTACTCCAGATATGGGTATATTTACCTAATGCACAAGAAGTTTGAAACTCTTGAAAAGTTCAAGGAGTACAAGACTGAGGTTGAGAACCTCTTAGGTAAATTGCTTAAAATACTTCGATCGGATCGAGGTGGAGAATCCATGGACACTGAATTCCAGGACTATATGATAGAACACGGAATTACGTCCCAACTCTCAGCGCCTTGTATGCCACAGCAGAATGGTGTATCGGAGAGGAGAAACAGAACCTTGTTGGGCATGGTTCGGCAGATGATGAGCTATATGCTCGTCTCCCTAATTCTTTTTAGGGATACGCAGTGGAGACTGCGGTTTATATTTTGAACAACGTTCCATCGAAGAGTGTTTGTGAAACACCTTTCGAGCTCTAGAGTGGACGTAAAGGCAGTTTACATCACATCAGAATTTGGGGATGCCCGACCCACGTGTTGGTGTCAAACCCGAAAAAGTTGGAACCCCGTTTGAAATTGTGCCTATTCGTAGGTTACCCTAAAGAGACTAGGGGTGGTATGTTTTACGATCCTAAGGAAAATAGGGTGCTTGTGTCGACAAACGCCACTTTCCTAGAGGAAGACCACGTCAGGGATCACTTACCAAAAAGTAAAGTTGTGTTAAATGAAATGGACAGTACATCAACAAGAGTTGCTGATGGGGCTAGTACGTCAACAAGTGTTGTTGATCCTAGCACGTCTAGTCAAATCCGTTCCCAAGAGTTGGAAATGCCTCGACGTAGTGGGAGGACTGTGAGACTGCCTTATCGCTACATGGGTTTAGCTGAAACCTCAGTTGTCGATCCTGTGGATGACTATGAAGATCCATTGACCTATGATCAGACAATGGTTGATGTTGTCAAAGACGAGTGGATTAAAGCTATGGACCAAGAAATGAACTCTATGTACTTCAATTCTGTATGGGAGCTTGTGGATCAACCTGATGGGGTAAAACCTATTGGTTTCAAATTGATCTACAAGCGTAAACGTGGCGTAGATGGGAAGGTGCAGACCTTCAAAGCCCAACTAGTGGCAAAGGGTTATATCTAGATTGAAGGGGTTGACTATGAGGAGGCCTTTTCACCTGTTGCCATGGTAAAGCCGATCAGGATAGCCTTTCTAAATTACAAACTTGATGAGGCCATCTACATGGACCAGCCCAAAAGGTTCATTGCCCAAGGCCAAGAGCAAAAGGTTCGCCAGCTTCATAGGTCCATTTATGGACTGAAACATGCTTCGAGGTCTTGGAATATAAGGTTTGATGAGGCGATGAAATCTTATGGCTTTGATCAAATTGTCGACGAGCCTTGTGTTTACAAGAAAATTGTTGACAAAACTGTCGCATTTTTGGTGTTGTATGTGGGCGATATTCTTCTCATTGGGAATGAGGTAGAATTTCTTACTGACGTTAAGAAGTGGCTAGCTTCGCAATTCCAAATGAAAGATTTGGGAGAAGCTCAGTACGTTCTAGGTATCCAGATTGTCCGGAACCGGAAGAACAGAACGCTAGCCTTGTGTAAGGCATCTTATATTGACAAGATGATGTCTAGATATAAGATGCAGAACTCCAAGAAGGGTTTGCTGCCTTTCAGGCATGGGGTTCACTTGTCTAAGGATCAGTGTCCTAAGACTCCTCAAGATGTTGAGGATATGAGACGGATTCCATATGCTTTGGTTGTAGGGAGCCTGATGTATGCTATGTTGTGTACTAGGCCCGACATCTATTATGCAGTAGGAATTGTCAGTAGATATCAGTCCAATTCAAGATTAGATCACTTGATAGCCGTAAAGGCAATCCTCAAGTATCTTAAGAGAACGAGGAACTACAACTTAGTGCATGGCAGTAGGGATTTGATCGTTATGGGATACACGGATTCTGACTTTCAGATCGATAAGGATTCTAGGAAATCTACTTCAGGGTCAGCCTTCGTTCTGAATGGAGGAGTTGTACTATGGCGAAGCATCAAGCAGGGATGCATCGCTGATTCCACTATGGAAGCAGAGTATGTTGGGGCTTGTGAAGCTGCAGAGGAAGTTGTTTGGCTCAGGAAGTTCATGACGGATTTGGAAGTTGTTCCAAATATGAACTTGCCAATCACACTGTTCTGTGATAACAGTGGTGCGTAGCCAACTCACGTGAGCCTCGGAGCCATAAGAGAGGCAAACACATTGAGCGCAAGTATCATCTGATACGGGAGATTGTACACCGCGGAGACGTGACAGTCACGCAGTTAGCGTCGGAGCACAACGTAGCTCATCCATTTACAAAGCCCCTCACGGCTAAGGTGTTTGAGAGTGACCTAGAGAGTCTAGGTCTTCGAGAGCTTCCTGACTAGGGCAAGTGGGAGATGTGTAAACGGGTATTCAATGCCCTAGTTTATTGTATTACTTCATTGTAATTTATGTACATTTCAGAAATGTATTTTCTCCACTAGCTTAGTCCAAGTGGGAGTTTGTTCGAATTTTTGTCTTAATCTCGTGTTTGTAAATTACTGAAATTAATAAGAGTTATTTATTTCATCACTTTGTGTCTCGCAATATTTAAAAATTTTTCCAATAAACTAAGCTCCAGGGTCATTGAATTTATGAGAGAACTAGAACTTGAACGGTGTGTAGTGGACACACAGGGAGGATCACGTTCGAGTTAATGACCCGAACGGTCTACAGTATATGGATAGGGTTGGAGACCTAATCTTGGATACATTGTGGATGCGACCCGCTTTGTATTAGATCAAACGAGGTGATCTAGCTCGTTCATGTGGTTGACATGCGAGTGGGGTCATCCTGTGCAATGAGATTGTACAAGACCGTACCTTGAATTATTAGACGTACTGATGTAACACCGTTGACATCAAGGGGCATCAAGGCCTTGAGGGTTGTCGTGGGCATCAAGGCCTTGAGGTTTGTCGAGAAAGTTGCAAAGAAAGAAAAGTGTTTCCACTGCAATGGGGGCGACCACTGGAAGAGAAACTGTCCCAAGTTTCTTGTCGAGAGGAAGAATCAAGGTAAATGTGATTTACTAGTGACAGAATCTTGTTTAGTGGAGAGTAGTGACTCTGCCTGGATATTGGATTCGAGCGCCTCTACGGTTTGGATCCGGGGAGATTGTCTCTGCTGCAGCAATGGGCAAAGTGAAGCTCTACTTTGCCAGGAATTACTTATTGTTAGACAATTTGTATATAGTTCCAAGATTTACTAGAAACCTTGTTTCTATTTTCATCGAACAATGTATTTCAATTTCCTTTGAATATAATAAAGTGTTTATTTCTTTCAAAGGCAATTTGATTTGTTCTGCTTCACTTGAGTCTAATTTGTATGTTTTGAAACCTAATTCGGTCAAAAGTGATTTGAACACTGAATTATTTAAAACTGCAGAAACACGAACTAAAAGAGTAAAAGTTTCTCCAAAAGAAAATGCCCATCTTTGGCATCTAAGATTAGGCCACATTAACCTCAATATGATTGAGAGACTAGTGAAGAGTGGACTTCTAAGCGAGTTGGAAGAAAACTCGTTACTGGTGTGTGAGTCATGCCTCGAAGGCAAAATGACCAAACGTCATTTTAGTGGAAAAGGGTATAGAGCCAAGGAGCCCCTTGAGCTTATACATTCTGACCTCTGTGGTCCGATGAGTGTTAAAACACGAGGTGGTTACGAATACTTCCTATCTTTCATAGATGACTATTCGAGGTATGGGTATATTTACCTAATGCATAGGAAGTCTGAAACTCTTGAAAAGTTCAAGGAGTACAAGACTGAGATTGAGAACCTGTTAGGTAAAACCATAAAAACACTTCGATCGGATCGAGGTGGAGAGTATATGGACATAGAATTCCAGGACTATATGATAGAACCTGGAATTATGTCCCAACTCTCAGCACCTGGTATGCCACAGCAGAATGGCGTATCAGAGAGGAGAAACAGAACCCTGTTGGACATGGTTAGGTCGATGATGAGCTATGCTCGTCTCCCTGATTCTTTTTAATGTTACACAATGGAGACTGCGGTGTATATTTTGAACAACGTTCCGTCGAAGAGTGTTTGTGAAACACCTTTCGAACTCTGGAATGGTCGTAAAGGTAGTTTACACCATTTTGGAATTTGAGGATGCCCGACTCATGTGTTGGTGTCAAACCCGAAGAAATTGGAACCCCGTTCAAAATTATGCCTATTCGTAGGTTACCCTAAAGAGACTAGGGGTGGTCTATTTTTCGATCCTAAGGAAAATAGGGTGCTTGTGTCGACAAATGCCACTTTCCTTGAGGAAGACTAAGTCAGGGACCATTTGCCTAGGAGCAAAATCGTGTTGAATGAAATGGACAGTACAACAGCAAGAGTTGTTGATGGGGCTAGTACATCAACAAATGTTGTTGATCCTAGCACGTGAAGTCAAGTTTGTTCTTAAGAGTTGGGAATGCCTCGACGTAGTGGGAGGGTTGTGAGACAGCCTGAACGTTACATGGGTTCAACTGAAACCCAAGTCGTCACTCCTGATGATGACTACGAGGATCCATTGACCTACGATCAGGCAATGGCATACGTTGACAAGGACGAATGGATTAAAGCTATGGACCAGGAAATGGAGTCGATGTACTTCAATTCTGTCTGGGAGCTTGTGGATCAACCTGATGGGGTAAAACCTATTCGTTGCAAATGGATCTACAAGAGTAAACGTGACGTAGATGGGAAGGTGTAGACCTTCAAAGCACGACTAGTGGCAAAGGGTTTTACCCAGGTTGAAGGGGTTGACTATGAGGAACCCTTTTCACCTGTTGCCATGGTAAAGTCGATCAGGATCCTTCTGGCCATTGCTGCATATTATGACCATAAGGTATGGTCGTTGGATGTCAAGACCGCTTTTCTGAATGGAAACCTTAACAAAACCATCTACATGGACCAGCCCAAAGGGTTTATAACCCAAGGCCGAGAGCAAAAGGTTCGCCGACTTCATAGGTCCATTTATGGACTGAAACAAACCTCGAGGTCTCAGAATGTTGACGAGCCTTGTGTCTACAAGAAAATCGTAGACAAAACTGTTGCATTTCTGATATTGTACGTGGATGATATCCTTCTCATTGGGAATGTGGTAGGATTTCTTACAGATGTAAAGAAATGGCTAGCTTCGCAATTCCAAATGAAAGATTTGAGACAAGCTCAGTATGTTCTAGGTATCCCGATAGTTCGGAATCGAAAAAATGGAACGCTGGCCATGTCTCAAGCGTCTTATATTGACAAGATGTTATCTAGATATAATATGCAGAACTCCAAGAAGGGCTTGCTGCCTTTCAGGCACGGGATTCACTTGTCTAAGGATCAATGTCCTAAGACTCCTCAAGAGGTTGAGGATATGAGACGGATACCCTATTCTTCATCTATAGGGAGCCTCATGTATGCCGTGTTGTGTACTAGGTCTGACATCTGTTATGAAGTAGGGATTGTCAATATGTATCAATCCAATCCAGGATTAGATCACTGGACAGTCGTAAAGGCAATACTCAAGTATCTTAGGAGAACGAGGAACTACAGCTTAGTGTATGGCAGTGGGGATTTGATCCTTACAGGATACACAGATTCTGACTTTCAGACCGATAAGGATTCTAGTAAATCCACTTCGGGGTCAGCCTTCATTTTGAATGGAGGAGCTGTAGTATGACGAAGCATCAAGCAGGGATGCATAGTTGATTCCACTATGGAAGCTGAGTACGTTGCGGCTTGTGAAGCTGCAAAGGAAGTTGTTTGGCATCAGAAGTTCATGACTGATTTGGAAGTTGTTCTAAATATGAACTTGCCGATCACAATATTTTGCAACTCTAGAGAGCCTCGGAGCCATAAGAGAGGCATGCACATTGAGCGAAAATATCACCTGATACGGGAGATTGTGCACCGCGGCGACGTGACAGTTACGCAGATAGCATCGGAGTACAATGTTGTTGATCCATTTACAAAGCCCCTCACGGCTAAGGTGTTTGATGGTCACCTAGAGAGTCTAGGTGTTCGAGTACTTTCTGACTAGGGCAAGTGGGAGAATTGTAAACGGATATTCAATGTCCTAGTTTATTGTATTACTTCATTGTAATTTGTGTACATTTCAGAAATGTATTTGCTCCACTAGCTTAGTCCAAGTAGGAGTTTTTTGGGATCAATGTCCTAATCTCGTTCTGTTTGTAAATTTACATTTGAAATTAATAAGAGTTATTTATTTCATCATTTTCTGTCTCGCGAATTTTACAAACTTTGTCCAATAAACTAAGCTCTAGGGTTATTGAATATATGAGAGAACTAGAACTTGAACGGTGTGTAGTGACCACACAGGGAGGATCACGTTCGAGTTAATGACCCGAACGGTCTACAGTATATGGATAGGGTTGGAGACCTAATCCTGGACACGTTGTGAATTCGGCCCACTTTGTATTAAGATACAAACGAGGTGATCTGACTCGTTCATGTGGTTGACATGCGAGTGGGGGCATCCTGTACGAAGAGATTACCATTAGTGACTCGACCTGAATCCTGAACGTGTTACGGACTCCTGTCTGTGAGGCTCTATCCTTTGACTAGTACGGGTGAGGGTGGTCACAGTTACACGCCCAATATGCCTATTTTCTCAGGGACAGGACCAAGATAGGAGCTATGAACTTAACTACGCAAGATGGAATTTACTCGTTCCCTCCTTTAGGGAAACTAGAGGGCTTGGACAACGGGCACCCACCCTCTCACTAGCCCGAAAAGGGTGTTGTGTATGCTTGGACCATTACAACATTGTTGTTTATTAGAGGAGCAGTGGGGACTTATGGAGCAAGAAGTAGACACAGGGGTAAAACGGTAATTTGACCAAGCAGTGTCTACGAACAAGCTGTGAAGGGTCGACTCATGGGCATTGGTTATATCAGTGGACACATCTTGTCTTACACTGATGGGAGTGCAAATACAGGATTTAGTTGAGTGTTACAGTATCTAATGAATGTTGATTAACCGCGTTAAAGAGTTTGATAGGTTAATCTCGGATCATTGGAGCTCGTCACTGTAGGTTCATAAGGTCCCTCGGTTGGCTCAAACTGGATTAATAGAAGGTTTACATTTTTGTGTGACTTTGAAGTGTTCAAGTTCACTAAAGGGTAATTATGTCATTTATATGAGATATAAATGATATATTATATAGTTTAATGTGAATGAGATTCATAATAAACTATAGGTTAGCCTAATTGTTGAATTAGGGCTAACTTGGAGAAATTAGATTGAGAGAAATTAAATTTAATGTGATTCAATTTAAGAATCCATAATTATACAAATGTGATTTGTAAAATGAGATATGAGATATCTTATAATATGTGGTTATGAAAATATGATTTGCATAACCTATGGTTGTGGTAAAATGATAAATAGGTGGAGATTTCAACTCCACCTATCACCATTATTTAAACCCCTTAGCAAGAATGGGAGGGAAGTCATTTGTTCATTTTTTGGAATTCTCACCAAATGAAGCAAGTTGAATTTCTGTCTAAAAGCTCTATCTCAAATTCTCCTCCCAAAAAGCAAAGGATCCCACCATCCTCCTTCTACCTAAGGAAGAACAACCGAGTAACCAAGTGGAGTTGTCTAGTTCATTGTTCGTGTGAGGAGATCGAGATCGTTCAGAACGAGTACACGAAGAGTTCGTGATCTAGGGAAGGAAAGCTTGAAGACCGTCTTCAACAAGTAAGTAACTTTAACTTGTTATTTTTTCCTTTCTAGCAGGCATGTTTAACCTATACTATTAGATAGTTTGATTTTAAGAAATCTAATTACACGATGATACCACGACGATTCGATCGTCTTCCACTACGCAGGGATTTTCATTCCCTTCAATATTGACAAGAGGTTGTCTAGATATAAGATGCAGAACTCCAAGAAGGGCTTATTGCCTTTCAGGCATGGGGTTCACCTGTCTAAGGATCAATGTCCTAAAATACCTCAAGAAGTTGAGGATATGAGATGAACCCCCTATGCTTCTGCTATAGAAAGCCTTATGTGTGGCATGTTGTGTACTAGGTCCGACATCTGTTATGCAGTTGGGATTGTCAGTAGGTATAAATCCGATCCAAGATTAGATCCTTGAATAGTCGTTAAGGAAATCCTCATGTATCTTAGGAGAACGAGGAACTACAACCTTGTGTATGGGAATGGGGATTTGATCGTTACGGGATACACAGACTTTGACTTTCAGATCGATAAGGATTCTAGGAAATCCACTTCAAGGTAAGCCTTCATTCTGAATGGAGGAGCTCTATTGTATCGAAGTATCAAGCTGGGATGCATCGTTGATTCCACGATGGAAGCCGAGTATGTTGCAGCTTGTGAAGCTTCAAAGGAAGCTGTTTGGCTGAGGAAGTTCATGCTAGATTTGGAAGTTGTTCGAAATGTGAACCTGCCAGTGACCTTGTTTTGTGACAACAGTGGTGCAGTAGCCAACTCGAAAGAACCTCGGAGTAATAAGAGAGGCAAGCATATTCAGCGAAAGTATCACCTGATACGGGAGATTGTGCACCGCGGAGACGTGACAATCACGCAGATAGCGTCGGAGCACAATGTTACTGATTCATTTACAAAGGCCCTCACGGCTAAGGTGTTTGAGGGTCACCTAGAGAGTCTGGGTCTTCGAGTGCTTCCTTACTAGGGCAAGTGGGAGCATTGTAACGGGTATTCAATGCCCTAGTTTATTTTATTATTAAAGTACATTTGAAAAATGTATTTTGTACTCCACTAGTTTAGTCCAAGTGGGAGTTTGTTTTGATGTATGTCTTAATCTAGTATATGTTTGTAATATACCAAGTTGAAAGAAATAAGAGTTATTTTTTCATCACTTTGCGTCTCGCATATTTATAAACTTAATCCATAAACTAAGCTCCAGGGTCATTGAATTATGAGAGAACTAGAACTAGAACGGTGTGTATTGGACACACAGGGAGGATCACGTTCGAGTAAAGGACCTGAACGATCTATTGTACACGGATAAGGATGGAGACCTAATCTTGGATACGTTGTGGATGTGACCCACTTTGTATTAGATACAAACGAGTTGATCCAGCTCGTTCATGTGATTGACATGGGAGTAGGGGCATCCTGTGCAATGAGATTGTACAAGACCAGACCGTGAATTATTAGACTTACTAATGTTACACAGTTAACATTATAGGGCTAATAACTTCGTAGATGACCAATAGTGACTCGACCTTAATCCTAAGCGTGTTACGGACTCCTACCTACGGGGGGTCAGTCCTTTGACTATTACGAGTGAGGGTGGTCATAGTTACTCGCCCAATATGCCTATCTTCTCAGCGACAGGACAACATGGGGAGCTGGAAACTTGACTACGCGAGATGGAATTCACTCGTTCTCGAATTAGGGAAACTAGAGGGGTTGGTCCCTTAAATATTGTCTCCAGGGCTTGTACTGATGGGAATCAGATCCCTTTGAGCAGCGGACACGTGATTAAAATCGTAATTACTTGTTTGTTTTGGTTTATTCCAAACACCAGTACATTGGATAAAAAACAGAGACAAGCATTTTAATTACTAATCTAATTAGACATGGAACCAAAAAATGCAAACATGTTTTGTAAAATAACTAAACTAAAGAAAATTTGAAATTATCTTTGTAGTTTTTCTCAACAGCAACTCCTTGCTCCTTTTGCACAACAACACAACAACCAAGAAAACTTCTCTGTATTTCCTTTCCAACAGGACAACACCACTTGGAAAACCTCCTATGGCTCTGACTTTCACTTAGATCTAAGCTTTTGTGGGAAGGCTTCCAACAACTTGGAAAAGAAAGGGAATTTCCTTTTGAGAGGGAAATTGACAGCAATTCCTTATTTGCTTGAGAATCATTGATCATACACACCTTTCACTAGGAGAAGAAAAGCAATTATCTAGGTAACTCCCCACTCCCTATCGAGGAGGAATTGGGGAGTGGTGGGAACGTGTAATCTTTACACGTTCCCAGTTAATTAATTAAAAATTAATTAATTAACAATTAAATAATTAAATTAAATTAAATCATATTTAATTTAAATATCACATTAATTAATTAAATTATTAAATCACATTTAATCATTTTACCCTTTAACCTATAGTTTAATGTACATCTTATGCACATTAAATTTTTACAGATAGTTTTTAAATATGAATCACATTTACATTTAAATTAATATTTAAACTCTTTCAAATATTTAATTCTCTCATGTAATTTAATATGAATGATATTCACATTAAATTTATAATATAAAGTTCAAAAACTTTCTATTATAACGTATCTATATACATTAAATTTATTCCCTAATTGAATTTGAACATTTCAAATTGAAAAGATCTAAGAACCCTTTACAAGCTAGAAGGTGGACCTAATGACCTACAGATCAGAAGCTCCAACGATACGAAATTATTCGGTTAATCTAATTAACCTCCTAATCAACATTCTTAACTATAGGAACACTCCTCTAAAGTCTCGCAGCTGCACTCTTCTCACTGCAGATATATTTTTGTGTCCACAGATATTGATCAATAACAGCAAGTCAATCCTTCACGAATGTTCGTAACACTGGTTGGATCAAATTATCATTTTACCCCTGGGTTACATCTTGTACCTTAAGTACCAGTGCTCCTCTAATGAACAATTTGTTTGTGGTCCTGCCAACAAACAGAAGTCCCTCTCGGGCCAATGAGAGGGGTGGGCCCTTTGTTCAAGTCTCGGAGACACCACTTAAGGGAACATTCATCTACTTACCCTACTACACGTGAAGGAGTGAATTCCATCTTGCTAATTTAAGTCCCAAGCCGCTCACTCGGTCTTGTCCCCAAGAAGGTAGGCATATTGAGTCGGCAAATCTGGCCACTCTCACCCATACTAGTTAAAGGGCAATCCCTCGCAAACAGGAGTTCGTAACCTGCTCAAGATTGAGATCAAGTTTCATAGGTCATCCTAGTGAAATAGAAACCTAACTAGTTAACGGAGTTACATCTAGCGGTTACTATTTCGCAGTCCGGTCTTATGTTATCTCATTACATAGGATATTCCCACTCACATATCATCTACACGAACACGTTAGGATCACAGTGTTTGTATCATATACAAAGTGGGCCACATCCATTGTATTACCAGGGTAACGTACCCAAACATTATCCCCTTACTATAAAGCCTTTAGGCGGTATCTCGAACCGAGATTCTTTATATGTACACTACATTCAGTTCAGACATTTTACAGCCTTGGATGTTAGTTTATTGGATTTTGGGTTAAAACAAAGGTCAATATCGTAAATAACGAACAATAACTCTTTATTGAAATGATAACTCTTTATTACAATAATTAGAACAAAATTACAAACTACGAGTTTTAGGACACAAACCCCAACAAACTCCCACTTGAACTAAAACTCCAATAGGGTACATCAAAATCTAAAACAGTGGTTACAGAGATACAAAAATAATAAACTACGACATCCTTATACCCATTACATATCTCCCACTTGCCCTAGATTAATTTTTGTACATGTCTCATAGATCTAGACTTTCCAAATGACCCTCGAACACTTTAGCCGTGAGAGTCTTTGTAAACGGATGAACAATGTTGTGCTCCGAAGCGATCTTCGTGACTGTCACATCTCCTCTCGTTGCACTATTTCTCGTATCAGGTGATACTTCCTCTTGATGTGCTTGCCTCGCTTATGGCTGTGAGGTTCCTTTGAATTGGCTACCGCACCTTTGTTTTCACAATATAAGGTGATGGGAAATTCCATATTTGGAACAACTTCCAAATCAGTAAAGAATTTCCTTAGCCAAACAACCTCTTTAGCTGCTTCACAAGCAGCGACATACTCATCCTCCATTGTGGAGTCAGTGATGCATCCTTGCTTAATGCTTCGCCATACTATAGCTCCCCCGTTAAGGGTGAAAACTGATCCCGATGTGGATTTCCTAGATTCCTTATCGGTCTGAAAATCAAAATCAATGTATTCAGTAAGGATCAAATCCTTAGTCTGATACACAAGCGTATAATCCCTCATTCTCCTAAGATACTTGAGGATATTTTTAACTGCGGTCCAGTGGCCTAACCCTAGATTGTATTGGTACCTACTGACTATTCCCTCTGCATAACAAATGTCTGGCCTCGTGCACAGCATAACATACATTAAACTACCTACGGTAGAGGCATAGGGAATACTGAAGGGAATCGAATCTCGCAGCGGAAGCGATTGTGAATCGCGCGTTCTTAATTTTGTTACAACGATTACATTCAAGAACTAAAATAAATATATTAAGCATAAAAACAGAATATGGACAACAAGAAATATACCTTTGAAGAACCTTTCTTCGAGTGCTCCTTCTCCCACGACCACGATCTCAGCAACACGAACCCAAGAGATTACGAACACTACCACCGGATCTTCTCCGTTGTTTTCTAGGTGAGGGAGGAAGGTGGGTTCCCTTTAGGTGAGATGAGATGTTGTGAGAGAGAGGTTTGTGTTTTGGAACTTTTCCAACAACACAACAAAGGCTTTAAATTTTTTTTTTAACCTAGACCATATATATAGGGAAATAGGATGGAAATGACCACCTACCCCTCCTTTATTCTGTCATTAGTATATGGTTTATTTGTGAATCTAATTCACATTAAAATTATATATTATATCAATTATATCATATATAATTGATATAACACCACATGTATCAAATTGAACACTTCAATTTCATTCCTAACTTTATACCCTCAATATTACCATGTTGAGCCAACGGAGGGACCTAATGGACCTACAGTTCATGAGCTCCAATCATGTGAAGTTAACTGATCAAACTCTTTGATCCAGTTAATCAATATTCATTAACTACAAGTCACTCCACTATAGACATGTAGTTGCACTCTCCTCACTGTAGATTATATTATGTCCATTGATATAGTCATTACCCATGAGTCGACCCTTCACAAGTTGTTCGTGATCTTAGCTGGGGTCAAATTACCGTTTTACCCTTGTGATTACCTCTTTGCTCCTTAAGCACCACTGATCCTCTAATGAACAACAAGTCTAAGGTCCTACCATAGACTAATACCCTCATAAAGGGCGGGGCCCCGTTGTTCAAGACCTGGAGTCAGTTTTTAAGGGAACAACCTATCTAATTACTTAGTGTAGGAATGAGTGAATTCCATCTTGCACCTTTAAGTTCCTAGCTACCTACGAGGTTCTGTCCCTTAGAAGGTAGGCTTATTGAGTCGGGTACAGGCCACTATCACCCATACTAGTCTAAGGACAAACCCCTATAAGCAGGAGTTCTTAACTCGCTCAGGATTCAGGTCGAGTCACTAATGACCATCTATAAATTACTAGTCTTAGCCTGTTAACGGTGTTACATTGGTTAGACTAATAATTTGCGGTCTGGTCTTGTATGAACTCTTCATACAAGATGCCTCCACTCGCATGTCAACTACATGAATGAGTTGGATTACCTCATTTGTACTAATTACAAAGTGGGTCGCATCCATGGTGTTACCAGAATGAGGTTTCTAACCTTATTTAGGTTATATTCTTGAACTCAATCCAAATAATGTCCACTACACTGATGTTCAAGATATATATTATAACCTTGAAGCTTAGTTAATTGGATTTATAAACCAAGATTGTAATTTTATCAAAACAAATAACTCTTTATTTCTTTGATCAAAATTACACAAGTTTTAGGGCATACATCCCAACAATCTCCCACTTGACCTAAAACTTGTGGAGTACTATTATAGTGATGTAAATACAATAAACTAGGGCATTTAAACCCTTTGTACAAAATACTTCTACTTGCCCTAGTTGGGGAAGACTTGTAAACCTAGATCTTCTAGGTGACTCTCAAATACCTTATCAGTGAGAGCCTTTGTAAAAGGATTAGAAACGTTGTGCTCTGAGGCTATCTTCGTGACAATCACGTCTCCTCTATGCACGATCTCTCGGATGAGATGATACTTCCGCTCAATGTGCTTTCCCCTCTTGAGACTTCGGGGGTTTCCTCAAATTTGCCACTGCACCACTGTTATCGCAATACAACGTGTTGGGAAAAGTCATATTTGGAACAACTTGCAAATTTAGCATAAATTTCCTTAGCCAAACGACCTCTTTAGCTGCTTCACAAACTGCTACATATTCGGCCTCCATGGTGAAATCTACGATGCATCCTTGCTTGACGCTTCGCCATACTACAGCTCCTCTGTTCAGAGTAAATACTGACCCTTATGTAGATTTCTGAGAATCTTTATCAGTCTGAAAGTCAGAATTTGTGTATCCTATAAGGATCAAATCCTTAGCCCTATACACAAGCATGTAATTCCTTGTTCTCCGTAGATACTTAAGGATTGTTTTAACCACTGTCTAGTGTTCAAGTGCTGGATTGGATTGATACCTAGTGACCATTCCAACTGCAAAACATATGTCAGGCCTAGTACACAACATGGCGTACATCAGGCTCCCAACAGTTGATGCATAAGGAATCCGTCACATATCCTCAACTCCTTGTGGTTTCTTATGACACTGTTGCTTAGACAAATGGACTCCATGTCTAAAAGGCAACAAGCCCTTTTTAGAGTCTTACATCATAAACCTTGACAACACTTTGTCTATGTAAGATGTTTGAGACAAGGCTAGTGGTTTATTCTTGCGGTTCTAGACAATCTGGATCCCAAGAACAAACTGTGCATCACCCAAATCATTCATTTGGAATTGCGTAGCTAGCCAATCCTTAATGTCAGTAAGATAATCTACATCATTCCCAATGAGTAGGATATCATACACATAGAGAATTAGGAATGCGACGGAACTATTGATGATTTTCTTGTAGACGCAAGGTTCATCATCATTCTTGTCAAAACCATAAGATTTGATTGCCTCATCAAATCTTATATTCAAGGACGTAGAGGCTTGTTTCAGTCCATAAATTGACCTTTTAAGCCTTCAAACATTTTGCTCTTGTCCTGGTTTAATGAACCCTTTGGGTTGTTCCAAGCAGATGTTTTCTTCAAGATTGTCATTAAAAAAGGTCGTTTTGACATCCATTTGCCATACCTCATAGTCATAATATGTGGCAATGGCAAGTAGGATACGGATAGACTTTACCATAGCAACAAGTGAAAATGTCTCCTCATAGTCAACCCCTTTAACCTAGGTATAACCCTTTGCTACTAGTCTAGCTTTGAAGGTTTGCGCCTTTCCATTTACACCAGGTTTTCTCTTGTAGATCCACTTACAACCTATAGGTTTTACCCCATCAGGTTTATCTACAAGATCCCAAACATAATTGAAGTACGTGGACTCCATTTCTTGGTCCATGGCAATGACCCATTTGTCTTTGTCTTTGTCAACCATCGCTTGATTATAAGTCAATGGATCCTTGCAGTTGTCATCTGGTATAACAACTTGGATTTCAGATAAACCCATGTAACGGTCAGGTTGTGTTATAACCCTCCCACTACGTCGAGGCATACTCAACTCTTGAGATGAACTCTCTTGACTAGACAAGCTAGTGTCAACAACTCTTGTTGACGTACTAGTTTTATTAGCAACCATTGCTATTGTTCCGTCTAACTCACTCAACACCATTTTACTTCTTGAGAGTTGGGATGTAATTCCATGTTCTATCATATAGTTCTAGAATTTTAAATCCATGTACTCTCCACCTCGATCTGATCGAAGTGTTTTAATAGTTTTACCTAATTGATTTTCAACCTCAGTCTTGAATTCCTTGAACTTTTCAAGTGCTTCAAACTTCTGGTGTATTAGGTAAATATGCCCAAATCTAGAATAATCACCTATAAAAGAGATGAAATATTCACCTCCCCTGGCTTTAACATTCATTGGACAACAAAGGTCTTAATGTATAAGCTCTAGAGGGTCTTTGGCTCTATAACCTTTTCCACTAAAAGATTTGTTAGTCATTTTTCCTTCTAGGAAAAATTCACATACAGGCAAAGAGTTTTCTTCTAACTCGTTTAGAAGTTCGTTCTTTACCAATCTTTCAATCCTATTGAGATTAATGTGATCCAACCTAAGATGCCAAAAGTGAGCATTTTCTTTAGGAGAAATTCGACGTTTCTTAGTTTGTGCATTTGCAGTTTTAAATAATTCAGTATTCAAAACCATTTTGACTGAATTGGGTCTTAAAACATACAATCCATTTTCTAATGAAGCTGAACATATTTCCACACCTTTCTTCAAAATAAACACTTAAGTCATTGAGAAAGAAACAGAAATACATTGTTCTATTAGCCAACAAATAGAGTCCCTCTCGGGCCAATAAGAGGGTCGGGCCCTTTGTTCAAGTCTCGGAGACACCACTTAAGGGAACATTCCTCTACTTACCCTAGTAGGCGGGAAGGAGTGAATTCCATCTTGCTAAGTTAAGTTCCGAGCCGCTCACTCAGTCTTGTCCCAAAGAAGGTAGGCATATTGAGCCGGCGAACCTGGCCACTCTCACCCATACTAGTCAAAGGACAATCCCTCGCGAACAGGAGTTCGTAACCTGCTCAGGATTGAGATCAAGTTGCCTAGGTCATCCTAGTGAAATAGAAACCTAACTAGTCAACGAAGTTACAGCTAGATGTTACTATTTCGTTGTCCGGTCTTATGTAATCTCATTACATAAGATATCCCCACTCACATGTCATCTACACGAACACGTTAGGATCACAGTGTTTGTATCAAATACAAAGTGGGCCCATCCATAGTTTAACCAAGGTAAGGTACCCAAACCTTATCCCCTAACTACAGACCCTTTAGGCTGTATCTCGAACCGAGATCCTTTTTATGTACATTACATTCAGTTACAGATTCATTTAACAGCCTTGGATGTTTAGTTTATTTGATTTAGGATTTAAATAAAGGCAAACTCGTAGATAACGAACAATAACACTTTATTACATTAATTAGAACATAATTACAAACTACGAGTTTTAGGGCACAAAACCCAACACAACTGAGACGACTTCTCCATTTCCAACCCGGAGCGTTATCTCTCCTATATGTAGTTGCTACCAGGAATTAATTCCCTGAAAAGAAGAGCAAACATGAATAGTGGCGCCTGAATCAAGTATCCAAGCAGTTTTATCATTATCCACTAAACAAGCTTCTAGGCAAAGTAAACCATATTTACCTTGCTTCTTCTTTTCTGCAATGTACTTCGGACAGTTCCGTTTCCAATGCTCGTCTTCGTTGCAGTGGAAACACTTTCCTTTGTCAGCAACTTCTTTGACTTTCTTATCATTCTGGGTGGCAGCTTTGTCAGCTCGTTTTCCTTTACCAACCTTCTTCATGTTCTTCTTCTTCCCTTTCTGGTTAGAAAAAGATGAAACCACTGTTTTTGTACCATAAGTCGAACCTCTGTGATAACTCCTATTGGCAACATTTGCCTCACCTTTCGATCCCTGAATTTTCATCAAAGATTGAAAGGTCTGGAGTTCATTCAGAAGGGAGGTAAGATTAAAAGTAAGCTTGTTCATAACAACATTACTTCTAAATCAGATGAAACTATCTCGAAGGGTTTCGAAATGAAGCCGACTGCTCGATTCATCGATGGAAGCACCATTCGACTCCGCGATGTTAAAGTGTACCATCATATCCAGGACATGGTTCCGAATAGATGTACCCTCTGGCATCCTTGAGTTAAATATGTACTTTAGGGCATTGTGTCGGGCTTGTGTGGACTGTTGTCCAAACATACTCTGCACAGAATCCATGATTTCCTTGGCGGTTATCATGCCCTCATGCTTCTTGGCTAATATGTCAGACATACATGCCAACCTATAGACCTTGGCCTTATCATTGGCCTTGATCCATCGATTATATGCATCACCAACACTTCGTGACGCATTCGAGCATGGTGTCACGGTCGCACCTCTTAGAGGGTCTCAACACGACCGTGCGACACTTGCTCTCACTAACGAGCAAGTCAGCAAACTCAAATTTGGATCGTCGGCGACACACAAGGCCTATATCGCAACCTCCACCCCCTTTCTTGAGAAAACGGTTTTAGAAAACGGGGTCAAAGAGAATTTGTGAAAACATTTAGAAAACGTTTGAGTGAGTTTAGAAAGTCAGTTATACAACTGATAACCAATAATAAGAAAGTCACGCTTAACTAGCATATAACTCTTGGTAGAGAGAATTGATGAATGTTCGCATCCCCCGATAGTACATTCTAGGAATTTTGGCTATGACACCCTTGCACGTCATATTTGCGATGAGTCATATGCCCATGAAAATACAAGAAAATGAAATGACAATGTTAAATGAAATGCATTACATGATAATATGATCAAATAGGATGGGGACGATCATGCGGCCATGGGCAACACGCCTTGGACAAGCATGACTATGACATTCTCCCCCACTTAAATGGTTGACGTCCTCGTCAACCGACACACTTCGAACAGGATGGCCCTGGGTCGGCAGTCTTCAAGTCTTCCACTCGGTCACAACGGACTTACGCTCCCATGGCTTCCTTCCACATCTGTAAGAACCGCTGCACCTTCGATATGGGTCAAGATCGACTCGCCCCTTCGCCTAGGGCCTCAAAGGAGTTCTTGATTGGATCGGCGGCTTGTCACATCGCCGCCGCATAACGCCGCAATTGCAATTCGCTCTTCAAGCCCTGGGTAGTTCGACTCGACACTATAGGCTTCGGCCGCTTTGGCTTCATTCTGAGGGGCATGTCTCTCGCGGGTCCCTCAACTCGCGCGCCTCGCGCTCTTGGCGCTGCACTCTTGCACTTGCACTGAATCTTCTCTCCTCCCTTCTCTCTCGGGAGGTATACCTTCGACCGCCGCCTTCTCTCGTGCGATGATCGCACTGTGTGGCACTTCGCCACAACGCTTACTTTAGCCCGCCTCACCGTAGGGTCGATATTACCCTCGCTCCACTAGGCTGCTTCAACTTTGCAGGAACTACGGCAGGGTTTCCTCCTGTGATTACTAGGCAACTCGCTAGGGGCATAAGTATGACTTTGTGTTGAAGAAGAAACTCCATTCCCAACACAACATCGAAGTCGTCCATCCTAACGACGACAAGGTCAACTCGACCACCCCAGTCTCCCATCTTGACGGAGACGCCCTTAGCAATTCCCGAAATAGGTAGGGCTGCTGAATTCACAGCTTTCATCCTTCCCAGATCTCGGTTCCACGACAAGTTCAACCGCCTCGCTTCTGTCTCTGAGACAAAATTATGGGTGGCTCCCGAATCAACCATAGTGCTCTTGGTTGTTTTGTGGTTGACGTGTGCGTCAACGTACATGAGGCCCTTACTGGTGGGCCCTTTGTCTCTCCCCCATTCTTCTGGAGAGCTGACAAGAATTTTATGGCGCCAATGCGCGAATTCTCTAGATCCTCGTCTCGTACGGACTCGATTTTCGTATCGTCAACTTCCTTTCCCTTCCTTGCCTCATAAGACGCTTAAAGGGGTTTGAGGGCTGCTTTACTCGTACAATCACTCACTCGGTGAGGCCCGTTGCAAAGAATGCACTTCTGGTAGTAGTTGCTCTTGTTTTGTGGTCTCTGCCACGAATTTCCATTCCTCGGTGGGAACTTCCTGTTGTCCTTTCCTGAACTTCTAGGCCTATCCCCTCCCCCACTCTTGGGAGAGTTAGGCCGATAAGATCGATCATCTCCCCGTGGGGAGGTTTTGCTCGGTCTCGCCTCTTGAGACTGTTTGCCATTCTCGCCGCCACTCGAAGTCAAATAATGCGTTCATTGCGGCATATGCTTGGCCGTGTGTTGCACTCGCTGCTCGTACAACTTAGTCCTGGCCCATGGTTGTAACCCTTCGACAAAGAAGAAGATCTTATCTTTCACACTCATATCTCGAATGTCCAACATCAACCCTGCAAACTGTTTGACGTACTCACGAATGGTTCCTTTATGTCTCACTCTCTCGAGCTTTCGCTTGCAATTATCTCAACATTCTCGGAAAGAATTGCGAGCGCAATTCCTGTTTCAGCGTCTCCCATGTGTCAATGGTACATCTCCCTTCTTGGATGTCCATATAACGGGTCCTCCACCATAATTTGGCATCATTTTCCAGATGCATTGTTGCTAAGGTGACTCTTTCTTCGTCAGTCACCGTATTTGTTGCCTGAAAGTACTGTTCCATATCAAAGATGAAGTTTTCCAGCACCTTGGCATCTCGAACCCCACAGAACGGTTTCGGTTCGGGAATTTTCTTCTTCCCCGACTTGGTCGCGACCCCAGGTGAGGCTTGACTTCCCATCGCAATCATGGTGAGATTTAGCTTTGTGGCCAACTCCCCCATCTCGCCCCTACAGACCTTAAGGGCATCTCTCACATCAACAGAAAGGTCAGCAACTATCGGACCCAACTCTCTTTGGGAACTGTCCAGACCATCGACACGTTCCTCAATTTGGGCGGCACCGCCCGACGAGCTATCACCACCCTCGAAATTTCCACATCGGTTTACCCTGTCCTCGAGGGTCTCAACCCTCCCCATCAATTCATAGACGGGCATTCCATCGATGCGTCCAGCAATCACATCAATCATGTCTGCCTTGGTCGCAATCTCTTCCAGTCGAGATTCCAAGAACCGAATACTATCAAGGACTTCCGTCAAAAGGAGCAATTGCTCCTCGATCTCGACCAACCGATCTTTGTCTGACTTATTTAATTATTTTGCAGGCATGATTAATGTGTCTTGCCTTCCCAAAGCCAACTAGGCTCTGATACCAACTGTCACGGTCGCACCACTTAGAGGGTCTCGACACGACCGTGCGGCACTTGCTCTCGCTCACGAGCAAGTCAGTCAACTCAAATTCGGATTGTCGGCGGCACACAAGGCCTATATCGCAACCTCCACCCCCGTTCTTGAGAAAACGGTTTTAGAAAACGGGGTCAGAGAGAATTTGTGAAAACATTTAGAAAACGTTTGAGTGAGTTTAGAAAGTCAGTTATACAGCTGATAAGCAATAATAAGAAAGTCACGCTTAACTAGCATATAACTCTTGGTAGGGAGAATTGATGAATGTTCGCATCCCCCTATAGTACATTCTAGGAATTTTGGCTATGACACCCTTGCACGTCATTTTGGCGAGGAGTCATATGCCCATGAAAATACAAGAAAATGAAATGACAATGCTAAATGAAATGCATTACATGATAATATGATAAAATAGGATGGGGACGGTCATGCGGCCATGGGCAACACGCCTTGGACAAGCATGACCGTAACACATGGCACCTGAGGACACTCCTCAGTGTGCACAAACTTCAGATCATCCACTACCAATATAGTGTTGAGTTTGTTTTTCCACATCATCATATTCTCTTCGGTTAACTTTTTCGCACCCAATAAGGAAATCATAGAGCTAGACATTTTTGCTGAAAAATTTACAAACAAATTTACAATCATGTTTTAGCTAATTATCAAATGATTCCTAGGTCATTTATAATTTGCAATGATACTCCAAAGGTTTAGAATGTATGACATCGAAGGGTAATCAAAAACACTCTTCCTCTTGATGAAGACACTCTTGACCAAAACCTAATGCCAGAATAACTCTTATTCCTATAGGCTTTTGTTACCACTTTTCGGTCAGGATACATACACAACTTATGTACCCCGTGAGTGTAACCCTCTCTCTTTAGATCCTAGAGTCTCCATCCAATAAAATCCGCCGAAGGGAGGACTAGATTGAAAAATAGACTAAGGAAATTTTTATCCTATTCAGGTGTCTACTGTGCTCGATCCCCTATGATCAAGCCCTCCGAAGGGATTGTCTGGTCCAGGCCAAACTTGCAGGCTGACCATAGTGGTCTAAAGGTGTAAACCGACAAAAGGGACCGTAGGTTTTGTTTTCACTAAACCTGCTCCCACTCACTATAAGTATCCTCTCCATTCACCTTGATATTGACTCATACAAACACCATCCGAAGAGGGACGCTCCCGTTTGCGCCACGAGGCCAAGTATGAGTCTCACGGTGTGAATTTTCCGGAGATAATGTAGGTGGAAAAATATGTATCATATACACTTTTCCTCCTACTGGATACTTTAAAGTTATAGGAATCTTACTTAGGCTAAAACTCGGCTAATGGTTTTACCTAAGTCTATTAATATAACTCTTATATCGATAATCAATATAACTCTTATATAGATTTTATCCTAAGTTTGTTAATATAACTCTTTATATTAAGCCTAGGATTTCAAGTTTAATAACCCCTTAATAAACTCACTACACTACTGTAATTTATAAACTCTCTGATTAAATTTCACTCCCAGGACAGTTCCCAGATAAGGGTGTTCCGCTTTAAACAAAACAAATTCCCACCTAGATGAACCTTCCTTAGACAGAGTTCCTCTTTTAATCATAGCTTATAAATTACTTGGTTCCTAATTCTAATCTAATTAGAACTAGATAACCTAAGGTCTACTATTTCCAAGTTCTAAACACTTTAAAACTAATAATTAACCTTAGGTGACATACATACTATGTTATAGTGCTTGATCATTCATCACATGAATAATAAGACATTCATAGCATAATCATCTCATAATATATAATGCATATGTTGTCCATAAATTAATATAACAACTTTATATTAATTAATCATGCAAACTATATAATATAACTCTTTATATTATAAATGATGCATGAAAATGCTTAACCTAAGGTGGGATTTCTAAAATAAAAGCATACATTATGTATGGCAATAATTACACAACAATTGCATAATTTAAATAACAAAATTAGACCAATTTTGGCACCCTAAATTCAATTTTAATTAATATAATCTAATTATATTAATTAAAATTAAATAAATTAAATATCAATAAATATAAAACATTTTTATATTTATTATATATAATAAAAACCAAAATCTGTCCATTGCTCCTTCGCGTGAAACGCCTGTAGCGTAGCAACGCTGATACCAGCGTTGTAACGTTGCAGTTTTTCCTTTTCTGTCGGTTGAAACGCGCCTCAGCAGCAGCGTTGCGCAACGCCTTAGTGTTGTAACGCTGATAACAGCATCGCAACGTTGTCGTCTCCTGCGTGCTCCTTCCGCAAGCGCAATGTTGCAACGCCAATGAACAGCGTTGCAACGCTGCACACAGACAACATGTGGAATCTTCTATTCCTTGCTCGTTTTCGTTCTGATCTTCTCACCAACCACCTTGCCTCGATCGACATGGACTTACAGACTCGATTTACTTAATAAAATGCCCAAAACAATAGGCCCTTACATTGAACAATTCAACGACATTATGTAAATCTAAGTGCCAAAATTGAAAACATATAAATTGCAAACCGTTCATACATCTCATGCAAAACAGTAAATCTCACCTCGTTCTTGAAAAATCCAGAACGAAAATTAAGAACGCAATTGGTCTCTGATGCCAATTGAAGGGAATCGAATCACGCAGCGGAAGCGATTGTGAATCGCGCGTTCTTAATTTCGTTACAACGATTACATTCAAGAACTAAAATAAATAGATTAAGCATAAAAACAGAATATGGACAACAAGAAATATACCTTTGAAGAACCTTTTTTCGTGTGGTCCTTCTCCCACGACCACGATCTCAGCAACACGAACCCAAGAGATTACGAACACTACCACCGGATCTTCTCCGTTGTTCTCTAGGTGAGGGAGGAAGATGGGTTCCCTTTAGGTGAGATGAGATGTTGTGAGAGAGAGGTTTGTATTGTGGAACTTTTCCAACAACACAACAAAGGCTTCAATTTTTTTTTTTTTAACCTAGACCATATATATAGGGAAATAGGATGGAAATGACCACCTACCCCTCCTTAATTCTCTCATTAGTATATGGTTTATTTGTCAATCTAATTCACATTAAAATTATATATTATATCAATTATATCATATATAATTGATATAACACCTCATGTATCAAATTGAACACTTCAATTTCATTCCTAAATTTATACCCTCAATATTACCATGTTGAGCCAACGGAGGGACCTAATGGACCTACAGTTCATGAGCTCCAATGATGTGAAATTAACTGATCAAACTCTTTGATCCAGTTAATCAATATTCATTAACTACAAGTCACTCCACTATAGACTTATAGCTGCACTCTCCTCACTGTAGATAATATTAAGTCCACTGATATAGTCATTACCCATGAGTCGATCCTTCACAGGTTGTTCGTGATCCCAGCTGGGTCAAATTATCGTTTTACCCCTGTGATTACCTCTTTGTTCCTTAAGCACCACTGATCCTCTAATGAACAACAAGTCTAAGGTCCGACCATAGACTCATACCCTCATAGAGTAGGAATGAGTGAATTCCATCTTGCACAGTTAAGTTCCCAGCTACCTACGAGGTTCTGTCCCTAAGAAGGTAAGTTTATTGAGTCAGCTACAGGCCACTCTCACCCATACTAGTCTAAGGACAAACCCCTATAAGCAGGAGTTCTTAACTCGCTCAGGATTCAGGTCGAGTCACTAATGACCATTTATAAATTACTAGTCTTAGCCTGTTAACGGTGTTACACTGGTTAGACTAATAATTTCTTGATGCAGTCTTGTATGAACTCTTCATACAAGATGCCTCCACTCATATGTCAACTACATGAATGAGTTGGATTACCTCATTTGTACTAATTACAAAGTGGGTCGCATCCATGGTGTTACCAGAATGAGGTTTCCAACCTTATTCTTATACCATAGACCATTTAGGTTATATTCATGAACTCAATCCAAATAGTGTCCACTACACTGATGTTCAAGATATATATTATAACCTTGGAGCTTAGTTTATTGGATTTATAAAGCAAGATTGTAATTTTATTAAAGCAAATAACTCTTTATTTCTTTGATCAAAATTACACAAGTTTTAGGGCATACATCCCAACAAATACATCTCATATCCTCAACTTCTTGAGGTGTCTTAGGACACTGTTCCTTAGACAGATGAACTCATGTCTGAAGGGTAATAAGCCCCTCTTGAAATTCTGCATCGAATATCGGGCCAACATTTTTTCAATATAAGATGCTTGAGACAAAGCTAACGTTCTATTCTTGTGATCCTTGAAAATTTGAATCCCAAGAACATATTGCGCCTCTCCCAAATCTTTCATTTGGAATTTGGTCGCCAACCATTTCTTTATGTCAGTTGTATCCTAAATCATTCTCAATGAGTACGATATCATCAACATAAAGTACTAAGAAAGCTATTTTTCGTTGATGATCCTCTTGTAAACACAAGGCTCATCAACGTTTTGGTCAAAGCCATAAGACCTGATCGCAGTATCAAATCTTATGTTCCAAGATCTGGATGGTTGTTTCAACCCATAAATGGATCGATTGAGCTTGCAAACGTTTTGCTCTTGACCTTGGGTTATGAACCCTTCAGGCTGAGACATATAGATGCTCTCGTCAAGATTACCATTCAAAAACGCAGTATTGACGTCAATTTGCCAAATTTCATATCATAAAAAGTGGCTATGGACAAGAGTATCCTAATAGAATTAAGCATAGCAACAGGGGAAAATGTTTCTTCATAGTCAACTTCTTCCCTTTGGTAAAACCATTTGCTACAAGTCTTGCCTTAAAGGTCTGTACTTTTCCGGCTGCATCACTTTTCTTCTTATAGATCCATTTGCACCCTACGGGTCTTACCCCTTCAGGTTGGTCTACATGTTCCCAAACTGAATTGAAGTACATTGACTCCATTTCAAGGTCTGTGGCTTTGATCCATTGGTCCTTATCTAAGTCATTCATTGTCGATTTATAGGACAATGGATCCTCTACACTGTCATCAGGTATAACAACTTGAATTTCAGCTAAACCCAAGTAGCGGTCAGGTTGGGAAACAACCCTCCCACTTCGTCGAGGCATTCCCAACGATTGAGAAGGACGAGACTGACTAGATGTGTCAGCTTCTTTATCAAATCTTGATGAAGGTCCAGCTTGATCAAAAACTCTTGTTGACTTAGTTGTAGCTTTATTTAATACTAAGTTACTACGCAGTTTATGGTTCCTCATGTGATCTTCCTCTAAGAAATTGGCATTTGTCGATACAATCATCTTGTTTTCTTATGGGTCATAGAAAAGACCACTTCTCGTTTCTTTGGGATAGCCAACAAATTGGCATAATCTTGAACGAGGTTCCAATTTCTTTGGGTTTATCACAGCACGTGTGCCGGACAACTCCAAATCTAGAAGTGTTGTAAACTAGGTTTACGCCCCTTCCATAACTCAAAAGGTGTTTCTGAAACACTCTTTGATGGAACAGTGTTCAAGATTTGAATCGCAGTCTCTACTACGTAACCCCAAAATGAGGAAGGCAATTGAGCATAGCTCATCATAGATCGAACCATGTATAACAAGGTTTTATTTCTCCTTTCAGATACACCATTCTACTGAGGTGTATTAGGTGTCGAGAGTTGAAATTAGATTCCATGTTCTATCAAATAGTCATGGAATCTTAGATCCATGTACTCTCCACCTCGATCGGATCGAAGTGTCTTAATGGTTTCCCCTAATGCATTCTCTACTTCAGCCTTATACTCTTTCAACTTTTCAAGAGCCTTAGACTTATGATGCATTAGGTATAGATAACCATACCTCAAATAATCATCTATGAAAAAGATGAAATATTTGTACCTCCTTGAGCTTTAACATTCACCGGACCACAAAGATCCGACTGTACAAGTTCTAAGGGTTCTTTGGCTCTATAACCTTCCAGAAAAAGGTCGCTTAGTCATTTTACCTTCCAAACATGATTTGCAAGGAGGTAGAGAATCATCTTCTAACTTATTTAGAAGTCCATTCTTTGACAGTCTCTCAATCTGGTTGAGATTTATATGACCAAGTCTAAGATGCGAAAGAAAGGTATTATATTTTAGAGAAATTCTTTGCCTTTTACTTTGAGTATTTGTAGTTTTAAACATCTCAGGATTTAAAATTGTTTTAGTTTGGTTCTTTTTAAGTACATATAAGTCATTTTCTAATTTAGCAGAACAAATATTGACACCTTTCTTTGAAATGAACGCTTCATTACTAGAAAAGGAAATACAATAATGATGTTCAAATAGACAAGAGATAGATATCAAGTTCCTCTTAATCTCGGGAACTATGTATAGATTTTCTAAAAATAAAAATCTATCTCTAAAAAATAGCTTGGCATCTCCACTGCACGAGCTGAGACGACGTCTCCCGTTTCGACCCAGAGCATCATCTTACCCTCTTCGAGCTCCTTGAAGGAACTAGTTTCCTGTAACGAAGAGCAAACATGGTTAGTGGCTCCTGAATCAAGTATCCAGGTAAAATACTCATTTTCCACCAAACAAGTTTTAAGAACAAGTAAATCGAATTTACCTTTCTTCTCTTTGAGCTCAACGTCTGCAAGTAGCAGAAGCTTTCCCTTTTCCTCCTTTCCTCTTCTTCTGAGTCTTCTTAATCCCAAAAGAAGAACCGCAGGGCTTGGTTTTAAAGGATGAACCCATCTGGACCATTTTGGAATGGGCAAACTGATTTGCCTCTCCATCAACCTGTCCCTTATTATCCATAAGAGACTGGTAAGTCTGCAATTCAATTAGGAGGGAAGTCAGGTTATACTCCCTTTTGTTCATCTTTTCACTGCGGAATGGCAGGAAACTCTTCGGAACAGATTCTAGGATAAACAATACCTGACTTTGTTCATCCAAGACCGCTCTATTCATTTTCGGCCACATTGAAGTGAACTATCAGATTGAGAACATGTTCTCTCACTGAAGTTCCCTCCTTCATGCGTGCGTTATAAATGTACTTGAGGAATTCGTGTCGAATTTGTTCAGATGGTTTTCTAGACAAACTCTGCAGATAACTTGTGATCTCACGAGCTGAAACCATTCCCTCCAACTTCCAAGCCAAAACATCAGATATGCTAGCCAAGATATAGGCCTTGGCCTATTCATTGGCCTTGGACCAGCGATCAAACGCATCCTTAACTGATTGAGGTGTGTTTTGAGCAGGGATCTAGGACATTCCTCATTTATTACAAATCGAAGGTCATTCATAACCAGAATCGCTTCCCGATTGGACTTCCACGTAGTATAATTTTTGCTAGTTAAACATTCGCTTTTGAATAAGGCTATTATAGAGGACGACATGCTAAAATTTAAAAGGTAGTTCTAATTAGTTATGCCTTTAACCCATTACAAACCAATAAATTTTAGCAAAATTATTCAAGAACCCTAGTGTTTAAATTAAACCTTTAATTATGCAACGATACTTCAAGAGTTTAGAACAAAAGCCACCGTCGGGTGGTCAGTCACTCCTCCCCTAAATTGAGACTATATCAGCTAATTCTCACTACCAGAACATCTCATGTTCCAATGATTCTTAGCTACCGTTGGTTTGGTCAACGACTTGTTAACGAGCTTAACTTATCCCGTAAATGTGACCCTACCATTTTCAGATCCAATAGGTCCGACCCAACAGGCTACTATTAAGAAAGACAACTGTTGGCAAATTACCTAAGAGACCCTATCCATTTCTGGAGTTCGCGGTGTTCCGACCCCTATAGTCAGGTCCTCCGTAGGGATTGGCTGTTCCAAGACAACCTCGCAGGCGGACTATAGAAATCTCACGGTGCGACATAATGGAGAAGACCGTAGGATACGTTGACACACGTCCTGCTCCCATTTACTATGGATACTTCCCTCATTCACCTTGGTATTGAACCATGCAAACACTTATCGTAGGGGGACGCCCTATTGACGCCACGTAGCCGAGCATGGAACTAACGGTGTGAACTCTTGAGGACGTGAGAGTAAACTCGATGTGAACACCTTATTTTCTCCCACTAAAGCTCCTAAGGTTAGGGTATAGGTTTAACTTAGTCGGATTCTTGCTAATACAATCTATCTAAGTCTATGCCTATTATAACTTTTATAACTAGGTCTTTTAACCTTATGTCTAGGTGAATAAACATTTTAATTACCTAAATATAACACAGGACTATGGTTAATCCAACTCAAGCTCCAGGTCAGTTCCCAGGTAGGAGGTGTTTCATTAACCGTCAGCTTAAGTACCCCCAACCTTAGACAGAACATCACTGGTAGAGTTCCCTTATAACCACGGTCCTATTATCCTACTATATTTTAAACTATTTAAAATACTAGGTAAGACTAACTTCTAATCCTATTAGAAATTGAACTTAGGTCTAAATTAATTTTAAACAATTTAAAACTAATTTAATTTAACCCAAGTTCCTATATTTCCAGACAATTCATTGTTATAGGTTATGGTTTCTAAAACTCCTTTATTTATAACTTTTATAAATTTTAATAATTAATCTATGACAAGGAACTATATTATAAAACCAACAAACGATTTCAAATTGGAATTATAAAAGACATTCAACTAATTGAATAAAGCAAATTACTTAAATAAAATAACATTTATTTTAAATTAAGTAATTTCATGCTTCATGCTCTTTATTTTCCATATATTCTAATTATAACAATTATAATTAATTACTTATGAAAAATAAATTAAATCATGCATATCTACCATATTTATATAACACTTATACAAATAAAAAAATGCATGAATATGCTTATCCTAAGTTGAGAAATATTCTAAATGACATTCAGAAAGAAAATAGTTGTAAACCCGAAAAAATTTGGGCCCTCAAGTGATAAATTAATAAAATTACATTAATTTTATTACAAAACCGATCCAAAACTCCTTCAACGGGCTCACACCACTCGAACTGGACCAAAACTGACTTGAACCGCTTCTGAACCGGTCTGCACCTTCAGGTTGTCGTCACAGCGTTGCAATGCTGAAGAGAGCGTTGCAACGCCGCCTCATCTGACGTGTGCGCCTGACATTGGGGTAGCGTTGCAACGCTGCTGATCCCTTACAATTTTGAATCGATAGGGGGTTCAGCGTTACGACGCCGTTCCTCAGCGTTGCAACGCTGTTGCTTCTGCAACACCCAACTTCTTCGAAAAATAGCAGCTTCAAATGGCCTTTTCTCCCTCAAATCTCAACTGAAAAGCATGAAATTTGTCTCAAACGACTCGTAACACTAATACAGACTCAATAATGCACTTAATTGCCGAAAACGCAGAGGTCTTTACACTTAATTTGATCAAATCAAAAAAAGAAATTAACGCCAAAATTTTCCTAAACAGTTTTACAGCAAACCAAAATGCAATTCATACCTATCCAATGCAAATTTCTTCAACCAAAACAAAACAAGCATTACTCTGATACCAATTGATGGGAATCAGATCTCTTTGACCAGCGAAAACGTGATAAAAATTGTAATTGCTCGTTTGTTTGGTTTATTCCAAATACCTGTACATTGGGTAAAAAATAGCGACAAGCATTTTAATTATTAATCTAATTAGACATGGAACTAAACAAGCAAACATGTTCTGCAAACTAACTAAACTCAAGGAAATTCGAAATTACCTTTGTAGTTTCTCAACAACAACTCCTTGCTCCTTTTGCACAACAACACAACAACCAAGAAAACTCCTCTGTACTTCCTTTCCAACAAGATAATACCACTTTGAAACCCTCCTATGGCTCTGAGTTCCACTTAGATCTAAGCTTTTCTGGGAAAGCTTCCAACAACTTGGAAAAGAAAGGGAATTTCCTTTTGAGAGAGAAATTGACAGCAATTCCTTAATTGCTTGAGAATCATCAATCATACCCACCTCTCACAAGGAGAAGAAAGCAATTATCTAGGTAACTCCCCACTCCCAATCGAGAGGGAATAGGGGAGTGGTGGGAACGTGTCATCTTCACACGTTCCCAATTACTTAATTAACTATTAATTAATTAAATTAAATTAAATCATATCTAATTTACATATCACATTAATTAATTAAATGATAATATCACATTTAATCATTTTACCTTTTAACCTATAGTTTAATGTACATCTTATGCACATTAAATTTTAACCTATAGTTTTCAAATATGAATCACATTCACATTTAAATTAATATTTGAACTCTTTCAAATATTTAATTCTCTCGTGTAATTTAATATGAATTATATTCACATTAAATTTATAATATAAAGTTCCAAAATTTTATATTATAACGTATCTAAATACATTAAATTTATTCTCTAATTGAATTTGAACATTTCAAATTCAAACGATCTAAGAACCCTTTATGAGCTAGAAGGTGGACTTAATGGACCTACAGATCAGAAACTTCAACGATACGAAAATATTCGGTTAATCTTATTAACCTCCTAATCAACATTCATTAACTGCAAGAACACTCCACTAAAGTCCCACAGCTGCACTCTTCTCACTGGAGTTATATTTTTGTGTCCACGGATATTGACCAATAACAACAAGTCAATCCTTCACGAATGTTGTAACACCAGCTGGGTCAAATTATCATTTTATTCCTAGGTTACATCTTGTACCTTAAGTACCAGTGCTCCTCAAATGAACAATTTGTTTCTGGTCCTACCAACAAACAGAAGTCATTCTCAGGGCGATGAGAGGGTCGAACCCTTTGTTCAAGTCCCGGAGACACCACTTAAGGGAACATTCATCTACTTACCCTAGTAGGCGGGAAAGAGTGAATTCCATCTTGCTAAGTTAAGTCCCTAGCTGCTCACTCGGTCTTGGCCCCAAGAAGGTAGGCATATTGAGTCAGTGAATCTGGCCACTCTTACTCATACTAGTCAAAGGACAATCCCTCCAAAATACGAGTTTGTAACCTGCTCAGGATTGAGATCAAGTTGCCTAGGTCATCCTAGTGAAATAGAAACCTAACTAGTCAACGAAGTTTCATCTAGCGGTTACTATTTCGCGGTCCGGTCTTATGTAATCTCATTACATAGGATACCCCCACTCACATGTCATTTACACCAACACGTTAGAATCACAGTGTTTGTATCATATACAAAGTGGGCCACATCCATAGTATTACCAGGGTAAGGTACCCAAACCTTATCCTCTTACTATAGACCCTTTAGGTTGTATCTCGAATCGAGATCCTTTATATGTACACTACATTCAGTTTAAGAGACATTTTACAGCCTTGGATGTTAGTTTATTGGATTTTGGGTTAAAACAAAGGGCAATATCGTAAATAACGAACAATAACTCTTTATTGAAATAATAACTCTTTATTACAATAATTAGAACAAAATTACAAACTACGAGTTTTAGGGCACAAACGCCAACTCATTTGTCCGAGAGGGATGTTGTTCATGGTCGAACCATGCAACGTAGTTGTCCATCTGAGGAGCAGTGGGACTTAAGGAGCAAGAGGTAGACATAGGAGTAAAACGGTAATTTCACTCAGCTGTGGCTACGAACAACCTGTGAAGGGTCGACTCATGGGCATTGGTTATATCAATGGACACAACTTGTCCTACAGTGATGGGAGTGCAGCTACGCGTTTTAGTGGAGTATTACCGTAGCTAATGAATGTTAAATAATCTGGTCAAAGAGTTTGACAGGTTAATCTTGAGTCATTGGAGCTCGTCATCTGTAGGTCCATTAGGTCCTTCGGTTGGCTCAAACTGGATAAATTGAGGGTTTATAGTTTGGTGTGGATTTGAAGTGTTCAAATTCATTAAAAGGGTATTTATGTCATTTATATGAGATATGATTGATATAGTATATAATTTAATGTGAATGAGATTCATAATAAACTATAAGTTAGCCTAATTGGTAAATTAGTACTAATTTGGAGAAATTAAATGGAGAGAAATTAAAATTGAATGTGATTCAATTTAAATTCCACAATTATACAAATCATTTGTATAATAAGGTATGAGATACCTTATTATATATAATATGCAAATATAATTTGCATATTATAAGGTTGTTGTAAAATAGTGATTTGGTGGAGATTTCAACTCCACCACTCACCATTATATATAGCTTTTCAAAAGGCCTTTGGTAAGGCAATTTGCTCATTTTTTTATTTTCCATTCAAAGAGCTTTCTTTCTTCTCTCAATTCTCTCTCAAATTCTCTCCAACCCAAACCAAAGGGAGTCCCACAACTCTCCCTCAATCGATGGAGAACAACCGAGAAGACCTTTCGAAGGTGTCACTGTACTTGGTTCGAGAGATCGTGACTGTAGAGATCATAGTTGCGAAGAGGTTCGTGGCCGGAAGAGAAAACCTTGAAGAAGTGTTCTTCAACAAGTAAGTACAATTTAGTTTCTGTTTTCTTCTTGAAAATCAACATGTTTAGCCTAAGATTTAAGTTTTAAATTCAATTTGAAGAAATCAGTTCTATAACGAAAACCACGATGTTTCTTGTCGTTTTCTGCTGCGGGATTCACATTCCCTTCAGTGTAGTGGACACACAGATAGGATCACGTTCGACCAAATGACCCGAATAGTTTATGGTATATGGATAGGGTTGGAAACCTCAGCCTGGTAACACAGTGCATGCGACCCATTTTGTATTTTATACAAACGAGGTGATCCAACTCGTTCATGTAGTTGACATGCGAGTGGGGGCATCCTGTTCAATGAGATTGTACAAGATCGGACCGTGAATTATTAGACTAACTGATGTAACACCGTTAACAGTTTAGGATTAATAAATTCGTAGAAGACCATTAGTGACTCGACCTTAATCCTGAGCGAGTTACGGACTCCTATCTGCGGGGGGTTGTCCTTGGACTACTACGGGTGAGAGTGTGCTAGAGTGGTTACTTAATATGCCTACCTTGTTAGGGGCAAAACCATGTGGGGAGCTGGAAACTTACTCCGCAAGATAGAATTCACTCGTTCCCGAACTAGGAAAACTTGATGGGTGGTTCCCTTAAGTGTTGACTCCAAGGCTTGAACAAGAGGACCCTCACCCTCTCACTGGCCCGAGAGGGACATTTCTTATGGTAGGACCATAAACAAGTGGTACTTAAGCTGTCAGAGGTAGGCACAGAGATAAAATGGTATTTTGACCTAGTTGTGACTATGAACGACCTATGAAGGGTAGACTCGTGGGCATTAGTTATATCGATGGACAAAACTTGTCCTATAGCGAGGAGAGTGCAACTACGGGTCTATAGTAGAGTGATGTAACACTCCCAAAAAAAACAACCATTCTACTAAGGATGATACTCCAAGTAACGTCGCTCGCGCCAAAATTTCGGCAGCATGACGGCGTAACTAGGACTATTCCAAAAAATTTCCTGTCACCTGAGCAAGATAAATACTTCCAAAGCACGACCTCACGAGGATACTCAGCCTCCACCAAACTACAGTAATCACACAGGCTGGGCTCTAGTCCTCCAAAGTTCACAGTCAACCACACTAGCCACCTAAAACATGCTTTCTACGTGGACTATCAAAATAGGCATGCATTCTTAAATAGAGCATAGTTTCTTAACAAGTACGAACAGAACATCGCATGCAAGTCTAACTTCCAAGGCTAACTCAACAATAAAACGAATCAACAAGCTAGACATCGAGTGCAACATAGCATAAAGGAAACAGTCAACCCTCTAAACAAGAAAACAACCCTAACTAAGCCTAACACATCCTTTCATAGCCTTGCAGGAGCCTCGTCAACTCTGGTCATCTCAGTGTTTCGCCTTACCTGCAATCAAAACACACAAAACGAGGGGTGAGTATAAAATACTCAGTAAGTAGCTGATGCGAAAATATCAGTGCCCTAAACTAATGCAAATTAGGATGAGACTCTGACTCTTCTGTGACGTGCAAGTATACACGGCCAAGTGCAGCAAGTGATAAGAAAAGTATCGATCCCACGAGAACTAGTAGAATCTAAAT
This sequence comes from Trichosanthes cucumerina, assembly GCA_036507285.1. Classification (NCBI taxonomy): domain Eukaryota; kingdom Viridiplantae; phylum Streptophyta; class Magnoliopsida; order Cucurbitales; family Cucurbitaceae; genus Trichosanthes; species Trichosanthes cucumerina. Next base: position 66,614,444 of record CM071838.1, read on the forward strand.
TAATGATTGTCCTAGAAAATTTTCCTTTTTTTAGTGCAATGCATGAGTGTGCAATTTACTGATGAAAATAAATAAAGTGATGTGTTAAGTGAGAAAAGAAAAGACAAGACAGAAGAAAATAACTGAATTTAAATGCGGGGAGAGGAGAATGCAAACAAGAGGGCAGATGCAAGAGATAAGATTTGTAATGAAAAATAGGCTCGGGTTAGGTTAGAGTTCTAATGTTCAATTGGAATAAGTTTTGAGTGATGCCTTGAATTTACCTACACATGCATTCAAATGATTCTTTCCAAAATCACTAAGTTTTAAAACCTACAATTTCCCAATTGTGATCTAAATTATGCCCATGATTTTAGGTTCTATGTGGGTTAATTATCCCTAATCAACTCAATAATCCTAGAATGAAATTTTAGTTTTCTAATTCATTACCTTTTCCAAGTTTATGAATTATAGAGAAGTTAAAAAAGCTAATTTTAATTCTCATGCAACGTTAAATTTAATAAAATTTCATAAATTCAATCAATGACATCAACCATAAATTTAATCCAAAATTACATTAAAACAGCCTAACCCTTGCCTAAGACAAATTAGTTCCTGTAAATCAACTCACAAATCTCTAATTTATGCATGCTTGTGTTATTTAATAAATTCAAATATGTGTTGTAACAGTATCACAAAACAACCCAAATTAATCACAAATTCAACCCAAAAACAGTCATGAATTTAGCCTAAAACAGTGAGTAAAAAGAGCACAATAAACGCTCAAAATTGGAGTAACAACAAGCTAAAATAATTAGAGAATAGGAGCAATTTACACGAGGCAATTGACATATGTTTTGCTTCAGCAAAATGCCAAAGATCCCACCGAAGGCAGCAAGCAATAGAAGCAGGTTTCAGTGTTCTTTAGATTCTGTCCGATGGCAATATCTGATGAACCGGAGGTGAGAACGATGATTGAAACTCCAGGAAACGACAACTTTGTGATCGCGTAAATGCGTCGTGAAAAATCGAACTGCAGTGGACGTTCAATGTGACAGCGGTATCTAACACCGCAAAGCTCCAAACGACGATCTAACTGTTGAAAACGGAGCTCTATGAGTCCTTAATAGGCTGACAAAATTGTAGCAAACTCCAACGATTGGATAGCCGGTAATCGCAAACTTCGTGAACGACGTGCGTGAAAACCGAATCGCATCGACTCTCGATTTTGGTTCAAAGAAGATGGGCAAATCACGCGGTGGGACAAACCCTACTCTCGGTTTGCTTGAAAGAAAGGTAGGTTGATTCGGCAGATGGCCAACCCTCTACTCAACGGTTTGCTTCAAAGAATGCCTCCTCTCCGATTTCTTCTTCTCTCACCCAATTGCTTCACCAAACAGCGACCTTACCGCCAAGCACACAACAACACTTTGCTTCAAAGAAAGGGCTCCTTCTCGGATGTGTGCGGCAACATTTGCTACAAAGAAAGGTGTATATTTTTCCTTCCAACGCAGCCCTTTGCTTCAAAGAATCTCACGAGTTCTTTTTCTCTCTCTCGATCTCTTCCTCTTGTCACAACTCCATCTCCACTTTCACACTTGTAAACCCTAGCCTTCTTATACAAGATGATGTTGCCCTAACTCCACAAATTACAAAAATACCCTTAAGAGTAAAAAGACCATATAACCCTTTGGGTAAAATGTCTAAAATGCCCTTAGGGACTCTTGTAATTAAACATCTCCTGCACACAGAAAAATCCCAAATAAATTTATGAAGTCAATTATAAATAAAACTAAATACACGAGGATTTTTGGAGTTAAGAAAAATCTCAAATTTCGGTCTTTAATTAACTGTTAGCTTATTTTCCTAAATTTCTTGAATTAAAACACAAAAACATCAAAATTAATTCTTTTTGCACCTAATGCTTAAATTCAAGATTTTAAAGCTAACACACATAAAATAACATGAGAATCACTAAATTAAATGCAATTCAAGTGGATTAAACACTAAAATTCTAGTAAAATAACTCCCTTTTGGTGAGTTATCAGTAGCTCACTTCGTCCAAAGTGAAACAGTACAAAAACAAGGTCGAGCCTTTGATTCAACTAGCACACAACTCGTCCCGTCCTACAGATCTCCACTTTCTCTCTGACCTTGGCTTACTCAAGTTCTAACTCTGCCCTATCCTTGGCTTCTGGACTAAGTTGGCAACAATAGCGGTGCTCCCACCCACAAACTCACGACCACGGGGCTTTCCCGGGCCTCATCTAGGGTGAAGGAACATGTCCAACCCCTCTGCAACTCCGGGAATCACTCCCTGAGTCTCAATCCAGGACGAGAAATGTGCCCAGCGTCCCCTACATCTCATGAACCACGAACTAGGGCAAGGAACATATCCACTACCCCCTGCACTCTAGGAATCACTCCCCGAGCCTCTCTATTAGATGGAGGATAGACCCTGCATCCCATATCAACTCGTCAACCTAGAGTCACAACCTGCTAAGGGTTACAAAGGGACCTTGGCCTATAACATGACCGGTTGTGTCAACTACGTCTTTAAGGTTGAAAAACACCTCTCTAGACTAATGCGGAACTAAGCACATAACTACACCAGCCTCTACCAGCGAGTACATATAACAACATTCATCATGCTCAAAACCTCAGCACGAGTTTCACATCATACATAACAGGCAACTCTAAGCTCATGCATGTGATAATAATCAAGCAACAACATATACTTTCACAAGGTCTAGACAAACTACTTTTACGATCCAGACATTTAATCACCATGATCACAAACAGGCAAAAGCTAAGATATCCCTAGCATGCATGTGTAGTGTCATCCCTAAGCCCTACACTTAAGGGTAGGAAAGTCCATCAACTACTTACCTCTATAAGTGATGCAGTGACTGGATATTCCCTTCTAAAACTGAAATCAAGCTCGTCTGCGCGTATTAAGGGAACCTTTGGTTGAAGCAAAAACTACACTCAGTCTCGGTCCTGCTCGAAGTATTCTCCTTGACAACGTTACAGTCCTGACTAGACAAAAACAACATTTAAAACCTAACTAAACTCAAGCTTAACCTCAACATCCAAGCTATCGACTTCACTAAACTTAAAAGCAATATGAGTTAAGGAGTTAAAGCTTACCAGAACAAGAGTGACCCTCCCGGAACCAACGAGCATGTTGTCTCGGACTGCAACTAACCTAATTCACTTCGATTCACAACCCTGTCTAAACCAAGAACAGCAAACAGTGAGAGACTGAGATTGAGAGAAACAGAGAGGAAGAGACAGAATGTGAGATAACGATTGAGAGGTGGAGAGAGAGAGAGAGAGAGAAATCGATTGGGAGGCAGAGAGAGAGAGACAGAGAGAAAGAGAATTTGATTGGGAGGTAGAGAGACAGAGACAAGGAGAGAGATAGAGAAATTTACCGAGGGAGAGGGAGAGGGTGGCCGACAGAGAGAGAGACCAACGAAGAGAGGAGCGGCACAGAGAGAGACGATCGACAAAGAGGGAGAGTGGCACGGAGAGAGAGAATGAGAGAGAAGACGAGTGAGAGAACGAGGGAGAGGGAGTCGCGAGCAGAGAAGAAAGAAAATGGGATGGAAATCGAGGGGGAGGAGTGGCGGGTCGCTGGCCGAAACGGCCGGCGACCGTTTGCTGGCCGTTGCGACAAAATAGGTGGGAGGGCGTTTGCCCTCCCCGATTCTTCGTCCCTCTTTTACCGTTTTTCTTTTTCTTTTTTAATTTTAAAAGAAACAAAAGCAAGTGAAAACAAAAGAAATGGGTTTGGCCTCACAGTCTTCCCACCTTAGAAACTTTCATTCTCGAAAGTTGTTAGTTTGCGAACAGGTTTGGATGACTCGTCCGCATATCGTCCTCTCGCTCCCAGGTTGCCTCTTTGAGATGATGGTTCTCGCCACAGGACTTTAAGCAGCTTAATCTCCTGTTCCTCGGTGCACTCTTCGTGTCTCGGCGAGAATCGCACGAAGCTTCTCCTCATAACTCAAGTCACTGTCTACCTGCAAGGGCTCAAAATTGATTACATGCGAGGCATCTGGCACATAACCTCGCAGCATAGACACATGGAACACATCGTGAACAAAAGCAAGGGACAGTGGCAAGGCTAATCGATAGGCTACTCGGCCGATGAGAACCAAAATCTCGAACGGTTTAATGAAGCTAGGGCTTACCTTCCCCTTTTTACCAAATCTTAGAACACCCTTCATAGGTGCAACCTTCAGAAAGGCATAGTCTCCAACAGCAAACTTCAAATCCCTTCGTCTCACGTCAGCATAACTCTTTTGCCTACTTTGAGTTGTTAACATTCTTGACTTGATTCTCTCCACGACCTCGTTTGTCACCTGGACAAATTCAGGCCCTAATAACTTTCGTTCACCCATCTCTCCCCAATACACTGGGGTTCTGCATCTTCTCCCATATAGAGTTTCGAAAGGAGCCATGTCGATCGTTGCCTGATAGCTATTATTATACGCAAACTTCATCAGGTGAAGGTGTGAATCCCATCTCCCTGAGAAGTCTAATGCGCAAGCTCGCAGCATATCCTCCAAGATCTGATTCAACCTTTCTGTCTGACCGTTGGTATGAGTGTGGAACGTCGTACTGAAGTTGTACTCAGCTCCCAAGGCATTCTGGAAACTCACCCAAAAGTTCGAGGTGAACCTAGGGTCCCTATCAGATACTATCTTCACTGGGACTCCGTGAAACCATACTATTTCCTCCATGAACAAATGTGCCAACTTCTCAACTGTATAAGTTGGCTTCCATGGCAGAAAATGGGTTGACTCAGTTAGCCTATCCACGATCACCCAAATCACAGTAAATCCTTTAGCCGTTCGGGGCAACCCAGAAATGAAGTCCATGGAGACTTCTTCCCACTTCCACTGAGGTACTTCCAAGGGTTGCAACAACCCTGCGAGCGTCTGCCTCGGGGCTTTAACCTACTGACACACCAAGCATTTACTAACAAACTCTGCCACTTCCTTCTTCATTCCACGCCACCAATAGAATTGTTTCAGATCCTAGTACATCTTAGTGCTCCCTGGATGCACTAAGAAGGGGGAGCTTTGGGCATCAACCAAGATCTTCTCCCTAAGAGCACTCTCATCGGGCACGCACAACCGCCCCTGAATTGAAGTCCATCGTTCACTGCCACAGTAAACTCGCCCTCCTGATGGGTTCTTTCCTGCTACAAAAGTCCTCGAGGCTCGGGTCTCCCTGTTGAGCCTCCACGACTTGTTGCCTTAGGGTTGGTCGAACTGATAACTGATTTAGTTGAGCTGTGACCTGATCTAAAACCACTGCTATCTTCGTGCACTCCATCTCATAACGCAACCTGGCTTGCTTCGTAATCAGGGCTGAGGTATGGGCCACCTTCCTGCTAAGGGCATCTGCGACCACATTCTCCTTGCCTGGGTGGTACAACATCTCAATCTCATAGTCATTCACCAACTCTAACCACCTGTGTTGCCTCATGTTCAACTCCTTCTGAGTGAAAAGGTACTTGAGGCTGTTATGATCCGTAAACATCTGAATCTTCTCCCCATACAAATAGTGTCTCCATATTTTCAGGGCAAAAACCACGGCAACCAACTCCAAATCATGAGTTAGATAATTTCGCTCATAATCTTTCAACTGGCGAGAGGCATAGGCGATCACATTCTCGTTCTGCATTAACACACACCCCAGACCTTTCTTGGAGGCATCACTATAGACCGCAAAGTCTCCTGAGCCATCCGGAACTGCAAGCACAGGTGCTGAGACCAGCCTTCGTTGTGATCAATTAGACCACTTATTGATCAAGTGATCTGGGTAAGAATCCCTTGTTGGGATTTATGCCCTAAACTTGTGTAATTTTGATCAATTAAATAAAGTGTTATTTGTTTTGATAAGATTACAGTCTTGCTTTTATAAATTCAATAAACTAAGCTTGAAGGTTATAACGTTTATCTTGAAATCAGTGTAGTGGACACTATTTGGGTTGAGTTCAAGATTATAACCTAAATAGTCTATGGTATAAGAATAAGGTTGGAAACCTCATTCTGGTAACACCATGGATGCGACCCACTTTGTAATTAGTACAAATGAGGTAATCCAACTCATTCATGTAGTTGACATGCGAGTGGGGGCATCCTGTATGAAGAGTTCATACAAGACTGGATCGCAAATTTTTAGTCTAACCAGTATAATACCGTTAACAGGATAAGACTAGTAATTTATAGAAGGTCATTAGTGCCTTGACCTGAATCCTGAGGAAGTTAAGAACTCCTGCTTATAGGGGTTTGTCCTTAGACTAGTATGGGTGAGAGTGGCACATGGCCGACTCAATAAGCTCCGCCTTCTCGGTGACGAAACCTCGTAGGTAGCTGGGAACTTAATTGTGCAAGATGGAATTCACTCATTTCTCTATTGAGGAATCAGATAGGTTGTTCCCTTAAGAACTGACTCCAGGTCTTGAACAACGGGGCCCCGCCCTCTATGAGGGTATGAGTCTAAGGTAGGACCTTAGACTTGTTGTTCATTAGAGGATCAGTGGTGCTTAAGGAGTAAAGAGGTAATCACAAGGGTAAAACGGTAATTTGACCCAGCTGTGATTACGAACAACCTGTGAAGGGTCGACTCACGGGTAATGACTATATCAGTGGACACAATAATATCTACAGTGAGGAGAGTGCAGCTACAAGTCTATAGTGGAGTGACTTGTAGTTAATGAATATTGATTAACTGGATCAAAGAGTTTGATCAGTTAATCTCACATCATTGGAGCTCATGATTTGTAGGTCCATTAGATCCCTCCGTTGGCTCAACATGATAATATTGAGGGTATAAATTTAGGAGTGAAATTGAAGTGTTCAATTTCATACATGAGGAGTTATGTCAATTATATATGATGTAATTGATATAATATATAGTTCTATTGTGAATTAGATTCATATATAAACTATATACTAAAGAGAGATTAAAGGAGGGGTAGGATGGTCATTTCTATCCCATTCCCCTATATATATAGTTGCATAAGATGCAACTAGGAAAAGACTTTTAGAAAGTTTTTATAGGCCTCCTTGTTGTGTTGTTGGAAGTGTTCCAAAACACAAATCTCTCTCACAAAATACCTCACCACTCCTAAAGGGAACCCACCTTCCTCCCTCACCTAGAGAACAACGGAGAAGATCCGGTGGTGGTGACGCTGATCGTACGAGTTCTTGTTGCTGAGATCGTGATCGTGGAGAGAGGAGCACTTGGAGAAAGGTTCTTCAAAGGTAACTTCTTGTTGTCCATTTCACTTTTATGCTTAATCTATTGTTTTACGTTCTTGTATTTTCCATTGTAATTAAATCAAGAGCGTGCGATTCGCAATCGCTTCCGCTGTGGGGACTTCGATTCCCTTCATCCCTACAGTGAATGTGTGAAAGCTAGGGTCCTTGAAATAAAATGAAAAAGAAAAAGAAGAAGAAAAAAGCAAGTTTGGCGGTATTTAACACAGTTATATCATTAAGTACTTCAATGAGTTATTATTGTCTTGAGTGTAGGGAGACTTAATAATTTGGACTTAGAGTTAGTGTAGGGCGGAGTTAAATAGAGAACCTTATAAAGTTGTTTCGGGCTTGTAAAGATGAAAGGAAAGAGGGCTAACCACACACACTTTATATACAATGGGAATACTAATATTATTCATGCACGTTCTAAATTATCCCTAGACTGTAACTCTGAATGTAAAGTAATATGTCAATGAACACATATTTGACATGGGGGCAAATATTTACTGACAAAGAAATTAATATATATTTTTTTATTTATATATCATAGGTAAGTTTTAAATCTGAAGGTGAGAAACAAAGCAAGTCTTGAAAAATCTATGGGAGAACCTGACGATGTGTGTTAGTTTGCATGTTAATTGTAGTGTATCTGTTTATCCCATGAACCTATTAGTGTAAAGAAATACTGAGTAGATACTTTGATAACTTATAGGATTTAATGTACCTTATGCTTAAGACAAAAAGAATATAACCACAAAAAATAAATTTGCAAACAAAGATAGATGTTATTAACAAAAAAAAAAAAAAAGAGGAAGTTTATCAGAAATGTTGCAAGAAAGATTCAGGCAAACTTGTTTGGACACTTTTTGTATAGAATAAAGAAAATCGAATCTGTTTATATGTTATCATATTTATACCTTTTATCTACCTAAGATCTCGGATTATAATAAGAAAAGGGGCACTTGCATGAATAGAAAAAAAATATATATAAATATTGCACTCATGTCACTGCTTAATTTAATTTGCAAAAATAACAACAGAAAAAGGCCCAGCCGAAACGGATGACGTGCAAATTCAAAAATACCCTTATATTTTTCGCTCGCGTTTTTAATCTAAAGTATATTAATAGTCTATCAATAGTCTATCAAAAACATATTGATGATGTACTTATGATATACTATTGATATACTAATGATATACCTAAAATAAAATATAGTATTGATATACTATTAATATACCAAATATAAATTATATCAGATATACTGTTGATATACTACTGTATCTAGCAAACTATTGCTAGATTTATAAATAGCTTCTTTGTGTTGTTCAATATCGAGAAAATCAGTAGTCTATCAACAATAGATTTAATATAGCAACAATATATCTAACCAAAAAATAACTGCATAAGTGATATACTACTGATTCTGTTGATTTCGCTAATATTAAGTATATATCAATGTGATATACTACTGATATACTTTATTTAGTATATCAACATTATATCACAAATAGTGATTTATGCTTGATAGTGATTTAAGCTGACATACTTTATTCAATAACATTAGGTATATCAATCAATAGTCTATTGCTAGATTTACAAATGTCCTCCTTGTGTTTTTCAATATCGAGAAAATAAGTACTTTATCAATAATAGATCTGATATACCAATGATATATTCAAACAAAAAGTAACAACATGAATGATATGTTATCTGTTGATTTCACTAATATTAAGTATATATCAGTGTGATATACTAACGATGTACTTTATTTAATATGTCGACGGTATATCACTAATGGCGATTTATGCTTGACAGTGATTTATGTTGATATATTTTATTCAGTAATATTAAGTATATCAACGGGATCTCAAAAACTATTGCTAGATTTGGAAATGTCTTCCCGTGTTTTTCAATATCAAAAAAATCAGCAGTTTATCAACAATAGATCAAATATACCAATGATATATCTAACAAAAAAATAACTGATAGTCGTTGATTTCACTAATATTAAGTATATATTGGTGTGATATACTACCAAAATACTTTATTCAGTATATCAATGATATATCACAAATAGTGATTTATGCTTGATAGTGATTTATGATGATATACTTTTTTCAGTAATATTAAGTATACCAGTGGGATCTCAAAAGCTATTTGTAATGTATGACATTTCAGGTAGAGTAAATTTCAGGTTATGGTTTTAAATTTGAGGTAGAATTCATAATTTAAAACCAAATTGGATTGTTATATCTTATTTTGTGAGATGTGTTATTGTATAGAGTATATCACTAATATACTGTTGATATATGCATATAAAGTTAATTAAGAGTATATCAGTAACTCGCATATGATATATGTTCATTTCACTGATATACTAATGATATACTAAATGTTAAGTATATTAGTGAAATAAACATATCTAAAATGAAGTACATTAGTGATATACTAATGTGCAAAATATTTCTAATTTGCTACGGATATATGGGAAGTATATCATTCAATGATATATCTAAAAGAAGGGTATCTGTAGTATCAGTAATATACTATTAACATACATCGTTTTAGGTATATATTGGTATATGAAAATAATGTATATCAGATATACTTCTGATATATCAATATAAAGTATATCGGATATACTACTGATATACCAAAGTATATACCAAATGTAAAGTATATCAGATATACTACTCATATACTTGTTGCTACACTAATGAGGGTAAATCTGGAATAATAAAAAAACGAAAATAGGTTTAAAAAAATTTGCTATATTTGCAAATCTAAAAAATCATAGCTAAGTTTGCAAATATGCTAATATTTTGTGCTAACCATTACAATTCCTCTTAAGAAAATTGTTTAAATACCATAATATTCGAGGTCAAAGGCCTATATTGTTGGCTTTTTTCCCTGTTATTGCTCGTTGGGAGTATCCTGCCATTGAAGTGAAGCCTTGTGAAGAAATCGATTGAAGGTTTGTATGGAAATAGGAAAAGAAAAACCCCTAAAATCGACTTTTTGGTTTGTGGTAAAATGTAAATCTTTTCAAAAATTGGTAATTCAATTTGTATTACTTTTCAACCGGGGAAGTGGAAGTATAAATATTCACTTTTATTTTTGGGTTTAATATTTCAAATTGCATGTCATCTTATTGGTTTGTTAACTTATTCCTTTTAACTATTTTTTTAATCTTTTTTTTATGTATGCGTTATTTAATTGCTGTTTATTTTTTTTTTCATATTAGTTTCATTTTGTTTAATCTATCCTTAAGAATTTTGAATTGTTGCTTAAATTTTAGATAATCCATTTGAATTTAAACTTTTGTTAAGTTTATGAATCCTATCTTTGGTTATTTAGATTACTGAATTTATTTGTTTTATTTTAGATTTTGATTTAATTAAATATAATTGCTTGATAATTAGAGAATCTTAGTCATGGAAGTGGTTAGGAGTAGTGGTCATTTATTAATGCGGAATGGTAATGGGTGGCAAAAAAAAAATATTAATATATTTACAAATCTAGTCATGATTTTTTAGATTTGCAAATGCAGCAAAATTTTGAAGAATCTGATTTTTCGTTTTTTATTATTCAAATTTTACGTTCATTAGTATATCGTAGTATATTTGATATACTTTACATTTGATATATCAGTTGTATATCTGATATACTTTACATTTAATATATCGATAACGTATATACTTTGTATTTATATATCAGTCAACTGATATATATCTAAAACAAGTACATTAGTAGTACATTATTGATATACTATAGATACATTTTTTTTAATAATATTAGTTAAATGATATTGCACTCTATATATACTCGTAACATATCAGAGATTTTTTGTATCTTTGTATATTACTGATATACTTCATTATGCTCATTTCATTGATATACCTACACTACTACAAATTTGGTCTTCATTGACGCGTGACTTAATTGAATTGTTGACGTTTGGGATAAGAAAACTGTGAATAAATGGTTAATTTTCACTTTAAAGTAAAATATTATTGAAGAAATAAAAATATTGGCGACTATAAAATGTCAATAAAATATACATTGAATATATCAGTAGTATATTAGTGAAATTAACACTATCATATGCGAGTTACTAACATTAAGTATATCACTATTTCTATCACTATTATATTCTTGATCAATTATACATGATATATCAGCATAAATCACTACCAAGTATAAATCACTATTTGTGATATATCGTTCATATACTAAATATTAGTATTTTCATTTGATTTATATACCTAAATAAAGCATATAAGTAGTACATAACTCTTATACTTTCTTTTAGATTAATCTGATATACCGATTATGAATCACTATTGTACTGTTGATATAGTAAATCTTTCTTATTTTTTATATATGTAGATGAAGTATATCGATAATATATTGTACCGATAATATATATACTTGATATTTGAAAAATAAATATATAACAACAGTATATCACACTGATATATTCAACTTACTAATTTACTTTCGAACAAATTCAAATAAGTATATCAATAGTGTATCAATGACACACTCTACATAACCCGTCGTAAATCAAGTATATCAGCATTGCAGTTAAGGATATGCTTTTGATTAACTTCAAATAAGAATAATAATAGCATATCATGTAGTTACTTTTTAGTTAGGTATATCAAATCTATGGTTGGTATATCAATACGAGGGAAATTTTAATCGTGATTTTTGTTAGTACATCAACAATTGGGGGTGGGGGATTCGATCTTATGACATTTTAATTATGAGTTATACTTAATGTTAGTTGAGTTATGTTCTTACAGGCATTATGGATAGTGATTTAGCTGTTTTAAAAAGTTAAGATCGTTGTGAAATATGAAATGGTCGTTTGCGTGTCAGCCCTTAAATTTAATTAACGCTGGCATTTGATCATCAAAATATTAATAAATGAAAATTAATTAACGAAATTAAAAGCCAAATAAAGTCAAACAAGAAAGAGGTTATTAAAAGATTAAAAAAATGTCAAACAAGATGGGACGGATAAGTGATGAGAAAATTCGTTACCATACGTAAGAGAATTGTTTTTGTCAATTTTGCCATTCGTCAGAATTTTAATTTACATAAATGCCATTTGCAATTAATTTCCGATAATTAATCCTATCTGATTTAAATTATAAAGTTTACAAATTGCTACCATTTGGAAAAAAATCCTATGATAATTCAAAGTTATCATAGAATATTAAGACGTTCAGAATATTAAAATAGTGTTCTCCCGTTATTCAAACGTAATTCAACAAATAAATAGAAATGAGACACGTATAAATAAATTTGTATTTATATTAATTTAAAAGTAGTGGACTATAATCTCTAAGGTTTATCACCTAATTCTTTCTTTTAAAATTTTTGGAGCTTATTTTTAATGTGTTATCTCAAGGGCTTTTGGAGTTTGTTAAAGCCTTCGACCTTGTAACTTGTTGAAGCTCTGCAGCATGTAGGTTGTTAAAGGTTTTCGACTTGTTGCTTGTTGAAGGTATTCGTTGTAGCCTCTTAAAGGTCCTCAACTGGTTGATCATTGATCGACTTTTGGTTTGTTAATCGTTGATTGACAGTTGGTTTGTCAATTGTTGATCGACCTTTGGCTTGTTGATTCTCTTGAAGAAAACAATATTTGGAATCTTTAAAAGTCTTTAGTCTTAAAAAAAACATTTAGAATTTAAGGAATTGTCTCAAAGAGTCTTTTATCTTTCAAAAGTGTTCAACACCTAGGAACTTGACATTCATCACCTAAAGACACTTAACACCAAACGTCAAGAACCTAAGGACTTAGCAGTTTGCTTCTTTCTGAGTTCTTTTGAGAGTTTGATTTTTAAACTTTGGAATGGAGGGGAACACTATTTATTTGGGGTGTACAAATAACACGATAACCCAGACAACTCAACCCAAACTATAAGAGACGTTGGATTGGGTTAGGTTTTTTTTCGGTGTAGGTTGGGTTAGAAGTTTGGAGAACCGAAAAGTTAGGATTGGTTCTCGGATTGGACTTTTTAAGTTCGCGTTGACCCAACCCAACCCAAAGTTTATATTTTCTTATTTTATTTTAATTACATATATACTTATATATGAATTATTTATCAATTTTTTATGTTTTTCTTTTAGACTTCTAACAAATGTTATGATGTTATGAATTTTAAAGTTTGATATTTGAATTTTATGTGATTTTAGTCATTAATTCAAGAAAAAAATATTGTAAATAATTAAAAAAATTATAAAAAAATAAAAATTAACGCGGCAACTCAACCCATCCCAACTCAAAAATATTGGATTTGGTTGAATTGAGTTACTCTAATGAATAGAGTTGGTTGGGTTGAAGGAATGACCTACTCGAAATTTCGGGTTGGTCCAAAAAACTCTCTCAACCTAACCCAAGTCGGTTTATGTATACCCCTACTATTCATAGTGTTTTCCATGGTATGTGAGCTTTGACCTTTTACGCTTATAAACTCAACCATCTAAACTTGGGTTTTGTTGGGTTCAGGCATAACCATTTGGATTTGGATTTCTAGGTAAGGTACTGTTAATTTATTTCCATTATAAAAATTAACTATTTTTCTACAACAATTCCAGCTCTTTTCTTTCCTTTTTTCTTCTTTTCTTTCCCTTTTTTCACACAATTTTTTTTATGTTTGAGATTTCTAAATTCAATGCAGTACAACACTAGCCATTCCAATTATTCAAAGCTCTAATGAATAGATGTGTTAGGGATCTAAAAGATCGGTGAGAGTTAGTACACACATCTCAATTTTCTCATTCGCTGTTATTATTTGGAATTATTTTATTATTAATCAGAATTTTTTTTTTCTTTAAATATCTATGGATATTTTAAATTTTATGTTTTTTTTATGAAATTATGTTTTTAATGCTTGTAAAATGCTTAAAAAATGACAAATCATTGATTTTTTTTTCAAATCAGGAATACATAAAGGCTAAAACTATCAAAAATATCCTATAACTTTGCTTTTTATTTCAAGAATGCCTCTAATATTTTAAAGGGTGTAATATTATCCGTTCATCTTTTTTAAATGTTTCAAAACTACCCTTGAGTAGAAAAATCATTACAATGTTAGATAAAAAGTCACATATCTGAATGTCTTCTCTTAGACTTAATCCAAACATTGTGTCATTGTCACTACCATTTCGAGGGGCGAATTGCAACAATAGAGTAGATTTTAAAACTAAATACAAAAATCAAGTTACTTTCAAAACTATTTATAGAAATAGGGTAAATTTGTTGTCTTATTAGAATGCGTCTCTTTAAGAGACGCATTCGTTTCCGACGTGGCGCATTTGACTTTTTCTTTAACAAGAATGCGTGTGTTGAACATACCCATTCTTAAGGATATATTTTTTTTAAATTTTTATTTTTTTAAATATCAATTGTTATATTATCATATATTTTTTAAAAAAATATAAATCAAATCATAACTAACCATCAAATCATTTTATGATTTATTATATTTTAAAATTTATTTTATCATTTTATAATCATTTGACAATAATTAATTATGCAATAATCATATTATATTCAATAAATCCATTAAAATACATCATCAATTATTCTATCATTATACATTAATTATTTTTATTATTTTTTTTTATGTTTTACAAGTTCATAATTATATTAGTGGAAAGTTTAGTCTAAGCCAAACCTAAAAGTTTATTCTATCATTCTGATTGGTAAAAAAAAATATGTTATTATGATTTATTTGTTAGAAAAAATGATTTATTCTATCATTTTGATTAAATAACTCCCGTTCATAAAAACGATGATATATTTTAAATTGTTTGGTTTGATTTTAACAATTAAAATAAAAGATAACTATTCTAATGAAATAAGTTTCAAGATATTTTTTTTATATATATAATTTTAATCAGAAAAGAAGAATAGCGAAAAAAATCTAAATTA
This sequence comes from Trichosanthes cucumerina, assembly GCA_036507285.1. NCBI lineage: Eukaryota > Viridiplantae > Streptophyta > Magnoliopsida > Cucurbitales > Cucurbitaceae > Trichosanthes > Trichosanthes cucumerina. Next base: position 66,629,655 of record CM071838.1, read on the forward strand.
GTTGAACAAATTGAATATTTTGATTTTATTTGATATCTTGTGGCGACAATAAAATAAAAAATTTTATGTTGGAGACTAAAAGTTTCTAGAGATATTAATGAAACATGACTAATTAATTATTGAATATAATATGATTATTGCATAATTAATTATTGTCAAATGATTATAAAATGATGAAATAAATTTTAAAAATATAATAAATCATAAAATGATTTGATGGTTAGTTATGATTTGATTTATATTTTTTTAAAAGATATATAATAATATAACAATTGATATTTAAAAAAATAAAAAATTAAAAAAAATATATTCTTAAGAATGCGTCTGAAAAAGTCAAATGCGCCACGTTGCGGCACGTCGGAAATGAATGCGTCTCTTAAAGAGACGCATTCTAATAAGACAACAAATTTACCCTATTTCTTGAAAGTAACTTGATTTTTGTATTTAGTTTTAAAATCTACTCTATTGTTGCATTTTGCCCCCATTTCGAGTCACCACCACACCACTTTTTCGTTCAATATTCTATCCGATTTCTATTTTAGGGATAGTTTTAAAATGTTTAAGCAAGATCAATACTAATATTATATTGAAACTTTTAAAAGATTAATAAGGGTGTCTTTGAAACAAATGACAAAAGGATTATTATTTTTTATGTATATTTTAGCCATCATTTTAATCTTCTATAAAGTATAAATTATATCATATTGCTTAATTATTCATGCCATCCATATTTTATACTTATATATCATTTATATTAGTTGTAAAAGAAAATTGAATGATAAAATAAATCTACTGTATGGCGTTTGCAACGTATAAAGTCAATATAAATTTAACATGCAACTAGTTTTCGTTTGTTAACCATGTGGTCTTTTCAAATTGTAATTGGTATCTTATAATTTCTTTATAATGGTTTCTTATTTATTAAGAAAGCATCAAAATTTTTAGTAAAATTCAAATTCCAAAAATAAGTTTTTAAAAACTATTTTTTCTTTTAATTTTCAAAACGCATTTATAAGACAAGTTGATAACAAAACAAAAAAATTTATAGATGAAACGAGCGTTTAGAAGCTTAATTTTCATAAAACCAAAAAATGAGATGGTTATGAAATGAAACCTTAATTAATATAATCAAACTTATTTTATTAAAATACATAAACGTGCATGGTCCGTGGTGAGAACGAGGTATTAGAAAGCGTGGTGCACACATTTCCTCTTCATGAGGCTATAAAAAGAGGTTGAAAGCATTAGCAAAGACACACACACAAACACACTATCTATTATTCCAATACCCATGAAGAAAGTTTCGTTCACAGTTGTTTGCCTGTTGGTGGTGGCAATGACAGTGGCGCTTCTGACTGGAGCTCGTCTGGCGGGTGCGTAATCGACTTGCGACGTTACCCGGTTGAGTGATTGTTTCTCTGCATTCATTGGCATCGGGTCGCCGAGTAGAAACTGCTGCAAAAAGTTGCAGCAGCATCCAAAGAAATGCTTCTGTGAGTACCTCAAAAACCCGGATTATCAGGGTTTTATAAATTCAGATTCCGCTAGAAATATTGCGAAACAATGCGGCATTAGCTTTCCAACTGCCAACGACTGCCCCTAGAAGCCATGGTTACGTTGCCTGACTTTGGCCTCTTCTACCAGCTTAATCTATTATTACAAAAATCTTAACTACAAATAAATGTAAAACAATCACATGTTTTCGTTGACTATGTTACAAACTTTCCATATATATACATATACACATATAATACATGCTTTATATATATATATATATAGTTCTAATGTTTGGATCCTTTTTAGATTCGTTCTCTCTATACTTTTAAAAGCTTCAATTTCTTAATTAGAGCATTCATTTTTTTTTTCTTTTAATTTTAAATATACATTTCTTCAATGTTAAAAAAGGGTAATTTTTACGAGGTTGTGCTATTATTTGAATATTGAGATTTGAATAACTCAAATTAAATGACATGAGTAAGTTGACATTGTGTTGTGGTTGAGGAGTTTGTTTTTTGTTTCATCAAATTAAAAAATAAAAAATTGGATTAATTTTGTATAGGGACAACAAATTTAGGATCAAGTAAGTTACACGGTGTGACATATGTGCCTTCGATCAAGAGGTTAAAAGTTAGAATCTCTCCACCACGAAATGTTATCAAATTCAAAAAAAAAAAAAAAAAAAAACTTATTAAGTGAAATGAAATGAGTAAGTTTTTTGTATTTTAAATGAGTGTATATCTTACTTCATGAAATTAAAACATGAGGAATTTTCAACTCAATTAGGAAAAATGTATTTTAATATTACATCATTATTTTACCCGTTAACCTAATTTTATATTTTTAGACCATGAGAATTTGAATTGAAAAAAAAAAAACCCACTTGCATGACTAGAAAAAAAAAACTTGGAGCAACTGGAATAATGTCCAAAATAGTTGAAAAATAGATACAAATTATTTTTTCTAAAAAATATATAAACTTAATTTTTTTTGGTGAGTACTAATAGACCTACATTTTCTAAATCAAATCAAATCCTACAAAATAAAAATCTATGTTTTCTCTCTTATAACACTCAAATGAAATCCAAACAAACAATAAAAGTCTAAAAACCAGAAGGAAGAGAAATATTGAATTTTTTTCAGATGCAATTTAACTTTGATTTTGCTTCAATACTTCCAATTAACTAATATGCCAGAAAACTATTAAAAACAAGTCAAACACACAAATTAAAGATAACGAAAATGAAAACGATGTCCTTAATTATGTAAGTAAATATAGATGATTATAAATGTATCTATCTTCTTGTATCTACCTTATGTATCTACCTCCCACGAATTCCAAAAAATGTTTATATCTATTAGCCTCCAGCTTTTCGTCTTTCATCACCGACGAACATAACTTCACCAAATATTGAGATATATATACAAATATTTGTTGGATCCAATTAAGCTCAATCAGGTGTTTTCTCTAATTTACTAATTCCTCTTAACGACCTACCATATATAAGGACTTCTTTTGAGGGTATTTTATTGTGCTTACTAGTTTATTTAAACTTACCTCGTTACTCTATATATTAGTATCTACAACATAATATGAGCGATAAAGCTACATCCCTTTCGATACCCCGACCTACCATATACAAAAACTTCTTTGATGATATTTTCTCGTGCTTACTAGTTCGTTTAGGCTTACCCCGTTCTTGTATATATTAGTATCTACAATACAATATTAGCGACAAAGCATCAATTTTTGTACATCTCTTTCGATACCCTCGACAAGTATCTGGGCGAGATCTCTATCCTCAAACTAGAAATAAGTGTATATACCTGCTAAACGTGGGTAAGAAAACCAAGAAAACAAGATTTAGAATTCCTAATCACAACCATCACCCTACCAAATATTGATTATGGGTAAGTAGGAATAAATTTGTGGAAAATGTCATTGCATGTCACGGTCAATTTTGTGTGATAGATTTGTAAAGATTTTTAAATAGTTAGTTCTTACACATTGCTAAAGACTCCAAAAGCATTTTCTTATAAAATGTCATTGCATGCCTTTGATCAAAAGTAGGTAATATTTCAAACCTCAAGATTGATTCGAGGGTTAACGATGGGATGACATCAATTTTCATCTCCTTTTTCTTAGTTTTACTTGAATTTGTCATGAAATTTAGAAACGACCTTGTTGCTTTTATTTTTTTCATCGGTAAGATTTCTTTATCTTATGGTCGATGTAGCCTCTAAATTTCTTGGATTGATTTTTAGTTTACCTTGAGACTAAATGAATTAATATTCTATTTTTGGATTTATAATTTGTTTCGTGCTTTTAATCTCTTAATCTCCAAGTGAAAGAAATTTTATTTATTCGCATTTTCAGCAAAAACTCTTAATGTTTATTTATTCATTTTTCTTTAATTTTAGCATGTTTGAATTCGTATTTCAATTTTCTTTGTGTAAGTGTTTAACAGGTATATTCTTATTTTGGTATTTCTTTTTAATTGATTGATCTATGATTTCATTTGAGTTCATCGTGATTTAATTGATTTTAACCTTCTTTATTCTATATCCTTTTCTCTATATTATATGTGATATTGGAGCATTGCTACACAAGAAGATTAATTATTAGTAGAATAATTTTGTTTATTTACTCCCAATTTTTCTGAAGTTGTAATATGTAGTTGAGAGACACTTTCTTTATTCACTCTCAATTTTTCTAAAGTTGTAAGATCTAGTTGAAAGAGTGTTTTCTACGTAAAATTGTAAAAGTTTGAATCCTTTTTATATCTGTTTGAAAATTTTTCAATTCTTGGGGGAAGACGTATTCACCCTTAAAGGAAGTACAAATGGCGCAATGGACAATACAAAGAGATTCAGTTTGTGTTTGAAAAGATTCAATCCAAATAAGAAGGTTTAACTATTGTGGCATGATTTAAGAATCAAGTTCTTTTATATAAAAAACAAGGTTGGTTGTAAATTATACTAACCTTTGATTGATTAATCTTATTATCTGGGTGTGGGAAACCAAACCAAAAACGTCTTGTGTCATCTATTTTGAATTGTTTTACATTTTTAATTTGATGTTCATTAAATAATTTAAATATTTATTAATTAAGTACATAAAATATAATTTAGTATTTTAGCAGATAATTAGATCCTTTTGCAAGGTATTCGTTTAAGACTTGAATCGTTCCCTTAGAAGAGATGTTTTAGGTCAAAATATGTTAGGTGTATGACTGAGAAGTTGTTTAAAGATTGGGGGATTGTCTATTTGACAGGCCCGCTTGATAACCATTTTATTTTTTGTCTTTAGTTTTTGAAAATTAAGCCTATCAATACTGCTTATATCAATGTTTTTTCATGTTTTCTTATCTATTTTGTAGTCGTGTCTTCAAAAACCAAGCCAAGTTTTGAAAATTTAAAAAAGTAGTTTTCAAATACTTGTTTTTGTGTTTTGAAATTTAACTAAGAGTTTAAGTGTTTCATATGAAAAATAGGAATCAATGTAGGTAAGATAAGAATCATTGTAAAGAAATAGTGAGAAAACACGTACAATTTTCAAAAACCAATAACTAAAAACAAAATGGTTATCAAACGGGATCTAGCAATAAAGATTTTGTTTTATGTTTTCGGATTCACTAAATTCAAATGAATATGCGCTTGAGAGATGTATTTTTGAAAACTATTTTTAGATTTATATTTTGAATTTTAAATTTTAAAATGAAGAATTATACTAAACAAGATATTTTTTTTATAAACATAGTATTTTATTATATAAACACAATTTGTTTTTGTTACATTAAAATATGTATAATATAATATATTATAAATTATATGATAGTCTAAAACAATAGTTATACAAATTTTTTTATAACAAAAAAACGTGTTGATAAATCAATTAATAATGATTTATATTCAACTTAATATTTAGTTTTGCAACTATAACTAGTTTCATGGTATATAAGTATGTTATAAACACATTTTGAACCATTATTTACATTGAAATCTAATTTCTAAATCTGCTATTATTTTAAAAATTCTATTTCCACATCCCCTCACAAAGAGATCCTTAAAATCCTCTTTAGAATTCACAAATTAAGGTAAATTTTGCTTACGATATAAATTCTAGTTGAATCTCAACAATATTTCCCTTGCTTTAGTTCTAATTTCTTTTATTATTAAAAAATTATTTTTCTCATTATTGGTACTCTATAGTCAAAAACTTTATATATTACAATATATTAACGCTCGACTCAAGTCATTGTAAGATTCATAAATGAAATTAATTAACAGAATTAAAAGACCAGAAAAAGTCCAAACAATTAGGATGGTTGGGTGTACTCAAAAAACCAAGGTAGGGTGGCAGGGGAAGGTGAGAATAATTAATAAAAAGAGGATTAAAAATTTATGTGGAAATTGTTGTAAAATTGAGAGGTAAAATCGGGCACCGAAAACTTTATCATATCATATATAATAATAATAGTAATAATATAATGGAAATTGGAATTTAAAATAATATATATAATATAAACTAAGTAAAGAAAAGAAAAGAAGGAAATTGAGATGAAGACAAAGAATAGAGAAAGTGGAGTTTTCCATCCATTTTTGTGCATTTTATTTTCCATTCAAGACCTCTATTTATAGGCAACTTGGCAGGCATGAAGTGGTACAATTGGACACCAAACAATGGTGTATGTTGGACACATGGAAGCCACATGGGTCATGAGAGGGATGACACTTAGTGAAGGAAAAAATGAGCATTTATTTTTACTAGGTTTATAATACTCCCCTATATAAAATATGCCTCGTTAAACCTTACTAGGGAAAAATCCAGTGGAAAAAAAAGACTCTAGTGAAGGAAAAGAGTACATATTTTATATTGTTTACTATAATACATTTACTCCCCCGCATGGAGACATCACATGAGATCTCTAAGACGTTGCGTTTCAATGCTATGTACTAATTTTTCAAATGTTGCAGTTTGTAATTTCTTTGTAAATAAATATGTCAGATTATCCTTCGAACAAATTTGTTGTACAGTGATTTCGTCATTTTCTTCAAGATCATGAGTATAGAAAAGCTTTGGTGAGATATGTTTCGTTCTATCTCCTTTGATATACCCTCCATTGATTTGGGCTATACAGGTTGTATTGTCTTCATATAATATTGTTGGAAGATTTTACTAGAAGACAAACTACATGTTACACGAATGTGTTGAGTCATTGATCTTAGCCATACACATTCTCGACTTGCTTCGTGAATTGCAACGATTTCAGCATGATTTGAAGAAGTGACTGTTATTGTTTGTTTCGCTTAACGCCATGATATAGCGGTACCTCTACATGTGAATAGATAACCTATTTAAGATCTAGGTTTGTGTAGATCAGATAAATATCCAGAATCTTCAAAACCAACTAGATCAAAATTGAGTTATTAGAATAAAATATTCTCATATCATTCGTTCCTCGGAGATAATGAAGTACATGTTTAACTCCATTCCAGTATCTTTTTGTGGGAAAAGAACTATATCTTGCCAATAAATTTACTGAAAATGCAATATCTGGTCTTGTATTATTAGAAAGATACATAAGTGCACTAATTGCACTTAGATATGGTGTTTCAGGACCAAGTAGTTTTTCATTATCATCTCGATGTGAAATATATCTTTCTTTACATCAAGTGAACGAACTTCCATTGAAATGTTCAATGAGTGTGCTTTGTTCATATAGAACCTTTTCAAAATTTTCTCTGTATAAGTTGACTGATGAACAAATATTCCATCAGCTAAATGTTCAATTTGCAAACCAAGGCAAAATTTTGTTTTTTCCAAGATCTTTCATCTCGAATTCTTTCTTAAGATATTCTATTGCATTTGATAGCTTTTCAGAAGTTCCAATTATATTTAAGTAATCAACATATACAGTTCTAATAGCAAATTCTGACTGTGAATTCTTTATAAAAACACACGGACATATTGGATTATTTTGATATCCTTCTTTCAATAAATATGTACTCAGGTGATTATACCACATTCGTCCTGATTGTTTTAATCCATATAGTGAGTTCTGTAATTTAATTGAATACAATTCTCGAGAACTTGATTTATATGTTTCTGGCATCTTTAATCCTTATGGGATTCTCATATAAATGTCATTATCCAGAGATCCATATAAATATGTCCTGACTACATCCATTAGATGCATGTCAAACTTTTCATATACAGTCATGCCAATTAGATATCTTAACGGTATTGCATCCACCATGGGAGAATATGTCTCCTCATAATCAATACCAGACCTTTTCGAGAATCCTTGTGCAACAAGTCTCGCTTTATATCTTGTGACCTCATTCTTTTCATTTCTTTTCCTTACAAATACCCATTTGTATCCCACAGATTTGACATCTTCTGGTGTCTGAACTACTGGTTCAAATACCTCACGTTTTGAAAGTGAGTTTAATTCTACATGGATTGCTTCTTTCCATTTAAATAAATCCTTTTTATGTAGACATTCTTCAATTGATTTTGGATCAGAATCATCATCTTCATGAATAATATCATGAGCAACATTATACGAAAAAATGTTGTCAACAACTATATCATTTCGGTTCCATCTTTTTCCTCTTATAACATAGTTTATAGAAATTTCATTATTATCTTAAAGTATTGAACCTTCATCAATACTTTTATCAATAGTAGTATTCTGGATTTCTTCTGGAACATCCAATTCCTTCATTGGATCATTTTCATTATCAACTACTTTTCTTTTCCGAGGATTTTTATCTTTGGAACCCGTTGGTCTACCACGCTTCTGGCGTGCCCCAGACCCATTATTCACAACTTGTTGCGTTGGGATATCAATTTTTGATGGAGCATTTGCAGCTGGTATATATGTACTTACTCTTTTAGCATCTATAAATGCATCTGATAATTGATTTGTTATATTTTGCAAATGAATTATCTTTTGAACTTCAAGTTCACATCGATCTTTAAGGGGATCTAAAGGAGATAATAAAGATGCATTCCATGTAATTTATTCTTCCAACTTCTTAATTACTCCCCCTAATGTTGGAAAATTCGTCTCATTAAAATGATAATCAGCAAATCGTGCAACAAATACATTACCCATCAGGGGTTCAAGATATTTAATAATTGACGGGGAATCAAATCCAACATATATTCCTAACCTTCTTTGATAACCCATCTTAGTACTTTGTGGTGGAGCAATTGGAACATATACTACACATCCGAAAATTCTCAGATGGGATATATTTGGTTGCTGACCATAAGCTAATTGCATAGGGAAATATTTATTATAGGCTACTGGCCTAATGTATATCAATGACGCAACATGCAAAATAGCATGACCCCATACAGATATTGGAAGCTTTACTCTCATAAGCATTGGTCTAGTAATTAATTGCAAACGTTTTATAAATTATTCTGCTAAACCATTTTGTGTATGAACATGAGCTATGGGATGTACAACATTTATCCCAATGGTTATACAATAATTATTAAATGCTTGGGATGTAAATTCATCAGCATTATCATGATGAATGGTTTTAATTGTTTAATCAGGAAGTTGTGCTTTTAACTTTTTATTTGAGCAAGTAGTCTTGCAAATGCAAGGTTTTGACTTGATAATTAAACATACATATGACCATCTGCTGGATTCGCCAATCAGTACCATAAAATATCTAAATGGTCCACTTGGTGGGTTAATAGGTCTACAGATATCACCATGAATACGTTCCGAAAATGCAGGTGATTCAACCCCCATTTTAGTTGATGATGGTCTAATGATTAATTTTCCTTGAGAGTAAGCATCACAAGACAATTCATTAGACTGAAGAATCTTCAAGTTCTTTAATGGATGTCCATGTGAATTTTCAATAATTTTCCTCATCATTATTGACCCTGGATGACCCAATCGGTCATGACAAAAACTAAATACTTCTGGATTCATGAACTTCTGGTTCATTATTACATAAATTTCAATTACTCGTATATGAGTATAATATAATCCAAAAGAAAAAGCAGACAGTGTTTCTAATATACATTTTTCATGTGAAACAATAAATGTAATATAGAGACATTGTATATTATTTTTACGATCAGTTTCAACATGGTAACCTTTGTCACGTATATCTCTAAAACTCAATAAGTTTCTTTTCAACTTGCAAGAGAACAAAACATTATTAATTGTAAATTTTGTTCTTCTAGGCAATATAAAATTTTCTTTTCCAAAACCTCCAATCATGTTTGCAGAACCTGATATAGTATTGACATTTGCTTCAAGTATTATCAATCTAGAAAAGTATTTTCTATTTTTGAGTATGATGTTCGTTGTTGCACTATCTGCTAAGGATAAATTTTCATGATTCGTCTTTGAGTCACCCAATTAATGAAAATTGTCCATATCTCTTCATTAAACAAAAATAATTATAATAAGAAAAACATAACTCATAATATAAAAATTCAAAGTTAAAAAAACAAAAAAATAGAAAAATAACCTTAGTTATATATTCTCAAAATCAAAAGAGACATTTGTTATTCCATCAATTATGACAATCTTCTTTTCGGGAGATACAAATGAGTCTGTCACATCCCAATTTTCATATTGGATGGGTTGAATATATCATTATCTCATAAACAATATTTGCTTTTATATTTTTCGTTGATCATTCAGGGAAGTTTAATATATCTCAACAAAGTGTTTGGACGTACAATAGGTACGTGATTAATGATTAGTCATTTCACTTTGGAAGCATTTATGTCCATCATCTCTTGAACTCTTATTTTGAGGAGTTTTTCCTTTATAACTATCATTTTGTGTGGTTCTCTTGACATTTCGGTGATTATAATGACCACTACGATTGTTAAAATTCATAACATTCACTTCAGAGAATAGCATTGCTCCAGTTTGCCAAGATTTATGAGTTCATAATATTTTTAAACCAACTCTTTCGATATTGCTATTGCAGAAGCATATTCGAGACATAACCAAGAATCTTTTTCATTATTGTCAAGAGATGTGAATTCTAATTGTGTAAGGATTTTTAAAGTAATATTTCACAAAACAAACATTGTATTGATATTAGAAATTTAATATATACCAAACATGCAAAATAACATCTAATTTATTATTAAAAAAATGACATATCTATAGGACCTACCTTCGACAGGAGAAATGGCAGAGCTTCATGCTGATAACATGTTGTAAAATTGAGAGGCAAAATCGGGCACCGAAAACTTTATCAAATCATATAATAATAATAATAATACTAATACTAATACTAATAATAATAATAATAATAATAATAATAATAATAATAATAATAATAATAATATAATGTAAATTGGAATTTAAGATAATATATATAATATAAACTAAATAAAGAAAAGAAAAGGTGGAAAATGAGATGAAAAGAAATGATATTTGATCCAATTTCTCAAGATAAGTTTTTCTAGCTCTTTGTTAGCGTCGAAACAGTATTTTTAATATTCTTCTTTTGTGTGACACCCCAAAACCCCATTGAACCTTTAATTTGCGTTTTGGAGTAACTTAATGGAAATTAGGTTAACCGGGCCTTGAAGTTTCTTATTCTAGCGTAAGTTTTGCAAACTTCAAAGAATATGTATGGATTTAACCAGGTACATGTTAAGTTGGGTAATTTAATTAAGTTGAAGGGAATTTTGTGGTTTTGTCTAAGATGAAGGGTATTTTGGTAAAATACATTGAATTAGGATTTGGAGAGAGGCCTCCTTTTTGTCTTTTATGCACTTTAATCGAGGCACTCCAACCCATCTCCACCTTCATCTTCTTCCTCACGATACACACGCACCCTTGCCGCCGGAGGACCTTCACGCCGCAAGTTGCCGTCGCCGGATTGTCGCCAGCCGCCTTGCGCCGCACGCCTCCAAGCCGTCGCGAGTCGCTTCCTCACTAGTCGCCTGTTGCCGCTGCAGCCGCCGCCTCGCCAGCCACAGATCCGTGCACGGTAGCCGCCGCGACGCCACACCAGAGCTCTGCCGCTCGCTCCAGCCGTCGGATCGATCATGGATCAGAGAAATCTGCCGCTGCAACTCCTCCCCTTTTCGCCGCCAGACACATCGCCGAACGTCAGACACACCCTCGTGTCTGTCTCGAACCGTCGGAAGAAGAGCTGCACGTCTGAGCGAGCCGCCGGAAAAGCTGCTTCGTGCCTATAGCTGAGTCGCCGGTGAAGACCATGCTGAAGACGCGTCTTGTGGGTTTGTCGCCACGCATTCCTGAGGTCGGTTTACCATCTTTCAATCTGGTTTTCAAGGTGAGAAAACCAGTTATGCGTAGATCAGCGTGTGGGCTTCCCAAAACTCGCCCCTTTCGTCGCCGCTGCCGGTTCTGCGAGTAGTCTGTGCTTCAAACTGCTGCAACCTTAGTCGGATCGTTGCGTGATGGCTAAATTTAATTCTAAATTGTGGTTTGATTTAAAGGTTGTTGTTAAGTTTGAATTCTGTTTGTTTAAGGTTGTCTTAGGACTTTATCAAGGTTTGAAGGAAGGGCGACGAAATCTAACCAAGGTCAACGTCGTCTCGATTTGGGCGGAGGTTTGGGTTAGGACACGTAGCAAGGATTCAAGGATTTAGTAGTTGAGCAAGGCTAAGGTAAGGGAACTCAATTCAACTTTAAAATTCAGAATCTAAGGGCTTTGGTCGAAAATGCCATGATTGGTTTGGAAAGTCCTTCATAAATGCCATGATATGTTTGAAAAATCCTTTGTTAATGCCATGATATGTTGAGAGGTCTGTTTTAAATGCCATGATCCGTCTTACTGTATATTTATCTCAAAGGCCATGAGTGTCATGATATTGTTGTTTTTGGATTGTATTTTTTGTTTATTTCAATTATGCCATGAAAAGTTGCATCATCATGTATCGTTTGTTTTGGGACCACGCGTAGGTATGTTTTGTTTTAAGAAAAATAACGCTTGGAGAAGGTACATGGTGAAATCTTCCTGATAATTTTCATTATATAAGTTATGTATGAGTTAGAGTCGACTCGAACTAGAGGCCATGATTCGGGAGAATTTAATCGTCTACTGAAGGTCGAAGAGAAATTTTATAAAAATGAAAATGCTTACGAAGGCCCTGGCGGTTAAACTCCCGATATATATATATATATATATGTACACGTATTCGATGCTATGTAAGTCACGAAAGACTTAGAGTCGACCTAATCTAAGAGGCCATGGATCAGGAAGTCTTAATTTCCCACTGATAGCCGAAGAGAAAAGCCAAGAAATATGTTTTATTACGTGTGGGTCTCACTTAAAGCCATGGTTTATTTTGACAGCTTGTTTTCCAACCCTGACAATGGGGACACTTACTGAGTATTATGAATACTCACCCCTTCTTTTAAAAAAAAAATGTTTTCAGGTAAAGCAAGAACTTACAGGGCGAATGACGGGAATGCGCTACGAAGGCCATGGGAATAGAAGTCATGTCTACCACATGTTTTAAACTTTATTTCATGTTCTAAGTTCGTTCTTATTTAAAATTCTTTTGTCAAGTGTTGAACTTCAATTGAGTAGAGGCCAAATTTCAGTTTTCCTTATTTTAGTTCAAGTGAACCTTATTTTAAATGATCGTTTTCCTTGGGATCCCAAATAAGAAAGTATGTCGTTCTTTGTTTCACTTCTTAACTTTTTGTTTTTGGCCTCAAATGAATGCATGGTTAGTAACGAGTCTGAAAAAGTAGGGTCGTTACAGTTGGTATCAGAGACCAAGTTTATTGGTTTTGTAGACTTGCTTACATCGTAAGCGTTAGGAATCCCAGTCATCGTCAGGTATGCCTTTCAAATAAGGTTTCATTTTATTCATGAAAAGAAAATTGTATACATTTATATGTAAAACCATATGTATATGAGATACGAGCTTAATGTACTTCTGAGCTAAGAAAGAATGTGAATGCATGAGTTGTACTCTTGTTTATAGAAAGATAATGCTTATATGTGAAACTATACCTATATGATATGACCATTTACCATGATGTCTTCTAAGTTGAGGAAAAATGAATGTGTGATCCCTATTATTGGTGATAGAAAAGAAAATGCAAGAGTTAAGAATGTCCATGCTTAAAAGGGGGGTTATTGACATACAGCACATGTTGTGCATTATTGAAAAGATTCAGTTTAGACTAAGGAGGGAAGAGTAAGTCTTAAGGGACTAAAGTCGTTTAAAAGGTTACTAAGCAACTAAGTTCCTTAAGTACAACTCTGAAAGATAAATGTTATGATTACTCTCGAAAAGTTCAAGGTTTGAATATGTTTGGTAAAATGTTTTGATCTTTTTTGTGTCGGGCCAAATGGTTGGAAAGGTCATGGGGTGTAGTATACATGCCACTTTGGGGTGCCCGACTTCGCTAGTCTTAAGGAAAGTTTCTTCACCATCAATCGAGTGCTTAAACATAAGATCTAAAAAGTTGAAAGGGTGAAGAGAAAATGAGCTTTGAAGGGCTACGGTTTGTTTTAAAAAAGAGTCACGAAATATTGAAGCTCATGTTTTTTTTGAATGAAACTTTTAAGAGAGAAGATGTGCATGATCACTATGTCATGCCAAAGGAATATGAAAACATAAAGATAAACTATAGGACGTGTTATGAGGAACTCTCCTTAAAAGATCCATCCTAGTTGATGCAAAACACAGAAGGTCGTAGTAGTTTGAAAACGGTCTTGAACGTAAATGGAGGATGAGTCACTAGTTATGAAGTGGGAGTTAATTTCTCAAGGTGCTTCGAAATACTTGGATCTTGTTCATCCCAAGTATTATAAGTGGAGATAACTAGAATGTGACTGAGGATAGGTGTGCTATGGAACTTTAGAAGTAGCACCATAGGATTAATGGCCTTAACAAATTAGGCATGGTGCAGAATGTCAAGGATGATACCATAAGCTTAATGATCTTAATAAAGACAAGTATGAAGAGGAAAAGTAAAGAGTTAGATTTTTAACTTGAGAAAATAAGAAAGTTGACTGTTTGGACGTCGGATACTTGTGCACAATTTGACATTCGCATGGTCATTTGTGTATTTAAGCTTTTGCAATTTGTATAAGGAACTTCACTACTAATTCAAACTTTATGTTTGTTATATAAGTTGGGAGAAATTGCGTAACACTTCAGCTTTGAAATTCCTTTTTGGCTTAAGTTTTCTTTTGCTCGAGCAGAGGGTTAAACAGAGATGATTGGATTTTAGAGGAAAGTTTTGGTAAGTTTCGTCCTTATCACGTAGGAGTCCAGCTGAGGAACCATTTAATTTTGAAATTCATACATTTATAGTGGTCAAAGACCATTGGAATGAAACTGGAAGATTTACTCAATAAAGGATAGGTTGTTGGTCTCTTAAGCGAAGTTTTAGAAGCTTTGGTTGTAGAACCAAATTAGTACAAGAAACTGAAAAGGTTCTCAATTTGAATGAAAGAGAGAAGATCAAGTACGAGAAAAGTTTGATCTTTCGAGACTACCATTAGCACAAAAAAAAAAATATATAAACTTGAACATGAAGTTAAGGTAGAAAGCATCAGTTATTTATAAAACCCTTTACAGGAAGATTCAACATCAGTTATTTCTAAAACCCTTTACAGGATGATTCAACAGAGTCAAAAAAGCTCAAGGTGTAAGTACAGGGTCTTGAGAGAAGAGTTCATTTTAGCTTATCGCCCTAAAGAGTACTAATATTGATCGTAAAGGAGAATGGTGTGTCTATGTGTTTGTGCATAGATTACAGAGAACTGAAGAAAGTCGCTGCTAAGAATAAATCTCTTTTTCCTCGTTTGGGCGATCTCTTCAACAAACGAAACGAAGTGACATTGTACTCTAAAAATAATTTGAGGTCTGGCTATTGCCAGTCAGGAATCAGAAATCGTTACATCCCAAAACAACTTCCAGTTTGCGTTATGGACATTACGAGTGTACAGTGATGTTGTTGGGTTTGCTAACGAGCCCACAATGTTTATGGACTAAGGGTTTGAGTACTCAAGGGAAATCTTGGGTACTTTGGTGCTTGTGTTGTTTGGCGATAGCTTGGCGTATTCTGAGTTTGATGAGGAGCATAAAGAACAACTTAGAGGGTTTGTAAATTGTTGAGGATAAATGAGTTGTGTATAGGTTCTTTAAAAATGAATCTTGACTTAGACAAGTGTCCTTCCTAGGATTTGTAATGTCAAGGGCAGGAGTCGTTGTGAGCCCTGCGAAGGTGAAAGTAGTGACACAATGACTTCGTCCAACCACTGTCACTGAAATAAGAAGCTTTCTAGGTATGGTAGGTCACTTTTGGGTAATTGTTCAGAAACGTTGGAAATTGAACTTATCCAAGGTTAATAAAAGTAAGGAGAGTAATTAGCGTGATGTTTCATAATTGGTTAAGCACCAGAGCAAAGTAAATCAAAAAGGTCTTATCGCACTCTTTATGTTTTCTTTTTGGAGTTGAGATCGTAACATAATTGCTAGACTATCTTGTCTCTTAAGCTTTATTGTTTGAACTTGCTAAAGAAGCTTAGCTTTGCTTTTGTTTTGGTTTGTTTAACATTTCTGCATATTGTGAATTTTTGAATCCTAGGTAGTCTTGAGCTGAAGTTTGGAGGCATGATTATTTGGTTATCTGACTTTAGAAGTGCAACCTTGCGTAAACAGGTACCTTGAAAATTTTGGCATTGTTGTGGTTATGCCGTTATGCTGCCGAAATTTTTAGAGCATTTGGGTAGTAATATTGGTAAAGTTTTTATAGAACGATTTATGCATCGCGACAATCGAAAGAGACCTAGGTTTGAGTTACTCCTATCATGACTTTAAACTTGCAGCGATGTATTGATGGTCGATAGAAAGACCCAAAGTTAAGTAAATGCATGACTAAGGTTCGTTATAAAAGATATTTCTCTGTCAGCGGCTAATTACTCATTGTACCAGGTGAAAGCTATGAGGCAAAGGTCTTCTTTTTTTGTTACAACCTTTCGTGTTTTAATTTGAGCGAGAGGCCACCACTACAACGTTCTTTAGAAGGCTACTAGGACAATGAAAGTTCGCTTGCCAATTTAGAGAATTCTGAACCACCAAACAAGGTCGCTAAAGCTCTACCCTTAATGAGTCACATCTCTAGAAAAGTGAGAAGGCGATTGAGTCGATGGTCAGAAGAAACGATTGAGTCATGCCTTAATAGAAATGCTAGCAACTTGTACAGTAGACTTTGATCGGAATTTTTAGTTTTGATCACAGAAGGAAGCCAAGTCCATGCCTTGCATGGTCACTTGAAAATCTAGAGTGAATTTACTTTATGGCTTATAGGTTGACATTGTTGCCATATCCTTGTAGCTCATATTGTATTTCATACCTCTACATTGAGAAAGTATGTGTCAAACTCACCTCAGGTGTTTGATTTCAAGCCCTTGAATGAGCACTCGAGTTACGTGTAGCGACCTGAATTGAATGGTTAAATGTGATCCCTACCTTATGTGTAGTAATAAAATTGACTGAATTAGAGAAGACGTAAAAGTTTAGCTAAGTAAGTAAGCTGGACTTTCAGAACTAACTCCAAACTAAGGGTAATTTCGGGCATATAACTCAAGTCAGGAACATTAGTAATTTAAGGCCCTATAGAATGAGTCAGTTGAGCTGAAATTGACATCAACTATAGGTATAGGATCTTTCGTAATCAAGAAACCAAGTTTAGTCAGGGTTTTATGGCTAAATCCTTGAACAGAATGAGCTACCTGGGTGCAGGAGGAAGGGGTGTGGGTTAAGTACCCACAACCAAATTTAGGATTTGAAACTTTCGAGGACGAAAGTTCTTAAGGAGGGAAGATTGTGACGCCCCAAAATCCCATTTAACCTTTAGTTTGCGTTTTGGAATAACTTAATGGAAATTAGGTTAACCGGGCCTTGAAGTTTCTTATTCTAGCGTAAGTTTTGCAAACTTAAAAGAATATATATGGATTTAACCAGGTACATGTTAAGTTGGGTTATTTAATTAAGTTGAAGGGAATTTTGTGGTTTTGTCTAAGATGAAGGGTATTTTGGTAAAAGACATTGAATTAGAGTTTCGAGAGAGGTCCCCTTTTTGTCTTTTATGCACGTTAATCGAGGCACTCCAACCATCTCCTCCTTCATCTTCTTCCTCACGATACACACGCACCCTTGCCGCCGGAGGACCTTCACGCCGCAAGTTGCCGTCGCCGGATTGTCGCCAGCCGCCTTGTGCCGCACGCCTCCAAGCCGCCGCGAGTCGCTTCCTCACCCGTCGCCTGTTGCCGCTGCAGCCGCCGCTTCTCTAGCCACAGATCCATGCACGGTAGCCGCCACGACGCCACACCAGAGCTCCACCGCTCGCTCCAATCGTCGGATCGATCATGGAACAGAGAAATCTGCCGCTGCAACTCCTTCCCTTTCCGCCGCCGCAGGACACGCCGCGAACGCCGGACACACACCTCGTGTATCGCATCCGAACCGTCGGAAGGAGAGCGCACGTCTGAGCGAGCCGCCGGAAAAGCTGCTTCGTGCCTGTAGTTGAGTCGCTGGTGAAGACCAAGCCGAAGACGCGTCTTGTGGATTTGCCGCTGTGCATTCCTGAGGTCGATTTACCATCTTTCAATCTGGTCTTCAAGGTGAGCAAACCGGTTCTGTGTAGATCAGCGTGTGGGCTTCCCAAAACTCGCCCCTTTCGTCGCCGCCGTCGGTTCTGCGAGTAGTCTGTGCTTCAAACTGCTGCAACCTTAGTCGGATCGTTGCGTGATGGCTAAATTTAATTCTAAATTGTGGTTTGATTTAAAGGTTGTTGTTAAGTTTGAATTCTGTTTGTTTAAGGTTGTCTTAGCACTTTATCAAGGTTTGAAGGAAGGGCGACAAAATCTAACCAAGGTCAACGTCGTCTCGATTTGGGCGGAGGTTTGGGTCAGGACACGTAGTAAGGATTCAAGGATTTAGTAGTTGAGCAAGGCTAAGGTAAGGGAACTCACTTCAACTTTAAAATTAAGAATCTAAGGGCTTTGGTCGAAAATGCCATGATTGGTTTGGAAAGTCCTTCATAAATGCCATGATATGTTTCAAAAATCCTTTGTTAATGCCATGATATGTTGAGAGGTCTGTTTTAAATGCCATGATCCGTCTTACTGTATATTTATCTCAAAGGCCATGAGTGTCATGATATTGTTGTTTTTGGATTGTATTTTTTTTTTTTGATTTCAATTATGCCATGAAAAGTTGCATCATCATGTATCGTTTGTTTTGGGACCACGCCTAGGTATGTTTTGTTTTAAGAAAAATAACGTTTGTGAAGGCTGTGGAGAAATCTTCCTGATAATTTTCATTATATAAGTTATGTATGAGTTAGAGTCGACTCGAACTAGAGGCCATGATTCGGGAGAATTTAATCGTCCACTGAAGGTCGAAGAGAAATTTTATAAAAATGAAAATGCTTACGAAGGCCGTGGCGGTTAAACTCCCGATATATATATATATATATATATATATATATGTACACGTATTCGATGCTATGTAAGTCACGAAAGACTTAGAGTCGACCTAATCTAAGAGGCCATGGATCAGGAACTCTTAATTTCCCACTGATAGCCGAAGAGAAAAGCCAAGAAATATGTTTTATTACGTGTGGGTCTCACTTAAAGCCATGGTTTATTTTGACAGCTTGTTTTCCAACCCTGACAGTGGGGACACTTACTGAGTATTATGAATACTCACCCCTTCTTTTTAAAAAAAAAAAATTTTCAGGTAAAGCAAGAACTTACAGGGCGAATGACGGGAATGCGCTGTGAAGGCCATGGGAATAGAAGTCATGTCTTCCACATGTTTTAAACTTTGTTTCATGTTCTAAGTTCGTTCTTATTTAAAATTCTTTTGTCAAGTGTTGAACTTCAATTGAACAGAGGCCAAATTTGAGTTTTCCTTTTTTTAGTTCAAGTGAACCTTATTTTAAATGATCGTTTTCCTTGGGATCCCAAATAAGAAAGTATGTCGTTCTTTGTTCCTTCTTAACTTTTTGTTTTTGGCCTCAAATGAATGCATGGTTAGTAACGACTCTAGGAAAAGAGTCTGAAAAAGTAGGGTCGTTACATTTTCGATCTGGTTTTCATTCTCTATATTTTCTTTCGCTCTGGCTCCTTATTTTCTTCCTTGCTTAGAACTACTTTCCTTTCCCTTTATAGTAGTGGCAAATCCAGAATTTTTTTTGAGGGGACTTCACTTTTAAATCAATAGTTAATATAAAACTTTATGTTAAGGGTTTAAATTCATGTAAAGATAATTTTGAATATATTATAGACAAATCTAGAACTTTATATTGAGGGGGAAAAACTGTATACAAATAATTTTGATCGTATTAATATATATTGATATTAATTTATATTTTTTTTATTAACTTTTTATAGGGTAAAATCAATTAAAATATCTATATTTTTTACATTAGTTGGTTGAATATAAAGTATAATGTTTTTTACAAAAAAAAAATGCAACTTGAAATAATAAGTAGATTTTTAAAAAAATATATTTTATAGTTGAAATTATGTATATTGAATCAAATAAAATCATAATATTTGTATCAATTAAAACTCTAAAATTTCATTAATGAATCGATTTAGACATTTTTAGTAAATTCGTAACTATATACGCTTAATTCTATTTAAAATGAACTCAAGATTTCACTATTCCATTCTTCTACAAAAGTCCAACAAAGTAACAAAAAAATTATCATGTAACTTTTCGTAGATAAATAAAACAAAATAGAGAAAAAAGAGTATAATGAAAAATTGTCCATATTAGTCTAATTCCCCGCTACTTAGTACCTAGGGGTGTTCGTCAGTCGGTTGGGGTCGATTTTGGGCCTTAACCGACCCCGAAAAACGATCGTTCCATTTTCATTCAAAGGAAATCGAGATGTTGTATCGTTGGGGCAAAAACCAACTGACCGATGGTCAGTCGATTTGGTCATTTTTTTTGCCCAATAATTTTACTTATAACAAATGATATGTATTTTCTCCTTGTCCTAATTTCTCCTTATTTTTAGAAGCCTTCAATTTGCAAAACGAAATATATGCTATGGATTTACATGATAATCAAAATATTAATATTAATTACTAATATCTTTGATCCAAACTTCCAATAGAGTTTCACCTTTGAAGTTTATAAAGAGTACATAAGACAAGTCTCTAAGCTCGTGTATTGCAATAAAAGTTTCATTGCAAAATAACCTAAGTTCAAATTAAAATGAAAATCATCTAATCGATAGAGATAAATGTCAAGGTCGAAAAGTCTTCAATGTCTTTTTCTTCCTCCATGATTGCTCTGAATCCTACAAAATTGGTTAAGAGCAAAAAGTATTTTAGTAGAAAAGTAATACAAAAGATTTAATGCACAACTAAACTCATACCTTCTTCAATTGTTGCATTTTCTTCCAATTCATTGCAAAATTGCAAATCTATCAGATTAGAAATGAGCCATTTATGAGTCCATTAAGAGCCTCAACTATTTTTTGAGCCAATGAAGAACGAGAAGAGTTAACTATACGTCCTCCAATACTAAAAGTTGACTCAGATGCTACAGTTGATATTGGAATTTGAAGGGAAAAAAACAAGTCCTGCAGCGGAAGCGATTGCGAATCGCGCGCTCTTGATTTAGTTACACCGATTTAAATCAAGAACGTAAAGCACTAGATTAAGCATATAAACATAATGGACAACAAGAAATATTACCTTTGTAGAACCTTTCTTCAAGTGCTCCTCTCTCCCACGATCAAGATCTCAGCAACTCGAAAACGAACGGACGAAGATACGACCACTGGATCTTCTCCGTGTTCTCTAGGTGAGGGAGGAAGGTGGGTTCCCTTTAGGAGAGGTGAGGTGTTTTGTGAGAGATAGGTTTATGTTTTGGAACTTTTCCAACAACACAACAAAGGCTAAAATTCCTTGACATAGTTGCATCTCATGCAACCATATATAAAGCTAAATAGGATGGAAATGACCATCCTACCCCTCCTTTATTCTCTCTTTAGTATATGGTTTATGTATGAATCTAATTTACATTAAAACTATATATTATATCTATTATATCATATATAATGGATATAACACCTCATGTATGAAATTGAACACTTCAATTTCATTCCTAACTTTATACCCTCAATGTTACCATGTTGAGCCAACAGAGGGACCTAATGGACCTACAGTTCATGAGCTCCAATGATATGAGGTTAACTGATTAAACTCTTTGATCCAAATAATCAATATTCATTAACTACAAGTCACTCCACTATAGACTTGTAGCTGCACTCTCTTCATTGTAGATATTATTGTGTCCAGTGATATAGTCATTACCCATGAGTCGACCCTTCATAGGTTGTTCGTAATCACGACTGGGTCAAATTACCGTTTTACCCCTGTGATTAGCTCTTTGCTCCTTAAGCACCACTGATCCTCTAATGAACAACAAGTCTAAGGTCCTACCTTAGACTCATACCCTCATAGAGGGCGGGCCCCCGTTGTTCAAGACACGAGTCGCCTCTTGAGAACAACCTATCTAATTCCTTAGTGTAGGAATGAGTGAATTCCATCTTGCACAGTTAAGTTTTCAGCTACCTACGAGGTTGGATTTATAAAGGAAGACTGTAATTCTATAAAAACAAATAACCCTTTATTTAATTGATCAAAATTACACAAGTTTAGGGCATAAATCCCAACAATCTCCCACTTGACCTAAAGCTTGTGGAGTACAAAAACATTACAGTAATGCAAATACAATAAACTAGGGCATTTAAACCCCTTTGTACAAAATACTCTCACTTGCCCTAGTTAGGGAAGACTTGTAAACCTAGACCTTCTAGGTGACTCTAAAAAACTTTAGCCGTGAGAGCCTTTGTAAAAAGATCAGCAATTTTGTGCTCTGAGGCTATCTTCGTGACAGTCATGTCTCCTCTTTGCACGATCTCCCGGATGAGATGATATTTTCGCTCAATGTGCTTTCCCCTCTTGTGACTTCGGGGTTCCCTCGAATTTTCCATTGCACCATTATTATCGCAATACAGCGTAATAGGCAAAGTCATATTTGGAACGACTTCCAAATTTAGCATGAATTTCCTTAACCAAATGGCCTATTTAGCTGCTTCACAAGCTGCTACATATTCGGCCTCCATGGTGGAATCAGCGATGCATCCTTTCTTGACGCTTCACCATACTACAACTCCTCCGTTAAGAGTGAATAATGACCCTGATGTAGATTTCCGAGAATCTTTATCAGTCTGAAAGTCAGAATCCGTGTATCCTGTAAGGCAGATCCTTAGCCCCATACACAAGCATGTAGTTCCTTGTTCTTGAAAGATACTTAAGGATTGTTTTAACCGTTGTCCTCTGTTCAAGTCCTGGATTGGATTGATACCTACTGACCATTCCAACTGCAAAACAAATGTCCGGTCTTGTACACAACATGGAGTACATCAGCCTCCCAACAGCTGATGCATAAGGAATTTGTCTCATATCCTCAACTCCTTGAGGTGTCTTAGGACAATTGGATTCCATGTCTAAAAGACAACAAACTCTTTTTGGAATCTTGCATCTTAAACCTTGACAACACTTTATCTATATAAGATGCTTGAGACAAG
Organism: Trichosanthes cucumerina; assembly: GCA_036507285.1. Taxonomy (NCBI): domain Eukaryota; kingdom Viridiplantae; phylum Streptophyta; class Magnoliopsida; order Cucurbitales; family Cucurbitaceae; genus Trichosanthes; species Trichosanthes cucumerina. The sequence goes on from CM071838.1 coordinate 66,652,781, forward strand.
CCTAGTGTTTTATTCTTGTGGTTCCGGACAATCTGGTTCCCAAGAACAAACAGCGCATCACCCAAATCTTTCATTTGGAACTGCGTAGCTAGCCATTCCTTGATGTCAGTAAGATAACCTACATCATTCCCAATGAGTAGGATATCATCCACATAGAGAGTTAGGAATGCGATAGAACTATTGATGATTTTCTTGTAGACACAAGGTTCATCATCATTCTGATCAAAGCCATAAGATCTGATCGCCTTATCAAATCTTATATTCCAGGACCTAGAGGTTTGTTTGAGTCTATAAATTGACCTTTTAAGCCTGCAAACTTTTTGCTCTTGTCCTGGTTCAATGAACCCTTTGGGTTGGTTCATGTAAATGTTTTCCTCAAGATTGCTATTCAAAAAGGTTGTCTTGACATCCATTTGCCATACCTCATAATCATAATATGCGACAATGACAAAAAGGATACAGATAGACTTTACCATAGCAACAGGAGAAAAGGTCTCCTCATAGTCAACCCCTTCAACCTGGGTATAACCCTCTGCTACTAGTCTAGCTTTAAAGGTTTGCACCTTTCCATCTACACCACGCTTTCTCTTGTAGATCCACTTACAACCTATAGGTTTTACCCCATCAGGTTTATCTACAAGATCCCAAACAGAATTGAAGTACATAGACTCCATTTCTTGTTCTATGGCTATGACCCATTTGTCTTTGTCTTTGTCAACCATTGCTCGATTATAAGTCAATGGATCCTCACAGTTGTCATCTGGTATAACAGCTTAGGTTTCATCTAAACCCATGTAACGGTCAGGTTGTATCACAACCCTTCCACTACGTCGAGGCATACTCAACTCTTGAGATGGACTCTCTTGACTAGACAAAACAGTATCAACAACTCTTGTTGACGTACTAGTGTTCTTTGCAACCTTTGCTATTGTTTCGTCTAATTCACTCAACATAACTTTACTTTTTGGTTTGTGGTCCCTTATGTGGTCCTCCTCTAAGAAAATGGCATTTGTCGACACAAAAACCTTATCTTCCTTAGGATCATAGAATAAACCACCTCTTGTTTCTTTTGGGTATCCTACGAATAGGCATAACTTTGAACGTGAATCCAATTTCTTTGGATTTGTCACAAGCACATGTGCTGGACAACCCCAAATTATGAAATGACATAAACTACCTTTACGTCCTTTCCAGAGTTCATAAGGTGTTTCAAAAACACTTTTGGAGGGCACACTATTCAAAATGCATACTTTAGTCTCCACTGCGTAACCCCAAAAGGAACTAAGGAGATGAGCATAACTCATCATTGATCGAACCATGTCCAACAAGGTTCTATTTCTCCTTTTCGATACACCGCTTTCTTTGTGGTGTCTTGTCGAGTCGAGAGTTGGGATGTAATTCCATGTTCTATCATATAGTTCTGGAATTTAAATCCATGTACTCTCCACCTCGATCCGATCGAAGTGTTTTAATAGTTTTACCCAATTGATTTTCAACCTCAGTCTTGAATTCCTTGAACTTTTCAAGTGCTTCAGACTTGTGGTGCATTAGGTAAATATGCCCAAATCTAGAATAATCATTTATAAAAGAGATGAAATATTCATATCCTCCCCTGGCTTTAACATTCATCGGACCACAAAGGTCTGAATGTATAAGCTCTAGAGTATCTTTGGCTCTATAAACTTTTCCACTAAAAGGTCTTTTAGTCATTTTACCTTCTAGGCAGAATTCACATATAGGCAAAAAGTTTTATTCTAACTCGCTTAGAAGTCCGTTCTTTACCAATCTCTCAATCCTATTGAGATTAATGTGACCCAACCTAAGATGCCAAAGATGAGCATTTTCTTTAGGAGAAATTAGTTCGTGCATTTGCAATTTTGTATAATTCACTGTTAAAACTATTTTAACTGAATTAAACCGTTTGCAAATAATTCTCAAGAAGAGCAACACATAGTACAATACTTTTCCAATGAAATAAACATTTTATTCAATTGAAAAGAAAATGAAGTACAATGTTTGCTAAGGCAATAATCAGAAATAAGGTTTCTAATAAACCCTTAAGCTATATGTTATCAAATAACAACTTTTCTTTGTCAGACGATTGCTCTTTATTTGCTCATTTTCCTCTTCTTCTGTATCTTCTTAAGTTCAGAAGTCTGGTTGCAGTTCTTAGTTCCATAGGATGAATCCTTCTGAAAACTTTTGGAATGGGCAAACAAATTTTCCTCTCCATTATGTTGTCTTTTATCATCCATAAGAAACTGATAATTCTGCAGCTCATTTAGCAGAGAAGTCAGATCATACTCTATGTTGTTCATCGCTGCATTGCTACTGAATCGCAGAAAACTCTTCGAAGAGATTCTAGGATGAACAAAATCTGACATTTTTCATATATGACCGCTGCGTTTAATTTCGCTATGTTGAAGTGGGCAATCAGATTGAGAACATGTTCTCTCACTAACGTTCCTTCCTTCATGCGTATGTTATAAATGAATTTTTAGGGCTTCATGCCGAATTTGTTTGGATAGTTGTCTAGACAAATTTAGCACAAAATCCATGATCTCACGAGCTGAGACCTTGCCCTCCAGCCTCCTGGCTAAAACATCAGGTATGCTAGCCATGATATAGGCTTTTGCCTTTTCGTTGGCATTGATCCAGCGGTCATATGCATCCTCAACAGCTTGAGATGCGTTTTGAGAAGGAAATTGAGGACACTCCTCATTGAGAACGAACTTAAGATCATATGTAACCAAGATTATGTTGAGTTCATTCCTCCAAGTCATTATGTTCTCTCCGGTTAACTTTTTCGCACCCAATAAAGAAAATCATAGAGCTAGACATTTTTGCTAAAAATTTACAAACAAACTTGTATGAGTTTCTTGCTATAACTCTAATCCAATCATGTTTTAGCTAATTATCAAATGATTCCTAGGTCATTTATAATTTGCAATGATACTCCAAAGGTTTAGAATGTATGACACCGAAGTGTAATAAAAAACACTCCTCCTCTTGATCAAGACACTCTTGACCAAAACCTAATACAAGTATAACTCTTATTCCTATAGGTTTTAGTTACCATTTTTTTTTCGGTCAGGATACATACACAACTTATGTACCCCGTGAGTGTAACCCTCTTTCTTTAGATCCCAGAGTCTCCATCCAATAAAATCCGCCGAATGGAGGACTAGATTGAAAAATAGTCTAAGAAAATCTTTATCCCTTTCGGGTGTCTACTGTGTTCGATCCCCTATGATCAAGCCCTCCGAAGGGATTGTCTGGTCAGGCCAAACTAGCAGGCTGACCATAGTGGTCTAACGGTGTAAACCGACAAAAGAAACCGTACGTTTTGTTTTCACTAAACCTGCTCCCACTCACTATACGTACCCTCTCAATTCACCTTGATATTTACTCATACAAACACCATTCAAAGGGGGACGCTCCCGTTTGCGCCACGAGGCCAAGTATGAGTCTCACGGTGTGAACTTCCCGAAGATAGCATAGGTGGGAAAATATGTATCTCATACACTTTTCCTCCCACTGAATACTTTCAAGTTATAGGAATCTTACTTAGGCTAAAACCCGACTAATGGTTTTACCTGAATTTATCAATATAACTCTTATATCGAAAATTAATATAACTCTTATATTGATTTTATCCTAAGTTTGTTAATATAACTCCTTATATTAAAACTAGGATTTCTAGTTTATTAACTCCTTAATAAACCCGTTGACGCTACTGTAATTTATAAACTCTCTGATTAAATTTCACTCCCAGTCGCCTCCTGTAAAGGGTGTTCCGCTTCCGCTCACCTTAAAATACCCCCTAATTTGATGTAACTTTCCTTAGACAGAGTTCCTCTTTTAATCATAGCATATAAATTACTTGGTTCCTAATTCTAATCTAATTAGAACTAGATAACCTAAGGTCTATTATTTCCAAGTTCTAAACATTTTAAAACTAATAATTAACCTTAGGTGACATGCATACTATGTTATAGTGCTTGATCATTCATCACATGAATAATAAGACATTCATAGCCTAATCATCTCATGATATATAATGCATGTCAATGTTGTCCATAAATTAATATAACAACTTTATATTAATTAATCATGCAAACTATATAATATAACTCTTTATATGATGCATGAAAATGCTTAACCTAAGGTGGGATTTCTAAAATAAAAGCATACATTATGCATGGCAATAATTACACAACAATTGCATAATTTAAATAGCAAAATTAGACCAATTTTGGCACCCTAAATTCAATTTTAATGAATATAATCTAATTATATTAATTAAAATTAAATAAATTATATATATTAAATATAAAACGTTTTTATAATTAATATATATAATAAAAATCGAAATCTGCCCATTGCTCCTTCGCGTGAAACGCCTGTGGCGTTGCAACGCTGCAGTTTATCCTCATCTAACAATTGAAACGCGCCTCTCGTCTAGCGTTTCGCAACGATGTCGCCTTCTACAGTCGCGCGCCTGCCGCAGTGGCATTGCAATGCCAATGAACAGCGTTGCAACGCCATTCACAGAACAACAACAATCTCCATTGTTTTTGGCTCGTTTTTTCTCCGTTCTTCTTGGCAACCACCTTGCCTCAATCGACACAGACTTACAAACTCGATTTACATAATAAAATGCCCAAAACAATAGGCCCTTACATTGAACAATTCAACGAAATTATGTAAATCTAAGTGCCAAAATCGAAAACATCTAATTTGCAACACTGTTCATACATCTCATGCAAAAACAGTACATCCCACCTCGTTCTTGAAAAAAATCCAGAACGTAAATTAAGAACGCAATTGGGCTCTGATACCAATTGAAAGGAAAAAACGAGTCCCGCAGTGGAAGAGATTGCGAATCGCGCGCTCTTGATTTAGTTACAACGATTTAATTCAAGAACACAAAGCACTAGATTAAGCATATAAACATAATGGACAGCAAGAAACGTTACCTTTGTAGAACCTTTCTTCAAGTGCTCCTCTCTCCCACGATCAAGATCTCAGCAACTCGAACACGAACGGACGAAGACACGACCACTGGATCTTCTCCATTGTTCTCTAGGTGAGGGAGGAAGGTGGGTTCCCTTTAGGAAAGGTGAGGTGTTTTGTGAGAGATAGGTTTAAGTTTTGGAACTCTTCCAACAACACAACAAAGGTTAAAATTCCTTGACATAGTTGCATCTCATGCAACAATATATATAGGGAAATAGGATGGAAATGACCATTCTAACCCTCCTTTATTCTCTCTTTAGTATATAGTTTATATATGAATCTAATTCACATTAAAACTATATATTATATCTATTATATCATATATAATAGATATAACACCTCATGTATGAAATTGAACACTTCAATTTCATTCCTAACTTTATACCCTCAATGTTACCATGTTGAGCCAATGGAGGGACCTAATGGACCTACAGTTCATGAGCTCCAATGATATGAGATTAACTAATCAAACTCTTTGATCCAGTTAATCAATATTCATTAACTACAAGTCACTCCACTATAGACTTGTAGTGCACTCTCCTCACTCAGTAGATATTATTGTGTCCACTTTGATATGCATCATTACCCATGAGTCGACCCTTCACAGGTTGTTCATAATCACGGCTGGGTCAAATTATTGTTTTACCCCTATGATTAGCTCTTTGGTCCTTAAGCACCACTTATCCTCTAATGATCAACAAGTCTAAGGTCCTACCTTAGACTCATACCCTCATAGAGGGCAGGGCCCCGTTCTTCAAGACTTGGAGTCAGTTCTTAAGGGAACAACCTATCTAATTCCTTAGTGTAGGAATGAGTGAATTCCATCTTGCACGCTTTAAGTTCCCACTACCTACGAGGTTCCATCACCCGAGAAGGTAAGCTTATTGAGTCGACTCATGTGCCACTCTCACCCATACTAGTCTAAGGACAAACCCCCATAAGCAGGAGTTCTTTACTTGCGCAAGATTCAGGTCGAGTCACTAATGACCATCTATAAATTACTAGTCTTATCATGTTAACGGTGTTACACTGGTTAGACTAATAATTTGCAATCCGGTCTTGTATGAACTCTTCATACACGATGCCCCCACTCGCATGTCAACTACATGAATGAGTTGGATTACCTCATTTGTACTAATTACAAAATGGGTCGCATCCATGGTTTTTCCAGAATGAGGTTTCCAACCTTATTCTTATACCATAGACCATTTTGGTTATATTCTTGAACACAATCCAAATAGTGTCTGCTACACTGATGTTCAAGATATATGTTAAAAGCTTGGAGCTTAGTTTATTGGATTTATAAAGCAAGACTGTAATTCTATCAAAACAAATAATCTTTTATTTAATTGATCAAAATTACACAAGTTTAGGGCATAAATCCCAACAGAATTGCCAAAATAGTTTTACTTATTGCACTAAGAACCTCAAATCGATAACCATTTTGCTCCCCCAAGCTAGTATATCAAAACTACTTTCATCTTTCACCTTAACAAGAGTTTCTAGCCGATACACATCAATCTCTGACTCTTTGTCAAAAACAGTAGTCTCTACATTTTCAAAAATGAACGTGCAAATCCATATTTATCACTCACATTAACATTCATTGATTCCATATTTTGAACTTTATCCAAATTCATACTAGTGGCACTACCAATGCCACTCCCACTGGAAGAAGATGGACTATATGCATGGAAAAGGCGGCTCAAAAGATGTTCAACTTAATCAGTCATTTTTTTAGCCTCAATTGGATCTAACAAATTGTTGAAACAAAATGACAAAAACTTCAATATACCGTGGATCTAACACAACAACAACACATAACAACAAATTAGTCTTCTCATTATTCCCCCAATACTTATCAAATTTAGTCTTCATGCTCTTAGCCACATTATAAAGAATTTGATTTGCTCAGAATTCTTTTATATGCAATTTTGAACAATGCTAATTTGGTGGAAGATCCTATCAGATGTGGTATAAAGAGATCTTTAAATTTTTAAAGTGATATCATAAAACACTTCCAAGAACCTAAGCAACACTCTTGCATTTTCCCAATCCTCTTTAGTAGGTCGTTCTTCATTTGCATAAGCAAGTTCTTCATCCTCTAATATGTCAAAAGCTCTTTCAAATTTCGTAGCCGCCCGCAAGCATAAGATAGGTAGAATTCCATCTAGTTGCAATATCAAGACACACTAAACTCTTACAAGAGATCTTTTCACTTTCAATACACCTCATAAACATTTTAGAGCGTGCAAGAGAAGATCTCACAAATCTCACAACATTCTGAATCCTGCTAATACATTTATAATGATCCTTGAAAGCATCGCATACAATCAGATTTAATATGTAGCCACAACATCTAACATGCAAAAATTCACCACTCAACAATAACCCACTACCAAATCTCCTAATAAAAAAGCAACAACAGTATCATTCGAACTTGCATTATCAACAGTCAAAGTGATAACATTATCAATACCTCAATCCTTTAAATTCCTTTAATTGGTCCTATCAATAGCTTCTCCCTTATGATTCTCAATGGTAGAAAAACTAAGAATCCTCTTTTGTAAATTCCAATTAGAATCAATGAAATGTGTTGTTAATACCATATAATTCAAATTTTGTCCAGAAGTCCAACAATCTAAAGTGAGAGAAACCCTACATAGCTTTGTCTTAAACATGTTTCTCAAACGCATTTTCTCACTAATGAAAGTGTCTAGATTAAGAAAGCGGAAGCAATTTTGGATCTTGAACACTCTAAGTTGATCAATTTTGTAAAATAAAAAACATGCTCAAAGCTGGAAAAACAGAGGGATAGAAAACTCAACTTTGAAGATCAAATTCTCTTCACCCGGTTGATGGTTTTCAGCACGAACACTTCGTGGACAACCGTTAGAGTCTTCCCTACTACCCTCAGACCTTAGAACGGATTGTGGGATCCTTGGTTGAGAAAATTTGGAAGAAAAGACCTCAAAGGTCACTAATTCGGGAATATTGAATTTTCTGTGTAATTCTCTTAAAACACCTCAAATCACCATTATATAAAGCTTCAAAAAGCTTCAATGGAGTGACAACTCAAGGGTGATGAGGATGCTTTGAGATGGAGGTGGCCAATTTTGGTGAATTTTGAAGATGAGTAAGATTGGGCAAGTTGGCAAGTTGTTTTTCATGAAAATCATGAAAATCCCTCATTTTACATTTAATTTTAATTCAAAAATTAATATTAAATTGATTTTTAATTAAAATTAATATAATTAATTAAATAATTCAAAATTAATTTAATTAATTAATTTTTTAATTTAATTTAATATCAAATATTAAATTAAATAAATTGCCCGATCTCGATCGATTTTTTGAACATGAATCCTTATTCATGCTATAAACCGATCCCAATATTTAAATCATATTTAAATATATCCACCTCTTATTAATCATAGTTTAATTCATAATTAAGCTATGATTCATTAAATATATCACATATAAATAACGCTTTCTCCCAAACTTGAATTTGAACAATTCAAATTCTTTTCTCTCAAAAAAGTTATAAGGCTAAGTCCGAGCTAGTAAGGAGGACCTAATGGACCTACAGATCATGAGCTCCAACGATACGAGATTAACTCTACCAAACTCTTTAGCCTAGCTAATCAACATTCGTTAACCACCGGGACACTCCACTAAAGCCCAGTGGTTGCACTCTCCTCACTGTAGATATATTTATGTCCACTCGATATAACCATGATTAGTAAGTCGATCCTTCACAGGTCATTCGTAATTACAGCTGGGTCAAAATTACCGTTTTACCCCTGTAATTACCTCTTGTTCCTTAAGTTCCACTGATCCTCTAATGAACAATTGGTTTGTGGTCCAACCAAAGAAACCAAATCCCTCTCGCCAATGAGAGGATGGGCCCATTGTTCAAGACACGGAGTCGATGCCAAAGGGAACAACCTTTCTACTAATCCCTAAAGCGGGTAGGAATGAATTCCATCTTGCCGAACTATGTTCCCAGCTATCTACCCGATTTTATCCCTGAAATGGCAAGCTTATTGAGTCGGCAGTCTCGAGCCACTCTCACCCGTGCAAATCTAAGGATAATTCGAATAAACAGGAGTCCATAGAACGCTCAGGATTAAGATCGAGTTACCTAGGCCATCGGATGAATATAGTCAGTTAAGACAGTAAACGGAGTTATAAAGTCTAAATGACTATTGCGCGGTCCAGTCTTATGCAAACTCATTGCATAGGGCGCCCCCACTCACATGTCTCCACATGAACGATTAAGGATCACATCGTTTGTTCTCTACAAAGTGGGCCGCGCCCATAGTGTCTCCAGGATAAGGCACCCCAACCTTATCCTTATACTATAGACTGTTTTGGCTATAACTTGAACTTGATCCACTTTTAGGTCACACATAAAGTTCAAGTATTCATCCTATAGCCATGGGTTCTTTATTGGATTAAGGTTACACAATACACAAAAATCAATAACACCTTTACTGAATAAATTTCAATAACAACTTTATTGTAATATAGAATGTACATTCAGTTTACAAAACCACGAGTTTTAGGACATAAAACCCAACAATCTCCCACTTGGACTAAAACGTCTATGGGGTAAAACATGCTGAGCAAAAGAAACTGCCCTACTGTACAACCCGTAGTCCTAGACTCTCTAGGTGTCCCTCAAACACTTTACCCGTGAGGGGCTTTGTAAACGGATCAACAATGTTGTGCTCCGAAGCGATCTGCGTGACGATCACGTCTCCTCGTTGCACAATCTCCCTGATGAGATGGTATTTGCGCTCTATGTGCTTTCCGCGCTTATGGCTTTTAGGTTCTTTAGAATTTGCCACTGCACCACTATTATCACAATAAAGGGTGATAGGAAAATTCATATTTGGAACAACTTCCAAATCAGTCAAGAACTTCCTTAGCCATACACCTCCTTTCGCGCTTTGCAAGTCGCGACATACTCAAATTTCCCATGGTGGAGTCGCAAATACAACCTTGCTTTATACTCCTCCATACTATAGCTCCTCCGTTAAGAGTGAACATCGATCCCGATGTGGATTTCTCGAATCCACACGGTCACCGGCATCGTAGTCGAGTGTATCCTGCGCAGGATCAAATCCTTTGCACCATACACAAGCATATAGTCCCTCGTTCTCCTAAGATATTTGAGGATGTTCTTAACGGCATCCGGTGATCATATCCTCGATTAGATTAGATCGATATCTGCGACTATTCCCACTGCATAGCATATGTCGGGTCGAGTACATAACATGGCATACATCAGACTACCGACAGCAGATGCATAGGGAATGCGTCTCATATCCTCAATTTCTTGAGGTGTCTTAGGACACTGTTCCTTAGACAAATGAATTCCATGCCTGAAAGGTAATAAACCCTTCTTGGAATTCTCATCTTATATCTAACCAACATCTTGTCAATATAAGATGCCTGCGTGATAATGCTAGCGTTTTGTTCTTGCGATTCCAACAATTTGGATTCCAAGAACAAATCGAGCTCTCTCCCAAATCTTTCATTTGGAATTGGGTCGCTAGCCATTGCTTAACGCCACCGTGAATCCTCAGATTATTCCCAATGAGCAAGATATCGCCTCACGATAGAACTAAGAAAGCTACGATGGTATTGACTATCTTCTTGTAAACACAAGGCTCGTCAATATTCTCATTTCAAAGCCATAAGATTTGATCGCAGTATCAAATCTTATATTCCAGGATCTAGAAGCTTGTTTCAATCCATAGATGGATCGTTTAAGCCTGCAAACCTTTTGCTCTTGACCCCGAACTATGAACCCTTCTGGTTGATCCATATAGATACTCTCTTCAAGATTGCCATTTAGAAAGGCTGTCTTGACATCCATTTGCCAAATTTCATAGTCATAAAACGTGGCAATGGACAAGAGTATTCTAATGGACTTAAGCATGGCAACAGAGGGAGAAGGTTTCTTCATAGTCCACCCTTTCCTTTGGGTATAACCCTTTGCCATAAGTCGAGCCTTAAAGGTTTGCACCTTACCGGCTTGATCTCGTTTCCTCTTGTAGATCCACTTGCAACCGATAGGTTTCTCACCACCTGGTTGATCTACAAGTTTCCAGACTGAATTGAAGTACATTGACTCCATTTCAAGGTCCATGGCTTTAATCCACTCGTCCCTATCTATATCATTCATTGTCGGTTTATAGGTCAATGGATCCTCAACGCCATCATCAGGTATGACGACTTGGGTTTCACCAAACCCATGTAACGGTCGTTGTCTAACATCCCTCCCACTACGTCGAGGCATTCTCAACTCTTGAGAAGGACCAGCTTTATCAACAACTCTTGTTGATTTATCTGTAGCTTCCTTGGAAATTTCACTTAAGACAATCCTACTACGAGGCTGATGATCTCTCATGTGGTCTTCCTCTAAGAACGTGGCGTTTGTCGACACAAAGCACCTTGTCCTCTTGAGGATCATAAAATGTACCACCTTTCGTTTCTTTGGGGTATCCTACGAATAGGCATAATTTTGAACGATGTTCCAGTTTCTTTGGATTGGACACTAGCACATGTGCCGGACATCCCCAAATCCTGAAGTGACGTAAACTACCTTTACACCCTTTCCATAACTCATAGGGTGTTTCTGAAACACTCTTAGAGGGAACCATGTTCAAAATATATGCAAAGCAGCCTTCTCTCGCATATCCCCAAAACGAACTAGGCAAAATGAGCGTAGCTCATCATGGATCGAACCATGTCTAACAGGGTTCTATTTCTCCTCTCAGATACACCATTTTGCTGAGGTGTACTGGGTGCTGAGAGTTGGGATACGATTCCATGTTCTATCATATAGTCTTGGAATCTCAAATCCATATACTCTCCACCTCGATCTGATCGAAGTGTTTTAATCGTTTTACCCAATGTATTCTCAACTTCTGCCTTATATTCCTTGAAATTTTCAAGGGTTTCAAATTTATGATGCATTAGGTAAAGATAACCATACCTAGAATAATCATCAATAAAATCGATGAAGTATTCATACCCTCCTCGTGCCTTGACATTCATAGGACCACAAAGGTCCAATGCACGAGTTCCAAGGGCTCTTTGGCTCTATAACCTTTTTCGAAAAAGGTCTTTTAGTCATTTTTCCTTCGAGACATGACTCACATGGTGGTAAAGAGTTGTCTTAGCCCGACTTAGAGACCACTCTTGACCAATCTCCCAATCCTATTGAGATTAATGTGACCTAGTCTCAAGTGCCAAAGATAGGTACTAGGAGAAAGTTTCCGCTTTTTATTTTGAGTATCACTGCTTTAAAACATCTCTGTTCAAAATAGCTTTTACTCATTGGTCTTAACACATATAAGTCAAGTTTTCAAGTTTAGCGTAACATATTCGTACACCTCTTTGCAAATGAACGCTTCATTATGATCAAAAGACACTTTATACATATGTTCAAGTAAACAAGAGATAGATACAAGATTTCTTTTGATTCCAGGGAACCAAAAGTATATTTTTAATAAAATAAATCTATCTCTAAACAACAACTTCACAACTCCCACTGCTTTGGCTGAGACAACCTCTCCCGTTCCAACCTTGAGAGATATCACTCCATCAGCAAGTTGCTGCCAGGAACTAGTTTTCTGAAAAGAAGAACAAACATGGTTAGTGGCTCCTGAATCTAATATCCAGGCGGAATCATCATGTTCCACTAAACATGTTTCAATAACGAGTAAATCATATTTACCTTGTTTTTCTTTCTCTCACTTTCTTTTCTCGCAAGGTATTTTGGGCGCCTCTTCCAAAGGCCCGCGTCGCACCACAATGGAAACATTTTCCTGTGGCCTTGGCCTTGCTATGCATGCGGAAGCCTGTCCCTTCCCTTTGTCCTTCTTCTTCTTTTTCTGAATACCCTTATTCTTAGAAAAGGAAGGACCAGACTTAGTCCCGAGGACGATCCTCTTAGGAACTTCTTCAAGTGACAACATTTGCCTCCTTCTCTTTTTTTCTTTTGATTTCATGAGGGACTCAAAAGTCTCAGAGCTCGTTGAGGAGAGTAGTTAGGTTATACTCTATTTTATTCATCACCGCATTTGTGCGGAATGGCAGAAACTCTTCTAAGAGATTCCATAATAAAGGTTACCTCGACTTCTCTCATCAATGATCGCCCATTTACTTCAAATGACGTTGAAGTGGGTCATCATGTCAAGGACATGTTCCCTAACAGAGGCTCCTCCTTCTTCATACGGGAGTTGTAAACGTATTTGACAAAGATCATAATGGACCGATGAGGACGGTTGTCCAAACATCGTCAGAATGATCCCATGATCTCCTTTGCGGTGATCATGGTCTCATGTTTCTTAGACAACACATCGAGATATCTTTGGCTAAGATATAGACTCGAGCCTTCTCATTAGCCCTAATCCATCTTTCATAAGCATCCCGAACCATTCGGTTTGCGATGAGCCGGGAGGAGGACATTCCTCCGTTAAGACGATCCTCGGATCATCAAGAACAAGAATCGTATTCAAGTTTGACTTCCGGGTTCCATAGTTATCGCCATAAGTTTATTGAAGGCAGTAATTGATAAAAGAGTTCGACATGCTGAAAAAGAATGAATTCTATTAGTGAATTGTTTGTTACCTATCCAATTTAAGAATTTAGCAAAAGTAATAATGTACCCATAAACTCATTATTGTTTTTGCAACGATACTTCAGTGAGTCAGAGCAACCACTACCGAGGGGCAATCAATCACTCTTTCACTGAACCAAGACATTCTTGACTAAATGCTAACACCAGAATAACTCTTATTCCTATAACATTCTAGTTATCGCTACTTTGGTCAAGAATTTACTAACACTTAGCAATTCTTGTAAGTGTGACCTGCCATTTTCAGACCTCGGAGGTCGGCCCCAACAATGTTATCGAACTGGAGAGACAAAGTTGGGAATGGACCTAAGAGACCCTATCCATTTCTGGAGTTTGAGTTGTTCCGAATCCCATGTTACATCCCTCCGAATGGACGGTGCTACTTCGGGCTACCTACAAAGGCAAAGATGGGAATCTCACGGTCCAACCTAATGGAGGAGACCGTAGGAGGATGTGTTGACACACTTCCTTTACTCACTTACTATAAATACTTTCTCCATTCACCTTGCTCTTGATTTATGCAAACACCATCCGAATGGGAATGCCCTATTGACATCACGAGGTCGAGCATAAATCTCACGGTGTGAACTTCGTGGAGAGCGTAAGAGGAAATTGATATATCATATATACCTTTTAGCTCCCACTAAGTATTTTAAATAGATTTAGGTATACCTTTACTTAGGCATATTCCTAGCTAAAACAATATGACCTAAGTCTACCAATATAACAATTATAATTGAAATTACCTAAGTCTATTAACCTTTTAATAAACCTAGGTCTATGAGTTTAATTTATTAACTTTTAATAAACGCCACTCACGAAAGATAATTTATAAACCTATGAATTAAATTCACTCCCGTGTCGGTTCCTGTGTAGGGGTGTTCCGCTTCCGCGACTTAAGTACCCCAACCTAGCCAGAACCTTCCTTAGTCAGAGTCCCTCTTTAATCAAACTTTATAAATTATTAGTTTCCTAATTCTAATCTTATTAGAACTAGATAACCTTAGGTCTAATTAATTTCCAGTTCTAAAACCATTTTAAAACTAATTAATTAACCTTAGGTTACATGCATTTCTATGTTATAAAATGATTAAACATTCATCACATGAATAAACATACATTTATAACAAATCCATCACATGAAAAATGCATAGCAATTATATGTTTAATTTTTAATTAATATAACCCTTATATTAATTATAATTAAAACATATAATATTTGTTTCATAAATTAATATAACTCTTATATTAATTCTTATGAAACCCAATAAACATGCATACAATATATTATAACACTTATAACATACTTTCAATGCATGGAGCATGCTTCCTATGGTGGGATTTTAAAATCTATATGGCATACTTTATGCACATACAATCGTGATTTTAATTAAAACATACATTCACAATGCATAATTAATTAAACATACTAAAGTGGACTGGTTTTGGCATTTAATGCAAGCAAACTATTGAATTATTACAATAATAATCTAGAATTATCATCGAACCACTTCGAACTCTTCGAATTTGGGTCGAACCGGCTTGCAAATGTGTGAACCGGACCTTCAAAAGGTTGAACCGGGCTGTAAAAGGCTGTACCGGGCCTCCAATCGATGAAACGAACCCCAAAATGCAAAATCCCGCCTCGAAATAGTCAAACCGGCCTAAAACCACGAGCCAGGACCAAAATCGAGCTAAACTGGTCCAAAACCATTGAACCAGTCAAAGGTTAATGAACCGGTCAACGGTCAAACTTTAAAGTCAACTTCATCTTCTTAAAGTGGGAAAACACGGGCTGAAGCAGATTTTCACCAGAGTGCAAATTTAAAAAAATATCCAAAGCAGCCTACTCTGTTTCCAGATTTTGACCTCTCTTCACTTCAAACGTCAAATTGAAGGCCTTCCCAACTCCAATCAACCTTGAAATTTTTACACTTATTCTACACACATTAATGCTCAAACACACTTGAGCAATTTGAAAATAAAGCACAAATTGATGCTCAATTTAAATGCCAAAGTCAGAAGAATACTTTAGATGCCCGAAAAATTATATTTCATAAAACACCCACCATAGAACACAATTGATCAAATTAAGTGCTCAAAATTGCTCGATACCAATTGAAAGTGTCTAGATTAAGAAAGCGAGAAGCAATTTTGGATCTTGAACACTCTAAGTTGATCAATT
Organism: Trichosanthes cucumerina; assembly: GCA_036507285.1. Lineage (NCBI taxonomy): Eukaryota > Viridiplantae > Streptophyta > Magnoliopsida > Cucurbitales > Cucurbitaceae > Trichosanthes > Trichosanthes cucumerina. Next base: position 66,668,641 of record CM071838.1, read on the forward strand.
TTGTAAAATAAAAAACATGCTCAAAGTTGGAAAAAGCAGAGGGATAGAAAACTCAACTTTGAAGATCAAATTCTCTTCACCCAGCTTGATGGTTTTCAAAGACGAACACTTCGTGGACAACTGTTAGAGTCTTCCCTACTACCCTCGGGCCTTAGAACGGATTGTGGGATCCTTGATTGAGAAAATTTGGAAGAAAAGACCTCAAAGGTCACTAATTCGGGAATATTGAATTTTCTGTAATTCTCTTAAAACACCTCAAATCACCATTATATAAAGCTTCAAAAAGCTTCAATGGAGTGACAACTCAAGGGTGATGAGGATGCTTTGAGATGGAGGTGGCCAATTTTGGTGAATTTTGAAGATGAGTAAGATTGGGCAAGTTATAACTTGTTTTTCATGAAAATCATGAAAATCCCTCATTTTACATTTAATTTTAATTCAAAAATCAATATTAAATTGATTTTTAATTAAAATTAATATAATTAATTAAATAATTCAAAATTAATTTAATTAATTAATTTTTAATTTAATTTAATATCAAATATTAAATTAAATAAATTACCGATCTCGATCGATTTTTTGAACATGAATCCTTATTCATGCTATAAACCGATCCCAATATTTAAATCATATTTAAATATATCCACCTCTTATTAATCATAGTTTAATTCATAATTAAGCTATGATTCATTAAATATATCACATATAAATAACGCTTTCTCCCAAACTTGAATTTGAACAATTCAAATTCTTTTCTCTCAAAAAGTTATAAGGCTAAGTCCGAGCTAGTAAGGAGGACCTAATGGACCTCTGAGATCATGAGCTCCAACGATACGAGATTAACTTCTACCAAACTCTTTAGCCTAGCTAATCAACATTCGTTAACCACCGGGACACTCCACTAAAGCCCAGTGGCTGCACTCTCCTCACTGTAGATATATTTATGTCCACTCGATATAACCATGATTAGTAAGTCGATCCTTCACAGGTCATTCGTAATTACAGCTGGGTCAAAATTACCGCTTTACCCCTGTAATTACCTCTTGTTCCTTAAGTTCCACTGATCCTCTAATGAACAATTGGTTTGTGGTCCAACCAGCAAACCAAATCCCTCTCGGGCCAATGAGAGGGATGGGCCCATTGTTCAAGACCCGGAGTCAGTACTTAAGGGAACAACCTTTCTACTAATCCCTAAAGCGGGTAGGAATGAATTCCATCTTGCCGAACTATGTTCCCAGCTATCTACCCGATTTTATCCCTGAAATGGCAAGCTTATTGAGTCGGCAGTCTCGAGCCACTCTCACCCGTGCAAATCTAAGGATAATTCGAATAAACAGGAGTCCATAGAACGCTCAGGATTAAGATCGAGTTACCTAGGCCATCGGATGAATATAGTCAGTTAAGACAGTAAACGGAGTTATAAAGTCTAAATGACTATTGCGCGGTCCAGTCTTATGCAAACTCATTGCATAGGGCGCCCCACTCACATGTCTCCACATGAACGATTAAGATCACATCGTTTGTTCTCTACAAAGTGGGCGCGCCCATAGTGTCTCCGTGGATAAGGCACCCCAACCTTATCCTTATACTATAGACTGCTTTTGGCTATAACTTGAACTTGATCCACTTTTAGGTCACACATAAAGTTCAAGTATTCATCCTATAGCCATGGGTTCTTTATTGGATTAAGGTTACACAATACACAAAAATCAATAACACCTTTACTGAATAAATTTCAATAACAACTTTATTGTAATATAGAATGTACATTCAGTTTACAAAACCACGAGTTTTAGGACATAAAACCCAAAAACTAATATATAGTTTAAGCACATCCCTGGCCACAGTTATTCGAGATGGATTGAGAAACTTAGGCTCATACAAAGCTATTGATTTGTTGATGAATCTTCTAAAGCCTATACCTTCCACAAATCTAAAAGGCAATTCATCTAAAATAATCATCTCAGCAAGAATTCTTCGACAAGTCTCCAAATTAAATGATTCACAACCATTTTTAGAATCCTCAACACAAATAACTTTTTTAGGTTCGAAAATTAATTGTTGTTGTTTTGGATCATTCTTCCTTTTGTAAGAGTATTTCTTACAATTTTCTAAGTGGCGTTTCAAAGTTTTGGCACCATTGCACTTAGAATGACATGCATACTTAACCCCACAATACATACACTTCGCATATAGATCATCAGGATCACAATCTTCAATTTTTATAAAATGATCCCAAACTAGAGGTTTTAGTATTCTTACGCTTTTTGGTTGGACTCAAACAACCAACCTTAGCCTTGCTCTTACCCTTGTTTTTAATGTTAGTGATTTATGTTGTTTTCTCGACAACAAAGGAATCATCTGAAAAATTTTCTCTGTACAACAACAAATTCAATTTAGTACATCTAATACTAGATCTTATTATAAAAAAACAAATCAAAATTTCATACATTTTCAAATACAATATTTAGGTCTTTAAAATTACCCTTCAACATCTGAAGAATCCATTTCGAATGAGGACTAAGAGGTCGGACTGAAGACTAAAGAGGATTAGAAGCGTGAAGCGGAACTAAGTGAATCAAACACGAACAGACCTCACATCACGGTCATGGGTCATGGAGCTGGAGCAGACCTCACGCCTCACAGTCACGGATAGGAAGTCGGGAACGAACGCCGGGAAATCAGGAACGAACGCTGAAACAGAAGCTGGAAGGGAAGTCGGAACAAGAAGAACGAAAGTGGAACGACGGGAGAGAAAACAAAGACAATGGGATGAAGATGAAGAACACGAAGACCAACGAATGAGGGTTTCCTACTTTCCCATTTCTTTTTGTTTTTTGTTTTTTCAACTTTTAATAATTATAAAATTTTAATTTAAAAAAAAAATGAAAGGTTGGGCTAAATGGACTTCGGGCTAAATTAATGTTGCACTTCAGGCTAAAAAAAATTGATGGAGTTCTTGAAAATTAATATCGGTCGGTCGATCGAGTTCTTGAAAATACGTGGAACCGACTGACCAACCGACCTCCTACTATTAAGAAAAACCGAACCGACCGCCTAAGATGTTAATCTCCGATCTACTGACGTCGGTTCGGTCGGTTTCAGTCGGTTGGCTTAATTTTCGATCTCCTAATAAACACCTCTATTAGTACTCACCATATTAGTGTAAAAGTTATGGATTAACAATTTGAAAACGTAATCATAACAAAGTGTCTAAATTGATTAACTTAGAAAAATATAAGTTTTTTTATTGATACAATTATTAATGTAAGGATTTAATTGAGTTAATATAAAATTTAAAGGGTGCAAATAAAATTTTTTCTTATGTTTTTACACTTATAAGAGTGATAATTTATTTTTAATTTTATATAATTTTTTTAAGAGAATATGATTTGCTAGTTAGAAGTTCTAAATTAGTTACTTTGAATTAAAATAGATTTTTTGTGTAGTTTTTTCAAAATTAATGCCAAGGGCAAATTTCGTTTAAATTATATAAAAACCCCAAAATACGGAAGAACACGCGATTGGATAAGGCTTGATCTCAAGTAACTTAGGGGGGCTAGCATCCTCTTGCCAACTACCTAAACCTCATTTATTTTATTTTGAACAACTAATTTTATACCTAAATTGTAGGTTTTCATATTTCAGAGGGGCCCCCGAGCCTATGGTAAATCTGCCCCTGCTTTACAGCCTCTCTCGCTCTTGCTCGACCATCTTTCTTCTTCTTCATTCTGCTATCATTGGAAACTCTCCCACCAACATCAAGAACACCTTCCAAACTTTGAAAATTCTTAAATTTATTTTTTTTAAAGTATCCTAAATTGTCAGAGGGGAGAGGAAATGGGAGTGCATAGAAGAGGAAAGGAGAAAGGGAGAAGGGAGAGAAAAAGGGAGAAAGTCATAAAAAAATTTATAATAAAAGAATTTATAAATGGTTAGAAAATTTTATTTTGAAAACTTGGTCTAATTTTTGTAAACTTTAGATTACATTATTATATAATAACACTCTAACATTGTATAATAAATAAAAGTCAAGATATTTGAACTAGATGATTTTTCTCTGGCCAATTGGGTAGGAGGGTGTCGCCCCTGATAAGCATAATCCATGTGATGGAAACAGTCACAAGCATTGTGTGCTTCCTTGTGACATATTTGACACACAAGTCTTCCATCTGCTCGATCAACCGAGTGTAGTTCTGGCCACCATTCCCTCTTCCAGAATTCGAAAAAGAATTCCCTCGACCTCTAATGGAGTTTCCTCGATTACCAGGGCATTGCCCTCGTCCATGATACCTGCCATTCCCCCAGTAGATTCTTGGTCTCAATTTAAAGAAAGAAGGGTTGTACTAGAGACCAAAGCTTCAGTGCTCTTATGTTGTAACGGAGTGTTCCTTAGTTTTTAACAAGGCAAATAGTTGTTCAAAAGAGATAGGATCAGACCGTGTTCTCATGGAAGCACGAAAAACATTAAAATCAGAAGGTAGTCCGTTCACAACATAGATCTACATTTCCTCATCATCAATTTTGGATGATTATGTTGGTCAATTGATCTTTAATAGTCTTAGCACGTTGCACATAAGAGTCTACGTTCTCATCAGGTTTCTTGATTAAACATTGCAGAGCAGACCTCAACTGAATGATACGAAAGAGAGATAGAGAAGAAAACCTGGATTCAAGTCTGACCCACGTGTCTTGAGTCGTGATGAAGGGAATGGAAATCACGCAGCGGAAGACGTCGTGAAATGTTGTTGATTTGTTGTGCAACACATATCTTAAAATTGAACTAATCTCATTAATTCTAGGCTAAACATGTTGTAATAATGAAGAAAACTGAAAGTTAAAGGTACACCAACCTCTTGAAGAACCGTTCTTCACTGCTTTATTCTTCGGTCATGAGCTCTTTCATACCAACGACCTCTACAACAATGATCCTCGAACCAAACAGTTGTACACCTCCGAAATAGTTTCTTAGTTGTTCTCGGTAGGCTGAGGGAGAGTATGTGGGACTCCATTTGGTTTTAGGTGAGGAGAATGTAGAGAGAATTCCTTCAGAGAGAAGTCAGTTCTTGGATATTGAATTCCAAAAATGAGACAATTCCCTGCCAAAGGCTTCTCAACAAGCCTTTAAATAATGGTGAGTGGTGGAGTTAAAATCTCCATCAATTCACCATTTTACAACAACCTTATGATATGCAAATCATATTTGCATATCACATACAATAAGGTATCTCATACCTCATTATATAAATCTCATTTGTTTAAATGTGGAATTTTAAATTGAATCACATTCAATTTAATTTCTCTCAATTCAATTTCTCCAATTAACACTAATCAATCAATTAGGCTATACTATAATTTATTATAATCTCATTCACATCAAACTATATATTATGTCAACTATATCACAAATAAATGACATAAATACTCAATTGATGAATTTGAACACTTCAAATCCACACCAAACTGTAAACCCTCAATTTATCAAGTTTGAGCCAACCGAGGGACCTAATGGACCTACAAATGATAAGCTCCAATGATCCGAGATTAACCTGTCAAACTCTTTGACCCGATTATTCAATATTCATTAGCTACGGTAACACTCCACTAAAGTCCGTACTTGCACTCCCATCACTATAGGACAAGTTGTGTCCATTGATATAACCAATGTCTGTGAGTCAACCTTTCACATGTTTTTCGTAGACACTGTTGGGCCAAATTTTCGTTTCACCCCTGTCTCTACCTCTTGTTCCTTAGTCCCACTAGTCCTCTAATGAACAACTATGTTGCATGATCCGACCATAAACAACAACCCTCTCGGGATAGTGAGAGGGTGAGCACCCGTTGTCCAAGCCCTAGAGATAGCACTTTAGAAACAATCCCTCTAGTTTTCCTAATTCCGGAGCGAGTGAATTCCATCTCGCATAGTCAAGTTTCCAGCTCCGCACGTGGTCCTGTCCCTGAGAAGATAGACATATTGGGCGAGTAACTATGAGCACCCTCACCCATGCTAGTGAAAGGACAAACCGCCGACAACATGAGTCCGTAACACGCTCAGGATTAAGGACGAGACACTAATGGTCATTGATGCGAAAATATCACTGCCCTAAACTAATGTAAATTAGAATGAGAGTCTGACACTTCTACGACGTGCAAGTATACAAGGACGAGTGCAGCAAGTGATAAGATAAAAGTATCGATCCCACGAGGACTAGCAGAATCTCAGTAAGTGAGTGTCCTAGAAATTATCCTTTATAATTTTGGTGCAATGTATGCAATTCAAAAATAATTTAAACATGCATTTAGTGATGCAAAAAGGTAAAGTACTTAAAACAATATGCAAGTAATCAATTGAATCAAATGTGAAGATAGAAAAATTCAAACGAGAGACAAGGGGCAAAAGTTGAGATTCTATAATGAAAAAGTAGGCTTGGGTTAGGTTGTAACTCTCATGTTTCAATTGGAATAAAGATGTGATTAATTCCTCAAATTCACCTACTCATGTGTTCAAATGATTTCTTTCAAAATCACTAAGTTTTAAAACCAACAATCTCTCAATTGAGATCTAAATTATGCTCATGAATTTAGGTTCTAGGTGGGTTAATCATCTCTAATCAACTCAATAATCCTAGAATGAAATTTTAGTTTTCTAATTCACTAGCTCTCTCAAGTTCGTGAATTCTAGAGAAATTAAAAAAACCAATTTTAATTCTCATGCAATGTTAAATTCAATAAAATTACATAAATTCAATCAATGACATCAACCATAAATTTATTCCAAAATTACATTAAAACAACCTAACCCTTGTCTAAGACAAATTAGTTCATGATAGGAATCAAATGACACTTCTTTAATTTAAAGATGCTTTCACTAATCAAGAAGTTCATGTATAAAAATAACCCAAAACAGCCACACAAACTGCTTAGAACAGTGAGCAAATTAACCTCTAATTAGTGTATAAACAACCCAACAAAAGCAGTGATAATTGGCAAAAATAATAGGCAAAAGCACTAAAAGAAAGGGAACAATTTACACAGCAAGTGACCTTGTTTTGCTACAGCAATTGCCTAGCAGCACCCTCTGTCGATGGTGTGCAACAGGGCACTTTGCTTCAACAAAACCCTTTGGTTGGCCTCAGAACAGATCAACCAATTGCTTCAGCAAAATCCTTCTCGGGTTACTACTTCACAGCAGCCAGGCGATTGCTTCAGCAAACCTCGATAGCTCCCGACGCCAGCAACCTCACGCGATTGCTTCAGCAAACATCGACAGCTCCCAACGCCAGCAACCTCATGTGATTGCTTCAGCAAACCTCTCGGCAAATCCTTTACTCTTCCCCTGTCGATTGCTTCAGCAAAAGGAAGGATGGTCCTCTCGGTTTTCCTCCTTTTGTTGTAGCAAATTTTAATACTCACCACCTATCTTCAATGTTCCAGCAAAGACCCAAGGACAACACTCTCGAATTTTCCTCTTCAATGCTACAACAAAGGGCCCTCTCGATTTTTGCTCTTTCATTTGATTGCATCAACAACAACACGTAGCAACACCAACAATGCCCTTCTTCTTTTCTCGCTCTTTGCTTCAGCAACGGATGGACCTCACGATTGCTACAGACAAGACACCATCATGATTTGTCTCTCAAACGCACACTTTGCTGTAGCAATCACTTGGTTCTCCTTCTCTCTTCGGTCTCTCCTCTTGTCGCAAATTCTCACCCCCTTTTTTGGCACTTGTGAACCCTAGCCTCCTTATACAAGATTGTGTTGCCCTAACTCCACAAATTACAAAAATTTCCATAAGGGTAAAAAGACCATCTTACCCTTTGAGTAAAATGTCTAAAATGCCCTTAGGGACTCTTGTAATTTTTAAACATCTCCTGCACACAGAAAAATCCCAAACAAATTCATGAATTCAATTATAAATCAAACTAAATATGAAAGAATTTTTTGGAGTTAAAAATCTTGTCTTTCGGTCTTTAATTAATGTTAGCTTATTTTCCCAAATTTCTTCAATTAAAGCATAAAAATATCAAAATTAATTCTTTTCGAACCTAATGCTTAAATTTAAGATTTTAAAGCTAACACACACAATTTAGGGATAAAATAACATGAGACTCAATAAATTCTATGCAATTCAAGTACATTAAGCACTAAAATTATAGTAAAATAACTCTCCCATGGTGAGTTATCAAACCCCCAAACTTGAACTACTCATTGTCCTCGATGAGTTCTATTCCCTAAAGACTTTTAAGACCTTTAAAGACTCAAATCATTCAGAGTAACTAAACAAGGGTTGAATACTTGTTCTCTAAGCTACAAGTGACCATTTATTCCATGCTTTCTAAGTAGCTCATCTGGGGTTTCCTAGCAACACTTATGCATTAATGACCAAGAGTGAATCAACTAGAATTCCACACCTACCCTCAAGCTCAACCACTAGAATCCTACTCATTCAAATCAAGCAACTCATAGTTAAAGATAAGTAACACTCCAAAACTCGCATGACTAGAATTTTATGATCATTCATTTTTATATATTTTTTTTAAAAAATAAATATGTACAATATTCCCTTCAATTTCCATAAAACTCACTATTTAGGGCTAGGTTTTTGTTTTTGTTTTTTTTTCTCACGCAGTTCTTAAAATGGCACACGTGGTTAGCGCAACACACCTAAGCAATGGGTATAGGCTTATTGCTTGATACCTTCGCTCCAAGAGGCCAACATGGTTAGTGCCCAACCCCCTGACATCGAGCACCAAGTTGCTTGAAATAACAAAATAAATAAAATATTTTTGGCCTAGCCCAATTGAATTTTAGGGAAATGAAAGCTTTGCACACTCTTTCTTTCTTTCTCTTTTTTTCTTTTTTCTGTTTTTTTTTAAAAAATGAAGAATTTACGTTTCCCCCCAAACTTAGAGTACTCAATGTCCTCATTGAGTTAGGAAGGTCGGGTAACTCCCCAAACTTGAAATAATCATAAATTTAGAGTTTACTAATTTTGGAGCACTCTAAAAAATGTATGAGTTACCTAACTTGTCATGGCTTCTAGCTTTCGAACTTTTTGGTCTAGGAGTTGAATCCTAACTAGTTTGATTGACACACTAACAATAAGCGCATTAAAGAACCCTAATGACAAGCTTGACCTCGAGAAACACCAAATAAGATAGCATACTCTTGCCTCAAACACAGGCAACAACTCTTATTTTCATTAACTCTAAGATTTGGTCTCAACTTTTTATTTTCAAGGAGATGCATACCAAGTTTTACAAAATACATCACACTTTTTACCATAAAAACACATGTAGAAACTTAATTTTTAAACAAGGGACAACAACCATTTTTTCTATTTTTACTTGCTTAAACATAATTAATCAACTACCTACACCATGCATATCAAACACCATGAAACCAACAACTAACATGGAATCCGATAGTGAAAATAGATCATTTTGAAGTCCTAAAGCAAGTAAATAACTTCATAAACATAGAGGCATGCAACACCTTATAAACTCTAGCAGCACACAGTCTCATAAACAGAAAAATTTTCAATTAAGCCCAAACTCATATTCGAAACAACACATCTCCCCCTCATGGTTAAAGCACACATTGCCCTTAATGTATAATCTACTCACTTAAGCATGCTTATGTTGGGATTTTTGTCCTAATCTCGGCTTTGTAAATTACTGTTTGAAATTAATAAGAGTTATTTATTTCATTACTTTGTGTCTCGCAATATTTACAAATATTTCCAATAAACTAAGCTCCAGGGTCATTGAATTTATGAGAGAACTAGAACTTGAACGGTGTGTAGTGGACACACAGGGAGGACCACGTTCGAGTTAATGACCCGAACGCCTCTGATATATGGCTAAGGTTGGAGACCTAATCCACGGATACACTCATGGATGCGGCCGTTTGTATTAGAAACAAACGAGGTGATCCGACTTCGTTCATGTGGTTGACATGCGAGTGGGGGCATCTGTGCAATGAGATTGTACAAGACCGACCGTGAATTATTAGACCTACCGATGTAACACCGCTGATGAGGACTAATAACTTCGTGAGATGACCATTAGTGACTCGAATCAATCTCGAGCGTGTTACGGACTCCATGTCTCGGGAGTTTGTCCTTTGACTAGTACGGGTGAGGGTGGTCACAGTTACTCGCCCAATATGCCTATCTTCTCAAGGACAAGACCAAGTAGGGAGCTGAAAACTTAACAACGCGAGATGGAATTCACTCGTTCCCGCCTTTAGGGAAACTAGAGGGGTTGTTCCCTTAAGTGTTGTCTCTAGGGCATGGACAACGGGCGCCCACCTTCTCACTGGCCAGAGAAGGGTGTTGTGTATGGTTGGACCCAGCCGTGTTTACGAACAACCTGTGAAGGGTCGACTCATGGGTATTGGTTATATCAGTAAACACGTAATAATCTGCACTGACGGGAGTGCAGCTACGGGCTATGTTGGAGTGTTATCGTAGCTAATGAATGTTGATTAACCGGGTCAAAGAGTTTGACAGGTTAATCTTGGATCATTGGAGCCCGTCATTGTAGGTCCATTAGGTCCCTCGGTTGACTCAATCTGGATTAAAAGAAGAATTAATGTTTTGGTGTGAAATTGAAGTGTTCAATTTTACTTAAAGGGCATTTATGTCATTTATATGAGATATGAATGATATAATATATAGTTTATTGTGAATGAGATTCATAATAAACTATAGGTTAGCCTAATTGTTGAATTAGGGCTAATTGGAGAAATTAATTGAGAGAAATTAAATTGGATGTGATTCAATTTAATTAATCCACAATTATTGCAAATGTGATTTGCAATATGAGATATGTGATATCTTATATTATATGGTTATGCAAATGAGATTTGTATAACATATGGTTGTGGTAAAGTGGTAATAATGTGGAGATTTTAACTCCATCAATTTCCACTATTTAAACCCTTTGCAGGAAGAGATTAGTAACTCATTCTCTCATTTTTTGATTTTCATCAAAGGGAAGAGATTAAGAATTCTCTCAACTCTCTCAACTCTCCTCCTTTTCAAAAACCAAAAGTCCCACAACTTTCCTTCATTTCAAAAGAAGAACAACCGAGACTCCGAGTGATTGTGTTCGAGTTTTGTACGAGAGAAGATTTTGTTGAGATCGAGAAGCACGAAATGTTCGCGATAGAGGAAGGAACTTTGAAGAACTGTCTACAACAAGTAAGTAAATTTCTTCTTACTGTTTTTCTTCCTCTTTTGCATGTTTAACTTAGATCTAAGAGTTAGATCGTTTTAACAAAATCAAGTAGCGTAACGATACCTTGACGATTCGATCGTCTTCCGCTGCGCGGGGATTTTCATTCCCTTCAATTGGTGTCAGAGCCATTTCAATGGTTTTTCGTTATGCACTGTTTTTGTTAAAATAGGTGGGTATTTTTTGCCTTAATTTCATGAGATGAATGTCGGTTTTTCTTAATGGATGTTTCGGTTTTTGCCACTAGAATAGATTTACAATTTATGTTGATGAGATCAATGTAAGGGCCCATTGTTTTTGGGGATTTTGTTGTAAATTGAGTTTGTAAGTCCGGGTCGTTCGTGGCAAGAGTTGCTGTGAAGAAATCGGAGCAGAAACGGGCGAAAAGCGATGAAGAACAGCAAAGATGTTTGTTGTTCTGTCGATGGCGTTGAGACGTTGTTCATCGGCGTCTCAACGCTATCCTTGTAGGCACTGGCTTAGCTGCAGAGCAGCTTTGCAACGCCACGACATGGAGCACGCTGGCCTCAACGCAAGACGCGGCAGCGTTGCAATGCTGCCCACGGCGTTGCAATGCCACAGGCGTAGTGGGTGGTTGCAACTTCCTGTTCGCGAGACGTGGGCGGTTTTTTGTGTAGTGGGGCAGTTTTAATTGTAATTTTAATTTATATTTTATTTGTAAAATGTGTTTTAATTATTTTTTTAATTATTTTATTAAATAATATTAATATAAGTGTTATATTAATGTTATTTAATTAAATAATTGCCCCTAGGTGCCAAAAACGGTCCATTTTTTGCTATTTAATTATTTTATGCATGAGATGTATGATTTAATTAAATTCTATGTGCATAATGTATGTGATATAGATTTAAAATCCCACCTTAGGTTAAACATTTTCATGCATCATTTATATTATAAGAGTTATAATATATAGTTTGCATGATAGGTTAGAGTTATAATATAATTAAATGCATATTTAATTTAATTAATATAAGTGTTATATTTTTTAGATTAAAGTATGCTCATGCATTTATATTCATGTGATGAATAATATTATGTTAAAGTATATAGTTATTCATGTGATGAATGATCAAGCACTATAACATAGAAATGCATGCAACCTAAGTTAATTATTAGTTTTAAAGACTTTAGAACTTGAATAATTAGACTTAGGTTTTCTATTTTCTAATGAGATTAGAAATTAGGAAATCAAAGTTTAGTCTATGAATGGAGATTGATTAGTAACTCTGTCTAAGGAAGGTTTTGTCTAAGGCTGGGGTATTTAAGTTTACGCTTGCGGAACACCCCTACCTGGAAACCCACCTGGGAGTGAATTCGGTCTGGAGATTCTTAAATTATACTTATCGTGAGTGCCGCTAATTAAAAGTGTTTTAATTTACTCACATAGACCTAAGTTATAATGTGATTATAGACTTAGATTAATATCATATAAGAGTTATATTGGTAGACTTAGGTAAATTTTAGCTGGTTTATCTAGGTCAATCCCTATTAAAATTAAAGTGCTAAGTGGGAGGAAATAAAGTGTATGAGATACATTTGAATTTTCAACCACAAATCTCTGTTAAGTCCGCACCGTGAGATCTATACTCGGCCTCGTGGCGCAAATGGGAGCGTCTCCCTTCGGGTGGCATTTGTATAGGTCAATATCATCGTGGATGGAGAGAGTACTTATAGTGAGTAGGAGCGGGACTTGTGAAAACGAGACCCACGGTCTCTTCTTTCGATACAAACCGTGAGACGCCTATGATCCGCCTACTAGTTTGGCCTAGACCAGACAATCCCTTTGGAGGGCCTGATCATGGGAGTCGGAACACCGTGAATTTCCGAAAGGGATACAGTTTCCTGGTTAGTTTTCCTTCTTGGTTCACCCTTCGGTGGCTATTGTTTGGACGGATGCTTGGAAACTTAAAGATTGAGGGTGACATCACAGAATTCGTTAAGTGTTAATGAATTCGACCGAACAATGGTAATTGGACGCCTAATGGAATAAGAGTTATTATGGGATTAGGGTCTGATCGAGAAAGTCTCATCCTAGAGGAGGAGTGTTCTGTTCACCCTTTCGGTGGCGGTCCTTCTAAACCTTTAGGATATCATTGCAAAATTTTGAATGACTTAGGGATCATGAAACAATTTTGCTAAAACATGATTGGATTTCAAAAGTTTTTTTTTGCGAGACTAACACAAAGTTTTCTTAATTTTTTAGCTAAAAAATGTCTACCGTAATAATAGCTCTACTCGCGTCCGATAAACTAGTGGGAGATAATTACCAAACTTGGAAAAACAACATAAACACAATTTTGGTGTTGATGACATTAAGTTCGTGCTCTCTAAGGAGTGTCCTCAGATGCCGGGCTCGACTGCGTCGCGAAGTGTTCGCAATGCATACGATCGATGGATCAGGGCCAATGAAAAGGCCAAGGTCTATATCATTGCCAGCATGTCTGATGTTTTGCCAAAGAAGCATGAGCTGATGGTCACCGCCAAGGAGATCATGGAGTCCTTGCGAGAAATGTTTGGGCGGCCAGAAATCTTCCAGTCCGACATGACTCACTCAAATACGTCTTCAATGCACGGATGAAAGAGGGTTCGTCTGTCCGTGAACATGTTCTAGACATGATGACCCACTTTAATCTGGCTGAGATGAACGAAGCTTCGATCGACGAGTCGAGCCAAGTCAGTTTTATTCTGGAGACTCTTCCGAAGAGTTTCCTTCAGTTTCGTAGCAATGCTGTTATGAACAAAATTAGCTACACTTTGACTACCCTCTCAATGAGCTACAGAATTTTCAGTCCTTGAATAGGATCAGGGCACCGGAATCTGAGGCAAATGTTGCCTACAGGTCTTATCACAGGGGTTTGACCTCTAGGAGGAAACCTGTTGCTCCTTCACACCCGAAAGGGAATAAGAGGATGAAGAGGGGTAAAACTGACCGAGCTTCCGCCCAGAAGGGCAAGAAGGTCAAGGACGTTGCAGAGAAAGGAAAGTGTTTCCACTGCAATGGGGGAGGACACTGGAAGAGGAACTGTCCGAAATTCCTGGCCGAGAGGAAGAATCAAGGTAAATGTGATTTACTTGTGACAGAAACCTGTTTAGTGGAGAGTACTGACTCTGCCTGGATATTGGATTCGGGCGCCACTAACCACGTTTGTTCTTTTTTTCGGGGGATTGATTCCTGGCAGCCGATGCGAGAGGGTGAGGTGACTCTACGGGTTGGATCCGAGGTGCTTGTCTCTACTGCAACGATCGATACGGTGAAGCTACACTTTGGCGGGAAGTATTTATTATTAGATAATTTGTACATTGTACCAGGGTTTACTAGAAACCTTGTTTCCATTTCCTGCCTAATTGAACAATCTATATGTGTTTCTTTTGAATCAATTAAAGCATTTATTTCTTTCAAAGACAATGTTATTTGTTCAACTTCACTTGAGCATAATCTTTATGTTTTGAAACCTAATTCGGTCAAAAGTGTTTTGAATACTGAATTGTTTAAAATTGCAGAAAAGAACTAAGAGAGCGAAAGTTTCTCCTAAGGAAAATGCCCATCTTTGGCATCTACGGTTAGACCACATTAATCTCAATAGAATTGAGAAATTAGTGCAGACTGGACTTCTAAACGAGTTGGAAGAAAACTCTTTACCAGTGTGTTAGTCATGCCTTGAGGGCAAGATGACCAAACGTCCTTTTAGTGGAAAAGGATACAGAGCCAAAGAGCCTCTTGAGTTAGTACATTCTGACCTCTGTGGTCCGATGAATGTTAAAGCTCGAGGCGGTTATGAATACTTCGTGTCTTTCATAGACGATTACTCGAGTTATGGGTATATTTACCTAATGCATAAGAAGTCTGAAACTCTTGAAATGTTCAAGGAGTACAAGACTGAGGTTGAGAACCTCTTATGTAAATCGCTTAAAACACTTCGATCGGATCGAAGTGGAGAGTATATGGACACTGAATTCCAAGACTATATGATAGAACACGGAATTATGTCTCAACTCTCAGCACCTGGTATGCCACAGCAGAATGGTGTATCGGAGAGGAGAAACAGAACCTTGTTGGACATGGTTTGGTCGATGATGAGTTATGCTCGTCTCCCTGATTCTTTTTGGGGTTATGTAGTGGAGACTGTGGTCTATATTTTGAACAATGTTCCGTCGAAGAGTGTTTGTAAACACCTTTCGAGCTCTGGAGTGGATGTAAAGGCAGTTTACATCACTTCAGAATTTGAGGATGCCCGACCCACGTGTTAGTGTCAAACCCAAAAAAGTTGGAACCCCGTTCGAAATTATGCCTATTCGTAGGTTACCCTAAAGAGACTAGGGGTGGTCTATTTTACGATCCTAAGGATAATAGGGTGCTTGTGTCGACAAATGCCACTTTCCTAGAGGAAGACCACGTAAGGGATCATTTACCAAAGAGTAAAATTGTGTTAAATGAAATGGACAGTACATCAACAAGAGTTGCTGATGGGGCTAGTACGTCAACAAGTGTTGTTGATTCTAGCACGTCTAGTCAAATCCGTTCCCAAGAGTTGGGAATGCCTCGACGTAGTGGGAGCGTTGTGAGACAGCCTGATCGTTACATGGGTTTAGCTGAAACCTCAGTTGTCACTCTTGATGATGACTGTGAGGATCCATTGACCTATGATTAGGCAATGGTTGATGTTGACAAAGACGAGTGGATTAAAGCTATGGACCAGGAAATGGAGTCTATGTACTTCAATTCTGTCTGGGAGCTTTTGGATCAACCGGATGGGGTAAAACATATTGGTTGCAAATGGATCTACAAGCATAAACGTGGCGTAGATGGGAAGGTGCAAACCTTCAAAGCCCGACTAGTGGCAAAGGGTTTTACCTAGGTTGAAGAGGTTGACTATGAGGAGACCTTTTGACCTGTTGCCATGGTAAAGTCGATCAGGATCCTTCTGGCCATTGCTGCGTATTATGACTACGAGGTATGGAAGATGGACGTCAAGACAACCTTTTTGAATGGCAAACTTGATGAAACCATCTACATGGACCAGCCCAAAGGGTTCATTGCCCAAGGCCAAGAGCAAAAGGTTTGCAGGCTTCATAGGTCCTTTTATGGGCTGCAACAAGCTTCGAGGTCTTCGAATATAAGGTTTGATGAGGCGATCAAATCTTATGGCTTTGATCAAAATGTCGACGAGGCTTCTGTCGACAAGAAAATCGTTGACAAAACTGTCACATTTTTAGTGTTGTATGTGGACGATATTCTTCTCATTGGGAATGAGGTAGAATTTTTTACTCACGTTAAGAAGTGGCTAGCTTCGCAATTCCAAATGAAAGATTTGGGAGAACTTCAGTATGTTCTAGGTATCCAGTTGTCCTAACCTAAGAAGAGCGACGCTAGCCTTGTCTCAGTCGTCTTATATTGACAAGATGTTGTCTAGATATAAGATGCCGAACTCCAAGAAGGGTTTGCTGCCTTTCAGGCATGGGGTTCACGAGTCTTAAGACACTGAGGATCAGTGTACTAAGACTTCTCAAGAGGTTGAGGATATGAGACGGATCCCATATGCTTCAGCTGTAGGGAGGCTGATGTATACCATGCTGTGTACTAGACCCGACATCTGTTATGCAGTAGGAATTATCAGTAGGTATCACTCCAATCCAGGATTAGATCACTAAACAGCTGTAAAGGCAATCCTCAAGTATCTTAGGAGAATGAGGAACTATAGCTTAGTGTATGGTAGTGGGGATTTGATCCTTACGGGATACACGAATTCTGACTTTCAGACCGATAAGGATTCTAGAAAATCAACTTCGGGGTCAGCTTTCATTCTGAATGAAGGAGTTGTAGCATGGCGAACCATCAAGCAGGGATGCATCACCGATTCCACTATGGAAGCGGAGTATGTTGCGGCTTGTGAAGCTGCAAAAGAAGCTGTTTGGCTTAGGAAGTTCATGACGGATTTGGATGTTGTTCCAAATATGAACTTGCCGATCACACTGTTCTGTGATAAAGTGGTGCAGTAGCCAACTCACGTGAGCCTCGGAGCCATAAGAGAGGCAAACACATTGAGCGCAAGTATCATCTGATACGGGAGATTGTGCACCCGCGAGACGTGACAATCCACGCAGATAAGCGTCGAGCACAACATAGCTGATCCATTTACAAAGCCCCTCACGGCTAAGGTGTTTGAGGGTCACCTAGAGAGTCTAGGTCTTCGAGAGCTTCCTGACTAGGGCAAGTTGGGAGATGTGTAAACGGGTATTCAATGCCCTAGTTTATTCTATTACTTCATTGTAATTTATGTATATTTCAGAAATGTATTTTCTCCACTAGCTTAGTCCAAGTGGAAGTTTGTTGGGATTTTTTTCCTAATCTCGTGTTTGTAAATTACTGTTTGAAATTAATAAGAGTTATTTATTTCATTACTTTGTGTCTCGCAATATTTACAAACTTTTCCAATAAACTAAGCTCCAGGGTCATTGAATTTATGAGAGAACTAGAACTTGAACGGTTTGTAGTGGACACATAGGGAGGATCACGTTCGAGTTAATGACCTGAACGAACCGTGAATTATTAGACCTACTGATGTAACACCGTTGACAGTAAGGACTAATAACTTCATAGATGACCATTAGTGACTCGACCTGAATCCTGAGCGTGTTACGGACTCCTGTCTGCGGGGGTATGTCCTTTGACTAGTACAGGTGAAGGTGGTCACAGTTACTCGCCCAATATGCCTATCTTCTCAGGGAAAGGACCAAGTAGGGAGCTGGGAACTTAACTACGCGAGATGAAATTCACTCGTTCCCGCCTTTTGGGAAACTAGAGGGGTTGTTCCTTTAAGTGTTGTCTCCAAGGCTTGGACAACGGGTGCCCACCTTCTCACTGGCCCGACAAGGGTGTTGTGTATGGTTGGACCATCCCAATATGTTGTTCATTAGAGGAGCAGTGGGGACTTAAGGAACAAGAGGTAGACACAGGGGTAAAACGATAACTAGACCGAGCCGTATCTACGAACAACCTATGAAGGGTCGACTCATGGGTATTGGTTATATCAGTGGACACTAAATATTCTGCACTGACGGGAGTGCAGCTACGGGCTATAGTGGAGTGTTACCGTAACTAATGAATGTTGATTAACCCGGTCAAAGATTTTGATAGGTTAATCTCGGATCATTAGAGCCCGTCACTATAGGTCCATTAGGTCCCTCGGTTGGCTCAATCTGGATTAAAAGGAGGGTTAATGTTTTCGTATGAAATTGAAGTGTTCAATTTCACCTAAAGGGCATTTATGTCATTTATATGAGATATGAATGATATAATATATAGTTTAATGTGAATGAGATTCATAATAAACTATAGGTTAGCCTAATTGTTGAATTAGGGCTAATTGGAGATATTAATTGAGAGAAATTAAATTGGATGTAATTCAATTTAATTAATCCACAATTATTTCATATGTGATTTGCAATATGAGATATGAGATATCTTATATTATATGGTTATGCAAATGAGATTTGCATAACCTATGGTTGTGGTAAAGTGGTAATAATGTGGAGATTTTAACTCCATCAATTTCCACTATTTAAATCCTTTGCAAGAAGGGATTAGTAACTCATTCTCTCATTTTTTGATTTTCATCGAAGAGAAAGGATTAAGAAGTCTCTCAACTCTCTCAACTCTCCTCCCTTTCCAAACCAAAAGTCCCACAACTTTCCTTCTTTCCAAAAGAAGAACAACCGAGACTCTGAGTGGTTGTGTTCCAGTTTTGTACGAGAGAAGATTTCATTGAGATCGAGAAGCACGAAGTGTTCGTGATAGAGGAAGGAACTTTGAAGAACTGTCTACAACAAGTAAGTAAATTTCTTCTTACTGTTTTTCTTCCTCTTTTGCATGTTTAACTTAGATCTAAGTGTTAGATCGTTTTAACAAAATCAAGTAGCGTAACGATACCTTGACGATTGGATCGTCTTCCGCTGCGCGGGGATTTTCATTCCCTTCAGCTTAAGGACAATTAATAAAGATGGAACGGAGAACGATACTGCCTTGAATCGAGGAGACCTCTACTACTACGCAAATCACTCATCAATACCCAAGGGAGTTGCAAGATAGGCAAGGGTTATTTATTCAAAATAAAATCAACTAAAAATGAAACAAAACAAAAAAACAAAAATAAAATAAAAAAACGAAACAAATGAAATAAACTTTGGGTTGCCTCCCAAGAAATGCTTATTTAACGTCATTAGCTTGACGTAGTACGCGTGGGGTCGTCAAGGTACGTAAAAATTCTCCCATTTCTTCGGGCCTCTCTTCCTCGAATATACAAAACAAATTAATGCTAGCAAGAAATACTAGCTTCTCGTGAGAGCCCGAAACAAATATTTTTTTTGATTTTTTCATATATTAAAATAAAAGAAGAAACAACAACAAAGTAAACATTTTTTGGTTTTTTATTTGATAAGAGAAAAGAAGGAAAAACAGGAAAATAAACTGACTCAAACAAAGACACTGACTCGAGAGAATAGAAAGAAAAACACTCACCAATAAGAGAAATATCAGAATATAGAACTGTCATAGACTCAAAAGCCTCACACTCTACCTCATGGCCTAACTCAACAAGCTCGACTTCTTCCACACTCTCACTAACTCTATCCTGGTGTGCGCTAAAAGATTCTAGTTCTTTTACATCTAAAGCACAATCCTCTAAATGCCCATACTCTGAAAAATGTGAAGGACTAGGATCCTGAAGGTCTATTAGTGGGTCAGTGATCAAGTGACTCGCCGAACTATCTAAGGGTGTGGGTCCTCCTTCACTATATTCCCTAAAGTGCTCGACCTCAGATGAGTCTAAATACATTTGTTGTCTAAGGGAGACCAGTGTAACCGTTAGGTGTTGAATTGACTCCCCTATTTGCCTATTCCTCTCATCTGTGGTTCTCATATATTCTAATAACAATGTCTCAAGGGAAGATTCGTCTTCTACCAGGGTTTCTTAAATATAGGAAGGATATGGCTCAAAACCCTTAGGATATGGTTCATAGGCCCAATTGCTCTGATTATTATCATACATATGGTTCCCATAAGTCATAAGGTTAGTATGATAGTAATTAGGCATTTGGTAGCCATAAGATCCATACCCCTCACTAGAAGACTCTAAATTGGCAAAGGGATGATCATAAGAAAAAGAACTATACTGTGTTTGCTCATTGCGCATAGAAAACCACCCAAAGTTATCATAATCCATAGTAAACTAATGAATCAATTATAACAGACCCAACAAACACAATATGCACCAACACGACAAGAAAGAATAACCAAGACTCAACAAAGATAAAAACACGAAACAAAGATAACACGACACACCCAACAAAAAAACAAGGATAAAATGCTAAAATAAACTCACACAAGCTAAGAATCCAAACTAGTCCCCGACAACGGCGCCAAAAAACTTGATGCGAAAATATCAGTGCCCTAAACTTATGTAAATTAGAATGAGACTCTAACACTTCTACGACGTGCAAGTATACGCGGTCGAGTGCAGCAAGTGATAAGATGAGAGTATCGATCCCACGAGGATTAGCAGAATCTAAGTAAGTGAGTGTCCTAGAAATTATCCTTTATAATTTTGGTGCAATGTATGCAATTGAAAAATAATTTAAACATGCATTTAGTGATGCAAAAAGGTAAAGTACTTAAAACAATATGCAAGTAATCAATTGAATTAAATGTGAAGATAGAAAAATTCAAACGAGAGGCAAGGGGCAAAAGTTGAGATTCTATAATGAAAAAGTAGGCTTGGGTTAGGTTGTAACTCTCATGTTTCAATTGGAATAAAGATGTGATTAATTCCTCAAATTCACCTACTCATGTGTTCAAATGATTTCT
This sequence comes from Trichosanthes cucumerina, assembly GCA_036507285.1. NCBI lineage: Eukaryota > Viridiplantae > Streptophyta > Magnoliopsida > Cucurbitales > Cucurbitaceae > Trichosanthes > Trichosanthes cucumerina. Next base: position 66,689,765 of record CM071838.1, read on the forward strand.
TTCAAAATCACTAAGTTTTAAAACCAACAATCTCTCAATTGAGATCTAAATTATGCTCATGAATTTAGGTTCTAGGTGGGTTAATCATCTCTAATCAACTCAATAATCCTAGAATGAAATTTTAGTTTTCTAATTCACTAGCTCTCTCAAGTTCGTGAACTGTAGAGAAATTAAAAAGGCCAATTTTAATTCTCATGCAATGTTAAATTCAATAAAATTTCATAAATTCAATCAATGGCATCAACCATAAATTTATTCCAAAATTACATTAAAACAACCTAACCCTTGCCTAAGACAAATTAGTTCATGATAGGAATTAAATCACACTTCTTTAATTTAAAGATGCTTTCACTAATCAAGAAGTTCATGTATAAAAACAACCCAAAACAACCACACAAACTGCTTAGAATAGTGAGCAAATTAACCTCTAATTAGTTTATAAACAACCTAACAAAAGCAGTGATAATTGGCAAAAATAATAGGCAAAAGCATTAAAAGAAAGAGAACAATTTACGCAGCAAGTGACCTTGTTTTGCTACAGCAATTGCCTAGCAGCACCCTCTGTCGATGGTGTGCAGCAGGGCACTTTGCTTCAACAAAACCCTTTGGTTGGCCTCAGAACAAATCAACCAATTGCTTCAGCAAAAGCCTTCTCGGGTTACTACTTCACAGCAGCCAGGCGATTGCTTCAACAAACCTCGACAGCTCCCGACGCCAGCAACTGCACGCGATTGCTTCAGCAAACATCAACAACTCCCAACGCCAGCAACCCGATGTGATTGCTTCAGCAAAAGGAAGGATGGTCCTCTCGGTTTTCCTCCTTTTGCTGTAGCAAATTTTAATGCTCACCACCTCTCTTCAATGCTCCAGCAAAGACCCAAGGAACTCTCTCGAATTTTCCTCTTCAATGCTACAGCAAAGGGCCCTCTCGATTTGTGCTCTCTCATTCGATTGCTTCAGCAACAACACGTAGCAACACCAATAATACCCTTCTTCTTTTCTCGCTTTTTGCTTCAGCAACGGATGGACCTCATGATTGCTACAGACAAGACACCATCATGATTTGTCTCTCCAACGCACACTTTGTTGTAGCAATCGCTTGGTTCTCTTTCTCTCTTCGGTCTCTCCTCTTGTCGCAAATTCTCACCCCCCTTTTTGGCACTTGTGAACCCTAGCCTCCATATATAAGATTGTGTTGCCCTAACTCCACAAATTACAAAAATTTCCTTAAGGGTAAAAAGACCATCTTACCCTTCGATTAAAATGTCTAAAATTCCCTTAGGGGCTCTTGTAATTTTTAAACATCTCCTGCACACAGAAAGATCCCAAACAAATTCATGAATTCAATTATAAACCAAACTAAATATGCAAGATTTTTTTGGAGTTAAAAATCTTATCTTTTGGTCTTTAATTAATGTTAGCTTATTTTTACAAATTTCTTCAATTAAAGCATAAAAACATCAAAATTAATTCTTTTCGAACCTAATGCTTAAATTTAAGATTTTAAAGCTAACACACACAATTTAGGGATAAAATAACATGAGACTCAATAAATTCTATGCAATTCAAGTACATTAAGCACTAAAATTATAGTAAAATAACTCTCCCATGGCGAGTTATCAGTCATCTACGAAGTTATTAGTCCTATACTGTTAACGGTGTTACATCAGGAAGTCTAATAATTCACGACCCGGTCTTGTACAACCTCATTGCACGGAATGCCCCCACTTGTATGTCAACCACATGAACGAGCTTGATCACCTCGTTTGTATCTAATACAAAGTTGGTCGCATCCACAGCGTAATCCAGATTAGGTCTCCAACCCTATCCATATACTGTAGACCGTTCGGGTCATTTACTCAAACGTGATCTTCCCCGTGTGTCCACTACACACCGTTCAAGTTCTAGTTCTCTGATAATACAAGGATCCTGGAGCTTAGTTTATTGGATTAAGTTTATAAATATGAGGGACACAAATTTCGAATAAATAACTCTTATTTATTTACAATAATGAATATTACAAACTTACACGAGATTAGGGCATACACCCCAATAAACTCCCACTTGAACTAAGCTAGTGGAGTACATAATACATTTCTCAAATGTACATTAAAAATACAATAAACTAGGGCATTGAATAACCCTTTACAATACTCCAACTTGCCCTAGTCAGGAAGAACTCGAAGACCTAGACTCTCTAGGTGACCCTCAAACACCTTAGCCGTGAGGGCCTTCCTAAATGGATCAACAAAGTTTGCTCCGACGCTATCTGCGTGACCGCCATGTCTCCGTGGTGCACAATCTCCCGTATTAGGTGATACTTGCGCTCAATATGCTTGACCCTCTTATGACTCCGAGGTTCTCTTGAGTTTGCTACTGTACCACTGTTGTCACAAAACAGGGTGATTGACAAGTTCATATTTGGAACGACTTTCAAATCCAACATGAACTTCCTCAACCAAACAGCTTCCTTTGCAGCTTCACAAGTCGCAACATACTCGGCTTCCATCGTGGAATCAACGATGCATCCCTACTTGATGTTTCGCCACACTATGGCTCATCCATTCAGAATGAACGCTGACCCCAAAGTGGATTTTCTAGAATCGTTATCGGTCTTAAAGTCAGAGTTTGTGTATCTCGTAAGGATCATATCCCAACTTCCATACAAAAGGTTGTAGTTCCTCCTAAGATACTTGGGCCTTTCCTTTACGGTTGTCCAGTGATCTAATCTTGGATTGGATTGATACCTACTGACAATCTCAACTGCTTAACAGATGTCGGGCATAGTACACAACATGGCGTAAATTAGGCTCCCTACAGCTGAAGCATAAGAGATTCGTCTCATATCCTCAACCTCTTGAGGCGTCTTAGGACATTGATCCTTAGACAGCTGAACCCCATGCCTGAAAGGCAACATACCCTTCTTGGAGTTTTGCATCTTATACCGAGCACAACATCTTGTTAATTTAAGATGCTTGAGACATGACTATCTGGATACCTAGAAAATACTAAGCTTCTCCCAAATCTTTCATTTGGAGTTGCGAAGCCAGCTATTCCTTAATGGCAGTAAGAAATCCTACATCATTCCCAATGAGCAGGATATCAATATCAGAAATGCGAAAGTGTTATTGATGATTTTCTTCTAGAAACAAGGCTCATCAACATTTTTATTAAAGCCATAAGATTTGATAGCCTCATCAAACCTTATATTCCAAGACATCGATGAAGGGAATGAGAATCCCATGCAGCGGAAGACGATTGAATCGTCGATGTATCAATATGCAACATAGTTTTATTAAAATGATCTACAACTGGATCTAGGCTAAACATGCTTAAAGAAATGAAGAAAAACAGTAAGAATAGAGGCACTTACTTGTTGAAGACTTTCTTCAAGATTTCTTTTTCAAATCACGAACTCTTCGTGCACCTCGTACTCAAGAAACACCTCCAACGAAAGGTATTGAACACCACCGAATGACCTTCTCGGTTGTTCTCTTTTGGAGAAGGGAGGTTTGTGGGAACCTTTTGTGTTTTGGAGAGGGGGGAGAATAGAGAGAGAGTAGAGAGAACTTTCTTCTTCTCTTTTGTGAAAATCTAAAAAATGAGAGAAGTCATCACAATCCTTCTTGCAAGAAGGGTTTATATAGTGGAATTGTTGGAGTTAAAATGTCCACATAATTACGACTTTACCACAACTATAGGTTATGCAAATCTCATTTGCATAACCACATAATATAAGATATCTCCTATCTCATATTGCAATCTCATTTGCAATAATTGTGTATTAATTAAATTGAATCACATCCAATTTAATTTCTCTCAATCAAATTTTCCAATTACCCCTAATTCAACAATTAGGCTAACCTATAGTTTATTATGAATCTCATTCACATTAAACTATATATTATATCATTCATATCTCATATAAATGACATAAATGCCCTTAAAGTGAAATTGAACACTTCAATTTCATACCAAAACATTAACCCTTCTTTTAATCCGGTTGGAGCCAACCGAGGGACCTAAGGGACCAACAGTGACGGGCTCCAATGATCCGAGATTAAGCTGCCAAACTCTTTGACACGGTTAACCAACATTCATTAGCTACGGTAACACTCCACTATAGCCCGTAGCTGCGTCCCAGTCGATCACGAGAATATTACGTGTCCCACCGATATAACCAATACCCATGAGTCGACCCTTCACGGGTTGTTCGTGAGACACACCGGTCAAATTACCGTTTTACCCTGTGTCTACCTCTTGTTCCTTAAGTCCCCACTGCTCCTCTAATGAACAACATATTGTGATGGTCCAACCATACACAACACCCTTCTCGGGCCGTGAGAAGGTGGGTGCCCGTGTCCAAGCCCCGGGAGACGGCACTTAAGGGAACAACCCGCCTAGTTTCCCTAAATGCGAACGAGTGAATTTCGTCTCGTGTAGTTAAGTTCCCACTCCCTACTTGGTTCTCGCCTCGGAAGATAGGCATATTGGGCGAGTAAATGTGACCACCCTCACTGTACTAGTCAAAGAACAGCTCGCAGATGGCGAGTCCGTAACACGCTCGAGGATTCGGTCGAGTCATTAATGGTCATCTCACGAAGTTATTAGTCCTTCATCACAACGGTGTTACATCGGTGAGGTCTAATAATTCACGGTCCCTGGTCTTGTACAATCTCATTGCACAGGATGCCCCCACTCGCATGTCAACCACATGAACGAGTCAGATTACCTCGTTTGTATATAATACAAAGCGGGCCGCATCCACAGTGTATCCAGGATTAGGTCTCCAACCCTATCCATATATTGTAGACCGTTCGGGTCATTAACTCGAACGTGATCCTCCTTGTGTGTCCACTACACACCGTTCAAGTTCTAGTTCTCTCATGAATTCAATGACCCTGGAGCTTAGTTTATTGGAAAAGTTTATAAATATTGCGAGACAGAAAGTGATGAAATAAATAACTCTTATTAATTTCAAACAATATATTACAAACACGAGATTAGGACAAAAATCCCAACAATCAAGGCTTGTTTCAGTCCATAAATAGACCTTTTAAGCTGGCAAACCTTTTGCTCTTGCCCTTGGGTAATGAACCGCTTGGGTTAGTCCATGTAGATGGTCTCATCAAGATTGCCATTCAGAAAGGTCGTCTTGACATCAATTTGCCATACCTCATAGTCATAATATGTGCCAATGACCAGAAGGATCCTGATAGACTTTACCATGGGAATAGGAGAAAAGGTTTCCTCATAGTCAACCCCTTCAACTTGGGTAAACCCCTTTGCCACTAGTCTAGCTTTGAAGGTCTACATATTCTCATCTACGCCACGTTTACGCTTATAGATCCATTTGTAACCAATAGGTTTAACCCCATCTGGTTGGTCCACAAGCTCCCAGACGAAATTGAAGTACATCGACTCCATTTCCTGGTCCATAGCTTTAATCCATTCGTCTTTGTCAACGATAGTCATTGCCTGATCGTAGGTCAATGGATCCTCGCAGTCATCATCAGGGGTGACGACTTGGGTTTTAGCCAAACCCATGTAACGTTCTGGCTGTGTCACAACCCTCCCACTACGTAGAGACATTCTCAACCCTTGAGAACGGACTTGACTAGACGAGCTAGGATTAACAACACTTGTTGACATACTAGCCCCATCAACAACTCATTTTGATGAACTGCCCATTTCATTTAACACTATCTTACTCCTTGGTAAGTGATCTCTGATGTGGTCCTCCTCAAGGAATGTGGCGTTTGTTGACACAAACACCCTATTTTCCTTAGGATCGTAAAATAGACCACCATTTGTCTCTTTTGGGTAACCTACAAAGAGATACAACTTTGAACGGGGTTCCAACTTCTTCGAGTTTGACATCAATACAAGTGTCGGGCATCCCCAAATTCTTAAATGACGTAAACAACCTTTACGACCATTCTAGAGTTCAAAAGTTGTTTTCAGAATCACTCTTCGACGGAACATTGTTCAAAATGTATATCACAGTCTCCACTGTCGACCGAACCATGTTTAACACAGTTTTGTTTCTCCTCTCCGATACACCATTCTGGTGTGGCATACCGGGTGCTGACAGTTGAGACGTAATTCCATATTCTATAATCTAATCCTAGAATTCAGTATCCATGTACTGTCTACCTCGATCCGATCGAAGTGTTTTAATCGTTTTACCTAATAGGTTCTCAACCTCAGTCTTCACTCCTTGAACTTTTCAAGAGTTTCAGACTTCCTGTGCATTAGGTAAACGTACCCATACCTCGAATAGTCATCTATGAAATATACAAAGTATTTATAACCTCCTCGTGCTCCAACACTCATCGGACCAAAGAGGTCAGAATGTATAAGCTCATGAGGCTCTTTAGCTCTATATCATTTTCCACTAAAAGGACGTTTGGTCATTTTGCCTTCGAGGCATGACTCACAAACCGGTAAAGAGTTTTCTTCCAACTCGCTTAGAATTCCACTCTTCACTAGCCTCTAAATCCTATTGAGATTTATGTTGCCTAACCTGAGATGCCACAGATGGGTATTTTCTATTGGAGAAACCTTTATTCTTTTAGTTCGTGTTTTAGCCGTTTTAAATAATTAAGTATTCAAAACACTTTTGACAAAATTAGGCGTTAAAATGTAAAGAATACTCTCAAGTGAAGTAGAACACAAAATGTTTCCATTTCGAGAAATAAACTCTTTATTACCAGAGAAAGAAACGGAATTACAATGTTCTAACAGGCAAGAAATAGAAACTAGGGTTCTAGTAAACCCTTATACTATGTACAAATTATCTAATAATCAGTACTTTCCGCCAAAAAACAATTTCACCATGTCGATCGTTGCAGCTGAGACAACTTCTCCGGATCCAACTCTAAGCATTATCTCACCCTTCTGCAGCCACTGTTAGGAACTAATTCCCTAAAAAAATAACAAACATGGTTAGTGGCGCCTGAATCCAGTATCCAGACAGAGTCACTACTCTCCACTAAACAGGTTTCTGTAACAAGTAAATCACATTTACTTTCTTTCTTTTTGTCGGCAAGGAACTTGGGACAATTCCTTTTCCAGTGACCGTCCCCGCTGCAGTGGAAACACTTTCCTTTCTTCGCAACCTCCTTGACCTTTTTGCCCTTCTGGGCGACAGTGCGGTGAGCTTTACCCTTTCTTAACTTCTTGTTCTTCCGTTTCGGGCTTGAAGAACCTACAGATTTAGTCGCAGAGGTCGAACCTCTGTGATAGGACCTGAACGCAACATTTTCCTCAACTTTTGGTCCCTTGACTCGCATTAAGGACTGGAAGTTCTGTAGTTCGTTGAGTAAGGAGGTCAGAGTGTAGCTAATCTTGTTCATAACAACGTTACTACGAAACTGAAGGAAACTCTTTGGAAGAGTTTTCATGATAAAGCTAACCTGACTCGACTCATCGATCGAAGCTTCGTTCATCTCTACTAGGTTAAAGTGTGTCTTCATGTCGAGAACATGTTCCTAGATCGACGTTCCCTCCTTCATCTTGCATTGAAGACGTGTTTGAGGGCATCCTGTCGGACCTGAAAGGACTGTTGTCCAAACATGTCCTTCAACGATTCCATGATCTCCTTTGAGATGACCATTACCTCATGCTTCTTTGCCAAAACTTCAGACAAGCAGACAATTATGTAGACCTTGACTTTTTCGTTAGCCCTGATCCATCGATCGTACACATCACGAACACTTCGTTATGTGGTCGAGCTCGGCAGCTGAGGACACTCCTCAATGAGCACGAACTTAAGGTCGTCAGTTACTAGTATAGTGTTAATATTGTTCTTCCAAGTTTGGTAATTATCACCAATTAACTTATCAGAAGCTAATAGAGCAATAATTAAACTCGACATTTTTTTGCTGAAATAGAAAAAAATTTGTATTAGTCTCGCAAAAACTTTCAAAATCCAATCATGTTTAGGAAATTTTTATTCTATGATCCCTAGGTTATTATCATTTGCAATGATACCCCAAATGTTTAGAATGACTGCCACTGAAAGGTAGACAGAATCACTCCTCCTCTGGGACAAGACTTTCCCGACCAGACCCTAATACAAGAATAACTCTTATTCCACTAAGCATCTAGCTACCATTATTCGATCCGAGTCCATTAGCTCTTAATGAATCCCGTGAGTGTCACCGTCTATCTTTAAATTTCCAAGTATCCGTCCAAACAATATCCACCGAAGGGAGGACTACGAATGAAAACCAACAAGGAAATTGTATCCCTTTCGGGAATTGACGGTGTTCCGACTCCCATGATCAAAGCCCTCCGAAGGGATTGTCTGGTCCAGGCCAAACTAGCAGGCGGATCATAAGCGTCTCACGATGTGAATTGATAGAAAAGACCGTGGGTCCCGTTTTCATAGGTCCCTCTCCCACTGACTATAAGTACTCTCTCCATTCACGTTGAATATTAACCGATACAAATACCATCCGAAGGGGAACACTCCCATTTGCGCCACGAGAACGAGTATGGATCTCATGGTGTGAACTTAACGGAGATTTGTGGATGGAAAAATAATGTATCTCATACACTTTATTTTCTCCCATTCAGCACTTCAAATTAATCGGGATTGACCTACATAACCGACTATAATTTACCTAAGTCTACCAATATAACACTTATATTGGATTAGCCTAAGTCTATAATCACATTATTAACTTAGATCTATATGAGTAAGTTAATTAACTCTTATTTAACGACACTCACGAGAATATAACCTATGAATCTTCGGACCAAATTCACTCCCAGGTAGGGGTGTTCTGCAAAGCGTCAACTTAAATACCCGAGCCTTAGACAGAACCTTCCTTAGAAAGAGTTACTTATTGGTCACCATTCATAAGTTAGATTGATTTCCTAATTCTAATCATATTAGAACTAGAAAACCTAAGTCTAATTATTCAAGTTCTAAACCATTTAAAACTAATAATTAACTTAAGTTATAAGCATTTCTATATTATAATGTTTGATCATTCATCACATAAATAATTAAACTATATAATATATATACATCACATGTCTAAATGCATGTCAATGCTTTTAATCTAAGAAATATAACTCTTATATTGATTAAATTCAAATACATTATATTATAACACTTATAATATAATCCTATCATGCATACTATATATTATAATTCTTATAACATAAAATAATGCATAAAATGTTTAACCTAAGGTGGCATATTAATCTATATGACATACATTATTCACATAGAATTTTTCATACAACAATTGCATAAAAAAAATAAATAAATAGCAATATTTGACTGATTTTTTGGCACCCTAGAGACATTAATTTAATGAATTATTATTAATATAACAATTATATTAATTAAAATTAAATTAAATAACTTAATTTACAAGAGAAAAATAAATTAAATAACTTAATTTACAAGAGAAAAATAAATTAAATAAAACGGTTGCAAGCACCCAGCCTCGAACCGTTACCCTCAAAGTTCTTCACGTTGCCACTCCCGCGTGAAAAAGGCGCTGGAACTGCCCACTACGCTTCAGCGTTGCAACGTTGCAGCGTCCAGCGTCAAGCCTCGCGTACCAAATTCCATCAACATTGCAACGCAATACCTTGCATCGCAACGCGGTTCTGCAGCCATGCTTCGATCTGTGCAATTGGCGTTGCGACGCCGAAGAACAGCGTCGCAATGCCTATAAAATTCCAGCAACCAAACCTTGCTGTTTTTCACCAATTTTGCCGGTTTCCGCTCCATTTTCTTCACAGCAACTCTTGCTACGGTCGATGCAGACTTACATACTCGATTTATATTAAAAAATGCCCAAAACAACGAGCAATTACATTGATCTCATCAACTTTTAATGTAAACCTATCTAAGTACCAAAAACCACAATTATCCAACACAAAAACCAGCAAGATCATCTCATGAAATTAAAGGCAACCCACCTAATTTTAAGAAATGACAGAATACATAACAAAGAGCAACGATTGGCTCTGATTCCTATTGAAGGAAAAGGAAATCCCGCAGCGGAAGACGTCGTTGGTTCGTTGTGCAACACATATCTTAAAATTGAACTAATCTCATTGATTCTAGGCTAAACATGTTGTAATAATGAAGAAAATAAAAATTTAGAGGTACACCAACCTCTTGAAGAATTTTTCTTCACTGCTTTCTTCTTTGGACACGAACTTCTTCGTGCCAACGACCTCTACAACAACGATCCTCGAACCGAACAGTTGGACACCTCCAAAAGAGTTTCTCGGCTGTTCTCAGTAGGTTGAAGGAGAGTATGTGGGACTCCCTTTTGTTTTGGGTGAGGAGAATGTAGAGAGAATTCTTTGAGAGAGAAGTGAGTTCTTGGATCTTGAATTCCAAAAATGAGACAATTCCCTGCCAAAGGCTTCTCGCCAAGCTTTTAAATAATGGTGAGTGGTGGAGTTAAAATCTCCATTAATTCACCATTTTACCACAAACTTATGTTATGCAAATTATATTTGCATATCACATACAATAAGATATCTCATACCTTATTATACAAATCTCATTTGTATAATTGTGGAATTTTAAATTGAATCACATTCAATTTAATTTCTCTATTCAATTTCTCCAATTAGCACTAATAAATTAGGTTATACTATAATTTATTATGAATCTCATTCACATCAAACTATATATTATGTCAACTATATCACATATAAATGACATAAATACCCAATTGATGAATTTGAACACTTCAAATCCACACCAAACTGTAAACTCTCAATTTATCCAGTTTGAGCCAAGCGAGGGAGTTAATGGACCTACAGATGATGAACTCCAATGATTCGAGATTAACCTTTCAAACTCTTTGACCTGGTTATTCAACATTCATTAGCTACGGTAACACTCCACTAAAACCAGTAGCACTCCCATCATTATAGGACAAATTGTGTCCATCGATATAACCAATGCCCGTGAGTCGACCCTTCATAGGTTGTTCGAAGACACTAATTGGTCAAATTTTTGTTTTACTCCTGTGTCTACCTCTTGTTACTTAAGTCTCACTACTCCTCTAATGAACAACAATGTTGCATGGTCCGACAATAAACAACAACCCTTTTGGTCCAGTGAGAGGGTGGGCACCCGTTGTCCAAGCCCTGGAGACAACACTTAAGGGAGCAACCCCTCTAGTTTCCCTAATTCGGGAACAAGTGAATTCCATCTCGCGTAGTCAAGATCCCAGCTCCCCACGTGGCCCTGTCCCTAAGAAGATAGCAATATTGGGTGAGTAACTATGATCACCCTCACCCGTACTAGTCAAAGGACAACCCCCCGCACGAACGAGTCACTAAAAGCCATCTACGAAGTTATTAGTCCTATATTGTTAACGATGTTACATCAGTATGTCTAATAATTCACGGTCCGGTCTTGTAGAATCTCATTGCACAGGATGCCCCCACTCGCATGTCAATCATATGAACAAGTTGAATCACCTCGTTTGTATGTAATACAAAGCGAGTCGCATCCATAACGTAACTAGGATTAGGTCTCTAACACTATCCGTATACTGTAGATCGTTTGGGTCATTCACTCGAACATGATCCTCCCTTCGTGTCCACTACACACCGTTCAACTTCTAGTTCTCTCATAATACAATGACCCTGAAGCTTAGTTTATTGGATTAAGATTATAAATATGTGACACCCCAGGAAGAGGGGTACGTGAATGAACCGAGCCCACATCTGAATGAGAGGGATCTTGAGGAAATTAAAGTATGGTGGCTGAGGAAGAGGGGTACATGAGAGTGATCTTGAGGATATGTTGATAAAGGCTTAAAAAGAATTGATAGCTACTACCTATAACAACAAGTTGCACCTTTCTTTTCGGTGGCTCAATCATACGAATTCCAAGGTTAAACGTGCTTAGGTTGGAGCAATTCTATGTTGGGTGAGGACCCGTGTTGGTTAATGAGGAAAATCTTCACTCTCGCAAGCGGCTCAAGGATGGTATGGATGATATGGTGGCGTGGCCAGGTCGCAGGGGATCCTAGGCCTGGGGCGTTACAAATGGTATCAGAGCGGAACCTCTCCCAGTAAGATGTAGTTCGGGGACGAGGCGGAAGCTGGTGGGCATGTGACGCCCGAGGAAGAGAGGTACATGAATGAACCAAGTCCACATCTATATGAGAGGGATCCTGAGGAAATTAAAGTATGGTGCCCGATGAAGAGGGGTACATGAGAGTGATCATGAGGATATGTCGAGAAAGGCTTAAAAAGAATTGATAGGTACTACCTATACCAACAAGGTGCACCTTCCTTTTTGGTGGTCAATCATAGGAACTCCAAGGTTAAACGTGCTTAGCTTGAAACAATCCTATGTTGGGTGACGTCCTGGTAATTTTCCTAGGGAGCATGTGAGTGAGGACAAAGTATGCTAAAAGGACCCGTGTTGGTTATTGGGGAAAGTCTTCACTCTCGCAAGCGGCTCAAGGATGATATGGATGATATGGTGACGTGGCCAGGTCGCAGGGGATCCTGCGCCTGGGGCATTACACTAGGAATTGGTCCTCTTTTTGCCTAATGAAGTAGAAGTTTCTCTCAGTTAAGAAACCTAATTAAGTCGAAGCTTTATATAAACACCAAGTGAGAGAAATACAATCCTTCTCTACAAGAGTAATATCATGGATCAATGTGATGATTCACCTCTCTTATTATTCAACTGAATTCCACGATGATTATACAAGAGAATCATAGCCCTATATATAGGGATTTTGACTAACTAATCTTAATAGAAACTAGTAGAACAAATGAAATAATAGTTTACATAGTATCCTCCTTCCAACTGAAGACTCTAGGAGACAAAGTTTGTTTCTTAAGTACAGGAACCTTGTATGTGAAAGAGCTTTAGTGAAAAAATCACCAATCTCATCGGTGCTGACAATGTAGTTGATTTGAATGTCCTTTCTTATGGCATTCTCTGGAATGAAATGGTAGTCTATTTCGATATGCTTTATTCTGGCATGAAATAAAGGATTCTTTGTGAGGGAGATAGCTGAGATTGTCACACTACAACGTTGGTACTTAATGTATCAGTATCTTAAAATCACAAAGGATTTGTCGTATCCAGCTAAGTTTAACCGTTGTTGAGGCCAAAGATCGATATTATGCTTCAGTTGACGAATGCGCAACAGTTGTCTATTTCTTGGCCCCTAAGATATTTGATTTTTTCTTAAAAAGATTACAATATAGCCTGCCACTGATCGTTTATTTCATGGGTCGCTAACCCAATCAACATCGCAATAAGCATTCAACATAACATTTCAATGCGAGAAACGAAGACCAATGTAGGTATTATTTTGAAGATAACGCAGTATGCGTTTTACATTGATGAGATCTCCCTAAGATGGCGAGTGCATCTTTTGACATGCCTTGTTAACTACAAACGTTATGTTAGGCCTTGTGAAGGTTAGATATTGTAGAGCTCCTACAATTCAACGATAGTTTTGAGGATCATCAAGTAACTTGGTGGCGATAGTAGAGGTATCCTTGGTAGCACAAGGGGTGAGACAGTTTACAATTTGTCATCCCAGCTTGTTGATAACTCGCCAAACGAGAGTTATTTTACTATAATTTTAGAGCTTAATGTACTTGAATTGCATAAAATTTATTGAGTCTCATGTTATTTTATCCCTAAATTGTGTGTGTTAGCTTTAAAATCTTAAATTTAAGCATTTGGTTTGAAAAAAATTAATTTTGATATTTTTTATGCTCTAATTGAAGAAATTTGGGAAATAAGCTAACGGTTAATTAAAAACCAAAATACGAGATTTTTAACTCCAAAAATCCTTGCATATTAAGTTTGATTTATAATTGACTTCATGAATTTATTTGAGATTTTTCTGTGTGTAGGAGATTATAAAAATTACAAGAGTCCCTAAGGGCATTTTAGACATTTTACTCGAAGGGTAAGATGGTCGTTCTACCCCTAAGGGCATTTTTATAATTTATGGGAGTTAGGGCAACACCATCTTGTATAAGGAGGCTAGGGTTTACAAGTGTGAAAGAGGAGAGAATTGGTGACAAGAGAAAGAGACCGAGGAGAGAAGGAGAACCGAGCTATGGCTACAGCAAATGTGTGCATTGGAGAGACAAATCATGAAGGTGTATTTGTTGTAGCAATCGTGTGGTCCATCCATTGTTGAAACAATTGTGGTCGGTGTGGTGAGAATTTCTACAGCAAAGCCAAGAGAGGATTCGTGAAGGACTTCGATTTCCTGAAGCATTTGGAGGACAGAGGCACTTCGATTTGTTGTAGCAATTTCGAGGGACGACATCGGGAGAGCAGACCCATCAATTTGCTGAAGCAATTGCGAAGTAAGGTCAAAGGAGCGATTTTTTACAACAATAGGCATGAGGTTGTTGAGAGGTTGCTGATTGCCAAGAGTTGTTGAAGCAATCGTAGGAAGAAAAAAGGATTTGCCGACGTGTTTGTTTGAAACCATTGCTTGGTTCTTTGTTTCTTTGAAGCAAAATCTGGGGTTGTCCTTCTTCGCTATCGAGAGCTACCATTGCTGTAGCAAAACCAGGAGCATCAATGTGCCATTGCTATAGCAAAACCAAGACATCAAGGTGCCATTGCTGTAGCAAAACCCGAAAGCATCAGTGCAGTTCGGTTTTTCACAGGCGTCGTGTCACACCCCTGAGTCTCGAAGCACATCAATTGTCCCGGTGGGTCAAGGCGAGTGGTGCGTGGCACACTCGAGGCTAACGGGAGGTTAGCCACATTGATGCTCGGAGTGTCGAAGACGTGTGGTCAGGGATGTCGCACGGGCGGCAGCCAGCATGACACATGCTAAGAGGTTAGCATTGGCTGGCGGAAGACAGGCACGATGGCGGGCACATGAAGCATGGCGTTGAAGGGAATAAAAATCCCACGCAGCGGAAGACGATTGAATCGTTGTGGTATCAATATGCAACAAGGTTTTATTAAAATGATCTACATTAGATCTAGGCTAAACATGCTGAAAAAAAAAGAAGAAAAACAGAAAGAATAGAGGCACTTACTTGTTGAAGACTTTCTTCAAAGTTTCTTCCTCAAAATCAGGAACTCTTCGTGCTCCTCAAACTCAACGAACTCTTCCCACGAAAGGTCTTGAACACCACCAAATGGCCTTCTCGGTTGTTCTCTTTTGGAGAAGGGAGGTTTGTGGGAACCTTTTGTGTTTTGGAGAGAGAGGAGAATAGAGAGAAAGTAGAGAGAACTTTCTTCTTCTCTTTTGTGAAAATCTAAAAAATGAGAGAAGTCATCTTCAATCCTTCTTGCAAGAAGGGTTTATATAGTGGAATTGGTGGAGTTAAAATGTCCACATAATTACCACTTTACCACAACCATAGGTTATGCAAATCTCATTTGCATAACCACATAATATAAGTGAAGGGAATGAGAATCCCGTGCAGCGGAAGACGATTGAATCGTCGATGTATCAATATGCAACATAGTTTTATGAAAATGATCTACAACTAGATCTAGGCTAAACATGCTTAAAGAAATGAAGAAAAACAGTAAGAATAGAGGCACTTACTTGTTGAAGACTTTCTTCAAGATTTCTTTTTCAAATCACGAACTCTTCGTGCACCTCGTACTAACGAACACCTCCAACGAAAGGTATTGAACACCACCGAATGGCCTTCTCGGTTGTTCTCTTTTGGAGAAGGGAGGTTTGTGAGAACCTTTTGTGTTTTGGAGAGGGAGGAGAACAGAGAGAAAGTAGAGAGAACTTTCTTCTTCTCTTTTGTGAAAATCTAAAAAATGAGAGAAGTCACACAATCCTTCTTGCAAGAAGGGTTTATATAGTGGAATTGGTGGAGTTAAAATGTCCACATAATTACCACTTTACCACAACTATAGGTTATGCAAATCTCATTTGCATAACCACATAATATAAGATATCTCATATCTCATATTGCAAATCTCATTTGCAATAGTTGTGTATTAATTAAATTGAATCACATCCAATTTAATTTCTCTCAATCAAATTCTCCAATTAGCCCTAATTCAACAATTAGGCTAACCTATAGTTTATTATGAATCTCTTTCACATTAAACTATATATTATATCATTCATATCTCATATAAATGACATAAATGCCCTTAAAGTGAAATTGAACACTTCAATTTCATACCAAAACATTAACCCTTCTTTTAATCCAGGTGGAGCCAACCGAGGGACCTAATGGACCTACAGTGACGGGCTCCAATGATCCGAGATTAAGCTGCCAAACTCTTTGACACGGTTAACCAACATTCATTAGCTACGGTAACACTCCACTATAGCCCGTAGTTGTACTCCCGTCAGTGTAGAATATTACGTGTCCAGTGATATACCCAATACCCATGAGTCGACCCTTCACAGGTTATTCGTAGACACGGTTGGGTCAAATTACCGTTTTACCCCTGTGTCTACCTCTTGTTCCTTAAGTCCCCACTGCTCCTCTAATGAACAACATATTGTGATGGTCCAACCATACACAACACCCTTCTCGGGCGGTGAGAAGGTGGGCGCCGTTGTCCAAGCCACCGAGACGAAGACTTAAGGGAACAACCCTCTAGTTTCCCTAAAGGCGGAACGAGTGAATTCCATCTCGCGTAGTTAAGTTCCCAACTCCTACTTGGTTCTCGTCACCGAGAATATAGGCATATTGGGCGAGTAATCGTGACCACCCTCACCCGTACTAGTTAAAGAAACGGACCCTCGCAGGGCGAGTCCGTAACACGCTCGAGGATTCGGTCGAGTCACTAATGTTCATCTACGAAGTTATTAGTCCTCATCACAACGGTGTTACATCGGTGAGGTCTAATAATTCACGGTCCCAGTCTTGTACAATCTCATTGCACAGATGTCCCCACTCGCATGTCAACCACATGAACAAATCGGATCACCTCGTTTGTATATAATACAAAGCGGGCGCATCCACAGTGTATCCGAGGATTAGGTCTCCAACCCTATCCATATCATCATGAGACCGTTCGGGTCATTAACTCGAACGTGATCCTCCTTGTGTGTCCACTACACACCGCTCAAGTTCTAGTTCTCTCATGAATTCAATGACCACGGAGCTTAGTTTATTGGAAAAGTTTATAAATATTATGAGACACAAAGTGATGAAATAAATAACTCTTATTAATTTCAAACAATATATTACAAACACGAGATTAGGACAAAAATCCCAACAAACTCCCACTTGGACTAAGCTAGTGGAGAAAATACATTTTAAATGTACATAAATTACAACGAAGTAATACAATAAACCAGGGGCATTGAATACCCGTTTACATATCTCCCACTTGCCCTAGTCGAAGCTCTCGAAGACCTAGACTCTCTAGGTGACCCTCAAACACCTTAGCCGTGAGGGGCTTTGTAAATGGATCATTTACGTTGTGCTCGACGCTATCTGCGTGGCGCGCCACGCTCTCGCGGTGCACAATCTCCCGTGTCGAGATGATACTTGCGCTCAATGTGTTTGCCTCTCTTATGGCTCCGAGGCTCACGTGAGTTGGCTACCGCACCACCAAGTATCACGCGAGCGATGTGATCGACAAGTTCATGTTAGGAACAACTTCCAAATCACATGAACTTCCTAAGCCAAACAGCCTTCCTTTGCGCCTTCACAAGCCGCAACATACTCGCCTCCATAGTGGAATCAATGATGCATCCTCGCTTGATGCTTCGCCATACTACTGCCTCCTCCATTCGGAATGAAGGTGACCCGGAGGTGGATTTTCTAGAATCCTTATCGGTCCGAAAATCGAATCTGTGTATCCCGTGAGATCAAATCCCCACTACCATACACTAAGTCGTAGTTCCTCGTTCTCCTAAGATACTTGAGGATTGCCTTTACGGTGTCCGGTGATCTAATCTGGATTGGTGATATCTACCGACAATTCCTCTTGCATAAATGTATGTCGGCCTAGTACACAAAGATGGCATACATCAAAGCTTCCTACAATTTGAAGCATACTGGAATCCGTCCTCATATCCTCAACATCTTGAGGAGTCTTAGGACACCGATCCTTAGATAAGTGAACCCCATGCCCGAAAGGCGACAGCCCTTCTTGGAGTTCTCGCATCTTATATCTAGACAACATCTTGTCAATATAAGACGCTTTTGAGACAAGGCTACCGCTTCTGTTCTTCCGCTCGGACTATCTGGATACCTAGAACATACCGAGCTTCTCCCAAATCTTTCATTTGGAATTGCGGTTACCCACTTTTTAACGTCGGTAAGAAATTCTATCTCATTCCCAATGAGAAGAATATCGCCCACATACAACACCAAAAATGCGATGGGTTTTGTTAACGATTTTCTTGTAGACACAAGGCTCGTCGACATTTTGATCAAAGCCAAAAGATTTGATTGCCTCATCAAACCTTATATTCCAAGACCTCGAAGCTGTTTGACCCATAAATGGACCTATGAAGCCGGCAAACTTTTTGCTCTTGGCCTTGGGCAATGAACCCTTTGGGCTGGTCCATGTAGATGGTCTCATCAAGTTTGCCATTCAGAAAGGCTATCTTGACGTCCATCTGCCATACCTCGTAGTCATAATACGCGACAATGGCCAGAAGGATCCTGATCGACTTTACCATGGCAACAGGTGAAAAGGTCTCCTCATAGTCAACCCCTTCAACCTGGGTAAAACCCTTTGCCACTAGTCGGGCTTTGAAGGTCTGCACCTTCCCATCTACGCCACGTTTACGCTTGTAGATCCATTTGCAACCAATAGGTTTTACCCCATCCGGTTGATCCACAAGCTCCCATACAAAATTGAAGTACATAGACTCCATTTCCTGGTCCATAGCTTTAATCCACTCGTCTTTGTCAACATCAACCATTGCCTGATCATAGGTCAATGGATCCTCATAATCATCATCAGGAGCGACAACTGAGGTTTCAGCTAAACCCATGTAGCGATCAGGCAGTCTCACAGCCCTCCCACTACGTCGAGGCATTCCCAACTCTTGGGAACGGATTTGACTAGACGTGCTAGGATCAACAACACTTGTTGATGTACTAGCCCCATCAGCAACTCTTGTTGATAAACTGTCCATTTCATTCAATACAATTTTACTCCTTGGTAAATGATCCCTGACGTGGTCTTCCTCTAGGAAAGTGGCGTTTGTCGACACAAGCACCCTATTTTCCCTAGGATCGTAAAACAGACCACCCTAGTCTCTTTAGGGTAACCTACGAATAGGCACAATTTCGAACGGGGTTCCAACTTTTTCGGGTTTGACACCAACACATGGGTCGGGCATCCCCAAATCCTGAAGTGATGTAAACTGCCTTTACGTCCACTCCAGAGCTCGAAAGGTGTTTCACAAACACTCTTCGACGAAACGTTGTTCAAAATATAAACTGCAGTCTCCACTGGCGTACCCCAAAAAGAATCAGGGAGACGAGCATAGCTCATCATCGACCGAACCATGTCCAACAAGGTTCTGTTTCTCCTCTCCGATACACCATTCTGTTGTGGCATACCAGGCGCTGAGAGTTGGGACGTAATTCCATGTCCTATTTTGGCGGGAACGGACTGGGCTTGACGCAATTTGGCAGGAATGGGCGTGGATGGTTGTTTTCACCACAAGAATGGCCTTAATGGCTCATTCTAGGCATTTGGGACCCGAAGACATCAAATAAAGGAAATCAACCGACCGGAAGGCTTAAAGCAACCATTTTGAGAGGCGGTTTTGGTAGAAGATTGCTAGAAGCGTGGAGGCTTGACACGAGGAGATCAAGGGCACTTGAAGGCATCGTGTGGCCTAATGAAAGGTGATGGAGCTCTAATTTTGTGGGTATTTATAGAGGAGAAGAGTGGATGATCATGGGGCGTTGGTTATTGGTGGTTACAATAACTAACTCGGTAGTGGGCCATAACCTCCTTGATAGTGGGAATAACCAACCACTATGTCCAAGGTACTGGGAATAACCAACCACTAAGTCCAAGGTAGTGGGAATAACCAATCCACCACCACTAAGGTAGTTGGAACAACCACCCATCATCCACCCACGTGTGTAGTGGGGTGATCCTCGAATAACCACCTTCCCCAAATGTTATAAATAGGCCCCTTTGCTTAGTTGCAAGAGGGGATTGTGCCTTGTAGTGAAAATCTCGACTATGAGGTTTTAGTGTGTGAATTCTTGTAATATTTCATATCAATAAAGTGTTCAAGGATTCTCACCATTGTTATCTCTCTCCATATATTCCTTCTTCTATACTTGGTGTGTTCACGTGTTCAAGAGAGAAAAAGTAAGGTTTAGGCTTACTAAGGTGTGTCCTTAGGCCGCACGGAAAGCGAAAAATTGGGGTTCCAAGGAAGCGTCCGTGACACGACGCTCACAAAGTTATCGTTTTCTGGAGTTTCCACCGTTGGATTTAGCTAAAATTTTGTCAGCCTGTTCGGGGCTCACAGGGCTTCGTTTTGAACGGTTGGAACGTTGTTTGAAGCTTTGGGTCATCAGATATTGCTATCGAACTGAACTAGAAAAAGAAGGCCACCTGCTGTGTAACGTTTTCCCTATCTCTAAGTGTTATTGCTTGCTGTCAACCACCAATTTAATACTGGATTTTTGGGTTGTTTACGTACTGATTTAGACTACTTTTGCTCACTATTTTAGGCATAACTCGTGAATGTTTTAGGCTAAAATCGTAGTTGATTTAGGGTAATTTAGTGAACATTGTTGGTTGTTTCGCATGAACACCTTAATCAATAAAAGCATGCTTAAACTAGAGGCATGTGACTCAATTTCCATCATGAACTAATTTTTCTTAGGCAAGGGTTAGGTTGTTTTAATGTAATTTTGGATTAAATTTATGGTTGATGCCATTGATTAAATTTATGAAATTTTTTTGAATTTAACGTTGCATGAGAATTAAAATTGGCATTTTTAACTTCTCTATAATTCATAAACTTGGGAAAGCTAATGAATTAAAAAACTAAAATTTCATTCTAGGATTATTGCGTTGATTAGGGATAATTAACCCACCTAGAACCTAAAATCAAGGGCATAATTTAGATCACAATTGAGAAATTGTAAGTTTTAAACTTAGTGATTTTGGAAAGAATCATTTGAATGCATGTGTAGGTAAATTCAAGGCATCACTCAAAATTTATTCCAATTGAACATTAGAACTCTAACCTAACTCGAGCCTACTTTTCATTACAAATCTCATCTCTTGCATCTCTTCTCTTGTTTGCATTCTCCTCTCCCCGCATTTAAATTTAGTTATTTTCTTGAGTCTAGTCTTGTCTTTGCTCGCTTTTCACATCAATTTATTTATTTACAATAGTAATTTGCACACTCATGCATTGCACTAAAATAAGAAAAATTTGCTAGGACACTCATTCATTTAGGTTTAGCTAGTTCTCGTGGGATCGATACTTTAACTTATCACTTGCTACTCTCGACCGTGTATACTTGCACGTCGTAGAAGTGTCGGAGTCTTATTCTAATTTACATTAGTTTAGGGCACTCGATATTTATGCATCACTTGTTGCAAAATATCTTTTGTATAATTTGTTTGACACACCGATATCGAATCCTTTGTTCGAGAGACTTTCAGACAAAAAAAATATATAAGTTCTCCTAGATCAATCATTTCAAACTCCTTCCTTACATCTCCAATCAAACATTCAATGTAGGGATTATCATACCAATTACTCCCTATGGCGTCATCTGATCCTGCTGATCTTCAAAACCCAAAAACTTTCTACGTTCATAAATTGTTCATGCGTTGCTCAACTCAATTTCTTCACAACGAAGATGGGTCTCTAGTGGTCAATCATCAGTAAAGTGACTGGGTTGCCCAAGATCGTGCAATATTGGCTCTCATCAACTCCACTCTCTCATCGTTGACTTTTTATCTAGTCGTCGGATGTGTCACTTTATTGGGGTGTATACTCTAATCTCGTGTAAGTTTGTACATTCATTATTGTAAATATATAAGAGTTATTTATTCGAACTTTGTGTCTTGCATATTTTGTAACGCCCCTGAAATTTCAAATACCCTTAGGTTGTATTTTGGGTTGATTTAATGGAAATTAAATTAACAGGGCTTTGGAGTTTCTTAATTTGATTTAAGTTTTAAAAAATTAAGTTAATATATATAGGTATAATTAGATATAAGTTAAGTTGGGTTTTTGCTTGATTAAAGGCTTAGTGGTGAATTTTGGAAGATTGGAGGGCATTTTTGTAATTAGAGTGATTTAGGGATTGGAAAAAAAAAAGACATCCTTGTCTTATTAGGATGTGAAATTCGAGGCAACCTCCTCTTTCTTCCCCATGCTCCACGAGACCTTGACTACACCAGCCTCTCATCGGAGCTGTCTTCGCCGAACAGTGCAGGTAAGCAACACCTCGACACGCCGTCAATTGAAATTCGCGTGCAGGTCTAAAGCTCCACGCGTGAGCCTCGTCAGAAAGCGCTTCTCCACCGTGCATTGCAGACTCGCTGGACGAAGCTGGAACACGTCGTCACCATGAAAACACGTCGAGGCTTCACAGAGGACGCGCAACCAACATCGTCGATCACTGCTCTGCCAACATCGGAGTTGCAGCCAACATCGTCGATCGCTGCTCTGCCGAACGCTTCGCGTAGAAACAACCGCCAGTTCAAGTTTTAATGGTTCTTGCTTCTTTTGATCGATTTTCAAAGTTTTAAGACCGGTTCCGAGTAGATCGGCAAATGGGCATCCCAAATCTGACCTCCACGCGCCGCAAGAACGCGGTCGGTCAACGGTCAACGGTCAATGGTCAACAGTCAACGATCAACTTCGAAGTTGTCAAGTTCGATTAGTTTGACCCTCCAAGCGTGTTTTGACACTCCGTTGTGGTAATTTAGCCTAACTATTATTGGGTTCGAAAATAAGTTTATTTTTATGTGTTCTAATTAGGAAAATGGATTAATTTAGGGAACTCAAATATCAAGCACGATTGAGAGGAGTCTTGAGTTAGGAGCGAAATTTTAGGAGTTTAAAGCTATGCTAAGGTAAGAGATTTTTCTACAAATTATTTTGAAAAAATGAAGTATATATCTTTTGTAGGATTTTAGTTTAAAAGGATGAATTTCAAGGATTTATCCCAAAAGAGGAATCTCAATGATTTATTTCAAGAATGATTTTCCTAAGATTTATTATTTAAAAGGGTTTGAGAGGACCATCAATGCATGATTTAGTTTTTAAGAGAATTTCATATGATTCAAGGGTTTGAGAGGACCTGAATAGAAATTATTTCAAAGTATTTGAAAATGAGTTTTGACACAATTATGTATATTTACGTATATTGAGATTTTCAGTTATGCCATTGTGATGAATACGTATTTGAAAATGTAAATGTATTTATGATTTATGATTGATTGACTCGAGTTTAAAGTTATGAAAGTTATATCATGATTATATGATTGTTGCATCATTATGAATGCATATCTATATGTTATTGAAGAATGAGACCTCATGCATATTGTATGTATATGAACATGTTATGTAGATTGTGGCAATTGGTCTCCTGAGGATTTATGCATGGTCAAACATGCATCAGAGTCCTATGGGTTAAACTTATAGGAGTCTATGAGGGACTCAAACTTATAGGGATTTGTGAGGGACTCAAATATTATAGGGGTCTGTGAAGGGCTCAAAATCTATAGGGGTCTGTGAGGGACTCAACATGAAAAGACTTAGGTAGACTCAATTGACCACGTATATCGAAGAGAAAAGTCATGATTTTCTGAAAGGAAGTTTTAGGTTTCACTACAGAAAGTTTTATGACTTTAAAAGTCACGATTAACGTACATGTGTAAAAGTCATGTTGCATGTGTTTGCATTTCCCGACCCCCCACTTACTTGGTATTATTATAATACTCACCCATTTACCTTTGTTTTGTTTCTTCCATCTAAAATATTTTTCAAGTAAAGACAAAAACATACCAGGTGAGATGATTTCCGCATACATGATTTAGAAAACATTTTTTTAATGATTATTGTGTTCCGCTTATGTAGCATAGAGATTTTGAATCTGAGGCTAATATTATTGATGACATTTTAAATGTTTTGTTTTTATGGGTTCCAAAATTAAAGTGAGTTGAATTATCAAGTTTTACATATTCAAAGATATTTATGGCCTCAATTGCATGCATGTTTAGTAATGATCCTAGATAAAATGAGTCTGAAAAGTAGAGTCGTTACAGTTGGTATCACAACCCAAGGTTATGGGTTCTGTGGACTCGCTTACACAGTAAGCAACAAGTATCCCATGGCTAAGTGGCAATTCTCAGTCATCGCCAGGTATGCCTTTGAAATAAAGTTTTGTTTTTCCCATGAAAAGGAAATTATGTATTTTTTTATATGTAAAGTTATATGTATTCGAGATTTGAGCATTATGTATTTCTAAGCTATGAAAGAATGAAAATATATGATTCTAACTGTTTGTTTATAGAAAGAAAATGCATATATATGTGAAGCTCTATAAGTTATGTGTATGTGACATGCAGATATGTTATGAAAATGACATGTTTCTAAGCTGATAAAAAAAAATGCATGTGATTCCTACTGTTAGTAGTAGAAAAGAAAGAGTTGAGCTAAAGAAGGTTGATACCTAAAAGAAGCCTTGTAAACCTCAGACACTCTTGTGTGTTATTGGAAGGATTGGCTAGACAAAAGAAGGGAAGAGTAAACCCTAAGAGGTGAAGGCAGTCGAAAGGTCACTAAGGAGTTAAATTCCCAAGTAAACTTTGAAAGGAGAGCTTGATGCTTTTTGTTAAGCTAAGGAAAAACGAATGTGTGACCTTAGGTGCTTAATGATAGAAAGGAAATGTATGAGTTGAGAACGTTAAGACTCAAGCGAAGCTTTGTCAAGTTCAGACACTCACTTGCGCGTTATTAAAAGAGTCAGTTTGGACAAATGAAAGGAAGAGTAGATCTTACGAGGTAAAAGTCTTTCAAGAAACATTATGCAACTATGTTCCTTAAGTAAAACCTTGATGGATGAATGTTATGAGTTCTTGAAAAGTTGAAAGACTGTTGTGCTAAGTAAAGTATTCGTGTTCAAAGTCGGAATGCTATGGTTTCATGACAAAAGAGATGGAAAAGTTACGAGATGTAGTAGATGCCATTCTAAAGTACCCAACCCTATTGGTGTTAAGAAAAATTCATCACATTCAAGTGAACACTTGGACAAGATAGTAAGGAGTTGAAAAGTAAAGGAAAAAAAAAAAATTAAAAGACTAAGGTTTGTTTTCAAAGGGTCACTTGATGACCAAGGAGATGGAAAAGTTTTGAGGTGTAGTGTGTATGCTCCCATGAAGTGCTTTACCTTTAAAGTATTGAAGAAGAGTTCTTTCGCCTCCAAGCGAATATATGAACTTAGTATTAAAAGAGTTGAAAAGATAGAAAATGGAGAGTTATCAAAGATTGAAGTTGTTTTCAAAAGGGATACTTGATGTAGAAGTTTAGGTCTTTTGGGTGAGACTTTTAAAGAGGTAATATGAATGACTGTTTTGTCGTGCCAAAGGCAGTGGAAAATTTAAAATTAGAGTATGAGTTCTATTTGATACATGATAAAGGAAACCAAAGTAGTTTGAAAGGAAGAGCTTGAAGTTTAAACGGAAAATAAAAGTGGGTTGAATGCGAAGTTATTTTTCAAGATACATCGAAATACTTGAACCTTAGCCAAGATGAGTAATGTAAATAGAAACAACTAAGATGTTAATGTGGATAGGTTATGTATGAAAATTTAGAAGTGACACGATAAGGTAAATGACCTTACCAAAGGGGAACATGAAAGTGGAAGAGTAAAGTCAGAATTTTAAGTGAGATAAAGGGATTAAATGTTTGGATTCAGATACTTGAGTAGTTTGGCTTTTGCAGGGTCGTCATTTGTGTGCACGAACCCTTTTGGAATCATTTTGAAGAGTTTCACCACAGATTTCATTCTTATATTATGGTTGGAAGAAATAATTTCAGACTTTAACCTTGAACTGCCTAACAAAGTTGTCAACTCTATCCGTAGTGAAGTCACATCTCTTAGAAAGGTGATAAGGTTATGGAATTGATGAGCAGACGAATGATTGAGTCATGCCTTGAAGTAAATGCTAGTAGTTGGTGCGATAAACCTTAAAAAGGAATTTTGAGGTTCAACCAAAAAGGAATCAGTTTAGTAAAGCATTCCACTCTAGAATCGTAAGACAGAAGAGACTACGTGGGGGCAAAGAAGAAAAACACGAGCTAAATATCCCGAGCTATTTCAGGATTTGGATTTGGAACTTTCAAGATTTGGAATTCGAGTAAAGAATTTCAGTTGTTTAGGCTTTAATGGAAAGGCCCAATAGAGGGGAAGAAGCTCAATTTAAGGTTATGAGACTGTTGGGTAATGAGTATGTGCCAATGTGAGTCACTTGAGAAACAGCTAGTGCTAATCCTCGCATAGGGACCGAAGGACTCTTCGTAACCAAGTGGAGAAGGTGCGAGTGAGCTATCCCGAATTATTACAAGATTGGAAACTCTTAAGGACGAAAGTTCTGAATGAGGGAAGATTGTAATGCCCCTGAAATTTCAAATACCCTTAGGTTGTGTTTTTGGTTGATTTAATGGAAATTAAATAAATCGGGCTTTGGAGTTTCTTAATTTGATTTAAGTTTTAACAAATTAAGTGAATATATATAGGTATAATTATATACAATTTAATTAGGTATTTTCTTGATTAAAGGCTTAGGGGTGAATTTTGGAAGATTGGAGGGCATTTTGGTAATTAGAGTGATTTAAAAAAACATCCTTGTCTTATTAGGATGTGAAATTCGAGGCAACCTCCTCCTTCTTCCCCAAGCTCCACGAGACCTTGACTTCACCAGCCTCTCGTCGGAGTTGTCTTCGTTGAACAGTGCAGCTAAGCAACACCTCGATTCGCCGTCAATCGAAAGTCGCACGCAGATCTGAAGCTCCACGAGTGAGCCTCATCGAAAAATGCTTCTCCACCGTGCATTGCAGACTCGTCGGATGAAGCTGGAACATGTCGTCGCCACGAAAACACGCCAAGGGTTCACAGAGGATGCGCAGCGTCGAGTACAACTCGGAGCCGCAACCAACGTCGTCGATCGCTGCTTTGCCGAATGCTTCGCGTAGAAACAACCAACATTTCAAGTTCTAATGGTTCTACTGGTTCATGCTTCTTTTGATTGGTTTTCAATGTTTTAGGGTCGGTTCCGAGTAGATCGGAAAGTGGGCATCCCAGATTTGACCTCCACGCACCGCCAGCACGTCGTCGGTCAACAGTCAACGATCAATGGTCAACAGTCAACGATCAACTTCAAAGTTTTCCAGTTCGATTAGTTTGACCCTCTGAGCGTGTTTTAACACTCCGTTCTGGTAATTTAGCCTAACTATTATTGAATTCGAAAATAAGTTTATTTATATGTGTTCTAATTACGAAAATGGATTAAATTTAGGGAACTCAAGTATCAAGCACGATTGAGAGGAGCCTTGAGTTAGGAGCGAAATTTTAGGAGTTTCAAGCTAAGCTAAGGTAAGATATTTTTTTACAAATTATTTTGAAAATGGGAAGTATATATGTTTTGAAGGATTTTAATTTAAAAGAATGAATTTTAAGGATTTATCCCAAAAGAGGAATCTCAATGATTTATTTCAAGAATGATTTTCCCATGATTTATTATTTAAAAGGGTTTGACAGAACCATCAATGCATGATTTAATTTTTAAGAGAATTTTCATATGATTTAAGGGTTTGAGAGGACCTGAATAGAAGTGATTTCAAAGTATTTGAAAATGAGTTTTGACACAGTTATTGTATATTTACGTATATTGAGATTTTTAGTTATGTCATTGTGATGAATGCGTATTTGAAAATGTAAATGTATTTAAGATTTATGTTTGTTTGACTCGAGTTTAAAGATATGCCATGATTAATTATACGATTGTTGCATCATTATGAATGCATATGTATATGTGATTGAAGAATGGGACCTCATGCATATTGTATGTATATGAACATGTTATGTAGGTTGTGGCAATTGGTCTCCTGAGGATTTATGCATGGTCAAACATGCATCAGAGATTCTATGGGTCAAACTTATAGGAGTCTGTGAGGGACTCAAATCTTATAGGGGTCTGTGAGGAACTCAAAACCTATAGGGTTCCGTGAGGGACTCAACAAGAAAAGACTCAGGTAGACTCAATTGACCACGTATAGCCGAATAGAAAAGTCATGATTTTATGAAAGAAAGTTTTAGGTCCCACTATAGAAAGTTTTATTATTTTAAAAGTCACGATTAACAGTCATGTTTAAAAGTGATGTTGCATGTGTTTGCATTTCCCGACCCCCAACTTACAGGGTATTATTATAATACTCACCCCTTTACCTTTGTTTTGTTTCTTCCTTCTAAAATGTTATGTAAAGACAAAGACATATCAGGCGAGTGATAGGGACACGCTACGAATGTCATGGGAACCAAGTCATGTTTTCCGCATACATGATTTACAAAGCATTTTTTAAAATTATTATCGTGTTCCGCTTATGTAGCAAAGAGATTTTGAATCTGAGGCCAATATTATTCATGGCATTTTAAATGTTTTGTTTTATGGGATCCCAAATTAAAGTGAGTTTAATTATCAAGTTTTGCATATTTAAAGTTATTTATAGTCTCAATTGAATGCATATTTAGTAATGATCCTAGATAAAATGTGTCTGAAATGTAGGGTCGTTACACCTAGAGTTTTATCTTTATACACATCTTTCTATTATGGTGTTTAAATTAGGAAAATTATATTTTACCTAATTGTCTCACTTTATCAGTAGGACCAAAACATATAGCGTAAATAAATGTTAATGATACACATTAATGATTATTTTATATTTAAATAATCTAACAGTCTTCCACTTGGCCAATTTGACATTCTTTATCATATACGGTCATAAACATAATGCATTTTCATATAATGATATCAGTATCAAGTCAAGAAACTGATAAGGATCGTGAGATCATACATAATTACATTGACATAATCTAGATTACATGATTATACAATAAAACCCTAACATTGTATAATTCAATAAAAGCCAAGATTTTTGAACAATATGATTTTCACATTAGAATAGCATACCTTGATCTATGATATTGATGTTGTAGATAATGATTGTGTTTATCTCTCTTGACATTTCTTTAGAGCTTGAACTTAATTAAGTTTGTTGATGGAGAGAAACTTCTACTTCATTAGGCAGAGAGATGATCAATCTCTAGGGTTTTATCTTTATATACACCTTTCCATCATGGTCTCTAAATTAGGAAAATTATCTTTTGACCTAATTGACTCACTTTATCAGTAGGCTCAAAACATAAAGTGTAAATTAATGTTAATGGGTCACATTAATGATTATTTTATATTTAAATAATCTAACAATTTCATTTTAAGCATAATTTTGTAGGTTAGTCCACCAAAATACTCCATAGAAAGGGGGAAATTTTATGAAAACTTTTCTCCCTTTACCTAGTTATCACACCACACAATAAAAAAAAAAAGTAAGGAAGAAAGAAAAGAAAGGTAAATGTGTTTTTGTTATTTGAAATTTATTCACATAAATTTCGTGTTGTACTAACAACTAATTTTTGAAATAAGTTGGGAGATTAAAATTGCTTTTTCAATAAGAAAC
The DNA here is from genome assembly GCA_036507285.1 of Trichosanthes cucumerina. Classification (NCBI taxonomy): domain Eukaryota; kingdom Viridiplantae; phylum Streptophyta; class Magnoliopsida; order Cucurbitales; family Cucurbitaceae; genus Trichosanthes; species Trichosanthes cucumerina. The sequence continues at coordinate 66,719,458 of CM071838.1, forward strand.
AAAATCAAAGTATCATAAAAAAAAACTAATAAAAGGAAATATATAAAGGGTATGATTCTATGTTGTAAATTCCAAATAATAAATATGATTGATGTACCTTCTATATCGTGGAGGGGAGCGACCAATGTTTGATTGAATCCTTTTAAATGGAGGATAGTGGCAATGAGTTCCAATTAAACTTCGCAATGTTGAGCTTTAGGGCATGTTTGGGGAGTGATTTTGGAGTGACCAAAATCATTCTTAACATGTCTAAAGTCACTTTCCTACCCAAAATGTGTTGTTTGGCAATATTAAGCAAGTGATTTTGGAAGAATCTAAAATCATTTGAAATGATTCCATTTCAATCAGTTGGGAGGTGATTCCCAAGTGATTTTTGTCAAGTAATTGTAATTTAAAAGGTCTATTATTCATTTTTTTTAAATAGTACAATTTTAATGACGAGTAAAAATTGTAATCTTTTGTCAAAATTCATAAATTTCAATAAAAAAAAATGATTTTTTTTAGAATAAAAATCACTACTTTTAACCAAACATGAAAATGGTTATATGAAAATCACTTTTAATAAATCAATTATAGATAAATGAATTAACTAAAATCAATATTTCTAAAATCATTCTAAAACATGTATTAATAGTAAATAGATCCATTCTCTATTAAAATAGGATCAATAATTTATCTTCCATGTTCAAAAGCTGGCTTATTTTGAACCATAGTCTCTAGAAGCAGATATTAGAATCTCAGGCAGAAGATTTACTAGAAGTTTGTATAAACTAATTGTCAGACTTATGGGTCAAAATTCTAAGAGGAATGAAAGTTTCATTTGCTGAGTGGTTAACAATGCAATTGTAAAAAAATCCTAGAAAATTTCCGAAATGTTGTCAAATTGATGGAACAGAATTCTAAAGCCTGTACTGCCTTAATGGAAAATTCGTTAGCACGGTCACTTTAAAACATGTGTTTTAAAGTAAGGTCGTAATCTTTGAGCTAAAGCGACGTGCCAAGGTTTACAAGTACACACATATATATGTGTGTGTTTTGTTGAGTGTGCCGTGGTTAAAAAAAATGGAAAAGACAGAAAGCTGCAAAGTCGTAGGTGACCTTTTTTTTATGCTTTCTCAATTGTAAATTACAATCACAGTGTGATTTTGGTGTCGTGGTCAACATTTGTGTGGGAAAGAGTTTTTCTCTTGAGAGTTCTTTTTTCTTTGTTGTTTATCCCAAACTATCGAGTTGTGAGTTAATGTGCCGCTGATTTTTTAGGACTCCTTATAATCTCCAAATTTTAGTAGAACTTGCAGTTGCACACTCGACATAATCCCAAGTTTGGGGTGAACCAGTATAAATTTCGATGTCATTTTCTTCTTTCTCTACCTCTTTAATTACTGTTTTGTGACTCTGACTTAGTTGGCTTATCCTGGGCGATTCTCCGAAAGTGGAATTTTGAATGCGTTCTTTCATCTCGTGTATTACCTATAAGGGTGATTTTTCGACAAGTGTAGGATGTTGGATGTGTTCCTTCATCTAGTGTATTGGCTCAAGGGGTGATTCTCTGATGAGTAAGGGATGTTGGATGCATTCCTTCATCAAGAGTACCGACTCAAGGAGTGATTTCTCAATGAGCGTGGGATGTTGGATGCGTTCCTTCATCCGGTGTATTGCCTCGAGAGGAATTCTCTGATAAGCATGGAATGTTGGATACTTCTTCGTCTGGTGTATTGGTTAGGGGTAATTGCCCGTCGTTAGAGCATGAGAGTTGCTTTTCATCGTGTGTCTCCATGCCAACAAGGTGTATGAGCGTAAGTGTTGTTTTCTCTCACAACCATTCGTCAACCTACATTATGGGGTCGAGGGTAGGACTAGAGACATTACCACAGTGGGACCCGAGGTGAGAGGTGTGAATTGTAGAGGTCTAAACAGTGGTTTGGTTGTCCAGAAGTATGTGCAAAATGACAACAATATTGTTTTGGTTATGGTGTTGTAATTTGGATCTTAAGTGGACTACTTATTGAGTATTTTAATACTCACCCTACTACTTTGATGTTTTTGTTTGCATATAGGCTAAACCGTGAGGTGGCTGGCGACGACGATGACCTGATGGGGCTACAGAGGCTTCTTTGATATCTAAGCTCAGTTATACTCATCTAAGATATCACTACAACAAATCTGGGCTTCCACGTCAGTTTTGCACTGACATTGAATCCATATAATGTCGGTTTTGCCAACCGACATCTTTCCAAGTGTCATCGTATGGGTACAATGTCGGTTGGGGTTAATGTCGGTTTACAACCGACATTGTAGTGAAGCGACATCATACTCATATGATGTCGGTTTATAACCCACATCAAATCCAGTGACATCTTACCCATATGATGTCGGTTTGATACCATGTCAGTTTTAAACCGACATTTATGTTAGTGTCATCTTACCCATACGATGTCGGTTTGAAACCATGTCAGTTTAAAATTGACATCAAATCCAGTGACATCTTATTTATACAATGTCGGTTGACTACAATGTCGATTAGAAACTGACATCGATGTTTGATTCGAGGTACACATACGATGTCAGTTTAGTACGATGTAAGTTACAAATCGACATTAAAGGTGATATCGATGATGATTTGAAACCGACATTGTACCTTCACCTAAATATTAATGCTAGATGACAGTTTATTATAATGTCATTTTATAACCGTCATTATTGAAATATATGATGACAGTTTGAAACCGACATTATACCTTCACCTAAATATTAATGCTACGATGACAGTATATTTTAATGTCATTTTATAACCGTCATTATTGAAATATATGATGACAGTTTTTAACCGACATTGTTTCTTATACCACCAAAAATATATTTATTAGCATTTAATTTGAATTCAAAACATGAAAAAAAGATATAGCAATGTTTTTACAATAATTCTCAACTCTCAAAAACAATTATAAACTCCGTTCAATTGAAAACAAAATACATAAATCAAAGAAACATATACGCAAAACAAAATACATTCCATTTCATTTAATTTAGTAAAAAACACACAATTTTCTGACATAAACCAGTTCTAACTAGAACTCTCGTAACAGAGTTGTTTAGCTAAATAATTTTCGTAAAGAGCAACAAAATTCCATATTCACAAAATTGCCTAAAAAGCTATTAAAATTTAAAATGTAAATCTATCCATTCGGTTCGTAACTCGTCCAGTTATGCTTATGCAAAAGTTTTCTTAGTGTTAGAATATCTTAGTTTTTATTGCATTAGATCTTAGTTTTTATTGCATTGGATTAGATTTGATTTGATTTGATTTTATATTATCCTATAAATAGGACCTTTAGCCTTATATCTCAATAATAATAACACAATATCAATTCACAATGTAAACCCTAGCCGCATTTTGTGTTCTCTCCCTTTTCTTCTCCCATCCTCTAAAAACAACATGGTACCAAAGCCCTAAGTTAGGATTTCACCACCATTATTGTCGCCGCTATCGTTCGTTCACTGTCGTCCGATCAAATTCGAGTCCGCTTCAGATCGCTGTCTCCTCCAGGGTTCAAACATCCTCAGATCTTGTCGAGGTTTCCGATCTCTGTCTCATCGAGCCTCAGATATCCATCTCTAGATCCCTGCTTCAGATCTCTGTCTCCAAATCAACGCCCGTTCAGATCGAGGATTCGTCCTAGTGGAGATCTCGTCGTCCTACTCAGTTTTCTGTTTACATCATTTGCAGCTCAGATCCGACCCGATGCAGATCTCGCTGTCTGTCTCAGATTGCGTCGATCACTACAAATCTCATCGTCCGACTCAAGTCTGGCTTTCTCAACCCGGTTCGGTCCGCTTCGCTTAGACCGGTTCGATCCAGTTCACTATTCGATCCAGCTTCGGTACCTGCCCGCCACCTCAGTTGTGCTTCAACACCTGTTTGTTGTGCTTCGGCACCTACCCGCCGCCTTTGTTGTGCTTCGGCACCTGCCCGCCCGCCTCTGATGTGCTTCCTAGCATGCTTGCCTCATCCTAGCAAACTCACATAGTATGTGAGTTTGAGAGGGGATGTTAGAATATCTTAGTCTTTATTGCATTAGATCTTAGTCTTTATTACATTAGATTGGATTTTATTTTATTTTATTTTATATTGTACTATAAATAGGACCTTTAGCCTTGTATCTCAATAATAATAACACAATATCAATCCACAATGTAAACCCTAGCCGCCCTTTGTGTTCTCTCCATTTTCTTCCTCTATCCTCTAAAAACAACACTTAGTATTAATCTACATGAAAACAAAAAAAAAAAAGTTATGGTAATTATATGTAAAAAAGTACAATGATAAATAATAGAATAATAGAATATAATACTAATTGAAATAATGAATAAAAATACTCAAATTTACAATAGAATTAAGCAAATAGGAAAGAGAAAAATATTTAGATCTCAACCAATAAGCCACCTTCATCCATAATAAAAAAAAAAATATAAGTATAATTCAAATTTTAGGAACCAAACAAGTCACCTCCATCTCAAAACTTAACAAATAGATTAACAAGAAGACTTAAATTTCTTAGATATAAAGCAAAACAAATACTAAATATTCACACAACTCCAAACATTCATATCACTCTCTCTAGCCTTTCTCTACACTTTAAAATTTCTAACCCATCTTTCAATTATCAATTCTTAAACTATGATCAAATAACACAAACTTCCAAAACTTTTAAACTCTAATTACAAACTTCTTAAAGTTACTAAATAATCCAAACTCTAAGACTTGATCAAACAAGAAAGGCTCGGAAGATTTCTCAAAAAAAAAAAAGAAAGGTTCGGAAGAAGGGGCCATGGATCCTATAAGACAATCAACAAAAAATAGTACTTCAATCTACCACAAATTATTCACCAAATAATTCTCAAGCAACAACCAACAATGGACAACAACAACCCATAAACCAATGCAGAAAACTAAGTACAAGAAACACACGAATTATACCTCTTCGATGTGAAGAGTAAAAACCACGAGACTTACCCTTGACATCTTCTCTTATTATGATAAAATTGAGGAAAAAATAATCCAAATAAGTTCTACAAAAATTCACAACCCACCAATAGTTCCATACATAAGAGAACAACAATTGAGAGATGAAAGAGGATAAATATCACACAGTTCTTGCAGGTTCTATCCAACAGCAATATCCGATAAACCGAAGTTCAGAACGACAATCCAACCGTTCAAAATGTGGCACCGTGAGTCCCCAACAAGCTGACATAATGTCAGCAAAATCCAACGGTTTAAACTTGAAAAAACGATAAATTAGTAAACATCGTCGGTGAAAAACCGAACTGCACTGATCTCCAAATGTTTTCTATATTCCTCTTATGTTTTCTTCCTTTCTTTTTGGATATATCCTCCTAAAAGACCTTAGACTTTCTAGATAAACCAATTCATTTAACTTCAAGTGGGTTAAATGTATAATCCGATATTTTTGGCCCATAAACATAAACTAACAAATGAGCTGGACACCAATAACAAACTCATGTTTGCAAATTTTTACTCTAAACTTTTAATTTCATCAAATTCTACCTCAAACTTAGATAAGTATTGCAATATTAACTCAAACTTAAAAAATATGAAATTTTAATCATCTAATGATCAGCTTCCATTTGAAAGATCATTAAAAAAATACTTTCACATGCATTCTTAGAATTCTAAAACATATATATCGTACACATTTGATGAAATTTAAAAGAAAAATGACATTAGAGCTATTTTTTTTTCAATTTGTGGATTTTAGCAAAGTTTTCAATATTTAATTTGTGCATTGATCAAATTAAATTGTGTGCAAAGTTTAATTTATTGAAATTGGTGTTGGAGATTTTTACATTACTTTTTGTTAAATTTAGTAGGTGAATTAGTTAAAATTGAATAGAGGTTAATGAATGCAACCTAAATATGAGTATATTGTTTAATTTCATTAAACTAAGAGTTTAAATTAAAAATAATATAACTATATAAATTAGGGAGTGAATTGAATTTTTTCTAAAAAAAAAAGAGAGAAAACAAATATTACTTTTGGAGGAAAAAGAAGTCTACGGAAAAAATAAAAAATGGAAAAAGGTATAAAAATAAAAAAATAAAATAAATTAGATGCCAAAGGGGGAAAGAACGAAAAAGTAAAACAAAAAAGGAGAGAAAAAACACAAAAAATAAGCAGAAAAGAAAAAAAGGAAAAAAGGAAATCGAAATGGAGAGAAAAACGAAAGCAGCAAAATAAACAAACAATCTAGTAAGCATGAGGTTTGAACTAAAAACATTAAATTAAGAATATTAAAAGTGGTTTACACCAACATGTCACATATTGACAATAAAAAAGATTAAGACATTTAATAATTATTTGTAAAGATTAGAAGTTGAGAGGGGACCAACGTTAAAATCCAACATCGAATCGCCTCTTTGACGACTTTTTCATGACGGTGAACAACCGACATCAAAGGTCACGTTTAAAACGACGTCGTTTTGTAAGAGTCTTTAATGATGATTTTTCACCGACATCGTAAGTTGTATTTCATGACAGATCATAACCGACATCAAAGGCCACAAATTTCGCGATTGTTGGGTTTTAATGTCCCAAAACTCGTGGTTTTGTAAACTGAATGTATATTCTATTTTGCAATAAAGTTGTTATTGAGATTCATTCAGTAGTTATTGAGATTGATTCAGTAAATGTGTTATTGAATAAAGTAAATTGTGTATTGTGTAACCTTAATTCAATAAGGAACCCTTGGCTATAGGATGAATACTTGAACTTTATGTGTGACATAAAAGTTGATCAAGTTCAAGTTCTAGCCAGAACAGTCTATAGTATAAGGATAGGGTTGGGTACCTTATCCAGGGGATACTATGGATGCGGCCTACTTTGTAGAGTACAAACGATGTGATCCTAAATCGTTCATGTGGAGACATGCGAGTGGGATCGTCCTATGCAATGAATTTGCATAAGACTGGACTGCGAAATAGCCACTTAGAATTTATAACTCTGTACTGACTTAACTGACTATATTCATACGATGACCTGGGTAACTCGATCTTAATCTTAAGCGTTTTATGAACTCCTGTTTATTCAGATTATCCTTAGATTTGCATAGGTTAGAGTGGCCCGAGACTGCCGACTCAATAAGCCTCCCATTTTAGGGATAAGTATGGGTAGATAACTGGGAACATAGTTTTGCAAGATGGAATTTACTCCTACCCGCTTTAGGGATAAGTAGAGAGGTTGTTCCCTTAAGTGTTGACTGCGGGTCTTGAACAAAGGGCCCACCCCTCTTATTGGCCCGAGAGGGATTCGGTTTGATGCTTGGACCACAAACCAATTGTTTATTAGAGGATCAGTGGAACTTAAGGAACAAAAAGTAATTACAGGGGTAAAACGGTAATTTTGACCCAGCTGTAATCACGAACGACCTGTGAAGGATCGACTTACTCATCATGGTTATATCGTGTGGACACAAATATATCTATAGTGAGGAGAGTGCAACCACTAGGCTTTAGTGGAGTGTCCCGGTGGTTAACGAATGTTGATTAGTTAGGCTAAAGAGTTTAGCTTGTTAATCTCGTATTGTTGAGCTCATGATCTGTAGGTCCATTAGGTTCCCCTTACTAGTTCGGACTTAGCCTTGTAACATTTTGAGAGAAAAGAATTGGAATTGTTCAAATTCGAGTTTGGAAGAAAGCGTTAATTATATGTGATATATTTAACCAATCATAACTTAATTATAAATTAAACTATGATTAATAGGAGGTGGATATATTTAAATATGATTTAAATATTTGATCAGTTTATAGCATGAATAAGGATTCATATTCGGAAAATCGATCGAGATCGGGTAATTCATTTAATTTAATATTTGATATTAAATTAAATTAAAAATTAATTATTTAATTTTGAATTATTTAATTAATTATATTAATTTTAATTAAAAATCAATTTAATATTGATTTTAGAATTAAAATATATTGTAAAAGGAGGGATTTTCATGATTTTCATGAAAATCAAGTTTCCAACTTGCCCAATCCTCCTCATTTTCAAAATTCACCAAAATTAGCCACCTCTATCTCAAACCATCCTCATCACACTTGAGTTGTCACTCTAACAAATCTTAATGAATCTTTGTATAATGGTGATTTGAGGTGTTTGGAGAGAATTTTGCAGAAAATAAAACAATTCCCGAGTTAGTGACGTTTGAGGTCTTTTATTCCAAATTCTTTCAATCTAGAATCCCACAATCCATTCCAAGGCCTGAGGATAGTAGGGAAGACTCTAACGGTTGTCCATGAAGTGTTCGTGTTGAAAACCATCCACCGGGTGAAGAGAATTTAATTTTCAAAGTTGAGTTTACTATCCCTTTGTTTTTCCAACTTTGAGCATGCATTTTATTTTACAAAATTGATCAACTTAGACTGTTCAAGATCCAAAATTGCTTCCGCTTTCTTAATCTAGACTCTTTCAATTAGTATCAGAGCAATTTTGAGCACTCAATTTGATCTATTTTGTTTTGTGGTGGGTGTTTTTTGAAATACAATATTTCTCGGCGTCTAAAGTGTTAATCTTGTTTTGGCATTTAAATTGAGCATCATTTTATGTTTTATTTTCAAATTGCTCAAGTGTGTTTGAGCATTAATGTGTGTAGAATAAACTCTAAAAATTTCAAGTTGATTGGAGTTTCGGAAGGCTATCAATTTGAAGAAAAAATCCTTAGAGGTCACAGAAATTTCAAAACAGAGTCTACTGTAAAAATTTATTTTTTCTGATTTCAAGCTTCAGTCCCATGCTTCTGCAAAATGAAAGAGAGGAAGTTGACCGTTGAGTTTGACTTTGACCGATCAAGTTGACATTGACCGGTTCAAGTTATTTTGGACTAGTTCGGCTCAATTTTTGTTCGATTCAGGTATTTTTAGACCGGTTCAGACTATTTCGAGGCCGATTTTTCCATTTTGGGGGTCCGTTTCATCAATTGGAGGCCCGGTTCAGCATTTTACAGCCCGGTTCAACTTTTTGAAGGTCTGGTTCACACATTTACAAGTCGGTTCGACCCAAATTCGAAGTGTTCGAAGTGGTTCAATATTATTTCTAGATTATTATTGTAATTATTTAGTAGTTTGCTTGCATTAGATGCCAAAACCAGTCCACTTTAGTGTGTTTAATTAATTATGCATTGTGAATGTATGTTTTAATTAAAATCCCTGATTATATGAGCATAAAGTATGTCATATAGATTTTAAAATCCCACCATAGGAAGTATGCTCCATGCATTGAAAGTATGTTATAAGTATTATAATATATTGTATGCATGTTTATTGGGTTTCATAAGAATTAATATAAGTGTTATATTAAATTATGAAACAAATATTATATGTTTTAATTACAATTAATATAAGAGTTATATTAATAAAAAATTAAACATATAATTGCTTTGCATTTTTCATGTGATGGATTTGTTATAAATGTATGTTAATTCATGTGATAAGTGATCAAACAATTTATAACATAGAAATGCATGTAACTTAAGGTTAATTAATTAGTTTTAAAATGGTTTTAGAACTGGAAATTAATTAGACCTTAGGTTATCTAGTTCTAATAAGACTAGAATTAGGAAACCAATAATTTATGAACTTTGATTAAAGAGGGACTCTGACTAAGGAAGGTTCTGGCTAGGTTGGGATACTTAAGTGGACGGAAACTTAACACCCCTACACCGAACCGACACGAGTGAATTTAATCTGGAGGTTATAAATTATCTTTCGTGAGTGGCATTTATTAAAAGTTAATAAAATGAACTCATAGACCTAGGTTTATTAAATAGTTAATAGACTTAGGTAATTCTAGTATAATTGTTATATTGGTAGACTTAGGTCATATTGTTTTAGCCGGAATATGCCTAAGTAAAAGTATACCCAAACTGTTTAAAATACTTAATGTGAGTGAAAAGATATATATGATATATCAATTCCTCTTACGCTCTCCACGAAGTTCACACCGTGAGATTTATGCTCGGCCTCATGATGTCAATACGGCATCCTCATTCAGATGGTATTTGCATAAATCAAGATAAAGGTAAATGGAGAAAGTATTTATAGTAAGTAGAAGAAGGAAGTGTGTCAACACATCCTACGGTCTTCTCCATTAGGTTGGACCGTGAGATTCCCATGTTGCGCCTGCAGGTTGCCCGAAGTAGCACCATCCATTCGGAGGGATGTAACATGGGATTAGGAACAACTCAAACTCCTGAAATGGATAGGGTCTCTTAGGTCCATTCTCCGCTTTGTCTCTCCAAATCGGTAGCATTGTTGGGGCCGACCTCTGAGGTCTGAAAATGGCGGGTCACACTTACAAGAATTGCTAAGTGTTAGTAAATTCTTGACCAAAGTTGCGATAACTAGAATGTTATAGGAATAAGGGTTATTCTTGTATTAGCATTTAGTCAAGAATGTCTTGGTTCAATGAAGAAGTGATTGACTACCCCTCGGTAGCGGTTGCTCTGACCACTGAAGTATCGTTGCAAAAATAATAATGAGTTTATGGGTACATTATTACTTTTGCTAAATTCTTAAATTGGATAGGTTACAAATAATTCACTAATACAATTTATTCTTTTTTAGCATATCGAACTCTTTTATCCAGTTACTCGCCTTCAATAAACTCAGCGGCGACAATTATGGAACCTGGAAATCAAACTTGAATACGATTCTTGTTCTTAATGATCTATGGTTCGTCTTAACAGAGAAATGTTCTCCCCCTCCCAGCTCGACAGCAAACCGAATTGTTCGGGATGCTTATGACAGATGGATTAGGGCTAATGAGAAGGCTCGAGTCTATATCTTAGCCAATATATCTGATGTGTTGTCTAAGAAACATGAGAGCATGGTCACCGCTAAGGAGATCATGGGATCATTATAGGCGATGTTCGGACAACCGTCCTCATCGGTCCATTATGATGCTCTCAAATACGTTTACAACTCTCGTATGAAGGAGGGAGCCTCTGTTAGGGAACATGTCCTTGACATGATGGTCCACTTCAACGTGGCTGAGGTAAATGGGGATGTCATAGATGAGAAAAGTCAGGTAACCTTTATTAATGAAATCTCTTCCGAAGAGTTTGTTGCCATTCCGCACCAATGCGTTGATCAATAAGATAGAGTATAACCTAACTACTCTCCTCAACGAGCTTCAGACTTTTGAGTCCCTGATGAAATCAAAGTGAAAAGAAAAGGAGGCAAATGTTGTCACTTCAAAAAAGTTCCTAAGAGGATCGTCCTCAGGGACCAAGTCTGGTCCTTCTTTTACCACAAATAAGGGTATTCAGAAGAAGAAGAAGGACAAAGGGAAGGGACCAGCTCCCACACGCAAGGCTAAGGCCACAGGAAAATGTTTTCATTGTTGTGGTGACGGACACTGGAAGAGGAACTGCCCAAAGTACCTTGCAGAAAAGAAGGCTGAGGAGGAAAAATAAGGTAAATATGATTTACTTGTTGTTGAAACATGTTTAGTGGAACATGATGATTCCGCCTGGATATTAGATTCAGGAGCCACTAACCATGTTTGTTCTTCTTTTGAGAAAACTAGTTCTGGCAAAGAAATTAAACTACGATGGGGAGATAACTCTCAGGGTTGGAACGGGAGAGGTTGTCTCAGGCAAAGCAGTGGGAGCAGTGAAGTTGTTGTTTAGAGATAGATTCATTTTATTAGAAAATATACTTTTGGTTCCTGGAATCAAAAAAAATCTTGTATCTATCTCTTGTTTGCTTGAACATATGTATAAAGTATCTTTTGATCATAATGAAGTGTTCATTTGCAAAAGAGGTGTACGAATATGTTCTGCTAAACTTGAAAACAACTTATATGTGTTAAGACCAATAGAAGTAAAAGTTATTTTGAACACCGAGATGTTTAAAGCATCTGATACTCAAAATAAAAGGCAGAAGTTTTCTCCTAGTACCTATCTTTGGCACTTGATACTAGGCCACATTAATCTCAATAGGATTGAGAGATTGGTCAAAAGTGATCTCCTAAGTCAGTTAGAGGACAACTCTTTACCACCATGTGAGTCCTGTCTCGAAGGAAAAATGACTAAAAGACCTTTTTCTGAAAAAGGTTATAGAGTCAAAGAGCCCTTGGAACTTGTGCATTCGGATCTCTATGGTCCTATGAATGTTAAGGCACGAGGAGGGTATGAATATTTCATCAGTTTTATTGATGATTACTCTAGGTATGGTTATCTATACCTAATGCATCATAAGTCCGAAACCCTTGAAAAGTTCAAGAAGTATAAGGCACAGGTTGGGAACATATTAGGTAAAACGATTAAAATACTTCGATCAGATCGAGGTGGAGAATACATGGATTTGAGATTCCAAGACTATATGATAGAATAAGGAATCGTATCCCAACTCTCAGCACCTGGTACACCTCACCAGAATGGTGTATCTGAGAGGAGAAATAGAACCCTGTTAATTATGGTTCGATCATGATGAGCTACGCTCAGCTGCGTAGTTCGTTTTTGGGATATGTAGTAGAAGTTGTTGCATATATTTTGAACATGGTTCCCTCTAAGAGTGTTTCAGAAACACCCTATGAGTTATGGAAAGGGCGTAAAGGTAGTTTACGTCATTTCAGGATTTTGGGATGTCCGGCACATGTGCTGGTGTCCAATCCAAAGAAATTGGAACATCGTTCAAAATTATGCCTATTCGTAGGATACTCCAAAGAAACGAAAGATGGTTTGTTTTATGATCCTCAAGAGGACAAGGTGCTTGTGTCGACAAACGCCACGTTCTTAGAGGAAGACCACAAGAGAGATCATTTGCCTCAAAGCAGGATTATCTTGAGCGAAATTTCCAGGGAAGCTACAGATAAATCAACAAGAGTTGTTGACGAAGTTGGTCTTTCTCAAAAGTTGAGAATGCCTCGACGTAGTGGGAGGGATGTTAGACCACCCGACTGTTACATGGGTTTAGTTGAAACCCAAGTCGTCATACCTGAAGATGACATTGAGGATCCATTGACCTATAAACAGGCAATGAATGATATAGATAGGGACCAGTGGATTAAACCCATGGACCTTGAAATGGAGTCTATGTACTTCAATTCAGTCTGGAAACGTGTAAATCAACCAGATGGTGAAAGACCTATCGGTTGCAAGTGGATCTACAAGAGGAAACGAGATCAAGCCGGTAAGGTGCAAACCTTTAAGGCTCGACTTGTGGCAAAGGGTTATACTCAAAGTGAAGGGGTGGACTATGAAGAAACCTTTTCCCCTATTGCCATGCTTAAGTCCATTAGAATACTCTTGTCCATTGCCACGTTTTATGACTATGAAATTTGACAAATGGATGTCAAGACAACCTTTCTGAATGACAATCTTGAAGAGAGTATCTATATGGATCAACTAGAGAGGTTCATAGTTCAGGGTCAAGAGCAAAAGGTTTGCAAGGTTAAACGATCCATCTATGGAGTGAAACAAACTTCTAGATCCTGGAATATAAGATTTGATACTGCGATCAAATCTTATGGCTTTGAACAGAATATTGACGAGCCTTGTGTTTACAAGAAAATAGTCAATAACACTGTAGCTTTCTTAGTTCTATACGTAGACGATATCTTGCTCATTGGGAATGATGCAGGGTTCCTGGCTGGTGTTAAGCAATGGCTAGCGACCCAAATTCAAATGAAAGATTTAGGAGAGGCTTAGTTTGTTCTTGGAATCCAAATTGTTCGGAATCGCAAGAACAAAACGCTAGCACTGTCTCAGGCATCTTATATTGACAAGATGTTGGTTAGATATAAGATGCAGAATTCCAAGAAGAGTTCATTATCTTTTAGACATGGAATTCATTTGTCTAATGAATAGTGTCCTAAGACACCTTAAGAAGTTGAGGATATGAGACGCATTGCTTATGCATCTGCTGTCGGTAGTCTGATGTATGTCATGCTATGTACTCGACCAGACATATGTTATGCAGTGGGAATAGTCAGCAGATATCAGTCTAATCAAGGATATGATCACTGGACTGCTGTTAAGAACATCCTCAAGTATCTTAGGAGAACGAGAGACTATATGTTTGTGTATGGCGCAAAGGATTTGATCCTTGCAGCATACACTGACTCTGATTTTCAGACTGATGTAGATTCTAGAAAATCCAAATCAGGATCAGTGTTCACTCGTAACGGAGGAGCTATAGTATGGAGAAGTATAAAGTAAGGTTGTATTGCTGACTCCACCATGGAGGTTTAGTACGTCGCAGCTTGCGAAGCAGCGAAGGAGGTTGTATGGCTTATGAAGTTCTTGACTGATTTGGAAGTTTTTCCAAATATGAATTTTCCTATTACTCTTTATTGTGATAATAGTGGTGCAGTGGCAAATTCCAAAAAACCTAGAAGCCATAAGCGCAAAAAGCATATAGAGCACAAATATCATCTCATCAGGGAGATTGTGCAACGAGGAGACGTGATAGTCACGTAGATCGCTTTGAAGCACAACATTGTTGATCCGTTTACAAAGCCCCTCACGGCTAAAGTGTTTGAGGGACACCTAGAAAGTCTAGGACTACGGGTTGTATAGTAGGGCAGTTTTTTCTTTACTCAGCATATTTTACCCCCACGGACGTTTTAGTCCAAGTGGGAGTTTGTTGGGTTTTAATGTCCTAAAACTCGTGGTTTTGTAAACTGAATGTATATTCTATTTTGCAATAAAGTTGTTATTGAGATTTATTCAGTAAAGGTGTTATTGAATAAAGTAAATTGTGTATTGTGTAACCTTAATTCAATAAAGAACCTTTGGCTATAGGATGAATACTTGAACTTTATGTGTGACATAAAAGTTGATCAAGTTCAAGTTATAGCCAGAACAGTCTATAGTATAAGGATAGGGTTGGATACCTTATCCTGGAGACACTATGGACGCGACCTACTTTGTAGAGTACAAACGATGTGATCTTAAATCGTGCATGTGGAGACATGCTAGTGGGGGCGTCCTATGCAATGAGTTTGCATAAGACTGGACCGCGAAATAGTCACTTAGACTTTATAACTCCGTTTACTATCTTAACTGACTATATTCATACGATAACCCAGGTAACTCGATCTTAATCCTGAGCGTTTTATGAACTCCTGTTTATTCAGATTATTCTTAGATTTACATAGGTGAGAGTGGCTAGAGACTGCCGACTCAATAAGCCTCCCATTTCAGGGATAAGTCTGGGTAGATAGTTGGAAACATAGTTTTGCAAGATAGGGATAAGTAGAGAGGTTGTTCCCTTAAGTGCTGACTTCGAGTCTTGAACAAAGGGCCTACCCCTCTCATTGGCCCGAGAGGGATTCGGTTTTTTGGTTGGACCACAAACCAATTGTTCATTAGAGGATCAGTGGGACTTAAGGAACAAGAGATAATAACAGGGGTAAAACAATAATTTTGACCCAGCTGTAATCACGAACGACTTGTGAAGGATCGACTTACTAATCATGGTTATATCGAGTGGACAAAAATATATCTATAGTGAGGAGAGTGCAACCACTGGCTTTAGTGGAGTGTCCCGGTGGTTAACGAATGTTGATTAGCTAGGCTAAAGAGTTTAGCTTGTTAATCTCTTATCGTTGGTGCTCATGATCTGTAAATCCATTAGATTCCCCTTATTAGCTCGGACTTAGACTTGTAACATCTTGAGAGAAAAGAATTTGAATTGTTTAAATTCGAGTTTGGAAGAAAGCGTTAATTATATGTGATATATTTAACAAATCATAGCTTAATTATGAATTAAACTATGATTAATATGAGGTGGATATATTTAAATATGATTTAAATATTGGATCGGTTGATAGCATGAATAAGGATTCATGTTCGGAAAATCGATCGAGATCGGACAATTTATTTAATTTAATATTTGATATTAAATTAAATTAAAAATTAATTTTGAATTATTTAATTAATTATAATTAAAAATCAATTTAATATTGATTTTAGAATTAAAATTAATTGAAAAATGAGGGATTTTCATAATTTTCATGAAAATCAAGTTGTCAACTTGCCCAATCCTTCTCATTTTCAAAATTCACCAAAATTAACTACCTCCATCTCAAACCATCCTCATCACACTTGAGTTGTCACTCTAACAAAGCTTAATGAAGGTTTATATAATGGTGATTTGAGGTGTTTTGAGAGAATTTTGCAGAAACTAAAAGAATTCCCGAGTTAGTGACTTTTGAGGTCTTTTCTTCCAAATTCTTTCAATCTAGGATCCCACAATCCGTTCCAAGGCCTGAGGATAGTAGGGAAGACTCTAACGGTTGTCCACGATGTGTTTGTGTTTAAAACCATCCACTGGATGAAGAGAATTTGATCTTCAAAGTTGAGTTTACTATCCCTCTGTTTTTCCATATTTGAGCATGAATTTTATTTTACAAAATTCATCAACTTAGAGTGTTGAAGATCCAAAATTGTTTCCTCTTTCTTAATCTAGACTCTTTCAACGATAATTTTAAAGGGTCTTTAATGATGGTTTGTAACCGACATCATAAGAACATATTTGATGACAGTTTCAAACCGACATCAAAGGCTAAAATTCATCCGCCAACCAACCCAAATTATGCGATAATTTTAAAGGAGTATTTAATGACGGTTGTTAACCGACATCGTAAGATTGTCTTTGATGACGGTTTATAATTGACATATAGGGTAAAATTCACCCGCCAAACCAACCACAAATTTTGCGATAATTTTAAAGAATCTTTAATGACAGTTTTTAACGGACATCGTAAAGGTATATTTGATGACGGTTTAAAACTGACATCAAAGGTCGCGATAATATTAAAGAGTCTTTAGTAATGGTTTGTAACTGACGTCGTAAGGGTATATTTGATAACAGTTTAAAATCGACATCAAAAGTCGTGATAATTTTGAAGAGTCTTTAATGTCGGTTTGAAACTGTCATCGTATCGATTTGAAACCCACATCTTAAGGGTATATTCGATGACGGTTTAAAACCGACATCAAATTTCACGATAATTTTATAGAGTGTTTAATGACGGTTTTTAATCGACATCGTAGGGTATATTCGATAACAGTTTAAAATCGACATCAAAGGTCGCGATAATTTTGAAAAGTCTTTAATGTCGGTTTGAAACCGACATCGTAAGGGTATATTCGATGACGGTTTAAAACCGACATCAAATTTTGCTATAATTTTAGAGAGTCTTTAATGATGGTTTTTAACCGACATTGTAAGGGTATATTTGATGACGGTTTAAAATCGATATCAAAGGTTGCGATAATTTTGAAAAGTGTTTAATGTCTATCGGTTTTAAACCGGCATCGTAAGGGCATCCTTTGATGTCGGTGTAAAATCGACATTAAATGGTACAATTGCGAAAACCGACATCGTTTACAATATGTCAAATTCTCAACCGGCATTAAAGGTCAAATTTGTTGTAGCGATGTCGTTATGACTTCCGCTGAACTTTGTAGTTGGTTATGAAACCTATCTTAGTTGTTTGACTATTTGTCTTTCGAACCTTAGAGTTTTATAGTCCCATTCTAGTAAACTTGTAGATTCATTTTCTTTTTACAATTCTTTTATGTGTTTCGATTTGGAATTCTAAAAGTTGGACCATAACCTAATCTTTAGATGAAGCTTGGTGGAGGCTAGGAATTGTTTGTGGTTTAAGGAGTGCCTGGATATGTCTTCCAGGTTTCATATAATATTGATTTAGTCCTAGTTATATCGTCATGCTACTAAAATTTCGAGCATAGGCGGTGTGACATGGTTAACTCCCTAATTAAGATCGTTCCAAAATTTAGAGTCGTTACATTCCCGTTGAGTATGCTCATGTTGACACCAATATTAAACTACTGAAAAATAATTCACTTTTTTTTGGAAAATAAAGTTTCAACCACTAATATTAAATTATTGAAAAAAAAACTTCCAATTAATATTTTTGTAACTTTATTTTAATGCTACAAAAAAGCGTCCCATTAATAGTACAATAGTACTTTAACCAAATTTGAACTATTGAAAAGAAAAAAAGGATTCCTAAAATTAAAATAGGAATAGAAACAAACGCCACCTACCATTCAAAATAAGTCAATAAGTCAATAAGTCAAAATTATATATTATATAATCAATATAACAATGGCCGACATATGAGATACTTAAATGAGCCATATAGATCTAAATCCAGGGCACTGTTTTTTTTTTTTTTTTTTCCTTTTTTCCTTTCAAATTCACAAAAATATATGATTTAGGGTGGTTTGTTTTTAGAGATGTCTTGCATCTTCAATGGCTCAAAATTTTGCATGTTAAATATTAGATATGTAACATTTTTAGATAATCATATTTGTTTGTTTCTTTTTAAGTAAATAATCATATTTGTGTAGTAGAAATATCAATATGAATGTCAAATAATATTTAGATGAATCGTGTCATATTTGAAGGATTTGGGTAGGTAAGTAACTTAAATAATGTATTATTTCAACCAAAGCTTTACCTATATTCATATAATTTATATATTAATTTAAATGTACATATCATTTTTTAAAAACATGCTAAGATGTTTATAAAAGATATAGTATTTCATACTAATGCCCATTTTAACTTGACATACTTGAACTTATTAATTTAAAGGAAGAAATATACTTTGTTTAGTCAATGAAATTTCAAAAGATATACTTTAATCTCTCCATCATAACAAAATGATGTCTAGATTATTACTTGATGACGTATATGGACAAGTCCATATCCGTAAGTATATTTCATTTCATTACCAAACAAATTAATTAAAAGAAGAAAATTATTAAGTAAAAGTTAAAATAGTTTAAAATAAACTAAAATATTGAAGATTCTTTTCTCAATCTCGAATGTGCCCTAATCCTCTGTCGACTTGTTCTACACAGCAAACCAATCGTCTATCGTTGTTCGTCAGTCATCAGCCCGTCGCCGTCCAACATCCCGTCGCAGATGATTGAGAAAATATTTTGGAATATTTTAGCATTCGAAATTAATATGGCTTCTTGAATATGCGAACAAGACTTCTGCATTTGAATCTCACTAAGGCTGCTTCTCAATTCCATTAATTCGTTTAACGAAAGCCTTTTCTTCGTTCTCGTCTCCGACCTCTATTTTCGCCAGTGAGACCCCAGTCGGAGTCGAGGAAATTGGAGCAGATCTACAAACGAATCCGGCAGTGAATAATCAGAGAAACAGAAGGATGAGAACAAAAGTTTCTGTATATTTGTCTTGTTTATTTCAGAGGGTAGAACCACAGTATTTATACACTTTCAGAATACAATAATAATGTATAAAATAATGGAAGAAAAACGGTATAACAGAATGAGCAGCCCAAGCACTATCGAGGAAATAAAACGAGTAAATAAAAGAATAAATGAGAGGGACAGCTAGAAAAAATTTCTTCTTGAATCTTCTATACTGCTCACAGTGTGATTTTGCTTACTTAGCTTGCTGACTGTGTAACTTGGCTGACTTGGCTGCTGATTAGACTTGTTTGACTCACTCCTGTGACTGTCTTCCTTAATATCCCTCTTCAAACGCAAGGGGGGTTCAACGAGCCCAAGTTTGGAATGCAGGAAGCTGAATTAAGAATGAGAAAGGGGCTTGGTTAAGCAATGAGTTACTTAATCAGAGGAGGGAACATATCTTATGTCAAGCTGCCCTTTCATAACTAGATCTCTGACAAAATGAACATTAATCTCTATGTGTTTGGTTCGAGCGTGAACCACAGGATTGGCATCTAAAGCATTTGCCCCTAAATTATCACACCAGAGAACAGGTTTCGTTGTATCAGACCACCCAATCTCCTTCAGGAGCTGTTTGAGCCAAACTATTTCTGCAGAAGCATGTGCGAGGGCTCGATATTCGGACTCTGTACTAGACCTCACCACTGTTGAATGTTTCTTAGAGGACCATTACACTAGAGAATTTCTCTAGAAGACACAATGTGCAGACTTTCTATCATCAATATTAGAGGCCCATTCGACATTGAAGTAAGCATGTATGTCTAAACTATCACTTGGTTCAAACAACAAACCAAAAGACTTTGTGCCACTGATATATCGAAGAACCTGCTTTGTCGCTTGCAAGTGAACATTCGTAGGACGTTGTAGGAACTAACTTAACTGATTTACAACAAAGGCAATGTCGGGACGAGTGGTAGTCAAATACTGTAGGGCTCCAAGTGTGCTTCTGTAAACATACGGATTAGCCAAGGGAGTATCATCATCTATTGACAGCCGCTTACCCAATATACACGGAGAAGGAGCAAGTTTTAAATGTTGAAGCTCCAACTTGGTGAGCAAGGAATCAACGTACTGAGCTTGATTAAGCATCAGACCAGATGGCAAGGTATGCACCTCAATGCCAAGGAAATAGTCTAACTCTCCGAGATCTTTCAAAGAAAAAGTAGCATTTAAGCAATGAATCAACTAATCAATACTCGACAAATCCTTACCAGTTAGAATCACATCATCTACATAGACTAATAATAGAGTTAAGGAGGCACCTCGACGAAGTATGAACAGGGAAGTGTCTGATTTGGAATTTTCGAATCCCCACATCAATAGAGTTGTCTTGAGAGCATTGTTCCATGCCCTCGGTGCCTGCTTCAACCCATAAATAGCCTTGTTCAACTTGCAGACATGATGGGGCCTCTGGAGATCCTCAAATCTAGGAGGTTGACACATATAGACAACCTCATCTAGCATCCCATTGAGGAATGCATTATTGAAATCCAGTTGACGCAACTTCCAACCACAACAAAGCTCACCACAACACAAATTGTGGAAGGCTTAACCACGGGACTAAAGGTTTCAAAGAAGTCAATACCAGAATTTTGATGAAACTCTTTGGCAACCAGTCGGGCCTAATACCTTTGAATGGAACCATCAACATTTTTCTTTAGTTTGTGGACCCACTTGCACCCTACTACAGGAAGCTCACGAGAGGGAGGAATTAAGTCCCACGTTTTGTTGTGTAACAGGGTAGAGAACTCAGTTTCCATGACCTTTCTCCACTGAGGATGAGCTAAGACATCAACAACTTTTGATGGTTCACAAAAGTAAAAGGCATTGTGCCGATGAACATGAAAAAGTTTGGGCTTGAACACCCCTGCTTTGCCCCTTTTAACCATAGGATGTAGGTTTTGTACCAGAAGTGAAGGTTGGGAACGAAGAGCAGAGATGGGTAGGTTATAAGACGAAGAGGGAATGCTTGGAGATTGAACTGGCAATGGGGCAGGAGCAATAGGGTGAGTTGGAGAATTTGACTGAGGACTATGAGAAATGGTAGTGGAAATAGGTAGGTTTAAAGGTGCCAAGGCAGGAGGAGAGGTGGTTGATACCGACTCAGAAGAGGGAGTGACTCAAGGTGGACTACTGGACAAATGAGTGAGATAAGGCAAGTAAATTGAGGGTTGGGTGTGTTCTGTATTCGGGCAAGAAGATTATGAGGGGCTACTAAATTGGGAAAAAGGAAACTCATCTTCATTGAATTGAACATTTCGTGAGATAAACAAACGACCATTTGAGGCTAAGCATTTGTGACCTTTGTGAATTGGACTAGGACCTAGATAGGTACACTTTTCAGTATGGAACTGAAATTTGTGATGATGATAAGGACGTAAGCATGGGTAACAGGCACAACCAAACGTTCTTAGTGAAGAAACATTAAACTTTTTATTGAGCAACAGTTCCATAGGAGACTTACCTTTAAGAGGTTGTGAGGGAAGCCCATTAATCAAGCTTGTAGCGGTAAGAAAGGCATCCCACCAATACATAAGAGGCATTGATGCCTGAGCCAAAAGAGGTAGCCCAATTTCCACAACATGACGGTGCTTCTACTCAACCCTACCATTCTGAGCTGAGGTATACGGGCAAGTGAACCTAGATTGAATACCATTCTTCGCACAAAGATTATGGACATGTCTGAACTCAGTCACATTATTAGATTGAAATGTCTGAATTTGCATATGAAACTGTGTGTTGACAACAGACAGAAAATGAGTAAATACAACCACTGTTTCATTCTTGGATTTTAACGGATATAACCATGTAAACCGACTATAATCATCCAAAAATAACACGTAATACTTATACCCTTCTGGAGATACTGTAGACGAAGGCCCCCACAAATCTGAGTGAATAAGAGCAAATAGTTTGGAAGCTCTTGAGTTTGACAGATTAAAGGGCAATAGATGGGACTTTACAAGAGCACAGGCTTCACAAAATTGTAGATTTTCATTGCTTTTAACAGGAACATTACACTGTTTCATTACACTTTCAAGAATCTTAGCTGATGGATGGCCTAGGCGCCTATGCCACACATTTTTTGAAACAACTGTATTAACATACTTCTTGGAATTAACTAAATAAAACAAGGAAGACTTGATAGCATCCGGTTGACACCCCTAAGTTGCAGATCTTCTATCGACTTTCTTCAGGTCAGCCTCCACAGATTCTAGCTTGTACAACCCATCTTTAAGAGTTCCCTTCAGCACCACTTGGCCTGTAGAATTGACAAGGCAAAAACCAGCATGAAATTCAACATAAACATTGTTATCATGTGCCAACTTGGACACACTTACTAAATTTTTTGCTATATTAGGAACATAAAGAACATTATCAAGATGCAGTTCACCAGCAACAGATTTTAGTTTAGAATTCCCAACATGAGAAATATCTAGTTCACAACCATTACCCACCATTATAGTTTCATTACCTCCATATTTAGAGATGTTCATCATGTTCGACTGATTAGAGTTGACATGATTTGTTGCTCCACTGTTTGCATACCAATTAGGGTCACTAGTTGAGTCAACATTGTCCAGAAATGGATTGGGATTTTGGGAGGCAACAAACACTGAATTGGAGCCAGACAGACTGGTGTTGTTGTTGTTGTGCTGAACAGGGGAATTGTTGGACTGACTATAGAAGCTACCAGTTCCTGGCTTATTAGAACTCTGATTCTTTCCAGAATATTGTTTATGAAATCTGTGAAAACATACCAGGGTTGTATGACCAATTTTTCCGCACACATGGCAAGTTGGTTTGGAATTTCCATAACCTCTTCCTCGTCCTCTGCCTCGATTCCCATTGGAATTACCTCCTCGTTGCACAGACTGAGTAAGGGATCCTCCAGAACCACGTCCGTTAGAGTTGTTAGAGTGTCTAGTGTAGTTGTTATTCCTGTTACTAACCATGTTAGCAGAGGCATTATGACTGCAGGTTGTGGATTTTACCAAGTGCTGATATTCAAGACGTCTTTCAAAAAGCAAGAGATCAGATTGGACTCGTAGCCAGGAAACTCTTTCAACAGCTTGAGATCATGTTTGAGATCGTAATTTCTTGATTGTTTTAATTGAAAACAAAAAATCCATAAATTGACAAAAAATACAGAACAAGCATATGAACAACTCTAATCTAATTAGGCATGGATAATAGCATACATGCAAGCATATTAAGTTTAACAATTAAACTAAAAAGAAGAAGGAATTACCTTTGTAGTTTAGCAGAACAACAACTCCTTGCTCCAATGTTAAGCAACTCAAGAACTTCAAAAGTTCTCTGTTTTTCACCAACAGAACACCACCAATTTGGAAAACCCTCTATGTCTCTGAGTGTTTAGATCTCTCCTTTGTGGGAAGGAATCCAACTTTTGGATAATTTTGGGAATTCTCAAAGTGAGAGAGAGAGAATTCTTTCTGTGAGTCCAATCTAATTGATCGATCAATCAATTTCTTCTTCTCACCTGGAGAAGAAGAACCTTCAGTGGGCAACTCCCCACTCCCTATCGAGGGGGAGTTGGGGAGTATTGGGAACGTGTCCTCTTGACACGTTCCCAATTAATAATATATAAATTAATTAATTAATTAATTAATTTCATTAAATTAAATCATATTTAATTCAAATATAGTATTAATTGAATGATTAAATCATATTTAATCATTTTACCCTTTATACTATAGTTTAATGTACATCTCGTGCACATTATGTTTTAACCTATAGTTTTCAAATATGAATCACATTCACATTTAATATTTGAATTCTTTCAAATATTTAATTCTCTCATATAATTTAATTTGAATCATATTCACATTAAATTTATAATATATAGTTCTAAAACTATATATTATATCGTATCTATATACATAAAGTTTATTCCCTAATGAATTTGAACATTTCAAATTCAAATGATCTAAGAACCCTTTACGAGCTAGAAGGTGAACCTAATGGACCTACAGATTAGAAGCTCCAACGATACAAGATTGCTCGGTTAATCTCATTAACCTCCCAATCAACATTCGTTAACTGCGAGAACACTCCACTAAAATCCCACAGCTGCACTCTTCTCACTGCAGATATATTTCTATGTCCATGGATAGTGACTAATAACAGCAAGTCAATCCTTCACGAATGTTCGTAACACCAGCTGGGTCAAAATACCATTTTACTTATAGGTTACATCTTGTGCCTTAAGTACCTGCTCCTCTAATGAACAATTTGTTTGTGGTCCTACCAACAAACAAAGTCCCTCTCGGGCCAATGAGAAGGTCGAACCCTTTGTTCAAGTCCCGGAGACACCACTTAAGGGAACATTCCTCGACTTACCCTAGTAGGCGGGAAGTAGTGAATTCCATCTTGCTAAGTTAAGTTCTCAGCCGCTCACTCTGTCTTGTCCCCAAGAAGGTAGGCATATTGAGTCGACGAATGTGACCACTCTCACCCATACTAGTCAAAGGACAATCCCTCGCGAACAGGAGTTCGTAACCTGCTAAGGATTGAGATCAAGTTGCTTAGGTCATCCTAGTGAAATAGAAACCTAACTAGTCAACGGAGTTACAGCTAGAGATTACTATTTCGTGGTCCGGTCTTATGTAATCTCATTACATAGGATATCCCCACTCACATGTCATCTACACGAACACGTTAGGATCACAGTGTTTGTATCAAATACAAAGTGGGTCACATCCATAGTTTTACCAGGGTAAGGTACCCAAACCTTATCGCCTAACTATAGACCCTTTAGACTGTATCTCGAACTGAGATCCTTTATATGTACACTACATTCAGTTAAAGATTCATTTAACAACCTTGGATGTTTAGTTTATTTGATTTAGGGTTTAAATAAAGGCAAACTCGTAGATAACGAACAATAACACTTTATTGAAATAATAACACTTTATTGAAATAATAACACTTTATTACAATAATTAGAACATAATTACAAACTACGAGTTTTAGGGCACAAATCCCAATAGAATGGTCGTCACAACAGATTTATATTCTTCATCGAGACCTAACAGAACTTGAGTGATCAACGATCGATTCGAAACTGGACTTCCAGCTTGGTTCAAGTTATCGACATGAGTCTTCATTACCCGTAGGTACTCAACGTTTTTCATTCCCCCCTTTCGTGTCTGTTGAAAATTTTGTCGAAGAAAATCTTCTTCTGCACGTGATTGAACTCCGAATAGTTCAAGGATGGCTTCCCAGAGATCTTTTGTAGTCTCATATCCCATGACCTGTGTTGCTACTTCAACCGTCATTGAGTTGTATAACCATCCTAGCAGGAGTTGATCGACTACCATCTACGACTCAAACGATGAGTTAATTTGTCCTCTGGTCGTGGAGCTAGAACCTGCAGAAGAATCAACACCTGAAATTCGTCTTCTGTCCTCTGTGGGTTGCTCGATGCTTTGATTGACAAACATTGGTGGGAATGGAGTCTCTCTAGAAAAATGACCTTCGATTTTGTAGTTTCTCAAGATAGGCAGTGCTAGGTTTTTTTCCAGAGAAGAAAATTACTTCTATCTAATTTGATAGTAGTGATTTGGTTGAGCAACTGGTTTAACGGTGGGCGTGCGAAATTTCGAGGCATTGCTCCATAGGTCAGTGATGATGAGGCTTTTGTCATTTTCAGGCTCTGGTACCAAGTGAATAATTAGAGAGACAGAAGGATGAGGACAAAAGTTTCTATATATTTGCCTTGTTTATTTCAAAGGGTAGAACCACCGTATTTATACACTTTCAGAATACAATAATAATGAATAAAATAATGGAAGAAAAACAGTATAACAGAATGAGCAACCCAAGCACTATTAAGGGAATAAAACGAGTAAATAAAAGAATAAAGGAGAGGGACAACTAACAGAAATTTCTTCTTGAATTTTTTATACTGCTCACAGTGTGATTTTGCTGACTTAGCTTGCTGACTGTGTAACTTGGCTGACTTGGCTGCTGATTAGACTTGTTTGACTCACTCCTGTGACTGTCTTCCTTAATACTGGCAGGGGAGTGGAGACGAGAGCGTTTTGCTGGTCGACAGATGATTCGTTTGCTGTATGCAAGAAGTCGATAGAGGATAATGGCACCTAGGAGATTGAGAAAAGAATTTTGAATATTTTACTATTTTAAACCATTATAATTTTTACTCAATAATTTATTTTTTTTAATTAATTGGTTAAGTAATCAAATGAAATAAACTTCGTATCCTATCCAGATCAGCACATATAGACTTTTTATTATTTTGTCCCATTTTAAAAGAAGGCGATTATATAGAACCTGCACATCGAGATAATGATTTATGGCAACGTAAAAAATCGGTATTGACTTCAATAGAGGAGTTTGGGAAATTCGAATTTCGAACCAAAAACTTTGTGATTGTTAACACATTCGATATGTCAGTTAAACTATACCCCTTTGGTCTGTTAGGAGAAAGTTATATACATGTCTATATTACTTCTAAATTATTTAAGTTTTTTAATTATTATTTTAAATTTTGTAATACTTGAAAGTTGATAGTTTAATTATGTAAATATTACAAATGGGTATTATTTTACCATTAATGGGTATTATTTTAGGACTGAAGAAATATCATAAAAGTCAATATCTTAAAATGTGATATTTGTACAAAAACAAATATCTAGTACATGTACTTCACTACATTGCCTAACAAAAATACATAAAAGGTAATAATAATATTTTGCCTTTGTCCATATTTTGCCAACAGAAGCCTGGAAGATTGCACATTACAGACTTGAAAGTAAGAAATAAATAAAAGAAAAAATGGGACAAATTTTATTAATAATGTTTTTTTAAACTTATTAGAAAAATAATGTGCATTCCAAACTTTTTAGCAAAATAATGTTGATTTAATGGGTTGGAGTATGGTTGTCTCTTGCTTATGTGTTAGAGTAGGTCATCTCGACCTAGATACATGTGGGTGAAGGCCTTCCCAGATTTGATTTTTTTAACTAATTTAATTATTTTTGTTTAACCATTTTTTTTTTATTTTTACTAGGTATTTTTTTAACTATTTCCACCCTTCAATAAATTTTAAAAATTCAATAATCTAAGAATATCTCAATAGATCTAAGAGTATCTCAACAGATCAAATAACTCAATTTTTTGAATTATTTTTAACCAATTTTTTGAATTATTTTTTACTATTTTTTTTGTGATTTTTATTAATATTATTATAGATTTGATCATTTTTATTCTTGAGATATTCTTAGATTATTGAACTTTTAAGATTTATTGAATGGTGGAAATAGTTAAAAAAATACTTAGTGAAAGTCACAAAAAAATTGGTTAAACAAAAATAATTAAATTGGTTTAAAAAAAATCAAATCTGAGAAGGCCTTCACCGTATGTCTACTCTAACACAAGCAAAGGTCTCAAAGAGACGACCTTGTTCCACCCCATTAAATCAGTATTATTTTACTAAAAAGTTTGGAATGCACATTATTATTCTAATAAGTTTTAAAAAAAATATATTATTAATAAAATTTGTCCGAAAACATGTACCAAAAGTTTTCAAAAGAAAAAAATTCTTTAAATGGCCTTTGACCTTAAAGTATCTCGTTTGCCCATCTAGGCTTTCAAAGTGGCAAGCTAAGAAGTATGTTAAAGTGTATAAAAAAGTGTTGGGGTGTCATATGATGACATAACGCGAACTTAAGCAAGCCTAATGCGCTTAACCCAACATGCCTAAGGCGAGTCTAATGCACTTAACCCACATCCCAAGATACTACCCATGTATCTTGAAGGTGGCTAAGTGCCCATTAAGGCGAAAAGCTTGGAAGAAATGATTTTGAAATGTCTATCTCACCTGTTGGAACCTTCAAAATATCCTAGAAAGCATCAAAAAAGTGTTTTAGGGTTCTATGGAAGCCAAAATGAACGTGAACATGCCTAGACAAGCCTAACACATAACCCACCGCTAGAAGTTTCCAGGCCTCTTAAAAGTGTCTAAGTGTCCTTTAAGGTCAAAAGCTAGCTAAAAATAACCCTAAAGCGTCTACCACACCTCTTCCAGGTTACTACAAAAGAAAAAAAAAATTAGATTTCTATTCCATGAGAAATTTGGATTCCGACCAGAAAAACACAAGAATTCATGGGTCGGTGAGCCTCCAGGACAAGGGGGCGGGCACTACTAACCAAGCCAAGCCTAGTTCTCGCCAATAGGGCGCCAGTAGCTTGCTTCCAAGCCTTGCCAACTATAATAAATAGTTGTGGCATGACCCCAAGAGCCATAGATCCCCCCTTCCCCCCCCACTGATACGAGTACACTGATTACCCCCGAACCGTACAAGATAGTTACCACCTATCATACGACTTTCTAACTTCACTTCTTTTTCTGGTTGTTCTACTCTGTCGATCGATGGTCATAGGGTCAATAATAGGTCCGGTGGTTCTTCGACTTTTTGTTTTGGCATTAAAGAGTTGCAAATAAATCACGGTTTTTTATTCTTTTTGTAATCTTTTTAAGTATATAAACAAACTCATTTTTATTTAAAATAAAATTATATATTTAATTCTTTATATAAAATACAAAATTATTTAAAATTTTATTTAACCACATAAAAGGAAACTATAATTATAATGAAAAGAATTCTATTAAATATTTTGAATTTCAAATTAGATACAATGAAACAATATTATATAGTATTGTTTCATTGTATCTATATATACATAGTCATAGTCATATTATTGAAACAAACTAACATCAATTAGATATGAATGATGTATTGAATTAAACTAACAAATAAAAAATGTAATGGTTCTATAATTTGGTAATCAATATTAATTACATTATTTTTTCAAAACAATATTACTTAAATCGAATCGAATGTTATATATAACAAAAAAGTAGTACTAAAAAAACAAAAAAAATATATGTTAAGATATGCATAACTCAACAATTAAGGCATATTTTCTCCCTATGAGATTGGAAGTTTAAGTTTCCCATTCCATCTTTGTCTTAATAAATAAAAAATAAAATAAATGTATTTAAAATTATATTTTTATGAATTTTCGTCCCACTAACACAGTTCTGAATCGTCACTATTACCACCAACCAACAATTTAATTAATGCTAACTATAGATGCTATCATCAAAACTAACCAATCGAAATTAAAGTTTTAAAATAGAAGCCAACACAGAGAAGTTGGTGGGATGGGAAGTGAGAAATTAACATTAACATAAATTAAAGGGTGGCTATTCTGTGCTCACCTTGTAGTTTATGAGGCTATAAATAGTAGTTTGGAAGGCTTGGCAAATGCACATCCATTCCTCTTTCTTTACCTTTCTTCATACATATCACAAAACAAAATGAAGAAACTTCCGGCCACAATCCTTTTCCTTTTGGTGGTGGCGATGGTGGCGCTTCTTACCGGAGCTCGTCTCGCCGAGGCAGTGACTTGCAATGCTATGGAAATGAGCCCATGTATCGGTGCAGTCACGTCGTCGGCACCACCGTCGGCCGCTTGCTGCAGTAAGCTGAAGCAGCAACGACCATGCTTTTGTGGGTACCTCAAGAATCCAAGCTTGGGGATTTATGTGCGATCTCCTCGTGCCAAAGCTGTTGCTTCCTCCTGCGGCGTTCCCTACCCCAAATGCTAGAGCCCATCCCTGGGAATGAGCTTTCTAATGAGAACTGAGAGTTCGCATCTACCGCCTACTTATACATAGTCTCTATTGCAATATCGAACTACAAATAAAGAAAAATGATATGATGTTTCCTTTTTCTATGTTTCAACTTTTATCTTTAAATATATGAAATGTGTTGAGAGTATTATTAAAAGAAATGAAATATTAGGACTATTGATCAATGAAGTGGATGCATGGTGTATTTGGTTTAGTTGGTTAATTTTAACGTTAAACTTTCAATTTCATCAAATTAAACTCTATACTAGGAGTAATTCCAAAAATAACATGACTCAACTGACATGAACATGAGCTTATTACCGAGGTCACATTCTCAAGTATTGATGTACTCAAAAAAAATTAATAAATAAATAGGGATATTTTTTAGGCTTGATTTGTTAATAAAAAAAGGACAATTACATGGATCTTACTCATACAAAACTCTTTTGAAATGCATGAACTGATTGAGATGCTTGAGTTTAGGACCATTATTATTACTGGATCCATATCAAATGGTTATTATAAACCAGCCATATTATGGCGGCCTCATTGAATACTTTTTCGTTTTGGAGGGGTTTATTAATGGATGACTCCCTTTTAACTTTTACAAATGGTAACATTTTGTTGTCATCAGCAATTTTGATCTGGCTCATCCATCTTATGTAGTTACATTTTCAATGACTATCGATCTGATTTATAAAATACGCGCTAATGGGGGCACATTTTCAATGACTATCGATCTGGTTTATAAAATACGCGCTAATGGGGAATGTGATTAACTTCCGTTAACGCCACTCGATCTGTTGCTTATATTTACTGGTCATTTATTCATCAAAACTCACGGTCCTGTTGATTGTAAGCCGTTGCAACCTAGAGATACCTTCAGTCCAACCCGTTCAATACTAACAATGTTTTTATTAAACACTTGGGCTAGTATACGAGATTACAAGACTTGATTACTGTTAGCACTAGAAGAAAAAAGGGTTTTAATGACGGGCATTGCCCGTCATTAAAGGGTTTTGATTACGGGCGCGCGTCCGTCATCTATGCGAGTGTCATTGTATGTTATAATGACGAACGGTTTTTAATGACGGACATTGCCCGTCATTAAAAAATGACTGTCATTGTAACATATAATGACAAACATTTTTAATGACGGGCAATGCCCATCATTAAAGGTCTTTGACCGTCATTAAAAGTGTCTGTCATTATAGTCTATGATGACAAACACTTTTAAGGACGGGCATTGTCCGTCATTGTTTTGCTCGTAATTTAAGAAAAAAAATTGTTGTTTGCCTCAATGACTCTAACAAAAAAATATTAATATTTCGCAAATTTTGTACAAAAAAATCTCAATACTAATATATTTTTACACAACTAATCTTACCAACTTAACTTTAATTAAAAAAATATAAAGTATGTATTAAAATAAGTGTATTACATATCACAAAAGTATATATACAAACTACATTTACTTTACAAAGATAAGAAAAATTGCTAAACAAAATAAAGAACCCAGTTTCTACTTCATGCTCTTCTTCCTCTTATCATCAACCGAGTGATCTTCATGCCTCGAAAAGTACACCAATTTGATGAGAGATTCTGCAAATTACGAATTCAACTTACTAATGAAACCGAAACATTAAAAAGCTATGTCTTGTATCAACCATAATAAACTATACGTTTCTACACCTTATCTTATATACCTCACAATTGATAATTTACAAGATTGATGATTAGTCAAGAAAAATGTTACAACAAATGTTTGTTAACAGTTAGAGAATTGTTTCTACACAGTTTTGCACCTCTTGAACATTAATTCAGTTCAATCTTTGAACACTAATTCACAAGCCTAATGTACATGTCTTCTAATTTTTAGATATCAACTATTATGTACACACCTTCAGATTTGTACATATTCGTGGCTAGCAATACATTCAAGACCCAACACCATAAAACAACAAAGATCGATTGACCCTGTTAAACCCATAGTCAACTCATGCACTGAAAAGAACTTCAATAGATTTCCAAGAGTGATATGCCTCATTCTTTTTATTATTTTTCTACATGTCCCTAAGAGACAAACTTCTAGTTGTTGCATTATCAAACCCAATCACAACACAAAGAAAAAAATACATAAATCAATAATGTCCTTTAAACCACTGAATGGCATCATGACTACAAATATGTAATGCTCTAACTTAAGTTGGGCATTTTTGCTAGTTTTGAATGATTATACCATCTAAATTATCTTGCACTATACTCACCTGATTTGCACCAAGCTGTAACCAATAAAGTTATTCCATGATTTTCTCATTCCATACTACAAACTAGGATCCACTTTCAGTATAAAAAAAAAAAAAAAAAAAGGAACAAGAAGAACATTGGCTACCATAACTACAGGATAGCCATATTCAATCTAATAAACTTTGAACATATAACAAAATATCAATACTACAAAACAATAATCAAAAAGTTTAAAATCAATTGAAAACATGTTAATAAAAATCAACATCACTAATAAGTAGACATAAAAGTAAAACTTAAACAATTTTAACCCATTAGTCCAATCCAATAAAAAGCAAAGCTTTAATTTTTTTCATCAGGACCATTTAGTTCTCACTAAAAAGTAGACATAAGGGAGTTTTATTTCCTTCACGAGTATGTTGCGACATGTTTGAAGGGAATTAGAGTCCCAGCACAGCCGGAAGACGATCGAATCGTCGTTGTATTGTTGTGCAACTCAATTACGTTAAAATTAACTATCATACAGAATAGGCGAAACATGCTTTCTAAGAAAGGAAAAACAGCAAGTTCATGGTACTTACTTGTTGAAGACGATCTTCAAAGTTTCCTTTCCGTTCACGAACTCTGCGTGCTCTTCTCAATCTCAACGATCTCGTACTCTTCACACGAACACCGATCGAACACTGATCGAACACCTCCACATGGTTCACGGTTGTTCTACTTTAGGAAGAAGGAGGATTGTGGGATCCTTCCTTTTTGGTTTGTGAGGAGAAGATGAGAGAGAAGTAAAGCTTCTTTTGGTGAGAAATCCAAAAATGAGCCTTGCATTCATGAACCCTTCTTGCAAAGGGGTTTATATAATGGTGATAGGTGGAGTTGAAATCTCCACCTATTTACCATTTTACCACAACCATAAGTTATGCAAATCATATTTGAATAACCACATATTATAAGATATCTCATATCTCATTTTTACAAAACACAATTGCATTATTGTGGATTTTTAAATTGAATCACATCCAATTTAATATCTCTCAGTCTAATTTCTCCAAATTAGCTCTAATTCAACAATTAGGCTAACCTATAGTTTATTATGAATCTCATTCACATTAAATTATATAATATATTATTCATATCTCATATGAATGACATAAATGCCCTTTAGTGAACTTGAACACTTCAATTCATACCAAAATAGTAAACCTTCTTGTAATCCAGTTTGAGCCAACTGAGGGACCTTATGGACCTACAGTGACGAGCTCTAATTATCCGAGATTAACCTATCAAACTTTTTGACCCCATTAATCAACATTCATTAGCTACGGTAACACTCCACTAAACCCCGTAGTTGTACTCCCGTTAGTGTAAGACAAGATGTGTCCACTGATATAACCAATACCCATGAGTCGACCCTTCATAGGTTGTTCGTAGACACTATTGGGTCAAATTATCGTTTTACCCCTGTGTCTACTTCTTGCTCCTTAAGTCCCCACTGCTCCTCTAATGAAAAACAACGTTGTAATGGTCCAACCATACACAACACCCCTCTCGGGCCAGTGAGAGGGTGGGTGCCTGTTATCCAAGCCCTGGAGACAGCACTTAAGGGAGCAACCCCTCTAGTTTCCCTAAAGGCGGGAACGAGTGAATTCCATCTTGCGTAGTTAAGTTCCTAGCTCCCTACTTGGTCCTGTCTCTGAGAAGATAGGCATATTGGGCGAGTAACTGTGACCACCCTCACTCGTACTAGTCAAAGGATGGACCATGCAGCATGTGAGTCCAGAACACGCTCGAGATTCGTGTCGAGTCACTAATGGTCATCTATGAAGTTATTAGTCCATACTGTTAACGGTGTTACATTAGTAGGTCTAATAATTCACGACCCGTTCTTGTACAATCTCATTGTACAGGATGCCCCCACTCGCATGTCAACCACATGAACGAGTCAGATCACCTCGTTTGTATCTTAATACAAAGCGAGTCACATCCACAGCGTATCCAAGATTAGGTCTCCAACCTCATCCATATACTGTAGACCGTTCGGGTCATTTATTCAAACGTGATCCTCCCTGTGTGTCCACTATGCACCGTTCAAGTTCTAGTTCTCTCATATATTCAATGACCCTGGAGCTTAGTTTATTAGACAAAGTTTGTAAGAAATGCGAGACACAAAAATGATGAAATCAATAACCTTTATTAATTTCAAATGTAAATTTACAAACAGAACGAGATTAGGACAAACATCCCCACAATGTGAAGCTGCTAAGGAAGTTTTTTGGCTCAGGAAGTTCATGTTAGATTTGGAAGTTTTTTCAGATATGAACTTGTCAGTGACGTTGTTTTGTGACAACAATGGTGCAGTAGCCAACTCGATTGGTCCCTCTTTTACACAACATTAGAGGTGAAGATTCAAAACTCGAGTTTGGAATTTGTAGTCGACCAACAAGGGAGTTTTTAGATTTTCCTTTGTATTTTACTTATTGTTATTTAAATTGAAAGCTATTGTATTTCCATTCTCTTGTAATTCTTTATCTGTTAGGGTTTGTGCCCTAAAACTTGTAGTTTGTAAATTTTGTTTTGATTATTGTAATAAAGAGTTATTATTTTCATTAAAGAGTTACTGTTTGTTATTTACGATATTGCCCTTGTATTAACCCTAAATCCAATAAACTAACATCCAAGGCTGTAAAATGTAGGGGTGTACAAGTAACCCGGTAATCCGACCAACCCGGACTACCCAACCCAAACCTTAAGGGTTGGGTAGGGTTAGATTTTTTTTCGGTTTGGGTTGGGTTAGAAGTTTGAAGAACCGAAAAGTTCGAGTCGGTTCTCGGGTTGGACCTTTTAGGCTCGGGTTGACCCAACCCAACCCAAAGTTTATATTTTTTAATTTTATTTTAATTAAATATATACTTATAAATGAATTATTTGTTAATTTCTTATGTTTTCTTCATGATTTCTAACAAAATGTTAAGATGTTATGGATTTTGAAGTTTGATATTTGAATTTCATGTGATTTTAGTTATTAATTCAAGAAAAAAATATTTTAAATAATTAAAAATATAAAAAAAGTTAACCCGGGGACCCAACCCAACCCAACCCGAAAATATTGGGTTGGGTTGGGTTGGGTTACTCTCATGAATAGGGTTGGTTGGGTTGAAGGAATGACCAACCCGAATTTTCGGGTTGGTCAAAAAATCTCCCTCAACCCAACCCAACTCGGCTTATGTACACCCCTAGTAGAATGTCTCTTGAACTGAATTTAGTGTACATATAAAGGATCTCAGTTCGAGATATAACATAAAGGGTCTATAGTAAGGGGATAAGGTTTGGGTACCTTACCCTGGTAATACTATGGATATGACCCACTTTGTATATGAAGGGAATGAAACTCAAGCAGCGAAAAAGATGATTGAATCGTCGTTGTTTCGTTATGAAAAACGTTTTCTCAAAATCATTTCTATCCTATAGAAACTAGGCTAAACGTGCATAAAAGAAGGGAAAACAGTGAGAAGTAACACTTACTTGTTGAAGAATCGTTCTTCACGATTTCATTCTCCGGCAACGAACACTTCGTGTTCTCGATCTCAATGAACCTCGAGCAATCGGACACCTCCAATAAGCCTTCTCGGTTGTTCTCCTTACGTAGAAGGAGAGTTGTGGGACTCCTTTGGTGAAAGGGAGGAGAGAATTTGAGAGAGGGAAGTTGAGAGAGTTTGTGAGTTGTTTTTGATGAGATTCCAAAAAATGAAACAACAACCTTACCAAAGCCTTCTTGCAAAGGGTTTATATAATGGTGATAGGTGGAGTTGAAATCTCCACATATTAACCATTTTACCACAACCATAGGTTATGCAAATCATATTTGCATAACCACATATAATAAGATAGCTCATTACCTTATAATACAAATCACATTTGTATAATTGTGGATTTTAAATTGAATCACATTCAATTTAATTTCACTCAATCCAATTTCTCCAAATTTGCCCTAATTAAGCAATTAGGCTAACCTATAGTTTATTATGAATCTCATTTACATTAACCTATATAATATGTCACTCATATCTCATATAAATGGCATAATTACCCTTTTAATGAATTTGAACACTTCAAATCCACACCAAACTGTAAACCCTTTATGTATCCAGTTTGAGCCAACTGAGGGACCTAATGGACCTACAGGTGACGAGCTCCAATGACCCGAGACTAACCTGTCAAAATCTTTGAGCCGGTTAATCAACATTCATTAGCTACGGTAACACTCCAATAAAACCCGTAGCTGAACTCCCGTAACTCTAAGACAAGTTGTGTCCACTGATATAACTAATGCCCATGAGTTGACCCTTCACAGGTTGTTCGTAGACACTGCTGGATCAAATTACCATTTTACCCCTGTGTCTACTTCTTGCTCCTTAAGTCCTCACTATTCCTATAATGAAGAACAACGTTGTATGGTCCAACCATGAACAACACCCCTCTCGGGCCAGTGAGAGGGTGGGCGCCCGTTGTCCAAGCCCTAGAGACAGCACTCAAGGGAACCCCTCTAGTTTTCCTAAAGTTGGGAATGAGTGAATTCCGTCTCGCATAGTCAAGTTTCCAGCTCCCCATGTGGTCATGTCCCTTAGAAGATAGACATATTGGGCTAGTAAATGTGACCACCCTCACCCGTACCAGTCATAGGACAGACTCCCGCATGCAGGAGTCCGTAACACGCTCAGGATTAAAGTCAAGTCACTATTGGTCATCTACGAAGTTAATAGTCCTATATTGTCAACGTTGTTACATCAGTAGGTCTAATAATTCACGGTCCGGTCTTATACAATCTCATTGCACATGATGTCCCCACTCGCAAGTCAACCACATGAACGAGTTGGATCATCTCGTTTGTATCTAATACAAAGCGGGTAACATCCATAGCGTATCCAAGATTAGGTCTCCAACCCTATCCGTATACTATAGACCGTTCGGGTCATTAAGTAGAACATGATCCTCCCTGTTTGTCCATTACACACCGTTCAAGTTCTAATTCTCTCATAATTCAATGAACTTGGAGCTTAGTTTATTGGACAAAGTTTGTATATATGTGAGACACAAAGTGATGAAAGAAATAACTTTTATTTATTTCAATAGTGGATTGTTGCGTAAATTTTATTGTAATGCACTACCGGAGTGTACGGGTCAAGTTTTAGTATAGTGATTTAAGAGTCCAAGTATCGTCCTCGGGAATGGGTTTCTAGATTAATTAATTATTAAGATACTAATTCTAAATCTTAGCTAAAGTAACATAACACGGATAGGTGATTGAAAGTAAAGATAAACAACGGACTGACATGTGAAGACACGAATTGATAGATTTGAGGAAAATGATTTTTCAAGTTAATGACTCAATCAACACATGCATTGAACCAAATAGGTGAATTTATAAACAAGAAGTAAGATACTCAAGAAAACCCTTGGATTCTTAGTGAGCCTCACACATGCAATAAATTCTACAGTCTCCATATGAACCTATGACATGCACGACATTAAGCAACTTCTTAATGTGTTTCCCTTAGACTTCTAGGTCATTCTCATGCCAGACTCCGAAGGGTTTTGACGACTTTGCTCTAATTTAAGTTTTATCTCTCGAGTCCACTTAAACCAACAAAATTAAGAGTTCAAGAACGAATTGCCAAAAAAAAACATGCTTCAATACATAGCAAATAAGTCTTAACAAGGAAATCAAATCCTAACTATAACATTTAGTTACTCTAAATCACATGAAAACTAAACTAAACATGTAAAAAACGTCTTAAAACGGTATTACAATCTGAAAGAAAAGGAAATTAAACTTATGTGTCGATGTCGGTCCTTCGTCTCTGAGCTCCCGTCTTCGATCTCGAACCTCCACGAATGCTTTGGCTCCCAAAAACGCTCTCTTTTCTCTTCTTACAAAGTGTATTTCGAAATTAGGGTGAATTCTCTATCAAATTCGGCTCCCTTGTAATGAAAACAACATGTTCTATACATAGGCTCAATCGGTACAACGTTGCAACGCTAGGGACAACGTTGCAACGTTGTACCCTAGGCGGCTGGTATATATGGAATGTCTCGATGGCGTTGCAACGCCGCTACCTAACGTGCGCGCCTCTCTATCGAAGTAGCGTTGCGACGCTGCAAGGCAGCGTTGCAATGCCCTCTGTGCGGTTCTTCATGCTTGGTCCCTTATCGATATAAAATGATGCATGAAATGTTTAGCCTAAGGTGGGATTTTAAATCTATATGACATACATTATGCACATAGAAATAATTAAATCATACATCTCATGCATAAAATAATTAAATAGCAAAAATTAGACCGATTTTGGCACTTAGGGGCATTAAATAAATAAATTAACATTAATATAACATCAGTATTAATATTAATTAATTAATTTAATTAAAATAAATAAATATTACATTTTACAAAAAAAAATGATTAAATAAAAATACAATTAACTGCCCCACGTTTTGCATTTCAGCCAACTGCCCACGTTCAAGCACTTCTGCCTCGCGAACTGCCCACTACGCTCGCAGTGTTGGAACGGTATATCGATAAGTGTGATAATATATAGTATGCATGATAGGTTATATTATAAGTGTTATAATATAATTAAAGCATGTTTTAATTTATTTAATATAAGAGTTATATTTTTTATATTAAAACTATGCTCATGTTTTTATTTCATGTGATGAATATATGTTATAGTATATAGTTATTCATGTGATGAATGATCAAGCACATATAGAAATGCATGTAACCTAAGTTAATTATTAGTTTTTAAATGTTTAGAACATGAATAATAAGATTAGAATTAGGAAATCAAAGTATAACCTTTGAATTGTGACTGATAAGTAACTATGTCTAAGGAAGGTTTTGTCTAAGGTTGGGGTATTTAAGCTGACGCTTTGCGGAACACCCCTGCCTGAAAACCAACTTGGGAGTGAATTCGGCTCGGAGATTCTTAAGTTATACTATCGTGAGTGTCGTTAATTAAAAGTTGATTAATTTACTCACATAGACCTAAGTTAATAATGTGATTATAAACTTAGGTTGAATCAATATAAGCGTTATATTGGTAGACTTAGGTAAATTTTAGCCGATTTATCTTGGTCAATCCCTAATAATATAAAGTGTTGAGTGGGAGGAAATAAAGTGTATAAGATACATTTAATTTTTCGACCACAAATCTCCGTTAAAGTTCGCACCATGAGATCCATACTCGGCCTCGTTGCGCAAATGGGAGCGTCTCCCTTCGGATGGTATTTGTATGGATCAATATCATAGTGGATGGAGAGAGTACTTATAGTGAGTGGGAGCGGGACCTGTGAAAACGGGACCCACGGTCTCTTCTTTCGATTCACACCGTGAGACCCCTATGATCCGCCTGCTAGTTTGGCCTAGACCAGACAATCCCTTCGGAGGGCCTTCATAATGAGAGTCGGAACACCGTGAATTCTCGAAAGGGATACTGTTTCCATGTTGGTTTTCCTTCGTGGTTCACCCTTCGGTGGCTATTGTTTGGACAGATACTTGGAAACTTAAAGATTGAGGGTGACACTCACGGGATTCGTTAAGAGTTAATGAATTCGACCAAAAAATGGTAACTGCACGCCTAATGGAATAAGAGTTATTCTGGGATTAGGGTCTGGTCGAGAAAGTCTCGTCCTAGAGGAGGAGTGTTTTTGTTCACCATTCGGTGGCGGTCATTCTAAACCTTTGGGATATCATTGCAAATTTTAAATGACCTAGGGATCATAGGATTAAATTTGTCTAAAACTTGGTTGGATTTCAAAAAAGTTTTGGGAGACAGACACAAATTTTATTTTTATTTTTTCAGCAAAAATGTGTAGCTCAATCATAGCATTACTAGCCTCCGACAAACTAGTAGGAGATAATTTCCAAACTTGGAAAAACAATATCAACATGATACTAATAACTGACGACCTTAAGTTTGTGCTTACTGAGGAGTGTTCTCAGTTGCCGGGCTCGAGTGCATCCCGAAGTTGAAGGGAATCGAAGTCCCCGCAGCGGAAGCGATTGCGAATCGCGCGCTCTTGATTTAGTTACAACAGAAAATTCAAGAACATAAAACATAGATTAAGCACATATAATAAAATGGACAGCAAGAAGTTTACCTTTGAAGAACCTTCCTTCAAGTACTCCTCTCTCCACGATCACGATCTCAGCAACAAGAACTCCAACGTACGAAGACAAGACCACCAGATCTTCTCCGTTGTTCTCTAGGTGAGGGAGGAAGGTGGGTTCCCTTTAGGAGATGTGAGGTATTTTGAGAGAGATGTGTGTGTCTTGGAACTCTTCCAACAACACAAGGAGGCTTGTCCAAAACTTAACCTAGTTGCATCTCATGCAACCATATATATAGGGAAATGAGATGGAAATGACCATCCTACCCCTCCTTTTATCTCTCTTTAGTATATAGTGAATCTAATTCACATTAAAACTATATATTATATCAACTATATCATATATAATTGATATAATTCCTCATGTATAAAATTGAACACTTTAATTTATCTCCTAACTTTATATCCTCAATATTACCATGTTAAGCCAACGGAGGGATCTAATGATCCTACAGATCATGAGTTCGGATGATGTAAGATTAACTGATCAAACTCTTTGATCCAATTAATCAATATTCATTAACTACAAGTCACTCCACTATAGACTTGTAGCTGCACTCTCTCTCACTCAGAGATATTATTGTGTCCACCGATATAGTCATTACCCATGAGTCGACCTTTCACGAGTTGTTCGTAATCACACACAGGTCAAATTACCGTTTTACCCCTGTGATTACCTCTTTGCTCCTTAAGCACCATTGATCCTTTAATGAACAACAAGTCTAAGGTCCTACCTTAAACTCATACCCTCATAGAGGGCGGAGCCCCGTTGTTCAAGACCTGGAGTCAGTTCTTAAGGGAACAACCTATCTAATTCCTCAGTTGAGGAATGAGTGAATTCCATCTTGCACAGTTAAGTTCCCAGCTACCTACGAGGTTCTCTCCCTGAGAAGGTGTTGCGTAAAATTATATTGCAATACCGCAGTGTACGGGTCAAGTTTTAGTATAGTGATTTATGAGTCCAAGTATCGTCCTCGGGAATGGGTTTCTAGATTAATTAATTATTAAGGTACTAATCCTCAATTTTAGCTAAAGAAACATAACATGGATAGTTGGTTGAAGTAAATACAAACAAACGAACAAACATGTGAAGACACGAATTGATAGAATTAAAGGAAGTGATTTTACAAGTTAAAGACCTAACTAGCACATGCATTGAACCAATGAGATGAAATTATAAACAAGAAGTGAAATACTCAAGAAAATCTCTCGATTCTTAGTGAGCCTCACACATGCAAGAGTTTCCATATGAACCTACAACATGCATGGCATTAAGCAACTTCTTTATGTGTTTCCCTAAGATTTCTAGGTCACTCTCATGCCAGACTTCCAAGGGTTTTGACAATTTTGCTCTAATTCAAGCTTTATCTCTCGAGTCCACTTGAATCAACAAATTAAAAAAGTAAAGAACGAATTGCCAAAAATAACGACATAACATGCTTCAATACATCACAAGAAAGTCATAACAAGTAATTCAAATCCTAACTACTATGTTTAGCTACTCTAAATCACAAGAAAAACAAACTAAACAAGTAGAAAACGTCTTAGAACGCTATTACAAATTGAATGAAAGAGAAATAAACTTAGGTGTCGATGCCGGTCCTTCGTCTCCGAGCTCCCGTCTTCAATCTCGAACCTCCACGAATGCTTTGGCTCTTAAAATCACTCTTTTCTCTCTTCTTACAAGGTGTATTTCGAATTTAGGGCAAAACTCTACCAAATCGTGCTCCCCTTTTGCAAGAATCATAAGGTTGTATTTATAGGCATCAATAGGGCAGCGTTGCAACGCTAGGGACAGCGTTGCAACGCTGTACCCTAGGCGCGTATCAAATATGGGAACTATCGACAGCGTTGCAACTCCAGGGACAGTGTTGCAACGCTGCTACCTTAATGCGCGCGCTCCTTATCGAAGTAGCGTTGCGACACTGCAAGGCAGCGTTGCAACGCTACCTGCACAGTCTTCATAAGCGTCTTCTTAATGAGATGGCATTGCAACGCTAAAAGGCAGCGTTGCAACGCCATCGCCTGTAGCCTTCAAAGCCTCTTGGTTGCACATTCGGCGTTGCAACGCTCTA
Source organism: Trichosanthes cucumerina (assembly GCA_036507285.1). NCBI lineage: Eukaryota > Viridiplantae > Streptophyta > Magnoliopsida > Cucurbitales > Cucurbitaceae > Trichosanthes > Trichosanthes cucumerina. The sequence goes on from CM071838.1 coordinate 66,761,914, forward strand.
TATGGCGTTGCAACGCCATCGCCTCGGGTCTTTAGCTTGGTTTGGTCTTCTCTCTTCCATTTGATGTTATATTTAGCGCCAAATAGCCTTGTTTTGATCCCGAGTGATCCAAATTGTCTCCAATAGCTCCGTTTAAGCTCTTAACCTTAAATTGAATAAATTAATCACGTAAAAGTCCTGAAATCATCATAAAACTAGCAATAATTAAGCCTAAGGATAACACATTTTGTGTGCTATCAGAAGGTATGCTTATTGAGTCGGCTATAGGCCACTCTCACCCATACTAGTGTAAGGACAAACCCCTATAAGCAGGAGTTCTTAACTTGCTCAAGATTCAGGTCGAGTCATAAATGACCATCTATAAATTACTAGTCTTATCCTGTTAACGATGTTATTCTGGTTAGACTAATAATTTGCGATCCTGTCTTGTATGAACCCTTCATACAGGATGCCCCCACTCACATGTCAACTACATGAATGAGTTGGATTATCTCATTTGTACTAATTACAAAGTGGGTCGCATGCATGGTGTTACCAGAATGAGGTTTCCAACCTTATTCTTATACCATAGACTATTTAGGTTATAATCTTGAACTCAACCCAAATAGTGTCCACTACACTGATTTAAAGATAAATGTTATAACCTTGGAGCTTAGTTTATTGGATTTATAAAAGAAAGACTGTAATCTTATCAAAACAAATAACACTTTATTTAATTGATCAAAATTACACAAGTTTAGGGCATAAATCCCAACAGTAGTGTTCGTGATGCATACGATCGGTGGATTAGGGTCAATGAAAAGGCCAAGGTCTACATAATTGCCAGCTTATTTTAAGTATTGGCAAGGAAGCATGAGATGATGATCACCGCTAAGGAGAACATGGAGTCTCTGCAGGATATGTTTGGACAACAATCCTTTCAGGTCTGGCATGACTCGCTCAACACGTCTTCAACGGCCTGATGAAAGATGGGATGTTTGTCCGAGAACACGTTCTAGACATGATGACCCACTTTAATCTGGCAGAGATGAACGAGGCGTCGATCGATGAGTCGATCCAGGTCAACTTTATCTTGGAGACTCTTCCAAAGCGTTTCCTTTAGTTTCGTAGCAACACTGTTATGAACAAGATTAGCTACACACTGACCACCCTTCTGAACGAGTTACAAAACTTCCAGTTCTTGATGAGGATCAGGACACTGGAAGCTGAGGCAAATGTTGCCTATAGGTCCTATCACAGGGGTTCGACCTCTAGGAAAAAATTTGTGGCTCCTTCTCACCCGAAAGGGAAGAAAAAGAAGAAGAAAAAGGGTAAAGCTGACCGAGCTGCCGCCCAAAAGGGAAAAAAGTTCAAGGAAGTTGCATAGAAAGGAAAATGTTTCCACTGCAATGGGGACGACCACTGGAAGCGAAACTGTCCCAAGTTCTTTGCCGACAAGAAGAATACATGTAAATGCGATTTACTAGTAACTGAAACATGTTTAGTGGAGAGTAGTGACTCTACCTAGATATTGGATTCAGGCGCCACTAACCACGTTTGTTCTTTTTTTAAGGGAATTAGTTCCTAGTAGCAACTACGAGAGGGTGAGGTGACTCTATGGGTTGGATCTGGGGAGATTATCTCTACTGCAGCGATCGACAAAGTGAAGCACTTTTTCGGCATGAATACATATTATTATTAGATAATCTGTATATAGTCTCAGGGTTTACTAGAAACCTTGTTTCTATTTCCTTCCTTATCGAACAATGTATTTCAATTTCCTTTGAATATAATAAAGAGCTTATTTCATTCAAAAGTAATTTTATTTGTTCTGCTTCACTTGAGTCTAATCTGTATGTTTTGAAACCAAATTCAGTCAAAAGCGTTTTGAACACTGAATTATTTAAAACAGCAGAAACACGAACTAAAAGAGTAAAAGTTTCTCCAAAAGAAAATGCTCATATTTGGCATCTAAGGTTAGGCCACATCAATCTCAATAGGATTGAGAGACTAGTGAAGAATGAACTTCTAACCGAGTTAGACAAAAACTCTTTACCGGTGTGTGAGTCATGCCTCGAAGGCAAAATGACCTAACGTCATTTTAGTGGAAATGGATATAGAGCCAAAGAGCCCCTTGAGCTTATACATTCTGGCCTTTGTGGTCCGATGAGTGTTAAACCACGAGGAGGTTACGAATACTTTGTATCTTTTATAGATGACTATTCAAGGTATGTGTATATTTATCTAATGCATAGGAAGTCTGAAACTCTTGAAAAGTTCAAGGAGTACAAGACTGAGGATGAGAACCTGTTAGGTAAAACAATAAAAACACTTCGATCAGATCGAGGTGGAGAGTATATGGACACAGAATTCTAAGACTATATGATAGAACACGAAATTATGTCCCAACTCTCAGCACCTGGTATACCACAGCAGAATGGTGTATCGAAGAGGAGAAAAAGAAGCCTGTTGGACATGGTTCGGTCGATGATGAGCTATGCTCGTCTCCCTGATTCTTTTTAGGGTTACGCAGTGGAGACTGTGGTCTATATTTTGAACAACGTTCCATCGAAGAGTGTTTGTGAAACACCTTTCGAACTCTTGAATGGACGTAAAGGCGGTTTACACCATTTTAGAATTTGGGGATGCCCAATCCACGTGTTGGTTGAAATGCTTATCGTGGGACAGTTTTTACATTATTTTATTTTATTTATTATTTTGTAAAATGTAATATTTATTTTATTTTAATTAAATTAATTAATTAATATAAATATAAATGTTATATTAATGTTAATTAATTTATTTAATGCCCCTTAGTGCCAAAACCGGTCCAATTTTTTCTAGTTAATTATTTTATGCATGAGATGTATGAATTAATTATTTCTATGTGCATAATGTATGTCATATAGATTTAAACTCTCACCTTAGGTTAAACATTTCATGCATCATTTTATATTATAATTGTTATAACATATAGTATGCATGATAGGTTATATTATAAGTGTTATAATATAATTAAAAGCGTGTTTTAATTTATTTAATATAAGATTTATATTTTTTATATTAAACGCATACTCATGCATTTAATTCATGTGATGAATATTTGTTATAGTATATAGTTATTCATGTGATGAATGATCAAGTACTATAACATAGGAAATGCATGTAACCTAAGTTAATTATTAGTTTTAAATTGCTTAGAACTTGAATAATTAGACTTAGGTTTTCTAGTTCTAATAAGATTAGAATTAGGAAATCAAAATATGACCTTTGAATGGTGACTGATAAGTAACTCTGTCAAGGGAAGGTTTTTTCTAAGGCTGGAGTATTTAAGTTGACGCTTGCGGAACACCCCTACCTGGAAACCGACCTGAGAGTGAACTCGGTCCGAAGATTCTTAGGTTATATTATTGTGAGTGGCATTAATTAAAAGTTGATTAATTTACTCACATAGACCTAAGTTAATAATGTGGTTATAAACTTAGGTTAAATCAATATAAGCGTTATATTGGTAGACTTAGGTAAATTTTAGCCAGTTTATCTAGGTCAATCTTGAATAATATAAAGTGTTGAGTAGGAGGAAATAAAGTGTATAAGATACATTTAATTTTTCGACCACAAATCTCTATTAAATTCTGCACCGTGAGATCCATACTCGGCCTCGTGGCGCAAATGGGAGTGTCTCCCCTTCGGATTGAATTTGAATGGATCAATATCATAGTGGATGGAGAAACTACTTATAGTGAGTGGAGTGGGACCTGTGAAAACGGGACCCACGGTCTCTTCTTTCGATTCACACTGTGAGACCCCTATGATATGCCTGCTAGTTTTGCCTGGACTAGACAATCTCTTCGGAGGGCCTTGATCATGGGAGTCGGAACACCGTGATTTCTCGAAAGGGATACAATTTCCTTGTTGGTTTTCCTTCTTGGTTCACCCTTCGGTGGCTATTGTTTGGACGGATACTTGGAAACTTAAAGATTGAGGGTGACACTCACGGGATTCGTTAAGAGTTAATGAATAAGACCAAATAATGGTAACTGGACGCCTTCAATTCCCTATTCTATGGGCTAGTCATTTGAAAACTTCCCTCGGCAGTTCCCTATTCGTCTCGAAAACATTAAATTCATAGAACCAACTCTTTCAGCTACTCCCAACTCCATCGCAGTGAAATGGACACTCCGGAAAGAACAAATAGACGCCAAACAAGGAACTGTCGTTCAGGTGAAGCCTCGGAAGCACTCATACAGCTTGCAAAACGTCAACCAAGGGAATCATCAACCGATTTGAAGGATAGTGAACCCACGACAAAAGACCTATTCTCTCTAAAGTCTGGATCCAAGGAATGGAAGGAACAACTAGAAAAGCTACCAGACGATCGATGGCAGTATTAAATGGCGATGGAGCAACCGCTTCAAGCCAAAACCCCGATTGATGCGAAGTTAAGGGAAGGGCCTTCAGTTCGAAAAGAAGTAAAAAGGGGCACCCAAGAATGGAGGGATCAGATTCGACAAATACATAAAGGAAGGAGTCAGAGAAATAGAGCGAAACCTCTTGGGTCAAACTCTCGAATCTGAGGAAGAAGAAGAAGATGAAGGGAATGGATTTCCCGCAGCGGAAGCGCGATGTGAATCGTCGTTGTTAGTTGTTGTTCTAAATTTCTTAAAATCGAAAGTACTATCTACGATCTAGGTTAAGCATGCATTTGGAGAAGAAAAATAGTCACAAAGGTTCGAAAACTTACCTTTTGAAGAACCGTTCTTCGAGTTTTCCTTTTCCGGTCACAATCTCAACAATGCAACGAACTCTCCAAACATGAACCGACAATAAGTTCAAGGGGACACCTCCACTTGATCTTCTCAGTTGTTCTCGAGAGGATGAGGGAGAGTAATGTTGGACTCCCTTTGGATTTCGGGTTGGAGAAGGTGATATCGAATTGAGAGAAAAGCTAGAGAGAATTTGAGTGATCTCTCAAAGGTGAACTCTAAAAATGAAATCTTGAATCACTAAAATGCCTTTGATTCCACTTACTTATAATGGTGTGTGGTGGAGTCAAAATCTTCACCAATACCATAATACCACAACTATATAATATGAAAATCATATTTGCATATCATATAATATAAGGTATCTCATACCTTATTATACAAATCACATTTGCATAATTGTGGAATTATTGAATCTCATTTAATTTAATTTCTCTCCTATCAATTTCTCCAAATAAGCCTTAATTAAATGATTACGCTATACTATAGTTTATTATGAATCTCATTCACATTAAACTATATATTATGTCAATCATATCTTATATAAATAACATAAATACCCTTTTAATGAATTTGAACACTTCAAATCCACTCCAAACTGTAAACCCTCATTTAGTCCAATTTGAGCCAACCGAGGGACCTAATGGACCTACATATCATGAGCTCCAATGATCCGAGATTAACCGATCAAACTCTTTGACCCCGGTTAATCATCATTCATTAACTACAGTGGCACTCCACAATAGCCCCAAAGCTGCACTCTCCTCACTGTAGGACAAGTTGTGTCTATCGATATAACAAGTATTCGTGTCATCCTTCAAGTATTGGTCCCTTTGGGGTGGTGGCTTGGGCCATCCTTCAAGGCTTCCACAATTAGATTTGTTCGATTGAGTATCTCCAGTATCCGTGCAATATTCTCATCCAGACCCTGAACTCGTTGCTCCAACACCGCATACTGATCAACCTCCACTACATCGACACGGTTTTGCCCAACAAAACAACCGGCCTAATTAACCTCCTCGGTTTGGGCGTCTTGGGTTCTAGCTTGTACTCGACGAGGGTGTCAGTCATTGTATGACTCCTTTCTGTCATTGGTCAGGTGAACTTGGCTCAAATCGTTACTCATGATGAAGAGTGTTAAAGTTTCTTAGCACGTTGCAAGGAAAGTTTTCCCCCCAGACGGTACCTACTGTTGATACCGAAATTTGGATGGTCGGATCGGATCAACGGTGAATTTATATTGTTAGAAACAGTAATCTCCTTCCAAACATACAACTAACACTAGTGTGGTGTTGAGCCACACACACTTCGACACTGAAGTTAGAAATGAGAACTCGTGAAGTCTTTGGTAAATCCATACTCAAGCTAGAGCGTATGGAATGATTGTTTACCTTTTCAACACTTCTAGTAAGATTATATAGTAGCAATCTCGTAACGGCCACTCCAGGATTTGATTATCCGCTAACCATTCATGATTGCCCCACCCTAATTACAACAGTTACATGAGTGGAACCGTTTCGCAACGTCCCCACCCCTTTCATCTTCTAACCATCGTAACGGTGTCTGTGGCATACGAAGAGACCCCCATCGACCCCACTGACACAATCGAGTTAGGGTCTGGTCGACCTTTTAGGCTAGTCTGACTAGGGCGACTCCTTAGGGTCAGCCCGTCTAGGCCGGGGGTTGGCCCCAAGGGGTCAGCCTCCTAGGTCAGTCTGGCTTGGTCGACCTCATGGGGTCAGCCTTCTGGGTCGGTCTGGTCGAGCTGACTCCGTGGGATCGCCCAAGGAGGGTCTGAGGCCGACCCCATAGAGCGGCTCCATGGGGTTGGCCTCCCGAGTTGGTCGATATGGACTATCGAGTCTATCAATATCTATTTTTTTCCCATAACAAAAAACAAACAGAAAGGAGGATCATTGTGCTGACGCCTTAATTCGATCATATAAGCTTAGAATTTTAACAAGAACATAGCTCAACTAGCATAAAGTTTATCAGGTTATAACCAAGAGATCATATAAGCTTAGAATTTTAATGGTATGATCTCGAACTCACTCATAACTTCGAGACCATACCATTAAAATTCTAAGAGCAGCTGCAAATCAGTAACTAGATAGTTTGTTTTAATGCTTTAAATGAGGATCATTGTGCTGACGCCTTAATTCGATCCACCAAATTGTTTGGGGGTAATATATTTGCATAGTGAATTACTGAAAATTTAACGTAAATCAAATATGTTACAAAGAAGATTTTTCACTTCATGCCCCCTTCGGAGGCGGTGGACTTCCGGCATTATACCCCAGAGAGGTGATGGAAAATGGTAATACGATATGTTGGGAGAGTTTTTTCCTACCTGATTATTGGGTTTAATTTAATTCATGATTGACAGGTTACCTTCTGCATTAATTTAGTATCGTTTGTTCCAATTGTTTTTCTCTCTGTTTTAATTTTTTTTTTCTAAAAAAGAGAGACTAGAGAGTATCATTGCAAATATATTGAAGGTTTTCATAATGAATTTTTCTGTTTATTGTTTCCCTTTGTGCCAAAATCATTGACTCAATGTGTCTCTTAATCTTTTGAATTTTTCTTACCTTCATTTTGTTTTAAATTTTCACACGTGTAAATAAAGTAAACTATATATTTTTTTTTAACTTTCCTTTTATGCCAAACTATTTTCTTTTATGCCAAACTATTTCATGCAGGTGCAAATACGATACGTTAGGTAGGAGACGCGAGCCCCCTCAACTTTTAAAATTTATAAATTAGTATTAAACGTCACAAATAATTTTTTTGTATCTTAGAGTAAGTCGCCCACTAACATCCACCAAAGCCCTTGGTTCAAGCCCTATCACGCATAGGATTTTTGTTTCGTTTTTCTTCTCTTTATTTTTTTTTTCGAGGGGGGGGGGGGATTTTTTTGTTCAGATGTTATATTTGTTTTCTCATTTTCTTAGAAAAAGTTCAATTTTACCCCTAAATTTATATACTTGTAATATTTTTTTAATCTAAACTCCCAATTTCATCATAGACCAAAAACTCATGCATGCATGAGTTGCATTTTTTACCATCTATTCAATTTTCGCTAATTCACTTGCTAAATTTTTAAGAAAAATAATGTAAAAATCTCTATAAAGTTACCAATTTCAATGAAATAATCTTTGCTCAAAATTAAATTTGATTGATACACAAATTAAATATTGAAAATTTCGCTAAAATTCACAAATTTCAATAAAAATTTAGATCTAATGTCAATTCTCTTTGAAATATTATCAATTTTGTACCATACATATGTTTTTTAATTCTTCCAAACAAAAGCTTGTCATAGGTTAAAATTGTACATTTGTAAAGGTTAAAATTGTTTTTTTCCTATTTTTTTAAAACAATTTAAACCTATATATAATAACAGATATATGATATTATAATTATTTTTTCATCTTAGTTTTTCATTTCAAGACTCAAATATAGAAAGAACAAAAAAGTTTTTTTAGTACTGTTGTAAAAATAGGATGAAAACCGGGTATAATTTTACCAATATTAAAATACTAATATAATAATATATTTATAATAATAATATAATAATAATAATAATAATAATAATAATAATAATATTAAAATAAGTGTTTGGAAAGTGGGGGCAATATATATAATATAAATAAAGAGATAGTGGAAATTTATGGAGAATTAAATAAAGACTAAAAAGAGAAAGTGGGAGAGAAGAAATTGAATTGGAGGGAATTTCACCAATGGTGCCATTTATTCTTCCACCAAAAGCCACTATTTATAGGCAATTTGGCAAGGGATGAGTTGGTACATTTTGACACTAAGCATTGGTAAGAAATTGACACATAGAGGACACTATGGCTAAGGATAATTTGCCACATGGCATGAGTGTTAAAGAACATGTGGAAATGGGCATTTACATCACCATATTTATAATACTCCCCCTTAAATGCCCATTTATATAAAATATGCCTCGTTAAAACCTTACTAGGGAAAAACCCAATGGGATAAAAACCCTAGTGAAGGAAAAAGAGTACATATTTTATATAATACATTTACTCCCCCTCATGACGACATCACTTGAGATCTCTGAGTCTTCGCATCCCAATCACATGAACCAATTTCTCAAATGTTGTAGTTGGTAATGCTTTTGTAAATATGTCCGCTAAGTTATCTTTCGAACAAATTTGTTGTACTGAGATGTCACCATTTTCTTCAAGGTCATGAGTGTAGAAAAGCTTCGGAGAGATATGCTTTGTTCTATCTCCTTTGATATATCCTCCTTTGATTTGAGCTATACATGCTGTATTGTCTTCATATAATATTGTTGGAGGATGTTTACTTGAAGACCATCCACATGTCTCACGAATGTGTTGTGTCATCGATCTTAGCCATACACATTCTCGACTTGCCTCGTGAATTGCGAGAATTTCAGCATGATTCGAAGAAGTGGCCGTGATGGTCTGTTTCACTGATCGCCATGATATAGCGGTTCCTCCACATGTAAATAGATAACCTGTTTGAGATCTAGCTTTGTGTGGATCAGATAGAAAACCGGAATCTGCATAACCAACTAGATCAAAACTAGATTTGTTAGAATAAAATAAACCCATATCAATCGTCCCTCGAAGGTATCGGAGTACATGCTTAACTCCGTTCCAATGTCTTTTTGTAGGACATGAACTATATCTAGCTAATAAATTTACTGAAAATGCAATATCTGGTCTTGTGTTATTAGCTAGATACATAAGTGCACCAATTGCACTAAGATATGGTACTTCAGGACCAAGTAGTTCTTCATTATCATCTCGAGGTCGAAATATATCTTTCTTTACATCCAAAGGAACGAACTTCCATTGGAATATTCAATGGATGTGCTTTATCCATATAAAATCTTTTAAGATTTTCTCTGTATAAGTTGATTGATGAACAAATATCCCATCTCGCTAAATGTTCAATTTGCAAACCAAGGCAAAATTTTGTTTTTCCAAGATCTTTCATCTCGAATTCTTTCTTAAGATATTCTATTGCCTTGGATAACTCTTTCAGAGTTCCAATTATATTTAAGTCATCAACATATACAGATTATAATAGCAAATCTCGATCGAGATTTCTTTATAAAAACACACTGGACATATTGGATTATTTTGATATCCTTCTTTCAATGAGATATTCACTTAGGCGATTATACCACATTACGTCCCGATTGTTTTAATCCATATAATGATCTCTGTAACTTTATTGAATACAATTCCAGAGAACTTGATTCATATGTTTCGTATTTTAAATCCTTCCGGATTTTCATATAAATGTCATTATCCGAGATCCATATAAATACGCCGTGACTACATCCATTAGATGCATATCAAGTTTTTCATATCTGATCAAAGCAATCAAATATCTTAACGTTATTGCATCCACCACGGAGAATATGTCTCCTCATAATCTATACTGTGCCTTTGCGAGAATCCTTGTGCAACAAGTCTCGCTTTATATCTTGTCACTTCATTATTTTCATTTCTTTTCCTTACAAATACCCATTTATATCCTCATGTGTTTAACACCTTCTCGGTGTTAGGACTATGGTCCAAAACCTCACGTTTTGAAAGTGAGTTCAACTCTGCTTGGATTGCTTCTTTCCACTTCACCAATCCTTTCTACGCTTACATTCATCGATAGATTTTGGATCAAAATCGTCACTTTCATGAATAATATCGTGAGCAATATTATAAGCAAAAATGTTGTCAATAATAATATCATTTCGGTTCCATCTCTTTCTGTTGTAACATAGTTTATAGAAATTTCATTATTATCCTCAAGCGTTTGATTTTCATCAATACTCTTTTGAGTAGTTGTATCTTGGATTTCTTCCGGAACATCCATACCTTTTATCGAATCATTTTGATTCTCAACTACTTTTCTTTTTTCGAGGATTTTTATCTTTGGAACCTATTGGTCTACCACGCTCGCGCGTGCTCGGCACTCATTATTGACAACTTGTTCCCCGTGGAATATCAATTTTTGATGGAGCATTTGTTCTTTGTATATATGATTTAGTCACCCTTTTAGCATCTCGTGAATGCATCATCGTAATTGATTTGCTATATTTTGCAAATGAATTATCTTTTGAACTTCAAGTTCACATTGATCTCTTCGAGGATCTAAATGAGATAATAATGATGCATTCCACGTAATTTCTTTCTCCAACTTCTTAATTCCTCCCCTAATGTTGGAAATTTTGTTTCATTAAAATGACAATCAAGAAAATCGTCAAGAAATAAATATCATCACCAGTCGAGGTTCAAGATATTTAATAATTGATGGGGAATCATATCCAACATATATTCCTAACCTCCTTTGAGGACCCATCTTAGTACGTTGTGGTGGAGCAATTGGAACATATCGCACATCCAAAAATTCTCGATGGGATACATTTGGTCACGCCATGGCTAAAGCTATGGGGAATATTTATTATAGGCTACCGGTCTAATACGTAATAATGATGCAATGTAAAATAGCATGACCCTGCATCGATGTAGGGAGTTTAGCTCTCATAAGCAATGGTCTTGCAATTAATTGCGACGTTTTATAAATGATTCTGCTAGACCATTTTGTGTATGAACATGGGCTACCTGATGTTCAACGCTTATCCCAATTGACATACAATAATTATTAAAAGTTTGGGATGTAAATTCACCAAATTATCAAGTCGAATTGTCTTAATTGTATAATCGTGAAATTGTGCTCTTAACTTAATTATTTGAGCAAGTAATCTTGCAAATGCAAGATTTCGACTTGATAATAAGCATACATGTGACCATCTCACTGGATGCGCCAATTAATACCATAAAATATCTAAATGGACCACTTGGTGGGTTAATAGGTCCACAAATATCACCTTGAATTCGCTCTCTAAAAATGCGGTGGTTCAATGCCCACTTTAGCCGGTGATGGTCTAATAATTAATTTTCCTAGAGAGCAAGCATCACATGACAACTCATTGGATTGAAGAATCTTCGGTTCTTTAAAGGATGTCCATGTGAATTCTCAATAATTTTCCTCATCATTATCGATCCCGGATGACCCAATCGATCATGCCAAACACCGAATATTTCGGATTCATGAACTTCCTCGGTTCATTGTTACATAACTTTCGATTACTCGTATATGAGTATAATATAATCCAGAAGAAAAAGTCATGCGAAGTTTTCCAATATACGTTTTTCATGCGAAACAATAGATGTGATATAGAGATACTCTATATTATTTTTACGATCGGTTTCAACATGATAACCATTATTACGTATATCTTTAAAACTCAATAGATTTCTCTTTGATTTGCTAGAGAACAAAACATTATTAATTGAAAATTTTGTTCCTTTAGGCAAGATAAAACTTGCTTTTCCAAAACCTTCAATCAGTCTGCAGAAACTTGATATAGTATTGATTTTGCTTCCAAAGATTGTCAATTTAGAAAAATATTTTCTGCTTATGAGTATCGTAATGCGTAGTTGCAAGATCTGCTGAACATAAATCCTCATTGCTCATTTTCTAAGTTACTCAACATATTGAAATTGTCCATATTTCTTCATTGATAAGAAAAGGAAAAACGATTACAAAAAGTTCTAAATATATATACAAAAACAAGAAAAACATATTATAAATCAGATTTAATTATATATCTTCATACAAAACATCCTCTACTTGTTTGATTGCATCAATTTTCTCTCCGAGATTCAAAATAATCACCACATCAAGATGCACCATATTGGAGGATCGAACACATCATCTTCTTGAATGGCAAGATTTACCTCCACATTCTTCCCTTTTCCTTTTTCCTTCAAGGAAGCTTGATAGAGATCAACAAGGTGTTTTGACGTCATTTACGTGTGCACGTGACGGCTCACCATCATTCCGCACCTAAACATTTATGTTCATCACCTTTTGAATTCCTATCTTGTGGAGCTTTTCCTTTATGATCATCGGTTCGTGTGGGTTTCTTAAAATTATAATGCCCACCACGAAAATAGGTATTTCTTCCTCTATCGCGGTCCCGACTTCGACCACGACCACGACCTCGACGACGATTATTGAAATTCACAAAGATTCACTTCAGGGAATGGTGTTGCTCCAATTGGTCGAGATTCATGATTTTTCATTAATAGCTCGTTATTTTGTTCAAATGCACGAGAAGACATGAAATTAATTCTAATATTTTTTAAAGCCTTTCTCTCGATATTGCTCTGCTGCAGGAGCATATTCGAGACATGAAAAGTGGAGAATGTCTTCTCTAACATATCAACATCGATAATTTTTCTCCGCATAATTTCATTTTGAACTAATTCTCAAGAGTGCGAAATTATATTCACTTACTTCGATTTGAAGTCCTCGCAACCTTAGGTGCATCCAATCATAACGAGCTTTTGGAAGAATAATCTGTTTTTTGATGATCATACCTTTCTTTTAAGCCTTGCCATAGAATGTAGGGATCTTTTATTGTAAGATACTCCATTTTCAATCCTCGTGAAGATGATGGCGAAAGAATATCATAGCTTTTGCTTTTTCTTGATTTGATGCATCATTTCCTTCTTTAATTGTTTCTCCAAGATTCATGGAGTCTAAATGGATCTCAAAGATCGTCAAGGACCCATGACAAGTAGTTATTTCCATTAATATCCAGGGCGCAAATTCTAGTTTTGCAAGATTTGCCATAAGTAATACTATATACAAAGAAATTGCATTTACATTAGGAAATTAATTAAACATGCAAAATAATATTTAATTATTAAAAAAATGGCTTACCCGGAGGACCTACCTTCAGTGGAAAAATCGGCAGAGTTTCGTGCTGATAACGTGTTGTAAAAATAGGATGAAAACCGGGTATAATTTTACCAATATTAAAATACTAATATAATAATATATTTATAATAATAATATAATAATAATAATAATAATAATAATAATATTATTATTATTAAAATAAGTGTTTGGAAAGTGGGGGCAATATATATAATATAAATAAAGAGATAGTGGAAATTTATGGAGAATTAAATAAAGACTAAAAAGAGAAAGTGGGAGAGAAGAAATTGAATTGGAGGGAATTTCACCAATGGTGTCATTTATTCTTCCACCAAAAGCCACTATTTATAGGCAATTTGGCAAGGGATGAGTTGGTACATTTTGACACTAAGCATTGGTAAGAAATTGACACATAGAGGACACTATGGCTAAGGATAATTTGCCACATGGCATGAGTGTTAAAGAACATGTGGAAATGGGCATTTACATCACCATATTTATAATAAGTACTAATATTTTTAAAGTAATTACATAAAAAAATCAATAATTTTCATGAAAAAAAATCTAACTGTTATTTCAAGTTTCATTTTTTATATAAATTTTATAAGCTGAGTCTATTCTAAAATGGTTTTGAATTAAAAAAAATGCAATTAGACTTTAAAAGTTATATCTAATAAGTTGGGGAGTTTTCAATTTAATGTCTAATAGCTTTGTAACCTAAATAGATTTTTTTTTTTTAACTTTTAAGTTTAAGGATCACAAAATTGAAAAATCATGACCTTTTTAGATAGAAATTTGATTGTTCGGTGACCAAATTTATAATTTAGCACATTTAATGTCAAAAGTTGAAAATTATTTCTATATAATCGTTGTAGATTCGTCCCTCAATGTCATGATTTCCATTTTTGATAAATTAATTCCGTTGTTTTTTTCATTCTTCTTAGAATTTTTCATATTAGATTAAAAGTCTATAATTCATACTACAGTTTAGAATTATAAAATTTTATTTTTACTCTCAATCATGGTTCAAATTACATTTTATTGGTGGAGTGTATTCAATATTATTGTTTACTAATTTAATACATTTTTTTGTTATTATTTTAACAAATAAGAGAAAATTTAAATGTAATTATAAACGTGCAATACATGTTAATATTTATAGCAATATACAAAAGAGACGTAAAAAAAAAGTAATTAATATGTATATGCTTACTATTCTTTGTTTTCTTTTCTTTTTTTGAAAAAGTGTATGCATATACTATTCATGTACATTACAAAATTAGCTATTAGTCAATCCTAATTACTTCTAGGTGTGAAATTTAGGAAATGTCATTAAGGTCTAATTTATTGTAGTGTAGAAAAAGGAGATTTATGTAACTAGACATTCATGAATTATCGTGCATCGGATTGGAAAAATTTCTAGTACTACGGTAGTACATACTCTCTATATTCACACTATGTTTTAATACTAATGGACCCCACCTCATTTATGATGGGTCCCACATAATTTTTAAAAATATGTTGATGTGGCAAGCATTCAATAGGAGTAGTATGGAAAATTCTCCATATTACCGTAGTACTAAAAATTTTCCCAAATAAATTAGAGTTTTTCATATATTTGGCAAACCCTTGAATAGGTTCCAGCCAAACCAAAAGGGCAACTCATTGACAAGACATGAGCAAAACAATGTTATGTCTCCCACGACGCTTACCCCAAGAACAAACTATTAACAGTTGTTTGGGGCGCTGAGTGGGTTATAATAACAGGATGTTATAATAGTTTGTGGGTTATTATAGTCTGTGAAATATATAACATTATTTAAAATGCAGAGTAGTATAGTCTAGTGTTATAATAGTCTGTGTTTGGGGTGCAGAGTATTTCACAGGTTATTATAACACGGGTTATAATAACCAGTGTGGTTTATTTGAACTGAAAAACAGATGCGCGCTCGTAGCGCGGCTCGCTTCGCTTTTGTTATGAGTAGGTGCTTCCCCTTAGTTGGGTTGGGGGAAGGAAGAGGGCATTTCCATCATGAAGGATTCAATCCAGCCACAGGTTCCCCTACGGTTACCTTTTTACGACTTCACCACAGTCGAAGACCCCACCGTGGTATGCTCCAATAAGACCACCAAAAGCCTTTGTGGCACTAGTGGTACACGGAAATCATGGGTGGGCTATTAACCTCAAAATTGTATGAAAAAAAACTATATTAGATAAATTTTATCAGTGGATTTACATTTAAAATCATTTATTGAATTTTATTGATAATCTAAAGAATTTTTGTTGCATACTAAGATACTTTTTTTTTTAGTACATCAACATTTGGGGGTGGGGGATTCGAACTCATGACTTCTTGGTCATAAATCTTACTTGATGTCAATTGAGCTATGCTCTTGTTGGCGCATACTGAGATACTTTGCATCTCTATTATGACTTCTGCAGCTTTAAAAGATGTTATATATGCAATCATTTGACAATCAGTAATTATAAGTTTTAACCTCCATTTTCTAATCTCAAGAAAAGCATAGCTCAATTAGCATCAAGTAAAACTTATGGCCAAGAGGTCATGAGTTTGAATCCTCCATCCCAATTATTTATGTACTTAAAAAAACATCCATTTTCTCATGAATCCTACATTCTTTGGTGGCAATTTTTTCATTTATTGAATATGGGTGTCTTTTTAATAACTATGTTCACAATTGATCGAAACAATAGTAGAAGTAACTCATCAACTAACCCAACATTTTATTATCTCTAATGTTTACTAATTTTGCTTCTTGAATTTTTTTAGATGGAGAAATAAAAATTGACATGCTTGCATGATTTAAAATGATTTTCTCCTTTCATAAATATTATTTTATTAGTGACATAAAGGGAAATTGTAATGGGTAGCACAAAATATTAACATATTTGCAAACTTAACTATGATTTTCTAGATTTGTAAATATAACAAACTTTTTTAAGCCTTATTTCCAATTTTTTTATTATTCCAGATTTACCTCATAGGTATAGCAACAGGTATATCAGTAGTATATTTGATATACTTTACATTTGGTATATGAGTAGTATATTTGATATACTTTATATTGGTATGTCAAAAGTATATCTGATATACATTATTTTTATATACCAATATATACCTAAAACGAAGTATGTTAATAGTATATTATCGATATACTGTGGATACCCTTCTTTTAGGTTTATCATTTAGAATGATATAATTCCTATATATCCGTAGCAAATTAGAGATATTTTGCATATTAGTATATCACTAATGTACTTCATTTTAGATATGTTTATTTCACTAATATACCTAACATTTAGTATATCATTAGTATATCAGTGAAATGAACATATATCATATGCAAGTTACTGATATACTCTTAATTAACTTCATATACATATATCAGTACTATATTAGTGATATACTCTATACAATAACACAACTCACACAATAAGATATAACAATCCAATTTTGTTTTAAATTATGAATTCTACTTGAAATTTACTCTACCTGAAATGTCAGGCATTACAAATAGTTTTTGAGATCCCGTTGATATACTTAATATTACTGAATAAAGTATATCATCATAAATCACTATTTGTGATATACCATTGATATACTGAATAAAGTATTTTGGTAGTATATCACACCAATATATACTTAATATTAGTGAAATCAATGGTTATCAGTTATTTTTTTGTTAGATATATCATTGGTATATTTGATCTATTGTTGATAAACTACTGATTTTTTCGATATTAAAAAACACGAGAGGGCATTTCTAAATCTAGCAATAGTTTTTGAGATCTTTTTGATATACTTAATATTACTAAATAAAATATATCAGCATAAATCACTGTCAATCATAAATCACCATTTGTGATATACCGTTGATATATTAAATAAAGTATATCGTTAGTATATACATTGATATATACTTAATATTAGTGAAATCAATAAATATCATATCATTCATGTAGTTACTTTTTGGTTGGATATATCATTGGTATATCAAATCTATTATTGATAAATTAGTTTTCTCGATATTGAAAATCACAAGGAGGACATTTGTAAATCTAGCAATAGATTTTGAGATTCTATTGATATACCTAATATTACTGAATAAAGTATGTCAGCTTAAATAAATATGAAGCATAAATCACTATTTGTGATATAATGTTGATATATTAAATAAAGTAAATTAGTAGTATATCACATTGATATATACTTAATATTAGTAAAATCAACAGAATCAGTAGTATATCAATTATGCAGTTATTTTTTGGTTAGCTATATCATTGCTATATTACATCTATTGTTGATAGACTACTGATTTTCTTGATATTGAACAACACGGAGAAGGTATTTGTAAATTTAGCAATAGTTTTCTAGATACAGTAGTATATCAACAGTATATCTAATATAATTTATATTTGGTATATCAGTAGTATATCAATAGTATATTTCACTTTAGGTATATCATTAGTATATCAATAGTATATCATAAGTACATCATCAATATGTTTTTTATAGACTATTGATAGACTATTAATATACTTCAGATTGAAAAATACGCGAGAAAAATATAAGGGTATTTTTTACTTTGCATGCCATCTGTTTGAACTGGGCCTTTTTCTGTTGTTATTTTTGCAAATTGAATTAAGGAGTGACATGGGTGCAATATTTATATTTTTTTTGTTATTCATGCAAGTGTCCCTAACATAAAAGTGAAAATAAAATAAAATTTAAAATTTTTTATATATGATATATACCTTTCTTTTAATTCAGTTGAATCCAAGTACTCTTGTTGTATAATGCCCGAGCTTAGGATGGTACATGAATGAACCGTTTGGCCACATTCGAGTGAGAGAGATATGAGGCCATGCAAGTATGATTAAGAACGACTTAAAAGAATTGATAGTTACTCAATTTATTCTAAACAAGGTATACCTTTCTTTTCGGTAGCTTAGTCGCAAGAACTCTAAAGTTAAGCGTGTTTAACTTAGAGAAATCCTATATTATGTGCCTCTTGTAAAGTTTCAAGAAAGCATGTGAATGAGGACAAAGCACGTTGAAATGACTCGTGGTAGTCTGTAGGGACAATCTCCACTCTTAGAAAAAGTTTGAGATAAGTAATGTGGTGTAGCTAGGTAGCAGAGATAGAGGAATGTTGGGGCAATCAAGTTTTGAATCCAAATTCTAAATCATGGTTTGAATCTTGGGCTTGGGACGCTGCAAATAGTATCAAAGCGAAACCTATCCCAATACAATGTTGTTCGAATATGAATAAAAGCGAGAATTGGTGGGCATGCATAACACCAAAGTTCAGGTTGAAGCGATACGATTCCCGCAGCAGAAGCGATTGTGAATCGCGTGTTCTTAATTTTGTTACATGGATATCAATCAAGAACAAATCTAACTAAGATTAAGCATATAAAAAGACATTGGACAACAAGAATTATACCTTTGAAGAACTCTTTCTTCAAGTGCTCCTTTTCCCACGATCACGATCTCAGCAACACGAACCCGAACGATCACGGACACTACCACAGGATCTTCTCCGTTGTTTTCTAGGTGAGGGAGGAAGGTGGGTTCCTTTTAGGTGAGGTGAGATGACTTATCAAATTGTAGTTGGAACTCTTTCCAACACAATGTGAGAGCTAGGGTTTTGTTGAAAAGCCGTTTTTTAAAAAAAATTGCATCCCATGCAACTATATATAGGGAAATAGGATGGAAATTATCATCCTATCCCTCCTTCATTCCCCCACTATTATATAGTTTATATGTGAATATAATTCACATTAAAATCATATATTATATCAATTATATCATATATAATTGATATAACACCTCATGTATGAAATTGAACACTTCAATTTCATTCCTAACTTTATACCCTCAATATAACCATGTTGAGCCAACGGAGGGACCTAATGGACCTACAGTTCATGAGCTCCAATGATGTGAGATTAACTAACCAAACTATTTGATCCAGTTAATCAATATTCATTAACTACAAGTCACTCCACTATGGACTTGTAGCTACACTCTCCTCACTGTAGATTATATTGTGTCCACTGATATAATCATTACCCATGAGTCAACCCTTCACAGGTTGTTCGTAATCACAGCTGGGTAAAATTACCGTTTTACCCCTGTGATTACCGCTTTGTTCCTTAAGCACCACTGATCCTCTAATGAACAACAAGGCTAAGGTCCTACCATAGACTCATACCCTCTTAAGTCAGTTAGAGGGTGGGGCCCCGTTGTTCAAGACCTGGAGTCAGTTCTTAAGGGAACAACCTATCTAATTCCTTCGTGTAGGAATGAGTGAATTCCATCTTGTATAGTTAAGTCCCCAGCTACCTACGAGGTTTTGTCCTTGAGAAGGTAGGCTTATTCAGTCGGCTACAGGCCACTCTCACCCATACTATTCTAAGGACAAACCCCTATAAGTAGGAGTTATTAACTTACTCAAGATTCAGGTCGAGTCACTAATGGTCATCTATAAATTATCAATCTTATCCTGTTAACGGTGTTACACTGGTTAGACTAATAATTTGCAGTCCCGTCTTGTATGAACTCTTCATACAGGATGCCCCAACTTGCATGTCAACTACATGAATGAGTTGGATTACCTTATTTGTACTAATTATAAAGAGGGTCGCATCCATGGTGTTACCAGAATAAGGTTTCCAGCCTTATTCTTATACCATAGACCATTTAGGTTATATTCTTGAACATAATCCAAATAGTGTCTACTACACTAATGTTCAAGATACATTATAACCTTGGAGCTTAGTTTATTGGATTTATAAAGCAAGAATATAATTTTACCAAAACAAATAACTCTTTATTTATTTGATCAAAATTACACACGTTTAGGGAAAATCCTAACAATCTCCCACTTGACCTAAAGCTTGTGGAGTACTAAAACATTACAGTAATGTAAATACAATAAACTAGGGCATTTAAACCCTTTGTACAGAATACTCCCACTTGCCCTAGTTGGGGAAGACTTGTAAACCTAGTCCTTCTAGGTGACTCTCGAACACTTTAGCCATGAGTGCCTTTGTAAAAGGATCAGCAATGTTGTGCTCCAAGGCTATCTTCGTGACGATCACGTCTCCTCGATGCACGATCTCCCGGATGAGATGATATTTCCGCTCAATATGCTTTCTCCTCTGTGACTTCGGGGTTCCCTTGAATTTTTCACGGCACCACTGTTATCACAATACAACGTGATGGGCATACTCATATTTGGAACAACTTCCAAATTCAGCATGAATTTCCATAACCAAACGGCCTATTTAGCTGGTCACAAGTTGCTACATATTCGACCTCCATGGTGGAATCAGCGATGCATCCCTGCTTGACGCTTCGCCTCACTACAGCTCCTCCGTTAAGAGTGAATACTGACCTTGATGTAGATATCCGAGAATCTTTATTAGTCTGAAAGTAAGAATTCGTGTATACTGTAAGGATCAAATCCTTAGCCCCATACACAAGCATGTAGTTCATTGTTCTCCGTAGATACTTAAGGATTGTTTTAATCGTTGTCCAATGTTCAAATCCAGGATTGGATTGATACCTACTGACCATTCCAACTGCAAAAAAGATGTCTGGCCTAGTACACAACATGACGTACATCAGGCTCCCAACAACTGATGTGTAAGGAATCCGTCTCATATCCTCAACTCCTTGAGGTGTCTTAGGACACCGTTCCTTAGACAAATGGACTGCATGTCTAAAAGGAAATAAACCCTTTTTGGAGTCTTGGATCTTAAACCCCAACAACACTTTGTCGATGTAAAATGTCTGAGACAGGGTTAGTGTTTTATTCTTGCGGTTCTAGAAAATCTGGATACCAAGAACAAACTGCACTTCACCCAAATCTTTCATTTTTAATTGCATAGCTAGCCAATTCTTAATGTCAGTTAAATATCCTACATCATTCCCAATGAGTAGGATATCATCCACATATAAAGCTAGGAATGCGACAGAACTATTGATGATTTTCTTGTAGACACAAGTTTCATCATCATTCTGATCAAAGGCATAGGATTTGATTGCCTCATCAAATCTTATATTCCAAGACCTAGAGGCTTGCTTCAGTCCATAAATTGACCTTTTAAGCCTGCAAACCTTTTGCTCTTGTCCTAGTTCAATGAACCCTTTGGGTTGGTCAATGTAGATGTTTTCCTCAAGATTGCCATTTAAAAAAAGTTGTCTTAACATCCATTTGTCATACCTCATAGTCATAATATGTGGCAATGGCAAGTAGGATACAGATAGACTTTACCATAGTAACAGGTGAAAAGGTTTCCTCATAGTCAACCCCTTCAACCTGGGTATAACCCTTTGCTACTAGTCTAGCTTTAAAGGCTTGCACCTTTCCATCTACATCCACGATTTCTCTTGAAGATCCAATTACAGCCTATAGGTTTTACCCCATCAGGTTTATCTACAAGATCCCAAACAGAATTGAAGTACATAGACTCCATTTCTTGGTCCATGGCTATGATCCATTTGTCTTTGTCTTTGTCAACCATCGCTTGATTATATAAGTCGATGGATCCTCACAGTCGACATCTGGTATAACAACTTGGGTTTCAGATAAACCCATGTAACGGTCAGGTTGTGTTACAACCCTCTCACTACGTCGAGGCATACTCAACTCTTGAGATGGACTTTCTTCACTAGACAAGCTAGTATCAACAACTTTTGTTGACGTACTAGTTTTATTAGCAACCTTTGTTATTGTTCCGTCTAACTCACTCAACACAATTTTACTTCTTGGTTTGTGGTCTCTTATGTGGTTCTCCTCTAAGAAAGTGACATTTGTCGACACAAAAACTTTATCTTCCTTAGGATCATAGAATTAACCACCTCTTGTTTATTTTGGGTATCCTACGAATAGACACAATTTTGAACGTGAATTCAATTTCTTTGGATTTGTCACAAGCACATGCGCTGGAAAACCCCATATTCTGAAATGACATAAACTACCTTTAAGTCATTTCCAGAGTTCAAAAAGTGTTTCAGAAACACTTTTTGATGGCACATTATTCAAAATGTATACCGCAGTCTCTACTGCGTAACCCCAAAAGGAACTAGGGAGATGAGCGTAACTCATCATTGATCGAACCATGTCTAACATGGTTCTATTTCTCCTTTCTGATACACCGTTTTGTTGTAGTGTACTGGGAGCTGAGAGTTGGGATGAAATTCCATGTTCTATCATATAGTTCTGGAATTTTAAATCAATGTACTCTCCACCTCAATCTGATCGAAATGTTTTAATCGTTTTACCTAATTGGTTTTCAACTTCAATCTTGAATTACTTGAACTTTTCAAGTGCTTCAGACTTGTGATGAATTAGGTAAATATGCCAAAATCTAGAATAATCATCTATAAAAGAGATGAAATATTCATAACCTCCTCTGGCTTTAACATTCATCGGACCACAAAGGTCTGAATGTATAAGCTCAAGAGGTTCTTTGGCTCTATAACCTTTTCCACTAAAAAGGTCTTTTAGTCATTTTACCTTCTAGGCAGGATTCACATACAGGTAAAGTATTTTCTTCTAACTCATTTAGAAGTCCAATCTTTACCAATCTCTCAATCCTATTGAGATTAATATGACCCAATCTAAGATGTCAAAGATGAGCATTTTCTTTAGGAGAAATTTTACGTTTCTTAGTTTGTGTGTTTGCAGTTTTAAATAATTCATTGTTTAAAACTATTTTGACTTAATTAGGCTTTAAAACATACAACCCATTTTCTAATGAAGCTAAACATATTTCCACACCTTTCTTCAAAATAAACACTTTATTCATAGAGAAAGAAACAGAAATACATTGTTCTATAAGGCAAGAAATTGAAATAAGGTTTCTAGTAAACCCTGGTATCACTAATATAATTGTCTAACAACATATATTTCTTGCCAAAATAAAGCTTCATCGTGCCTATTGCTACAGCTGAGACGACTTCTCCATTTCCAACCCGAAGCGTTCTCTCTCCTTTCTGTAGTTGCTGTCAGGAATCAATTCCCTGAAAAAGAAGAGAAAACATGATTAGTGGCGCCTGAATCAAGTATCCAAGCAGTTTTATCATTATCCACTAAAAAAGTTTCTAAGCAAAGTAAATCATATTTACCTTCCTTCTTCTTTTCTGCAATTTACTTCGGACAGTTTCGTTTCCATTGCCCGTCTCGTTGCAGTGGAAACAATTTTTTTTGTCTGCAACTTCTTTAACTTTCTTGCCCTTCTGGGCGGCAGCTTTGTCAGCTCGTTTCCCTTTACCAACCTTCTTCATGTTCTTCTTCTTCCCTTTAAGGTTAGAAGTGAAGGGAATCGAATCCCACAGCAGAAGGGATTGTGAATCGCGCGTTCTAAATTACATTACATGGATTACATTCAAGAACGATTCTACCTAGACTAAGCATAAATTAACAATATGGACAACAAGATATTACCTTTGAAGAACTTTTCTTCGAGTGCTCCTTTCTCCACGATCACGATCTCAGCAACTGGAACTCGAACGAATAAAAATACTACCACTGGATCTTCTCCGTTGTTCTCTAGGTGAGGGAGGAATGTGGGTTCCCTTTAGGTGAGATGAGATGTTTTTGTGAGAGAGATTATGTTTTGGAACTTTTCCAACAACACAACAAATGGCACACACTTGGGTTAGCAAAAGCTTAGGTTGCTTGCTTACTTGCTTAACCTAGTTCCATCTTATACAAATATATATATAGGAAGAGATAAGGATGGAAATTACCATCCTATCCCTCTTTCATTCTCTCTTTAGTATATAGTTAATATGTGAATCTAATTCACATTAAAACTATATATTATATCAATTATATCACATATAACTGATATAACATCTCATATATGAAATTAAACACTTAAATTTCATTCCTAACTTTATACCCTCAATATAACCATGTTGAGCCAACGGAGGGACCTAATGGACCTACAGTTCATGAGCTCCAATGATGTGAGATTAACTGATCAAACTCTTTGATCAAGTTAATCAATATTCATTAACTACAAGTCACTCCACTATGTACTTGTAGCTGCACTCTCCTCACTGTACATTATATTGTGTCCACTGATATAATCATTACCCATGAGTCAACCCTTCACAGGTTGTTCGTAATCACAGCTGGGTTAAATTACCGTTTTACCCCTGTGATTACCTCTTTGTTCCTTAAGCACTACTGATCCTCTAATGAACAACAATTCTAAGGTCCTACCATAGACTCATACCCTCTTAAGTCAGTTAGAGGGTGGGGTCCCGTTGTTCAAGACCTAGAGTCAGTTCTTAAGGGAACAACCTATCTAATTCCTTAGTGTAGGAATGAGTGAATTCCATCTTGCATAGTTAAGTCCCCAGCTACCGAGATTCTGTCCCTGAGAAGGTAGGCTTATTGAGACGGCTACAGGTCACTCTCACCCATACAAGTCTAAGGACAAACCCCTATAAGCATGAGTTCTTAACTTGCTCAGGATTCAGGTCGAGTCACTAATGACCATCTATAAATTATCGATCTTACCTTGTTAACGGTGTTATACTTGTTAGACTAATAATTTGCAATCCAGTCTTGTATGAACTCTTCATACAAGATGCCCCCACTCGCATGTCAACTACATGAATGAGTTGGATTATCTCATTTGTACTAATTATAGAGTGGGTCGTATCCATGGTGTTACCAGAATGAGGTTTCCAACCTTATTCTTATACCATAGACCATTTAGGTTATATTCTTGAACACAATTCAAATAGTGTCCACTACACTGATGTTCAGGATATATTATAACCTTGGAGCTTAGTTTATTTGATTTATAAAGCAAGAATATAATTTTATCAAAACAAATAACCCTTTATTTATTTGATAAAAATTACACAAGTTTGGGGCATAAATCCCAACAAGAAGAAGATGAAGCCACTGTTTTTGTTCTAGAGGTCGAACCTGTGTGATAACTTCTACTGGCAACATTTGTCTCACCTTTCGATACCTGAATTTTCATCAAGGATTGAAAGGTCTGGAGTTCATTCAGAAGGGAGGTGAGATTAAAAGTAAGTTTGTTCATAACAACATTACTTCTAAACTGTAGGAAACTATCTGGAAGGGTTTTCAGAATGAAGCTGACCTGGCTCGATTCATC
This sequence comes from Trichosanthes cucumerina, assembly GCA_036507285.1. Taxonomy (NCBI): domain Eukaryota; kingdom Viridiplantae; phylum Streptophyta; class Magnoliopsida; order Cucurbitales; family Cucurbitaceae; genus Trichosanthes; species Trichosanthes cucumerina. The sequence continues at coordinate 66,787,636 of CM071838.1, forward strand.
GATGAAAACACCATCGACTCCGCGATGTTAAAGTGTACCATCATATCCAGGACATGATCCCGAACAGATGAACCCTCTAGCATCCTTGAGTTGAATATGTACTTGAGGGCATTATGTCGGACCTGTGTGGACTGTTTTCCAAACATACCCTGCACCGAATCCATGATTTCCTTAGCGGTCATTATGCCCTCATGCTTCTTGGCTAATGTCAGTCATACTTGCCAGCATGTAGACCTTGGCCTTTATCATTGGCCTTGATCCATCGATCATATGTATCACGAACATTTCGTGAAGCATTTGAGCCTGGCACCTGAGGACACTCCTCATTTAGCACAAGCTTCAGATCGTCCACTACCAATATAGTGTTAAGTTTTTTTTTTCACGTCATAATATTCTCTCTGGTTAACTTTTCCGCACCTAATAAGGAAATTATAGAGTTAGACATTTTGCTGAAAATTTACAAACAAAACTTGTATAAGTTTCTTGCTATAATTGTCTAATCCAATCATGTTTTAGCTAATTATTAAATGATTCCTAGGTCATTTATAATTTGCAATGATACTCTACAGGTTTAGAATGTATGACACCGAAGGGTAATCAAAAACACTCCTCCTCTGGATCAAGACAATCTTGACCAAAACCTAATGCCAAAATAACTCTTATTCCTATAGGCTTTAGTTACCATTATTCAGTCAGGATACATACACTACTTATGTACCTTGTGATTGTAACCCTCTATCTTTAGATCCCAGAGTCCCCATCCAATAAAATCCGTCAAAGAGAGGACTAGATTGAAAAACAGACTAAGGAAAAATCTTTATCCATTTCGGGTGTCTACAGTGTTCGATCCCCTATGATCAAGCCCTCCGAAGGGATTGTTTGGTCCAAGCCACACTAGCAGGCTGACCATAGTGATCTTACGGTGTAAACCGACTGAAGAGACCATAGGTTTTGTTTTCACTAAACTTGCTCCCACTCACTATAAGTACCCTCTCCATTCACCTTGATATTAACTCATACAAACACCATCCGAAGGGAGACGCTCCCGTTTGCGCCACGAGGCCAAGTATGAGTCTCACGGTATGAACTTCCCGGAGATACGTAGGTGGAAAAATATGTATCATATACACTTTTCCTCCCACTGGATACTTTAAATCTATAGGAATCTTACTTAGGTTAAACCCGGCTAATGGTTTTACCTAAGCTTATCAATATAACTCTTATATTGATAATCAATAAAACTCTTATATTGATTTTATCCTAAGTTTGCTAATATAACTCTTTATATTAAGCCTAGGATTTCTAGTTTATTAACCCCTTAATAAACTCGTTGACGCTACTATTATTTATAAACTCTCTGATTAAATTTTACTCCCATGTCAGTTCTCAAGTAAGGGTGTTTCGTTTCTGTCAGCTTATAAAATAACCCAGCCTAGACAGAACCTTCCTTAGACAGAGTTCCTCTTTTAATCATTGTTTATAAATTACTTGGTTCCTAATTCTAATCTAATTAGAACTAGATAACCTGAGGTCTATTATTTCCAAGTTCTAAACATTTTAAAACTAATAATTAACCTTAGGTGACATGCATACTATGTCATAGTGCTTTATCATTCATCTCATGAATAATAAAACATACATAGCATAATCATCTCATTAATTTTAATGCATGTCAATGATGTCCATAAATTAATATAACACTTTATATTAATTAATCATGCAAACTATATAATATAACTCTTTATATTATAAATGATGCATGGAAATGCTTAATCTAAGGTGAGATTCTAAATTAAAAGCATACATTATGCATGGCAATAATTAAACAACAATTGCATAATTTAAATAGCAAAATTAGACAAATTTTGGGACCCTAAATTCAATTTTAATTAATATAATCTAATTATATTAATTAAAATTAAATAAATTAAATATAAATTAAATCTAATACTTTTTTATATTTAATATATAATTAAAAATCCATTTTTCGTCTATTTGAAGCTACTGAAAACGTCTTCGGCGTTGCAACGCTGAACGCTGCGCCTTGTCCGTTTCTGCCCGTTGGAGCGCGTTGCGAAACGCCTTCGGCGTTATGTTGCATAATAATTATGATATTGCAATACCACAGTGTACGGGTCAAGTTTTAGTATAGTGATTTAAGAGTCCAAGTATCATCCTCGGGAATGGGTTTCTAGATTAATTAATTACTAAGATACTAATTCTCAATTTTAGCTAAAGAAACATAATATGGATAGTTGGTTGAAAGTAAAGACAACCAAACAAACAAACATGTGGAGCCACGAATTGATAGATTTGAGGAAAGTGATTTTACAAGTCATAAACTTAACTAACACATGCAATGAACCAATGAGATGAATTTATAAACAAGAAGTAAAATACTCAAGAAATTCTCTCGATTCTTATTGAGCCTCACACATGCAATAAACTCCATAGTCTCCATATGAACCTACGACATGCATGGTATTAAGCAACTTTTTTATGCGTTTCCCTAAGATTTCTAGGTCATTCTCATGCCAGATTTCTAAGGGTTTTGACAATTTTGCTCTAATTCAAGCTTTATCTCTCGAGTCCACTTAAACCAACAAATTAAGAAGTAAAGAACAAATTGCCAAAAATAAGGACAAAACATGTTTCAATACATAGCAAGAAGGTCATAACAAGTAAATCAAGTCCTAACTACAATGTCTAGCTACTCTACATCACATGAAAATCAAACTAAACAAGTAGAAAACGTCTTAGAACGCTATTACAATTTGAAAGAAAAGGAAATTAAACTTATGTGTCGATGTCGGTCCTTTGTCTCCGAGCTCCCGTCTTCGATCTCGAACCTCCACGAATGCTTTGGCTCCCAAAAACACTCTTTTCTCTCTTCTTACAAAGTGTATTTTGAAACTAGGACAAAGATCTACCAAATTCGGCTCCCTTGTAATGAAATCATAAGGATATATTTATAGATGGAATCGGTGCAGCGTTGCAACGCTAGGGATAGCGTTGCAACGCTGTACCCTAGGCAGCTGGCGGATATGGAATGTATCGATGGCGTTGCGACGCTGAGAGGCACCGTTGCAACGTCTATTGTTCCCTTCATGCTCATCTTCTTATCGAGATAGCGTTGCTGTTGGGATTTATGCCCCAAACTTGTGTAATTTTTATCAATTAAATAAAGTGTTATTTTTTTTGATAAGATTACAGTTTTGCTTTTATAAATCCAATAAACTAAGTTCCAAGGTTATAATGTTTATCTTGAAATCAGTGTAGTGGATACTATTTGGGTTGAATTCAAGATTATAACCTAAATAGTCTATGGTATAAGAATAAGGTTGGAAACCTCATTTTGGTAACACCATGGATGCAACCCACTTTATAATTAGTACAAATGAGGTAATCCAACTCATTCATGTAGTTGACATGCGAGTGGGGGCATCCTATATGAAGAGTTCATACAAGTTGGATCGCAAATTATTAGTCTAACAAGTATAACAATCGCTAATGGATAAGACTAGTAATTTATAGATGGTCATTAGTGACTTGACTCAATCTGAGCAAGTTAAGAACTCCCGCTTATAGGGGTTTGTCCTTAGACTAGTATGGGTGAGAGTGACACATGAATCGACTCAATAAGCCTACCTTCTCGTGATGTAATCTCGTAGGTAGTGGGAACTTAACTATGCAAGATGGAATTCACTCATTCCTCTCTTGAGGAATTGGATAGGTTGTTCCCTTAAGAATCGACTCGTGTCTTGAACAACGGGGCCCCACTCTCTATGAGGGTATGAGTCTAAGGTAGGACCTTAGACTTGTTGTTCATTAGAGGATCGGTGGTGCTTAAGGAGCAAAGAGGTAATCACGGGGGTAAAACAATGAATTTGACCCACCGTGATTATGAACAACCCGTGAAGGGTCGACTCATGAGTAATGACTATATCAAGTGGACACAATAATATCTACAATGAGGAGAGTGCAATACAAGTCTATAGTGGAGTGACTTGTAGTTAATGAATATTGATTAACCGGATCAAAGAGTTTGATCGCTTAATCTCACATCATTGGAGCTCATGATCTGTAGGTCCATTAGATCCCTCTGTTGGCTCAACATGGTAATATTGAGGGTATAAAGTTAGGAGATAAATTGAACACTTCAATTTTATACATGAGGAAATGATATCAATTATATATGATATATAGTTTTAATGTGAATTAGATTCATATATAAACTATATACTAAAGAGAGATAAAAGGAGGGGTAGGATGGTCATTTCCATCCTATTCCCCTATATATATGGTTGCATGAGATGCAACTAGGTTAAGATATTGGAAAGAATTTTGGAAATCATTCTAAGCTATTCCTAGCCTCTTTGTTGTATTGTTGGAAGAGTTCCAAAACACACTTCTCTCTCACAAAATACCTCACCACTCCTAAAGGGAACCCACCTTCCTCCCTCACCTAGAGAACAACGGAGAAGATGCGGTGGTGGTGTCGGTGTTCGTACAAGTTCATGTTGCGTTGATCTTGATCGTGAAGAGAGGAGGAGCACTTGAAGAAAGGTTCTTCAAAGGTAAATACTTGTTGTCCATTTTATTATATGTGCTTAATCTATGTGTTTAAATTTTTTGTTGTAACTAAATCAAGAGCGCGCGATTCACAATCGCTTCCGCTGCGGGAACTTCAATTCCCTTCAGTTGCACGTTCGGCGTTGCAACGCTCTACATGGCGTTGCAACTCCATCACCTCGGGTCTTCAAGCTTGGTTTGTTCCTTTCACTTCCAATTGATGTTATTTTGAGCTCCAAATAGCCTCGTTTCGATCCCGAGTGATCCAAAATGTCTCCAAATGTCATGTTTAACCTCTTATCCTGAAATTGAGTGATTTAAACACGTAAAAGCCCTGAAATCATCATAAAACTAGCAATAATTAAGCCTAAGGATAGCACATTTTGTGTGCTATCAAACACCCCCAAACTTAAACTTTTGCTAGTCCCGAGCAAAAACAGAGTTAAACATCGGATTGTTCTTAAGCATACATTTGATTCAAGCCTAAAAAATTTAAGAGAAAATCTAGTAATCACAGGAAACATTCAAACATAATACTTCAGCAAGCAATTTAAAACTTTTCCTAAGTGTTCCGACGTGTGTGTGTGATTAGCCTATGTTCCCTTCATTTTTACTAAGCCCGGATCAACTTTATTAGGTTCTCCATTCAACTTCCCCCTACACTGGTCTTAATTACTAATCTTTGAGCCTCCCCACATTCAAGAACTAAATAACTCTACTCAGCACTTAATCCTTTTTTATCATTGTTTTTCTATTTTCTTCTTTTTTTATTTTTATTTTTTTTGTGCAAGGACACTAGCTTTCACACATCCACTGCAGGGACCCTTACCTAGAGCACTCACTCAATGAGTGGCCTAACTGATCACAGTGAAGGTAGCTCTTTTTGTCCTCACGATTTTTTTTCTTTAGCAAACACACAACAAAAACAAACTATTTCACATACTATACAGATCATGCACTTCATATTGTCATTCACCCTATCCTGCAGTTTGACTCTCAAATCAGTTCTCAGACCTATCGAGGTGATATCAAACTTCTAAACCTAATAACTTTGTTCTAAGCATTTCAAAACTACAGGAACACAGAGTATGTGCATAATAGTGCAGGAAGAACTCAAGAAAATTTTTAAATTAACTCGAATTCATATCATGCTCTCAAGTTTCAGCAGAATCACAAAGATTTCCAATTAATCTCATCCTAGGCTATCATGATCATACTTATGCAAAAGATCAATCAACAATTCAGCACATACTCAGGACAGTCGCAACAATTAAACAACATCACACCCCCAAACTTAAACTATACATTGTCCCCAATGTTTGCAGAAATAAGCACAAATTAAGTATAAGGGTAAGAGTGAACAATACTGTCCTTGGGTGAAGGAGATCTTTCTGAGTTCCTTGGATAGCCAAAGCATGTGTGCTGGAGTTCCTTAGAACGGAAGCATGGATTTCCAACGAAGGATGACATCATCACAACCTACAAAGCAAAACAAACAAACTAATAAATAAACTAAGAACTGAAAAACAACGAAAACAAACTAAAGACAGAAAATAACAAAAATGTAAAGCTTGGGTTGCCTCCCAAGAAGCGCTTTGTTTAACGTCTTTAGCTAGACTGTACTCCCTCAAGGTGTTTCCTTCCTTGCTTGCAAAGCACGGAGGATGTGTTCATTTGGCTAATCTGGGTCTCTATATTCTTTATTGCAGCTCCATGACTAGTGACAATACCATATAGACTGGTGACTGCATTCTCCAGCTGGTTGGACCGGCTTCTGGATTCAGTTATGAAGGAGTGCAATGTGTCTTCCAAAGATGATTTCCTCTCTGATGTAGAAGCATGCCCTGTAGGAGGATTCAACACATTTTTGTTGTTAGCATAAGAGAAATTCTCATGATACCTCAAACCTGGATTGTAATGTGTTGGTAGGTTATTCTGAGTCTGATTTCCTCCATAGGTGTTGCTTCTATTGTTCAGGTAGTGCAATTGCTCCATAGTGGATTCTCCATTGGGTTGGGAGCATTGAGAGGACATCCCTTTTTGTGGTGATCCTGCAAAATTATTCAGGGCATGAGTGAGAGATGCCATATGAGATCTAAGAGAGGTTACTTCATTCAGTTGATACAATCCAGCTACTAGCTTAGATCTGTCATTGTCTGTAGGCCACTGGTAGCTGGCAGTTGACACTTCCTCGAGGAGGGCACGTGCTTCTGGCACAGTCTTCGCCATGAAAGCTCCCCCAGCAGTGGCATCCAAAATGGTCCTTGTCTTACCTTCCAGTCCATTATAAAACAATTGTACCTGGAGCCAATCTGGGTAGCCATGCTATGGGCACCTCCTGAGCATGTCCTTGTACCTTTCCCATGCCTCAAATAGTTGCTCTCCCTCCAGCTGCCTGAATGTTCCTATCTCAGTCCTTAACTTTGCAGCTTTCACAGGTGGAAAGAATTTAGTCATGAAGGCTTGGGTCAACTCCTCCCAGAAAATGATACTGCCTGAAGGAAGTGACCCTAGCCATTTTTTAGCTCTGCCCTGCAAAGAAAAAGGAAAAACACATAAGCGAATATTATCAGCAGAGAAACCATTCATTTTAAATGTACCACAAATTTCTAAGAAATTTTGAAGATGAGAGTTAGGATCTTCTGTGGTTAAGCCACTGAAAGCACCTTCCCTAACCATTTGTATCTGCCCTGTCTTAAGCTCAAAATTATTAGCATTTATAGGGCCATGGACTATTCCAGTCTTCTCAGAATCAAACACAGGTTGGAAATACTCCCTAATAGGTTGAAGATTATTGATAAGCTCCTAATCAACCATAGTATGAGTTTCTGCTTTTCCTTCCCTTAGGAGTCTCCTACAGGTCCTCTCGATCTCAGGATCAAAAGGGTGCAAGTCTGCAGCTCTCCCCTTGGGCATACACATGGAGGTACAGAAAAAACGAAATTAGACAAAAACACAAAAAACTAGAAAATAAAACAAAAAATAAAGACACGAAACATAAAACTTGGGTTGCCTCCCAAGAACCGCTTTCTTTAACGTCTTTAGCTAGACGGTGACTTATCATGACACATAAAATTGCTCATATTTATTTGGGCCCTTCTTGCTTGAATCGATGTAGCCTTCTAAGTCTAAAAGGTTGTCTTGATTTTCTTGAGCCCCATACAAAAACTTATTTTTGGTATTTTTGTTTAATAACACAAAAGAACAAAAATCAAAACAAGACTCGTGAGTGTAGGACAAATGGTTATAAAAAATAAAGGAATTTTCTGGGGATAAAAGGAAAGAAGACTTCTCAACCTCTAACTTTATCACCTGGGATTCCTCTGTGGAAGTGACTATATCACCACTGTCTACCTTACTAACCTGGTTATGGTGTGCCTCAGTCTCCCCTAAACTATCCTCATTATCATATGAACAAATCCTCCTAGGTGGCACCTTCTGAGTGGTAAGGATAAGAAATTGTTCCTGTAAGGCCTTAAAGGAAATTACTAACTGGTTAAGATACTGAGCTCTATCCTGTACTATTTCCCAAACTCCTACCACCTCAGCTTCTAACTTATCCAACCTCTCTAATTCACTATGAACCAAATTTTTAAATTTCAATTCTAAGGTATATTCCGCCAATTGGTCCATAAGAGAAGATTTTTCTAAGGGTTAGTTAAGGTACGAAAAACTATGGTTCCATGTGCCTAAATAACTACCCTCATGCGAATTTTCATATATTTAAGGTACATAATGGTAAAAATTAGACACATGGTATTCAGAGAAATCATGATGCACAAACCTAGGGTCCTGAGAGGGACAATAGAATGGTGGAAACTCAAAATCATGCAAAGTCATACTTGAAAAATCAGTAATTCAGATCAAGACTTTTACACAATAGCAAAACAACCAAAACAAGGTATAAGGACTAAAAAACACACAAAACAAAAGAGAACAAATACGAAAACAAACAAACACACAAAATCAAAAAATAAATAAGGAAAAACACACAAACACAATTTAGTCTAAAATTTCAAATTTTCTCCTGATATTAATTAATCTAAATAATCGTCATTCCCCGGCAAAGACGCCAAAAACATGTTGCATAATAATTATGATATTGCAATACCGCAGTGTACGGGTCAAGTTTTAGTATAGTGATTTAAGAGTCCAAGTATCGTCCTCGGGAATGGGTTTCTAGATTAATTAATTACTAAGATACTAATTCTCAATTTTAGCTAAAGAAACATAACATGGATAGTTTGTTGAAAGTAAAGACAAGCAAACAAACAAACATGTGGAGCCACGAATTGATAGATTTGAGGAAAGTGATTTTACAAGTCATAAACTTAACTAACACATGCAATGAACCAATGAGATGAAATTTATAAACAAGAAGTAAAATACTCAAGAAAATCTCTCGATTCTTAGTGAGCCTCACACATGCAATAAACTCCATAGTCTCCATATGAACCTACGACATGCATGGCATTAAGCAACTTCTTCATGCGTTTCCCTAAGATTTCTAAGTCATTCTCATGTCAGATTTCTAAGGGTTTTGACAATTTTGCTCTAATTCAAGCTTTATCTCTCGAGTCCACTTAAACCAACAAATTAAGAAGTAAAGAACAAATTGCAAAAAATAAGGACAAAACATGCTTCAATACATAGCAAGAAGGTCATAACAAATAAATCAAGTCCTAACTACAATGTCTAGCTACTCTAAATCACATGAAAATCAAACTAAACAAGTAGAAAACGTCTTAGAACGCTATTACAATTTGAAAGAAAAGGAAATTAAACTTATGTGTCGATGTCGGTCCTTCGTCTCCGAGCTCCCGTCTTCGATCTCGAACCTCCACGAATGCTTTGGCTCCCAAAAACACTCTTTTCTCTCTTCTTACAAAGTGTATTTCGAAACTAGGACAAAAATCTACCAAATTCGGCTCCCCTGTAATGAAATCATAAGGATATATTTATAGATGGAATCGGTGCAGCGTTGCAACGTTGTACCCTAGGCGGCTGGCGGATATGGAATGTATTGATGGCGTTGCAACGCTGAGGCCAGTGTTGCAACGCCGCTACTGCAACGCGCGCACTCCTTATCGAAATGGCGTTGCGACGGTGCGAGGCAACGTTGCAACGCCCATTGTGCGGTCCTTCATGCTCATCTTCTTATCGAGATACTGTTGCGACGCTGCAACGATATCGCCTGGGGTCTTCAACGCATCATGGTTGCATGTTTGGCGTTGTAACACTCTACATGGCGTTGCAACGCCATCACCTCGGGTCTTCAAGCTTGATTTGTTCCTTTCACTTTCAATTGATGTTATTTTGAGATCCAAATAGCCTCGTTTCGTTCCAGAGGGATCCAAAATGTCTCCAAATGTCCTATTTAAGCTCTTATCCTGAAATTGAGTGATTTAAACACGTAAAAGCCCTGAAATCATCATAAAACTAACAATAATTAAGCCTAAGGATAGCACATTTTGTATGTTATCATGTTGCAACGCTGATGGCAGCATTGCAACACTGCCTCTGATGCACACCTCCTTACTCGCAGCGCGCAGCTGCTGCAACGCCACATTACGCACAACAAGGTTGATTCTCCATTTGTTGCTCGTTTTCGCTCCATTCTTCTCAGCAACCACTTTGCCTCGATCGACACAGACTTACAGACTCAATTTACATATTAAAATGCTCAAAACAATAGGCTCTTACATTGAACGATTCAACGAAATTATGTAAATCTAAGTGCCAAAATTGAAACCATCTAACTTGCAAACCGTTCATTCATCACATGAAAAACAGTAAATCTCACCTCGTTCTTGATAAATCCAAAACGAAAATTAAGAACACAATTTGGCTCTGATACTAATTGAAGGGATACGATTCCCGCAGTGGAAGCGATTGTGAATCGCGTGTTCTTAATTTTGTTATATGGATATCAATCAAGAACAAATCTAACTAAGATTAAGCATATAAAAAGACATTGGACAACAAAAATTATACCTTTGAAGAACTCTTTCTTCAAGTGGTCCTTTTCCCACGATCACGATCTTAGCAACACGAACCTGAACGATCACGGACACTACCACCGGATCTTCTCCGTTGTTCTCTAGGTGAGGGAGGAAGGTGGGTTCCTTTTAGGCGAGGTGAGATGATCTTATCAAATTGTAGTTGGAACTCTTTCCAACATAATGTGAGAGAATTTTAGGATTTTGTTGAAAAGCCTTTTTAAAAAAAAAAAAAATGCATCTCATGCAACTATATATAGGGAAATAGGATGGAAATTATCATCCTATCCTTCCTTCATTCTCCCACTATTATATGGTTTATTTGTGAATCTAATTAACATTAAAATCATATATTATATCAATTATATCATATATAATTGATATAACACCTCATGTATGAAATTGAACACTTCAATTTCATTCCTAACTTTATACCTTCAATATAACCATGTTGAGCCAATGGAGGGACCTAATGGACCTACAGTTCATGAGCTCCAATGATGTGAGATTAACTGACCAAACTCTTTGATCCAGTTAATCAATAATCATTAACTACAAGTCACTCCACTATAGACTTGTAGTTGCACTCTCCTCACTATAGATTATATATTGTGTCCATTGATATAATCATTACCCATGAGTCGACCCTTCACAGGTTGTTCGTAATCACAGCTGGGTCAAATTACCGTTTTACCCCTATGATTACCTCTTTGTACCTTAAGCACCACTGATTCTCTAATGAACAACAAGTCTAAGGTCCTACCATAGACTCATACCCTCTTAAGTCAGTTAGAGGGCGGAGCCCCGTTGTTCAAGACCTGGAGTCAAATTTTAAGGGAACAACCTATCTAATTCCTTAGTGTAGAAATGAGTGAATTTCATCTTGTATAGTTAAGTCCCCAGCTACCTACGAGGTTCTGTCCCTGAGAAGATAGGCTTATTGAGTCGGCTACAGGCCACTCTCACGCATACTAGTCTAACGACAAACCCCTATAAGCAGGAGTTATTAACTTACTCAAGATTCAGGTCGACTCACTAATGACCATCTATAAATTATCAGTTTTATCCTGTTAACGGTGTTACACTGGTTAGACTAATAATTTGCAGTCCGGTCTTGTATAAACTCTTCCTACAGGATGTCTCCACTTGCATGTTAACTACATGAATGAGTTGGATTGCCTCATTTGTACTAATTACAAAGTGGGTCGCATCCATGGTGTTACCAGAATAAGGTTTCCAACCTTATTCTTATACCATAGACCATTTAGGTTATATTCTTGAACATAATCCAAATAGTGTCTACTACACTAATGTTCAAGATACATTATAACCTTGGAGCTTAGTTTATTGGATTTATAAAACAAGAATATAATTTTACCAAAACAAATAAATTTTTATTTATTTGATCAAAATTACATAAGTTTAGGGCACAAATCCCAACACAGGTAGGGTACATGAATGAATCGTGACCATACCCGAATGAGAGAGATCTCGAGGATATGTGATCGGTGTACAACATGCACAAGTAATCGAAGTAAATAACATAATGGTATTCGAGTACCAAGTATCGTTTCTCATGAAATTCTGTTTGAGCTAATTAATTGCTAAGAATACTTGAAATTGGTGTTATTTAAGTACCAACTAAAAGAACAAAGCTAGGAATTTACACTAACTAGAAAAGCAATTAAAAGAGTTGAGATGCAAAATTAAGGTGATGTTTGGGGGATCAAACACAATTTAAGTTGGTATTATGACAATTTGACTCAACCTTTAATGAAAAATGCTAATTGCATAAACCTAAAGCTAAACCATAAGAAATCTCCTATCGGTAATTGTTAGGTTTAATGCCTTAACCTCATGGATTCATAATTCTAATTTATTCAATGAAATAAAGCGTTATTTTACTACGTTAGCTATGAATCTTGAACAGTATGTAGTGGATATACAAGTGTATCGTGATCAAGTAAGAACTTAAAGGGTCTATATATAACACATGATGTGGTAGGGTATCTTGTCCTGGTGACACTATGGATACAACACTTTGTATTTAATACAAACGAAATGATCCAATTTGTTCATGTAGTGACATGCGGTGGGAGTACCCTATGCAATGAGATTGTATGAGACCTGACCACGAAATAATCAACCTAACTTTGTAACACCGTTAAATGTATATAGGTTTTTATTTCACTTAGATGTTCATTAATAACTCGGCTTGAAACTTGAGTGGGTTATGGACTCCTGCCTATAAGGGATTGTCCTTTGATCTATAGAGGTGAGAGTGGTCCGAGTTGTCAACTCAATATGCCTTCAATTTTAGAGATAAGACCGAGTGGAGAGCTCAAAACGTGGCTAAACAAGAAGGAATCCACTCATTCTCGATCTTAGGAAAATAGATGAGTTTTTTCCTTAAGTGTTGACTCTGAGACTTTAAGGTCTTTAAGGTCTTCCACGCTCTCTGAAATTACATTACAATGCAAAAAACTAAAAGATAAGATTCAATCCGACAGACAAGACCCCATTTGGATTGATATGACAAAAGATAAAATGATTACAAAAAACAAAATGTACGAAAAGTAAAAGATTCGATTCTTTACAATAATGCACACTACTATTCACTTACTATTACAATAATGCGTACTACTATTCCTCCACCATCTTTTGTCGTATCCCTTTATTAAAGTGACTTTAATAAAGATGATATTTGTTGTCCTTATCTGATAGGTTCGAATATCATGTCAAATCACTTTTCAGGCGTGAAGGCAAGGTATGCTGACCAACGGATTCATTACTCATCTCGAGATTTATTACCGGGACCACACACCGCAACAGTCCTTCGCATCAGTCCTTTATGGTGATTCTTCATAATTTTCTTCCGCTACAAGATTCGGGCTTTTTCTTTATGTTTTGATGTGGAGTTTATAATTTATTATAATGTACATTTTATTATACAACACTTTTCTTTCTTTCTTTTTTTTTTTTTTTTTACATCGGCTGAGAATCTAAAAACGGATCATTGATATCATATTCATCATCTTCTTCCACTTCAGAGTTTTGTGGAGAAGATGAAGATGCTATTGAAGTAACTTGATTCAAAATTTTTTGTAAATCTGCCTCTGTTGTTGTTTGTGCTAAAATGATTAGCGACTTTGATTTGGAATTGAGGAACTCTGCATTTTTCTTTTTTGATAGGTCTTGGAGGTAGCCATTATCGGCAAACCATTGCTTCACTTCTTTTATTCCTGCGTGAGAAAAGTTGTACTTGTCCCACCATTTGATTTGTAAAACTTTTATGATTTGTTTGTAATAGGTGTAAGTATTGATTTGGAAATTCCAACAGAATATCCAAGGGGTTTGAAAGTATAAACAAAAACGTATTGTGAGTGGGAATGCATTTTTGTGTATTGTTTGTGAAAAATAATGGAATGATTCTTGAATAGGAACTGGGAAGATTTCCTCTGATAGGGCGAAAGTCTTCCACCATTTGATGAACCAGAATGGGTAATCTATTTTGTAAGCATTTTGACAGAATTGAATAAACCAAGAATGCTCATAATTTTTGTACCACATTACTTTGTACCAAGCTTCAACATAATCTCGATACGAGTATGTCTGGGGATTGAATGGTTTTGAAAGTGTTCTTTCTATGAAGATACTTTGATTCCAATTGGTAGGGTTTAAGACTTTAAAAATTTTTAGTTTTGAGTAGGCAATTTTTGAAGGATCATTTCTGTCCGGGATATGAGTTATCTGGACAGATTTTGAATCTACAAGGATGAATTCATAATATTTCCTTGTTTTGATCAAGGATTCCGGTAGGAAATAGAATCCTTGAGGATACATATTTTGAATAATTTCAACAATTGAAATACCATCGAATTCAACTTCGACAATTGGCTCAGAAATTTGAAGTGGTTTTTCGAAATAATTTTTGATTTCAGGTTTAGGGATAAACCTTTTGGGAGGATTGACGGCTTCAACAAAGGTTGTAGGGATTGAAGATCCCTGTTGAGATGAAGATGGAGTAGTAGGTGAGACAGAAGGTCTCATTGGTGTAACGGCAGTAGGCCGTATGAGGGAGGCTGATGGCCTTGGTGGTGGAGTTAATGACTCCATTGAATCTCTTATTTGAATCGATGCGCTTCTGGTTCTTGGGCGATTCACTTGAGTGAAACCCAGATCCATTGCGTATTGATCGGCGCTCATGGGAGCTGGAATGTTTGAAGAAGAGGTTGGGCTTTTGCCCTTTGAAGATGAGGCTTTGCCTCGCTGATCACTCATGCTTCGAAATAGAGAGAGAAGAAGTTTTCTTTGTGAGAAATTCCCTTGAGAGATAATCTGCAAGGGGGTTTTGAACTCCTTTTATAGGCAAGATTTGGAAATCAAAGCATGATAAGATAGCTTGCCATCTTGCAAAAATTTGTTTTGAAACAAGATTTTTAACATCTTTTTCTAAAACGAATTTAGAAGCTCTTGAATCCGTTTTAATTGTAAAATGTTTATTAATTAAATCTCCTTTAAATTTTTGAACACACAAAACTATTGCTAAAATCTCCTTTTTTACTATTGAATAGTTTTTTTGTGTACTATTCCAAATTCCAGAATGAAATCGAATAATTGATTCGTTCTTATCTATACATCGTTTTAGGATTCCTCCATATCCTATGCCTGGATGCGCTTGATTCCACTATTAAATTTGCTTTTGGATTTATCGGACTTAAACAGGAATTGATTTGACTAAAGCTTTAATTGATTTGACAAAGATTTGTATGCTTATCCACCATGGCTCTGGATTCTTTTTTAGCCTTTGAAAAAGTGGCTTACATATAGGCCTTAGGTTTTGAATAAAGTCAGAAACATAATTGAGACATCCTAGAAAGCGTTGCAATTGAGTCTTATCTAAAATTTGAAGCGAATTCAATTGATCTCTCAGATCGGTTTTACTAAACCCAAATGAATATCAAATCCTAAAAATCGGATTTGGGTTTGAAAAAGTTTAATTTTTGAGAGTGACACTACTAAACCATTTCGTTTAATAATATCAAGAAATATATTGAGGTGTTTAAAATGTTGGTCTATATTTTGAGAAAATATTAGGACATCGTCGATGTAAACAATTGAAAATTCTTGAAAAGGGTTGAATATATCGTTCATGATTTTTGAAATTCGATGGAGCATTTTTAATCCGAATGGCATAACATTCCATTCATATTGGCCAAAAGGGACATTGAAGGCGGTTTTGTATCGATCCTTTTCAGAAATTTGTATTTGCCAGAATCCCGATTTCATATTAAATTTTGAGAAAATTTTTTAGTTTGAAATTCTTTTAAGTAAATCTTGTTTATTTGGAATCGGATATCTTATCCATTCTAAGACTTTATTGAGTGGTTTGTAATAAATAACCAACCTTGGAACTCCTCGTTTCTTTTCTGCTTGATTATTGACATAGAAGGCGACACAAGACCAAGGACTTTTGGACGGTCTGATGAGTCCTTTCTGTAAAAGATCATCTATTTCCTTCTTGCAATGGGTTAATAATTCAGAATTCATTTGAATTGGCCTGGCTTTTGTTGGAATTTTTTCTTCATTGAAGTCTTTGGTATAAGGGAGATTAACTATATGTTGTTTCCGTTTCCAAAAGGCATTTGGAAGATTTGAACAAACCTCATTCTCTAATTTTGTTTTAAAATTAGATATTTTGTCTTGTATTGATTTTCTTTTTAATTCTTCATCTATTTTTTTGTATGAGATTTCTTCCTTTAAAAATTGAATTTGTTTTTGTTTGCTCTCTATAATATTTATGGATTTTTGGACTGTTGTTTGTTGTAAATTATGGATTTCATGGCGGGTTATTGGACTCGTAAACTTGAATATTATTTCTTGTCCTAATATATTGGATATTATTCCTTCTTCCGATATTGATATTGGGTATAATTGAGTAAGAAATGACGTACCTAAAATCAACTCTTGACCTAGGTCTTTGACTAACAAGAAAGAGTTTACAAAACAGACTCCCTTGTTGCAAACATGGACTTTTGACAATTTGTAATTAATCATTAATTGTTGATTATTTGCACCTCGGAGCGTTTCTGATGTTTTTTCAAAGTAAATTGAGGGTATTAATCCTTCTTGAATGCAATTGTGATCTGCACCTAAATCAATTAAGGCACGTAAAGTGATTTTGAAGTCATGAATTTTAAGGGTCACTAAAGAGTACCATTTTTGAAATCGAATGCTTGAGATAGCTCCAACGAAAGATTCTTCTTCTTCATTTGGAGTTTCTTCAGCTTGGGATTTCATTTGAGACATCTCTAGTCGGAGATGAAATATCTCACGATCAGTGTTTTATTTTATTGACTTCTCTTTTTAGGTTATTAATTTCTGCTTGAAGATCTTGAATAGTGATTGGTTTTGGTTCCTCGAATTTTTTGATAACGTTTTTCCATTCATAGGGTTTGAAATCACTAGTTTCTCCTTGATCTTTCTTTTCGAGTATTGAACTTTTTAGGCTATGAAGAATTGATTTTTTGAGTTCTACGTTGTCTATTTCATCAACAACGTTAAGTAGAGTTTCTTGATCTTTGGTTAGGACACATATGCATCCTGAACAAACTCTTTTGCCTTCTTTCTCCTCTTCATCATATTCGCTATCAGTATATGAATCAGTTTCTTCTTGTAATTCAAGTATTTAACCTTCATCAGAACTATAGATTGATTCTTCAGAATCAGATTGGATGATGTTTAGAAGTTGATGTTTAAATTCATCATCAATTTCTAATTCATTGATCTTCTTTTTCATAGGGCACTTATTTGCATAGTGTCCATGTGATCGACATTTATAGCATTGAATCTTTTCTTTTGAATGTCCACCTTTATAAGTGGGTCGTTTTTTAGTATAAGAATTATAGGGCTTTCTATAATTCTTTCTTTGGAATGATCTATATGGACGATAATTTTGTCTTTCTTGATGTTTTCTGTATCTTTTTATAGCAGTTTTTCGGACTGCAGAGGGTGGATGGACTTTTCCACATCCATATTGATCACGAAAATTCCTAATTCTCGCTTTTTTAACCAAAGGTTTTGTTAAGTTTTGTTTGAACTTTGGATTCATTGCATAGACGGATACCTTCACTTATTATGAATGAAGTTAAATTTCCATAGGTTAAACTATCCCAAGGAATTTTTCCGTCATATTTGGCATTAAAATCAATTTTGACTCTTTCAGCAAAGTAGTTTGGAAGTCCTTTGATGAATTGTTCTTTCCAAATTGAGGAAGAGCAATCGGCTCTAATTAAGACTTTGCTTAGGAACATATCTTTGTACCATCTAAAGTCTCCTAATGTTGGACATTTGAGATTTAGAAGAATTTCAGCCGATCTGGCTTGATATTGAGCTGGATCTTCTATGAAGGCGTTTGTTATAGTATGGACGAGAGTATTTACTGCATCGTCTATTTTTTCTTCTATTTCAACTGTTTGAGATAATTGACCTTCTACCTTGAGTGTTTGTACTCTTTTTTCAGTACTAGAATGATTTAAGATATAGTGGCGATCACCTTCCTTTAGGTATTGATCCCACCATTGTTTTAATTGTCCTGTGAATCCGGCAACGAGAAGTTGTGCTATCTCATGATCTCTTTTGCCTCTTTGTCTATAGGCATTGGAGGCGATCAACATCTCGTTTATTACGTTTATGATTAGATAATCGAATATTCCGTCCACATTCCATTCGTGGATAGCTAATCCATCATAAACGGCTTGAGTCATTTGTGTTTTTTCTTCAAATTGAATATTTGGGAATGATGGTTGAGGATACCAATTTCTCATTGTAGAATATTTCGATATTTTTGATTTTGTACCAATTTTTAAGACTTCATTTGGAGACTCGATTCTTTCTTCATTTAGAGAAAGATCTTTAGTCTTTTGGATAATTTGGTCAATAATGGAATCCTTTATAACGTTTATTGTGGGAGTTGGTTTTGAAATATGAAGGTTGTTTAGCTTTTCTTCTATTAAAGCTAAAGTTTCTTCCTCTTTAGTTCTTATTTTAATTTTGCTATCAATGATTGTAGGTTTAAATAAAGGAATTGATTCATCTATTGGAGGTATTAGTATTCCTCCATTTGAAGACGAAGCAATGGAAGGTTTTGATATTTTTCCTTCAATCTTTTCTACTTGATTTGCTATTGTGGAAAGAATTTTATTGGAAAAATTATTTTGAAGTTGAATATTTTTTATATCTTTGAGGGTAGGAACATTTTTCTCTTCCTTCTCACTAATATTTTTAAATGGACTAGCTTTGACCTTTTCTCCATAAATTGTTTCAAATTCTATCTCTTCTAGGGGAGGATGAGTTGAGTGAATATTTCCCCTTTGGGTTGTTTTCCATGTTTCTAGCAACATATTGATTTCGTTTTCAGATTGTTTCATCCATGTAAAAAATGAAATATTTTGCTCTATTTCTTCCATAAATGAATACCATTTTGACCTGATTTCAGATCTTTGGTTTTCATCATATTTTTGGAAAAAGGCATTCCTCTTTGTTTTGTTTTTTATTGAAAGGAAATCCTCTTTTAGTGCTTATTTGTTAATTGAAAATCCTTCAATAAGAACATTTAATTGACTAGAGAACATAGATCGATTATCCATGTCTGTTTGGGTTGGAGATTGTGGTTGTGCTTCATAATGAACATTTGCTACATTTTGTTCTATATTGACTGATTTTACTCGCAACGAGTTAGATCGATTAAAATAGAATTTTGAGTCGGCTTCTGAGGCTGCAGAGGTTCAAGAGGTACTTGGTCTTGAGGACATGAATTCCTTGACTTTAGTAACCTCTGTTTCTTCTGAGAATTGTATTTCAACGGCCCCATCTGTATGTTCGATAATTTGGGCTAAATTTGAATTTCTTTTTTGTGGAGTGAAAGCTTCCGTAAGCTTCCACGTTGGATTTCTAGTAATTTGTTCCCAAGATAAACTTTTGGGGACAGATGGTTGAGGACTTATCTAGATTTGCTTCTATAAGGATTGTTGATCCCTTTGGGGAAGACCTTAAAGCTCTCGGAGAAATGTTTGTATTCATTAATTTGTAACAAATTCTAAAAATCACCACTGCGGAGTGACATTCTTCTTGAATATTAAGATTTTGTGTATAAACATCGGCTATCAAGGAAGATAGGATGTTTGGATCTTGTAAGGAAAGAGTAAAATTTGGGTAACAATTGAAGAAAATTGGTCCTTTTTCGAGGTTAGACTGAACCACCCCGAGAAGAGAGTTTGAGAAATTAAAGTGTCTTTTATATCTTAAAGAGGCTAAGACATGTATATCTAAGCCTAATCTGAATAAAGGCTTGATGGCAATTTGAACTAATCCTATGCAATAAACTCCATAGTCTCCATATGAACCTACGACATGCATGGCATTAAGCAACTTCTTCATGCGTTTCCCTAAGATTTCTAAGTCATTCTCATGTCAGATTTCTAAGGGTTTTGACAATTTTGCTCTAATTCAAGCTTTATCTCTCGAGTCCACTTAAACCAACAAATTAAGAAGTAAAGAACAAATTGCAAAAAATAAGGACAAAACATGCTTCAATACATAGCAAGAAGGTCATAACAAATAAATCAAGTCCTAACTACAATGTCTAGCTACTCTAAATCACATGAAAATCAAACTAAACAAGTAGAAAACGTCTTAGAACGCTATTACAATTTGAAAGAAAAGGAAATTAAACTTATGTGTCGATGTCGGTCCTTCGTCTCCGAGCTCCCGTCTTCGATCTCGAACCTCCACGAATGCTTTGGCTCCCAAAAACACTCTTTTCTCTCTTCTTACAAAGTGTATTTCGAAACTAGGACAAAAATCTACCAAATTCGGCTCCCCTGTAATGAAATCATAAGGATATATTTATAGATGGAATTGGTGCAGCGTTGCAACGTTGTACCCTAGGCGGCTGGCGGATATGGAATGTATTGATGGCGTTGCAACGCTGAGGCCAGCGTTGCAACGCCGCTTCGCAACGCGCGTACTCCTTATCGAAATGGCGTTGCGACGGTGCGAGACAACGTTGCAACGCCCATTGTGCGGTCCTTCATGCTCATCTTCTTATCGAGATACCGTTGCGACGCTGCAACGATATCGCCTGGGGTCTTCAACGCATCATGGTTGCATGTTCGGCGTTGTAACACTCTACATGGCGTTGCAACGCCATCACCTCGGGTCTTCAAGCTTGATTGTTCCTTTCACTTCCAATTGATGTTATTTTGAGCTTCAAATAGCCTCGTTTCGTTCCAGAGGGATCCAAAATGTCTCCAAATGTCCTATTTAAGCTCTTATCCTGAAATTGAGTGATTTAAACACGTAAAAGCCCTGAAATCATCATAAAACTAACAATAATTAAGCCTAAGGATAGCACATTTTGTATGTTATCATGTTGCAATGCTGATGGCAGCATTGCAACACTGCCTCTGATGCACACCTCCTTCCGCAAGCGCAGCGTTGCAACGCTGCACACAGACAACAAGGTTGATTCTCCATTTGTTGCTCGTTTTCGCTCCATTCTTCTCAGCAACCACTTTGCCTCGATCGACACAGACTTACAGACTCAATTTACATATTAAAATGCTCAAAACAATAGGCCCTTACATTGAACGATTCAACGAAATCATGTAAATCTAAGTGCCAAAATTGAAACCATCTAACTTGCAAACCGTTCATTCATCATATGAAAAACAGTAAATCTCACCTCGTTCTTGATAAATCCAAAACGAAAATTAAGAACACAATTTGGCTCTGATACTAATTGAAGGGATACGATTCCCGCAGTGGAAGCGATTGTGAATCGCGTGTTCTTAATTTTGTTATATGGATATCAATCAAGAACAAATCTAACTAAGATTAAGCATATAAAAAGACATTGGACAACAAAAATTATACCTTTGAAGAACTCTTTCTTCAAGTGGTCCTTTTCCCACGATCACGATCTTAGCAACACGAACCTGATCGATCACGGACACTACCACCTGATCTTCTCCGTTGTTCTCTAGGTGAGGAGGAAGGTGGGTGGGTTCCTTTTAGGCGAGGTGAGATGATCTTATCAAATTGTAGTTGGAACTCTTTCCAACATAATGTGAGAATTTTTAGGATTTTGTTGAAAAGCCTTTTTAAAAAAAAAAAAAAAATGCATCTCATGCAACTATATATAGGGAATAGGATGGAAATTATCATCCTATCCTCCTTCATTCTCCCACTATTATATGGTTTATTTGTGAATCTAATTAACATTAAAATCATATATTATATCAATTATATCATATATAATTGATATAACACCTCATGTATGAAATTGAACACTTCAATTTCATTCCTAACTTTATACCTTCAATATAACCATGTTGAGCCAATGGAGGGACCTAATGGACCTACAGTTCATGAGCTCCAATGATGTGAGATTAACTGACCAAACTCTTTGATCCAGTTAATCAATATTCATTAACTACAAGTCACTCCACTATAGACTTGTAGTTGCACTCTCCTCACCAGTAGATTATATATTGTGTCCATTGATATAATCATTACCCATGAGTCGACCTTCACAGGTTGTTCGTAATCACAGCTGGGTCAAATTACCGTTTTACCCCTGTGATTACCTCTTTGTACCTTAAGCACCACTGATTCTCTAATGAACAACAAGTCTAAGGTCCTACCATAGACTCATACCCTCTTAAGTCGGTTAGAGGCGAGCCCCGTTGTTCAAGACACGAGTCAAATTTTAAGGGAACAACCTATCTAATTCCTTAGTGTAGAAATGAGTGAATTTCATCTTGTATAGTTAAGTCCCCAGCTACCTACGAGGTTCTGTCCCTGAGAAGATAGGCTTATTGAGTCGGCTACAGGACACTCTCACGCATACTAGTCTAAGGACAAACCCCTATAAGCAGGAGTTATTAACTTACTCAAGATTCAGGTCGACTCACTAATGACCATCTATAAATTATCAGTTTTTATCCTCATTAAGTGGTGTTACACTGGTTAGACTAATAATTTGCAGTCCGGTCTTGTATAAACTCTTCATACAGGATGTCTCCACTTGCATGTCAACTACATGAATGAGTTGGATTGCCTCATTTGTACTAATTACAAAGT
This sequence comes from Trichosanthes cucumerina, assembly GCA_036507285.1. NCBI lineage: Eukaryota > Viridiplantae > Streptophyta > Magnoliopsida > Cucurbitales > Cucurbitaceae > Trichosanthes > Trichosanthes cucumerina. The sequence continues at coordinate 66,810,351 of CM071838.1, forward strand.
GGGTCGCATCCATGGTGTTACCAAAATAAGGTTTCCAACTTTATTCTTATACCATAGACCATTTAGGTTATATTCTTGAACATAATCCAAATAGTGTCTACTACACTAATGTTCAAGATACATTATAACCTTGGAGCTTAGTTTATTGGATTTATAAAACAAGAATATAATTTTACCAAAACAAATAACTCTTTATTTATTTGATCAAAATTACATAAGTTTAGGGCATAAATCCCAACACAGGTAGGGTACATGGATGAAACGTGACCATACCCGAATGAGAGAGATCTCGAGGATATGTGATCGATGTACAACATGCACAAGTAATCGAAGTAAATAACATAATGGTATTCGAGTACCAAGTATCGTTTCTCATGAAATTCTGTTTGAGCTAATTAATTGCTAAGAATACTTGAAATTGGTGTTATTTAAGTACCAACTAAAAGAACAAAGCTAGGAATTTACACTAACTAGAAAAGCAATTAAAAGAGTTGAGATGCAAAATTAAGGTGATGTTTGGGGGATCAAACACAATTTAAGTTGGTATTATGACAATTTGACTCAACCTTTAATGAAAAATGCTAATTGCATAAACCTAAAGCTAAACCATAAGAAATCTCCTATCGGTAATTGTTAGGTTTAATGCTTTAGCCTCATGGATTTATAATTCAAATTTATTCAATGAAATAAAGTGTTATTTTACTACGTTAGCTATGAATCTTGAACAGTATGTAGTGGATATACAAGTGTATCGTGATCAAGTAAAAACTTAAAGGGTCTATATATAACACATGATGTTGTAGGGTATCTTGTCCTAGTGACACTATGGATACAACACTTTGTATTTAATACAAACGAAATGATCCAATTTGTTCATGTAGTGACATGCGGTGGGGGTACCCTATGCAATGAGATTGTATGAGACCTGACCACGAAATAATCAACCTAACTTTGTAACACCGTTAAATGTATATAGGTTGTTATTTCACTTAGATGTTCATTAATAACTCGGCTTGAAACTTGAGTGGGTTATGGACTCCTGCCTATAAGGGATTGTCCTTTGATCTATAGAGGTGAGAGTGGTCCAAGTTGTCAACTCAATATGCCTTCAATTTTAGAGATAAGACCGAGTGGAGAGCTCAAAACGTGGCTAAACAAGAAGGAATCCACTCATTTCTCGATCTTAGGAAAATAGATGAGTTTTTTCCTTAAGTGTTGACTCCGAGACTTGAATAACAGTTTTACTCTCTCATTAGGCCGATGGGGACGTCGTAAATTTTGCAATATGACAAGTATATAGGTCAAGTTTTAATATAGTGAATGTGAGTACGAGTATCGTCCACAGGATTGGATTATTTAATTCAATTAATTCCTATCAATATCACCACCCAATTTTATCTAGAAAATTAAACTTTAGGTGAAATGAAACACAATATCAAAAAGTGAAAATTGAGAACAATCAAGAGAGACAAATATCTTAGGGACTAGATTTCACCAATTAATTAACTATTTTATTGAGATCATGCTAATGGGTTATTGCACTGCTTTTATAAACCAAGACACTAATATAACAAATAACCCCTCTCGAGGCAAGTGAATCTCATGCAAGACATAGAATTAAATATCTCTGTTCAACCTAAAAATCAAATATGACAGTAAGTTCAATTCTTATGGGTTTCTAATAACACTTCAATAATTCTCAAGTCAAAATAACTATAAGTCATGCCATTGAGATCATATCTAAAACCACTATATTAAAACTTCATCCGTACAATTTCAGTATTGCAAATTTCAAGCAACAACCGGTATCTATGCACTGCCACTACTGCCTGTTTGGGTTGATAAATGTAGCGTCCCAACGATATCCCCTCAGGGGGTTTGGCTTCATTCATCTTCTCTTTTCTTGATTTCCTTATATTTTCCTTGAATGATCTCCTTTTTCATTATAAACTTCATTTAGCTCCAAACGCTAGATTTGTACGAAATAAACAAATATGCATATAAGATTTGTCAATTAAGCATAAAAACTAGCAATAAATGAATCCTAAAAAATAGCTCATTTTGTGTGCATCACTACCCAAAATCCTAATCCTTTAATTCTCTTTTAATACATTCGATATATTAGAAAAAAATTATAAGTCCTTATTCAAAATTTTTAAATATATCTTTTAATATATCTCATATATTAAAATATTAATTAATTGAGTTGTACTACTCAAATTCTAAGGTTAAACCATTGTAAGTTTATGATTGGACTCTCATGTACTGTATGAAAACTTATGCCCACAGCTATAATCCCTGCATGCGAGTATTGATGATCCACAAGTTGGTGTAATTATATCTTGATCAAAATTCTATTTAATTCTATCTTATATTTAAGCAATCACTATTAGATAATTTATTTATGATCCAATTATAAACCAAATCTCTCTCATGTCATGAAGAGTTACCCCATTGTTCAAGTCTCAAAATTAAAACTTAAAGGAATTATTCTTCTATCTTTCCCGAATGAGTAGAACTCGTCTGGTAAGATTATGTTTTCCGCTCTTCACTTGACCATATCACACAACATCTCTAAATTACATAATTTTACTTACCAAAAATCCCACCTATTTTCTTATATTTTTTTTTTACTTAGCTCAAACCTTTCACTTAGACAAATAAGAAAACATCATTTCATAGCCACATTTAAATAAAAAAAAAATGTAAACATATAAACGAACAATTTCTGAAATTTGAATAAACTATGAAAACTATATTCTAAAGTTTTAAATTAAAAACCACATGAACCAACTTAAACCTATATCTAAACCATATATCTAAATCATAAGGACTAAATTGGAACTTCAAAAGACATAAACGTCCTATACATTGAAATTTCGTCAAAACGATAGAGAGGATATTTGTAATTTAACTCTAGTTTTTGGACAAAAATGTAGAACATTGCCGTTCAATGCACTGTGCAGCATTTGAAGGATAGCTTTTGGGTATGCGTGCCCGCACTAAATGAAAATTCCAATAACTCTTTACAACCATCGGATTTTCAAACTCAAATTTCCTATATTGATCAATTACGCAAGCTGACAAAAGATGTAATATAAAAAACGCCAATAAAACAGTCTCAACCACAAAATCAAATTCTAAACAAATTTAAACCGTCGAAAAAAAATCAAAATAGCCAACATGAAGTGAACGCAACATATACCCATTCAAGAAAAAAAAAATCAAAATAATATACTTTGCTCATTATATCTTTTCTTATTTAGCATCGATTAAGGTCATTAAAAAAATATTATACTCCACTCTGCAGTCGGTTGAGCACCCAATATTCAATTAATGCTCAACTCTATTTGTCATCATCAAAATATTAACGTATCGAAAACAACATTAGACAATTAAAGCGAAGACAGAAAGTAGGTGATATGAGAAATTAATAGAAGGGTTGGCCCTTTTGTCCACACCTTTCAATTTATGAACCTATAAATACTACTAAAAAGATGTGGCAAACACACAATCATTCCTCTTTGTTTTTCCTTCAAACACATATCATTCCTCTCAAAACCAAAAGGAAATGAAGAAAATTCCAACCACAAGGCTTTGCCTTTTGGTGGCGACGATGACGATGCTCCTAATCGGAGCTCGTCTCGCTGAGGGAGTGACTTGTAACCCTTTGGAGCTGCGCCCATGTGCCGATGCAATCTCGTCGTCTACGAGCCCATCGGAGGCTTGCTGTGCTAAGTTGAGAGAGCAGCAGCCATGCCTTTGTGGGTACATAAAGAATCCAACCTTGAGGCCTTATGTGGATTCTCCAGGCGCCAAAAATGTTGCTTCCGCCTGTGGCGTTCCCATTCCAAGATGCTAGAGGCCATGCTTTTAGCCTTTTGGGTTGGGCTTTCCATAGGGAAATTAAGTTGGAATCTATGCTAAAATAAAAGGAAAAATGATCCATGTTGTCTTCTGTGTCCATGTTTTTTTGTTTGTTAAGTTCAGCAAATGTAGGGGGAAGGTTTATAGTTGGATCTCAAAGAAAATAATATGTCATGTCTATGAAATTGTGGTTTAATATTGGCATGTTTTTTTTTATCTATATTTTAGCCTTTTTTTTAATTCAACAATATTTAAGAATAGGAGTTTATTCGAACATATGACTTTATATAGTTGAATTATGCTCTTGTTGGCATCTATGTTTCAGAATTATATACTAAGACTCGTATTATTGAAATGAAGTTTTAAATATTAAGATAATAGAACGAGGAGGATGCACTTTTAACATGATCTATTATATTATTTTTTTTATTTTTTCATGATCTAATTATATTATTTCCTTCATCATATATGTAGTCTATTCATCTTTGGGAAACTGTTTAATTTATTTTGTTAGGTTTGTTAATTTTAATCTTCAACCCATCAAAATTATACATGAAATTTGAATAAATAGTACAATTTATCTTCAATTCTTTTATTTAAGATCACATCAAATTAAGTACATTTGGACATGACCTTATTTCTGAGTTTGATCATTTGTTTCCAAGTTAGACTTGTTGTTTGGTTTTATTTTCTTGGCTCAATTTGTGTACTTCTGAAGCTTTATCATAAGTGTTTTCTTAGGCCGAGTTTTGTCTATTTGATTGAATTAGTTCGTTTGAAAAATTCTAATGTAGTCCAGAAGAAGTATTAGTTGCACTATTTATTTATACTATATATTTAATTTTTTTAATTAAAAAAAAAGTTAAGGTCCCTTTTTATAACCAAGGTTTGAAATGTCGATGTCGATAGAAATGTCGAGATCCAAATTTTATGGAAATATTGATGGAAATTTCGGAAAAATTTATGGAAATCGTAGAAATTGATGGAAAAAGTTTCAATTAATCATTGAAACATTTATTGTGGGTTAATTAGAATATAATTTAACATTTTTAACCATCATTTCTAAAAATTAAGACAATATTTAGACGTAAATGTTAATGGAAATGTCGATGCGCGAGTAGGAATTTTTAAGAAAATAGTAATGATTAAAAATTATTTGAATTAATTTATGAAAACTTAATTGTGGCTTAATTATATACTATAATTGATTAATTTTAACAATCATATCTAAAATATAGTTAGATAAGTTGAGGGATTTGAACCACAAACCTTGTGGTCATTAACACATTTGATAGACTAGTTGAGTTATCCTCTCTTTGACAATAAAATAGCTAATTAATAAATAAAAATATAATAATTGACATTAAATCTCTTTTTTAGAAACAATTGACATTAAATCATTAATAATTATAAATTAGATCTTTGGCATTTTGATATCTCGAGAAAATGATATTTTATCACACATCAAATACTTTGACATCTTAAAATATCAACCGAAATTTCAAAATGTTGCTCAAATATTTAAATGCTTCTTATATATATATATTAACACTATACATTTAATTAGTATTATATGTGTAAATGAGAGAAATAATTGAGTTGTAAAAAAAAACAACATACTAGAAAGAGATTGGGGATAAAATGCTTTGGTAAGGGTCTCACATAAAGTAATCAAATAATATTAAAAAAAATCAAAATGAGAGATAAAAATTAAAAATTGAATCCTATATTGTGTGTTGTTTGTGTTGTTTAGGTGGGTGGGTTGGGCTTTAGCAGGACTTATATGTTAAACTTAGAAGATGGCCCATTTGTTAGTAGTATTTTAGCTAATTCTTTAAAAAAAACAGCGAAATGTTGGTGAGAAATAGCGAAATTTCGACGACATTTTCGATTTCTTAAAAATATCGACGATATATTGGGAAGATATATCTTTTATCCTGCTATGTATATCGAGGGTGGGAAAATTCTGAAATTTCGAGCCATGTGTCGAACGAAATTTAACACTATGTTTATAACTATTTGGTTTTGGTTTTTGAAAATTAGGTTGTTCATAATTTTTTTTTTCATTTTCTCTACAATAATTTCCAATAAAAACAATAAAACTATTTTTTTTTAGTTTTCAAAACTTACCTTCGTTTTTTAAAACATAACTATAGAGTAGATAAGAAAATATAGAAACTCGCAGACGTAGTATTTTTAGGCTTAATTTTTAAAAAATAAAACAAGAAAACTAAGACCCCGTTTGATAATCATTTGGTTTTTGAATTTTTTTTTAAATTAAGGATCTAAATACCACTTCTACCTATACATTTTCTTATTTTGTTATCTATTTTTTTACTTATGTTTTCAAAAACCAAGCTAAATTTTGAGAACTAAGAAAAATAGTTTTTAAGAACTTGTGTTTTGTTGTTGGAAATTGGTTAAGAACTCAAAGGTTGCCTTATGAAATATGAAAACTATTGTAGGGAGGATGATGATCATTATAGAGAAATCATGAGAAAATAAACACAATTTTAAAAAATTAATTATACATAGCCTAAATTGTTATAAAAACGAATCGTAGAAATTCAAGATTAAAATTGAAATGTGAGTCAAAGGATTAAATGACGAGGTTCTTAAAATGTTATGATAAATTTTTTCGAAGAAAATTGTTATGATAATTTTTTTTTGTAAGATTAAGATATTGTTTAAATTAAGATATCTATTACCATAAGCATTTTTTTTGGTGTTTTCACTTTAAAAGTGTGTTTTTTTAAATGGTAATGGATAGTGAAAAACATTGTGATATTTACCAATATAGTCATAGTTTTTTAGATTTGTAAATATAGTAAAATTTATTGTAAAATATGTAGTATAAATGTCCATCCACATGTCATATATTACCTATGCCAAGTGGCAAAATTTCCATAGCCATAGTGTCCTCCAAGTGTCAAATTTTTACCAATGCTTAGTGTCCAAATGTACCAACTCATCCCTTGCCAAATTGCCTATAAATAGTGGCTTTTGGTGGAAAAATAAAATGCATCCATTGCTGAAATTCTCTCCAATTCTCTTCATTCTCTCCCACTTTCTCTTTTAGTCTTTATTTAATTTTCCATAAATTTCCACTATCTCTTTATTTATATTATATATATTGCCCCCACTTTCCAAACACTTATTTTAATATTATTATTATTATTATATTATTCTTATTATATTCTTATTATAAATATATTATTATATTAGTATTTTAATATTGGTAAAATTATACCCGGTTTTCATCTTATTTTTACAACACGTTATCGCATTTAAGCTCTGCTTTGATTTTTCCACTCAAGGTAGGTCCTCCGATAAGCCATTTTTTTAATAATTAAATGTTATTTTGCATGTTTAATTAATTTCCTAATGTAAATGCAATTTCTTTGTATATAGTATTACTATGGCAAATCTTGCAAAATTAGAATTTGCGGCCCTAGATATTAATGGAAATAACTACTTGTCATGGGTCCTTGATGCTGAGATCCATTTAGACTCCATGAATCTTGGAGAAACAATTAAAGAAGGAAATGATGCATCAAATCAAGAAAAAGCCAAAGCTATGATCTTCCTTCGCCGTCATCTTCACGAGGGATTGAAAATGGAGTATCTTACAATAAAATATCCCTACATTCTATGGCAAGGCTTGAAAGAAAGGTATGATCATCAAAAAATAGTTATTCTTCCAAAAGCTTGTTATGATTGGATGCACCTGAGGTTGCAGGACTTCAAATCAGTTAGTGAATATAATTCCGCACTTTTCAGAATTAGTTCAAAACTAAAATTATGCGGAGAAAAAATTACTGATGTTGATATGTTAGAGAAGACATTCTCCACTTTTCATGTCTCGAATATGCTCCTGCAGCAGCAATATCGAGAGAAAGGCTTTAAAAAATATTCGAACTAATTTCATGTCTTCTCGTAATTTGAACAAAATAACGAGCTATTAATGAAAAATCATGAATCTCGACCAATCGAGCAACACCATTCCACAAGTGAATGCCGTGAATTTTAATAATCGTGGTCGAGGTCGTGGTCGTGGTCGAGGTCGGGACCGCGGTAGAGGAAGAAATACCTATTTTCGTGATGGGCATTATAACTTTAAGAAACCCACACGAACTGATGATCATAAAGGAAAATCTCCACAAGATAGGAGTTCAAAAGGTGATGAACATAAATGTTTCCGGTGCGGAATGACTGGGCACTGGTCACGTACCTGTCGTACGTCAAAACACCTTGTTGATCTCTATCAAGCTTCCTTGAAGGAAAAAGGAAAAGGGAAGAATGTGGAGGTGAATCTTGCCATTCAAGAAGATGATGTATTCGATCCCTCAAATATGATGCATCTTGATGTGGCTGATTATTTTGAATCTCCTGGAGAGAAAATTGATGCAATCAAACAAGTAGAGGATGTTTTGTATGAAGATATATAATTAAGTATTGTTTATAATATGTTTCTTGTTTTTGTATATATATTTAGAACTTTTTGTAATCGCTTTTCCTTTCTTATCAATGAAGAAATATGGACAATTTCAATATGTTGAGTAACCCGAAAATGAGCAATGAGGATTTATGTCTAGCAGACTGCGCAACTACACACACGATACTCATAAACAGAAAATATTTTTCTAAATTGACAATGCTGGAAGCAAAAATCAATACTATATCAGGTTCTGCAGACCTGATTGAAGGTTTTGGAAAAGCAAGTTTTATCTTGCCTAGAGGAACAAAATTTTCAATTAATAATGCTTTGTTCTCTAGCAAATCAAAGAGAAATCTATTGAGTTTCAAAGATATACGTAATAATGGTTATCATGTTGAAACTGATCGTAAAAATAATATAGACTATCTCTATATCACATCTATTGTTTCACATGAAAAACGTATATTGGAAACACTCGCCGACTTTTCTTCTCGGATTATATTATACTCATATACGAGTAATCGAAAGTTATGCAACAATGAACCGGAAGTTCATGAATCCGAAATATTCGGTGTTTGGCATGATCGATCGGGTCATCCAGACCGATAATGATGAGGAAAATTATTGAAAATTCACATGGACATCCTTTAAAGAACCAGAAGATTCTTCAATCAAATGAGTTGTCATGTGATGCTTGCTCTCAAGGGAAATTAATTATTAGACCATCACCAGCTAAAGTGGGCATTGAATCACCTACATTTTTAGAACGAATTCAAGGTGATATTTGTGGACCCATTAACCCACCGAGTGGTCAATTTAGATATTTTATGGTATTAATTGACGCATCCAGCAGATGGTCACATGTATGCTTATTATCAATTCGAAATCTTGCATTTGCAAGATTACTTGCTCAAATAATTAAGTTAAAAGCACAATTTCCTGATTATACAATTAAGACAATTCGACTTGATAATGCTGGTGAATTTACATCCCAAACTTTTAATAATTATTGTATGTCAATTGGGATAAGTGTTGAACATCCGGTAGCCCATGTTCATACACAAAATGGTCTAGCATAATCATTTATAAAACGTCTGCAATTAATTGCAAGACCATTGCTTATGAGAGCTAAACTCCCTACATCGGTCTGGGGTCATGCTATTTTACACGTTGCATCATTATTACGTATTAGGCCAGTAGCCTATAATAAATATTCCCCCATGCAATTAGCTTATGGCGGCGCATGAAATGTATCCCATCCGAGAATTTTTGGATGTGCGTGATATGTTCCAATTGCTCCACCACAACGTACTAAGATGGGTCCTCAAAGGAGGTTAGGAATATATGTTGGATATGATTCCCCATCAATTATTAAATATCTTGAACCCCGATGGGTGATGTATTTATCGACGATTTGGTCGATTGTCATTTTAATGAAACAAATTTTCCAACATTAGGGGGAGGAATTAAGAAGTTGGAAAAAGAAATTACGTGGAATGCATCATTATTATCTCATTTAGATCCTCGAAGAGATCGATGTGAACTTGAAGTTCAAAAGATAATTCATTTGCAAAATATAGCAAATCAATTACGGATGCATTCACGGATGCTAAAAGGGTGACTAAATCATATATACCAAAGAAAAAATGCTCAATCAAAAATTGATATTCCACAGGAACAAGTTGTCAATAATGAGTCTGGAGCACGCCAAAAGCGTGGTAGACCAATAGGTTCCAAAGATAAAAATCCTCGAAAAAGAAAAGTAGTTGAGAATCAAAATGATTCAATGAAAGGTATGGATGTTCCAGAAGAAATCCAGAATACAACTACTCAAAAGAGTATTGATGAAAATCAAACGCTTGAGGATAATAATGAAATTTCTATAAACTATGTTACAACAGGAAAGAGATGGAACCGAAATGATATTATTGTTGACAACATTTTTGCTTATAATGTTGCCCACGATATTATTCATGAAAGTGACGATTTTGATCCAAAATCTATCGATGAATGTAAACGTAGAAAGGATTGGTTGAAGTGGAAAGAAGCAATCCAAGCAGAGTTGAACTCACTTTCAAAACGTGAGGTTTTTGGACCAGTAGTCCTAACACCAGAAGGTGTTAAACCTGTGGGATACAAATGGGTATTTGTAAGGAAAAGAAATGAAAAGAATGATGTCACAAGATATAAAGCGAGACTTGTTGCACAAGGATTCTCGCAAAGGCCTGGTATAGATTATGAGGAGACATATTCTCCTGTGGTGGATGCAATAACGTTAAGATATTTGATTGGCCTGACTGTATATGAAAAACTTGATATGCATCTAATGGATGTAGTCACGACGTATTTATATGGATATCTGGATAATGACATTTATATGAAAATCCCGGAAGGATTTAAAATACCAGAAACATATGAATCAAGTTCTCGGTAATTGTGTTCAATAAAGTTACAGAGATCATTATATGGATTAAAACAATCAGGACGAATGTGGTATAATCGCCTGAGTGAATATCTGTTGAAAGAAGGATATCAAAATAATCCAATATGTCCGTGTGTTTTTATAAAGAAATCTCAGTCAGGATTTGCTATTATAACTGTATATGTTGATGACTTAAATATAATTGGAACTCCTGAAGAGTTATCCAAGGCAATAGAATATCTTAAGAAAGAATTCGAGATGAAAGATCTTGGAAAAACAAAATTTTGCCTTGGTTTGCAAATTGAACATTTAGCAGATGGGATATTTGTTCATCAATCAACTTATACAGAGAAAATCTTAAAAGATTTTATATGGATAAAGCACATCCATTGAACATTCCAATGGAAGTTCGTTCACTTGGATGTAAAGAAAGATATATTTCGACCTCGAGATGATAATGAAGAACTTCTTGGTTCAAGTACCATATCTTAGTGCAATTGGTGCACTTATGTATCTAGTGATAACACAAGACCGATATTGCATTTTCAAGAAATTTATTAGCTAGATATAGTTCATGTCCTACAAAAAGACATTGGAACGGAGTTAAGCATGTACTCCGATATCTTCGAGGGACGATTGATATGAGTTTATTTTATTCCAACAAATCTAGCTTTGATCTAGTTGGTTATGCAGATTCTCGTTTATCTATCCGATCCACACAAAGCTAGATCTCGATGTGTTATCTATTTACATGTGGAGGAACCGCTATATCATGGCGATCGCTGAAACAGACCATCACAACCACTTCTTCGAATCATGCTGAAATTCTCGCAATTCACGAGGCAAGTCGAGAATGCGTATGGCTAAGATCGATGACACAACACATTCGTGAGACGTGTGGATGGTTTTCATGTAAACATCCTCCAACAATATTATACGAAGACAACACAGCATGTATAGCTCAAATCAAAGGAGGATATATCAAAGGAGATAGAACGAAGCATATCTCTCCAAAACTTTTCTACACTCATGACCTTAAAGAAAATGGTGACATCTCAGTACAACAAATTTGTTCGAAAGATAACTTGGCGGACATATTTACAAAAGCATTACCAACTACAACATTTGAGAAATTGGTTCACAGTATTGGGATGCGAAAACTTAGAGATCTCAAGTGATGTCGTCATGAGGGGGAGTAAATGTATTATATAAAATATGTACTCTTTTTCCTTCACTAGGGTTTTTATCCCATTGGGTTTTTCCCTAGTAAGGTTTTAACGAGGCATATATTATATAAATGGGCATTTAAGGGGGAGTATTGTAAAATATGTAGTATAAATGCCCATCCACATGCCATATATTACCTATGCCAAGTGGCAAAATTTTCATAGCCATAGTGTCCTCCAAGTGTAAAATTTTTACCAATGCTTAGTGTCCAAATGTACCAACTCATCCCTTGCCAAATTGCCTATAAATAGTGACTTTTGGTGGAAAAATAAAATGCATCCATTGGTGAAATTCTCTCCAATTCTCTTCATTCTCTCCCACTTTCTCTTTTAGTCTTTATTTAATTTTCCATAAATTTCCACTATCTCTTTATTTATATTATATATATTGCCCCCACTTTCCAAACACTTATTTTAATATTATTATTATTATTATATTATTCTTATTATATTCTTATTATAAATATATTATTATATTAGTATTTTAATATTGGTAAAATTATACCCGGTTTTCATCTTATTTTTACAACAAAATCTTCTATATCTAATTTTCACTTTTTTTATTATTCTAAATTTATCTTCATTGGTGTATCAACAGGTATATCAATAGTGTATCTTATATACTTTATATTTAGTATAACCATATTATAATAGTAGTATATATGATATATTTTACATTTGGTATATCAATCAACTGATATATACTATTGATATATTTTATATTAATAGAATGTCATTTCATTGATATACCTAAAAAAAGCATATTTGTATTATATCGTTGATATACTTCATATTAAATGCATATGATATATTGAATTTAAAATACTGTTATATTCTTGATATGATTCATATTAGGTATTTTTGATATACTATTGATATATAAAATATTATAAATTTCATTTCATTGATAAAACTAAATAAAATATACCAATAATATATCGCTGATGTACTTTATATTTGGTATAACAGTATATTATTGATAGATGATTGATATATTTTATATTGCAAAATGCAGGATTAAAAAAATAAGATTGAATAAACAATTAGGGTAGGGAAAAGACACTTGCGCAGACAGAACCGACTCGCCTTCTAAGCCTTTCGTCTTCTTCTATGAGTTATACTTGATTCTAGTTGAGCTATGTTATTATTCACTTGAACTTAACTTTTTTTTTACCATGGTTCGAAGTAATTTTTTATTTAATATATAAAAATGGAGACTTCGGTTGTGGGGGCTCGTAGTGACAAATGTTATATGTTGCTAGACAGCTGGTTCGGACTAGATTTATTTCAAATATTTTGCATTTAATTGAATTAAATGTGTACCGAATTCGTTCATAAATTTCCGAAAAAGTTTGAAAATAATTGATATATATTGAATATCTTTAATTAAAATAAATATTCTTCTGCATAACGATTAAATTTTCTTCAAATTTAATTTGCAAATCAATGAAATTTCGAAATGTGAGAACCTTTAAAAAATAACTTTTTAAACTTTTATTGTAATGAGCCTGAACTTTAGACACCTCTCAATTGCGTTTTCGATTAAGTTATCAGAAATTAAATTAATTGGGCATTGAAGCTTTGTAAATTAATGTAAATTTAGGTAAGTGGAAGGTTTTTGTATAATTAAAAGACATTTTGAAGCATTTAAGTATGGTTAAAGATACACTTGTAGTTTATGAGGAGGGGCATTTTGGTAAATTAAAAGAGAAAAGTTAGGGTTTTACCCCTTGAGGCACACAGACCGAGGGATTCTTCTCCCACCCTAGCCCATCTTCACAGTAGGCGCCGCCGGCAACCCCATACCTAACCTCAACCTTCGATCGTCAGTCCAACCCACGCACAGTAGACGTTGGAAGCTCAAGCTCATCGGATGTTGCACGTCAACCTTGGAAGTTGAGGAGTCGCAAGCTGTCAATCAGGAGACAGCCACCAGCGACTGAGGCGTGAAGGTCTGATTGCTGTGCAAGCAAGCTCTCGCCGAAATTCCAGTACGTTCATCGCATGCCTGAAGGTGAATCACGTCGTCAACCAGTCAGTTGTGTTGCTTGAGCTACTTTGAAGCCTAGCTATTGCAGACAAAGTCGAACACCCAGGCCATCGATTACACGCCTTCGCCGTTAGACCCACCATCCCAGCCACAACCTCGCCAACCGCCGCTCAAGCGTCGTCTCGACCGCACGCCACGCCGCAAGCTTTCGATCGCCGCTTTTCACCGCCGCAGACGCGGCCGTACCGTGGGTTATTAGTTGCGTAAGCCGCCGTCGTTCAACGAGAAGAAGAAGGTTGGTTTCCCTTGGTTCAATCGGTTCACGGTCTTTCTGACCGATTTTCATTAAACCGACACCGGTTTTGGATAGATCGGTTCACGACGTTACAGATCTGACGTTCACGCGCCGGTACACGCAATCTTCGACACCACACGCGCCGCCACTCGCCGACCACGCGCCGTCGCTCGTCGGAGTCAACCCAACCCGATCAATTTCGTTTCCCGAGTTCATTTTAAGCGTCCGTTTGTGGTAATATAACTTAACTAGGATCAGATTCGAAAGTAAGTTTATGTTTATGTGTTTTAATTAAGAAATTGATGAATCTAATCTTAGGGGATTTGAGTGCCAAGCACGGTTGAGAGGAACCTTAAGTTAGGAGTAGAACTTTAGAGTTTCAGCTAAGTTGAGGTAAGGGATTTTTATATAAATTAATTTGAAAAAGGGAAATAGGTATGTCCTTGAAAGATTTATTTCAAAAGGGTGAACTCATGTGTTTATTGAAAAAGTTGAATTTCAAGGATTGCCTTCGAGAATGATTTTTCCAAGAATTACTATTCCGAAGGGTTCGAGAGGTCCCCAATGCACGATTTTAACTTTTAAGAGAATTTCATATGATTTAAAGGTTTGAGAGGACCCGAATGGAAATGATTTCAAAGTATTTGAAAATTAGTTTTTTAACACAGTTATGTATATTTACTTATAGCGAGATGTTCAGTTATGCCATTGTGATGAACATGTATTTGAAAATGTAAATGTATTTATGCTTTATGATTAATTGACTCAAGTTTCAAAATTATGAAAGTTATGCTATGATTATGTGATTGTGCATTATTATGACTGCATATGTACGTGTGACTGACATATGGGACCTCATGCATATTGTATGTTTATGAACATGCTTTGTAGGCTGTGGCAATTGGTCTCCTGAGAATTTATGCATGGTAAAACATGCATCAGAGACCTATGGGTCAAACCTATAGGAGTCTGTGAGGGACTCAAACTTATAGGGGTCTGTGAGGGACTCAAATCTTATAGGGGTCTGTGAGGGACTCAAACCTATAGGGGTCTGTGAGGGACTCAATATGAAAAGACACAGGTAGACTCAATTGACCACGTATAGCCAAAGAGAAAAAGTCATGATTTTATGAAAGAAAGTTTTAGGTCCCACTACATAAAGCTTTATGATTTTGAAAGTCACGAATAATAGTCATGTTTAAAAGTCAGGTTTAAAGGAAAGTCATATGCATGTGTTTGCATTTCCCGACCCCTACTTACTGGGTATTTTATAATACTCACCCCTTTACCTTTGTTGTGTTTCCTCTGTTTTAAAATGTTTTCAGGTAAAAGCGAGGGCATACCAGGCGAGTGACGGGGATGTGCTACAGAAGTCATGGGAACCAAGTCAAGATTTTCCGCATACATGATTTAGAAAGTATTTTTTTAAAATGACTTTAGTTCCGCTTATTTAGTATAACGATTTTTAAATTGAGACCAAAATTAGTTAGTTGTAAATGTTTTGTATTTATGGGATCCCAAATTAAATCGATTTGAATTATCAATTTTTACTTATTTAAAGTTATTTAAGGCCTCGAATGCATGCATGAGTAGTAATGTCCTTAGGAACTTATGTTATAAAAGTAGGGGCGTTAGATTCATCTTTTTTTTTTCTGGTCATTATTTTGTCATTAAGGGGGTGTTTGGTTTATGCGGTTGGGTTGGGTCGAGTTGGATTAATAACCCAACTCCTTGTTTGGTTCACCAACAATTTTAACCGGTGACTTAATAACCCAATTTCCTGGAGTTGAGTTATTAACTCAATCGTACGGTACATTCCGATGGCGGTCCGACGACTTTCTGGTGATGGTCCGACGACGATTCGGCGACTCTCTGGCGACTTTCCGACGATGGTCCAATAAGATGAAGAGAGTGGAGAAAAGAAAAAGATGAGAGAGTTTTGAAGTGCGTCTTTAAGTTGCTAATAATCTAATTTAAATAGGTACTAAAAAGTCGTAATCATTTTAGAACAACGAATTCTAATCCTTTTAGAAAAAAAAATTCTAAACCTTTTTAAAACAGAAATCTTAATTTTTTTTAAAACTTTGAAACACTCTTTCCTAATCCTAATCTGATTATCAAAAGATGCAATGTAACGCCCCTACTTTTCTATGACTAGACTCTTAGGGACATCACTACACATGCATGCATTTATAGGCCAAGAGATAAAAGATCTTGAAAGAAAAACTTCCAAATAAATATAAATAGTCTTTAGGGATCCCAAATCAAAACATTTAAAACAGGTAAAAGGGGTAGTTTAACATGGCCTATTAAAAATCTGTAAGTAAATTTAAACTCCAAAACATAAAGATGCAACATCGCTTATAAAGGAAATATGCGGAAAATATGTCTATTCCCATGGTCCTAGTAACGCCCTCGTCACTCACGCCCGCACGCCCTTGGCCTTACCTCAAAAACATTTTATAAAGAAAGGGTGAGTATTGCAAAACAATACCCAGTAAGTGACCTCGCTAATGAGGTTTGGGATATGCATACACATACAATCATGACTTGTAAACTTGTTCGAAATATACATATGCGGGACCTAAAACTTTCTCATATTGTCGTGTCTTTAATCCATGACTTCCTTTTTATTTGTGTGGCCGATCGGTCATCCCGAGTCATTTCATTTTGAGTCCTCACGCACTCTGTAATAATTTGAGTCCCTCACGCACCCCTCGTAATAATTTGAGTCCCTCTCGCACTGTAATTTGACCCATAGGGTCTCTATTGCATGTTTGACCATGCACATAATGTTCTCGTGAGACCAATGTCCACACTTTTCATTAATTCATTTCATGACATACATAACATGCATGAGGTCCCATCATTCACGTAATAATAGTGTACATGTCACAAACATCATCGCCAATATGCAAATCATACTTTTCTCATAGACAGTTTGAAGATCATACTTTTGTAGGAAATCATGAAATATTCTCATACAAATTACTGTCATATCCTCACATGAAATACTGGAGTACTCTTATATAGAATACAAGATTATTCTCACATAAAATACTAGTTTATTTCCACATGAAGCATTGAAATATTTGCACATAAAATATTAAGTATTCTCACGAAAATATCTGTATATTGTCATATGAAAAATATAAACTAATTTCGCATGAAATCATGAAAATCATTTTCTTCAATCCCAATAAAAAGTTCGGCACAAGGTCCCTTACCTTAGTTCGAATTCTACTCCAAGGCTTAACCCGAGCTCCCGGACTACTCTTCTCTTAGTGAAACCTGATTCACACCATAGTTTCCGAGTTCAATCTCCAAGTATTCACTAAATCCATAATCATGAAGTACTTAAATTACGGTATTAAGATGTCATGCCCCGCTTACCTCGAGCTCAATGCGAAAACCTAATATCCCTTAGTCCGTTTTGACGATCGACCTCCAATTCCGCTCCAAGTTTGGTCCCTACAGAAATGTGTTCGAATCCGTAACCTAAGTTCTCAATCAAACGCTTACTTAATCGATAGGTCACAAATAATTCTCAATCAAGTACGAAACTTAAACCGATCGCTCACCGGCTGAACTCGTAGCTATTGTACAGTTGCTGGCCGGCGTTGTAGAGCTCGACGGCGACGGCAAGGTATAAGGGCGCCGGTGATCGATCCTCGAGCGCGCGGCAATGGGCGGTAACCAAAGAATCGCCTAGGGTTTCGGCTCTCGAGGCGCGCGCGGACTTCTTCGTTCGCGAGCTCGGCGGCGGCGACACGCCCTTCAAGCAGCGATGAGCGGTTGGAAACAAGGAAGCTCGATCGACAAAGCTCGCGGCTTGGACGCACCGGCGCGCGCGCAGGAGGGCTCGCCAACGGGCCGGGCTTTGTGAGATTCGCGCGACTCTGCGCAGACGTGGAGGTCAGAGCCGGCGCAGACGACGGAACGGCAACTCGTGAGGCCCGGTGGATCTTCGCGAGCGTGAGCAGCTGGGACGGCTGTCGACGGGAGCTGCTACGCAAGGACTTCGTGGATTCGGCCGCGAGAGTCGCGCACGCACTGTGCTCAAGGTAGTCGTAGTTCCCGGTCGGCTCGTCGGCGCGCAGCGGTGGCACTTAGAGGTGGCTGTCGGCAAGCAAGTAAGGGATGAAGACAAGGAGCTTAGGGTTAGGGTTTTGCTAGGGTTAGGGTTTTGCTTAAAGGAGTTTAGGGTTTAGAGAAGAAGAAGAGAATTGTTAGGCTTAGGGCTAGGGTTTTGCCTTTTTCCTCCTTTTGGTTGAGACTTAAGGATGTTAAATACCATGCATTAGGTTAAAATTCAAATGCCAATTACACCTCATTTAGACATTAATAACCAAAGCGCCTTGCAATTTTCTTTTCCTTTAATTTCATAAATAATCTCATCTTAAAAGGAACAATTCACTTAAACTAAACAAAATTAAGGCCTCACTCTCGCATGAGCTTGATTAAAACCACTAATCCAACAAAACACAATGTTAATAGAGCGTTAAATAAAATAAATAATAGTACCGTGATGGTGGTCGCCACAATCTTCCTCCTTAAGAACTTTCGCCCTCGAAAGTTCCTATTCTTGAAATAGCTCTGGTATTTAGCTCGCACCTCCGCTTCGCTCCCGGTAGCTTCTTCCGCATGCGGTGATTTTGCCACAACACTTTAACTAAGTCGATCTCACTTCACGAGGGTCTTTCGATCTCTTGCAATAATCTGCACTTGGCTGCTCGCCATAACTCGATCTTCGCTAATCGTAATGGTTCAAGTCTACGACATGAGTCTGTCCGAACATACTTTCTCAACATGGAGGCATGAAACACGCATGAACCGGCCAATGAAAGGGAAGGCGATAAAGTGCTAATCAGAGCCCACTCGCACCAATCCTCTCTAAAATCTCAAATGGTCCGATGAATCGCGGACTTAATTTCCTTTTCGCCCAAACCTTAGAATTCCCTTCATTGGGGCCACCTTAAGAAATACGTGGTCCCCAACATCGAATTCTAGGTCCCTTCGCCTCTCGTGTCGGCATAACTCTTTTGTTCGACTTGGGCGGTCGCATTCGCGCCCTAATCTTTTGTATTGCCTCATTAGTGACTGTACTACACTCGGACCCAACAATCGGCGTTCGCCAACCTCCTCCCGTAAAAACGGAGTTCTGCAACGCCTTCCATAGAGAGCTTCAAATGGAGCCATTCCGATGGTCGATCGATAATCATTATTGTAAGCAAACTCCATCAAATGCAAATGAGTGTCCTAACTACCGGGAAGTCTAAGGTGCAAGCTCGCAACATATCTTCTAATATCCGGTTAAACGCTCGCTCGCCCATCCGTCTGCGGGATGAAAAGTCAGACTAAAGTTCAATCGCGAACCTAACGCTCTCAAAACTCCTCCGTAAGTTGGAGGTGAAACGTGGATCCTCGCCTCAAATAATCTTAATCGAATCCCATGCAAACGGACTATCTCTTCCAGTGTAGAGCCGCGCCACTTATCTCAGTA
The DNA here is from genome assembly GCA_036507285.1 of Trichosanthes cucumerina. Classification (NCBI taxonomy): domain Eukaryota; kingdom Viridiplantae; phylum Streptophyta; class Magnoliopsida; order Cucurbitales; family Cucurbitaceae; genus Trichosanthes; species Trichosanthes cucumerina. Next base: position 66,830,092 of record CM071838.1, read on the forward strand.
GAATAGGTGGGTTTCCGTATAAAATGTGTTGCCTTGGTTAATCTGGCCCACTATGACCCAAATTACCGAGTAACCTAGTAAGGTTCTAGGCACCCAACTATGAAATCCATGGAGATCTCCTCCCATTTCCACCGAGGTACATGTAAAGGTTGCAGAATCCTCACGGGTCTCTCGCCTAGGTGCCTTTACTGCCGACAAGTCAAACACTTGTCGACAAACTCGCTATGTCGCGCTTCATGTTACACCACCAAAATGATCAAGCTTTGATCTCGATACATCTTGGTACCGCCAGATGCATAGAAAATGGTGAGTTGTGGGCCTCGCCAAGATCTCGCCTTCTCGGCTTGTCATCGTCTCGCACACATAATCGCCCCCAAATAGTAATCCTCCATTTGTGGATAGGGAAAACTCACAACTCACCCTGTAGTTACCGCAGTAAGTTTTTCCACTAATCGAGGTCTCCTCGCCGAGACTCAACGATGCGCTGTCTTAAGGTTGGTTGTACCGCTAATCGAGCTAATCGAGCCGTGGTCTTTCCTACTAGTACGCAATCTCACTCGAGCAAACTCGCCAGAACTCGCTCTCTCGCAGAAACTCGTCTTTGAAGTGTGCACCGCTTCCCTACGAGGGCATCGGCCACGACATTAGCCTTACCGGTGGTATTGTATGTCAATATCATAATCCTTCACTAATTCCAACCATCTCGCGTTGCCTCATGTTCAATTCCTTCGGGTGAATGATACTTGACTTTTTATGATCTGTAAAAATCAATTTTCTCGCCATACGTAAAGTGTCTCCGCATCTTTAATGCAAAGACCATCGCTTGCTAGCTCCAAATCATGAGTTGGATAATTCCTCTCATGCGTCTTTAATCGCTCGGGATGCATAGGCTATTACCTTACTGCGTCTTTGCATTAGAACACAACCCAAACCTTTCTTAGAAGCATCACCAGAATTACAAAACTCCCTATTCCCTGGAACTGTAAGAATCGGGCCGACACTAATCTGCATTTGAGTTCCTCGGAAACTCGCCTCACAAGCATCATCCCAAACAAATGAGTTTCTCTTGCGCGTCACCGAGTCATAGGCATGGCTATCTTGGCAAAATCCTCGCACGAAACGCCTATAGTATCCCCGCAAGACCCGTAAAACTACGTACACTCAGAACGGTGGTCTGACGAGGCCACCGTGTGACGGCCTCCACTTTGGTCGGGTCAACAGAGACTCCGGCCGGACACAACATGCCCTAAGAAAGATACCGCCTCGAGCTGAATTCACACTTGGAGAATTTTGCATACAACTTATTCTCCTCAAGCGTGTTTAAAACTTTTCTCAAGTGACTTTCATGATCTTCATCACAACCGAGTATATCAAGATATCGCCGATAAATACTATCACGAACGTATCAAGAAACTCTTTGAACAAACGGTTCATCAAGTCCATGAAAGCGCAGGAGCGCTTGGTCAAACCAAACGGCATCACCGCGGAACTCGTAATGCCCATAACGTGATCTCAATGCCGCTTTTAGGAATATCCTCTTCACCGATTCTCAACCGATGGTAGCCTCGATCTCGCATCAATCTTGGAGAACACCGCTGCTCCTTGCAACCGATCGAACAAATCATCTATTCTCGGGAGAGGGTATTTATTCTTGATCGTAACTTTATTCAACTCCTCGTAATCTATACACAGCGCATGGATCCGCTTTCTTTTTCACGAACAATACAGTGCTCTCCCTGTATGATACGCTAGGCGTATAAACCCCTTGTCCAAAGAAGTCCTCGCAATCGTAGTTTCGCTTCTTTCAACTCTGCCGGTGCCATTCAGACGACGGTGCCTTGATATCGAGTCGCCCCAATTCCAACTGATGTTAAAATCTACCTCTCTCGACCGAGGTATTCCGGGAGGTCCTCGGGAAGACGTCTCAGAAATTCATTCACCATCGTACCGATGTCACCGAGATCTCCGTACACCTTGCATCTAGTATGCAAGCTAAGACGCCCAAGCTCCCCGATGTAATAACTTCCTCGCCCTTAAGGGCGATGAATTACCTTAGGCCTACTTCCTCGCTATCGTGCTCTCAACTCAGAGCTGTGTTGGTCGGAGGAGTGAACACTACCTCCTTCCCGAAACAATCAATGCAAGCATGGTTCTGCGCTAACTACCCATGCCCAATATTACATCAAAGTCAAACATGTCTAAGACTACTAGATTTATCGCTAACTCATGGTCTCATGATGGTCACACTACCATCCTTGACTTTCATAGTGGCTAACAAATTTATCCTCACAGGAGTGGAGAGCAGAGATGAGCATATCAGAATCGTTCTAGTTCTAACTCACTTGACTTACAAAGGATGCGTAAATAAAAGAGTGTGTAGAACCGTGTAATCAAATAATACAAAGGCAAGGTGCCCAAGTAATGGAAGTGTACCAGTAACCACCGAGTCCGAGCCATAGATGTTTTTATGGAGCTTGCATAAGCTCTTCCTTGATGTATGACAGCTTCACAAAGCCAGCCCCACTATTGATAACCCGAGGTTGGCTAGTGCCGGCTTGACTCGGCAAAGCTATTAGCTCTGTGCCCTTCTTTCCCACATCCAAGCACACTCCGATCGGGCCAAACACTTACCCCAAGCTGCGCTACTACGCTTTTGCACCGTGGCTTATCTCCACCGTTATTTCCGCGCTCGCTGACTCGTGGTTTCGACCAACTCGCACGAAAATGACTCGTCTATACGGTGTCTGTGCTGGGACGCCGTGAGCTCGAATTTGATCGGTCCCACTTCCTCTTATGATTTGCCATGGGTCGCCCCGGTTAACCACTACTGCTTTGTGCGATCTCGCGCCGCACCCAAATCAATTCCGCTTACTCTCACCATGAGGCATAATCGGGAGGTGCTAGTGCTTGAATGAAGCCTCGAACATTCTCATCCAAATTCCATAATGAAGCGCTCTGCTTTCATTGCCTCTGTGTCTACCAAAATCGGGGCAAAGCGAGACAAACGGTGAATTCCCTCTCATACACCTCCACCGCCTCCTCTCTCGCTAGCCAAGTCAGTAAGAATTTCGCCGCTTCCTCGTAACGAGCCGCAGCAGGTAAAATTTCCGCCGAACGCTTCCTTAAACAAATTCCGTGTAATTGTTTCTCCGCTTAGCGACAATGGTTCCCTCGGGCGGACTCCACCACCATAGATAAGCGCTGCCTCTCAAGATAAAGGTAGCACAGACACCCTCTCGGTCCTCAAGGCAATTCATCACCAAAATGGTCTCAATGGAGGACAACCACAACTCAACCACAATGGGGGGTCACCGAAGACCCATCGAAAGATCTAGGATCATACTTCCGAAGTCCTTCGTATCGAGACTCCGAGTTGCATCGTTTAGCCCCGATTTACTTGGGCCACCGAGTGGCTATCAGAGCTCGCACTAGAGTCCGCATAGCCTCTACCATCATAGTCATAACGTTAGTGTTCCTTGATCTCGCCACCGGAGCGATCGCAGTGCATTCTCCGCGACCAGTGTCGGGTCCCGGGGGAGGTCTCGACGGGTGGAGCAACCTCTTCCTGCTCCAGCAGGTAATCTGGGTTGGGGCCAACGCTTTCCCTTGCCTCCGCCCTACCACACCCCTACCTCTCCTCGACCTCTAGGTGGCATTTTGTCGATACTACAATACAGAGAGTTTCTAACTCGGTTTCATTACTTTCTAACTACCGTATAGGTTCACCCTTAGGGTTTTAAGTTCATGTATATGAATAAAACAGAATCACATCATAATCATTTACTTAATTAATAAAATACTGTAACGTACTGGCGGTGACCTAACGCGTGTTCAACCATGGAACTACTCAGGCTTACTCAGTAAGCAAGTCTACGTAACCCCTTAAACCTAGGGCTCTGATACCAACTGTAACGCCCCTACTTTTCTATGACTAGACTCTTAGGGACATCACTACACATGCATGCATTTATAGGCCAAGAGATAAAAGATCTTGAAAGAAAAACTTCCAAATAAATATAAATAGTCTTTAGGGATCCCAAATCAAAACATTTAAAACAGGTAAAAGGGGTAGTTTAACATGGCCTATTAAAAATCTGTAAGTAAATTTAAACTCCAAAACATAAAGAGGCAACATCAGTTATAAAGGAAATATGCGGAAAATATGTCTATTCCCATGGTCCTAGTAACGCGCCTCCGTCACTCGCCCTGCACGTCCTTGGCCTTACCTGAAAAACATTTTATAAAAGAAAGGGTGAGTATTGCAAAACAATACCCAGTAAGTGACCTCGCTACCGAGGTTTGGGATATGCATACACATACAATCATGACTTGTAAACTTGTTCGAAATATACATATGCGGGACCTAAAACTTTCTCATATTGTCAGGTCTTTAATCCATGACTTCCTTTTTATTTGTGTGGCCGACTGGTCATCCTGAGTCATTTCATTTTGAGTCCCTCACAGACACTGTGTAATAATTTGAGTCCTCACGCACTCCTGTAATAATTTGAGTCCCTCTCGCACTCTCAGTAATTCGACCCATGGGGTCTCTATTGCATGTTTGACCATGCACATAATGTTCTCGTGGAGACCAATGTCCACACTTTTCATTAATTCATTTCATGACATACATAACATGCATGAGGTCCCATCATTCACGTAATAATAGTGTACATGTCACAAACATCATCGCCAATATGCAAATCATACTTTTCTCAGACAGTTTGAAGATCATACTTTTGTAGGAAATCATGAAATATTCTCATACAAATTATCATGTCATATCCTCACATGAAATACTGGAGTACTCTTATATAGAATACAAGATTATTCTCACATAAAATACTAGTTTATTTCCACATGAAGCATTGAAATATTTGCACATAAAATATTAAGTATTCTCACGAAAATATCTATATATTGTCATATGAAAAATATAAACTAATTTCGCATGAAATCATGAAAATCATTTTCTTCAATCCCAATAAAAAGTTCGGCACAAGGTCCCTTACCTTAGTTCGAATTCTACTCCAAGGCTTAACCCGAGCTCCCGGACTACTCTTCTCTTAGTGAAACCTGATTCACACCATAGTTTCCGAGTTCAATCTCCAAGTATTCACTAAATCCATAATCATGAAGTACTTAAATTACGGTATTAAGATGTCATGCCCCGCTTACCTCGAGCTCAATGCGAAAACCTAATATCCCTTAGTCCGTTTTGACGATCGACCTCCAATTCCGCCTCCGTGTTTGGTCCCTACAGAAATGTGTTCGAATCCGTAACCTAAGTTCTCAATCAAACGCTTACTTAATCGATAGGTCACAAATAATTCTCAATCAAATACGAAACTTAAACCGATCGCTCACCGGCTGAACTCGTAGCTATTGTACAGTTGTTGGCCGGCGTTGTAGAGCTCGACAGCGACGGCAAGGTATAAGGGCGCCGGCCGGATCGATCCTCGGAGCGGCGGCAATGGCGCAGTAACCAAAGAATCGCCTAGGGTTTCGGCTCACCGGAGGCGCGTGACTTCTCCGCTCGCGAGCTCGGCGGCGGCGCGCAGACGCTCTTCAAAGCAGCGAGCGCGGATGGAAACAAGGAAGCTCTCGATCGGCGAGCTCGCGGCTTGACGCGGCCGGTGCGCCGCAGCGAGGGCTCGCCAACGGGCGGGCTTCGTGAGATTCGGCGCGACTGCGCGGTGCGTGGAGGTCAGAGCCGCCGGCAGATCGACGGAACGGCAACTCGTGAGGCCCGGTGGATCTTCGCGGCGTGAGCACCGGGACGGTATTGCCGACGGAGTCGCTACGCAAGACTTCGTGGATTCGGCCGGCGAGCCGCTGCACACCAGCTTGAAGGTAGTCAGTAGTTCCCGGGCGGCTCGTCGTGCGCGCAGCCAGTGGCACTTAGAGGTGGTCAGTGTCGGCAAGCAAGTAAGTGGATGAAGACAAGGAGCTTAGGGTCGTGGTTTTGCTAGGGTTAGGGTTTTGCTTAAAGGAGTTTAGGGTTTAGAGAAGAAGAAGAGAATTGTTAGGCTTAGGGCTAGGGTTTTGCTTTCTCCTCCTTTTGGTTGAGACTTAAGGATGTTAAATACCATGCATTAGGTTAAAATTCAAATGCCAATTACACCCTCATTTAGACATTAATAACCAAAGCGCCCTTGCAATTTCCTTTTCCTTTAATTTCATAAATAATCTCATCTTAAAAGGAACAATTCACTTAAACTAAACAAAATTAAGGCCTCACTCTCGCCGAGCTTGATTAAAACCACTAATCCAACAAAACACAGCGGTTAATAGAGCGTTAAATAAAATAAATAATAGTACCTGTGATGGTGGTCGTCACATGCAAATTTAAAACAAATACAATTAAAGCACCTAATTTTACGGAGCGTCACAATATACCCTTCTAAGAAAAACTTTCATCCTCGAAAGTTGCTAGAACTTTACAACGGTCACATCTTCGAGCCATTATCTAAACTCCCTTAGCACAAGAGAAAAAAAGTCAAAAGCATAACATATCAAGTGTCAACACATAAGCAACTCAAATAACTTTAACTACTTTACAAAATAAAAGCAAACTTGGAGATAACGAGACGACTTCCTACGAGAGGCTATAAGGATTGTTGCCTAGATGTAGGCTAGTATGCAAAATCTAAAAGCCATGCTCTGATACCAACTGTAATGACCCTAATTTTTCAAACTCAAAATTTCCTAGGGACGTTACTAAGCAATGTTGTCTGCACCAAAAATTTTGGTAGCATAACGGCGCTGCTAGGACCTTGATGACATCTTTAATATTTTTTAGATATGCAACTTCAATATGACATAAAATATTTAAGTATGTTGGCATATTTTTAACATATTCACAAGGTAAACTATTTATTTCATCCTAAAGATGTCTATAGACAATGCATGTGTTTAGACAAATTTAAATAAACACTCTCCATATGCAAAGTATTAATACTAAACTAATACCTACCTAAATTAAAATAAAAAAGTAGTGGTAAACATGTGCATAAAAAAAGGAATAAAGTTCATATTAAAGAGTAAAAGTTCTAAATAATGAATTTTATTGAAAAAGAAATATTCATATCAAACCCAATATCCATTACTTTTGCAAATATCCCTAACATACATTTGGCAAATTGTAATTTTATAATTGATCACATAATTGAGTTTTGAAATTGTAGATAAATGTATTTGTATTTGATTTGTTGTGAAAACAAAGTAAGGAAAAAAAGTAACAAAAAAAATTAGACCTTTCACTTTACATAAGATAAAAACGATTTTTTGGGGAGAAGAAAAATTGATATCAATCTCAATATCCAGTAAAAATTGATATCAATCTCAATATCTAGTACTGTTCTAAATATCTCATACATCTTGCAAATGGTAATATATATAAATTTGTAATTGATCTCATAATGAAGTTTTGAAATTGTAGACAAATATGTTTGCAATTGATTTAGTGGAAACCAAAGAAGTAAAGGAAAAAAAGTCACAAAAAATCATACTTATTCACTTCACAAAAAACTACACCAGATACCTCTGACATAATAACTCAACACTGTAAACCAAACACTGACTTCCTGACTCAACTCAACTCAACTCCGCAAACCAAACACTGATTTCTAGAACTCACTGACAAAACAACTCTGCACAACTCAACCCAACTCAACCCAACTCTGCGATTCAAACGCGCCCTAATGATTTACAAATATATAATATTAATTTTGTACGTGCATTAAAAAACGTATGTGTATATTGCAGTTGCAACATCTTGTTAAAAATTATGTAGAGTATATTATTTCCAGCTGAAAGATGAAATAGAAGTATTGATCCGAGAAGGATATTTGAAGAAATATGTCAGTAGCAATGATTATGGAGAGATGAGGCTGACTTTACCTAGAACCTCCAAAGGAGATCAAAACCATCTTTGGAGAACACGGAGAGTCGAGGCTGAGGCCAACCCAAGCTAGCCGAGCTCGACCAAATTTTGGTTAAGGCGTACCAGATCTCAGCCGAGGTCGACCTAACCTCGAACAACCTAATCATGAACCTCAACGAGAAATTTTTTGAGGACCGTTGCACGAAAATTTAAATATTTCTTATTAGTCATATTGTTGGGATTTCTGTCCTAATCTCGTGTTTGTAAATTACTATTTGAAATTAATAAGAGTTATTTATTTCATTACTTTGTGTCACACAATATTTACAAACTTTTCCAATAAACTAAGCTCCAGGGTCATTGAATTTATGAGAGAACTAGAACTTGAACGGTGTGTAGTGGACACACAAGGAGGATCACGTTCGCGTTAATGACCCGGACGGTCTACAGTATATGGATAGGGTTGGAGACCTAATCCTGGTTACACTGTGGATGCGACCCGCTTTGTATTAGATACAAACGAGGTGATCTGACTCGTTCATGTGGTTGACATGCGAGTGGGGGCATCCTGTGCAATGAGATTGTACAAGACCGGACCGTGAATCATTAGACCTACTAATGTAACACCGTTGACAGTCAGGACTAATAACTTCGTAGATGACCATTAGTGACTCGACCTGAATCCTAAGCGTGTTACGGACTCCTGTCTGTGGGGCTCTGTCCTTTGACTAGTACGGGTGAGGGTGGTCACAGTTACTCGCCCAATATGCCTATCTTCTCAGGGACAGGACCAAGCAGGGAGCTGGGAACTTAACTACGCGAGATGGAATTCACTCGTTCTCGCATTTAGGGAAATTAGAGGGGTTGTTCCCTTAAGTGCTGTCTCCAGGGCTTGGACAACGAGCGCCCACCTTCTCACTAGCTCGAGAAAGGTGTTGTGTATGGTTGGACCATCACGATGTGTTGTTCATTAGAGGAGCAGTGGGGACTTAAGGAACAAGAGGTAGACACAGGGGTAAAACGATAATTTGACCCAGCCATGTCTACGAACAACCTGTGAAGGGTCGACTCATGGTTATTGGTTATATCAGTGGACACGTAATATTCTGCATTGACGGGAGTGCAGCTACGGGCTATAGTGGAGTGTTACCGTAGCTAATGAATGTTGATTAACCAGGTGAAAGAATTTGATAGGTTAATCTCGGATTATTGGAGCCCGTCACTGTAGGTCCATTAGGTCCCTCGGTTGGCTCCATCTGGGTTAAAAGAATGGTTAGAGTTTTGGTATGAAATTGAAGTGTTCAATTTCACTTAGAGGCATTTATGTCATTTATATGAGATATGAATGATATAATATATAGTTTAATGTGAATGAGATTCATAATAAACTATAGGTTAGCCTAATTGTTTAATTAGGGCTAATTGGAGAAATTAATTGAGAGAAATTAAATTGATGTGATTCAATTTAATTAATCCACAATTATTGCAAATGTGATTTGCAATATGAGATATGAGATATCTTATATCATATGGTTATGCAAATATGATTTGCATAACCTATGGTTGTGGTAAAATGGTGATAATGTGGAGATTTTAACTCCACTATTTAATCCCTTGCAAGAAGGAAATGATGCTCTCACTCTCATTTTTTGGATTTCACCAAAGAGAAGAGTATTTTCTTTTTTCTCTCTAATTCTCTCTTCACCAAAACACAAAAGAATCCCACCATTCTCCTTCTTTCCAAAAGAAGAACAACCAAGGTTCCAATTGGTGGTGTTTGTTCGGGTTTTGTTCGAGAGAAGCGTTCGTTGAGAAGCACGAAGTGTTCGTGATCAAGGAAGAAATTTTGAAGAATTGTCTATAACAAGTAAGTACATTCTTCTTACTATTTTTCTTCCTTAATTATGTATGTTTAACTTAGATCTAAGTGTTAGATCGTTTTAACGAGTTTCAAAGAGCATAAAGATACCTTGACGATTCGATCGTCTTCCGCTGCGCGGGGATTTTCATTCCCTTCAATTGGTATCAGAGCCATTTCGATGGTTCTTCGTTATGCACTGGTTTTTATTAAAATAAGTGGGTTAATTACCTTATTTCATGAGATAAATGATGGGTTTGCATAATGGATGTTTCGGTTTTTGGCATATTTTAGATTTACAATTTTATGTTGATGAGATCAATGTAAGGGCCCGTTGTTTTTGGGCATTTTGTTGTAAATCGAGTTTGTAAGTCAGAGTCGTTCGTGGCAAGAGTTGCTGTGAAGAAATCGGAGCGAAAACAGGCAAAATTTGATGAAGAACAACAAAAGAGTTTGTTGTTCTGTCGATGGCATTGAGACGTTGTTCATCGGCGTCTCAACACTATCCTTGCGGGCGTTGGCTTGGCTGCAGAGCAGCGTTGCAACGCCACGGCGTGGAGCACGCTGACCTCAACGCTGGACGCAGCAGCGTTGCAACGCTACCCACGACGTTGCAACGCCACACACGTAGTGGGCAATTCCAACTTCAGTTTCGCGAGAAGTGGGAAAATGTTGGTAGTGGGGCAGTTATTTTCTGTATTTTCTTTATTTTATAAATGTAAAATGTATTTTATTTTATATATTTAATTATTTTATTAAATAACATTAATATAATTGTTATATTAATGTTATTTAATTAAATAATTGCCCCTAGGTGCCAAAAGCCGGTCCATTTTCCTATTTAATTATTTATGCATGTGATGTCTAATTTAATTAAATTTCTATGTGCATAATGTATGTCATATAGATTTAAAATCCCACCTTAGGTTAAACATATTCATGCATCATTTATACTATAAGAGTTATAATATATAGTTTGCATGATAGGTTATATTATAAGAGTTATAATATAATTAAATGCATGTTTAATTTAATTAATATAAGTGTTACATTTTTTTAGATTCAAGTATGCTCATGCATTTATATTCATGTGATGAATTATATTATGTTATAGTATATAATTATTCATGTGATGAATGATCAAGCACTATAACATAGAAATGCATTCAACCTAAGTTAATTATTAGTTTTAAAGAGTTTAGAACTTGAATAATTAGACTTAGGTTTTCTTTTTTCTAATAAGATTAGAAATTAAGAAATCAAAGTTTAGTCTATGAATGGAGACTGATTAGTAACTCTGTCTAAGGAAGGTTTTGTCTAAGGCTGGGGTATTTAAGTTGACGCTTGTGGAACACCCCTACCTGGAAACCGACCTAAGAGTGAATTCGGTTCGGAGATTCTTAGATTATACTTATCGTGAGTGCCGCTAATTAAAAGTGTTTTAATTTACTCACATAGACCTAAGTAATAATGTGATTATAAACTTAGGTTAATACCATATAAGAGTTATATTGGTAGACTTAGGTAAATTTTAGCCGGTTTATCTAGGTCAATCCTGTTGGGATTTATGCCCTAAACTTGTGTAATTTTGATCAATTACATAAAGTGTTATTTGTTTTGATAAGATTACAATCTTGCTTTTATAAATCCAATAAACTAAGCTCCAAGGTTATAACATTGGACACTATTTGGGTTGAGTTCAAGATTATAACCTAAATAGTCTATGGTATAAGAATAAGGTTGGAAACCTCATTCTTGTAACACCATGGATGCGGCTCACTTTTGTAATTAGTACAAATGAGGTAATCCAACTCATTCATGTAGTTCACATGCGAGTGGGGGCATCCTGTATGAAGAGTTCATATAAGACTGGATCGCAAATTATTAGTCTAACCGTTATAACACCGTTAACAGGATAAGACTAGTAATTTATAGATGGTCATTAGTGACTCGACCTGAATCCTGAGCAAGTTAATAACTCCTACTTATAAGGGTTTGTCCTTAGACTAGTATGGGTGAGAGTGGCACATGGCCGACTCAATAAGCCTACCTTCTCGGGACGAGAACCTCATAGGTAGTGGAAACTTAAGCTGTGCAAGATGAAATTCCCTCATTCCTCTACTGAGGAATTAGATAGGTTGTTCCCTTAAGAACTGACTCTAGGTCTTGAACAACGAGGCCCCACCCTCTATGAGGGTATGAGTCTAAGGTAGGACCTTAGACTTGTTGTTGATTAGAGGATCAGTGGTGCTTAAGGAGCAAAGAGAGGGTAATCACGAGGGTAAAAGCGTAATTTGACCCACCGTGATTACGAACAACCCGTGAAGGGTCGACTCATGGGTAATGACTATATCGGTGGACACAATAATATCTACAGTGAGGAGAGTGCAACTACAAGTCTATAGTGGAGTAACTTGTAGTTAATGAATATTGATTAACTAGATCAAAGAGTTTGATCAGTTAATCTCACATCATTGGAGCTCATGATCTGTAGGTCCATTAGATCCATCCGTTGGCTCAACATAGTAATATTGAGGGTATAAAGTTAGGAGTGAAATTGAAGTGTTCAATTTCATACATGAGGAGTTATATCAATTATATATGATATAATTGATATAATATATAGTTTTAATGTGAATTAGATTCATATATAAACTATATACTAAAGAGAGATTAAATGAGGGGTATGATGGTCATTTCCATCCCATTCCCCTATATATATATGGTTGCATGAGATGCAACTAGGTGAAGATATTCTAAGGTTTTACAAGCTCCCTTGTTGTGTTGTTGGAAGAGTTCCAAAACACACATCTCTCTCACAAAATACCTCACCACTTCTAAAGGGAACCCACATTCCTCCCTCACCTAGAGAACAATGGAGAAGATCCGGTGGTCGTGTCTTCATACGTTGGAGTTCCTGTTGCTGAGATCGTGATCGTGGGAGAGAGGAGCACTTGAAGAAAGGGTTTTCAAAGGTAAATTCTTGCTATCCATTCTGTTATGTAGCTTAATCTAGTGTTTTATGTTCTCGAATAAATCGTTGTAACTAAATCAAGAGCGCGCGATTCGCAATCGCTTCCGTTGCGGGGACTTCGATTCCCTTCAATTGGTATTAGAGCCCAATTGCGTTTTTGATTTATGTTCTGGATTTTTCAAGAACAAGGTGGGATTTATTGTTTTTGCATGAGATGTATGAACGGTTTTGCAAAATTAGATGTTTTCAATTTTGGCACTTAGATTTACAATTTCCATTGAAATGTTCAATGTAAGGGCTCGATGTTTTAGGCAAATTTAATTGTAAATCGAGTCTGTAAGTCCGTGTCGATCGAGGCAAAGTGGTTGCTGAGAAGATCAGAGCGAAAACGAGCAAGATTTGGAGAAATCACATTGTTGTCTGTGTGTAGCGTTGCAACGCTGCGCTTGCGGGAGAAGGCACGCACAGGAGGCAGTGTTGCAACGCTGTGGCGTTGCGCAACGTTCGACAAAAGACGACAAAAGCAGCGTCGCAACGCTGCTATCAGGGTTGCAACGCCAGAGGCGTTTCGCGAATTTCAGCAACGGGCAGAAAATATTTTTTTTATTATATATATTAATTATAAAAATATTTTATATTTAATATATTTAATATTTTTAATTTTAATTAATATAATTAGATTATATTATATTAATTAAAATTATTTATAGGGTGCCAAAATTAGTCTAATTTTTGCTATTTTAATTATGCAATTGTTGTGTAATTATTGCTATGCATAATGTATGCTTGTATTTTAGAAATCTCACCTTAGATTAATCATTTTCATGCATCATTTATAATATAAGGAGTTATATTATATAGTTTGCATGATAAATTAATATAAGGTTGTTATATTAATTTTGGACAACATTGACATGCATTATTTTTCATGAGATGAATATGCTATGAATGTCTTATTATTCATGTGATGAATGATCAAGCACTATAACATAGTATGCATGTCACCTAAGGTTAATTATTAGTTTTAAAATGTTTAGAACTTGGAAATAATAGACCTTAGGTTATCTAGTTCTAATTAGATTAGAATTAGGAACCAAGTAATTTATAAGCTATGATTAAAAGAGGAACTCTGTCTAAGAAAAGTTCTGTCTAGGCTGGGGTATTTAAGCTGACGGAAACGGAACACCCCTACGTGGGAACTGACCTGGGAGTGAAATTTAATCAGAGTGTCTTATAATTTACAGTAGCGTCAGCGGGTTTATTAAGGGGTTAATAAACTAGAAATCCTAGGTTTAATATAAGGAGTTATATTAACAAACTTAGGATAAAATCAATATAAAGTTATATTGATTATCAATATAAGAGTTATGTTGATAGAGTTAGGTAAAACCATTAGCCGGGTTTTAGCCTAAGAAAGATTCCTATGGACTTAAAGTAATCAGTGGGAGGAAAAAGTGTATGAGATACATATTTTTCCACCTACGCTATCTCCGGGAAGTTCACACCGTGAGACTCATACTTGGCCTCGTGGCACAAACGGGAGCGTCCCCCTTCGGATAGTGTTTGTAAGAGTCAATATCAAGGTGAATGGAGAGGGTACTTATAGTGAGTGGGAGCAGGTTTAGTGAAAACAAAACCTACGGTCTCTTTTGTCGGTTTACACCGTTAGACCACTATGGTTAGCCTACTAGTTTGGCCTGGACCAAACAATCTCTTCGGAGGGCTTGATCATAGAGTATCTAACACAGTAAACACCCGAAAGGGATAAAGATTTCCTTAGACTATTTTCCAATCTAGTCCTCCCTTCGGCGAATTTTATTGGATCGATACTCTGGGATCTAAAGACAAAGGGTTACACTCACGGGGTACATAAGTTGTGTATGTATCCAGACCGAAAAATGGTAACTAAAACCTATAGGAATAAGAGTTATTCTGGTATTAGGTTTTGGTCAAGTGTGTCTTGATCTAGAGGAGGAGTGTTTTTTATACCTTCGGCGTCATACATTCTAAACCTTTGGAGTATAATTGCAAATTATAAATGGCCTAGGAATCATTTGATAATTAGCTAAAACATGATTGGTTTAGATTTATAGCAAGAAAACTCATACAAGTTTGTTTGTAAATTTTCAGCAAAAATGTCTAGCTCTATAATTTCCTTATTGGAAAAGGAAAAGTTAACTTGGAGAGAAACATGATGACATGGAAAAACAAACTCAACACTATTTTGGTAGTGGATGATCTGAAGTTTGTGCTAAGCGAGGAGTGTCCTCGGTGTCCAACTTCGAATGCATCACGAAATGTTCGTGATGCATATGATCGATGGATCAAGGCCAATGATAAGGCCAAGGTCTACATGCTGGCAAGTATGTCTGAAATATTAGCCAAGAAGCATGAGGGCATGATTACCGCGAAGAAAATCATGGATTCTGTGCAGGGTATATTTGGACAACAGTCCACACAAGCCCGACATAATGCCCTAAAGTACATATTCAACTCGAGCATGCCAGAGGGTACATCTGTTCGGGATCATGTTCTGGATATGATGGTACACTTTAACATCGCGGAGTCGAATGGTGCTTCCATCGATGAGTCGAGCCAGGTCAGCTTCATTCTGGAAACCCTTCCAGATAGTTTCCTGCAGTTTAGAAGTAATGTTGTTATGAACAAGCTTACTTTTAATCTTACTTCCCTTTTGAATGAACTCCAGACCTTTCAGTCTTTGATGAAAATTCAGGGATCGAAAGGTGAGACAAATGTTGCCAGTAGGAGTTATCATAGAGGTTCGACCTCTAGGACAAAAATAGTGGCTTCATCTTCTTCTAACTTGAGAGGTAAGAAGAAGAACATGAAGAAGGTTGGTAAAGGGAAACAGGCTGACAAAGCTGCCACCCAGAAGGGAAAGAAAATCAAAGACGTTGCTGATAAAGGAAAGTGTTTCCACTGCAACGAAGACGGGCATTGGAAACGAAACTGTCCAAAGTACATTGCAGAAAAGAAGAAGGAAGGTAAATCTGATTTACTTTGTCTAGAAGCTTGTCTAGTGGATAATGATAAAACAACTTGGATACTTGATTCAGGCGCCATTAATCATGTTTGCTCTTCTTTTCAGGAAATTTATTCTGGCAAAGACTCTGAAAAGAGAGAGATAACGCTCCGGGTTTGAAATGGAGAAGTCGTCTCAGCTGTAGCAGTAGGCACAATGAAACTTTATTTTGGCAAGAAATATGTATTGTTGGACAATATATTAGTGATACTAGGGTATACTAGAAACCTCATTTCCATTTCTTGCCTTATTGAACAATGTATTTCTATTTCCTTTTCTATGAATAAAGTGTTTATTTTGAAGAAAGGTTTAGAAATATGTTCAGCTTCATTAGAAAATGGATTGTATGTTTTAAGGCCTAATTCAGTCAAAATAGTTTTGAACACTGAATTATTTAAAACTGCAAACGCACAAACTAAGAAACGTAAAATTTCTCCTAAAGAAAATGCTCATCTTTGGCATCTAAGATTGGGTCACATTAATCTCAATAGGATTGAGAGATTGGTAAAGAACAGACTTCTAAACGAGTTAGAAGAAAATTCCTTGCCAGTATGTGAATCCTGCCTAGAAGGCAAAATGACAAAAAGACCTTTTAGTGGAAAAGGTTATAGAGCCAAAGATCCTCTAGAGCTTATACATTCAGACCTTTGTGGTCCGATGAATGTTAAAGCCAGGGGAGGATATGAATATTTCATCTCTTTTATAGATGATTATTCCAGATATGGGCATATTTACCTAATGCAAGACAAGTCTGAAGCACTTGAAAATTTCAAGGAATTCAAGACTGAGGTTGAAAATCAATTGGGTAAAAGAGTTAAAACACTTCGATCGGATCGAGGTGGAGAGTACATGGATTTAAAATTCCAGAACTATATGATAGAACATGGAATTACATCCCAACTCTCAGCTCCCGGCACACCACAACAAAACTGTGTATCGGAAAGGAGAAATAGAACCTTGTTGGACATGGTTCGATCAATGATGAGTTATGCTCATCTCCCTAGCTCCTTTTGGGGTTATGTAGTGGAGACTGCAGTATACATTTTGAATAGTGTGCCCTCCAAAAGTGTTTCTGAAACACCTTTTGAACTCTGGAAAGGACGTAAAGGTAGTTAATGTCACTTCAGAATATGGGGCTGTCCGACACATGTGCTTGTGACAAATCCAAAGAAGTTGGATTCACGTTTAAAGTTATGCCTATTCGTAGGATACCCAAAAGAAACAAGAGGTGGTTTATTCTATGATCCTAAGGAAGATAAGGTTTTTGTGTCGAGAAATGCCACTTTCTTGGAGGAGGACCACATAAGAGACCACAAACCAAAAAGTAAGGTAATGTTGAGTGAGTTAGACGGAACAATAGCAAAGGTTGCTAATAAGAACACTAGTACGTCAACAAGAGTTGTTGATACTAGTTTGTCTAGTCAATAGGATCCATCTCAAGAGTTGAGTAATGGTTGACATTGACAAAGACAAATGGGTCATAGCCATGGACTAAGAAATGAAGTCTATGCACTTCAATTCTGTTTGGGATCTTGTAGATAAGCCTGATAGGGTAAAACCTATAGGTTGTAAGTGGATCTACAAGAGAAAACTTGGTGTAGATGGGAAGGTGCAAACCTTTAAAGCTAGACTAGTAGCAAATGGTTATACCCAGGTTGAAGGGGTTGACTATGAGGATACCTTTTCACCTGTTGTTATGGTAAAGTCTATCCGTATCCTTCTTGCCATTGCCGCATATTATGACTATGAGGTATGGCAAATTGATGTCAAGACATCCTTTTTGAATGACAATCTTGAAGAAACCATCTACATGGACCAACCCAAAGGGTTCATTAAACCAGGACAAGATCAAAAGGTTTGCAAGCTTAAAAGATCGATTTATGGACTGAAACAAGCCTCTAGGTCCTGGAATATAAGATTTGATGAGGCTATCAGATCTTATGGTTTTGACCAGAATGATGATGAACCTTATGTCTATAAGAAAATCATCAATAGTTCTGTCGCATTCCTAATTCTCCATGTGGATGATATCCTACTCATTGGGAATGATGTAGGTTATCTTACTGACATCAAGGAATGGCTAGCTACGCAGCCCCAAATGAAAGATTTGGGTGATGCGCGATTTTGTTCTTGGGATCCGCATTGTCCTAACCGCAAGAATAAAACACTAGCCTTGTCTCAAGCATTATACATAGACAAAGTGTTGTCAAGGTTTAAGATGCAAGATTCTAAAAAGGGCTTATTGCCTTTTAGAGATGGAATCCATTTGTCTAAGGAACAGAGTCCTAAGACACCTCAAGGAGTTGAAGATATGAGACAAATTCCTTACGCATCAGCTGTTGGGAGCCTGATGTACGCCATGTTGTGTACTAGGCCTGACATCTGCTTTTTTGCGATTGGGATGGTCGATGAGGTATCAATCCAATCCAGGACTTGAACACTGGACATCGGTTAAAATAATCCTTAAGTATCTTCGGAGAACAAGGAACTACATGCTTGTGTATGGGGCTAAGGATTTGATCCTTACAGGATACACGGACTCTGACTTTTAGACTGATAAAGATTCTCGGAAATCTACATCAGGGTCAACTTTCACTCTTAACGGAGGAGCTGTAGTATGGCGAAGCGTCAAGCAAGGATGCATCGCTGATTCCACCATGGAGGCTGAATATGTAGCAGCTTGTGATGCAGCTAAGGAGGTCGTTCGGTTAAGGAAATTCATGCTAAATTTGGATGTTTTTCCAAATATGACTTTGCTCATCACGCTGTATTGCGATAACAGTGGTGCAGTGGCAAATTCGAGGAAACCCCAAAGTCACAAGAGGGGAAAGCACATAGAGTGGAAGTATCATCTCATCCGGGAGATCGTGCATAGAGGAACGTGATTATCACGAAGATAGCCTCAGAGTACAACATTGCTGATCCTTTTACAAAGGCTCTCACGACTAAAGTTTTTTAGCGTCACCTAGAAGGTCTAGGTTTACAAGTCTTCCCCAACTAGGGCAGGTGGGAGTATTTTGTACAAAGGGGTTTAAATGCCCTAGTTTATTGTATTTACATTACTGTAATGTTTAGTACTCCACAAGCTTTAGGTCAAGTGGGAGATTGTTGGGATTTATGCCCTAAACTTGTGTAATTTTGATCAATTAAATAAAGTGTTATTTGTTTTGATAAGATTACAGTCTTGCTTTTATAAATCCAATAAACTAAGCTCCAAGGTTATAACATTTATCTTGAAATCAGCGTAGTGGACACTATTTGGGTTGAGTTCAAGATTATAACATAAATAGTCTATGGTATTAGAATAAGGTTGGAAACCTCATCTGGTAACACCATGGATGCGACCCACTTTGTAATTAGTACAAATGAGGGAATCCAACTCATCCATGTAGTTGACATGCGAGTGGGGGCATCCTGTATGAAGAGTTCATACAACACTGGATCGCAAATTATTAGACTAACCAGTATAACACCGTTAACAGGATAAGACTAGTAATTTATAGATGGTCATTAGTGACTCGACCTGAATCCTGAGTAAGTTAAGAACTCCTGCTATACTTTGGTTTGTCCTTAGACTAGTATGGGTGAGAGTGGCACAGAGCCAGACTCAATAAGCCTACCTTCTCAGGGACAGAACCTCATAGGTAGCTGGGAACTTAACTGTGCAAGATGGAATTCACACATTCCTCTACTGAGGAATTAGATAGGTTGTTCCATTAAGAACTGACTCCGGGTCTTGAACAACGGGGCCCCGCCCTCTATGAGGGTATGAGTCTAAGGTAGGACCTTAGACTTGTTGTTGATTAGAGGATCAGTGGTCCTTAAGGAGCAAAGAGGTAATCACAAGGGTAAAACAGTAATTTTACCCAGCTGTGATTACGAACAACTTGTGAAGGATCTACTCATGGGTAATGATTATATCAGTGGACACAATAATATATACAGTGAGGAGAGTGCAGCTACAAGTCTATAGTGGAGTGACTTGTAGTTAATGAATATTGATTAACTGGATCAAAGAGTTTGATCAGTTAATCTCACATCATTGGAGCTCATGATCCGTAGGTCCATTAGATCCTCCGTTGGCTCAACATGGTAATATTGAGGGTATAAAGTTAGGAGTGAAATTGAAGTGTTGATTTCATACATGAGGAGTTATATCAATTATATATGATATAATTGATATAATATATAGTTTTAATGTGAATTAGATTCATATATAAACTATATACTAAAGAGAGATTAAATGAGGGGTAGGATGGTCATTTCCATCCCATTCCCCTATATATATATGGTTGCATGAGATGCAACTAGGTGAAGATATTATAAGGTTTTACAAGCTCCCTTGTTGTGTTGTTGGAAGAGTTCCAAAACACACATCTCTCTTACAAAATACCTCACCACTCCTAAAGGGAAACCACATTCCTCCCTCACCTAGAGAACAACGGAGAAGATCCGGTGGTCGTGTCTTCATACGTTGGAGTTCCTGTTCCTGAGATCGTGATCGTGGGAGAGAGAAGCACTTGAAGAAAGGTTCTTCAAAGGTAAATTCTTACTGTCCATTTTGTTATATATGCTTAATCTAGTGTTTTATGTTCTCGAATAAATCGTTGTAACTAAATCAAGAGCGCGCGATTCGCAATCGCTTCCGCTGCGGGGACTTCGATTCCTTTCAAATCCTTAATAAAATTAAAGTGCTGAGTGGGAGGAAATATAGTGTATGAGATACATTTAATTTCCGACCACAAATCTCCGTTAAATCCGCACCGTGAGATCTATACTCGGCCTCGTGGCGCAAATGAGAGCGTCTCCCTTCGGATGGCATTTGTATAGGTCAATATCATCGTGGATGGAGAGAGTACTTATAGTGTGTGGGAGCGGGACCTGTGAAAACGGGACCCACGGTCTCTTCTTTCGATTCACACCGTGAGACCCCTATGATCCGCCTGCTAGTTTGGCCTGGACCAGACAATCCCTTCGGAGGGCCTGATCATGGGAGTCGTAACTCCGTGAGTTCCCGAAAGGGATACAGTTTCCTAGCTGGTTTTCCTCCTTTGTTCACCCTTCGATGGCTATTGTTTCGACGGATGCTTGGAAACCTAAAGATTGAGGGTGACACTCACGGAATTCATTAAGTGTTAATAAATTCGACCGAACAATGTTAATTAGACGCCTAATGGAATAAAAGTTCTTCTGGGATTAGGGTCTGATCGAGAAAGTCTCGTCCTAGAGGAGAAGTGTTATGTTCACCCTTCGGTGGCAGTGATTCTAAACCTTTATGATATCATTGCAAAATTTTGAATGACCTAGGGATCATAAAACAATTTTTGCTAAAACTTGATTGGATTTAAAAAGTTATTGCGAGACTAACACAAAGTTTTCTTAATTTTTCAGCTTAAAACATGTCTAGCTCAATTATAGCTCTACTCGCGTCTGATAAATTAGTCGGAGATAATTACCAAACTTGGAAAAATAACATAAACACAATTTTGGTAACTAACGACATTAAGTTCGTGCTCTCTGATGAGTGTCCTCAGATGCCAGGCTCGACTGCATCGCGAAGTGTTCGTGATGCATACGATCGATGGATCAGGGCCAATGAAAAGGCCAAGGTCTATATCATTGCCAGCATGTCGAGGTTTTGGCAAAGAAGCATGAGCTGATGGTTACCGCTAAGGAGATCATGGAGTCCTTGCAGGAAATGTTTGGACAACAGTCCTTTCAAGTCCGACATGACTCGCTCAAATACATTTTCAACGCATGGATGAAAGAGGGGTCGTTTGTCCGTGAACATGTTCTAGACATGATGACCCACTTTAATCTAGCGGAGATGAACCGAGCTTCGATCGACGAGTCGAGCCAAGTCAGTTTTATCTTGGAGACTCTTCCGAAGAGTTTTCTTCTGTTTCATAGCAATGCTGTTATGAACAAAATTAGCTACACTCTGACTACCCTCCTCAATGAGCTACCAAATTTCCAGTCCTTGATGAGAGTCAGGGCACCGGAATCTGAGGAAAATGTTGTCTACAGGTCTTATGAAAGGGGTTCGACCTCTGGGACGAACCTGTTCCTCCTTCACGCTCGAAAAGGAAGAAGAAGATGAAGAGGGTAAAAGCGACGAGCCAGCGCGCCGTGAAGAAGGCGAGAAGGTGAAGGAAGTTGCAGAAAAAGGAAAGTGTTTCGACTGCAATGGGGGCGGACACTGGAAGAGGAACTGTCCTAAATTCCTAGCCGAGAGGAAGAATCAAGGTAAATGTGATTTACTTGTGACAGAAACCTGTTTAGTGGAGAGTAGTGACTCGCATGCGGATATTGGATTCGCGCCACTAACCATGTTTGTTCTTCTTTTCAGGGGATTGATTCGTGGCAGCAGCTGCGAGAGGGTGAGGTAACTTTACGGGTTGGATCCGGGGAGCTTGTCTCTGCTGCAGCGGTCGACACGATGAAGCTTCATTTCGGCGGAAAGTACTTATTATTAGATAATTTGTGCATTGTACCAGGGTTTACTAGAAACCTAGTTTCCATTTCCTGCCTTATTGAACAATGTATATCTGTTTCATTTGAATCCGATAAAGCGTTTATTTCCTTCAAAGTCAATCTTATTTGTTCAGCTTCACTTGAGCATAATCTGTATGTTTTAAAACCTAATTTGGTCATAAGTGTTTTGAATACTGAATTGTTTAAAACGGCAAAAACGCGAACTAAAAGAGCGAAAGTTTCTCCTAAGGAAAATGCCCATTTTGGCATCTACGGTTAGGCCACATTAATCTCAATCGGATTGAGAAACTAGTGAATAGTGGACTTCTAAACGAGTTGGAAGAAAACTCTTTACCGATGTGTGAGTCATGCCTTGAGGGCAAAATGACCAAACGTTCTTTTAGTGGAAAAGGATATAGAGCCAAAGAGCCACTTTAGTTAGTACATTCTGACCTCTGTGGTCTGATGAATGTTAAAGCTCGAGGTGGTTATGAATACTTCGTGTCTTTCATAGACGATTACTTGAGGTATGAGTATATTTACCTAATGCACAAGAAGTCTGAAACTTTTGAAAAGTTCAAGGAGTACAAGACTGAGGTTGAGAACCTGTTAGGTAAATCGCTTAAAACACTTCGATCGGATCGAGGTGGAGAGTACATGGACACTGATCCAAGACTATATGATAGAACACGAAATTACGTCCCAACTCTCAGCACCTGGTATGCCATAGAAGAATGGTGTATCAGAGAGGAGAAACACAACCCTGTTGGACATGGTTCGGTCGATGATGAGCTATGCTCGTCTCCCTAATTCTTTTTGGGGTTACGCAGTGGAGACTGCGATCTATATTTTGAACAACGTTCCGTCGAAGAGTGTTTGTGAAACACCTTCCGAACTCTGGAATGGTCGTAAAGATAGTTTACACCATTTCAGAATTTGGGGATGCCCGACCCACGTGTTGGTGGCAAACTCGAAAAAGTTGGAACTCCGTTCGAAATTGTGTCCATTCGTAGGTTACCCTAAAGAGCTAGGGGTGGTCTATTTTACGATCCTATGGAAAATAGGGTGCTTGTGTCGACAAACGCCACTTTCCTAGAGGAAGACCGCATCAGGGATCATTTACCAAGGAGTAAAATTGTGCTAAATGAAATGGACAGTACATCAGCAAGAGTTGCTGATGGGGCTAGTGTGTGAACAAGTGTTGTTGATCCTAGCACGTCTAGTCAAATTCGTTCCCAAGAGTTGGGAATGCCTCGACGTAGTAGGAGGGCTGTGAGACAGCCTGATCGTTACATGGGTTTAGCTGAAACCTCAGTTGTCACTCCTGATGATGACTGTGAGGATCCATTGGCCTATGATCAGGCAATGGTTGATGTTGACAAAGACGAATGGATTAAAGCTATGGACCAGGAAATGGAGTCGATGTACTTCAATTCTGTCTGGGAGCTTGTGGATCAACCAGATGGGGTCAAACCTATTGGTTGCAAATGGATCTACAAGCGTAAACATGGCGTAGATGGGAAGGTGCAGACCTTCAAATCTCGACTAGTGGCAAAGGGTTTTACCCAGGTTGAAAGGGTTGACTATGAGGAGACTTTTTCACCTGTTGCCATGGTAAAGTCGATCAGGATCCTTCTGGTCATTCCCGCGTATTATGACTACGAGATATGGCAGATGGACGTCAAGAAAACCTTTCTGAATGGAAAACTTGATGAAACCATCTACATGGACCAACCCAAAGGGTTCATTGCCCAAGACCAAGAGAAAAAGGTTTGCCGACTTCATAGGTCTATTTATGGACTGAAACAAGCTTCGAGGTCTTGGAATATAAGGTTTGATGAGGCAATCAAATCTTATGGCTTTGATCAAAATGTCGACGAGCCTTGTGTCTACAAGAAAATCGTTGACAAAACTGTCGCATTTTTAGTGTTGTATGTGGATGATATTCTTCTCATTGGGAATGAGGTAGAATTTCTTACTGACGTTAAGAAGTGGCTAGCTTCACAATACCAAATGAAAGATTTGGGAGAAGCTCAGTATGTTCTAGGTATCCAGATAGTCTGAAACCAGAAGAACAGAACGCTAGCCTTGTCTCAGGCGTCTTATATTGACAAGATGTTGTCTAGATATAAGATGCAGAACTCCAAGAAGGGCTTGTTGCCTTTCAGGCATGGGGTTCACTTGTCTAAGGATCAGTGCTCTAAGACTCCTCAAGAGGTTGAGGATTTGAGACGGATCCCATATGCTTCATCTGTAGGGAGCCTGATGGATGCTATGCTGTGTACTAGGCCCGACATCTGTTATGCAGTATGGATTGTCAGTAGGTATCAGTCCAATCCAGGATTAGATCACTGGACAACCGTAAAGGCAATCCTCAAGTATCTTAGGAGAATGAGGAACTACAACCTTGTGTATGGGAGTGGGGATTTGATACTTACGGGATACACAGATTCTGACTTTCAGACCGATAAGGATTCTAGGAAATCCACTTCGGGGTCAACCTTCATTCTGAATGGAGGAGTTGTAGTGTGGCGAAGCATCAAACAGGGATGCATCGCTGATTCCACGATGGAAGCCGAGTATGTTGCGGCTTGTGAAGCTGCAAAGGAAGCTGTTTGGCTCAGAAAGTTTATGACAGATTTGAAAGTTGTTCCAAATATGAACTTGTCGATCACGCTGTTCTGTGACAACAGTGGTGCAGTAGCCAACTCGAGAGAACCTCGGAGTCATAAAAGGGGCAAGCATATAGAGCGTAAGTATCACTTGATACGGGAGATTGTGCACCATGGAGACGTGACTCATTTGGTGCACCATGGAGTTGGAGACCTAATCCTTGATACATTGTGCACAATGGAGACGACTCACATATGTCAATAAAGTGGTTATTGTTAACGCTTTGACCTAAATATTGGCGGCTAAGAACCATCAACTATACCCTATGTTGACGGTAAATAAGTATCAATAATGAGGTTTTTGTTGACGAATTTACATCATAGTTGATGGTGTTGGGATGTTTGTCCTAATCTCGTTTTGTTTGTAAATTCTATTTGAAATTAATAAAGAGTTATTTATTTCATCTCTTGTATCTCGCATTTTATACAAACTTTGACCAATAAACTAAGCTCCACGGTCATTGAATACATGAGAGAACTAGAACTTGAACGGTGTGTAGTGGACACACAGGGAGGATCACGTTCGAGTTAATGACCCGAACGATCTGTAGTATATGGATGGAGTTGGAGACCTAACCCTTGATACACTGTGGATGCGGCCCGCTTTGTATTAAGATCCAAACGAGGTGATCTGACTCGTTCATGTGGTTGACATGCGAGTGGGGGCATACTGTACAATGAGATTGTACAAGACCAGCATCGTGAATTATTAGACCCTCATGATGTAACACCATTGATGAAGGACTAATAACCGTGAGATGACCATTAGTGACTCGACTGAATCATGAGCGTTTCACGGACTCTTGTCTGCGAAGTGCATCATCATTTGACTAGTACGGGTGAGGGTGGTCACAGTTACTCGCCCAATATGTCTATCTTCTCAGGGACAGGACCAAGTAGGGAGCTGGGAACTTAACTACGCGAGATGGAGTTCACTCGTTCTCGCCTTTAGGGAAACTAGAGGGGTTGTTCCCTTAAGTGTTGTCTCCAGGGCTTGGACAACGGGTGCCCACCCTCTCACTGGCCCGAGAGGGTTGTTGTATATGGTTGGATCATTACAACGTCGTTGTTCATTAGAGGAGCAGTGGGGACTTATGGAGCATGAAGTAGACACATGGGTAAAACGGTAATTTGATCCAGCAGCGTCTACGAACAACCTGTGAAGGGTCAACTCATGGGTATTGGTTATATCAGTGGACACGTAATGTCTTGCACTGACGGGAGTGCAGCTACGGGCTTTAGTGGAGTGTTACCGTAGCTAATGAATGTTGATTAACAAGGTCAAAGAGTTTGATAGGTTAATCTCGGATCATTGGAGCTCGTCACTGTAGGTCCATAAGGTCCCTCGGTTGGCTCAAACTAGATTAAAAGAAGGGTTTACTATTTTTTGGTGTGAATTGAAGTGTTCAATTTCACTAAAGGGCATTTATGTCATTTATATGAGATATGAATGATATAATATATAGTTTAATGTTAATGAGATTCATAAAAAACTATAAATTAGCCTAAATGTTGAATTAGGGCTTATTAGGAGAAATTAGATTGATAGATATTAAATTGGATGTGATTCAATTTAATAAATTCACAATATTACAAATGTGATTTGTAAAATGAGATATGAGATATCTTATAATATATGGCTATGTAAATATGATTTGCATAACCTATAGTTGTGGTAAAATGGTAAATAACTCTTATTTATTTACAACTTGGAATATTACAAACTACACGAGATGAGGACATACATCCAAACACCGAGGAGTGTCCTCAGTTGTCGAGCTCAACTGCATCACGAAGTGTTCATGATGCATACGATCGATGGATCAGTGCCAATGAAAAGGCCAAGGTCTACATCATTGCTAGCTTATCTGAAGTATTGGCAAAGAAGCACGAGTTGATGATCACCGCGAAGGAGATCATGGAGTCGTTGCAAGACATGTTTGGACAACAGTCCTTTCAGGTCAGGCACGATTCGCTCAAACACGTCTTCAACGTACGGATGGATGTAAGAAGGGCGTGCATAAAGTGAACATGTTCTGGACATGATGACCCACTTTAATCTAGCGGAGATGAACGGGGCTTCGATCGATGAGTCGAGCCAGGTTAGCTTTATTCTGGCGACTCTTTTGAAGAGTTTCCTTCAGTTTCATAGCAACGTTGTTATGAACAAGATAAGCTACACTCTGACCACCATTCTAAATGCACGCAGATAGCTTCGGGGCACAACGTTGCTGATCTATTTACAAAGGCCCTCACGGCTAAGGTGTTTGAGGGTCACCTAGAGAGTCTAGGTCTTCGAGTGCTTCCTGACTAGAGCAAGTGGGAGATGTGTAAACGGGTATTCAATGCCCTAGTTTATTGTATTACTTCATTGTGATTTATGTACATTTCAGAAATGTATTTTCTCCACTAGCTTAGTCCAAGTGGGAGTTTGTTGGGATTTCTGTCCTAATCTCGTGTTTGTAAATTACTATTTGAAATTAATAAGAGTTATTTATTTCATTACTTTGTGTCTCGCAATATTTAAAAACTTTTCCAATAAACTAAGCTCAATGGTCATTGAATTTATGAGACAACTAGAACTTGAACGGTGTGTAGTGGACACACAAGGAGGATCACGTTCGAGTTAATGACCCGAACGGTCTACAGTATATGGATAGGGTTGGAGACCTAATCCTGGATACATTGTGGATACGACCCGCTTTGTATTAGATACAAATGAGGTGATCTGACTCGTTCATGTGGTTGACATGCGAGTGGGGGAATCCTGTGAATGAGATTGTACAAGACCAGACCGTGAATTATTAGACCTACTGACGTAACACCATTGACAGTAAGGACTAATAACTTCGTAGATGACCATTAGTGACTCGACTTGAATCCTGAGCGTGTTTGGACTCCACAGCCGGCGAAGTCCGCCCTTTTTGACTAGTGCGGTGAGGGTGGTCACAGTTACTTGCCCAATATGCCTATCTTCTCAAGGACAGGACCAAGCAGGGAGCTGTGAACTTAACTACGCGAGATGGAATTCACTCGTTCTCGCATTTAGGGAAATTAGAGGGGTTGTTCCCTTAAGTGCTGTCTCCAAGGCTTGGACAACGGGCGCCCACATTCTCACTGGCCCGAGAAGGGTGTAGTGTATGGTTGGACCATCACGATGTGTTTTTGATTAGAGGAGCAGTGGGGATATAAGGAACAAGAGGTAGACACAAGGGTAAAACGGTAATTTGACCCAGCCTTGTCTACGAACAACTGTGAAGAAGGGTCTCTCATGGTTATTGGTTATATCGGTGGACACGTAATATTCTCGCGACGACGGAGTGCGGCTACGGGCTATAGTGGAGTGTTACCGTAGCTAATGAATGTTGATTAACCGGGTCAAAGAGCTTGATAGGTTAATCTCGGATCATTGGAGCCCATCACTGTAGGTCCATTAGGTCCCTCGGTTGGCTCCATCTGGGTTAAAAGAAGGGTTAGCGTTTTGGTATGAAATTGAAGTGTTTAGTTTTACTTAGAGGCATTTATGTCATTTATATGAGATATGAATGATGTAATATATAGTTTAATGTGAATGAGATTCATAATAAACTATAGGTTAGCCTAATTGTTGAATTAGGGCTAATTGGAGAACTTAATTGAGAGAAATTAAATTGGATGTAATTCAATTTAATTAATCCAAAATTATTGCAAATGTGGTTTGCAATATGAGATATGAGATATCTTATATTATATGGTTATGCAAATATGATTTGCATAACCTATGGTTGTGGTAAAATGGTGATAATGTAAAGATTTTAACTCCACTATTTAATCCCTTCTTGAAAGAAGGAAATGATGCTCTCACTCTCATTTTTTGGATTTCACCAAAGAGAAGAGTTTTTTCTTTTTTCTCTCTAATTCTCTCCTCACAAAAACACAAAAGAATCCCAACATTATCCTTCTTTCCAAAAGAAGAACAACCAAGGTTCCAATTGGTGGTGTTTGTTCGGGTTTTGTTCGAGAGAAGCGTTCGTTGAGAAGCACGAAGTGTTCGTGATCAAGGAAGAAATTTTGAAGAATTGTCTACAACAAGTAAGTACATTCTTCTTACTGTTTTTCTTGCTTAATTATGTATGTTTAACTTAGATCTATGTGTTGGATCGTTTTAACGAGTTTCAAGTAGCGTAACGATACCTTAACGATTCGATCGTCTTCCGCTGCGCGGAGATTTTCATTCCCTTCACATATTTCATTTGTTCGGAATAGATAGGAATAGCTAGAACAACTTTTTGTTTTCTATTGTATGCATTTGCACTAATTACTAGTTAGTCAATAAAGTACACTTTTTTCAAGCTACAATTTTTCTCAACCCTCAAACAAAGGGGGCTACATAGGAGGCATGCCCCCTAGTCAAGCAATAGTTTAAGCGATATTCGTTAAAAGAAACTTATTTGAAAAGTTGAAACTCAAGCAACAATAATGACTCTGAAAATAATTACAAGATTGGTAGAGGTCGACCAGAAGCTGAGGTCGATCCTAGAAGCCAAAGTCGAGGCCAAGGTCGACCTCGACAAGCACTAAAACAAAAAAAGGTCGAGGTCGACCTCGATATTGGCCTAATTTTTAGCAAAGATCATGCAAATTGAGGGCTACTGGAAGGCATTTTCCTTGCATACCTTCGACTCACATCATATGAGTAACACAAATAATCATCTGCAAGTTCAGCAAACTAAGACACCAGAGAGTCACAAGAAGAAAGAGTTGAACAACGGTCAAAGAAAGTTAACAACCGTGCATCAAGGGAGGAGGAAATCTGGGCTCAGGCCCAAACCCTCTACTCGGCCTTGGCTTGGTCGAGGTCGTCCCTACCACAGGTTCGATCCGGGTCTTCCTTTTTTGCTTCTTAGCTTCATTCCAACTCCTTCTAAAAAATTCCAACAGATACTGACGTTTTTATCTTGTCAAGATCATATGAATTGAAGATACAGTGAACCTAAGATGCTTTTAAGAAAGCAAAGAAGGCTACAACGTGTGAACATTGAAGGCTAACCCTCAAGGGAAGGATCTTAAACACAGGGAAGACCAAGAATCAATCCGACGAGATTGATCAGACAATCTCATGGATAATCCAAGGACCACCTTGGAGCCTTAAAATTTTCCCCAGGAAAGCAGTCGAACACCGTGAATCCAGAAGAGAATCTGACACCATAGGAAGACTAGGATAAACCCTACGGGGTATGTGATAAAAGGGACTTGTTGAAGGCTCTATCAAATAATAATTTATTTACCTAGACCTCTTAAATTTGTAGTAAAAGTGGTCAGGATCGATCTCAAGGATTGAGTTTCTTAATTCATTTAATTACCGTAATTACTTTCAATTAACTTTATCTACATAACCAAATCAATTGAAAATAGTCTAAATCTAAGAATTAAAATAAAAAGCAAAAGATAATGGGAGATACAATGTAGGAGAATTTAGAGAATTGATTTCACCAACTAAACTAATGCTTTAGTCAATTAATTGAAGATTAAACATGCAACACTTTGAGCAGAAAGTTTAAAAGACCAAAAGACTCTCTCAAGCTCAATTGGAACTCATGCAATTTTATAAACCTAACATGCCTGTCTAAACTTTAATAAAATAACTGGATACATTACTTCCTATGATGCTTCTAAGAGAACCTTTTATTCTCATGCAAGGATTTACAAATAGATGTGCAATTAATTATTCTAGCTTAATTGGTTCTTTTTCAAGCAACAATTAAAGCCAATGAAACATGTAAACTTTGGCCAAAAGCCTATAAGCGTTAAGAACATCAAAAACACACAAAGATATGGTAAATTTAAATCAAGAAAATCAAACTGAGACAAATAGTTCAGTTGCTAATTGATGGGGCGAAAACGCGCAAGCGCACGCGATCGAAGTAATATAAAACTTGAAGAATTCTAGAGTATCGTACCCAAGGGAACGATTTTAATAAAACTTATTTAGATGACACAAATTGTTGACAAAATACAAAAACGATAATCCAAAAGTGAGTTGAATAGTGTGATGACTGTGTCTGAACATAAATAACAATAATTAGAAAGAAGGGATTCAAAATTTTAAGTCCGCTAATGAAAGACAACACAACTTGGGGCAATTGCCTCGCTTTGCAGTTACGCCTTGCAGCGCGGTGCAACAATGGTGCGACAATAGATTGTGCTAGCTCGAGAAGGAAAAACAACGCAATTTGTGTTGCGCTGTTTGTACTTGCGTGAGAAGGCAAAACAACGTAATTGTGTCACACTGCCTTGCCGTGTAGTTGTGTTTTTCTACTATCACAAGACAATTGTGTAGCACTGCGTCAACGATCGGCTGCTAAGTGATGTGATTTGGTCAAACCTTCCAAACGAAGTAAAACGATCCCTACTCCTATTTGACCTTCTTTGAAATATCGTTAGGAGGTTGAGTGATTGAACCTATATGTCTATGGTCAATCTATCTCAGGTGTTCATGCCCATGGCTTTGTGGTTTTGGAGTCTTGCCCTATGCCTAGGGTCAAAGTTCGAGTCTTATGTCTAAGCCCCTTCATTCTATTACTTTTGAGAACTCCACTTCAGTTCAACCCTTTCGGTGCCGAACTCAAGCTTGATAGGTAACCTTAGATGGCCAACAAAGGCTCCCCGCAATAAAATCACCAAAAGTGAACTTCCTTGGAGGTCTAATCGGATTGCTCTTGCTTCACTACTACAGGGAGACGACTCACATCTCCATGGTGCACAATCTCCCGTATCAATCACCAAATGATATTTAATTTGTATCATTTAAATATAATTTAAATAAATAATTAAATTTGATTTAATTATATTATTATTATTATTATTACTATTATTTTAATAGTAAATGAGGGAACGTGTCATCCAGACACGTTCCCCACTACCCCTCTCCTTCTCTCTATCGACAGTTTAACATGGAGAAGGGGGTTGCTCAATCGTGGTATAGATCGATCGATTGATCATTTTTCAATTGACAGAAAGAATTCTCTCTCTCACACTCTCATTCCCTTCTTCTTCCAATTGTTGGAATCCTTCCCACCAAGGAGGATCTAAGTAGAACTCAGAGATATAGGAGGTGATCCAAGTGGTTGTGTTGTAACACAGAGAAAAACAGAGAAGTTCTCCATAGTTGCTGTTTATCGTGCAACAAGGAGTTGCTGCGAAAAAGCTTCAAAGGTAATTTCTTCTTCTTCCCTTTAGTTTAATTGTTAAACTCAACATATGTTTGCATGTATGCAATTAATTCATGTCTAATAGGATTAGAATTTTCATGCTTGTTCTGTATTTTTGGTCAATGTACTATTTTTTGTATCAGAGCAATGCTTGATTTTTGGTAAATGTACTGTTTTTTGTATCAACAAAACAATCAAGCAATTACGATCTCAAACACGTTTCCGCTGCTCAAGGAGATTAGATCTCCATCAATTGGTATCAGAGCAATGCTTGATTTGTTTTGTTTTGAAACAAAATTGCATTGATTTGGTGGGGAATGCATTTGGTTTGCTGTAAAACTTGTTTAGGAATTTGTTGGACTTAGTTTACTTTGATTTTGATCAATTAGTATGTAAAGGCCTCTGCGTTTTTGGGCATAAAGTGCAAAATAGAGTCTGTAATTGAGTTACGAGTCGTTCGGGACCAGTTTCATGCAATTCGATTGAGAATCGAAGGAGAAATTGAAGAACGAAGCTGCTGTGTTCGTGAGTTTCAGCTGTTGCCGAAGCAGCACCAGCAGCGTTGCGACGCCGTTCATTAGCGTTGCAACGCTGAAGAACGGCGTTACAACGCCAGCGTTCCCTATCGACGCGGGCGTTCAAGGGGTCAGCGGCGTTGCAACGCTGCCCCTCAGCGTTGCAACGCTACCCCGATACCAGGCGCGCAAGACGACGTAGCGAGCGTTGCAACGCTGTCGGGCATTCCAGCAGCTGCAGACCGGTTCGACTTGTTCAGTGGTTTTGGTCCTGTTCGAGCGGTTCAAGGCCGGTTCAGGATATTTTTGGACCGATTTCATGAAATAAATTAATGTAATTTTATTTTTTGCACTTTAGGGCCAATTATTCCGGTTTTACAGTATTATGTCTTTATGAATGTCATTTAGATTATTCCCACCATAGGATAAACATGTTCATGCATTTTATTTATTAAATGTTATATGAATATGGTTGAATGCATGATCAATTTATTTTTTTATGAGTAATTAATTATAAGTGTTATAATTAGATTATATGGAAAATAAATTGCATGGAGCATGAAATTAATTAGTTTAAAATAAATGTTATTTTGTTTAAGTAATTTTATAATTCAATTAGTTGAATTTCTTTTATAATTTCAATTTGAATAATGATTGTTTGATTTATAATATAGTTTCTTTATCATCGAGTTTACTCTCACGTCCTCAAGAGTTCATACCGTGAGTTCCATGCTCGGCTACGTGGCGTCAATAGGGCGTCCCTCTACGGTATGTGTTTGCATGGTTCAATACCAAGGTGAATGAGGGAAGTATCCATAGTAAATGGGAGCAAGACGCGTGTCAACGTATCCTACGGTCTCCTCCATTAGGTCGCACCATGAGATTTCTATAGTCTGCTTGCTAGGTTGTCTTGGAACAGCCAAACCCTGCGGAGGGCCTGACTATAAGGATCGGAACACCGCGAACTCCAGAAATGGATATGGTCTCTTAGGTTGTTTGCCAATAGTTGTCTTTCTTAATAGTAGCCTGCTGGCTCGGGCCTATTGGATCTGAAAATGGTAGGGTCACATTTACGTGATGAGTTAAGTTAGTTAACAAACCCTTGACCAAACAAACGGTAGCTAAGGACCATTGGGACATGAGATGTTCTGGTAGTGAGAATTGGCTGAGAAAGTCTCAATTCAAGGGAGGAATGACTGACCGCCCGACGGAGGTTTTTGTTATAAACCCTTGAAGTATCGTTGCAAAATTAAAGGTTTAATTTAAATAGTGGGTTTAGTTTAAACACTAGGGTTCTTTAATAATTTTGCTAAATTTGATTGGTTTCTACAATGGGTTAAAAAGACATAACTAATTAGAACTATTTTGGATTTTCAGCATGTCGTCCTCAATAATAGCCTTACTTAAAAGCGACCGTTTAACTGGTGAGAATTTTACTATGTGGAAGTCCAACTTGAATACGATTCTTGTTGTTGACGACCTACGATTTGTACTGTATGAGGAATGTCCTCAGATCCCGCCCCTGCGCTCCTCAATGCATTGGGAGGCGTCGATCATCGCCGGATCAAGGCCAATGACAAGGCCAAGGTCTACATTTTGGCTAGTGTTTCGAAGTTCGCCAAAAAGCACGAGGGCATGGTCTCAGCTCGTGAGATCATGAGTTCACTGCAGGAAATGTTTAGACAACCGTCTGGACAGATTCAACACGAATCCCTCAAATACGTTTATAACTCCCGTATGAAGGAGAGGTCATCGGTGAGAGAACACGTTCTTGATCCGATGGTCCACTTCAACGTGGTACGAGATGAACGGCGATCATTGATCGAGCAAAGTCGGTATCGTTCATCCCGGAATCTCTTCCAAGAGTTTCTGCAGTGCGCAACAATGCGGTGATGAACAAGATAGAGTATAACCCGACTACTTTCCTTAATAAACTACATGACTTTCCAAATCTCTTATGAAGAATAAGGGACAAAGTGATGGAGAGGCAAATCTGTTTGCCCATTCCGTAAGAGTTCCGAAGGGTTCATCCACGGGACTAAGTCTCAGAGCTCATCTTCTGGGCTTAAGAAGACCCAAAAGAAGAAAATATGAGGGAAAGGGAAGGCACCTGTTGCTGACAAAAGCAATGGAAAAGCCAAGGTTGCAGATAAAGGAAAATATTTCCAATGCAACATGGATGGGCACTGGAAGCGAAACTGCCCAAAATACCTTGCTGAGCTCAAAGAGAAGAAAGGTAAATAAGATTTACTTGTTCTTGAAACTTGTTTAGTGGAAAATGATGATTTGACCTGGATACTTGATTCAGGAGCCACTAATCACGTTTGCTCTTCATTTCAGGAAACTAGTTCCTTCAAGGACCTCGAAGAGGGTGAGATGACGCTCAGGGTCGGAACGGGAGACGTCGTCTCAGCTTATGCAATGGGAGATGCTAATCTATTTTTCGGAGATAGATTTCTTTCATTAAAAAATCTGTATATAGTTCCTAAGCTTAAAAGGAATTTAATTTCTATCTCTTGTTTAATAGAACTTGGTTATTGTATTTCTTTTTCAATTAATGAAGCGTTCATTTTGAAAGAGGGTGTCAATATTTGTTCTGCTAAATTGAAAAATGGCTTGTACGTACTGAAACCGAACAAAATGAAAGCAATTTTAAATCATGAGATGTT
Source organism: Trichosanthes cucumerina (assembly GCA_036507285.1). Taxonomy (NCBI): domain Eukaryota; kingdom Viridiplantae; phylum Streptophyta; class Magnoliopsida; order Cucurbitales; family Cucurbitaceae; genus Trichosanthes; species Trichosanthes cucumerina. Next base: position 66,865,372 of record CM071838.1, read on the forward strand.
TAAGAATGCTAACACTCAAAATAAAAGGCAAAGAATTTCTCCAAATAATAATACCTATCTATGGCATCTCAGACTTGGTCATATTAATCTCAACCGGATTGAGAGACTCTCTAAGAATGGACTTCTAAACAAGTTAGAAGACGATTCTTTACTGCCTTACGAATCTTGCTTGGAAGGTAAAATGATCAAACGATCTTTTACTGGAAAAGGTTACAGAGCCATAGAGCCCTTAGAACATGTACATTCCGATCTTTGTGGTCCGGTGAATGTCAAAGCTCGAGGAGGGTACGAATATTTCATCTCTTTCATAGATGATTATTTGAGGTATGGTTATCTATACCTAATGCATCACAAGTCTGAAGCTCTTGAAATGTTCAAAGAGTATAAGGCTGAAGTAGAGAATGCATTAGGGAAAACCATTAAAGCACTTCGATCCGATCGAGGTGGAGAGTATATGGATTTGAGATTCCAGGACTTTATGATAGAACATGGAATTAAATCTCAACTCTCTGCACCTAATACACCACAACAAAATGGTGTGTCAAAATGGAGAAATAGAACCTTGTTAGACATGGTTCGTTCTATGATGAGCTATGCTCAATTGCCTGCCTCGTTTTGGGGATACGCAATAGAGACTGCAGTTCAAATCTTGAATAGTGTTCCATCAAAAAGTGTTTCAGAAACACCTTTTGAACTTTGGAAGGGGCGTAAACCTAGTTTACAACACTTCAGGATTTGGGGTTGTCCGGCACACGTGCTCGTGACAAACCCAAAGAAATTGGAACCTCGTTCAAGATTGTGCCAATTTGTTGGCTATCCCAAAGAAACGAGAGGTGGTCTTTTCTACGACTCACATGAAAACAAGGTGATTGTATCGACAAACACCACGTTCTTGGAGGAAGATCACATGAGGAACCACAAACCGCATAGTAAATTAGTACTAAATGAAGCTATACATGAACCAACAAGAGTTGTTGATCAAGCTGGACCTTCATCAACAGTTGATGGAAGAGCCAACACCACAAGTCAGTCTCGTCCTTCTCAATCGTTGGGAATCCCTCGACGCAGTGGGAGGGTTGTTTCTCAACCTGACCGCTACTTGGGTTTAGCTGAAACTCAAGTTGTCATACCTGATGACGACGTAGAAGATCCATTGTCTTATAGACAGGCAATGAATGACGTAGACAAGGACCAATGGATAAAAGCCATGGACCTTGAAATGGAGTCAATGGACTTCAATTCAGTATGGCAACTTGTAGACCAACTTGAAGGGGGTTAGACCCATAGGGTGTAAATGGATCTATAAGAGAAAGAGAGATGCAACCGGAAAGGTACAGACCTTTAAGGCCAGACTTGTAGCAAAGGGTTTTACCTAAAGGGAAGGACTTGACTATGAAGAAACTTTTTCCCCTGTTGCTATGCTGGAGTCTATAAGGATACTCTTGTCCATAGCCGCGTTTTATGATTATGAAATTTGGCAACTGGACGTCAAGACTGCCTTTTTGAATGGTAATCTTGACGAGAGCATCTATATGTCTCAGCCCGAAGGGTTCATAGTCCAAGGTCAGGAACAAAAAGTTTGCAAGCTTAATCGAACCATTTATGGATTGAAACAAGCATCAAGATCTTGGAATATAAGATTTGATACTGCGATCAAGTCTTACGGCTTTGACCAAAACGTTGATGAGCCTTGTGTTTACAAGAGGATCATCAACGACAAAGTAGCTTTGTTAGTACTTTATGCGGATGATATCCTACTCATTGGGAATGATGTATGATACCTTACTGACATAAAGAATTGGCTGGCGACCTAATTCCAAATGAAAGATTTGGGAGAGGCGCAATATGTTCTTGGGATTCAGATCTTCAGGAATAGCAAGAACAAAACGCTAGCACTGTCTCAAGCGTATTATATCGATAAAATGTTGTCCAGATATTCGATGCAGAATTCCAAGAGGGGCTTATTACCCTTCAGGCACGGAGTTCATCTGTCTAGGGAACAGTGTCCCAAGACACCTCAAGAAGTTGAGGATATAAGATATATTCTCTATGCCTCTGCAATAGGTAGCTTAATGTATGCTATGCTATGCACGAGGCCGGACATTTGCTATGCAAAGGAATAGTCGATGAGGTACCACCCAATCCAGGGTTAGACCACTGGACATCAGTTAAAAATATCCTCAAGTATCTAAGGAGAACGAGGGACTTTATGCTTGTGTATGGGTCTAAGGATTTGATCCTTACTAGATACACTGATTCTTATTTTCAGACCGATAAGGATTCTCGAAAATCCACATCGGGATCAGTTTTCACCCTTAACGGGGGAGTTATAGTATGCGAAGCATCAAGCAGGGATGCATCGCTAACTCCACAATGGAGGCTGAGTATGTCGTTGCTTGTGAAGCAGCTAAAGAGGCTGTTTGGCTAAGGAAATTCCTTACTGATTTGGAAGTTGTTCCAAATATGGAATCTCCCATCACCTTATACTGCGACAACAGTAGTGCGGTAGTCAATTCGAAGGAACCTCGCAGCCATAAGCGAGGTAAGCACATCGAGAGGAAGTATCACCTGATACGAGAAATAGTGCAACGAGGAGATGTGACAGTCACAAAGATCGCTTCGGAGCACAATATTGCTGATCTGTTTACAAAGACTCTCACGACTAAAGTGTTCGAGGGTCATCTGGAAAGTCTGGGTCTACGAGATATGTACATAGGCTAATCTAGGGCAAGTGGGAGATATGTAATGGGGTATATGGATGCCCTAGTTTATTTTATTTATATCTCTCAGTAACTTTTGCTTTAGATTATGTTGTACCCCACTAGAGTTTTAGTGCAAGTGGGAGTTTGTTGGGATTTGTGCCCTAAAACTCGTAGTTTGTAATTATGTACTAATTAATGTAATAAAGTGTTATTATTTCAATAAAGTGCTATTGTTCGTTATATACGAGTTTGCCTTTATATAAACCCTAAATCCAATAAACTAAACATTCAACACTGTTAAATGAGTCTTTAACTGAATGTAATGTACATAAAAAGGATCTCGGTTCGAGATACAACCTAAAGGGTCTATAGTTAGGGGATAAGGTTTGGGTATCTTACCCTGGTTAAACTATGGATGTGGCCCACTTTGTATTTGATACAAACACTGTGATTCTAACGTGTTCGTGTAGATGACATGTGAGTGGGGATATCCTATGTAATGAGATTACATAAGACCGGACCACGAAATAGTAATCTCTAGCTGTAACTCCGTTGACTAGTTAGGTTTCTATTTCACTAGGATGACCTAGGCAACTTAATCTCAATCCTAAGCAGGTTACGAACTCCTGTTCGCGAGGGATTTTCCTTTGACTAGTATGGGTGAGAGTGACCAGATTTGCAGACTCAATATGCCTACCTTCTTGGAGACAAGACCGAGTGAGCGGTTGGGAACTTAACTTAGCAAGATGGAATTCACTCTTTCCCGCCTACTAGGGTAAGTAGAAGAATGTTCCCTTAAGTGGTATCTCCGGGACTTGAACAAAGGGCCCGACCCTCTCATTGTCCTGAGAGGGTCTCTGTTTGTTGGTAGGACCACAAACAAATTGTTCATTAGAGGAGCACTAGTACTTAAGGCACAAGATGTAACCTAGGGGTAAAATGGTAATTTGACCCAGCTGGTGTTACGAACATTTGTGAAGGATTGACTTGCTATTATTGGTTAATATCCATGGACACAGAAATATATCTGCAGTGAGAAGAGTGCAGCTGTGGGACTTTAGTGGAGTGTTCCCGCAGTTAAAGAATGTTGATTGGGAGGTTAATGAGATTAACCGAACAATCTCGTATCGTTGGAGCTTCTGATCTTTAGGTTCATTAAGTCCACCTTCTAGCTCGTAAAGGGTTCTTAGATCATTTGAATTTGAAATGTTCAAATTCATTAGGGAATATATTTAATGTATTTAGATACGATATAATATATAGTTTTGGAACTATATATTATAAATTTAATGTGAATATGATTCATATTAAATTATATGAGAGAATTGAATATTTGAAAGAGTTCAAATATTATAGTAAATGTGAATGTGATTTACATTTGCAAACTATAGGATAAAATTTAATGTGCACTAGTTGTACATTAAAACTATAGGTTAAATGGGTAATGTGATTAAATGAGATTTAATCTAAATTAAATATATGATATTTAATTTGTATCATTTAAATATGATTTAACTGAATAATTAAATTTGATTTAATTATATCATATTATATTATTATTATTATTATTATTTTAATAATAAATGAGGGAACGTGTCATCCAGACACAAAGTTTGCTAATATAACTCTTTATATTAAGCCTAGGATTTCTAGTTTATTAACCCCTTAATAAACCCATTGACGCTACTATAATTTCTAAACCCTCTGATTAAAATTCACTCCCAGGTCAGTTTCCAGGTAGGGGTGTTCCGTTTCCGTCAGCTTAAATACCTCAACCTAGACAAAACCATCCTTAGACAGAGTTCCTCTTTTAATCATTGTTTATAAATTACTTGGTTCCTAATTCTAATCTAATTAGAACAAGATAACCTAAGGTCAATTAATTCCAAGTTCTAAATATTTTAAAACTAATAATTAACCTTAGGTGACATGCATACTGTGCTATAGTGCTTGATCATTCATCTCATGAATAATAAAACATACATAGCATATTCATCTCATGAATTATAATGCATGTCAATGTTGTCCATAAATTAATATAACAACTTATATTAATTATACATTTAAACTATATAATAAAACACTTTATATTATAAATGATGCATGGAAATGCTTAACCGAATGTGGGATATCCAAAATAAAAGCATACATTATGCATGATAATAATTATACAACAATTGCATAATTTAAATAGAAAAATTAGACCATTTTTGGCACCATAAAATTAATTTTAATTAATATAATCTAATTATATTAATTAAATTAAAAAAATAAATATAATTGAATATAAAACGTTTTTATATTTAATATATAATAAAAAACTTTTTTCGTCCGTTGGATCCTTCTTGAAACGCCTATGGCATTGCAATGCTGATATTCGTCCGTTTTTGCCTGTTGGACTGCTTGGCAAAACGCTTCTACCTTCAGCGTTGAGACGCTCGTGCTGGCGTTGCAACGCCATTAGCTCGTCGTCCAAGCATTGAGACGCTGGGAGGAGCATTGCAACGTTGCGTCTCCTTGCAGCCGAATTCCGTCTCAATGGCGTTGCAACGCTGATGAACAGCGTTGCAACGCTGCACACATAACAGTAAGTTCCCTTTGTATTTTTTACTCGTTTTGCTCCGTTCTTCCTGGCAACCACTTTGCCTCGATCGACACGGATTTATAGACTCGATTTACATAATAAAATGTCCAAAACAATAGGCCCTTACATTGAACAATTCAATGAAATTATGTAAATCTATATGCCAAAAATGAAAACATCAAATCTGCAAACCGTTCATTCATCACATGAAAACAGTAAATCTCACATTCGTTCTTGATAAATCTAGAACAAAATCAAGAACAAAATTTGGCTCTGATACCAATTGAAGGGATCGAATCCTGCAACAGAAGTGATTGTGAATTGCGTGTTCTTTATTTTGTTACATAGATTTCAATCAAGAACGATATATCTAAGATTAAGCATTCTTTACAACAAGGACAGTAAGAAAATTACCTTTGATGAACGCTTTCTTTTCGAGCTCCTTCTTCCACTATCACGATCTCAACAACTCGAATCCGAACGTGTGAATATTCCACCATTAGATCTTCTCCGTGGGTTCCTTTTTAGGGTGAGATGTGGATATTATGAGAGAAGTTGTGCTTGAAAATGTTTCAACAACACAATAATATGGTACTCTAGGGTTACCAAAGATTGGTGTCAAAATTGCATCTCATGCAACTATTTATAAGCAAATAGGATGTAAAACACAATCCTATCCCTCCTTCATTCTCTCATTAGTATATAGTTAATATGTGAATCTATTTCACATTCAAACCATATATTATATCAATTATATCACATATAATTGATATAACACCTCATATATGAAATTGAACTTTTCAATTTCATTCCTAACTTTATACCCTCAATATTACCATGTAGAGCCAACGGAGGGACCTAATGGACCTACAGTTCATGAGCTCCAATGATGTGAGATTAACTGATCAAACTCTTTGATCCAGTTAATCAATATTTATTAACTACAAGTCACTCCACTATAGACTTGTAGCTACACTCTCCTCACTATAGATTATATTGTGTCCATTGATATAATCATTACCCATGAGTCGACCATTCACAGGTTGTTCGTAATCACAGCTGGGTCAAATTACCGTTTTACCCCTGTGATTACCTCTTTCTTCCTTAAGCACCACTGATCCTCTAATGAACAATAAGTCTATGGTCCTACCATAGACTCATACCCTCTTAAGTCAGTTTAGAGGGCGGGGCCCTATTGTTCAAGACCTGGACTCAGTTCTTAAGGGAACAACCTATCTAATTCCTTAGTGTAGGAATGATTGAATTCCATCTTGCATAGTTAAGTCCCCACCTACCTACGAGGTTCTGTCCCTGAGAAGGTAGACATATTGAGTCGGCTAAAGGCCACTCTTACCCATACTAGTTTAAGGTCAAACCTCTATAAGCAAAAGTTCTTAAATTGCTCAAGATTCAGGTCGAGTCACTGAAGGGAATAAGAATCCCCGCGCCGCGGAAGACGATCGAATCGTCGTGGTATCCTTATGCGATTTGATTTCTTAAAATTAAACTATCTAATAGTATAGGTTAAACATGCAAGTTAGAAGGAAAAACCAGCAAGATAGAGTTACTTTCGTGTTGAAGACCGTCTTCAAGTTTTCCTTCCGTAGATCACGAACTCTTCGTGTACTCGTTCTCAACGATTTCAATCTCCTCACACGAACAACGAATAAGACACCTCCACTTGGTTACTCAGTTGTTCTACTTTAGTTAGAAGGAGAATGGTGGGATTCTTAGTTTGGTTTAGGAAGGAGACTTTGAGAGAGAGAGATCTGAGAGAGAATTGGTTTTGCTTCTTTTGGTGAGAATTCCAAAAATGAGCAAATGCCTCATGAACCCTTCTTGCAAAGGGGTTTATATAATGGGGATAGGTGGAGTTGAAATCTCTACCTATTTACCATGTTACCACAACTATAGGTTATGCAAATCATATTTGCATAACCACATATAATAAGATATCTCATATCTCATTTTACAAATCACATTTGTATTATTGTGTATTTTTCAATTGAATCACATTCAATTTAATTTCTCTCAATCTAATTTCTCCAAATTAGCCCTAATTCAACAATCAGGCTAACCTATAGTTTATTATGAATCTCATTCACATTAAACTATATAATATATTATTCATATCTCATATAAATTACATAATTACCCTTGTAGTGAACTTAAACACTTAAAATTCACACAAAAAATGTAAACCTTCTATTAATCCAGTTTGAGCCAACCGAGGGACCTTATGGACCTACAGTGACGAGCTCCAATGATCCGAGATTAACCTATCAAACTCCTTGACCCAGTTAATCAACATTCATTAGCGACGGTAACACTCCACTAAAGCCCATAGCTGCACTCCCGTCAGTGTAAGACAAGATGTGTTCACTGATATAACCAATGCCCATGAGTAAACTCTTCACAGGTTATTCGTAGACACTGCTGGGTCAAATTACCATTTTACCCCTGTGTCTACTTCTTACTCCTTACTGCTCCTGTAATGAACAACAACGTTTTAATGGTCCAACCATACACAACACCCTTCTCGTACCAGTGAGAGGGTGGGCGCCCGTTGTCCAAGCCCTGGAGACAACACTTAAGGGAACAACCACTCTAGTTTCCCTAAAGGCGGGAACGAGTGAATTTCATCTCGCGTAGTTAAGTTTCCAGCTCCTTACTTGGTTCTCTCTTTTAGAAGATAGGCATATTGGGCGAGTAACTGTCACCACCCTCACCCGTAGTAGTCAAAGGACAGACCCCCGCAGACAGGAGTCCGTAACACGCTCAGGATTCAGGTCGAGTCACTAATAGTCATCTACGAAGTTATTAGTCCATACTGTTAACGATTTTAGATCAGTAGGTCTAATAATTCACGGTTCGGTCTTGTACAATCTCATTGCACAGGATGCCCCCACTCGCATGTCAACCACATGAACGAGTCAGATCACCTCGTTTGTATCTTAATACAAAGCGGGCTGCACCCACAACGTATCCAGGATTAAGTCTCCAACCCCATTTATATATTGTAGACCGTTCGGGTCATTAACTCAATGTGATCCTCCCTGTGTGTCCACTACACACCGTTCAAGCTGTAGTTCTCTCATAAAGTCAATGACCCTGTAGGTTAGTTTATTGGACAAAGTTTGTAAGATTTGCGAGACACGAAGTGATGAAATAAATAACTTTTATTAAATTCAAATGTTAAATTTAGAAACTAAACGAGATTAGGACATACATCCCATGTAACACCCCAGAACTTCAAGTACATATTAATTGGTGTGTTTGAATTAATTTATTTGGAATTAGATTATTTGGGCCTTAAGTCTTCCTATTTTATTGAAAGGTTAGGTAAATTAAGGATTTTGTGTAATCTATTGTATTTTGAAAACATGTAATTTAGTTAAGGGCATGCTTGTGGTTAAAAGAAAGAGAAAAGGGCATTTTCGTAATTTTTAAAAGAAGAAGTCAAATTAGGGTTTTAATCTTTGATTCACGATTTTCGAGGCATACCATTCACCATCTCCTTCCTCTTTCTCGTTAACACGCCGACACCCCAGCCCACGTTGCCGCCGACCACTCTCCCTTCGTCGGTCGGTGCGGTAAAATCATCCTCAACCGCTTGGTCGGTCGTCCGCCGCGCCGCCAGCACTCCGCCGCCAAGCCACGATCGCCGAGCGAGCGATGGAGAAGCCGCCGCTACGCCCAGCTGCAAGCTCATCGATTTGTCGTGCACGCCGTCGGACTCCATCGCCATGAGCGTTCGTTTGATCGTCGTTCGTCGCCAAGATCAATCCACGAAGCTTCGCGAGAGTCGGCGGTCGTCGGCGATCGTGGATCTGAGCACCGCGATCGATCTCCCCCGTGCCAGTCGTCTAGCCAGTTGCGCACAAAACAAGACAAAGTCGAACTGGTGCACAAACCATCAGTTTCTAGCCGTCGACCAACTCCGTCTGCCACACATTCGAATCCGAGATGAAACCTGCAGCCATGCCGACGTCGACCGGTTCTCAAATTGGTTTGGTCGGTTCGTCGCTTTCTAAGTTTGTTTTCAAAGGCTCGACACCGGTTTCGTGTAGATCGACAAGTGGGCTTTCTGAATCTGACTTTCACGCGCCATTACGCGCAGTCCCCGACACCACACGCGTCGCCGCCGCCGACCGGAGCTATTTTTGGTCCACCTGTTTTGATCCCTCGAGTTCGTTTTCAGCCTCCGTGAGTGGTAATTCGACTTATCTTTTCTTGGATTTGAAAAATAAGTTTACTCATTATGTGTTTAATTAGGAAAATGGGTTGGATTGAAGGAATTCGAGTACCGAGCAAGTTCGATAGGAAACTTGAATTAGGAACGAAGCTTGAAGAGTTTCAAGCTATGCTAAGGTAAGGGATCTTTTCTACAAATAATCTTGAAAAGAGGAGTAAACACGGTTTCTGAAAGATTTATTTTAAAAAGTTGAAATTCAAGGATTTATTTCAAAAGGTGAATTTCCAAGACTCATGCTTAGGACTTGAATTTAGAAAACGAATATTTCAAAGGGCTTTTCGAGGACCTTGAGTGAATGATTTTCAAAAGGGTTTAGAAAGGAACTTGATGATTTAAGGGTTTGAGAGGACCCGAGCTGAAATGATTTCAAAGTATTTAAAAATGAGTCTTGACACGCTTATGTATAGTTCGTATATTGAGATTTTCGCTATGTCATTGTGCTAGTTATGCACCTTAAATTATAAACGTATTTATTACGATGATTGATTGACTCTAGTTAAAGTTATGAAAGTTATGTCATGATCTTAAGTTTTATGTGATTGTTGCATCATTTCTGAATGTATATGTATATGTGTTTAAAGAATGGGACCTCATGCATATTGTATGTATATGAACATTTCATGTAGGTTGTGGCAATTGGTCTCCTGAGAATTTATGCATGGTAAAACATGCATCAGAGACCCTATGGGTCAAACTTATAGGAGTCTGTGAGGGACTCAAACTTATAGGGGTCTGTGAGGGACTCAAACTTATAGGGTCCATGAGGGACTCAAATCTTATAGGTCTCATGAGGACTCAAACCTATAGGGGTCTGTGAGGGACTCATTATGAAAAGACTCAGGTAGACTCATAGCCAGAGAGAAAAATCATGATTTTATGAGCAGAGTTTTAGGTCCCACAACAGAAAGTTTTATGATCTCAAAAGTCACGAATTACAGTCATGTGTAAAAGTTATGTTTAAAAGAAAGTCATGTTGCATGTGTTTGCATTTCTCGACCCCCACTTACTGGGTATTTTATAATACTCACCCCTTTACCTTTGTTGTGTTTTCTCTGTTTTAAAATGTTTTCAGGTAAAGGTGAGAGCATATACAGTAGTGTGGCGGATGCGCTCTGAAGCCATGGGAACCGAGTCATGAATTCTGCATCCATGATTTAGAAAGAATTTTTAAATAATTATTGTCTTCCGCTTATGTAACATAGAGTTTTGAAACTAGAGGCCGAACTTAGTTATGTTTCTCGTAAATGTTTTGTATTTCTATGGGATCCCAAATTAAATTGATTTTTATTTATCAGCTTTTACTTATTTAAAGTCAGTTAGGGCCTCGAATGCATGCATGAGTAGTAATGTCCCTAGAAATTTATGTTATAAAAGTAGGGACTTTACAGTTGGTATCAGAGCCCAAGGTTATAGGTCTTGTAGGCTCGCTTACAGAGTAAGCAACAAGTATCCCATGACTAAGTAGCAACTCCAGGTCACCGCCAGGTATGCCTTTAAACTAAAGTTTTATTTGTTCATGAAAAGAAAATTAGGTATTCTATGTAAAGTTATTTTTATATAAAAATCGAGTTTAATGAATTTCCAAACTAAGAAAGAATGGGAATGTATGAGCTAAACTATATGTCTATAAAAAGGAAATGCATAAAGGAAATGCTTATATGTGAATCTATATGCGTATATGTCGTAAAGTTGACGTGATTTTACGCCGAAAGGAAAGAGAATACATGTGATCCCTGCTATTGACGATAGAAAGAAAAATGTTTTAGTTAAGGATGTTTACGCTAAAAACGAAGTTTTATAGCCATAAAACACATGTTTTGGGTTATTAAAAGGTCCGCTTTGACCAAGGGAGTGAAGAGTAAGACTTAAGAGGTTAGCGTGTTAAAGGTTGCTAAGAAACTAGATTACTTCAGTATAGCTTTCAAAAATAAAAGTTAAGACTACTCATGAGAAGTTCAAAGTTTGAACGTGTTTGGTAAGAGGTTAGTGGTCTCATTCATTCATGCTGGAACAATTGGATAAAAGGGTATGAGATTTAGTAAACGAACCACTTGGGAGTTTTCGACTTTGTTGGTTCCCAAATAAAGTCCCTTCATCTTCAAGTGAATACATAACTATAATATTTAAGGAGTTGGAAAGTAAAGAGAGCAAGGGTGTTTTGAAAATGGGCTCGAGATGTAAATGGAAAAATAGATTGTTAATGTTGAGATGAAAATTAAATTTTTTTCAAAATATTTGAAACACTTCGATTTTATATATACCATTGCTCTGATAGGAAAGCCACAGGGATATACACAATTAATGTGTTACTGCATGTAGGCATGATACGAAGTTTCAAAAGCGATACCATAAACCAAATAAACTTAATTAAGACAAGTATAAAGAAGAAAAGTAAGGAGTTAGAGTTTTAGTTTGAGGACACAAGAGAATTGATTGTCGGGACTCCAGAAACTTGTGCACGAATTGACATTCATATGATCACTTGTGTGTCCAAGCTTGTGGAATGTGTATAAGGAACCTTGCCACTAATTTCTACCTGTTGGACTAGATATATGTGTACAACTTGAAAGAGATAACATGAGGTGTTAACCTTGAACTCTTATGTAGTAAAGTTTCCTTTTTCCCCAATCAGAGGGTTAAGGAGAGAGGATTCGGTTAATAGAGGAAAGTGCTTTGAATCTCTTCTTCGCTATGTAGCAGTCAAGCTGAGGAACTTCTTTGAATTAGTAAAGTGTATAGTTGTAGTGGTCGAGCGTCCATTAGAGTGAAACTGGAGGGTCCATTTAGTAAAGGTTAGGCTAATGTTCTTAAGTGAGATTTTAGAGAAATGGACATTAGAACTACAGTGGTACAAGTAGTTGAGAAAGTCCTCAATTTGACTAAAAGGAGAAAGTCGAGTGTAAAGAAAGTGAGCACGAGGAACAATTCATTGCGTTAGATAAAATAAGTTTGATATTTTAAGGTTATCCTTAACACGAGAGATAGACTTAAGCATGAAGTTAAAGTGGAAGCAGCGGTAGCTTTTAATACTTCCTACAAAATGCTCCAGTGAGGTTAAAGGAACTCAAGTTATAGATACAAGAACTTTTATATAAGAGTTAACAGTAGTATAGCACTCTAAGGAGTATTAGTGTTGTTCGTAAAGGAGAAAGAAGCATCTTTACGTTTGTGCACAGGTTAGAGGATGTGGAAGAACGTCGCTGCTAAAAATAAATATTTTCGTCTTTGGATGAACGACCTATTCCACCAGCTGCAAGGGGCACAATGCTCCTTAAGATGAATATGAGGTCCAGTTAGTGCCCGCTAAGAATAAGGGATTAGATATTCCGAAACAACTTTCAAATCACTTTACGAACATCATGAAGATTATAGAGATTTGACCTAAGTACCCCTAATGTTTATAGACTTGATGGAGTTAGTGCTCAAGAAAAGGGTAAAACATTGTTGTGATAAAGTTGCCGGAAATATTCTAGTTAGACCAGGTCTAAGAAGGGGTAGAAAGGACAATTTGGAAGGATTGCTTTAGACAAAAGGAGGGAAGAGTAAGTTCTAAGAGGTGAAAGTAGTTGAATTGTCACCAAGGAGTTACGTGTCCAAGTAAATTTCAAAAGATGCGCATAATGAAATTTGTTGAGCTAAGAAGAGAGGAGTAGGTGACCTTAGGTGCTTGGTGTTAGAAAGGAAATGTCTGAGTTGAAGATGTAAGGCTTAAGAGAAATTTTGTCAAGATTAGACACTCACCTGCGCGTTATTAAAAGAGCCAGTTTGGACAAAAGAGGGAAATAGTGGACTTTACGATGTGAAAGTTTTCCACGAAACTTTGAATAACTAAGTTCCGTGAGTAGAACCTTGATAGAGGAATACTATAATTTATTGAAAAGTCAAAGTCTAGAGGTGTTAAGTGAAGTATTCGTATTCAAAGTCTGAACGTTAAGGTTTAATGACAAAAGAGACGAAAAAGTTAAAGGATGTAGTGAATGTCATCCTAAAGTGTCCAACCCTATGGGTGATAAGAAAATTTCATTACATTCGAGTGATCACCCGAACATGATATTTAAGGAGGTGGAAGGTAATGGGAGAATGAGTTTTAAAAGACAAGATTCATTTTCACGAGATCGCTTAGTATCGAAGTTGTTATCGGTTGAGTATTTTAAAGGAGAGTGATATGAATGACTGTTGCGTTGTGCCATAGGCTGAGGAAAAGTTAAAAGTGATAGAGTACGAGTTGTAACATGAATGATTTGCTTTAAAGGGTTCATTCTGATTCCTTGAACTTACAATGAAAATGTTGACACTTAAGGTGAAAATCTATAATTGATTAGAATCTAAATCAGGGTAAGTCAAGAGGATTTTGTTACACTCTCTGAAAGTTTGTTTTAAAAAGTAAGGTCGCAACCTGATTGTTAGATTATTTTGTCTTTGAAGAAGCATTGTTTACGATTAAAGAAACTTAGTTTCACTTATATTTGTTTGTTCAACATTCCTATGTATTGTGTGTTCTGAACTCTGAGTAAATCTTGAAATGAAGTTTGGAGGCGTGACTGGTTGGTTGTCTGATTTTAGAAGTGCTTTTCTATCGAACAGGTGTTAGAGAAAATTTTGGCATTGTTGTAGTTATGCTTAGTTATCTTTGCTAAAATTTCTAACATTTTTGTAATAAGATTGACAGAGTTGCATGGAACATTTCTTGTATCACGACAACCAAAGGAGACCAAGTTTGAGTTACTCCCACCACGACTTAAAACTTTCAACGAGTTATTGATTGCATTAGAAAGCCCCAAAGTTAATTAAGTAAGCATGTGAGAGAGATTGTCACTGTAACGTTTACTAAAAGGTCGTGGAGAGTAGCGAGAGAGGTTAACCAATAGTGTAAAGAAGCTTGGACAATCAAGCAAAGTTGCTAACTCTATCCTTGAAGTCACATCTTTGGTGAATGTGATAAGGTTATGGAGGCGATGACTAGAGGAAGCGATCGAGTCATGCCTTGAAATAAATGCTAGTAGCTGGTGCAACAAACCTTAAAGAGGATTTTGAGGCTCAACAACAATGGAACCGTTTTAGCAAAGAGTTCCATTCTAAAATCACAAAACAGAAGAAACTAATTAAAGGACTAGAGAAGGAAGTACGAGCTAAATATCCCGAGTTATCTTCGAATTTGAATCTAGAACTCTCCAAATTTAGAATTCGAGTCAAGGGCATCAGTTATGTAGGCCTTAGTAGAAAGACTCCAGTGAAGAGAACGAGCTCAAGTTAAAGTTATGAGACAGTTGGGTAATAAGTTTACACCAAGGAGTGATACTTGAGGAGCAGCTAGTGCTAATTCTTGCATAAAGACCGAAGACTCATTGTAACTGAGTGGAGCAGGTGTGAGCAAGCTTTCCCCAAAGTATTACAAGATTAGAAACTTTCGAGGACGAAAGTTCTTAAGGAGGGAAGATTGTAACACCCCAGAACTTCAAGTACATATTAATTGGTGTGTTTGAATTAATTTATTTGGAACTAGATTATTTGGGCCTTAAGTCTTCCTATTTTATTGAAAGGCTAGGTAAATTAAGGATTTTGTGTAATCTATTGTATTTTGAAAACATGTAATTTAGTTAAGGGCATGCTTGTGGTTAAAAGAAAGAGGAAAGGGCATTTTCGTAATTTTTAAAAGAAGAAGTCAAATTAGGGTTTTAATGTTTGATTCAGGATTTTCGAGGACAAACCTCTGCAGACAGGAGTTCGTAACTCGCTTAGGATTCAAATCGAGTCACTAATGGTCATCTATGGATTTTTAGTCCTAATCTGTCGACGATGTTACTATAGTAGTCCAATAATTCTCGGTTCGGTCTTGTACAATCTCATGGCATAGGATGTCTCCACTCGCATGTCAACTACATGAACGAGTTGGATCGCCTCGTTTTTTTGAAACAAAAGTGGGTCGCATCCATAGTGTTACCAAGATGAGATTCTCAATCCTATCCATGTACTATAGACCATTCGGATCATTGACTTGAACATGATCCTACCTGTGTGTGCACTACACACTGTTCAAGGTCTCAGAAACATGACATTAGAGCTTAGCTTATTGGATTTAAGTTTTAATAGCGAGATTACAAGATTTGAGGAAAATAAGACTTTATTTATAACCATCATATAATTACAAACTACACGAATTTAGGGCATAAATCCCAACAAAAAATTGTTAGGTTGTTTTTAACTTTGATTTTTAGCATATGTATTGATTTTCGAATTTGGCAAGGATTTGTATTTCAGATATGAGTATTCAAAGTCTTATTAAGAATCTTCAATATAGTTCTATTTGCTTTTAGTACTTAATTCCTTGTCCATAATAATTTAGTTTTTGTTGTTAAGTTCCTTCTTCTCAATACAAATAGAATTAATTCAAGAAGTTCCGAGACTTGTATTTTTGTTAAGACGAATTCCGCTCTTATTTATTTTTTTAGGTTCCCATGAATTTATTGGAATTAATTTCATTATATTTTGTTATTTTTTTCATGAGTAGCTAAATTTCCTTAGGGATTTAAGTTTGTGAATGTCGTAGAGGAAAGATGTAAAACTCGATAGTAAAACCAATCTAGCTAACACTTGAACGTAGTTTGCTTTTGGTGAATTCAATGTTGGATAAACCGTATTAACCATCTAGTGTTGCTTTTCGAGCTTAAACTTAATACTGAAAGGGTTAAGGGAAGCGGATTTCGTAAAAGTAATGGAGGAAAAGACTTAGACATAAGTTCTGAAACTTCGACCTTAAATATAGGGCGAGACTCCAAAACTACTAAGTTTTGCGCAAAATATCTGAGTTAGATTAGTCATAGACATATAGGTTTAATCACACAACCTCCTAAAGATTACTTTATAAAAGGTCACATATGAGTTGAATTCCGTTCACTTGTCTTGTGTTATTACGATTTCAATTGCATTCTAGTTGCATCATCTTTCCAAAGGGGCATAAAACATTCTTGAATCCCTTGCATAAACATTGCTTTTTAATCACTTTTCGTTTAGCCAAAACACCCCCACAATCCATTTTTACTCTATAGTTACTTTTCGTTGCAATTTGTCAACGATTTGTGTAATCTCAATAGATTTTATTAAAATCGTTCCCTTGGGTACAATACTCTTGAATATGCCAGTTTTATATTGCTTCAATCACGTGCACTTGCGTGTAGCTGATCATCAAGCCGAGACCGACTCCATCGTGGGGTCGACCTATCTCTTTTCCTCTTCTGAACCCCGATCCGTATCCAAAGGTGCCTTCTCCTTTTCATGCTTCGTGATGGATTAGGGTTGCACCCTAGAAAGGCCATAAAATATTCTCTTAAGGAAGGAAAGGTAAGTTCTCCCTCATTCTAGAAACTCTTGCTAAACTCTGAAAAATACTCCCTGACTTAAGCATCGGAGCCTTGTGGTAAGTACCACACCAGTGTTTAGATCTTTAATTTTTTGCAGGCTACATTCTTCCCCCTTCAAACAAATTCATAGTGGTTGCATGTGAAGGTCAGGTGAGTTATCCTGTCCAAATTTTGACAACAACATCTATCGACATTAATATTTATAAATGTAAAATTATAGTATGAATAAAGAGAGTATAATACTCTCGTAGTAATAAAGGTTTTCTTAGAAATAATGGAAGAACCTAGTTTGAGTTGGTTGAAGTAGATAGACTAATATATAAGGAGAAAATTAATAGCAAAGTCAACCGTATACATTTTTTGTCTCTAAATTTTGAGAGGTTGATGTCTATTGACTCTAAAATTTCAAAATGTACATTTTAATTCTTTTGGTTTGATAGTTCTAAATAGTTCCTAAAATAATTCGGTCATTAGTTAATTAACAAAAAAAAAATGATGGGGGGGCATAATGATGTAACAACTTTTAAATGAGGTGGAGAATTTTAATAATTTCATATCTTCGTTTTAGATTACATGTCTTTTTAATTGTGAAGAAACTCACATATGTAGTTTCTACCTTTGTGGTGTTGTTTCCTCCTTCATATTTTACAGTTCTCCAGTTTGACTTGTTCGAGTGAGGTACATTTTGATTGGTAAATATTTTAGGTTTATCTTTTCGTTTAGGGGGTGTTTGGTTTATGGGATTGGGTTGGGTTAATAACCCAACTCCTTGTTTGGTTCACCAACAATTATAACCAGTGACTTAGGGTCTGTTTGGTAGGCAATCTGAATTATGTTTTATGTTTTTGGATTCACTGAATTTAGTGAATACATGTTTGACAGACGTGTTTTTGAAAACTGTTTTTAGATTATGTGATCCAAATAGTAGAAATTCCGAAACAACATTTTATAATTTCATTGTATCCATATTCTTAATTTGAAATTTTAAAATGCAGAATTGTATTAAACAAAGATAAAATCTTAATAAATAGGGGCAATTGGGCTGGTAGCAAAGAGACCCAATATAATTGCCCATATAGCAAATGATTCAATCTATTTGCAAAAATAGCAAAAATTTGAAAAGAGGAATTGAAATTACTAAAACAACTCACGCCAGTCACTGATAGAAGTCTGTTTATTTAATAACTAATTTTTTTCTATTTATTTAATAACTAATTTTTTCTTATAATTTTGATAAACTACTATTGTGATATCTATCACTGATAGAAGTGATAGACATCTATCAGTGATAGTTGTCTGATAGACTTCTACCATAGTTGGCTATTTATTACCTATTACTTATAACTTTTCTATTATCTATTAGACTTCTTGTTCTTATACGACTTCTATCACTGTCTACCACTTATAGAAGTGATAGACTACTATCATTGTTAATGATTGATAAAAGTTAATGAAAACGAAGTGATAGACTACTATCACTGATAGAAGTGATAGGCTTCTATCAGTTATAGTTGTCTGATTGACTTCTACCTATCTATTACCTATTACTCATAACTTTTCTATTAGACTTCTTGTTCCTATTCGACTTCTATCACTGTCTATCACTTATAAAAGTGATAAACTACTATCACTGTTAATGATTGATAAAAGTTAATGAAAAAGAAGTGATAGACTACTATCACTGATAGAAGTAACAGTTATAGTTGTCTGATTGACTTCTACCTATCTATTGCCTATTACTCATAACTTTTCTAATAGACTTCTTGTTCTTCATGATTATTAACTTCTTTCTTCTATCCGACTTCTATCAGTGATAGATGTCTATCACTGATAGTTTTCTATCAATCATTAACTTATTTCCATTGATAGACTTCTATCAGTGATAGATGTCAATCATTGATAGAAGTGATAGACTTCTATCAGTGATAGTTGTCTATCACTATCACTGATAGTTGTCTATCACTATCACTGATAGTTGTCTATCTGTTAGCTATTACTGTTTGTTGTGTGGTATTCAAATTTTCTCATCAGGTGCCAAAGTTCTTGTGTTCATAGTATTGATATTAAACTTTTGAAACAATCACAAACTTTGTATCGATAGTATGAATAGTATGATAACAACAATATTGTTTTCTATCTTGAAAAAATATATCTAAAATCAATTGTCAAAAATTACATCATGGTAAAAATGGAGGAAATTTACATGTCTTACGATTGTGACCAACACGATGACAATGACTACATTTGTGTGACTTCTTGCTTCACCAATCGACGAAATACTTTGCTTTCAGGGTCTTCCTGCTTTACGTTTAACAATTGGAGGTAATGCATTCATGCCAACATCTATCGAACTCCATTCAGAATGATTCCCAACTGGGCGGATTACACCTCCATAAGTTGTCACTCCTATCACTAATTGCACAAGAGGAGCCATCAAAACAAGCATCATTAATATGAGCAACTAAAGGATGTTTTGTATTTTGATCTTTCACTAAAGTTAAAAATCAAGCAACAGCTTTATCTTCTTGAATTTTAACCACATCCTGAGCAACATTCATCCCATAACCTAATAACATCAACAATTTTATAGAAGAAATAGAACTATCGTGTAACGCCCCAGGCTCAGGATCCTCTGCGACCTGGTTGTGTCACTATATCATCCATGACTGCTTGTAAGAGTGAAGACACTATCCCCTCAAACCAACACGGGGTCCTTTCAGCATGCTTTGTCCTCACTCACATGCTCCGTAGGAAAATTCCCAAGAGGTTACCCAACATAGAATTGCTCCAAGCCAAGCACGCTTAACTGTGAAGTTCCTATGATTGAGCCACCGAAAAGGAAGATGCACCTTGTTGGTATAGGTAGTAACTAACAATTCTTTTTAAGCCTTTCTCAATTATACTTTCACATCCCCATGTACCCATTTTCCTCGGGCACCATATTTTCATATCCTCAGGATCCCTCTCATTCAGATGTGGGCACGGTTCATTCATGTACCCCTCTTCCTCGGGCGTCACATATCCATTCGAACTTATTTCGCAATCAGATTAATAAAATCATCAAAACACATTATCTCATAAACCAAAATTCCAATGGTCTTGTCATTCTCATAGAAATTTTTCTCATTCCATTGCCCACTATAAAAAATAGCTACTGGAAGTTCCTGCGAAAAGTAATAACAACATTAACAATATTAAGTAATATAGAAACCGATCACCACAATAGTCACTCGTATATCATTGATCAATGATATCACTGATAGTATTGATATCTATTGATTACTGATATCACTGATATCATTGATATCTACACACTGATATCTATTGATCAATGATATCATTGATATCTATCACTAATATCACTGATATCACTAAATTATTGATATATCACTGATATCATATATAAATAAGGCTTCCTTGCGATTTCTTGCAAAAAATAAAAAGAAGAAAACCAGAGGAGAAAACATAAATTTCATCGTATAGTTGCAAAAGAAGAAAACCTAATCGAAATAATGCTTGCAAAGAAGGTATTTGCAATTCTTTTTAAATCATGTTCTATCTACAAATATTATGCCCAATCTTGCCACCCATTACATATTCTCTAATAAATATAGTATTTCATGTTTATAAACTTAATTTACTTTTTGTTAAATTAAAATATGTATAATATAATATATTATAAAATATAAAATATTATATTATAAAATAATAATTATATAAAATTTATTAAAAAAACACATGTTCATAAATTAATTAATAATGTCTTATATTCAACCTAATACTTAGTTTTACAACTACAACTAATTTTATAATCTATAAATATGTTATAGAACATACTTTAAATTACTGTTTAAAATAGAATTAAATTTCTAAATCTGCTATCAAACATATATTTGAAAACATGAAATACAACTCTATTTTCATTGAATCACTTGTTTTCAAATTTCTGTTTTCGGATTGCCTAACAAACAGGCACTAAACAAACATCAAGAATAAATTGAAGTTCTCCTTTGGGAGATACGACAATATACAATGTTCATACATAATTGATACTAGATTTAATTCTATATATGGTAGTTAAAATGCTCAAATTAGATTCATTAGTTATCTTTGGATATACTAAAAATACCTAATCAAGCATCACATTCAACCACGATAAGGTTCAAAATTATAAAACTACTAATCAAACTTTGAGCGATTTAAAATATTTTATAATACTGAATATCAATAACCTCATGTCGAAATCTTGAGTATTTTATAATATAATCTGATTTATTAGTGTAACGCCCCTACTTTTCTATGACTATAACTCCTAGGGACATTACTACACATGCATGCATTCTTACGCCAAAGGACATAAAACAATCTTTAAATCTCCAATGTTATCAAAATATCTTTAGGGATCCCGATAAAAAAACATTCAATACATGTAAACAGAACAGTTTAGGCTTGGCCTACTTAAAATCCGGAAATTTAAACTTAACTTTGAAATCATAAAACGACGACATCAGTTATTTAAAGAAAATATGCGGAAATTATGACTATTCCCATGGTCCTGACAACGCGCCTCCGTCACTCGCCCCGCACGTCCTTGGCCTTACCTGAAAAACATTTTTAAAACGAAAGGGTGAGTATTGCAATACAATATCCAGTAAGTGACCTCGCTACCGAGGTTTGGGATATGCAAACACATACAATCATGACTTTTAAACTTGTTCGGAATGTACATATGTGGGACCTAAAACTTTCTTATATTATCATGACTATAATCCATGACTTCCTTTTTCTTTAAGTGGTCAATTGGTCATCCTGAGTCATTTCATTTTGAGTCCCTCACAGACCCCTGTAATTATTTGAGTCCCTCACAGACCCCTGTATGGTTTGAGTCCCTCACAGACCCCTGTATAGATTGAGTCCCTCACAGACCCCTGTAAACTTGACCCATAGGGTCTCTAATGCATGTTTGACCATGCATACAATGCACTCAGGAGACCAATTTCCACATTTTTCATCAATTCATTTTATGGCATACATAACATGCATGAGGTCCCATCATTCAACATGACTATAGTGCACATGTCACAAAACATTATCATTGATATGCAAATCATGACTTTTCACAACAGTTTGGAAATAACACTCATGTATGTAATCATGAAATATTCTCATATAAAGTACTGTAATAACTCCACCTGATATACTAGAATATACTTACTTAAAATGCAAAGATATTCTCACATAAAATACTAGATTATACTCACATAAAATATTGAGATATCTTCACATAGAATATTAAAGTATTCTCACATAAAATCTTAAAATATTCTCGCGTAAAATCATTAAATCTTTTTAAGTAAAATAACGAACTAATTTCTCATAAAATAGTGAAACTCGTTTTCTTTAATCCCATTTAAAAAGATTCGGCACAAGATCCCTTACCTTAGTTCAGATTCTACTCCAAAACCTAACCCGAGCTCCTTGAGTACTCTTTTTAGTAGAACCTGATTCACACAACAATCTGAAATTATTCTCCAAACATTCACCCAATCCATAATCGTAAAGGTACCTAACTCAAGTCCTTAAGATTTCATGCTCCGCTTACCTTAAGTTCAACGCGAAGACTTAATATTCTTTAGTTCGTCTTGGCGTTTGACCTTCAATTCCGCTCCAAACTTGGTCCCTACAATTTTTGCGTTCGAAACAGTAGCTTAAGTTCTCAATTAAACGCTTAGATATCCAATAGGTCACGTATAATTCTCTTTCAAATTCAAACTTAACAAGATCGCTCACCGGGCTGCAATCTCAGCGGCTGTAAAGTAGTGTTGGTCGGCGTTGCAAAGTTCGACGGCGGCAGGGGACAGCGGCAACCGTGATTGGAGGCGAGGAGCTTGTGACGGCGGGCGTGCGCAAGAGTTTCGACGCTGCAGTATCGTCGGCGTCACCTGAACGGCTGGGATCTCCGGCGAAGCAGACGCGAGCGGCGGCTTGCGTGAACGGCTGGGACGTCTTCGGCAAAGCAGACGCGAGGGGCGGCTTGCGTGAACGGCTGGGATCTCCGGCGAAGCAGACGCGAGCGGCGGCTTGCGTGAACGGCTGGGATCTCCGGCGAAGCAGACGCGAGCGGCGTGGGAGTTGGAGTGGCTAGACGCGTGACTTCTTGAACTGGCCGGCGGGAGTTGTAGTGAGGATGGTAAATCTCGGCTAGGGCAAGGAGAAGGAGAATGAGAGGATGATGGTGCAATTAGGGTTAGGGTTTCTTTTGGTTGCAACTTAAGGAGGTTAAATACTAGGAATTAGGTCAAAAAATCCAAATGTCAAATATAACCCTCATTTAGGCATTAATAACTAAAGTGCCATTGACACTTCCTCTTCTTTTAATTTTATAAATAATTCCATCTTAAAGAGAAACAATTCACTTAAACCCACACGAAAACAAGGTCTCACTCACACCGAGCCTGATAGGATTTACTAATCCGACTTGACATAAAGATTGCTAGAACAATAAACAAGATAAACATTTAGTACCTGTGGTTGTGGTCGTCACAATCTTCCCTCATTAAGAACTTTCGTCCTCGAAAGTTCCTATTCTTGGAATAGTTACGGGTAATTGGCTCAGACTTTCTCTCTCGCTCCCTGTGTAGCTTCTTCCGCACGGTGGTTTTGCCACAACACCTTAACCAAGTTGATCTCACTACATTCACGGAGGGTCTTTTGATCTCTTGCAATAATGCATGCAGTCGTTCGCCATAACTCAAATCTTACGCTAATCAGAATTTTCAAAGTCTACGACGTGAGTCGGATCTGGGACGTATTTTCTCAACATGGAGACATGGAATACGTTATGAACTGCTGATAGAGAAGGCGGTAATGCTAGTCTGTAGGCCACCACACCGACCCTTTCTAAGATCTAAAATGGTCCTATAAAGCGCGGGCTCAATTTCCCTTTCCGACCAAACCTTAGAATCCTTTTCATTGGGGCCACCTTAAGGAAAACGTGGTCCCCAACTTCGAATTCTAGGTCCCTTCGTCTCGAATCGGCATAACTCTTTTGTCTGCTTTGGGCGGTCTGCATTCGCACCCTAATCTTTTGTATCGCACTATTAGTGACCTGTACTAATTCTGGGCCCAAGAGCTGGCGTTCACCAACCTCCTCCCAGAAGACGGGAGTTCTACAACGTTTTCCATAAAGGGCTTCAAAAGGAGCCATTCCGATGGTCGACTGGTAACTGTTATTGTAAGCAAACTCCATCAAATGCAGATGAGTGTCCCAACTACCTGGAAAGTCTAAGGTGCAAGCTCGTAACATGTCTTCTAAGATCTGGTTCAAGCGCTCATGCGCCCGCCATCCGTCTGCGGATGGATGAAAAGTCGTACTAAAGTTTAACCGTGAACCTAGCGCTTTACGTAAACTTCTCCAAAGTTGAGGTAAAACGTGGATCCTCGCTGCAAAATAATCTTGGCCGAATCCCATGCAAACGGACTATCTCTTCCGGGTATAGCTGCACCCACTTATCCGTAGAGTAGGTGGGTTTCCTGCACGTAAATGTGTGCCGACTTTGTTAGCTTTGTCCACGATGACCCAAATCACCGAGTAACCTCGTAAAGTTCTGGCGATCCGACTATGAAGTCCATAGAGATCTCCTCCCATTTCCACCGAGGTGCGTGTAAAGGTTGCGATGAGTCCCGCGGGTCTCTGCTCTAGGTGCCTTCACTGGCGACAAGTCAAACACTGCTAACAAATTACGCCACGTCGCGCTTCATGTTACACCACCGAATGATCTGCTTTGAGATCTCGGTACATCTTGGTACTACCAGGATGTATAGAAAATGGAGAGTTATGGGCTTCACTCAAGATTTCAGTTTTCAGTTTGTCGTCGTCTGGCACACATAATCGTCCCTGAAATAGTAGTCCTCCATCTGTGGATAGCGAAAACCCTGCTAATTCACCTGTAGTTACTGCACTAAGCTTCTCTACTAACTGAGGGTCCCCCTGCTGAGACTCAACGATGCGTTGCCTCAATGTTGGTTGTACAGTTAATTGAGCTAACTGTGCCGTAGTCTTCCCTACTAGCACTGCAATTTCAGCTCGTACAAACTCTGCCTGTAGCTCTGCTCTGTCGGTAACTCGTGCTGAGGTATGAACTGGCTTCCTACTGAGGGCATCGGCCACGACATTAGCCTTACCGGGGTGGTACTGAATATCTATGTCGTAGTCCTTCACTAATTCCAACCATCTGCGTTGCCTCATGTTCAACTCCTTCTGGGTGAACAAGTACTTCAGACTTTTATGATCTGTAAAAATCTGAATTTTCTCGCCATACAGGTAATGTCTCCAGATCTTTAGTGCAAAAACTACTGCCGCTAGTTCCAAGTCATGTGTGGGATAATTTCTCTCGTGCGTCTTCAGTTGTCGGGATGCATAGGCAATTACCTTACCGTGCTGCATTAGAACACAACCCAAACCTTTCTTTGAAGCATCACTGTAAACTACAAAGCTCCCTGTTCCCTCGGGGACTGTAAGAATCGGAGCTGACACCAACCTACACTTGAGTTCCTGGAAACTCGCCTCACAAGTGTCATCCCAAACAAATGGGTTACCTTTGCGCGTCAGCTGAGTCATGGGCATGGCTATCTTGGCGAAGTCCTGCACGAAACGTCTATAGTATCCTGCAAGACCCAGAAAACTACGTACCTCTGTGACGGTGGTCGGACGAGGCCATTGTGTGACGGCTTCCACCTTTGCTGGGTCAACAGAGACTCCAGCTTCGGACACCACATGCCCTAAGAAGGACACCGCATCGAGCGAGTGCGCTTGGAGAATTTTGCATACAACTTATTCTCTCTCGGCGTGATTAAAACTTTTCTCGTGTGCCTTTCATGATCTTCATCACATTTGGAGTATATCAGAATGGCGTCAATAAACACAATCACGAACGTATCTAGAAACTCCTTTGAATAATCGGTTCATCAAGTCCATGAAAGCGGCGGGGCGTTGGTCAAACCAAACGGCATCACCGCGGAACTCGTGAGTGTCCATAACGTGATCTCAATCTTTGTCTTAGGGATATCTTCTTCACCGATTCTCAACCGATGGTAGCTTTGATCTCGTGTCAATCTTGGAAAACACCGTTGCTCCCTGCAACTGATCGAACAAATCATCTATTCTAGGAAGGGGGTATTTGTTCTTGATCGTAACTTTATTCAACTCTCTGTAATCTATACACAAAGCGCATGGACCCGTCTTTCTTTTTTTCAAACAACAACACCGGGCTCCCCAAGGCGAAACGCTAGGGCGTATAAATCCCTTGTCTAGTAAGTCCTCAGAATCGTAGTTTCGAGTTCTTTCAATTCTGCGGTGCCATTACATGCGGTGCCTTGGATATCGGAGTCGTCCCTAACTCCAATCCTATGTTAAAATCCACCTCCCTGACCGGAGGTACTCCGGGGAGGTCCTCGGGGAAGACGTCTGGGAATTCATTCACCACTGGTACCGATGACACTGAGATCTCCATACACCTTGCATCTAGTATACAAGCTAAGACGCCCCAAGCTCCCCGATGTAATAACTTCCTGGCCTTAAGGCCAGTGTAATCACCTTAGGCCTACTTCCCGCTAGGGTGCCTCTCGAACTCAGAACCAACCGAGTTGGCGGGGAGTGAACACTACCTCCTTCCCGAAACAATCAATGCAAGCATGGTTCTCTGCGCTAACCACCCATACCCAATATCACATCAAAGTCAATCATGTCTAAGACCACTAGGTTTATCATTAACTCATGGTGCAGTGATAGTCACACTACCATCCTTGACTTTCATAGTGGCTAACAAATTTATCCCCGCAGGAGTGGAAACAGACAAAGCATACTGTAACTGTTCTAACTCTAACTCAGCTTGACTCACGAAGGATGCAGAAATAAAAGAGTGTGTAGAACCAGAATCAAATAATACGAAGGCAAGATGCCCAAGTAATGGGAGTGTACTCAGTAACACGAGTCTCTGTGCCATGGACGCTCTTACTTGTGCTCGCATAAGCTCTTCCCCGGTGTACTACGGGCTTGGCAAAGAACCCCATTATTGATACCACGAGGTTGGCTAGCACCGGCTTGACTCGGACAAATATTAGCTCAGTGCCCTTCTTTCCCACATCCCAAGCACACTCGGACCGGGCAAACACTTACCCCAATGATGTCTACCACGCGCTTTTGCATTGTGGCTTGTCTCCACCGCCGCCTCTGTCTGTTGAATCGTGGTTTCGACTGAACTCGCACGAAAGTTTCTGGTCTATGCGGCGTCTGGCTGGGGCGCCATGCGAGCTTGAATTTGGCTGCTCCCATTTCCTCGTCGACGATTTGCCATGGCCGCCTCAGTTAGCCATTACGATGTGCGATGCATGCTCAGCACCCAAATCAATTCCGCCACTCTCATTGCGGAGGCATAGTCAGGAGGTGCTAGTGCCTGTATGAAGCCTCGAACATTTTCATCTAGTCCCATAATGAAACGCTCTGTTTTCTTCGCCTCAGTGTCTACTAACTCGGGGGCAAAACGTGACAAACGGGTGAATTCTCTCTCATATACCTCCACTGCCCTCCTGTTCTGGCTAAGCTGTAAGAATTCCGCCTGCTTCCTATATCGAGCTGCAGCAGGGTAAAACTTCCGCCAGAATGCTTCCTTAAACAAATTCCAGGTAATCGTCTCTCCGCTGGCGACTATAGTTCCCTGAGCGGACTCCCACTATAAGTAAGCGTCGTCTCTCAACATAAAGGTTGCACAGGACACCCTCTGGTCCTCAGGGCAGTTCATCAGTCTGAAAATGGTCTCCATGGAGGACAACCATAACTCAGCCACAGTGGGGTCACTAGAAGACCCATCAAAAGATCTGGGATCATATTTCCTGAAATCCTTCAGATACCGGGACTCCAGAGTTGCATCATTCCGCCCCTAACTTGCTTGGGCCAACTGAGTGGCTACTGTAGCTCGCACGAGAGTCTGCATAGCCTCTAACATCATAGTCATGACATTAGGGTTTCCTTGATCTGCCACTGGAGGGACTGCAGGTGCACCCTCTTGGCGATCTGGTTGGTCCTGGGGGAGATCTTGCACGGGTGGAGTAATCTCTTCCTGTACTAGTGGTAATTCTGGCTGGGTGTTAACGTCACCTCCTGTCCTCCGACCCCTACCACGTCCTCTACCTCTCCCTCGACCTCTAGGTGGCATTTTTGTCAGTACTACAATGCAGAGAATTTCTAACTTAGTTTTCATCACTTTCTAACGGTAAGATAGGATCACCCTTAGGGTTTAAATTCATTTACATTCACAATACAAAATTACATCATAACCATTTGCTTAGTTTATAAATCACTGAACGTGCACAGCGGTGGCCCTGAATGCGTTGCTCGACCATGGGAACTACTCTGCTTTACTCAGTAAGCAAGTCTACGAACCCTAAACCTAGGGCTCGATACCAACTATAACGCCCCTACTTTTCTATGACTATAACTCCTAGGGACATTACTACACATGCATGCATTCTTAGGCCAAAGGACATAAAACAATCTTTAAATCTCCAATGTTATCAAAATATCTTTAGGGATCCCGATAAAAAAACATTCAATACATGTAAACAGAACAGTTTAGGCTTGGCCTACTTAAAATCCGGAAATTTAAACTTAACTTTGAAATCATAAAACGCAGCGACATCGCTTATTTAAAGAAAATATGCGAAATTATGACTATTCCCATGGTCCCGATAACGCGCCTCCGTCACTCGCCCCGCACGTCCCTTGCGCCTTACGAAAAAACATTTTTAAACGAAAGGGTGAGTATTGCAATACAATACCCAGTAAGTGACCTCGCTACCGAGGTTTGGGATATGCAAACACATACAATCATGACTTTTAAACTTGTTCGGAATGTACATATGTGAGACCTAAAACTTTCTCATATTATCATGACTATAATCCATGACTTCCTTTTTCTTTAAGTGGTCAATTGGTCATCCTGAGTCATTTCATTTTGAGTCCCTCACAGACCCCTGTAATTATTTGAGTCCCTCACAGACCCCTGTATGGTTTGAGTCCCTCACAGACCCCTGTATAGATTGAGTCCCTCACAGACCCCTGTAAACTTGACCCATAGGGTCTCTAATGCATGTTTGACCATGCATACAATGCACTCAAGAGACCAATTTCCACATTTTTCATCAATTCATTTTATGGCATACATAACATGCATGAGGTCCCATCATTCAACATGACTATAGTGCACATGTCACAAAACATTATCATTGATATGCAAATCATGACTTTTCACAACAGTTTGGAAATAACACTCATGTATGTAATCATGAAATCATATAAAGTACTGTAATAACTCCACCTGATATACTAGAATATACTTACTTAAAATGCAAGGATATTCTCACATAAAATACTAGATTATACTCACATAAAATATTGAGATATCTTCACATAGAATATTAAAGTATTCTCACATAAAATCTTGAAATATTCTCGCGTAAAATCATTAAATCTTTTTAAGTAAAATAACGAACTAATTTCTCATAAAATAGTGAAACTCGTTTTCTTTAATCCCATTTAAAAAGATTCGGCACAAGATCCCTTACCTTAGTTCAGATTCTACTCCAAAACCTAACCCGAAATCGTTGAGTACTCTTTTTAGTAGAACCTGATTCACACAACAATCCGAAATTATTCTCCAAACATTCACCCAATCCATAATCGTAAAGGTACCTAACTCAAGTCCTTAAGATTTCATGCCCCGCTTACCTTAAGTTCAACGCGAAGACTTAATATTCTTTAGTTCGTCTTGGCGTTTGACCTTCAATTCCGCTCCAAACTTGGTCCCTACAATTTTTGCATTCGAAACAGTAGCTTAAGTTCTCAATTAAACGCTTAGATATCCAATAGGTCACGTATAATTCTCTTTCAAATTCAAAACTTAACAAGATCGCTCACTGGGCTGCAATCTCAGCGGCTGTAAAGTAGTGTTGGTCGGCGTTGCAAAGTTCGACGGCGGCAGGGGACAGCGGCAGCCGTGATTGGAGGCGAGGAGCTCGTGACGGCGGGCGTGCGCAAGAGTTTCGGCGCTGCAGTATCGTCGACGTCACCTGAACGGCTGGGATCTCCGGCGAAGCAGACGCGAGCGGCGGCTTGCGTGAACGGCTGGGACGTCTTCGGCGAAGCAGACGCGAGCGGCGGCTTGCGTGAACGGCTGGGATCTCCGACGAAGCAGACGCGAGCGGCGGCTTGCGTGAACGGCTGGGATCTCCGGCGAAGCAGACGCGAGCGGCGTGGGTGTTGGAGTGGCTGGACGCGTGACTTCTTGAACTGGCCGGCGGGAGTTGTAGTGAGGATTGTAAATCTCGGCTAGGGCAAGGAGAAGGAGAATGAGAGGATGATGGTGCAATTAGGGTTAGGGTTTCTTTTGGTTGCAACTTAAGGAGGTTAAATACTAGGAATTAGGTCAAAAAATCCAAATGTCAAATATAACCCTCATTTAGGCATTAATAACTAAAGTGCCATTGACACTTCCTCTTCTTTTAATTTTATAAATAATTCCATCTTAAAGAGAAACAATTCACTTAAACCCACACGAAAACAAGGTCCCACTCACACCGAGCCTGATAGGATTTACTAATCCGACTTGACATAAAGGTTGCTAGAACAATAAACAAGATAAACATTTAGTACTTGTGGTTGTGGTCGTCACAATTAGCATCACATAAATATAAGTAATTGAAATAACTTTAATTTGATATATAGAAAATTTAGTAATTCGACTACTTATATAGCTAACAAATTATTCATAACATAGATATCATGATAAAGTAATGAAAAATAATTATATTACACATTTTGTAAAACATTAATATGAAAAATAATTTTATCAATAATAAATTTTTGAAAATTTCGTATCTTTCAAATTGTGTCATTGAATTAACTTTATTGAAATCTATAGAACTTATTAATCCTTACACTTAACTGACTACTACAAATAGTCATAACATAGATATCATAATAAAATAATGGTAAGATTCAAATGACATAATTTGAAAATTTAATATTATTACATTCAAAACAATCAAACAATTATAATTTTTATTATTTCATTAATAGTTTAATAGTGAAATTAATTTTTTTCAGTACATCAAAAATTTTAGTGGGGGATTAGAGAGCCCATGACCTTATGGTCATAGGTCTTACCTGATATCAGTTGAACTACGTTTTTGTTGGTGTGAAATTTAAATTCTTGTTGGTGTGAAATTTAAAACATGAATTTAAAGTTTTGAAACTTATTAATGGAATTCCAAATTGGAATTTAATACTGGAATTCCAATAAGAATCTGATACTTGAATTCCAAAAAACTTAATTCCAACATTCTTACCGAAATTTAGAACTTACAAAAAAAAAATGAAGGGCAATTGGGCTAGTAGCAAATCGACCTAACATAATTGCCCATATAGCCAAACACTCCATCTATTTGCAATAATAGTAAAAAATTGAAAAGAGCAATTGAAATTACTAAGAAGACCCCACGTTGAAACCCACACCCACGTCTCACAGAAATCATAGAATCTGATACTATCACTGATATCACTGATAGACATCTATCACTGATATCACTGATACAAGTGGTAGACTTCTATCAGTGATAGACATTTATCCATCATTAACTTCTTTCTTCTATCACGGGTAGAGATCTATCACTGTAGATGTCTATCAATGATAGACTTCTATTACATCTAATAGACTTCTATCAGATCTATCACCGATAGAAGTGATAGACTTCTATCAATGATAGATGTCTATCACTGTTAGTTGTCTATCACTTTTAGACTTCTATTACTGATTGATGTGGTCCTATTTTACTTTTTATCAACTAATTCTTATAAATTCTTGCTTCTTTGTTTGTGTATCAATCATTAACTTCTTTCTTCTATCACTGATAGATGTCTATCAGTGATAGACTTCTATCACTGATTATTGTGGTCTTGTTTTACTTCTTATCAACCAATTCTTATCAATTCTTGCTTCTATCAGTGGTCCTGTTTTCATAATTCAAATTTTCTCATCAAATGTCACTTATAGAGAGAAATATAATGGAGAGAAATATCAATCCTATCAGTGATAGACTTTAATATCTGACTCAAATCCACCCCTAATAGACTGATATATCATCCTATAAAAGAATAAGTCTATACTTCAATATGTGATTGAAATCTATCCCTGATAGACTGATATATCAGTATATAAACAATCGACATCAATCACAAATATCAGTCTAGAAAGGAATGCAAATATATCAGTTATAGACTTTTGTGACTCAAATTTATTTCGGATAGATTGATCAATCTATCAGCTATAGCTTGGGTCACTGATAGATTTTAATATGTGAGTTAAGTCTATCCCTAAATATATTGATAAAATTTATCCGTGATCGACATATGACTTCTAAAATTTTTTCTCTCCATCCAAAAGATCCAAAAAAACAATAAGAAAAACAACATGCCACAAAATCAAGCCCTTCTGCAAGACAACAAATGCACAAAGACCTCATTTACCATAGAACTATTTCTTCTTTTCTAGCCAACCAAACATCAAACATTTGAAAAAACTAATCTTAGATTAAGGAGCATACTCACATTTCCAACGGATAGATAAATCAATAAATTATGGATATCCAATGATGATTAAACAATCCAAAGCAGTGTAAAGAATATCACAAATCAGAAAACCAAACAATCTAATGCACAATTTGGCGTTCAAAACATAGAAAACTAAGCAATCCAAAGCAGACCAGAAAACCAAACACTCCAAAATAGAGTGAGAAATATCTCAAATTGAAAAATTAAACAATAGTCCAAAGTAGATTTTAACGCCCAATGTAGAGCCAAAACACCCAATCAGAGAACAGAATCAAAAAAGAAGAACCAAAATCACATGAAAACACCAAGTGGAGAATGAGAAGAATAAGAACAAAAATCAGGATGAAAAACGACGATGAAAACGATGAAATTCACAGCAAAAAAAAACACTCAATTGGAGAATGCAATCAGAGAAGAAAAAGAACCAACACAATCAAAGATGAAGCAAAACGAAAAACCCAAATACGGAGTAAGAAGAAAATGTGTACCCAATACTTCTTTAAAATAAGGGCAAAAAAGGAATAAATAAAATTTATTTTAAGGATTTGCCATATTTGCAAATCTTTTAAAAAGTTGCTATATTTACTAATATCAAACCCTAATTTGCTACTCATTACAATAACCCAAAAATAAACCCATAATCAAGAATAAATTTTAAACTCATACGAAAATCAACAAATTTTAGAAAATCAATAAAGAATTTTCTATTGTAAACAAGGTAAATGCCCATTCCACATGCCTTTTATTACCCATGCCACATGGCAACCCCTCCATAGCCATAGTGTCCTCCATGTGTCCATTTCTTACCAATGCTTAGTGTTTAAATGTACCAACTCATTCTTGCCAAATTGCCTATAAATAGTTGCTTTTGGTGGAAGAATAAAATCATCCATTGGTAAAAAAAACTCTCCAATCTTCTCCATTTTCTCCCACTTTCTTCAATTTTAATTGTTATTTTAATTTCCCAAGTAATTCACTATCTCTCATTTATATTATATATATAGCCCCACTTTTCTTCTTTATTATTATTATTATTATCATATTTATATTATATTAGTATTTAAATATTGGTAAAATTATACCCGGTTTCCATCCTATTTTAACAACACATTATCAGCACGAACCTCTGCCGATTTTTCCACTGAAGGTAGGTCCTCCAGGTAAGCCATTTTTTTTAATAATAAAATGTTATTTTGCATGTTTAATTGATTTCCTAATGTAAATGCAATTTCTTTTTATATAGTATTACTATGGCAAATCTTGCAAAATTAGAATTTGCGACCCTGGATATTAATGGAAATAACTACTTGTCATAGGTCCTTGATGCTGAGATCCATTTAGATTCCGTGAATCTTGGAGAAACAATTAAAGAAGAAAATGCTGCATCAAATCAAGAAAAAGCAAAAGCCATGATCTTCATTCGCTATCATCTTCACGAGGGATTGAAAATTGAGTATCTTACAATAAAAGATCCCTACATTCTATGGCAAGATTTGAAAGAAAGGTACGATCATCAAAAAATAGTTATTCTTCCAAAAGCTCGTTATAATTGGATGCACCTGAGGTTGCAGGACTTCAAATCAGTAAGTGAATATAATTTCACACTCTTCAGAATTAGTTCAAAATTAAAATTATGGGGAGAAATGATTGCTGATGTTGATATGTTAGAGAAGACATTTTCCACTTTTCATGCCTCGAATATACTCCTGCAGCAGCAATATCGAGAGAAAGGTTTTAAAAATATTCGTAATCGATTTCATGTCTTCGTGGGTTGAACAAAATAACGAGCTATTAATAAAAAATCATGAATCTCGACCAACTGGAACAACACCATTCCGTTAAGTGGATGCTGTGAATTTCAATAATCGTGATCGAGGTCGTTGTCGTGGTCGAGGTCAGGACCGCGGTAAAGGAAGAAATACCTATTTTCGTGGTAGGCATTATAATTTTAAGAAATCCACACGAAGTGATGATCATAAAGGCAAGGCTCCAGAAGATTAGAGTTCAAAAGGTAATGAACATAAATGTTTCCGGTGCGGAATGACTGGGCATTGGTCACGTACCTGTCGTACGTCAAAACACCTTATTGATCTCTATCAAGCGTCCCTGAAGGAAAAAGGAAAAGGGAAGAATGTAGAGGCAAATCTTGCCATTCAAGAAGATGATGTGTTTGACCCCTCCAATATGATGCATCTTGATATGGCTGATTATTTTGAATCTCCTGGAGAGATAATACATGCAATCAAACAAGTAGATGATGCTTTGTATGAAGATATATAATTAAGTATTGCTTGTAATTATTGTATGTTTTTCTTGTTTTTGTATATATATTTAGGACTTTTTGTAATTGCTTTTATTTTCTTATCAATGAAGAAATATGGACAATTTCAATATGTTGAGTAACCCGAAAATGAGCAATGAGGATTTATGTCTGGCAGACTACGCGACTACGCACACGATACTCATAAACAGAAAATATGTTTCTAAATTGACAATACTGGAAGCAAAAATCAATACTATATCAGGTTCTGCAGACCTGATTGAAGGTTTTGGAAAAGCTAATTTTATCTTGCCGAGATGAACAAAATTTTCAATTAATAATGCTTTGTTCTCTAGCAAATCAAATAGTAATTTATTAAGTTTCAAAGACATACGTAATAATGGTTATCATGTTGAAACTAATCGTAAAAATAATATAAAGTATCTCTATATCACATCTATTGTTTCACATGAAAAACGTATGTTAGAAACACTGTCAGCTTTTTCTTATGGATTATATTATACTCATATACGAGTAATCGAAAGTTATGCAACAATGAATTAGAAGTTCATGAATCTAGAAATATTCAGTGTTTGGCATGATCGACTGGGTCATCCAGGATCGATAATGATGAAGAAAATTATTGAAAATTCACATGGACATCCTCTAAAGAACCAAAATATTCTTCAATCCAATGAGTTGTCATGTGATGCTTGCTTTCAAGGGAAATTAATTATTAGACAATCACCAGCTAAATGGGGATTGAATCGCCTGCATTTTTAGAGTGAATTCAAGGTGATATTTGTGGACCTATTAACCCACCAAGTGATTCATTTAAATATTTTATGGTATTAATTGACGCATCCAGCAGATGGTCACATGTATGCTTATCATCAAGTCAAAATTTTGCATTTGCAAGATTACTTGCTCAAATAATTAAGTTAAGAGCACAATTTCCTGATTATACAACTAAGACAATTCGACTTGATAATGCTGGTGAATTTACATCCCAAACTTTTAATAATTATTGTATGTCAAATGGGATAAGTGTTGAACATCCTGTAGCTCATGTTCATACACAAAATGGTCTAACATAATCATTTATAAAACGTCTGCAATTAATTGCAAGACCATTACTTATGAGAGCTAAACTTCCTACATCGGTCTTGGGTCATGCTATTTTACACGCTGCATCATTATTACGTATTAGGCCAGTAGCCTATAATAAATATTCCCCCATGCAATTAGCTTATGGCAAGCAGCCAGATGTATCCCATCTGAGAATTTTTTGATGTGCAGTATATGTTCCAATTGTTCCACCACAACGTACTAAGATGGGTCCTCAAAGGAGGTTAGGAATATATGTTGGATATGATTCCCCATCAATTATTAAATATCTTGAACCCCTGATGGGTGATGTATTTACTACACGATTTGCTAATTGTCATTTTAATGAGACAAATTTTTCAACATTAGGAGGAGAAATTAAGAAGTTAGAAAAAGAAATTACATGGAATGCATCATTATTATCTCATTTAGATCCTCGTAGAGATCAATGTGAACATGAAGTTCAAAAGATAATTCATTTGCAAAATATAACAAATCAATTACCAGATGCATTCGCAGATGCTAAAAGAGTGACTAAATCATATATACCAGCAGCAAATGCTCCATAAAAAATTGATATCTCAAAGGAACAAATTGTCAATAATGAGTCTGGAGCACGCCAGGAGCGTGGTAGACCTACGGGTAGAGATGTCCACGGGGTGGGGCAGGGTCGGGGAATGGCTCCCCGTCCCCGTCCCCGCCCCCTATTTCATTCCCCGTCCCCGCAAAATTTTCCATTTAATTTGCGGGGAACGGGGCGGGGATTCTGGGTTTCCCCGCGGGGAAAAATTTCCCGTTTATATTTTTATTTTTTAAAATTGTATTAACTAATTTCTTTTTTTTTTTTAAATTTGTATTTAAATGGTTAATTATTCTTTAGAGATTTCTAGTTGAAAGACATTTTTTTCAATTTTCTTAGAAAAATAAATTTATATCTAATAAAATTTAAACTTATGGTTTATTAAATGTATAAAAATATATATATTTAAAATTAAATAATTAATCACGGGGAATGTATCCCCGTCCCCATTTAGCCAATGGAAAAAATTTCTTCCCCGCTCCCTCCCCCATTCCCCGCCTAAACGGGGGGCGGGTCCCCGCGGGGAAAATGGACATCTCTACCTATGGGTTCAAAAGATAAAAATCCTCGGAAAGTTAAAGTAGTTGAGACTCAAAATGATTCAATTAAAGGTATGTATGTTCCAGAAGAAATCCATAATACAACTACTCAAAAGAGTATTGATGAAAATCAAACGCTTGAGGATAATAATGAAATTTCTATAAACTATGTTACAACAGGAAAGAGATGGAGCCGAAATGATATCGTTGTTGACAACATTTTTTCTTATAATGTTGTTCACGATATTATTCATGAAAGTGACGATTTTGATCCAAAATCTATGGAAGAATGTCAACGTAGAAAGGATTGGCCAAAGTGGAAAGAAACAATCCAAGCAGAGTTGAACTCACTTTTAAAACGTGAGGTTTTTGGACCAGTAGTCCTAATCCCAGAAGGTGTCAAACCTGTGGGATACAGATGAGTATTTGTAAGGAAAAGAAATGAACAGAATGAAATCACAAGATATAAAGCGAGACTTGTTGCACAAGGATTCTCGTAAAGGCCTGATATTGATTATGAGGAGACATATTCTCCTGTGTTGGATGTAATAACGTTAAGATATTTGATTGACTTGACTGTATATGAAAAACTTGATATGCATCTAATGGATGTAGTCACGACATATTTATATGGATCTCTGGATAATGACATTTATTTGAAAATCGCAGAAGGATTTAAAATACTTGAAACATATGAATCAAGTTCTCGGAAATTATATTCAATAAAGTTACAGAGATCATTATATAGATTAAAACAATTAGAACGAATGTGGTATAATCGCCTGAGTGAATATTTGTTGAAAGAAGCATATCAAAATAATCCAATATATCTGTGCGTTTTTATAAAGAAATCTCAGTCAGGATTTGCTATTATAACTGTATATGTTGATGACTTAAATATAATTGGAACTCCTGCAGAGTTATCCAAGACAATAGAATATCTTAAGAAAGAATTTGAGATGAAAGATCTTGGAAAAACAGAATTTTGCCTTGGTTTGCAAATTGAACATTTAGCAGATGGGATATTTGTTCGTCAATCAACTTATACAGAGAAAATCTTAAAAAGATTTTATATGGATAAAACACATCCATTGAACATTCCAATAGAAGTTCGTTCACTAGATGTAAAGAAAGATATATTTCGACCTCGAGATGACAAAGAAGAATTACTTGGTCCTGAAGTAGCATATCTTAGTGCAATTGGAGCACTTATGTATCTGGCTAATAACACAAGACCTGATATTGCATTTTCAGTAAATTTATTAGCTAGATATAATTCATGTCCTACAAAAAGCAATTGGAACGGAGTTAAACATGTACTCCGATATCTTCAGGGGACAATTGATATGAGTTCATTTTATTCTAACAAATCCAGTTTTGATATAGTTGGTTATGCAGATTCTTGTTATCTATCTAATCCACACAAAGCTAGATCTCAGACAGGTTATCTATTTACATGTGGAGGAACTGCTACATCATGGCGATCGGTGAAACAGACCATCACGGCTACTTCTTCGAATCATGCTGAAATCCTCGTAATTCACGAGGCAAGTCGAGAATGTGTATGGCTAAGATCGATGACACAACACATTCGTGAGACGTGTAACTTGTCTTCGAGTAAACCTCTTCCAACAATATTATACGAAGACAACACAACGTGTATAACTCAAGTCAAATGAGGATATATTAAAGTAGATAGAACGAAACATATCTCTCCAAAGCTTTTCTACACTCATGACCTTGAAGAAAATGGCGACATCTCAGTACAAAAGATTTGTTCAAAAGATAACCTAGCCGACTTATTTACAAACGCATTACCAACTACAACATTTGAGAAATTGGTTAACAGTATGGGGATGCGACGACTCAGAGATCTCAACTGATGTCTTCATGAGGGAGAGTAAATGTATTATATAAAATATTTACTCTTTTTCCTTCACTAAGGTTTTTATCCCATTGGAGTTTTCCCTAGTAAGGTTTTAACAAGGCATATTTTATATAAAATTGACATTCAAGGGGGAGTATTGTAAACAAACAAAGGTAAATACCCATTCCACATGCCTTTTATTACCCATGCCCGATGGCAACCCCTCCATAGTCATAGTGTCCTCCATGTGTTCATTTCTTACCAATGCATAGTGTCCAAATGTACCAACTCATCCTTGCCAAATTGTCTATAAATAATGACTTTTGGTGGGAGAATAAAATCATCCATTGATAAAAACAAAAGCTCTCCAATCTTCTCCATTTTCTCCCACTTTCTTCAATTTTAATTGTTAGTTTAATTTGCCAAGTAATTTCACTATCTCTCATTTATATTATATATATTGCCTCCACTTTCCTTTATTATTATTATTATTATTATTATTATTATTATTATTATTATCATATTTATATTATATTTATATTATATTAGTATTTAAATATTGGTAAAAATATACCCGATTTCTATCCTATTTTCACAACATGTTCGATACCTTTAAAAACATAATTCAATAAAAAAAAAAAAGTTATTGGAATAAAAAACTTGATGCGGTAGGTTTAATTTGAATTCAATCTTTGTTTCAAAAAAAAAAAATTTGAATTCAATCTTAAATGCATAAAGACGAAACAATTCAAAAAACTCAACCGCCCGCGAATTCATCATAGACACTTTCAAACCTAAATATTAATCTAAACCAATCAAGAAAAACTCAATTCTTGAATAGAATAACAATAAATCCATCAATACAAAAATGAAAATCAATCAAGATACAAAATTCTTGAATGCAAAAACAGAAATACATAACAAAAATGTAAAATGTTTTAGTGCAATAACATTGAATTCTTGATTTTCATAGATTCAATTACTTGATTCATTAAGGAAAAGCGAAATATAGTTATTTGAACCGGAAACATCAATTCATACATATCAATAGAAAATCTCATGTTCTTAACCTTGCTCTGATACCACATGTAAACTTTAGATTACGTGGTTATACAATAAAATTCAAATATTATATAATTTAATAAAAACCAAGATTTTTGAACTAGATGATTTTTACACTAACAAGAATTAGAGTAACATATATTGATCCATGATATTGATCTCATAGGGAAGAATTGTGTTTCTCTCTCTTGCTTTTCCTTTAGGCAGAGAGAGGACCAGTTCTTAAGATTTTATCTTTATGTACACACCTTTCCATCATAGTGTTTAATTAGAATAATTATATTTTTCTTAATTGATCCACTTTATTAGTAGACCTAAAACATAAAGTATAAATAAATATTAAAGAGTCACATTAATCATCATCTTATATTTAAATATAATGTAACAACAAAAATCAAGAACACATCAAATTCGAAAAATACTCATTTAACCTAAAACTGACCGAAAACTTAGAACGATTATAAATTCACTTCTTCGATTACACAATAAGGGCACTTGAATCGCAGAGTTGGGTTGAGTTGGGTTGAGTTGTGCAGAGTTGTTTTATCAGTGATTTCTGGAAATCAGTATTTAGTTTGCAAAGTTGAGTTGAGTTGAGTTGAGTCAGGAAGTCAGTATTTGGTTTGTAGAGTTGAGTTATTATGTCAGGGGTATCTGATACTCAATCAAGCATCAAGTAAATATGCAGCGGAACATAACTCGGTCGTACACGTCGCCCGTCCGTGTACTTGCCCTCGTCTTTCCCATTAGTTGGCTTTGACGGGACATTCTCGGATCGCTGGCCGCTAACGACCCCTATATCTGAACCTCCAAACCATGGGAAGGGGCACAATGTCGGCACACCTGTACCGTCCGACACTGTCCCTTGAAAATCCATTACAAAGGAAACGCCCAAGACACTTCTCTTGTGATGCTCGCCCCAGCCATGACACGCTAACGTGCCACGGGGTGACTCACTTAGGTCCACAAGCCCAAGGGTGACAGTTTTTTGTAAAGTGAATAAGTCTAATTTTTTGTGACTTTTTTTCTTTACTTTTTTTGTTTCCATCAAATTAATTGCAAACATATTTATCTACAATTTTAAAACTTCATTACGACATCAATTACAAATTTACAATATATATTACCATTTGTAAGATGTATAAGATATTTAGAATGATACTGGATATTGAGATTGATATCAATTTTTCTTCTCCCCTAAAAATCATTTTTATCTTATGTAAAGTGAAAGGTTTGATTTTTTTGTGATTTTTTTTCCTTACTTTGTTTTCACAACAAATCAAATACAAACACATTTGTCTACAATTTTAAAACTCAATTATGTGATCAATTATAAAATTACAATATATATTACCATTTTCCAAATGTATGTTAGGGATATTTGCAAAAGTAATGGATATTAGGTTTGATATCAATATTTTTTTTCCAATAAAATTTATTATATAGAACTTTTACTCTTCTATATGAACTTTATTCCTTTTTTATGCATATGTTCACCACTAATTTTTTATTTTAATTTAGGTAGATATTAATTTAGTATTAAAACTTTTGCATATGAAAAGTGTTTAATTAAATTTGTTTAAACACATACATTGTGTATGGACATCTTTAGAATGGAATAAATCGTTTACCTTATGAAGATGTTAAACATATGCCATCATATTTAAATATTTTATGTCATATTGAAGTTGCATATCTACAAAATATTAGATATGTCATCGAGGCCCTAGCAGCGCCGTTATGCAACCAAAATTTTCGGTGTAGGCGGTGTTGCTTAGTAATGTCCCTAGGAAATTTTGAGTTTCAAAAATTAGGTTCGTTACAGTTGGTATCAGAGCATGGGTTTTAGATTCTGCATACTTGCCTACATCGTAGGCAACGATCCTTATAGCCTATCGCAGGAAGTCGCCTTGTTATCTCCAGATTTGCTTTTATTTTGTAAAGTAGTTAAAGTTTTTTGAGTTGCTTGTGTGTTGACACTTGTTATGCTATGCTTTTGACTTCTTTGTTCTTGTGCTAAGGTAGTTTAGAGTTTAAGTTTAGGGCTCGAGGACATAACCATTGTAAAGTTCTAGAAACTTTCGAGGATGAAAGTTTTTCTTAGGTGGGTATATTGTGACGCCCCGCAAAATTAGGTGTTTTAATTGTATTTGTTTTAAAGTTGAATTTTTGGATTATCAGATCAGGATTAGGAAAGGGTGTTTCAAAGTTTAAAAAAAGGATTAGAATTTCTGTTTTAAAAAGGTTTAGGATTTCTTATTCTAAAATGATTAGAATTCCTTGTTCTAAAAGGATTAAGACTTTTTGGTGCCTATTTAAAATAGAGTATTAGCAACTTAAAGGAACACTTCAAAACTCTCATCATCTTCTTCTTTTCTCCACCTTGTTCATCTCGCCGGACTGTTGTCGGAAGGTCGTCAGAGAGTCGTCGGAAGGTCGTCGGACCGTCGTCAGAGAGTCGTCGGAAAGTCGTCGGACCGTTGTCAGAAAGTCATCGGACCGCCACCGAAAAGTAGCGTACGGTTGAGTTAATAACTCAACTCCATGGGGTTGGGTTATTAAACGTCTGTTTGGTAGGCAATCCGAAAACATAAATTTGAAAACAAAGAATTCAATGAAAACAGAGTTATATTTCATGTTTTCAGATATGTGTTTGGTAGCAGATTTAGAAATTTAATTCTATTTTAAATAGTAATTTAAAGTGTGTTCTATAACATATTTATAGATTATAAAATTAGTTGTAGTTGCAAAACTAAATATTTGGTTGAATATAAGACATTATTAATTAATTTATTAACATGTGTTTTTTTAATAAATTTTATATAATTGTTATTTTATAATATAATATATTATATTTTATAATATATTATATTATACATATTTTAATTTAACAAAAAGTAAATTAAGTTTATAAACATGAAATACTATATTTATTAAGATTTTATATTTGTTTAATACAATTCTGCATTTTAAAATTTCATATTCAGAATCTTGATACAATGAAAACATAAAAATATTGTTTTCAGAATTTCTACTATTTGAATCACAGAATCCAAAAAAACTTTTCAAAAACACGTCTGTCAAACATGTATTCACTAAATTCAGTGAATTCGAAAACATAAAACAGAATTTGGATTGCCTACCAAATAGACCCTTAATGTTTTATGAATATGCATTATATATTCAAGTTTATTTTTCAAAGCAATAACGTAAATATATTTTATTTATTTGCAAGTAACTGTTTCAATTTCTCTTCGTTCACAAAGTCACATCGATAATTACGTTTAATGAACTCAAATTCTTTGATTGGTGCGAACAAATCTTATTTCATCTTAGTGTTTTATCTTAATTTGACACACTTAAATAAGAAACCTATTGCACTTACTAATGATACTCATGTGACACCAAAGATAAAGAAGGGTATATGAATGAATCGAGACCACATCTGAATGAGAGGGATCTTGAGGATATAATAGTATGGTTGAGAAAGATGAAAGTATAGTTGAGAAAAGCTTAAAAAGAATTGATAGTTATTACTTATTGCAACAAGGTGTATCTTACTTTTCGTTGACACAATCATAGGAACTCCACAGTTAAGCGTGCTTGGCTTGGAGCAATCCTATGTTGGCTGACCTCTTGAGAATTTTCCTAGGGAGCATGTGAGGGAGGACAAAACATGTTGAAAGGACTCCGTGTTGATTTATGAGGACAGTGTCTTCACTCTTACAAGCAGTCATGGATGATATAGTGACGCAGCCAGGTCGCAGGAGATCCTGAACCTGAGGCGTTACAAATACTCTACAACAAAATCTCTATTATTTGACACTTATGAAATGCCAAATTTTGATACTCTTCAAGGAAGTCACTTCAATAATTAAGGTCTAAACATGACAAAAGAGAAGTGTCAAGATATGTTTTCTTTTATGTTTTTAAAATGTCAAGAATATTTAATCGCGTTGACATGAATAAAACATCATGTGTATAAATTCTTGACACGTATTGTGTGTCATTCATCTTAAATCTCGATAATTTTAATGAGTCAAATGTAATTTTAGCTTGACATTCCAAGAATGTCAATTTAATTAGTTTTTGACGAATTTGACATGTCATGTTTTGGTTTGTGTTTATTTTTTCAATTTATTAACTATTCTCTATTATCTTACCTCTCTTGCATTGTGTTTCTGAAAAATTTGATATATTGGAAAAG
This sequence comes from Trichosanthes cucumerina, assembly GCA_036507285.1. Classification (NCBI taxonomy): domain Eukaryota; kingdom Viridiplantae; phylum Streptophyta; class Magnoliopsida; order Cucurbitales; family Cucurbitaceae; genus Trichosanthes; species Trichosanthes cucumerina. The sequence goes on from CM071838.1 coordinate 66,909,557, forward strand.
ACACAATTTCATCAACTAATTAATCAACATAATACACATTCAAGATCTATCAACCAAATTTCTACCAATAATTTTAACAAGAGTTCATATCTTTAATATTACTAAAGTATCCATCTCGTGAACAATTACAAGAATTATCAATCCCATATGAAAACAATTCAAAAAATTATGTAATTAAGATTCTTCCTCTTGTCATGATATCTCTCTCTCACATGTTTCATCACGTACGTATATCCACAATCAACACTTTTTACTTGTAAGGGACACTGCAATATCAAAATAAATATTTTATGATACACGCACTATATGTGTACACAATATAATAATATAAGTTTAATAATGTTTATACTTGTCGTTACTTTTTCCATTATATCGATTTTCAAATTTTTATGAGATCTAAAATTGACTATTTCCATACGTTTGCCAAAAAATAACCAAAGAAGCTCAAAATTAAGTAAACTTTAAGATAAAAACTGAAAAAGAAAAAAAAAGACTTTCGAGATATGAAGTGTATCGTAAAACTTTTCTTTCAATAATAGAAAGCCTTTGCATCACTTAGATCACATCACATAACATTTAATGCTAGTATTATTGCTAACCAAAGCCATAGGGGAGGATTTCAAGTCAATGCACCAATGAATCACAAAAAATTGTCAAATCAAATCTCTTTTGTTTAAAAGAATAATTTATCAGTCTATACCTATGAAACGAGTGAAAATGAAGGAACCACTATTTTAGCGAGTTTAACCCTTAAAGGTTTTCTTGAACACTTCCCTAAAATGAGCTATTATTATTCTAATGTAGTAAATAAATTGTGACATCATAGAAAACTATTATCAATAGTGAGATGAGAGATGATTTTTATGTGATGAATATGAAAACTTCACTAATAAAAGAATATTTATTTAACTACTCATGTTGATACAATGTTTCATAGCTATTTATTTACTTGCTCATGTTGATCAAGTTGTTTTGATACAATGTTGCATAGCTTTATAGATTCGAGCATAGAATTAGCGATTGTCATGCATCAGTTAGGAGAAGCGTATGAAAGGAAAGAAATTTAAAACTTACACTTGAGTTTACAAAAAATAGAAAATATAGTTGTTGTAGGGAAAAAAGTCACATGAAAATTGGGAGAATTATTGTCCCACATAGGAAAATTTGTAGAAGTGAGAGTAGTTTATATAACATAGACTACATGGGGGTTGGAAAAAAGTGGGTGCACTGGTATTAAAACATCTCGCCACATGTGTTGTTGCCACCATTCATCCAGTTGGACGAGCGAGTTCAGGTTTGCGTTAATGCGTTTGTGCAAAAAAGAAAATAATTTTTATTTCCTTCCCCTTTTTAATTTTTGAAACGTTAGCTTTAATTTTGGATTTAAAACGTTTTTAAAAAATAGATCTAAACATTTTATTTTCTTTATTGAAAAACGTTAATTTTCATATCTAGATCTAGATCTAAGAGCTTCTTCTCTAATATAGAGCTCTTCGAGTTCACAGAGTACACACAAAGTTGAAAATCGATCTTATGTTTTTGTTCTTCATTTTTCCCAAGCATCCGTTATGTCTTGATTCCAACCCTTCATTTACAAATGCACGTCAGTAAAGGGTGTTGTGGTAACCTTGGAGAGCAACCGGCTCAAACGGTTTAACATTGTGGTTGTGCCAAAATTACTTTCAAGTCAGTGGTTCTCAACGACACAACAACGATCTGTCCATCATCTTCATTTCAATTTTAAATCAATTCACCATGTCGATGATCAGATTCGGAAGATGTTGTCAGATCTGTCAAAATTAGAACCACTGGACGGATCCAACTACCGGCATTGGTCTCAGAAACTTTTGATCTTCTTTGAATAGCTGGAGGTCGATTACGTTCTACTGTCCGACAAGTCGCAGGGGCCTAATGTTACAACAATTGCAGATCCGAAAAAATCCATTATTGCTATTGATCCTGATCCAACTACTGATGTCGATTCTACCCAATCGAAAAAGATTATTGATGGGGATGATAAGTTCGATAGAGGCAACAAGACAGTCTGCGACCATCTCCTGAACCACATGACCGATTATCTGTTCAATCTTTTTGTCGTTCAGAAATATGCAAAGGTAATATGGGATATTCTGAAATCTAGATATGGTATAGATGATGCAGGTACAAGAAAATACGTTGTTGGAAAATGGTTGCAATTTCAGATGACAGATGATAAATCGGTCATGAAGCAGGTTTTCATGAGTACAAAAATCTGGTAGCTAATGTACTGACCGAAGGCATGAAGATGTGTGAAATTCTTCAAGCGAATGTACTGCTCGAAAAAAACTCTCCTTCCTAAAGTAACTATCACAACCACCTGAAACACAAAAAGAAGGACTTGACCTTGTAAGAATTGATCTGCCACATGCGCACTGAAGAAGCCAATAGGAGGAAAGATATGATGAACTCTCAATCCTTGAATTTTGTTAATACTAACCTTGTTGAATCTTCTGTTTCCATAAAACACAGGTTCAAGAAGAAAGGAAAACAAACTACTAAAGACAAAACACAACAAATGAAGGGGCATCAGTTTAAGGCTTCCAATGGAAAAATTGAGAAGTTTAAGCTGATTTGTTACGTGTGCAATGAACCTGGACACAAATCATACTAGTGCAACTAGAGGAAAGGAAAGCCAAATAAAAAATCTGTTGCACAGGCCAACCTTGCTAAGCAAGATGAAATCATTGATGTTGTGATCGTAGAAGCAAACTTAGTTGAGAATATGTTCCACTGGATTCTCGACACTGGGGCTTCAAGACACTTTTGTTCAAATTAATAGCTATTCCATGACTACCAAGACTGAGCTGACGACGAATGTGTGTTCATGGGCAACTCTGCCACTGCTGGAGTACTTGGAAAATGGAAGGTTCTTTTAAAACTTACCTCTGGATTTTTCCTTAAATGATGTTTTATATGTACCTTCACTACGTAGGAACTTGGTGTCTGGAAGTCTGTTGATTAGGGTTGGGCTTAGAATTGTTTTTGAGGCTGACAAGGTTATCATCACAAAAAATAATGACTTTGTTGGTAAGGGATATTTAGGTGATGGTTTATTTGTTTTGAACATTGTTGTTAGTACTGCTATGATGATTGAAAGTACTTCTCGTTTTGCTTATATCATTGAATCTATTGACATGTGGCATGCTAGACTAGGACATGTAAATGTTACATCAATTAAGAGGCTTAAGAATTTAAACCTTTTTAATGCATCAGAATCATGAGAAATTGGGAAATGCTCTATATGTGTAGAAGCTAAATTCACAAAAAAAGTCGTTTAGGGTTGTCACAACTAGAAGTATAGAGTTACTTGAACTAATTCATTCTGGTTTAGTTGATTTCAAAAATACTACAAGCAAAGGCGGTAAAAATTATTATATATCGTTTGTTGATGATTTTTCTATATTTACAAAAATTTATCTCTTAAACTCTAAAGATGAGGCAAGTTGTGACGACCACCATCACAGGTACTATTATTTATTTTATTTAACGCTCTTAACCACTGTGTTTAGTTGGATTAGTGACTTTAATCAAGCTCGGCGAGAGTGAGGCCTTAATTGTGTTTAGTTTAAGTAAATTGTTCCTTTTGAGATGAGATTATTTATGAAATTAAGGGAAAAGGAAATTGCAAGGGCACTTTGGTTATTAATCACTAAATGAGGGGTACATAGGACTTTTGATTATTGGCCTAATTTTTTTGTAGTATTTAAGCTCCTTATAGTTCAAATTAAAGAAAAAACCCTAACCCTAAACATCTTGGAGGCAAAACCCTAACCCTAAACATCTTGGAGGCAAAACCCTAACCCTAAGCATTCTCTTCTTCCTCCATCACTTAACCTAGCCGACCACCTCTTCCTTATGCGTGTGCCCTAGACGACAGCCACCCTTCACACTGCTCCTTCTGCCCACTTGCACTACAACTACCCTCGCCGTGAACGCAAGAAAGAGGCTCGCTTCATCCGCTCGTCGCAACCCACGCACGGAAAAGGACTCGACCACCAGAGATTACACGAGATCGAGCGAGCCTTGGCAGCAGCCGTCGGAGCGTTCCATCGATCGCGCAGTCGGAGCTTCATTGCGCGTCCGATCTTGCGCTTGCGCCGCAAGCAAGCCACCGCCACCGAAAAGGATCACGCCGTCGCGAGCTCGAAGCTCCAGCCGACCGCCGATCCACGAACTTCCGTCTTCAGTTGACCGCGCCGCAATCACGCCGGAGAACACCAGCCGAAGTAGCTCGCCACAACCACCCGATTGCAAGTGCCGTTCGCGCTGCGGCAGCGGCAAGCTCCACCCGTCCGACGATCCGCAAGCACTGCAGCGACTTCGGCGGACTTCACGCACGCCGCCGCGGCCACCGTGAATCACCGATACCGTCCCATCCGCTTCGATCGATCGGCACCTACTACAACCTCTCGAAGTTATAACCCGGTGAGTGATTTCGTTAAGTATGGATTTGGAATGAGAGTTATATGTGACCTATTGAATATTTGAGCGTTTGATTGAGAACTTAGGTCATTGTTTTTGACGTTAATTATAGGAGTCAAGATTGGAGCGGAGTTGAAGGTCAAACGACAAGATTTGGATTAAGGAGTATTAAGGATTAGCCTTAAACTCGAGGTAAGCGGGGCATGGAACCTTAATAACGCAATTTAAGTACCTTATGATTATGGATTTAGTGAATACTTGGAGATTGAACTTGGGAACTATGGTGTGAATCAGGTTTCACTAAAAGAAGAGTAGTCCGGGAGCTCGGGTTAGATTTTGGAGTAGAATTCGAACTAAGGTAAGGGACCTTGTGCCGAATCTTTTTAAATGGGATTAAAGAAAACGAACTTCAATATTTTATGTGAAATTAGTACGATATTTTACTGAAAAGGATTTAATGATTTTTATACGAGAATATCCTGAAATTTTATGTGAAAGTACTTTGATATTCTATGAGAAGATATCTCAATATTTTATGCGCGAATAATCTAGTATTTTATGCGAGAATGTCTTTGTATTTTATGTAGGGATATTTCAGTAGTTCATGTGAGGATATGACAGTAATTTATATGAGAATATTTCATGATTTCCTACAAGAGCATGATCTTCAAACTGTCTATGAGAAAAGTATGATTTGCATATTGACGATGATGTTTGTGACATGTACACTATTATTATGTGAATGATGGGACCTCATGCATGTTATGTATGTCATGAAATGAATTAATGAAAAGTGTGGACATTGGTCTCCTGGGAGCATTATGTGCATGGTCAAACATGCAATAGAGACCCTATGGGTCAAATTACAGTGTCTGTGAGGACTCAAATTATTACAGTGTCATGAGGGACTCATATTATTACAGTGCATGAGGGACTCAAAACGAAATGACTCAGGATGACCAGTCGGCCACACAAATAAGAAGGAAGTCATGGATTAAAGACCTGACAATATGAGAAAGATTTAGGTCCCGCATATGTACATTTCGAACAAGTTTAAAGTCATGATTGTATGTGTATGCATATCCCAAACCTCGGTAGCGAGGTCACTTACTGGGTATTGTTTTGCAATACTCACCCTTTCTTTTAAAAATGTTTTTCAGGTAAGGCCAAGGACGTGCAGGGCGAGTGACGGAGGCGCGTTACTAGAACCATGGGAACAGACATGTTTTTCCGCATATTCCTTTTATAACTGATGTTGTCTCTTCATGTTTTTGGAGTTTAAACCTACTTACAGATTTTTAATAGGCCATGTTAAACTGATACTTTTATCTGTTTTAAACGATTTGATTTGGGATCCCTAAAAACAATTTATGTTGGTTGGAGGTTTTTCTTTTAAGATCTTTTATCTCTTGGCCTATAAATGCATGCATGTGTAGTAATGTCCCTAGGAGTTTGGTCATAGAAAAGTAGGGGCGTTACACAAGTAGTATGTTTTTGAAATTCAAAGCTGAAGTAGAAAATCAGTTGGATAAAAAGATAAAAAGGTTAAGAACCGACAGAGGTGGTGAATATAGTGATAAATCTCTTAAAGTGATTTGTGAATCAAATGGAATTATCCATGAAACTATTGTACCATACTCTCCTCAACCAAATGGCATAGTTGAACGTAAAAATAGAACATTGAAAGAAATGATGAATGTTATTGTTAGCTCTTAGAATAAGAGCTATGATTGAGCTGCTATTTGGATTATTTCTTAGAATTTTAAGCTTCATTTTCTATTTTGGCCTTAGAAACCCCCTTGTTTTTCCTTTAAAAAAAAACCCCTTGTTTTGGTACTTTTGTGTTCTAATTGTCACAAAGTTGTTTTGAAGTACCTTGAGGTCAATAAAGTGTTTTTCATTGTTGTACTATGTTGTTTTGGCGATTTCACATGAGCTCTTGGAAGGATGAATTTTGTTAAGGGTTCTAAGTCTACTTTGAGTTGATGTAGTTATGCAATTGTTGAGGGATCAAGCTTACTGGACCATTGTTTTGCTGTAAGTTCGTAGATTATGGACATGTGAGAGACTTCATTAATTAAGCTGGACAAAAACCGCCAAATCAAGTGCTATGAATCAATAAGAAGTTGCCAATCCATCTCTCCTGTCTATTCAACCCTCATTACGATAAAGACATGATATAAAGGCTTTCTTTAGCCCTTTTAATTCCTCCTCATTTTTTTAGAGGAGGAGACAAGGGAATAGAAGAAGAAGAAGGAGATATCGGTTTTGGGGGGTGCAGAATTCGAGAAGAAGTAGATTACCAGCCTTAAAGTCATTTCTCTTTTGGAAAGAAGCTGGAATAGCTAAAAAAGGGCCATAGAAATTCCCTCATCTGTCAATTCTTCTTTTTCTTTATTCTTGAACTCTTCTTATACTGTAACTGAGGTCTTTAAGCATATTTAGAATTAGGATTATTGTTTTATTGTTCTCTTTTCCTGTCATTATGAACTAATCACACTTGGGGTGAGGATTATGAGTTTTTATGTGGAGGCAAGCTTAATAAAATAGTATTTTACTGCAATTCTCACTCTTATGCCTTGTGATTTTACTGTTTAGCTAAGATTTGGTTGGCCATCTCATGTTAGCATTGTTTATTCCAACTTGGAAAAGGGAAGAGTAAACCGACTTCAAGGCATAACACTAGTTCTGATTAAGAGATTTACTTCTCTCAGGTGATTGAGGAGTGTTGCATAAAATTAATATTGCAATACTGCAAGTGTACGGGTCAAGTTTTAGTATAGTGATTTAGAGTTCCAAATATCGTCCTTGGGAATGGGTTTCTAGATTAATTAATTACTAAGATAATTATTCTCAATTTTATCTAAAGCAACAAAACATGGATAGAGAGGAGACAAAAGATAAAAAGATAAACAAACAATTAGAGACACGAATATGATAGAATTGGAAGAAATTGATTTCACAAGTTAAAACTTTACTTAACACATGCAATGAACTAATGTCATGAATTTATAAACAAGAAGTGAGAATACTCAAGAAAATATATCGATTCATAATGAGCCTCGCACACACGATAAATCCTAAAGTTACCTTATGAATTTTAACAGCATGTACGACATTAAACAACTTCTTTATATGTTTCCCTAAGAACTCTAGGTCATTCTCATGCCAGATTTCAAAGGATTTTGACAACTTTGCTCTAATCTAAGTTTCTTTCTCTCGATCCACTTAAACCAACAAGATCGAACAATTGAAGAACGAATTGCCAAAAATAAATAACAAAACATAATTCAATACATAAGAAAATAAGTCTTAAACATGCAAATCAAATCCTAAGTGTTTGAATGTTTGTCCTAATCTCACTTTGTTTGTAAATATACATTTGAAAATTAATAGAGTTATTTATTTCATCTTTTGTGTCTTGCATTACTTACAAACTTTGTCCAATAAACTAAGCTCCAGGGTCATTGAATACATGAGAGAACTAGAACTTGAACGGCGTGTAGTGGACACACAGGGAGGATCACGTTCGAGTTAATGACCCGAACGGTCTACAGTATATGGATGGGGTTGGAGACCTAATCTTGGATACACTGTTCATGTGGCCCGCTTTGTATTAAGATACAAACGAGGTGATCTGACTCATTCATGTGGTTGACATGCGAGTGGGGGCATCCTGTACAATGAGATTGTACAAGACCGGACCGTGAATTATTAGACCTATTGATGTAACACCGTTGACAGTAAGGATTAATAACTTTGTAGATGATCATTAGTGACTCGACCTGAATCCTGAGCGTGTTACGGACTCCTGTCTGCGGGGGTCTGTCCTTTGACTAGTACTAGTGAGGGTGGTCACAATTACTCGCCCAATATGCCTATCTTCTCAGGGTCAGGACCAAGTAGAGAGTTGGGAACTTAGCTACGCGAGATGGAATTCACTCGATCCCGCCTTTAGGGAAACTAGAAGGGTTGTTCCCTTAAGTGTTGTCTCTTGGGCTTGGACAACGGGCGCCGACCCTCTCACTTGCCTGAGAGGATTGTTGTGTATGGTCAGACCATAACACCGTTGTTTTTCATTAGAGGAGCAGTGAGGACTTAAGGAGCAAGAAGTAGACATAGGGGTAAAACGATAATTTGAACCATTAGTGTCTACGAACAACCTGTGAAGGGTCGACTCATGGACATTGGTTATATTAGTGGACACATTATATTATGCAATGACGGGAGTGTAGCTACGGGCTTTAGTGGAGTGTTACCGTAGCTAACAAATGTTGATTAACTGGGTCAAAGAATTTGATAGGTTAATCTCGAATCATTGGAGCTCGTCACTGTAGCTCCATTAGGTCCCTCGGTTGGCTCAATTTAGGTTAAAAGAAGGGTTACTGTTTTGGTGTGAATTGAAGTGTTCAATTTCACTAAAGGGCATTTATGTCATTTATATGAGATATGAATGATATAATATATAGTTTAATGTGAATGAGATTCATAATAAACTATAGGTTAGCCTAATTGTTGAATTAGCGCTAATTAGGAGAAATTAGATTGAGAGATATTAAATTGGATACGATTCAATTTAATTAATCCACAATATGAGATATCTTATAATATATGGGCATGCAAATATAATTTGCATAACCTATAGTTGTGGTAAAATGGTAAATAGGTGGAGATTTCAACTCCACCTATCTCCATTACTTAAACCCATTTGCAAGAAAGGGAACTCACTCATTTGCTCATTTTTGGATTTTTCACCAAAAGAAGCAAAAGTTCTCTCTCAAGTTCTCTCTCAGCTTTTCTCCTCCCAATACCAAAACAAAACAAGTTCCCACCAACTTACTTCTTCCAAAAGAAGAACAACTAAGAAGCCAAGGGGTTGTATTCGGTCTTCATTCGTGAGAAGAGTTCGAGTAATTCGAAATCGTTGGGAGAACACGAGGAGTTCGTGAACGAAAAGGAAAAATTCGAAGCACGTCTTCAACAAGTAAGTACTTTCTGTATTTTGTTTTCAATTTATGCATGTTTAACCTAGATCTATGCGTTAGATTGTTTTAACAAATAACGGTTGCACAACTTCACCACGACGATTCAATCGTCTTCTGCTGCGTGGGAGTTTCATTCGCTTCAATTGGTATCAGAGCCATACGTTGGTTCGATGTTGTGCACTATTTTTCGTTGAAATTAGGTGTGTATAGCCTTGATTTATGAGATAAATTGTTGGTTTGCATGATGAATGTTTTCGGTTTTGGCACTTTAAGTTTAGATTTACAATTTTATGTTGATAAGATCAATGTAAGGGCCCGTGTTTTTGGTAAGTCCAAGTCGTTCGTGGCAAGAGTTGCAGTGAAGAAATCGGAGTAGAAACGGGCGAGAATCGACGAAGAACAGCAAGAGGTGCTTGTTGTTCTGTCGACACCGTTGAGACGTTCTTCTACAGAGTCTCAACGTTGCGCATGCGGTCAGAGGCCTTACTGCAGAGCAGCGTTGCAACGCTAGGCATAGCATTGCAACGCTGAGGCGTGGAGCACGCGGGCGTGACGGAGGCTGCGAGATTGCAACGCCGCCACACGCAGCGTTACAACGCTACTGGCGTAGTGGGGCAATTAGGCGGCGCGCGCAACAAACGTGGGAAGATTGAAGTTTTTTCAAACGTGGGGCGTATTTCCTCAATTTGTTTTTATTTATTTAAATTGAAAAATGTAATTTTCATTTTAATTTATTTATTTTATTAAATAATATTAATATAAATGTTATATTAATGTTATTTAATTAAATAATTGCCCCTAAGTGCCAAAACTCGTCTATTTTTGTTATTTAATTATTTTATACATGTGATGTATGATTTAATTAATTTCTATGTGCATAATGTGTGTCATATAGATTTAAAATCCCACCTTAGGTTAAACATTTCATGCATCATTTATATTATAAGAGTTATAATATATAGTTAGCATGATAGGTTATATTATAAGAGTAATGATATAATTAAATGCATGTTTTAATTTAATTAATATAAGTGTTATATTTTTTAGATTAAAGTATGCTCATGCATTTATATTCATGTGATGAACTAATTTTGTTATAGTATATAGTTATTCATATGATGAATGATCAAGCACTATAACATAGAAATGCATGCAACCTAAGTTAATTATTGGTTTTAAGTGTTTAGAGCTTGAACAATTAGACTTAGGTTTTCTAGTTCTAATAAAATTAGAATTAGGAAATCAAAATGTAATCTTTGAATGGTGATTGTGTTGGGATTTATGCCCTAAACTTGTGTAATTTTGATCAATTAAACAAAGTGTTATTTGTTTTGATAAGATTACAGTCTTGCTTTTATAAATCCAATAAACTAAGCTCCAAGGTTATAACATTTATCTTGAAATCAGTGTAGTTGACACTATTTGAGTTGAGTTCAAGATTATAACCTAAATAGTCTATGGTATAAGAATAAGGTTGGAAACCTCATTCTGGTAACACCATGGATGCGCCCACTTTGTAATTAGTACAAATGAGGTAATCCAACTCATTCATGTAGTTGACATGCAAGTGGGGGCATCCAGTATGAAGAGTTCATACAAGATCGGATCGCAAATTATTAGTCTAACCAAAGATAACACATCGTTAACGAGGATAAGACTAGTAATTTATAGATGGTCATTAGTGACTCGACTGAATCCTGAGCAAGTTAAGAACTCCTCGCTTATAGGGGTTTGTCCTTAGACTAGTATGGGTGAGAGTGGCTCATGGCCGACTCTCAATAAGCCTACCTTCTCTCGGGACGAGAACCTCGTAGGTAGCTCGAACTTAAGCTGTGCAAGATGGAATTCACTCATTCCTCTACTGAGGAATTAGATAGGTTGTTCCCTTAAGAACTGACTCCAGGTCTTGAACAATGGGGCACCACCCTCTATGAGGGTATGAGTCGAAGGTAGGACCTTAGACTTGTTGTTCATTAGAGGATCAGTGGTGTTTAAGGAGCAAAGAGGTAATCACAGGGGTAAAACGGTAATTTGACTCAGCTGTGATTACGAACAACTTGTGAAGGGTCGACTCATGGGTAGTGACTATATCAGTGGACACAATAATATCTACAGTGAGGAGAGTGCAGATACAAGTGTATAGTGGAGTGACTTGTAGTCAATGAATATTGATTAACTGGATCAAAGAGTTTGATCAGTTAATCTCACATCATTGGAGCTCATGATCTATAGGTCCATTAGATCCCTCCGTTGGCTCAACATGGTAATATTGACGGTATAAAGTTAGGAGTGAAATTGAAGTGTTCAATTTCATACATGATATAATTGATATAATATATAGTTTTAATGTGAATTAGATTCATATATAAACTATATACTAAAGAGAGATTAAAGAAGGGGTAGGATGGTCATTTCCATCCCATTCCCCTATATATATATGGTTGCATGAGATGCAACTAGGTTAAGATATTCTAAGTGTTTTTCATAGAATTACAAGCCCTCTCTTGTTGTGTTGTTGGAAGAGTTCCAAAACACACATCTCTCACAAAAACCTCACCGCTCCTAAAGGGAACCCACCTTCCTCCCTCACCTGGAGAACAACGGAGAAGATCCGGTGGTCGTGTCTTCATACGTTGGAGTTCCTGTTGCTGAGATCGTGATCGTGGGAGAGAGGAGCACTTGAAGAAAGGTTCTTCAAAGATAAATTCTTGTTGTTCATTCTGTTATATATTCTTAATCTAGTGTTTTATGTTCTCGAATAAATCGTTGTAACTAAATCAAGAGCGCGCGATTCGCAATCGCTTCCGCTGCAGAGACTTCGATTCCCTTCAGACTGATTAGTAACTCTGTCTAAGGAAGGTTTTGTCTAAGGCTGGGGTATTTAAGTTGACGCTTGCGGAATACCCCTACGTGGAAACTGACCTGGGAGTGAATTTGGTCCGTAGATTGTTAGATTATATTTATCGTGAGTGTCGTTAATTAAAAGTTGGTTAATTTACTCACATAGACCTAAGTAATAATGTGGTTATAAACTTAGGTTAAATACCATATAAGAGTTATATTTCTAGACTTAGGTAAATTTTAGTCGATTTATCTAGGTCAATCCCGATACTTATAAAGTGTTGAGTGGGAGAAAATATAGTGTATGAGATACATTTATTTTCCGACCACAAATCTCCGTTAAGTCCGCACCGTGAGATCCATACTCGGCCTCGCGGCGCAAATGGGAGCGTCCCCCTTCAGATGGTATTTGTATGAATAAATATCAACGTGGATGGAGAGAGTACTTATAGTGAGTGGGAGCGGGACTTGTAAAAACGGGACCCACGACCTCTTCTTTGGATTAACACTATGAGACCCCTATGATCTGCCTGCTAGTTTGGCATGGAAAAGACAATCCCTTCGGAGGGTCTTGATCATGGGAGTCGGAACACCGTGAATTCCTGAAAGGGATACAGTTTCCTTGTTTGTTTTCCTTCGTGGTCCACCCTTCGGTGGCTATTGTTTGGACGACTACTTGGAAACTTAAAGATTGAGGGTGACACTCACAGAATTCGTTAAGTGTTAATGAATTCGACCAAATAATGGTAACTGGACGCCTAATGGAATAAGAGTTATGTTGGGATTAGGGTCTGGTCAAGAAAGTCTCGTCCTAGAGGAGGAGTGTTTCTGTTCACCCTTCGGTGGCGGTCATTCTAAACCTTTAGGATATCATTGCAATTTTTAAATGACCTAAGGATCATAGGATTAAATTTTGCTAAAATCTTATTGGACTCAAAAGTTTTTTGAGAGACTAACACAAACTTATTTGATTTTTTTCAGCTAAAAATATGTCTAGCTCAATAATCGCATTACTCGCTTTCGACAAACTAGTAGGAGATAACTTCCAAACGTGGAAAAATAATATCAACACGATTTTAGTAACTGACGACCTGAAGTTCGTGCTTACTGAGGAGTGTCCTCAGTTGCCGAGCTCGACTGCATCATGAAGTGTTCGTGATGCATACGACGATGGATCGGGGCCAATGAAAAGGCCAAGGTCTATATCATTGCCAGCTTGTCTGAAGTCTTGGCAAAAAAACATGAGTTGATGGTCACCGCTAAGGAGATCATGGATTCGTTGCAGGACATGTTTGGACAACAGTCCTTTCAGGTCAGGCACGATTCAATCAAACACGTCTTCAACGCACGGATGAAAGAAGTGTCGTTTGTCCATGAACATGTTCTAGACATGATGACCCACTTTAATCTAGCGGAGGTGAATGGGGCTTCGATCGACGAGTCGAGCCAGGTCAGCTTTATTCTGGAGACTCTTCTGAAGAGTTTCCTTCAGTTTCGTTATGAACAAAATTAGCTACAGTCTGACTACCCTCCTCAATGAGCTACAGAATTTTCAGTCCTTGATGAGGATGAGGGCACCGGAAGCTGAGGCAAATGTTGCCTACAGGTCTTATCACAGGAGTTCGACCTCTAGGACTAAACCTGTTGCTCCTTCTCGCCCGAAAGGGAAGAAGAAGATGAAGAGGGGTAAAGCTGACCGAGCTGCCGCCCAAAAGGACAAGAAGGTCAAGGAAGTTGCAGAGAAAGGAAAGTGTTTCCACTGCAATGGGGATGGCCACTGGAAGAGAAACTGTCCCAAGTTCTTTGTCGAGAGGAAGAATCAAGGTATATGTGATTTACTAGTAACTGAAACTTTCTTAGTGGATAGTAGTGACTCTGCCTGGATTTTAGATTCGGGCACCACTAACCACGCTTGTTCTTCTTTTCAGGGAATTGATTCCTGGCAGCCGCTGCGAGAGGGTGAGGTGACTCTACGAGTTGGATTTGGGGAGATAGTCCTTATTGTAGCGATTGGCAAAGTGAAGCTCTATTTTGGCAGGAATTACTTATTGTTGGACAATATGTATATAGTCTCAGGGTTTACTAGATACCTTGTTTCTATTTCCTGTCTTATTGAACACTGTATGTCAATTTCCTTTGATAATAATAAATCGTTTATTTCTTTCAAAGGTAATTTGATTTCTTCTGCCTCACTTGAGTTAATTTGTATGTTTTGAAATCAAATTCAGTCAAAAGCGTTTTGAACACTAAATTATTTAAAACTGCAGAAACACGAACTAAGAGAGTTAAGATTTCTCCAAAAGAAAATGCCCATCTTTGGCATCTAAGGTTAGACCACATTAATCTCAATAGGATTGAGAGACTAGTGAAGAGTGGACTTCTAAGTCAGTTAGAATAAAACTCTTTACCGGTATGTGAGTCATGCCTTGAAGGCAAAATGACCAAACGTTCTTTTAGTGGAAAAGGATATAGAGCCAAGGAGCCCCTTGAGCTTATACATTCTGACCTCTGTGGTTCGATGAGTGTTAAAGCACTAGGTGATTATGAATACTTCGTATCTTTCATTGATGATTATTCGAGGTATGGGTATATTTATGTAATGCATAAGAAGTCTAAAAGTCTTGAAAAGTTCAAGGAGTACAAGACTGAGGTTGAGAACCTGTTAGGTAAAACGATAAAAACACGTCGATCGGATCGAGGTGGAGAGTATATGGACACTGAATTCCAGGACTATATGATAGAACATGGAGTTACGTCCCAACTCTCAGCACCTGGTATGCCACAGCAGAATGGTATATCGGAGAGGAAAAACAGAACCATATTGGACATGGTTCGGTCGATGAAGAGCTATGCTGGTCTCCCTGATTCTTTTTGGGGTTACGCAGTGGAGACTGTGGTTTATATTTTGAACAACGTTCCGTCGAAGAGTGTTTGTGAAACACCTTTCGAACTCTAGACTGGACGTAAAGGTAGTTTACACCATTTCAGAATTTGGGATGCCTGACCCACGTGTTGGTGTCAAACCCGAAAAAATTAGAACCCTGTTCAAAAAAATTGTGCCTATTCGTAGGTTACCCAAAAGAGACCAGAGGTGGTCTATTTTACGATCCTAAGGAAAATAGGGTGCTTGTGTCGACAAACGCCACTTTCTTTAAGGAAGACCATATCAGGGATCATTTACC
This sequence comes from Trichosanthes cucumerina, assembly GCA_036507285.1. Lineage (NCBI taxonomy): Eukaryota > Viridiplantae > Streptophyta > Magnoliopsida > Cucurbitales > Cucurbitaceae > Trichosanthes > Trichosanthes cucumerina. The sequence continues at coordinate 66,925,026 of CM071838.1, forward strand.
TAGAAGCAAAATCGTGTTGAACGAAATGGACAGTAAATCAGCAAGAGTTGCTGATGGGACTAGTACGTCAACAAGTGTTGTTGATCCTAGCACGTCAAGTCAAGTCCGTTCCCAAAAGTTTGGAATGCCTTGACGTAGTGGGAGGGTTGTGAGACAGCCTGAATGTTACATGGGTTTAGCTGAAACCCCAGTCGTCAATCCTGATGATGACTGCAAGGATCCATTGACCTATTATAAGGCAATGGCTTATGTTGACAAGGACGAATGGATTAAAGCTATGGACCAGGAAATGGAGTCGATGTACTTCAATTCTGTCTGGGAGCTTGTGGATCACCCTGATGGGGTAAAACCTATTGGTTGCAAATGGATCTACAAGCGTAAACGTGGCGTAGATGGGAAGGTTCAGACCTTCAAAGCACGACTAGTGGCAAAGGGTTTTACCCAGGTCGAATGGGTTGACTATGAGGAAATCTTTTCACCTATTGCCATGGTAAAGTCGATCAGGATCCTTCTGGCCATTGCGGCGTATTATTACTATGAGGTATGGAAGATGGATGTCAAGACAAACTTTCTAAATAGCAACCTTGACAAAACCATCTACATGGACCAGCCCAAAGGGTTCATTGCCCAAGGCCAAAAGGAAAAGGTTTGCGGGCTTCATAGGTCTATTTATGGACTAAAACAAGCCTCGAGGTCTTGGAATATAAGGTTTGATGAAATCAAATCTTATGGCTTTGATCAGAATGTTGATGAGCCTTGTGTCTACAAGAAAATCGTCGACAAAACTGTCGCATTTCTGATATTATACGTGGATGATATCCTACTCATTGGGAATGAAGTAGGATTTCTTACTGACGTAAAAAAATGGCTAGCTTCGCAATTCCAAATGAATGATTTGGGAGAGGCATAGTATGTTCTAGGTATCCAGATAGTCTGGAACCAGAAGAACAGATCGTTGGCCATGTCTCAAGCGTCTTATATTGACAAGATGGTGTCTAGATATAAGATGCAGAACTCCAAGAAAGGCATGCTACCTTTCAGGCACGGGGTTCACTTGTCTAAGGATTAGTGTCCTAAGACTCCTCAAGAGGTTGAGGATATGAGACGGATCTCCTATGCTTCAGCTTTAGGGAGTCTGATGTATGCCATGCTGTGTACTAGGCCCGACATCTGTTATGCAGTAGGGATTGTCAGTAGGTATCAATCTAATCCAGGATTAGATCACTGGACAGCCGGAAAGGCAATCCTCAAATATCTTAGGACAACGAGGAACTACAACTTAGTGTATGGCGGTGGGGATTTGATCCTTACAGGATACACGGATTCTAACTTTCAGACCAATAAGAATTCTAGGAAATCCACTTCGGGGTTAGCCTTCATTCTGAATAGAGGAGCTGTAGTATGGCGAAGCATCAAGCAGGGATGCATCGCAAAATCCACTATGAAAGCGAAGTACGTTGCGGCTTGTGAAGCTGCAAAGGAAGCAGTTTGGCTTAGAAAGTTCATGACAGATTTGGAAATTGTTCCAAATATGTACTTGTTGATCACGCTGTTTTGTGACAACAGTGGTGCAGTAGCCAACTCCAGGGAGCCTCGGAGCCATAAGAGAGGCAAACACATTGAGAGAAAATATCACTTGATACGGGAGATTGTGCATCGCGGCTACGTGACAGTTACGCATATAGCGTCAGAGCACAACGTAGCTGATCCATTTACAAAGACCCTCACGGCTAAAGAGTTTGAGGGTCACCTAGCGAGTCTAGGTCTTCGAGTACTTCCTGACTAGGGCAACTGGGAGATATGTAAACGGGTATTCAATGCCCTAGTTTATTGTATTACTTCATTGTAATTTATGTACATTTCAAAAATGTATTTGCTCCACTAGCTTAGTCCAAGTGGGAGTTTGTTGGGATGTTTGTCCTAATCTCGTTCTGTTTGTAAATATACATTTGAAATTAATAAAGAGTTATTTATTTCATCTTTTGTGTCTCGCATTAATTACAAACTTATTCCAATAAACTAAGCTCCAGGGTCATTGAATACATGAGAGAACTAGAACTTGAACGGTGTGTAGTGGACACACAGGGAGGATCACGTTCAAGTTAATGACACGAACGGTCTACAGTATATGGATAGAGTTGGAGACCTAATCATGGATTCACTGTTGATGCAGCCCGCTTTGTATTAAGATACAAACAAGGTGATCTGACTCGTTCATGTGGTTGACATGCGAGTGGGAGCATCCTATACAATGAGATTGTACAAGACCGGACCGTGAATTATTAGACCTATTGATGTAACACAGTTGACAGTAAAAACTAATAACTTCGTAGATGACCATTAGTGACTCGACTTGAATCCTGAGCGTGTTACGGACTCACATGCAGTGGGGTCCGCATCTTTGACTAGTACGGGTGATGGTGGTCACAGTTACTCGCCCAATATGCCTATCTTCTTAGGGACAGGACCAAGTAGAGAGCTGGGAACTTAACTACGCGAGACGGTGATAACTCGCCATAAGGGAGTCATTTTACTAGAATTTTAGTGTTTAATCCATTTGAATTGCATTTAATTTAGCGATCCTCATGTTATTTTATCCCTAAATTATGTTTGGTATCTTTAAAATCTTGAATTTAAGCATTAGGTTAAAAAAGAATTAATTTTGATGTTTTTGTGCTTTAATTTAAGAAATTTAGGAAAATAAGCTAACGGTTGATTAAAGATCAAAATTTTAGATTTTTCTTAACTCCAAAAATCCTTGCGTATTTAGTTTGATTTATAATTGTGTTCATAAATTTATTTGGGATTTTTTTGTGTGCAGGAGATGTTTTAAAGCTACAAGAGTCCTTAAGGGCATTTTAGACATTTTACCTGAAGGGTAAGATGGTCATTTTACCCTTAAGGGTATTTTTTAATTTATGGAGTTAGGGCAACATCATCTTGTATAAGAAGGCTAGGGTTTGCAGGTGAAAGGGTGGAGAGAATTGGCGACAAGAGAAAGAGACTGAGAGAGAACGGGCGATTGCTACAGCAAAGGTGTGCATTGGAGAGGAAAATCGTGAAGGTTCCATTGCTGTAGCAATCATGTGAGTGAGGAAAAATTGAAGCTTCAAGGTTTTATTGCTATAACAAAACCGAGATGCCATTGTTGTAGCAAAATCGAGAGCATCACTGCAGTTCGGTTTTCACAGACGTCTTTCACGAAGTTTGTGATTTTCGGCCATTCAACTGTTGGATTTTGCCACAATATTATCAGCCTGTTGGAGACTCATAGAGCTTAAGTTTTAACGGTTGGATCGTCGTTTGAAGGTTTTTTGTGTAAGATCTTGTTGTCACGTTAGGCGACCACTGCAGTTCCGTTTTTCACAGACAACGCTCACAAAGTTGTTCTTTTCTGGAGTGTCAACCGTTGGATTGTGCTAAACCTTTGTCAACATGTTCGAGACTCATAAGCCTTCGGTTTGAACGGCTGGATCGTCGGTCGGAGCTTTTGTTTATCCGATACCACTGTCGGATAGAACCTGAAAAAACTATTGCGATTGAACCATTTGCTGAAGCAATTGACACTCTGTTGCTGAATCCAACCAAAGGGTTTTGCTGAAACAAAGTGCCCTGCTGCAGACCATCAACAGAGAGTTGCTGCAAGGCAATTGCTGTAGCAAAAGCAATGCCACCTGCTGTGTAACTTTTTCCCTATCTCTAAGTTTTATTACTCGTTGTAAACTACCAATTTAATAGTGAATTTTAGGGTTGTTCATATACTGATTTAGACTACTTTTGCTCATTGTTTTAGACCGAACTCATGACTAACTTAGGCTAGAATTGTGGCTAATTTAGGCTATTTTAGTGAATGTTGTTGGTTGTTTTGCATGAACTCATTGATCAATAAAAGCATGCTTAATTTAGAGATTGTGACTCGATTTTAATCATGAACTAAATTGTCTTAGGTAAGGGTTAGGTTGTTTTAATGTAATTTTGGATTAAATTTATGGTTGATACCATTGATTGAATTTATGAAATTTTATTGAATTTAACGTTGCATGAGAATTAAAATTGACCTTTTTAACTTCTCTATAATTCATAAACTTGGGAACGCTAATGAATTAGAAAACTAAAATTTTATTCTAGGATTATTGAGTTGATTAGGGATAATTAACCCACCTAGAACCTAAAATCATGAGCATAATTTAGATCACAATTGGAAAATTGTAGGTTTTAAAACTTAGTGATTTTGGAAAGAATCATTTGAATGCATGTGTAGGTAAATTCAAGGCATCACTCAAAATTTATTCCAATTGAACATTAGAACTCTAATCTAACCCGAGCCTATTTTTCATTACAAATCTCATCTCTTGCATCTTCACTCTTGTTTGCATTCTCCTCTCCCCACATTTAAATTTAGTTATTTTCTTGAGTCTAGTCTTGTCTTTGCTCACTTATCACATCAATTAATTTCTTTTACAACAGTAATTTGCACATTCATGCATTGCACTAAAATAATGAAAATTTGCTAGGACACTCATTCATTTAGGTTTAGCTAGTTCTCGTGGGATCGATACTTTAACTTATCACTTGCTGCTCTCGACCGTGTATACTTGCACGTCGTAGAGGTGTCGGTGTCTCATTCTAATTTGCATTAATTTAGGACACCTGATATTTTCGCATCAGAAGGAATTCACTCGTTCCCGCCTTTAGGGAAACTAGAGGGGTTGTTCCCTTAAGTGTTGTCTCATGGGCTAGGACAACGGGCGCCCACCCTCTCACTGGCCTGAGAGGGTTGTTGTGTATGGTCAGACCATAAGAACGTTGTTGTTCATTAGAGGAGCAGTGGAGACTTAAGGAGCAAGAAGTAGACACAAGGGTAAAACGGTAATTTGACCCAGCAGCGTCTACGAACAACCTGTGAAGGGTCGACTCATGGGCATTGGTTATATCAGTGGAACGTAATATTCTGCACTGACGGAGTGCAGCTACAAGCTTTAGTGGAGTGTTACTGTAGTTAATGAATGTTGATTAACTGGGTCAAAGAGTTTGATAGGCTAATTTCGGATCATTGGAGCTCGTCACTGTAGGTCCATTAAGTCCCTCGGTTGACTCAATCTGGGTTGAAAGAAGGGTTACTGTTTTGGTGTTAATTGAAGTGTTCAATTTCACTAAAGGGCATTTATGTCATTTATATGAGATATGAATGATATAATATATAGTTTAATGTGAATGAGATTCATAATAAACTATAGATTAGCCTAATTGTTGAATTAGGGCTAATTAGGAGAAATTAGATTGAGAGATATTAAATTGGATGTGATTCAATTTAATTAATCCACAATATTGCAAATGTGATTTGTGATATGAGATATGAGATATCTTATAATATATGGTTATGCAAATATAACATTTGTGGTAAAATGGTAAATAGGTGGATATTTTAACTCCACCTATCTCCATTATTTAAACCTCTTTGCAAGAAGGGGAACTCGCTCATTTGCTCATTTTTGGATTTTTCACCAAAAGAGGCAAAAGTTCTCTCTCAACTTTTCTCTTCCCAATACCAAAACAAAAGAAGTTCCCACCAACTTCCTTCTTCCAAAGGAAGAACAAACGAGAAGCCAAGGAGTTGTGTTCGAGCTTCGTTCGTGAGAAGAGTTCGAGTAATTGGAGATCGTTGGGAGAACACAAAGAGTTCGTGAACGGAAAGGAAAAATTTGAAGCACGTTTTCAACAAGTAAGTACTTGCTGTATTTTCTTTCCAATTTATGCATGTTTAACCTAGATCTAAGAGTTAGATCGTTTTAACGAATAATGGTTGCACAACTTCACCACGACGATTCAATCATTTTCCGCTGCGTGTTCCCTTCACTAACTATATTGTTTAACCACTCTAAATCACAATAAAACCAAGCTAAAGTTATAGAATCGTCTTTATACAGAGTTACAATCTAAAATAAAGAGAAAATAACTTATGTGTCGATGTCGGTCCCTCGTCCCCGAGGTCCAGTCATGATCTTGAGCCTCCATAAACGCTTTGGCTTCCAAGGAATGCTCTTCTTTCTCCACTTAGAGAGTGTATTTCGAATTTAGGGTGTAAAATCTATCAAATTCGGCTCCTTTTGAAAGTTGGAAAACATGTTTAATTTATAGAGTTCTCGGCACTGCGTTGCAACGCTAGGGACAGTGTTGCAACGATGTGCCATAGCCGCCTTGCATATAAGGAAAGTCCCAGCGGCGTTGCAACGCCGCTACCCTAACACGCGCATCCTCTATCGAAATAGCGTTGCAACGCTGCCTTCATGGGTCTTCAACGCACAAAATTAGCATGGATGGCATTGCAACGCTCTGCAGGGCGTTGCAACGCCATCACCTCGAGTCAATTGTCTCGATTTGTCCATTTTTCTTCTATTTGATGTTATTTTAAGGGCCAAAAAGCCCCAATTTGATCCCAAGTGATCCATAATCTCTCAAAATGTCTTGTTTAAGCTCTTAACTTGAAATTAATTGATTAAAACACATAAACGCTCTTAAATTATCATAAAATTAGCAAATTATAAGTCTAGAAATATCACATTTTGTGTGCAATCAAACACCCCCAAACTTAAACTTTTGCTAATCCCGAGCAAAACTAGAATCAAACATGAGATCTTTCTTACATATACATCTGATTCAAGCCTCAAAGATTAAAAAAAAAATTTTTGGCAATCACAAGAAACACTCAAACATAAAACTTCAACGAGTAATTTAAAACTTTTCCTAAGTGTTCCTGCGTGTGTGTGTGATTAGCCTATGTTCCCTTTATCTTTACTAAGCCTGGATCAACTTTATTAGGTTCTCCATTCAACTTCCCCCTACACTGGTCTTAATCACTAATCCTTGAGTCTCCGTACATTCAAGAAATAAACAACTTTACTCAACACTAAATAACTTTTTTATGACACTTTTTCTTTTTTCTTTTTTTTTTTTGCAAGGACACTAGCTTTCACACATCCACTGCAGGGACCCTTACCCAGAGCACACGCTCAATGAGTGGCCTAACTGATCACAGTAAAGGTAGCTCTTTTTGCCCTCAATGTTTTCATTAATACACAAACAAAACAAAAACTCAAGCACTTTTTCCACATAATTCACATATTATACAGATCATGCACTTTGTATTGTCATTCACCCTATCTTGCAGTTTAATTCTCAAACCAGCTCGTAGACCTATCGAGGTGACATCAAACTTCTAAGCCTAATAACTTTCTTCTAAGCATTTCAAAACTACAGAAACACAGGTTATGTGCATAATAGTGCAGGAAAACTCAAGAAAATTTTTAAATTAACTCAAATCCATATCATCCTCTCAAGTTTCAGCAGAATCACATAAATTTTCAAATAAATTCCATCCTAGGCTATCATAATCATACTTATGCATAAGATCAAACAACAATCACCATATACTCAGGAAAGTCACAACAGATAAAGAACATCCTACCCCCAAACTTAAACTAAACATTGTCCTTGATGTTTAAAAAATAAGCTCAAAGAAGTCATAAGGGTAAGAGTGAATAATACTGTCATGAGTAATGGAGATCTTAATTTTTTCTCTGAATTCTTTGGATAGCCAAGACACGTGTGTTGAAGTTCCACAAACCAGGAGCATGGATTTTGACAAGGGGTAGCATCAACACCAACCTAACAAAGCAAAGCAAACAAACTAAAAAGAGATAACATCAAAACTAAAACTTAAAACTTAAAGCTTGGGTTGCCTCCCAAGAAGCGCTTTATTTAACATCTTTAGCTAGACTGAAACTTCTTCAAGGTGTGTTCTTTAAATCTTGCAGCTCATTGTCCTCCAAATCCTTTGTTGTTTCCTTTGCTACCATGTCTAAGGAATCACTCAAAAGAATGTCATTTCCTAAGTTAAAAGGTAAAACATTAGTCAATTCAATCTTTAAACAGGATTTTATTTCAGATTCATCTTTCTTAGGGGCATAGATTTGAAATTTAACCTCCTCTTGCCCTACATGCAGCTTTAGGTGCCCTCATGTAAGCTTATGTCTGCCTTACTGGTGGCCAGGAATGGTCTTCCTAAGATAATGAGGATCTTTGCATCTTCTTCCATGTGTATGACAAGGAAGTTCACGGGGAATACAAATTTATCTACTTTGACCAAGATGTCGTCCAATGTTCTCCGTGGGTAAGTGATAGACCTGTCCGCCAGCTGCAAAGAAATTGTGGTGGGTTTTACCTCCCGCAAACTTAATCTTTTAAACACAGAGTAAGGCATTAAGTTTATACTAGAACCCAAATCAGATAAAACATTAAAGTGAAGTTGTCTATAGAGCAGGGAACAGTAAAACTCCCTGGATCCTTCAGCTTTTCTGGCAACTTTTGCTGTACGATGGCACTACATTCCTCAGATAGATTGATGGTTGCGTACTCCTTCAACTTCTGTTTCTTGGACAAGATTTGTTTCATGAACTTTGCATAGTTGGGTACCTGTTCCAAGGCATCAGAAAAAGGGATACTCATATTCAGCTTTCTTAAAACATCTAAAAAGTTTTGAAACTGCAGATCATAATTTTTCTTTGCAAAGCGTTGTGGATAAGGAATAAAATTAAAATGAGAAAGGTTAAAAGCCTTAGTCTGTTTCTCCTGCTTGTTGTCACTGACAGGTTGTGACTTTTCCTTCACCATCTCAGGAGTCTTTTCCTTTTCAGCTTCTTCCCTTGTGATGTTCCTTCCACCTCTCAATGTGATTGCATTACAGGTTTCCCTTGGATTTACCTCTGTGTCACTAGGGAACTTACCTTTCTGTAGTGTATGAATTGAGACACTCATCTGGCTGATTTAAGTCTCTATATTCTTCAAGGCAGCTCCAGGACTTGTCACATAAATAGTCATACTGGTGACTGCATTCTCCAGCTGGTTAGACCTATTTCTAGATTCAACAATAAAGGTCAGCGTTGCAACGCTGCTATCCTAACGCGTGCATCCTCTATTGAAATAGCGTTGCAACGCTGCCTTCACGGGTCTTCAACGCACAAAAGCAGCACGGATGGCGTTGCAACGCTCTGTAGTGTAGGGAATTGAATCCCACAGCGGAAGCGATTGTGAATTACGCGTTCTTAATTTCGTTACAAAAATTACATTCAAGAACAATTCTATCTAGATTAAGCATATAATAACAATATGGACAGCGAGATATTACCTTTGAAGAACCTTTCTTCAAGTGCTCCTTCTCCCACGACCACGATCTCAGCAACACGAACCCACACGTTTACCGACACTACCACCGGATATTCTCCATTGTTCTCTAGGTGAGGGAGGAAGGTGGGTTCCCTTTAGGTGAGATGAGGTGTTTCGTAAAAAAACTAGTTGGAACTTTTTCTAACACTATGTGGGAGAATTCTCTACGGTTTCTCAAAGAGATGGAATCACTTGCTTAACCTTGTTGCATCTCATGAAACTACATATATAGGAAAATAGGATGTAGATTACCATCCTATACCTCTTATATTATCCCACTATTATATGGTTTATATGTGAATCTAATTCACATTAAAAACATATATTATATCGATTATATCATATATAATTGATATAACACCTCATGTATGAAATTGAACACTTCAATTTCATTCCTAACTTTATACCCTCAATATTACCATGTTGAGCCAACGGAATGACCTAATGGACCTACAATTCATGAGCTCCAATGATGTGAAATTAACTGATCAAACTCTTTGATCTAGTTAATCAATATTCATTAACTACAAGTCACTCCACTATAGACTTGTAGTTCCACTCTCCTCACTGTAGATTATATTGTGTCCACTAATATAATCATTACGCATGAGTCGACCCTTCACAGGTTGTTCGTAATCACAGATGGGTCAAATTACCGTTTTACCCCTATGATTACCTTTTTGTTCCTTATGCACCACTGATCCTCTAATGAACAACAAGTCTAAGGTCCTACCATAGACTCATACCCTCATAGAGGGCGGGGCCCCGTTGTTCAAGACCTGGAGTCAGTTCTTAAGGGAACAACCTATCTAATTCCTTAGTGTAGGAATGAGTGAATTTCATGTTCCACAGTTAAGTCCCCAGCAACCAACGAGATTCTGTCCCTAAGAAGGTAGGCTTATTGAGTCGGCTACAGGCCACTCTCACCCATACTAGTCTAAGGACAAACCCCTATAAGCAGGAGTTCTTAACTTACTCAGGATTCTGGTCAAGTCACTAATCACCATCTATAAATTATCAGTCTTATCCTATTAACGGCGTTACACTGGTTAGACTAATAATTTGCAGTCCGGTCTTGTATGAACTCTTCATACAAGATGCCCCCATTCACATGTCAAACACATGAATGAGTTTGATTACCTCATTTGTACTAATTACAAAATGGGTCGCATCCATGGTGTTACCAGAATAAGGTTTCCAATCTTATTCTTATACCATAGACCATTTAGGTTATATTCTTGAACACAATCCAAATGGTGTCCACTACACTTATGTTCAAGATATATTATAACCTTGGAGCTTAGTTTATTGGATTCATAAATCAAGAATATAATTTTATCAAAACAAATAACCATTTATTTATTTGAACAAAATTAAACAAGTTTAGGGCATAAATCCCAACAATCTCCCAATTGGCCTAAAGCTTGTGGAGTACTAAAACATTACAGTAATGTAAATACAATAAACTAGGGCATTTAAATCGGTCTTTGTGCAAAATACTCCCACTTGCCCTAATTGGAGAAGACTTGTAAACCTAGACCTTATAGGTGACTCTCAAACACTTTAGCCGCGAGAGCCTTTGTAAAAGGATCAACAACGTTGTGCTCCGAGGCTATTTTCGTGACGATCACATCTCCTCGATGCCCAATCTCCCGGATGAGATGATATTTGCGCTCAATATGCTTTCCCCTCTTGTGACTTCGGGGTTCTTTTGAATTCGCCACTACACCACTGTTATCGCAATACAGTGTAGTGGGGAAAGTCATATTTGGAACTACATCCAAATTTAGCATGAATTTCCTTAACCAAACGACCTCTTTAGATGCTTTACAAGCTGCTACATATTCGACCTCCATGCTGGAATAATCGATGCATTCTTGCTTGATGCTTCGCCATACTACAGCTCCTCCGTCAAGAGTGAATACTGACCTTGATGTAGATTTCCGAGAATCTTTATCAGTCTGAAAGTCAGAATCCGTGTATCATGTAAGGATAAAATCCTTAGCCCTATACACTAGCATGTAGTTCCTTGTTCTCCGCAGATACTTAAGGATTGTTTTAACCGTTGTCCAATGTTCAAGTCCTAGATTGGATTGATACCTACTGACCATTCCAACTGCAAAACAGATGTATGGCCTAGTACACCACATGGCGTAAATCAGGCTCCCAAAGGAATCTGTCTCATATCCTCAATTCCTTGAGGTGTCTTAGGACACTGTTCCTTAGACAAATGGACTCCATGTCTAAATGGCAATAAGCCCTTTTTGGAGTCTTGCATCTTAAACCTTGACAACACTTTGTCTATGTAAGATGTTTGAGACAAGGCTAGTGTTTTATTCTTGCGGTTCCGGACAATCTGGATTCCAAGAACAAACTGTGCATCACCCAAATCTTTCATTTGGAATTGCATATCTAGTCAATTTTTAATTTCACTAAGATATTCTACATCATTCCCAATTAGTAGGATACCATCCACATATAGAACTAGGAATGCGACAGAACTATTAATGATTTTCTTGTAGAAACAAGGTTCATCATCATTCTGGTCAAAACCATAAGATTTGATTGCCTCATCAAATCTTATATTCCAGGACCTAGAGGCTTGTTTCAGTCCATAAATTGACCTTTTAAGCCTGTAAACCTTTTGCTCTTGTCCTGGTTCAATGAACCTTTTGGGTTGGTCCATGTAGATGTTTTCATCAAGATTGCCATTCAAAAAGGCTGTCTTGACATCCATTTGCCATACCTCATAGTCATAATATGCGGCAATGACAAGTAGGATACGGATAGACTTTACCATAGCAACAGGTGAAAAGGTTTCCTCATAGTCAACCCCTTCAACCTGGGTATAACCCTTTGCTACTAGTCTAACTTTAAAAGTTTGCACCTTTCCATCCACACCAGGCTTTCTCTTGTAGATCAACTTACAACCTATAGGTTTTACCCCCATCAGGTTTATCTACAAGATCCCACACGAAATTGAAGTACATAGACTCCATTTCTTGGTCCATGGCTATGACCCATTTGTCTTTGTCTTTGTCAACAATCGCTTGATTATAAGTCAATGGATCCTCGCAGTTGTCATCTGGTATAAAAACTTGGGTTTCAGATAAACCCATGTAAAGGTCAAGTTGTGTTATAACCCTCCCACTACGTCGACACATACTCAACTCTTGAGATGGACTCTCTTGACTAGACAAGCTAGTATCAACAACTTTTGTTGACGTACTAGTTTTATTAGCAACCTTTGCTATTGTTCCGTCTAACTCACTCAACACAATTTTACTTCTTGGTTTGTGGTCCCTTATGTGGTCCTCCTCTAAGAACGTGGCATTTGTCGACACAAAAATCTTATCTTCCTTAGGATCATAGAATAAACCACCTCTTATTTCTTTTGGGTAGCCAACGAATAGGCACAATTTTGAACGTGAATCCAACTTCTTTGGATTTGTCACAAGCACATGTGCTGGACAACCCCATATTCTGAAATGACATAAACTAACTTTACGTCATTTCCAGAGTTCAAAAGATGTTTTAGAAACACTTTTTGAGGACACATTATTCAAAATGTACACCGCAGTCTCTACTGCGTAACCCCAAAATGAACTTGGGAGATGAGCATAACTCATCATTGATCGAACCATGTCCAACAAGGTTCTATTTCTCCTTTTCGATACACCGTTTTGTTGTGTTGTACCGGGAGCCGAGAGTTGGGATGTAATTCCATGTTCTATCATATAGTTCTGGAATTTTAAATCCATGTACTCTCTGAAGGGAATCGAAGTCCCCGCAGCGGAAGCGATTGCGAATCGCGCGCTCTTGATTTAGTTTCAACGATTTATTCGAGAACATTAAAACACTAGATTAAGCATATATAATAGAATGGACAACAAGAAATTACCTTTGAAGAACCTTTCTTCAAGTGCTCCTCTCTCCCACGATCACGATCTCAACAATAGGAACTCTAACGTATGAAGACACGACCACTAGATCTTCTCCGTTGTTGTCTAGGTGAGGGAGGAAGGTGAGTTCCCTTTAGGAGAGGTGAGGTATTTCGTGAGAGATGTGTGCTTTGGAACTCTTCCAACAACACAACAAGAGAGCATATATTTCCTTAACCTAGTTGCATCTCATGCAACCATATATATAGAGAAATAGGATGGAAATGACCATCCTACCCCTCATTTAATCTCTCTTTAGTATATAGTTTATATATGAATCTAATTACATTAAAACTATATATTATATCAATTATATCATATATAATTGATATAACTCCTCATGTATGAAATTGAACACTTGAGTCATTACCCATGAGTTGACCCTTCACAGGTTGTTTGTACTCACAACTGGGACAAATTACCGTTTTACCCCTGTGATTACCTCTTTGCTCCTTAAGCACCACTGATCCTCTAATGAACAACAAGTCTATGGTCCTACCTTAGACTCATACCCTCATAGAGGGTGGGGCCTCGTTGTTCAAGACCTGGAGTCAGTTCTTAAGGGAACAACCTATCTAATTTCTCAGTAGAGGAATGAGTGAATTCCATCTTGCACAGTTAAGTTCCCAGCTACCTACGAGGTTTTGTCCCTGAGAAGGTATGCTTATTGAGTCGGCTACAGGCCACTCTCACCCGTACTAGTCTAAGGACAAACCCCTATAAGCAGGGGTTCTTAACTTCCTCAGGATTTAGGTCGAGTCACTAATGACCATCTATAAATTATCAGTCTTATCCTGTTAAGGTGTTACACTTGTTAGACTAATAATTTGCAGTCCGGTCTTGTATGAACTCTTCATACAGGATGCCCCCACTCGCATGTCAATCACATGAATGAGATGGATTACCTCATTTGTACTAATTACAAAATGGGTCGCATCCATAGTTTTACCAGAATAAGGTTTCCAACCTTATTCTTATACAATAGACCATTTAGGTTATATTCTTGAACACAATCAAAATAGTTTCCACTACACTGATGTTCAAGATACATTATAACCTTGGAGCTTAGTTTATTGAATTGATAAAGCAAGAATATAATTTTATCAAAACAAATAACCCTTTATTTATTTGATCAAAATTACACATGTTTAGGGCATAAATCCCAACAATCTCCCACTTGGCCTAAAGCTTGTGGAGTACTAAAACATTACAGTAATGTAAATACAATAAACTAGGGCAATAAAACCCTTTGTACTTAATACTCCCATTTGCCCTAATTGGGGAAGACTTGTAAACCTAGACCTTCTAGGTGACTCTCAAACACTTTAGTCGTGAGAGCCTTTGTAAAAGGATCAGCAACGTTGTGCTCCGAGGCTATTTTTGTGACAATCACGTCTCCTCGATGCACGATCTCCCGGATGAGATGATATTTGTGCTCAATATTCTTTCCCCTCTTGTGACATCGCGGTTCCATTGAATTCGCCACTGCACCACTGTTATCACAATACAGCGTGATGGGCAAAGTCATATTTATAACAACTTCCAAATTTAGCATGAATTTCCTTAACCAAACGGGCTCTTTAGCTGCTTCACAAGCTGCTACATATTTGGCCTCCATGGTGGAATCAGCGATGCATCCTTGCTTGACGCTTCGCCATACTACAGCTCCTCCGTTAAGAGTGAATACTGACCATGATATAGATTTCCGAGAATCTTTATCAGTCTGAAAGTGAGAGTCCGTGTATCTTGTAAGGATCAAATCCTTAGCCCCATACACTAGCATGTAGTTCCTTGTTCTCCGTAGATGCCTAAGGATTGTTTTAACCGCTTTCCAGTGTTCAAGTCCTTGTTTGGATTGATACCTACTGACCATTCCAACTGCAAAACAGATGTCTGGCCTAGTACACAACATGGCGTACATCAGACTCCCGACAGCTGATGCGTAAGGAATCTGTCTCATATCCTCAACTCCTTGAGGTGTCTTAGGACACTGTTCCTTAGACAAATGGACTCCATGTCTAAATGGCAATTAGCCCTTTTTGGAGTCTTGCATCTTAAACCTTGACAACACTTTGTCTATGTAAGATGTTTTAGACAAGGCTAGTGTTTTATTCTTGCGGTTCCGGACAATCTGGATCCCAAGAACAAACTGTGCATCACCCAAATCTTTCATTTGGAATTGCATATCTAGTCAATTTTTAATGTCACTAAGATATTCTACATCATTCCCAATGAGTAGGATACCATCCACATATAGAACTAGGAATGCGACAGAACTATTGATGATTTTCTTGTAGACACAAGGTTCATCATCATTCTGGTCAAAACCATAAGATTTGATTGCCTCATCAAATCTTATATTCCAGGACCTAGAGGCTTGTTTAAGTCCATAAATTGACCTTTTAAGCCTGCAAACCTTTTGCTCTTGTCCTGGTTCAATGAACCTTTTGGGTTGGTCCATGTAGATGTTTTCCTCAAGATTTCCATTCAAAAAGGTTGTCTTGACATCCATTTGCCATACCTCATAGTCATAATATGCGGCAATGACAAGTACGATACGGATAGACTTTACCATAGCAACAGGTGAAAAGTTTCATCATAGTCAACCCATTCAACCTGGGTATAACACTTTGCTACTAGTCTAGCTTTAAAAGTTTGCACCTTTCTATCCACACCAGGCTTTCTCTTGTAGATCAACTTACAACCTATAGGTATTACCCCATCAGGTTTATCTACAAGATCCCAAACGAAATTGAAGTACATAGACTCCATTTCTTGGTCCATGGTTATGACCCATTTGTCTTTATCTTGGTCAACCATCGCTTGATTATAAGTCAATGGATCCTCGCAGTTGTCATCTGATATAACAACTTGGGTTTCAGATAAACCCATGTAACGGTCATGTTGTGTTATAACCCTCTCACTACGTCGACGCATACTCAACTCTTGATATGGACTCTGTTGACTAGACAAGCTAGTATCAACAACTTTTGTTGACGTACTAGTTTTATTAGCAACCTTTGCTATTGTTCCATCTAACTCACTCAACACAATTTTACTTTTTCGTTTGTGGTCCCTTATGTGGTCCTCCTCTAAGAAAGTGTCATTTGTCGACACAAAAACCTTATCTTCCTTAGGATCATAGAATAAACCACCTCTTGTTTCTTTTGTGTAACCTACGAATAAACCACCATTGGAGGGACCCTTACCCAAAGCACTCGCTCAATGAGTGGCCTAACTGATCAAAGTGAAGTTAGCCCTTTTTGCCCTCAACTTTTTCTTTAATACACAAACAAAACAATAACCCAATCACTTTTTCCACATAATTCACATATTATACAGATCATGCACATTGTATTGTCATTCACCCTATCTTGCAGTTTAACTTTCAAATCAGCTCGTAGACCTATCGAGGTGACATCAAACTTCTAAGCCTAATAACTTTGTTCTAAGCATTTCAAAACTACAGAAACACAGGCTATGTGCATAATTGTGCAGGAAAACTCAATAAATTTTTAAATTAACTCAAATGCATATCATGCTTTCAAGTTTTAGCAGAATCACATAAATTTTCAAATAAATCTCATATGAGGCTATCATAATCATACTTATGCATAAGATCAATCAACAATCAGCATATACTCAGGACAGTTAATAATAAGGCCTTTTTTAGGGACCCCCCAAAACTACACGTCTCCACAAAAATTATTACATTTGTCAAAATCTCTTCTTCCCATTTTGCATTGACTTTTTCAAAATCTTAATTATTTAACTGTGGTTCTCAAGGGAGACACTTGGACAAACAACAGATAAAGAACATCCCATCCCTAAACTTAAAATAAACATTATCCTCATTGTTTGTAAAATAAGCTCAAAGAAGTCATAAGGGTAAGAGTGAACAATACTGTCCTGAGTAATGGAGATCTTCATTTTTTTCTCTCAATTCCTTAGATAACCAAGACACGTGTGTTGAAGTTCCACATACTGGGAGCATGGATTTTGATAAGGGGTAGCATCCACACCAACCTAACAAAGCAAAGCAAACAAACTAAAAAGAGATAACTTAAAAACTAAAACTTAAAACTTAAAGCTTGGGTTGCCTCCCAAGAAGCGTTTTGTTTAACGTCTTTAGCTAGACTGAAACTCCTTCAAGGTGTGTTCTTTAAATCCTGCAGCTCATTGTCCTTCAAATCCTTTCTTGTTTCCTTTGCTACCCTGTCTAAGGAATCACTCAAAAGAATGTCATTTCCTAAGTCAAAAGGTAAAGCATTAGTCAATATGTGGGTGGAAGCTGTGCTTACTTTTAATCCTTAAAGTTTAATACTCATTTTGTTTATGTTGGTCACTCATTTACTCATTAAAATAAACTCATCCTTGTGAAATTCCCATAACTAATCCCTGAGGAGACGATAAAATATACTTATCACTTACTGCTTAGATTGTGTATACTTGCACAGTCTAGTAGTGTTTTATTGCTAAATTTGTACACCCATTTTAAGAAAACAACTATATAGCCTATATTATAAGTTCTAGGTTATCTGACATTATGTGGGGGGAAACTGTGCTTTCTGCGTGTTTTATTCTTAACACGGTTCCTCACAAAAAGTTGGATAACACACCATACAAACTGTGGAAAGGATATTCACCTAATATAAGCTATTTAAGAGTTTGGGGGTGCTTAGCTAAAGTGGTTTATCCAGCATTCAAGAAACCTACGGTTGGATCTAAAACTTTTGACTGTTTTTTTATTGGATATGCTCATAACAGTGTTGCATATAGGTTTATATGCTTAAATGATAAATCAATTTGTGAATATAGAGATGCTGAATTCTTTGAAAATATTTTTTCCATGAATAAAGTAGCTAGTGAACCTACTAATATTAAGAATGTCAATATCTCAAACAATGACCAAATACCTATACAATTACCATCTACTTCTGATAGTTTGCATGAGCTTAGAAGAAGTAAGAAACAAAAAATTGATAAAAATTTGGATATGATTTTTTAACTATTTTTCCAGTAGAAAAATTAGATAAGATAGACAATCATTTTGTTTGCAAGTTCTTAATAGATGGGGATCCTAAAACATACCAAGAGGCTTTATGCTCTATAGACTCCAATTTTTGGAAAGAAGCAATTAAAAATGAATTAGATTCTTTGTTTATGAATCAAGCATAGGATATGGTAGATTAGCCTAAAGGTAATAAGCCTATTAAATGTAAATGGATTTTCAAAAAGAAAATTATACCTGATGGATTAATTGAAAATTTTAAAGCTAGATTAGTGGTTGTGGGATATACACAGAAACAAGATATGGATTACATTGATACTTATTCTCCTGTGACTAAAATAGCTACTATTAGGGTGTTGATTGCATTTGCAGCAATTTCTGGCTTACTAATACATCAAATGGATGTAAAACCGACATTCCTAAATGGTGATTTAGAGGAGGAAATATATATGACACGACCTGAAGGCTTTAAAGTTACTGGTCAAGAAAACAAGGTATGCAAGCTTAAAAAAATCTCTTTATGGTCTCAAACAAACACCTAAACAATGGTATGAGAAGTTTAATAAAACTTTAATAAATGAGGGTTTAAAGTAAATTCTTCTGATACATGTGTTTATTCAAAATTGTTTGGTGTTTATTGTGTGATTACATGTCTATATGTCGATGATATGTTGATTTTCGATAAAAACATAGATATGATTAAAAATACCAAGTCATTCTTGTCTTCTCAATTCGACATGAAAGACCTAGGTGAAGCATATGTTCCTTTTTTTAATGCATGTTTTGTTGGATTTTTTGTCCTAATCTCGTGTTTGTAAATTACTGCTTGAAATTAATAAGAGTTATTTATTTCATTACTTTGTGTCTTGCAATATTTACAAACTTTTCCAATAACTAAGCTCCAGGGTCATTGAATTTATGATAGAACTAGAACTTGAACGGTGTGTAGTGGACACACACGGAGGATTACGTTCGAGTTAATGACCCGAACGGTCTACAATATATGAATAGGGTTGGAGACCTAATCCTGGATACACTGTGGATGTGGCCCGCTTTGTATTAGATACAAACGAGGTGATCTGACTCGTTCATGTGGTTGACATGCGAGTGGGGGCATCCTGTGCAATGAGATTGTACAAGACCGGACCGTGAATTATTAGACCTACTGATGTAACACCGTTGACAATAAGGACTAATAACTTCGTAGATGACCATTAGTGACTCGACACGAATCACGGAGCGTGTTACACAGACTCCGCCTCACGGGGTCCGTCCCTTTGACTAGTACGGGTGAGGATGGTCACAGTTACTCGCCCAATATGTCTATCTTCTCAAGGACAGGACCAAGTAGGGAGCTGGGAAGTTAACTACGCGAGATGGAATTCACTTGTTCCTGCCTTTAGGGAAACTAGAGGGTTATCGTAGCTAATGACGGGAGTGCAACTACGGGCTTTAGTGGAGTGTTATCGTAGCTAATGAATGTTGATTAACCGGGTCAAAGAGTTTGACAGGTTAATCTCGGATCATTGGAGCCCGTCACTGTAGGTCCACTAGGTCCCTCGGTTGGCTCAATCTGGGTTAAAAGAATGGTTAATGTTTTGGTATGAAATTTAAGTGTTCAATTTCACTTAAAGGGCATTTATGTCATTTATATGAGATATGAATGATATAATATATAGTTTAATGTGAATGAGATTCATAATAAACTATAGGTTAGCCTAATTGTTGAAATACGGCTAATTGGAGAAATTAATTGAGAGAAATTAAATTGGATGTGATTCAATTTAATTAATCCACAATTATTGCAAATGTGATTTGCAATATGAGATATGAGATATCTTATATTATTTGGTTATGCAAATGAGATTTGCATATCCTATGGTTGTGGTAAAGTCGTAATAATGTGGAGATTTTAACTCCATCAATTCCCACTATTTAAACGCTTTGCAAGAAGGGATTAGTAACTCATTCTCTCATTTTTTTTATTTTCATCAAAGAGAAGAGATTAAGAATTCTCTCAACTCTCTCAATTCTCCTCCCTCTCCAAAACAAAGAAAAGTCCCACCACTTTCCTTCTTCCAAAAGAAGAACAACCGAGAAGGTCGGTTGTGGTGTTCGTTTTGTTCGAGAGAAGCATTCGTTGAGAAGCACGAAGTGTTCGTGATCGAGGAAGAAACTTTGAAGTTTTGTCTACAACAAGTAAGTAAATTTCTTCTTACTGTTTTTCTTCCTCTTTTGCATTTTTAACTTAGATCTAAGCGTTAGATCGTTTTAACAAACTTCTAATAGCGTAACGATACCTTGACAATTCGATCATCTTCCGCTGCACGGGGATTTTCATTCCCTTCGTGTTTAACTTAGAATTAATGAGATTAATTCAATTTTAAGATAAGAATTACACAACGAAACAACGACGTTTCACAACATCTTCTGCTGCGGGAATTCCAAATCCCTTCAATCAGTATCAGAGACAATCGTTGCTCTTCGTTGGGTATTCTGTGAATTCTTCAAATTAAGTATGTAGCATTAATTGTCATAAGATGAATGTTAATGGTTTGCATTTTGGATGTTTACAGTTTTTGGCACTTAGTTAGATTAGATTAATGTTGATGAGATCAATGTAAAGGCTCGGTGTTTTAGGCATTTTTAATGTAAATCGAGTCTGTAAGTCTGTGTCATTCGTGGCAAGAGTTGTTGTGAAGAAAACGGAGCGAAAACGGGCGATTTAGGTGAAAAACAGCAAATGATGCTTGCTGGAAATTCATCAGTGTCGCAACGTTGTTCTTCAGCATTGTGACGCCATCCTTACTGTTGGAGAGGCTACTGAAGTGCAGCGTTGCAATGCAAGGGGTTGCGTTGGAATGTCGCAACATTGAGAACGCTACGCATGGCGCTCGAGGTTGCAGCGTTGCAACGCTGCCCACAGCGTTGCAACACCATCGTGTAGTGGGCAACAGTTCGTGAGATTTTTCAGCGTAGTGGCAAGGTGGCTTCGTGGAGACTTCGAGTGTGGCGGTTTGAGACCTGCTGTCAACGGTTTTTATTTTTATTTTATTTTTCTTTGTAAAATGTATTTATTAAATGTATTTTATTTAATTATTTTAAATAATATTAATATAAATGTTATATTAATGTTAATTAATTTAATTAATGTTCCTAGGGTGCCAAACATCGGTCCAGTAATGCTATTTATTTCTTTTATGAATGAGATGTATGAAATATTTATTCTATATGCATAATGTATGTCATATAGATTTAAAATCCCACCTTAGGTTAAACATTTCATGCATCATATTTATATTATAAGAGTTATAATATAATGTTTGCATGATTTAATTTATTTAATATAAGTGTTATATTTTTAAATTAAAAGCATGCTCATGCATTTAATTCCGGTGATGAATGTATATGTTATAGTTTATTATTCATGTGATGAATGATCAAGCACTACAACATAGAAATGCATGTAACCTAAGTTAATTATTCGTTTTAAAATGTTTAGAACTTGAATAATTAGAACGAGGTTTTTTAGTTCTAATAAGATTAGAATTAGGAAATCAAATATGACCTTTGAATTATGACTAATAAGTAACTCTGTCTAAGGAAGGTTCTGTCTAAGGCTGGGGTATTTAAGCTGACGTTTTGCGGAACACCCCTACCTTGGAACAGACTTGGAAGTGAATTCGGTTCGGAGATTCATAGGTTATATTCTCGTGAGTGTCGTTAATTAAGAGTTAATTAATTTACTCACATAGACCTAAGTTAATAATGTGATTATAGACTTAAGCTAATCAAATATAAGAGTTATATTGGTAGACTTAGGTAAATTTTAGTCAGTTTATCTAGGTCAATCCCGATTAATTTAAAGTGTTGAGTGAGAAGAAATAAAGTGTATGAGATACATTTAATTTTTCATCCACAAATCTCCATTAAGTTCGCACCGTGAGATCCATACTCGGCCTCGTGGCGTAAATGAGAGTGTCCCCATATGGGTGACATTCGTATGGGTCAATATTCAACGTGAATGGAGAGAGTACTTATAGTGAGTGGGAGCAGGACCTGTGAAAACAGGACCCATGGTCTCTTCTTTCGATTCACATCGTGAGACGCTTATGATCTCCCTGCTAGTTTGGCCTGGACCAGACAATTCCTACGGAGGACCTTCATCATGAGAGTCGGAAAACCGTGAATTCCCGAAAGGGATACGATTTCCTTGTTGGTTTTCCTTCTTAGTCCTCCCTAGGACGACTATTGTTTGGACGAATACTTATAAATTTAAACATTGAGGGTGACACTCACAAGATTCATTAAGAGTTAATGGATTCATACCGAAAAATGGTAACTAGATGCCTAATGGAATAAGAGTTATTCTGGTATTAGGGTCTGGTCGGGAAAGTCTCGTCCTAGAGGAGGAGTGGCTTTGTCTACCCTACGGTGGCGGTCATTCTAAACCTTCGGGGTATCATTCCAAATTTTAAATGACCTAGGGATCATAGGATAAAAATTTGCTAAAACATGATTGGATTTTCACAAATTTTTGCTAGACTAATACAAAGTTTTTTTTTCATTTTTCAGCAACAAAATTTCAAACGCTTTTAATGCCCCTTTAGCTTCCGTTAAGTTAGTTGGCGATAATTTTTCGTGGAAAAACAATAATGACATGATTTTGGTAAATGACGACCAAAAGTTCGCACTCACTGAGGAGGGTCCTCAGGTGCCCGATCCAACAGTCCTATTCAACGATCTACAAACCTTCCATCCTTGGTGCAAACCACAGGACAGGAACCTGAGGCAAGTGTTGCCTGTAGAGCTTTTCACAGAGGTTCGACCTCTGATACAAAGTTTGTAGGCTATTCAAGCCCGAAAGGGAAGAAGGAGAAGTTGAAAGAGGTTAGGGTTGACCGCGCTGCAACCCTAAAAGAGAAAGAGATCAAGTTGCACGAAAGTGTTTCTACTTCAACGGGGACGAACACCTGAAAAGGAGTTGTCCTAAGTTCATTGATGAAAAGAAGATGTCAGGTAAATGTGATTTACTTGTCACAGAAACTTGTTTAGTGGAGAGTAGTGACTCTGTCCTGATATTGGATTCAGGCGCCACTAATCACGTTTGCTCTTCTTTTCAAGCATTAAGTTCCTGGCAGCTGCTGCAAGAGGGTGAGATAACACTCAGGGTTGGATCCGGAGGAGGTTTCTCAGCTGCAGCAATTGACACGGTGAAGCTGTTCTTTGGCGGGAAGTACTTATTATTGGATAATATGTACATAGTTCCAGGGTTTACTAGAAACCTAGTTTCTATTTCCTGCCTATTATAACAAAATATTTCCGTTTCTTTCAAGAGTAATAAAGCATTTATTTCTCGAAATGGAAATTTGATTTGTTTTGATTCGCTTGAGAGAAATTTATATGTTTTGAATCCTAATTCGGTCAAAAGTGGTTTGAATACCGAATTGTTTAAAACAACAGAAAAACGAACTTAGAGATTGAAAGTTTCTCCAAAAGAAAGTGCCCATCTTTGGAATCTAAGGTTAGGCCACATAAATCTCAATAGGATTGAGAGACTAGTGAAGAGTGGACTTCTAAGCAAGTTGAAAAAAAACTTTTTACCGAAAAAGGATATAGAGTCAAGGAGCCCCTTGAGCTTATACATTCTGACCAATGTGGTCCGATGAATGTTAAAGCACGAGGTGGTTACGAATACTTCGTATCTTTCATAGATGAATATTCGATCTACGGGTACATTTACCTAATGCATTGAAAGTCTGAAATTCTTGAAAAATTCAAGAAGTTCAAGACTGAGGTTGAGAACCTGTTAGTTAAAACTATAAAAACACTTCGATCGGATCGAGGTGGAGAGTATATGGACACTGAATTTCAGGACTATATGATAGAACATGGAATTACGTCCCAACTCTCAGCACCTGGAATGCCACATCAGAATGGTGTATCGAAGAGGAGAAATAGAACTCTGTTGGACATGGTTCGGTCGATGATTAGCTATCCTCATCTCCCTGATTCTTTTTGGGGTTACGCAGTGGAGACTGCGGTTTACATTTCGAACAGAGTTCCATCAAAAAGTGTTTGTGAAACACCTTATGAACTCTAGCATGGTCGTAAAACCAGTTTACGACATTTCAGAATTTGGGGATGCCCGACCCATGTGTTGGTGTAAAACTCGAAGAAGTTGGAACTGTTGGGATTTGTGCCCTAAAACTCGTAGTCTGTAATTATGTTCTAATTAATGTAATAAAGTGTTATATTTCAATAAAGAGTTATTGTTCGTTATCTATGAGTTTGTCTTTATTTAAACCCTAAATCCAATAAACTAAACATTCAAGGCTGTTATATGAATCTTTAACTGAATGTAGATTACATATAAGGGATCTCGGTTCGAGATACAACCTAAAGGGTCTATAGTTAGGGGATAAGGTTTGGGTACCTTACCCTGGTAAAACTATGGATGTGGCCCACTTTGTATTTGATGCAGACACTGTGATCCTAACGTGTTCATGTAGATGACATGTGAGTGGGGGTATCCTATGTAATGAGATTACATAAGACCGGACCACGAAATAACAACCTCTAGCTGTAACTCCGTTGACTAGTTAGGTTTCTATTTCACTAGGATGACCTAGGCAACTTTATCTCAATCCTGAGCAGGTTACGAACTCTTGTTTGCGAGGGATTGTCCTTTGACTAGTATGGGTGAGAGTGGCCAGATTCGTCGACTTAATATGCCTACCTTCTTGGGGACAAGACCGAGTGAGCGGCTGGGAACTTACCTTAGCAAGATGGAATTCACTCCTTCCCGCCTACTAGGGTAAGTAGAGGAATGTTCCCTTAAGTGGTGTCTCCGAGACTTGAACAAAGGGCCCAACCCTCTCATTAGCCCGAGAGGGACTCTGTTTGTTGGTAGGACCACAAACAAATTGTTCATTAAAGGAGAACTAGTACTTAAGGCACAAGATGTAACCTAGGGGTAAAACGGTAATTTGACACAGCTGGTGTTACGAACATTGGTGAATGATTGACTTGTCGTTATTGATCAATATCCGTGGAGACGGAAATATATCTGCAGTGAGAAGAGTGCAGTTGTGGGACTTTAGTGGAGTGTTCCTACAGTTAACGAATGTTGATTGGGAGGTTAATGAGATTAACCGAGCAATCGCCTATCGTTGGAGCTTCTGATCTGTAGGTCCATTAGGTCCACCTTCTAGCTCGTAAAGGGTTCTTACATCATTTGAATTTGAAATGTTCAAATTCATTAGGGAATATATTTAATGAATATGGATACGATATAATATATAGTTTTGGAACGATATATTATAAATTTAATGTGAATATGATTCATATTAAATTATATGAGAGAATTAAATATTTGAAAGAGTTTAAATGTTAAATTCAAATATGAATGTGATTCATATTTGAAAACTATAGGTTAAAATTTAATGTGCATAAGATGTACATTAAAACAATAGGTTAAATGGGTAATATGATTAAATGAGATTTAATCCAAATTAAATATATTATATTTTATTTATTTTATTTAAATATGATTTAAATTAATAATTAAATTTGATTTAATTATTAATATCTTATTATTATTATTATTTTAATAATAAAATAATGGAACGTGTCATCGAGACACGTTCCCACTACCCCCCTTCTTCTCCCTATCGATAGTTTAATAGGGAGAATGGGGTTGATGGATGGATCGATTAATTGAGTGACTGACAATTGGTGAATTGCTGTCATTTTTCTCTCTCACTTTCTCATTCTCTTCTTCTTGCAAAAGTTGGAATCCTTCCCACCAAGGAGGATCTAAGCATTCAGAGGATACTGGGTTTACTCTTTTGGTTGTGTTCCTGTTGGTGAAAAACAGAGAACTTTTGAAGTTCCTGAGTTGCTGAACATTGGAGCAAGGAGTTGCTGTTCTGCGAAACTACAAAGGTAATAATCTCTTTCTCTTTTTAATTTAATAGTTAAATTTAGGAATGTTTGCATGTATATCTCTATGTTTTAATTAGATTAAAAGCGTGCTTGTTCTGTATTTTTGTCAATGTACCAGTTTTTTATTCAACCTAAACAATCAAGCAAATTACGATCCCAAACCACGTTTTCGTTGCTCAAGGAGATCAGATCTCCATCAGGAACCTCGTTCAAAGTTGTGTCTCTTTGTAGCTTACCCAAAAGAGACTAGGGGTGGTCTATTTTACGATCCTAAGGATAATAAGGTGCTTGTGTCGACAAAAGCCACTTTCTTTGAGGAGGAGCACGTCAGGGATCACTTACCAAGGAGTAAGATTGTGTTAAATGAAATGGACAGTTCATCAGCAAGAGTTGCTGATGGTGCTAGTACGTCAACAAGTGTTGTTGATCCTAGCTCGTCTCGTATTGCGTTCATAATTTCGTTACATGGATATCAATCAAAAATAAATCTAACTAGATTAAGCACATAAGAACAAGATGGACAGCCAGAAATTACTTTTGAAGAACTCTTTCTTCAAGTGCTCCTTTCTCCCACGATCACGATCTCATCAACTGGATCCCGAACGGATGAAGACACCACCACCGGATCTTTCTCCATTGTTCTCTAGGTGAGGGAGGAATGTGGGTTCCTTTGGGATGAGGTTTTAGGTTGTGAGAGAGATTGTGTGTGAAACTCTTCCAACAGAAAGATATGATCCTCTAGGGTTTCTCAAGAAGCTTAACCTCCAAATTGCATCTTATGCAACCTTTTCTAAGGAAATAGGATAGAAATTACCATCCTATCCTTCCTTCATTCTCTCATTAGTATATAGTTTATATGTGAATCTAATTCACATTAAAACCATATATTATATCACATACATCATATATAAGTGATATAATACCTCATATATGAAATTGAACCCTTCAATTTCATTCCTAACTTTATACCATCAATATTACCATGTTAAGCCAACGGAGGGACCTAATGAACCTACAGTTCATGAGCTCCAATGATGTGAGATTAACTGATCAAACTCTTTGATCCAGTTAATCAATATTCATTAACTACAAGTCACTCCACTATAGACTTGTAGCTGCACTCTTCTCACTGTAGATTATATTGTGTCCACTGATATAATTATTACCCATGAGTCGACCCTTCACAGGTTGTTCGTAATCACGGCTGGGTCAAATTACCATTTTACCCCTGTGATTACCTCTTTGTTCCTTAAGCACCACTGATTCTCTAATGAACAACAAGTCTAAAGTCCTACCATAGACTTATACCCTCATAGAGGGTAGGGCCCGTTGTTCAAGACCTGGAGTCAGTTCTTAAGGGAACAACCTATCTAATTCCTTAGTGTAGGAATGAGTGAATTCCATCTTCCACAGTTAAGTCCTCAGTTACTTACGAGGTTCTGTCCCTGAGAAGGTAGGCTTATTGGGTCGACTACAGGCCACTCTTACCCATACTAGTCTAAGGACAAACCCTTATAAGCAGGAGTTCTTAACTTGCTCAGGATTCAGGTCGAGCTACTAATGACCATCTATAAATTATCAGTCTTACCCTGTTAACGACGTTGTATTGGTTAGACTAATAATTTGCAGTCCGGTCTTGTATGAACTCTACAGGATGCCCCCACTCGCATGTCAACCACATGAATGAGTTGGATTATCTCATTTGTACTAATTACAAAGTGGGTTGCATCTATGGTGTTACCAGAATGAGGTTTCTAGCCTTATTCTTATACCATAGACCATTTAGGTTATATTCTTGAACACAATCAAAATAGTGTCCACTACACTGATGTTCAAGATATATTATAACCTTGCAGCTTAGTTTATTGGATTTATAAAGCAAGAATATAATTTTATCAAAACAAATAACTTTTTTATTTATTTGATAAAAAATACACAAGTTTAGGGCACAAATCCCAACAATCTCCCACTTGACCTAAAGTTTGTGGAGTACTAAAACATTACAGTAATGTAAATACAATAAACTAGGGCATTTAAACCCTTTGTACATAATACTCCCACTTGCCCTAGTTCGGGAAGACTTGTAAACCTAGACCTTCTAGGTGACTCTCAAACACTTTAGTCGTGAGAGCCTTTGTAAAAGAATCAGCAACGTTGTGCTCTGAGGCTATCTTCGTGACAATCACGTCTCCTTGATGCACGATCTCCCGGATGAGATGATATTTCCACTCAATGTGTTTTCCCCTCTTGTGACTTCGGGGTTCCCTTGAATTTGCCACTGCACCACTGTTATCGCTATACAGCGTGATGGGCAAAGTCATATTTGGAACAACTTCAAAATTTAGCATGAATTTCCTTAACCAAACGACCTCTTTAGCTACTTCACAAACTGCTACATATTCGACCTCCATGGTGGAATTACCGATTCATCCTTTCTTAACGCTTCGCCATACTACTGCTCCTCCGTTAAGAGTAAATACTGACCCTTATATAGATTTCCGAGAATCTTTATCAGTCTGAAAGTTAGAATCCATGTATCCTGTAAGGATCAAATCCTTAGCCCCATACACAAGCATGTAGTTCCTTGTTCTCTGTAGATACTTAAGGATTGTTTTAACCGTTGTCCAATGTTCAGGTCCTGGATTGGATTGATACCTACTGACCATTCCAACTGCAAAATAGATGTCTGGTTTAGTACACAACATGGTGTACATAAGGCTCCCAACAACTAGTGCATAAGGAATCTGTCTCATATCCTCATACCTTGAGGTGTCTTAGGACATTGTTCCTTATACAAATGTACTCCATATCTGAAAGGCAATAAGCCCTTTTTGGAGTCTTGCATGTTAAACCTCGACAACACTTTGTCTATGTAAGATATTTGAGACAAGGCTAGTGTTTTATTCTTGCGGTTCCGGACAATCTGGATCCTAAGAACAAATTGTGCATTATCCAAATCTTTCATTTGGAATTGCGTAGTTAGCCAATTCTTAATGTCAGTAAGATATCCTACATCATTCCCAATGAGTAGGATATCATCCACATATAGAACTAGGAATGCGACAGAACTATTGATGATTTTCTTGTAGACACAAGGCTCATCATCATTCTGGTCAAAACCAAGAGATTTGGTTCCCTCATCAAATCTTATATTCCAGGACCTAGAGGCTTGTTTCAGTCCATAAATTGACCTTTTAAACCTGCAAACCTTTTGCTCTCGTCCTGGTTCAATGAACCCTTTGGGTTGGTCCATGTAGATGTTTTCCTCAAGATTGCCATTCAAAAAGGTTGTCTTGACATCCATTTGCCATACTTCATAGTCATAATATGTGGCAATGGCAAGTAGGATACGAATCGACTTTACCATAGCAACAGGTGAAAAAGTTTCCTCATAGTCAATCCCTTCAACCTGGGTATAACCCTTTGCTACTAGGCTAGCTTTAAAGGTTTGCACCTTCTCATCTACACCACACTTTCTCTTGTAGATCCACTTACAACCTATAGGTTTTACCCCATCAGGTTTATCTACAAGATCCCAAACAGAATTGAAGTGCATAAACTCCATTTATTGGTTCATGGCTATGACCCATTTGTATTTGTCTTTGTCAACCATCGCTTGATTATAAATCGATTGATCCTCGCAGTCGTCATCTGATATAACAACTTGGGTTTCAGATAAACCCATGTAACGGTCAGGTTGTGATATAATCCTCCCACTACGTCGAGGCATACTCAGCTCTTGTGATGGACTCTCTTGACTAGACAAGCTAGTATCAACAACTTTTGTTGACGTACTAGTTTTATTAGCAACCTTTGCTATTGTTCCGTCTAACTCACTCAACACAACTTTACTTCTTGGTTGGTGGTCCTCCTCTAAGAAAGTGGCATTTGTCGACACAAAAACCTTATCTTCCTTAGGATCATAGAATAAACCACCTCTTGTTTCTTTTGGGTATCCTACGAATAGGAACAATTTTGAACGTGAATCCAACATCTTTAGATTTGTTACAAGCACATGTGTTGGACAACCCCAAATTATGAAATGACATAAACTACCTTTACGTCCTTTCCAGAGTTGAAAATGTGTTTCAGAAACACTTTTTAATGGCACATTGTTCAAAATGTATACCGCAGTCTCCATTGCGTAACCCCAAAAGGAACTACGGAGGTGAGCATAACTCATCATTGATCGAACCATGTCCAAAAGGGTTCTATTTCTCCTTTCCGATACACCGTTTTGTTGTGGCGTATCGGAAGTCGAGAGTTGGGATGTAATTCCATGTTCTTTCATATAGTTTTGGAATTTTAAATCCATGTACTCTCCACCTCGATATGATCGAAGTGTCTTAATCGTCTTACCTAATTAATTTTCAACTTCAGTCTTAAATTCCTTGAACTTTTCAAGTGCTTCAAACTTGTGATGCATTAGGTAAATATGCCCAAATCTAGAATAATCATCTATAAAAAAGATGAAATATTCATAACCTCCTCTGGCTTTAACATTTATCGAACCACAAAGGTCTGAATGTATAAGCTCAAGAGGTTATTTGGCTCTATAACCTTTTCCACTAAAAGGTCTTTTAGTCATTTTGCCTTCTAGGCAGGATTCACATACAGGTAAAGTATTTTCTTCTAACTCATTTAGAAGTCCATTCTTTACCAATCTCTCAATCCTATTGAGATTAATGTGACCCAATCTAAGATGCCAAAGATGAGAATTTTCTTTAGGAGAAATTTTACGTTTCGTAGTTTGTGTGTTTGCAGTTTTAAATAATTCAGTGTTCAAAACCATTTTGACTGAATTAGGCCTTAAAACATACAACCCATTTTCTAATGAAGCTGAACATATTTCTACACCTTTCTTCAAAATAAACACTTTATTCATTGAGAAAGTAACAGAAATACATTGTTCTATAAGGCAAGAAATTGAATAAGGTTTCTAGTAAACCGTGGTATCACTAATATATTGTCTAACAACATATATTTCTTGCCAAAATAAAGCTTCATCGTGCCTACTGCTACAGCTGAGACGACTTCTCCATTTCCAATCCCGAGCGTTATCTCTCATTTCTGTAGCTGCTGCCAGGAATCAATTCCCTGAAAAGAAGAGTAAACATGATTAGTGGCGCCTGAATCAAGTATCCAAGCAGTTTTATCATTATCGACTAAACGAGCTTCTAAGCAAAGTAAATCATATTTACCTTCCTTCTTCTTTTTCTCAATGTACTTGGACGCCTTCGCCTCTCAATGTCCGTCTTCGTTGCAGTGGAAACACTTTCCTTTATCTGCAATTTCTTTGACTTTCTTGCCTTTCTGGGCGGCAACTTTGTCAGCTCGTTTCCCTTTACCAACATTCTTCATGTTCTTCTTCTTCCTAGAGGTCGAACCTCTATGATAACTCCTACTGGCAACATTTGTCTCACCTTTCGATCCCTAAATTTTCATCAAAGATTAAAAGGTCTGGAGTTTATTCAGAAGGGAGGTAAGATTAAAAGTAAACTTATTCATAACAACATTACTTCTAAACTGCAGGAAACTATCTGGAAGGATTTCCAGAATAAAGCTGACCTGGCTCGATTAATCGATGGAAACACCATTCGACTCCACGATGTTAAAGTGCACCATCATATCCAGGACATGATCCCCAACAAATGTACCCTCTGGCATCCTTGAGTTGAATATGTACTTGAGGGCATTGTGTCGGGCCTGTGTGGACTATTGTCCAAACATACCCTGCACTGAATCCATGGTTTCCTTAGCGGTCATCATGCCCTTATGCTTCTTGGCTAATATGTCAGACATACTTGCCAGCATGTAGACCTTGGCCTTATCATTTGCCTTGATCCATTGACCATATGCATCACGAACATTTCTTGACGCATTCGAGCCTGGCACATGAGGACACTCCTAAGTTAGCACAAACTTCAAATCGTCCACAACCAATATAGTGTTGAGTTTGATTTTCCACGTCATCATATTCTCTCCGGTTAACTTTTGCGCACCCAATAAGGAAATTATAGATCTAGACATTTTTGCTGAAAATTTACAAACAAAACTTGTATGAGCTTCTTGCTATAATTTTCTAATCCAATCAAGTTTTAGCTAATTATTAAATGATTCCTAGGTCATTTATAATTTGCAATGATACTCCAAAAGTTTAGAATCTATGACACCGAAAGGTAATAAAAAACACTCCTCCTCTAGATCAAGACACTCTTCACAAAAACCTAATGTCAGAATAACTCTTATTCTTATAGGCTTTAGTTACCATTTTTTGGTCAGGATACATACACTTCTTATGTACCTTGTGAGTGTAACCCTCTGTCTTTAGATCGTAGAATACCCATCCAATAAAATCTGCCGAAGGGAGGACTAGATTGAAAAACAGACTAAGGAAATCTTTATCTTTTTTGGGTGTCTACTGTGTTCGATCCCCTATGATCAAGCCCTCCGAAGGGATTGTCTGGTCCAGGCCAAACTAGCAGGCTGACCATAGTGATCTTACGGTGTAAACTGACTGAAGAGACCATAGGTTTTGTTTTCACTAAACTTGCTCTCACTCACTATAAGTACCATCTCCATTCACCTTGATATTGACTCATACAAACATCATCCGAAAGGGGACGCTCCCGTTTGCGCCACGAGGCCAAGTATGAGTCTCACAGTGTAAAATTCTCGAAGATACGTAGGTGGAAAAATATGTATCATATACACTTTTCCTCCCACTGGATACTTTAAATCTATAGGAATCTTACTTAGGTTAAACCTGGCTAATGGTTTTACCTAAACTTATCAATATAACTTTTATATTGATTTTATCCTAAGTTTGCTAATATAACTCTTTATATTAAGCCTAGGATTTCTAGTTTATTATCTCCTTAATAAACCCGTTAACGCTACTATAATTTATAAACTCTCTGATTAAAATTCACTCACAGGTCAGTTCTCAGGTAAGGGTGTTCCGTTTCCATCACCTTAAATACACCAGCCTAGACAGAACCTTCTTTAGACAGAGTTCCTCTTTTAATTTTTATTTATAAATTACTTGGTTCCTAATTCTAATATAATTAGAACTAGATGACCTAAGGTCTATTATTTCCAAGTTCTAAACATTTTAAAGCTAATAATTAACTTTAGGTGGCATGCATACTATGTTATAGTGCTTGATCATTCATCTCATGAATAATAAGATATACATAGCATAATCATCTCATGAAATATAATGCATGTCAATGCTGCCCATAAATTAATATAACACCTTATTTTAATTAATCATGCAAACTATATAATATAACTCTTTATATTATAAATGATGCATGGAAATTCTTAACCTAAGGTGGGATTTCTAAATTAAGAGCATACATTATGCATGACAATAATTACACAACAATTGCATAATTTAAATAGCAAAATTAGAACAATTTTGGCACCATAAATTCAATTTTAATTAATATAATCTAATTATATTAATTTAAATTAAATAAATCAAAAATAAATAAATATAAAATGTTTTTATATTTATTATATAATTAAATAAACGTTCATGCCCGTTTGAAGCTGCTGAAAAATGTCTTCGGCGTTGTAACGCTGCGCCTTGTCCGTTTCCACCCGTTGGAGCACGTTGCGAAACGCATTCGGCGTAGCAACGATGCCTCTGATGCGCGCCTCCTTCCGCAAGCACAGCGTTGCAACGCCAATGAACAGCGTTGCAACGCTGCACACAGACAACAAGGTTGATTCTTCATTTCTAGCTCGTTTTTGCTCCGTTCTTCTCATCAACCACTTTTCCTCGATCGACATGGACTTACAGACTCGATTTACAGTTAAAATTATCCAAAACACCGGACCATTACATTGAACGATTCAATGAAAAATTGTAAATCTAAGTGTCATAATTGAAAACGTCTAAATTGCAAACCGTTCATACATCACATGCAAAACAGCAAATCCCACCTGGTTCTTGATAAATCTAGAACGTAAATTAAGAACGCAACCTGACTCTGATACCAATTGAAGGGATCGAATCCCGCAGCGGAAGTGATTGTAAATCGCTCGTTCTTAATTTCGTTACATGGATATCAATCAAAAACAAATCTAACTAGATTAAGCACATAAGAACAAGATGGACAACCAGAAATTACCTTTGAAGAACTCTTTCTTCTAGTGCTCCTTTCTCCCACGATCACGATCTCAGCAACTGGATCCCGAACGAATGAAGACACCACCACTGGATCTTCTCCGTTGTTCTCTAGGTGTGGAAGGAATGTGGGTTCCTTTAGGATAAGGTTTTGAGGTTGTGAGAGAGATTGTGTGTGGAACTCTTCCAACACAAAGATATGATCCTCTAGGGTTTCTCAAGAAGCTTAACCTCCAAATTGCATCTTATGCAACCTTTTATAAGGAAATAGGATAGAAATTACCATCCTATCCTTACTTCAATCTCTCATTAGTATATAGTTTATATGTGAATCTAATTCACATTAAAACCATATATTATATCACATATATCATATATAAGTGATATAATACCCCATATATGAAATTGAACACTTCAATTTCATTCCTAACTTTATACCCTTAATATTACCATGCTGAGCAAACGTAGGGACCTAATGGACCTACAGTTCATGAGCTCCAATGATGTGAGATTAACTGTTCAAACTCTTTGATCCAGTTAATCAATATTCATTAACTACAAGTCACTCCACTATAGACTTGTAGCTGCACTCTTCTCACTGTAGATTATATTGTGTCCACTGATATAATCATTACCCATGAGTCGACCCTTCACGGGTTGTTCAGATCACAAACAAGTCAAATTACCATTTTACCCCTCGTGATTACCTCTTTATTCCTTAAGCACCACTGATCCTCCAATGAACAACAAGTCTAAGGTCCTACCATAGACTCATACCTTCATAGAGGGCGGGCCTCGTTGTTCAAGACCTGGAGTCAGTTCTTAAGGGAACAACCTATCTAATTCCTTAGTGTAGGAATAAGTGAATTCCATCTTGTATAGTTAAGTCCCCAGCTACCTACGAGGTTCTGTCCCTGAGAAGGTAGGCTTATTGAGTTGGCTACAGGCCACTCTTACCCATACTAGTCTAAGGACAACCCCTATAAGCAGGAGTTCTTAACTTGCTCAGGATTCAGGTCGAGTCACTAATGACCATCTATAAATTATCAGCCTTATCTTGTTAAAGGCGTTACACTAGTTAGACTAATAATTTGCAGTCCGGTCTTGTATGAACTCTTCATAGAGGATGCCCCCACTCGCATGTCAATCACATGAATGAGTTGGATTACCTCATTTGTACTAATTACAAAATGGGTCATATCCATGGTGTTACCATAATAAGGTTTCCAACCTTATTCTTATACCATAGACCATTTAGGTTATATTCTTGAACACATTCCAAATAGTGTCCACTACACTTATGTTCAAGATATATTATAACCTTGGAGCTTAGTTTATTGGATTTATAAAGCAATAATATAATTTTATAAAAAAAAACTCTTTATTTTTTTGATAAAAAATACACAAGTTTAGGGCACAAATCCCAACATAGTCAAGTCTGTTCCCAAGAGTTGGGAATGTCTCGACGTAGTGGGAGGGATGTGAGACAGCCTGAATGTTACATGGATTTAGATGAAACCCAAGTCGTCACTCCTGATGATGATTGTGAGGATCCATTGACCTATGATCAGGAAATGGTTGACGTTGACAAAGACGAATGGATTAAAGCTATGGACAAAGAAATGGAGTCGATGTACTTCAATTCCGTCTGGAGCTTGTGGACCAACCGGATGGGGTTAAACCTATTGGTTGCAAGTGGATCTACAAGCGTAAACGTGGCGTAGATGGGAAGGTGCAGACGTTCAAAGCTCGACTAGTGGCAAAGGGTTTTACCCAGGTGGAAGGGGTTGACTATGAGGAGATCTTTTCACCTGTTGTCATGGTAAAGTCGATTAGAATCCTTCTGGCCATTGCCGCATATTATGACTATGAGGTATGGCAGATGGATGTCAAGACCGCCTTTTTGAATGGTAACCTTGACGAGACCATATACATGGACCAACCCAAGGGGTTCATTGCCCAAGGCCAAGAGCAAAAGGTTTGTCGGCTTCAAAGGTCTATTTATGGACTGAAACAAGCCTCGAGGTCTTGGAATATAAGGTTTGATGAGGCGATCAAATCTTATGGGTTTGATCAAAATGTTGACGAACCTTGTGTCTACACAAAACGTTAACATGTCACGTTTCTAATAATATATGTGGATGATATCCTTCTCATTGGAAATGAGGTAGGATTTCTTACTGACATTAAGAAATGGTTGGCTAATTCCAAATGAATGATTTGGGAGAGGCACAGTATGTTCTAGGTATCCGATAGTCTGGAACTAGAAGAACAGATCGTTGGCCATGTTTCAAGCGTCTTATATTGACAAGATGTTATCTAGATATAAGATGCAGAACTCCAAGAAGGGCGTGCTACCTTTCAGGCACGGGGTTCACTTGTCTAAGGATCAGTGTCCTAAGACTCCTCAAGAGGTTGAGGATATGAGACAGATCCCCTATGCTTCAGCTGTAGGGAGCCTGATGTATGTCATGCTGTGTATTGGGCCTGACATCTGTTATGAAGTAGGGATTTTCAGTAGGTATCAATCCAATCCAGGATTAGATCACTGGACAACCGTAAAGGAAATCCTCAAGTATCTTAGGAGAACGAGGAACTACATCCTTGTGTATGGGAGTGGAGATTTGATCCTTACGGGATACACAGACTCTGACTTTCAGACCGATAAGGATTCTAGGAAATCCACTTTGGGGCCAGCCTTCATTTTGAAAGGAGAAGATGTAGTGTGGCGAAGCATCAAGTAGTGATGCATCGTTGATTCCACGATGGAAGCCGAGTATGTTGCGACTTGTGAAGCTGCAAAGGAAGCAGTTTGACTTAGGAAGTTCATGCTGGATTTGGAAGCTGTTCCTAATATAAACTTGTCGATTACGCTATTTTGTGACAACAGTGGTGCAGTAGCCAACTCGAGAGAACCTCGGAGTCATAAAAGGGCAAGCACATTGAGCGTAAGTATCACCTGATACGGGAGATTGTGCACCGCGGAGACGTGACAGTCACGTAGATAGCTTCAGAGCACAACGTTGCTGGTCCATTTACGAAGGCCCTCATGGCTAAGGTGTTTGAGGGTTACCTAGAGAGTCTAGGTCTTCGAGTGCTTCCTGACTAGGGCAAGTGGGAGTACTGTAAACGGGTATTCAAAGCCCTAGTTTATTGTATTACTTTACTGTACATTTGAGAAATGTATTATGTACTCCACTAGCTTAGACCAAGTGGAAGTTTGTTGGGATGTATGTCCTCATCTCGTGTAGTTTGTAATATTCCAAGTTGACAATAAATAAGAATTATTTATTTGAACTTTGTGTCTCGCATATTTCATAAACTTAATCCAATAAACTAAGCTCCAGGGTCATTGTATTATGAGAGAACTAAAACTTGAACGGTGTGTAGTGGACACATAGGGAGGATCACGTTCGAGCTAATGACCTGAATAATCTAGAGTATATAGATAGGGTTGGAGACCTAATCCTGGATGCACTGTGGATGTGACCCGCTTTGTATTAGATACAAACGAGGTGATCTGACTCGTTCATGTGGTTGACATGCGAGTGGGGGCATCCTGTGCAATGAGATTGTACAAGACCGGACCGTGGATTATTAGACTTACTGATGTAACACCGTTAACAGTATAGGGCTAATAATTTCGTAGATGACCATTAGTGACTCGACCTTAATCCTGAGCGTGTTACGGACTCCTGTCTACGGGGGTCTGTCCTTTGACTAGTACAGGTGAAGGTGGCCACTGTTGCTCGCCCAATATGCCTATCTTCTTAGGGACAGGACTACGTGGGGAGTTGGGAACTTGACTACGCAAGAAGGAATTCACTCGTTCCCGACTTAGGGAAACTAGAGGGATTGTTCCCTTAAGTGTTGTCTCCAGGGCTTGAACAACGGGGCTCCACTCTCGCTGGCCCGAGAGGGTTGTTGTTTATGGTTGCACCATGCAACGTAGTTGTTCATTATAGGAGCAATGGGACTTAAGAACTAAGAGGTAGACACAGGGGTAAAACGATAATTTGACCCAACAGTGTCTACGAACAATCTGTGAAGGGTCGACTCATGGTATTGGTTATATCGATGGACACAACTTGTCCAACAGTGATGAGAGTGCAGCTACGGGCTTCAATGGAGTGTTACCGTAGCTAATGAATGTTGAATAACCGGGTCAAAGAGTTTGACTGGTTAGTCTCGGATCATTGGAGCTCTTCACGTGTAGGCCCATTAGGTCCCTCGGTTGGCTCAAATTGGACAAATTGAGTGTTTACAGTTTGGTGTGAATTCGAAGTGTTCAAATTAATTATTTGGGTATTTATGTCATTTGTATGAGATATAAGTGACATAATATATAGTTTAATGTGAATGAGATTCATCATAAACTGTAGTATAGCGTAATTGATTAATTAGGGCTAATTGGAGAAATTCAATTGAGAGAAATTAAATTGAATGTGATTCAATTTAAAAATCCACAATTATGCAAGTGAGATTTGTATAATAAGGTATGAGATACCTTATATTATGTGACATACAAATATGATTTGCATATCATATAGCTGTGGATTAATGGTATTAGTGGAGATATTAACTCCACATCTCACCATTATTTAAAGCCTTGGTCAGAAGCCTTTGGTAAGGTTGGTTCTCATTTTTGGAAATTTAAGTTCCAAGAGACCTTCATTCTC
This sequence comes from Trichosanthes cucumerina, assembly GCA_036507285.1. Taxonomy (NCBI): domain Eukaryota; kingdom Viridiplantae; phylum Streptophyta; class Magnoliopsida; order Cucurbitales; family Cucurbitaceae; genus Trichosanthes; species Trichosanthes cucumerina. The sequence continues at coordinate 66,963,963 of CM071838.1, forward strand.
TCTCAACTCTCTCAAATTCTCCTCACCCAAAAAAATCCAAAGGGAGTCCCACCTACTCTCCATCAACCTCCCGAGAACAACCGAGAAGACCCTTTGGAGGTGTCTTACTGTTCGGATCAAGGATCGAGTTCGAAGAGTTCGTCCATTCGAGAAAGATCGTGACCGGAGGAGGAAAGCGTTGAAGAAGGGTTCTTCAACAAGTAAGTAGCATAACCTTACTATTTTTCCTCTTTTTAATGCATGTTTAGCCTAGGACTAATGAGATTAATTTAATTTTAAGATAACAATTAGACAACGAAACAACGACGTTTCACAACGTCTTCCGCCGCGAAAATTCCAAATCCCTTCAGAAATGTGGAGTTCTCTCCTTTGAATTCGTGAGGTCTGAGAGAAATCTAGTGGATCCCCTCACTATAGGACTAAAAAGAAGAGTAATTCTAGAGTCTTCAACATGTATGGGTTTAAAATTGTTGAACTGAATTCATAGCCCAATTATTTGGGTGGTCCAAATAAGGACTTGATGGACAAATGGAAAGTTTCCATAGCTCAGTTATTTAGGTGGTCCAAATATGGATTTAATGGACAACGGGAAAGTTTTCATAGCTCATCTTGAGTGGTTTGTCTCTGACAGGCTTGAGCAATTAACGTGATTGTGAAGGTGTGACAACCTTCTATGAAATAGTATAAGGGTCTCTTTCTAGAGCTTTAATGGTGACCCGAGGTTTTATGTGCATAGCCATAAAAAAGCACATAAAGTATTGTAGTATCGCAAAATCAAAATAAAATAATTGAGAGTTCAAGAGGTAACTCACTCTATTTTATTAACTTGTTGCCTTAATTCAATATGAATCAATTCAAATCGAAAAATATTGATGCTTAAGTTTATTCTTGCTTCTTAGCTAGAGAATTTTTACCTTTCAAAAAATATATATTTTCTTCCTTTTCTTTTCCAAGTCATTCATGGGAGTTTGTAGAGAATGACTTTGGCCCAAGGCCCAAAAGTCACATGAAAATTGGGAGAATCAATGTCCCTCATTGAATTTTTTGTAGAAGTGAGAGTAGCTTATATAACATAGACTACATAGAAGCAAAAAGTGGATGTAGTGGTATCAAAACATCTCTCCTGAAGGGAATGAGAATCTCACGCAGCGGAAGACGATTGAATCGTCGAGGTATCAATATGCAACATGATTTTATTAAAATTGATCTAACACTAGATCTAGGCTAAACATGCTTAAAAGAAGAAGAAAATTACAGCAAGATGAGTTCTTACTTACTTGTTGTAGACTTTCTTCAAAACTCCTTCTTCAATTCACGAACTCTTCGTGCTCCTCGAACTCAACGAACACTCCCACAAAAAGGAACTCGAACATAACCAAAATGCCTTCTCGGTTGTTCTCTTTTGGAGAAGGGAAGATGGTGGGATCTTTTTGAGTTTTGGAGAGGGAGGAGATTTGAGAGAGAATTGAGAGAGTTGTTCTTCTCTTCTTTGATGAAAATAAAAAAATGAGAGAATGAGATGCAATCCTTCTTACAAGAAGGGTTTATATAGTGGGATTGGTTGAGTTAAAATGTCCACATAATTACCACTTTACCACAACCTTAGGCTATGCAAATCTTATTTGCATAACCACATAATATAAGATATCTCATATCTCATATTGCAAATCTCATTTGCAATAATTGTGGATTAATTAAATTGAATCACATCCAATTTAATTTCTCTCAATCAATTTCTCCAATTACCCCTGATTCAACAATTAGGCTAACCTATAGTTTATTATAAATCTCATTCACATAAAACTATATATTATATCATTCATATCTCATATAAATGACATAAATGCCCTTAAAGTGAAATTGAACACTTCAATTTCATACCAAACATTAACCCTTCTTTTAATCCGTGGAGCCAACCGAGGGACCTAATTGACCTCTGCAAAGGATTTGCTCCAATGATCCGAGATTAACTCCGCCAAACTCTTTGACACGGTTAACCAACATTCATTAGCTCTTTCGTAACACTCCACTATAGCCCGTGAGCCGCACTCCCGTCGGTCACGAGAATATTACGTGTCAACCGATATAACCAATACCCGTGAGTCGACCCTTCACGTTGTTGTTTGTAGACACTACCGATCAAATTACCGCTTTACCCCTATGTCTACCTCTTGTTCCTTAAGTCCCCACTTTGCTCCTCTAATGAACAACATATTGTGATGGTCCGACCATACACAACACCCTTCTCGCCAATGAGAAGGTGGGCGCGCGTTGTCCAAGCCCCGGAGACAACACTCAAGGAACAACCCTCTAGTTTCCCTAAAGGCGGAACGAGTGAATTCCATCTCACGTAGTTAAGTTCCCGCTCCCTACTTGGTTCTCGTCCCGAGAAGATAGGCATATTGGGCGAGTAATCGTGACCACCCTCACCTGCATTTCAGTCAAAGAATGCACCCTCGCAGATGTGAGTCCGTAACACGCTCGTGATTCGTGTCGAGTCACTAATGGTCATCTACGAAGTTATTAGTCCTTCATCACAACGGTGTTAATCTCATCATCAACGGTGTTACATCGATGGGTCTAATAATTCACGGTCCTGGTCTTGTACAATCTCATTGCACGCAGATGCCCCCACTTGCATGTCAACCACATGAACGAAGTCGATCACCTCGCTTGTATCTAATACAAAGCGGGTCGCATCCACGATTAGGTGTCCGTTAGGTCTCCAACCCTATCCATATACTATAAATCGTTGGGTCATTAACTCGAACGTGATCCTCCCTGTGTGTCCACTACACACCGTTCAAGTTCTAGTTCTCTCATAAATTCAATGACCCTGGAGCTTAGTTTATTGGAAAAGTTTATAAATATTGCGAGACACAAAGTGATGAAATGAATAACTCTTATTAATTTCAAACAATATATTACAAACACGAGATTAGGACAAAAATCCCAACATCTCCACACGCGCCCTGTCGCCGTCGTCCGATCGGTCGGACGGGCGGGCGGGTTTGGGTTTGGATAAATGCACTTGCGCAAAAAAGAAAATAATTTTTATTTCCTTCCCTTTTTTAATTTTTTAAACGTTAACTTTAATTGTGGATCTAAAACATTTTGAAAATAGATCTAAACATTTTATTTTATTTAATGAAAAACGTTAATGTTTAGATCTAGATCTTCTTCTCTAATATAGAGCTCTTCGAGTTCCTAGAGTACACACAAAGTTGAAAATCGATCTTTTGTTTTTGTTCTTCATTTTTCCCCAGCATCTGTTCTTTCTTGATTCCAACCCTTCATTGACGAGTGCATGTCAGTAAAGGATTTTATGTTAACTTTGGGGTGCAACCGACTCAAACAATTTAGCACCGTGGTCGTGCCAAAATTGCTTTCAAATTAGTGGTTCTCCACGACATAACAACAATTTGTTCATCATCTTCATCTCAGTTGTAACATAGGGAATCTAGACAAAGAAAGAAAACTCATGACCTTGGAAAAAAATGACGAAGGAAGTGTTGAAAAGAATATCGACGATAATGACGACAAATATGTAGAAGTTATAGTGGGCAAGGACTCTGATCGAGAGCTTTCTTCTCTAACGTCCATATCCACAAAAGCTCATTCTTGAACTCAGTATAGAAAAATATAAATCTTGCATTCTGAATGTGGTACCTCTTTCAAAAACAAAAACAACAAAGAAGGAATTTAATCCATTGGAGAAAAGGGAAAACTCTGCATAACCATCTTTAATGGTATCAAACAAAGAGCTAGAAAATTTAGTGGCATCGAAAGAAGACATTACAGACGGAAAAAAAGAAAAAAAAACATTATAATTTGTAAAGTAGAAATCTTATAATGTCAATCATACAACTTAAATGCAATGATTATAATTTATAAAAAAAAATGATCTCTCAAATCAGACTACTCACTAGACTACAAATCTTAAAAGTTGTCACATGGGTATTTGATTTTATGCCTCCAGATTCATGAACTCAATTCCTAGCAAGGAAGTGAAAAAGAACACAACACAAAAACTCGAGGCCTCAACGTTGTAATGTTGGTGGCGCGCACACATATTGACTTTTTTGTCCACAGTGTTAAGACACTACTTACACCGTCTTAACGCTACCATGGTAGTATTGCAATGTTGCTCCTAGCATTGCAACACTACTCCTGTTAGGGTGTTTGCCCTAATCTCATGTAGTTTGTAATACAGTTGATTGAAATGAATAAGATTTATTTATTTATCAAAATGTGTATCTCACATTTTATAAACTTAATCCAATAAACTAAGCTTCAGGGTCATATTATATGAGAGAACTAAAACTTGAACGGTGTGTAGTTGACACATGAGAGGATCACGTTCGTGTTAATGACCCGAATGGTCGACAGTACATGGATAGAATCTCATCTTGGTGACACTGTGGATGCGACCCGCTTTGTATTGGATACAAACGAGGTGATCCAGCTCGTTCATGTAGTTGACATGCGAGTGGGGGTATCCTGTACAATAAGATTGTACAAGACCGGACTGTGAATTATTAGACCTACTGATGTAACACCGTTAACAGTAAAAGACTAATAACTTCATAGATGACCATTAGTGCCTCGTCCTTAATCTTGAGCGTGTTACAGACTCCTGTTTGCATGGGTATTTCCTTTGATTAGTACGGGTGAGGGTGGCCAGAGTACACCCAATATGCCTATCTTCTTCGGGATAGGACCTCGTGGGGAGCTGGGAACTTAACTATGCAAGAAGGAATTCACTCGTTCCCGAGTTAGGGAAACTAGTGGGTTGTTCCCTTAAGTGTTGTCTCCAGGTATTGAACAATGGGTGCCCAACCTCTCACTGGCCCGAGAGGGACGTTGTTTATGGTTGGACCATGCAACAAAATTGTTCATTAGAGGAGCAGTGGGACTTAAGGAACAAGAAGTAGACACAGGGATAAAACGATAATTTGACCCAACTGTAACTACGAACAACCTATGAAGGTGAAGGGAATAAAACTCCCGCAGCAGAAAATGACATGATACGTCATGATTTTCGTTATACTACTGATTTCTTAAAATTGAATCTATCACATAGTTCTAGGTTAAACATGTTAATTTAAGAAGAAAACAGTAAAGTAAAAGTACTTACTTGTTGAAGAACACTTCTTCGACGTTTCCTTCTCCGATCTCGATCTCTTTTCGTTCCAAAGATCTCTACACACGATCTTACGAACCGAATAGTTTGGACCCCTCCAAATACCCTTCTCGGTTGTTCTCGATCGGTTGAGAGAGAGTGGTGGAACTCCCTTTGGTTTAGGTGGAGAGAATTTGGTAGAGAGAATTTGAGAGAGAGAGCTCTTTGATCTTGAAAGAGCAAATCCAAAAAATGAACTTAAAGGATCGTAAAGGCTTCTCACAAAGTCTTTTTATAATGGTGAGTGGTGGAGTTGAAATCTCCACCAAATCACCATTTTACCACAACCTTATAATATGCAAATCATATTTGCATATTATATATTATACGGTATCTCATACCTTATTATACAAATCTCATTTGTAGAATTGTGGAATTTTTAAATTGAATCACATTCAATTTAATTTCTCTCAATTCAATTTCTCCAAATTAGCACTAATTAATCACTTAGCCTAACTTATAGTTTATTATGAATCTCATTCACATTAAACTATATATTATGTCAATCATATCTCACATAAATGACATAAATACCATTTTAATGAATTTGAACACTCCAATGATTCGAGATTAACCTGTCAAACTCTTAGACCCGGTTATTCGACATTCATTAGCTACGGTAACACTACACTAAAGCCCGTAGCTGCACTCCCATCACTGTAGGACAAATTAAGTCTATTGATATAACCATGCACGTGAGTCGACCCTTCACAGGTTGTTCGTAAACACTGCTGGGTTAAATTATCATTTTACCCCCGTGTCTACCTCTTGCTCCTTAAGTCCCACTACTTCTCTAATGAACAACAACGTTGTATGGTCCAACCATAAACAACATCCCTCTTGGACCAGTGAGAGGGTGGGCGCCCGTTGTCCAACCCCTGGAGACAACACTTAAGGGAACTACCCCTCTAGTTTCCCTAAGTCGGGAACGAGTGAATTCCATCTCGCGTAGTCAAGTTTCCAGCTCCCCACATGGTCCTGTCCCTGAGAAGATAAGCATATTGGGTGAGTAAATGTGACCACTCTCACCCGTACTAGTCAAAAGGCAGACCCCCGCAGGTAGGAGTCCGTAACACGCTCAGGATTAAGGTTGAGTCACTATTGGTCATCTACAAAGTTATTAGCCCTATACTGTTAACAGTGTTACATCAGTAAGTCTAGTAATTCACAGTCCGATCTTATACAATCTCATTTCAAATGATGCCCCCACTCGCATGTTAACAACATGAACGAGTTGGATCACCTCGTTTGTATCTAATACAAAGCGGGTCGCATCCACAAAGTATCCAGGATTAGGTCTCTAACCCTATTCGTATACTATAGACCGTTCGGGTCGTTAACTCGAACGTGATCATTTCCCACAATGAATCTTTCCTTTCTTAAGAAAACATGTGAATTCTTAGCTAAATTCGAAAAACAAATATAAGTTTTTGAAAGCTATTTTTTTTACTTTTCAAAACTTTGCATGATTATTGAAAACTTAGGTAAATTAATTGATTAGTTATTTTTAAAAAATTTCAAATAGATCTTTGAAACTGTAGGCCCCACTCAATAACCATTTGATTTTTTATTTTTAGTTTTTAAAAATTATGTATAATTCCTTATCATTTCTCTACAATGGATTTCTTGTTTCTTAAGAAAACATTTGAATTCTTAACAAAATTCCAAGAACAAAAATAAGTTTTTGAAAACTATTCTTTTTAGTTTTTAAAACTTTGTTTGGTTCTTGAAAATATATATAAAGAATATATAGAAAAATAAGAAAATCCATAGGTGCAGATAGTATTTATAGACTTAATTTTTAAAAATAAAAATTAAAAAAAAAAACATTATAAAAAATGGTCTTAGAGACCTATTAGACATTCTTTTTTAATTATGTGACCAAATAAACATAAATCTCAAAATTCGTGGTTAAATTGTAATTTAACCCTAAAAAAAATGTCAAGCCTTTGTAATGGGGTTCATTTTTATTATGGGCAATTGGGCAGATGGTAAAATGAGGGTAAAAAAAAGTACATATAGCAAAATGTAAAAAAAAATGCAAATATAGAAAAATTGGTGGCTCAACCCATTTAAATTAAAAAAAAACTCACAACCCATATTAGTGATAGGAGACTTCTTGGTTGGATTGTTTATTTATTTTGATTAAATTCTATTAATGATAGAAATCTATTACTATCACTATCATTGATAGACTTCTTGTTTGGGATTTTTTGTCTTTTCAGGTTGAAGTCTATTACTATCACTGATAGACTTCTTGTTTAGGATTTTTATATGTTCTGATTGAAGTCTACTAGTGATACAAGTTTATCACTATCACTGATAGATTTTTTGTATGTTTTGATTGAAGTCTATCAATGATAGAAGTCTATCAGTGATAGTGATAGACTTCTTATTTGGGATTTTTATTTGTTCTAATTGAAGTCTATCAATGATAGAAGTCTATCGTTATCAATGATGGACTTCTTGTTTGGGATTTTTATTTGTTCTGATTGAAATCCATCACTATCTCCGATAGACTTTTATTTGTGTTGTTTATCTATTCTGATTGGAGTCTATCAGTGATAGAAGTCTATCACTATCACCAGTAGACTTCTTTATGTGTTGTTTTATCTGTTTTGATTGGACTCGATCAGTGATGAAATCTATCACTATCATCAATAGACTTCTATTTGTGTTGTTTATCTCTTCATATTGGAGTTTATCCATGATAGAAGTCTATCACTATTATTGATGAAATTCACTATGTGTTGTTTATCTGTTCTGATTGGAGTTTGTCAGTGATAGAAGTTTATCATTATCATTGATAGAGTTCTATTTATACTGTTTATCTCTTCTGATTGTAGTCCATCTGTGATTGAAGTCTATCACTATCACTGGTAGATTTCTTGTTTGGTATTATTTATCTATGTTTATTAAGTCTATTAGTTATAGAAGTTTATCATTATCATTGATAGACTTCTTGATTGATATTGTTTATCTATGTTGATTGAAGTCTATTAGTGATAGAAGGCTATCATTATCACTGAGAGACTTCTTGTTTCTTTTTGTTTTTTAGTGTTGATAGAAGTCTATCACTATCACTGATAACTTCTTGCTTGGTGACTGATAGACTTTTTTTTTGTGTTGTTTATCAATGTTCAATATTGATTGAAGCACATCAGTGATAGAAACATATCAATATCACAATCTTCCCTCCTTAAGAACTTTCGTCCTTGAAAGTTCCTATTCTTGAAATAGTTCTGTATATTTAGCTCTCACTTCATCTTCTCGCTCCCAGGTAGCTTCTTCCGTGCGTGTGGTTCTCGCCACAACACTTTAACTAAGTCGATCTCACGGTTACGGAGGGTCTTTCGATCTCTTGCAATAACTGCACTGCCGGTTGCTCGCCATAACTCAGATCTTCTGCTAAATGCAATGGTTCGAAGTCTACGACATGAGTCGGTGCGGGACGTACTTCCTCAACATGGAGACATGAAACACGCTTGTGAGCTGGCGCGACAGGAAGGCGGTGCTAATCAATGAGGAGGCCATCGCACCAATCCTCTCTAAAATCTCAAATGGTCCGATGAATCGCGGACTCAACTTCCCTTTTCGGCCAAACCTTAGAATTCCCTTCATTGGGGCCACCTTAAGGAATACGTGGTTCCCAACATCGAATTCTAGGTCCCTTCGTCTCGTGTCGGCATAACTCTTCTGTCTGTTTTGGGCGGTCTGCATCCGCGCCCTAATCTTTTGTACCGCATCATTTGTGACCTGTACCAACTCTGGACCCAATAACTGGCGTTCACCAACCTCCTCCCGAGCAGTGAGTTCTCGCAACGTTTTCCATAGAGAGCTTCAAATGGAGCCATTCCGATGGTCGATTGATAACTGTTATTATAAGCAAACTCCATTAAATGCAAATGAGTGTCCCAACTACCGGGGAAGTCTAGGGTGCAAGCTCGCAACATATCTTCTAATATCTGGTTTAAACGCGTTACATGCGCCCATCCGTGCGTGGATGAAAAGCGATGCGAAGTTCAATCACGAACCTAACGCTCTTTGCAAGCTCAATGTAACGCCCCTACTTTTCTATGACCAACTCCTAGGGACATTACTACACATGCATGCATTTATAGGCCAAGAGATAAAAGCGCTTAAAAGAAAACTTCCAACCTTACATAAATTGTTTTCAGGGATCCCAAATCAAATCATTTAAAATAGTTAAAAGTATCAATTTAACTTTGCCTTTATTAAAAGCGTAATTAAATTTAAACTCCAAATAAAACATAAGAGACGACATCAGTTGTAAAAGGAATATGCGGAAAAACATGTCTGTTCCCATGGTTCTAGCAACGCGCCTCCGTCACTCGCCCTGCACGCCCTTGGCCTTACCTGAAAACATTTTAAGAGAAAGGGTGAGTATTGCAAAACAATACCCAGTAAGTGACCTCGCTACCGAGGTTTGGGATATGCATACACATACAATCATGACTTTAAACTTGTTCAAAATACACATATGCGGGACCTAAAACTTTCTCATTTTGTCAGGTCTTTAATCCATGACTTCCTTTTTAATTGTGTGGCCGACTGGTCATCCTGAGTCATTTCGTTTTGAGTCCCTCACAGACCCCTGTAATAATTTGAGTCCCTCACAGACCCCTGTAATAATTTGAGTCCCTCACAGACCCCTGTAATTGGACCCATAGGGTCTCTATTGCATGTTTGACCATGCACATAGTGATCTCAGGATACCAATGTCCACACTTTTCATTAATTCATTTCGTGGCATACATAACATGCATGAGGTCCCATCATTCACATAATAATAGTGCACATGTCACAAACATCATCGCTCGATATGCAAATCATACTTTTCTCATAGATACTTTGAAGATCATACTTTTGTAGGAAAACATGAAATATTCTCATACAAATTCTTCACATATTCTCACATGAAATCTTGGAATACTTTTACATAGAATACGAGAATATTCTCACATAAAATAATAGTTTATTTCACATGAAGCATTGAAATATTTGCACATAAAATATTAAGTATTCTCACGATAATATCTCAGATATTTTCATATGAAAAATATAAACTAATTTCGCATGAAATCATGAAAATCATTTTCTTCAATCCCATTAAAAAGTTCGGCACAAGGTCCCTTACCTTAGCTCCGATTTCGCTCCAAAACTTAACCGAACTCTTTGACTACTCTTCCTTTAGTAGAACCTGAGTCGCACAACAATTCGAAATTATTCACCGAGCCTTCACTAAATTCATAATTGTAAAGGTACTTAACTCAAGTCCTTACAATTTCATGCCTCGCTTACCTCGGGTTCACCGCGAGAACTCAATATTCCTTAGTTTGTTTTGGCGTTTGACCTCCAATTCCGCTCCAAGTTTAGTCCCTACAAGTTGTGTTCGAAACCGTAATTAAACTCTCAATCAAACTCTTAGAAAAATAATGGGTCGCGATTTAAATCCTTCAACAACATCGAAGCTAAACACGAATGCTCACCGGGATGTAATTCCGCTCATCGTAGATATTGCCGGCGCGCGCGGTGATCGGAGGTGAAGCCGGGCGTCAACGGCGGCGGTGCTGCGTGTGGCTCGTCGCGTGGCGGCGGATGCGTATGGACCCTCGGTGCTGCCGAAATTCAACGGAGAGAGCCTGCTGCCCGAAAGTTCCTCACGTCGGCGGCTGGAGCTTTGTGACGTCCGGCGTAGGAGGTTACACTACTGATCAATCACCCCTCGTCGACGGCTGAAGCTCCGTGAAACTCGGCGCAAGGAACGACGCGGCTGGAGTCCTCTTCGGCTGCCGCTGATTGATCAGACGCGGCTCCTCTTCGTGAACGTGAGCTCGATCGGTGGTAGGGTCTTCTTCGGCTGGACGTGCGGGGTCGGCGGCGTAAACGACTGAAGACAGATGCTTGAGGGTCGGCTCGAGGTTTCGGCGATCGTCTGTGCTCGTGGATCGACCGGCGAGGGCTGCTGCACAGGTGGTTTCGTGGATGGCTGGGGTCTCCGGTTGGCTCGTCGGCGGCGGCAGAGGGCTAGGGTTCCGATCGGGCAACCTACAAGAAGAAAGGCAATTGAAGTGTATTTTTTTTTTCTTTCCTAGGGTTAGGGTTAGGGCAAAATAGGAGAAGGAGAAGTGTTGGTGGCTAGGGTTAGGTTTTTCTCTTTACATCTTCAAGATAAGGAGCTTAAATACTAGTCAATTAGGTCAAACCAAGTGCTACTTATCACCCTAATTTAGACATTTATCACCAAAATGCCATTGTCACTTCCTTTTTCTTTTAATCATTAACAAAGTAAATCTAATCTCAAGGGGGAAAATAATAATTAACGATAGAACGCCAAATACAATTATTAATTAGTACCTGTGGTGGTGGTCGTCACAATCTTCCCTCCTTAAGAACTTTCGTCCTCGAAAGTTCCTATTCTTGAAATAGTTACGGATATTTAGCTCTCACTTCATCTTCTCGCTCCGTAGCTTCTTCCGATGCGGTGGTTCCGCCACAACACTTTAACTAAGCCGATCTCACTACACGAGGGTCTTTCGATCTCTTGCAATAATGCACTTGCGCCGCGTTCGCCATAACTCGGATCTTACGCTAAATGCAATGGTTCAAGTCTACGACATGAGTCGGTGCAGGACGTACTTCCTCAACATGGAGACATGAAACACGTTGTGAACTGCTGACAGGGAAGGCGGCAGTGCTAATCTGTAGGCCACTGCACCAATCCTCTCTAAAATCTCAAATGGTCCGATGAATCGCGGACTCAACTTCCCTTTTCGGCCAAACCTTAGAATTCCCTTCATTGGGGCCACCTTAAGGAATACGTGGTTCCCAACATCGAATTCTAGGTCCCTTCGTCTCGTGCCTCGGCATAACTCTTACATCTGCTTTTGGGCGATCGCATCCGCGCCCTAATCTTTTGTACCGCATCATTTGTGACTGTACCAACTCTGGACCCAATAATCGGCGTTCACCAACCTCCTCCCGAAAACAGAGTTCGCAACGCTTTTCCATAGAGAGCTTCAAATGGAGCCATTCCGATGGTCGATTGATAACTGTTATTATAAGCAAACTCCATTAAATGCAAATGAGTGTCCCAACTACCGGGGAAGTCTAGGGTGCAAGCTCGCAACATATCTTCTAATATCTGGTTTAAACGTTCATCGCCTTGTCATCCGTGCATGGATGAAAAGCGTGCGAAGTTCAATCTGCGAACCTAACGCTCTTTGCAAGCTCCTCCGTAAGTTGGAGGTGAATCGTGGATCCTCATGCAAAATAATCTTGACCGGAATTCCATGCAAACGGACTATCTCTTCCGTAAAGCCGCGCCCACTTATCTCATTGAATAGGTGGGTTTCCACAGTATGAAATGTGCCGACTTGGTTAATCTGGCCCACTATGACCCAAATCACCGAGTAACCTCGTAAGGTTCTAGGCAGTCCGACTATAAAATCCATAGAGATCTCCTCCCATTTCCACTGAGGTACATGTAAAGGTTGCAGTAATCCTGCGGGTCTCTGCCTAGGTGCCTTTACCTGCTGACAAGTCAAACACTTGCTGACAAACTCTGCTATGTCGCGCTTCATGTTACACCACCAAAATGACTGTTTCAGATCTCGATACATCTTGGTACTGCCAGGATGCATAGAGAATGGTGAGTTATGGGCTTCGCTCAAGATTTCAGCTCTCAGCTTGTCATCGTCTGGCACACATAATCGTCCCTGAAATAGTAATCCTCCATCCGTGGATAGGAAAACTCACAACAACTCGCTTTGTAGTTACCGCATGACGCTTTTCTACTAATCGAGGGTCCACTGCTGAGACTCAACGATGCGTTGTCTCAAGGTCGGTTATCTTAATAAGCGGGCTAATCGAGCCGTGGGTCTTTCCTACTAGTCTCGCAATTTCACTCGAGCAAACTCTGCTGTAACTCTGCTCTGCTCGTAACTTCGTGCGTAAGTATGCATCTTCTTCTGCTTGAGGGCATCGGCCACTACATTAGCCTTACCGGGGTGGTATTGTATGTCAATGTCATAATCCTTCACCAATTCCAACCATCTGCGTTGCCTCATGTTCAATTCCTTCTGGGTGAGCAGATATTTGACTTTTATGATCTGTAAAAATCGAATTTTTCTCGCCATATCTGTGTAGTGTCTCCAGATCTTTAATGCAAAGACCACTGCTGCTAGCTCCAAATCATGAGTTGGATAGTTCCTCTCATGCGTCTTTAACTGTCGGGATGCATAGGCTATTACCTTACCGTGCTGCATTAGAACACAACCCAAACCTTTCTTAGAAGCATCACTGTAAACCACAAAACTCCTGTTCCTGGAATCTGTAAGAATCGGGTGACACTAATGCATTTCTTGAGTTCCTGGAAACTCGCCTCACAAGCATCATCCCAAACGAATGAGTTTCCCTTGCGCGTCAGCTGAGTCATGGGCATGGCTATCTTGGCGAAGTCCTGCACGAAACGCCTATAATAACCTGCAAGACCCAGAAAACTACGTACCTTTGTAACGGTGGTCGGACGAGGCCACTGTGTGACGGCCTCCACTTTCGCTGGATCAACAGAGACTCCGACCTGGACACCACATGCCCTAAGAAGGATACTTGTCCTGCGAGCGTAATTCACACTTGGAAAATTTTGCATACAACTTATTCTCTCTTAGCGTGAGTAAAACTTTTCTCAGGTGCATTTCATGCTCTTCATCACACCTGGAGTATATCAGTATATCGTCGATGAACACAATCACAAATGGTATCAGAGAGGAACCTCTCCTAGTAAGATGTGGTTCGGGGACGAACCAAGGCGGAAGCTGGTGGGCATGTGACGCCCGAGGAAGAGGGGTACATGAATGAACCGAGCCCACATCTGAATAAGAGGGATCCTGAGGATATGGAAGCATGGTGCCCGAGGAAAAGGGGTACATGCAAGTGACCATGAGGATATGAAAGTACAGTTGAGAAAGGCTTAAAAGAATTGATAGCTACTACCTATACCAACAAGGTGCACCTTCCTTTTCGGTGGCTCAATCATAGGAACTCCACGATTAAGCGTGCTTGGCTTGGAGCAATTCTATGTTGGGTGACCTCCTGAATTTTTTCCAGGGAGCATGTGAGTGAGGACAAAACATGCTTTGAAAGGACCAGCGTGTTAGTTTGTGGGGATAGTGTCTTCACTCTTACAAGCAGTCATGGATGATATAGTGACGCAGCCAGGTCGCAGAGGATCCTGGGCCTGGGGCGTAACATTTTGGAATTAAGTGACTGAATTTTTGGGTTATTGGACGAAACTTATTTGAAAGTCCCAAATTCAATAATTTAGAAACTTGAAAAATGTTAAATACTAGTTTTAAATGAAAGATTTAAAGATTAAACCCAAAAAAATTTCATTAAAAATTAATCATTTATATAAAACTTTAATCAAATGTAAAAGTGTTTTTTAATTACACATTCTATCAAATGATATTTTCAATTAATATCTCACCTTTTTATTTTGTTTCCTTCTCTATCGTCATTTGGTGATCTTTAATTAATATATCAACGACGAAATTGTTATAGCTTTTAATCTCTCGTGTTATAATATCTAGTATATTATGATTTTTTTTTTGTTAATTGTAATTTTCAAGAAGATTTAAGTAATGTTATGATCATAAAATTCTAAAGTGCATAAAAAGTTGGAAGAGAAAAATGTGTGTATGAAGGGAATGCAAAAGGGCACATGTGGAGAGAGGAGGAGGAGAAGATAAAGGCAAAGAAAAAAAGCGAGAAAAAAAAAATCTTATGCGACAGTGTTTGGAGGCATTAAAAAATCACAACATCCTTTGAGTGGTTATTTTTTTCACTCTCATATGCAACCATAAGGATAAAAAGGAATAACAAAAGTTTATTTAAAAATTTTGTTATATTTACAAATCATTTTAAAAATTATTATATTTGTAAATAATTTACTCTAATTTGTTACTCAATATAATTATTTTTTCTTTATTTAGAAAAGCAAGAAAAAAACAACTAGAAAGGTGAAGGCTGCAAGTGGAGAGATGAGAGATGGTACAAAGGTTGATAGTAGAAAGCAGAAATAAGGAAGCAGACTTCACTCCCATTTGCACAAAGAAAGGCAGATTAAAAGGGGCCGACTTTGATGCTAACACATCCGTATATTATCATATCAATTTATACAATTGTCACTCTCTCCAATGAGAATCTTATTATTATTATTATTATTATTTAATTTCTTTCCCTTGTTATTTCATTGGACGACATTTTGATTTTGAATACATTTAGCACGACTTCTAAATAGTTTCTAAATAGTAGCTAAAACAAGTATAATTCCACTCATATAAAATTTGTATTATAAACCTTGAAGTTAGAAGTTTGATTCTCTCACCCCACATATTGTCAAAAAAAAGTCTAAACAATAAAAAATAAATGTTAAAATATCCAAAATACTTTAACTTTGAAGTAGATTGCAATTATGTTCTTCGGCTTTGGAAATTTTTATTTAAATTAAACTTCAAAATATTTTTCCATAAAATATCATTGGAGAGCATTTTTTTTTGTTGAAATAAAATATAAATGATCTGAATCTTCAATATAATTGTAATTTTTACACATCGGTTGCCGCATCAATTTCCATCATTTATTTCAAGGAAAAAAATATATTTTGGTTCTATTTCAAACCTTTTTTTTATAACCAAATACAAAACAAACATTAAATAGGGATATTGAAACCGTCAAGATGAGTACAATCCAGATCTAACCAAATTTAAGAACCCATAATAAGTTGGGCTCTCTTTACTAAACAATGTGCAGCTGCATTCCTGCTACGATGACCCATAGATAAAGCGTATCGTCGTCCAACAGTTAGCAGTGCGTTGAATATCATGAGCATAATCTTCTGCCTCCGTTAGATCAACACGATCACTATTAATCAAATAAATAGCATTAACCGAATCCGATTCAACCACCAACTCGTGAACACAATTCAACACATGAAGAATAGCAACCAATTCACACACTAAAATCGTCCAAGCATGGTCAAAAAACTTGTAACCCACACCTAGGATGATGTCGTTGTGATCTCGCGCAAAATCCAGTCTAAACCTCCTTTTGCTTCCTACTCGTTCCAAGCCGTCAACATTGAGCTTCACCCACCCTTGTGGGGGTGGTGTCCAGTCCCTAACTGTCTCTGTCAAAGGGAAATTAACACATCGTCCCCGAAGAAACTCTTCTTTCTGGAAAATCTCTTGCATATATCCTTCCGCAGCCTGAAGAATTGACTCCCAATTTCGTGTCAGTCTGTTGGTCCCATGAACAACCTCATTACGATACGTCCATATTCACCACATTAGGAATATACCCTTACAAGTAGTCTCCCAACTATTGAGACTCATCAACCCGCCAACGTAATCTGCCACATTCCATTTTTTCCTATTTTCATAGAACAAACAAGCATGATTATGCAAAAGAATATTTCCAAAATAGAGAAGTTGCCTTACATCCCCAAATAATATGCACGAAACTTTCTGCCGATAAATGACAGAGAGGACAAGTTGGGACAATGTCCAATCCTTTCCCGACCAGAGCACATTGTGTCGGCAAAGTGTTATAAATAGCTCTCCAACAACAAATTTTCATCTTCATTGGGACCGGAGACTTCAACAATTGTTTCCAAAAATTCTCATCTTGTGAACTGCTTGAAGATGAAGGGAGGTGAGCCTTTCGATTACTCAAGCCTAACTTATAAGCACTTTTAACCGAAAAAACTCCATTTGGTGTGAGTTTCCAGATAACCTGATCCAAAGCTCTTTGTGAAGACAGAGGGATATTCTTAATAATCTCAACATCAATCTCCAAGAAGTTGGATCTTATGATCTCCATCTTCCAAGACCTATTAGCATTGATTAAAGAACTCACCTCTTTATCTACCAAACCCTGTCTCACCTATAAAGGTTTATCCCTCCCTGTAAGAGGAAACGAGTGGTCATTTTTAATTCAGATTTGTACACCACATCCCACTTTCCAACGATACCCTTGGATGAAAAGGTTGCGCCCCCACAGGATGCTTCTCCAAATATAAGAGGGGTTATGACCCAATTGAGCATTTAAAAAATTCCCACACTTGAAATATCTACCCCTTAGTACTCTAGAGAGAAGACTATCAAGATTTCTAAGGAGTCGTCAGCTTTGTTTGGCATACATAGCTTGATTAAACAAAGAGACATCGTGAAAATCAAGCCGACCTTCTAGTTTGTTTGTGCAAAGATATGGCCAACTCTTCCAGTGAATCTTCCGCTCTGCATTATTGGTACCCCACCAAAATATAGCACACATAGAGTTGATTTTATTGCAAAGATTCAGTGGTAATTTAAAACAACTCATTGCATACGTCGGGATGGCCTGAGCGACCTACTAAATAAGAATTTTTTATGCCCTTTTTAAACATAGGTTTTTAAGACTCCTATGTTGAAGACATCCTATAATAACATTTTTGCCCTTTATCATTTTTTTTATTTCAAATTTTCTTATTCGTTATTTAAAAATAAATTAATATATTTATGCACTAATAATAGGGACTTCTTTTTATTAATATTGTAAAATTTAAGACTTATTATAAAAGTAATGTACTTTTAAAACTATTTATAATAATATTGTAGTTTTAATTAGTTGGCAATGACCTCTATGACGTAAATGATATTGCCAACTAATTAAAGATCATGTATTTTCAAAATGAAGATATTTTTCTTCCAAAGTCTTATCGAAGCAATAAGAAAAATTATCAATATACTTTAAAAAAAAATTGTAATATAATATCCAATTTACTTAAAATGTTAAAAAATAGTAAAGAAGAAATAAATTACAATATAATATTCAATTTACATAAAAGGTTAAAAAAAGAGTAAAGAAAGAATAAATTGAAATACAATATTAAATTTATTTAAAATTTTAAAAAAAATTGAAGATATCTTATTTGATTTAAATAAAAGAAAGAAAAACGAAAAAAGAAGAAAGAAGAAAGAAGAAAGAAGAAATGGAAAAACAGAAAAAAAAAACGAAAGAGGAAAATTGGAGGAAAAAAAGAAAGAAAAAAAATAAAATAGGGAATTTGTAATGGGTAGCAAAATTAACCCCATTATTTGAAGATATAGCAAGTTTTGAAAAGAATTGCAAATATAGCAAAATTTAAAGAAAGTCCTTTTTAATTCCTTTTTACCCTTTTTTAATCACGCTCCTCTTTTTTCGAATTGTCGACTTTCTTCTTCTCTTTTTTTTTTCTTTGGTCTTCACAAAGGCAAGCACCTTCTTGAAGAAAATTTTTCATTATCCTTTTAAAGAAATTTCTTCCTTCACAAGCAAGCAACTTCACAAATAATAAGATCGACAAATTATATTCTTCTTCAGATCGATTGCAAGCAGACTATCTTCTTTGCAAATAAGATTGGCAAGCATCTTCTCCTTTGCAAATTCAATCGCAAGCACCTTCTTCTTCGCAAATAAGTTTTGATTCCAAGCATCTTCTTCTTTGCAAATAAGATCACAAACAAACGCATCTTGGTATGTGATATTCTAAGAAAATCACAAACAAATAAGTTTCAATTAGGTTTTTTGCGAGCAAACCTAATCGATTAAATTCTAAAAAATTGCAAGCAAGTTTAGTTTACAAACAAACGCATCTTTTTTTATATTTTTTGTTTACCTTAGTTTTTTCTCAAATCTATAGTATCTGTTTATCACCTTAGATTTATAGCCTTTGTTTATTACAACATTCAATTTTTTGTTTTTCAGTAATGTGAAAGAAATTCCAAAATACGAATCTAAACTTTGTTTAGATTTCTTTGTATGTGATCTTCATTTTGGGTCTTTCATTTCCCTTAGTTCTACGTTTTTTGCTAATACATTTTTTTATATGTTTTTTTATTTTCCTCAAATCTACAAGCTTTGTTCAAGTTTGTTTGATTATCTTCTCCAATTCGATCGGAGTCGCAAGTCTTGATTGTAGTGTCTTGCTATTTGATTGGAGTCGCAAGTCTCTAGAGTATCTTCCAATTCGATCTTCTCGAAGTCCACATCTGATTCATTCCACATCGTCGAGTCGCAATCCGCTGTAGCTTTTTTCGTGGGTATTTGAGTTTTTCAATCAAGATTCATTCATTCCACATCTTCTAATTCACAAGGACAAGTTGATCTGTTTGAGCTTTTTTCGTGGGTATTTCTTCTCATTTTGTTGTTCATTTTGTTCTATCACTGTTTTTGCAATACTTTGGTGTTTTATTTTGGTGATTGTTTTCTAGATATGTTAGTGATCGATAATCAGTGATATCTATCATTGTTTTCTAGATAACAATGATGTCATTGATAAATAGATATCAGTGATGTCATTGATCGATAGATATGATATCATTGATATCAGTGATCAGTAGATATCAATGATATCAGTGATATCAGTGATCAATAGATATCACTGATATCATTGATCAATAATATACGAGTGACTATTGTGGTGATCGGTTTCTATAATTACTTTTCGCAGGAACTTGATGAAGCTTCCAATAGTTATTTTTTATAATGGACAATGGAATGAGAAAAAAAATATGAGAATTACAAGACCATTGGAATTTTGGTTGATGATATGATGTGTTTTGATGATTTTATTAATCTGATTGCGAAAGAAGTTCGAATGGATAGTTGTATTTCTTCTATAGAATTGTCGATGTTATTACGTTATGGGATGAATGGTACTCAGGATATGGTTAAAATTCAAGATGATAAAGATGTTGCTTGGTTTTTAACTTTAGTGAAAGATCAAAATACAAGACATCCTTTAGTTGCTCATATTAATGATTTGTTTTGATGGCTCCTCTTGTGCAATTAGTGATGGGAGTGACAACTTATGGAGGTGTAATCCGCCCAGTTGGTAATCATTATGAATGGAGTTTGATAGATTTTGGCATGAATACATTACCTCCAATTGTTAAACTTCAAGCAGAAAGACCTCAAAAGCAAAGGATTCCGTCAATTGGTGAAGCAAGAAGTCACACGAAATGTAGTCATTGTCATCGTGTTCGTCACAATCGTAGGACATGTAAATTTTTACCATTTTTACCATGATGTAATTTTTGACAATTGGTTTAGATATATTTTTTCAAGATAGAACTCAATATTGTTGTTATCATACTATTCATACTATCAGTACAAGGTTTGTGATTGTTTCAAAAGTTTAATATCAATACTATGAACACAAGAACTTTTGCATCTGATGAGAAAATTTGAAGACCACACAACAAACAGTAATAGCTAACAGATAGACAACTATAAGTGATAGTGATAGACAACTACCACTGATAGAAGTCTATCACTTCTATCAGTGATAGACATCTATCACTGATAGAAGTCTATCACTGGAAAGAAGTTAATGATTGATAGACAACTATCAGTGATAGACATCTATCACTGATAGAAGTTGGATAGAAGAAAGAAGTTAATAATCATGAAGAACAAGAAGTCTAATAGAAAAGTTATGAGTAATTGGTAATAGATAGGTAAAAGTCTATTAAACAACTATCACTGATAAAAGCCTATCACTTCTATCAGTGATAATAGTCTATCACTTCTTTTTCATTAACTTCTATCAATCATTAACAGTGATAGTAGTCTATCACTTCTATCAGTGATAGACAGTGATAGAAGTCGGATAGGAACAAGAAGTTTAGTAGATAATAGAAAAGTTATGAGTAATAGGTAATAGATAGACAATTGTGGTAGAAGTCTATCAGACAACTATCACTGATAGAAGTCTATCACTTCTATCAGTGATACATATCACACTAGTAGTCTATCACTTTTATTAGACATCTATCACTGATAGAAGTCTATCACTGGAAAGAAGTTAATGATTGATAGACAACTATCAGTGATAAACATTTATCACAAGCCTGATAGAATAATATTCATGAAGAACAAGAAGTCTAATAGAGTTATAGACTTCTATCACTTATATCAGTTCTATCACCTGATAGACTTCTATCACTAATATCAAATAATAGAAGTCTAACACTGTAACACATTGACAATCGTTATAGACTTCTATCATCGATATCGCTTCTATCACCGATATCGCTGATAGAAGTCTATAACGATTGTCAATGTGTTACAGTGTTATGATATCAGATGATAGAAGTCTAACACTGTAACACATTGACAATCATGTAATCATTCCCAAACGATTGGGTAATCATTCACAAACCATTCACAATCTTGATAAACATTCAAAAAAATTATAGGCTTTCAATTTCGATAAACACGGATAACCATTTACAATCAATCTTGATAATCATTCACAAACCATTCACAGTCCTTCATTCACAGATCCATTCAAAAAAAATCTAGGCTTTCATCAAGAGAGTTAAACAAATGATAACCATTCACAGATAGATCCATTAAAATGAATAAGGATTTGAAATTAGTCAAGAATACAAATGTAAGATGTTACATTCAAACAAACTATACCCTTTGTTCAAGGTTTTGTTCATTTGCTATCAATAAGGTGATGGAAAACTAAAATTATAAGGAAAAAACTAGTTATTAAATAAACAGACAAAAAAATTAGTTATTAAATAAACAGACTTCTATCAGTGATATCACTGATAGAATCCTATCAATGGTATCACTGATAGCATCCTATCAGTGATATCACTGATAGCAGTGGTTGGCGTGGGTTACGTGGGGTATTTTAGTAATTTCAATTCATCTTTTAAAATTTTTGCTATTTTTGTAAATAGATTTAGCCATTTGCTATATGGGCAATTATATTGGGCCTCTTTTCTACCAGCCCAATTGCCCCAATAAAATATGTGTTTCATGTTGCTTGAACTCAAGATGTTTGAGATATAAAGAGATATTAGTAGACCAATATGCAATAGGCAAAAATTGTTAAAATTTCTTAGATCAAGAGACGGCTATTCACAATTTTTTCAAATTTGTAATAGATGGCAACATGTCGCCTCTTATTGCCAACTAATTAAAACTACAATATTGTTATAAATAGTTTCAAAATACATTATTTTTATAATAAGTTTTAAATTTTACAATATTAATAAAAAAAATCCTGATAATAGATCCGATGTTATTAGCTATATTTATAAAATAGACTTTAGTTAAATTGAATAATATCTTAATTTATTTTCCATTGAAATCTAAAGTACAATATTCATTTTATTTTACTTTTTCAACCTAAGCACTTAATATTATTGCATTTAGTGAGTTCTCTCTATGGTACATATGTTGAAATGATTTGTTTTAGTTATTTATTTATAGTTTCTTAAGACAATACTAATTATACCTTTCAAAACACACAACCAAATAAATATCGTTTCTCTATAGAATTCTAATTCGACAATGTGATCAATATAATCTACTAAAAACACCACCAATTATATTAATGGTCTTCTTTTAAAAAGAAAAATAAATTATTTAAAATTGAATTAATATTTAATATTAAATATTTTATAAAATCTTGATCTAATTTAAATTAGTTTGTTCTACTGAATAACACTGTGACGCCCGGTAAATTCAAGTAAGTTTTTGGTTCTTTTCAGAGTTAACTTTGGGCTTATGTTTTAGTTTTCAAAGTGTTGGGTCAAGAAATTAATTTTTGGATCTTGCATGGACCCAAATATTTCTAAATCTCGCATTAAAATGGGTTGGCAGCCTTGAGTTTCTCATCAACCATCTTTGGAGAAGGAAAATCAAGGTAATTTTGGACCTTTCTCCTTACTTCCTTGTTTTAGGTTTAAAAAAAAAAAAAGAGAGAGGAGATGCGAGAAGTTGTCGCCCCCTCTTCTCCGCAGGGTTGCGGTTGCACCCAACCGCCGGCCACGTCTCCCCTCGTCGCCGATGTCGGTGCCCTCCGGTCCCCCTCCCTCTTCTCCTTCAACCCTTTCGAGTCGAGACCCACGCCCACCGAAGCCCGTTCGCGAAATCGTCCGCTGCGACTTCTCTTTCTCTCCCTCGGCGATCTCTCTCCCGACCTCTCCTCTCCTCCGTCTCCGTTCGCCGAGCCCTCTCGATCTCTGACTCCCTCCCTCTCTCATTCAACTTCTCTCTCTCTCTCTCTCCCTCTATTTCGATCCGCCGCCTCCTCGATCTTCTCCTGTTCTTCTCCTTTTTCCTCCTCCGTATGCTCCAGGGCAAGCCGCCAGCCGAATCACCACCGTCGGTCGTCATCCTCGCCCACTCCGCCGCGACCTCTCTCTCCCTCTCCGTCTCTCCGATCTGCCCCCTCTCTCGTTCAGCTTCTCTCTCTCTCTTTCTCTCTTCAGTTCTGTCTTCATCTCTCTCTCGGATCCGAACCGATCTCCCTAGCTCTCCTGTCCAAACCAAATGTTGTGATCTTGCTGATTGGTGTTGTTTTGTGGACAGGAGCAGATCCATTGGCGAAAACGTAGGTCGTTGGAGGAAATCTTGTGGCTAAGAACGAGTAGGGGACCGTTTCAGCTCGTAACCGTGGGCAAGACTCGATTCTGAATCTTCTTGGTTATGAATTTTAAGTTAAGAACTTGCTTGTTTGGCTGTGATTTTCCTATTAGATGAATAAAAGGTGTCCTGTTAGCTTGGCTAGGGTCGTTTTGTAGTGTTCCTCAAGGGTAGGGCCACGGGGTTGGTTCCCATCTGAACTTGTGCATCGTTTGTGATGTTCTGTAGGTGCTTAGGGCTGCTAGCAGGAGTAGGGACCTCCCATTTGCGCACTTTTTTCGAGGTAAGTAGTTGTTGGTTTAAGCATCAAACTCGTAAGTGAATGAGTTTGAGTATAGGATCGTTGTGGTTGACTTTATAACTGCTGTGTGAATGTTAAATGTTGGTTGGAGCATGAGACCCTGATTATCCTGTTCGTCATGTGCATATTTTGTACTTGCTTCTGAGTGTTGGGTTTGACTCTACTGTGTGTCATGAAATTGTTGCTTATAACTCGTGGTTGGTTGCTAAGTGAGACTTGAGACTGTGGGGCAGTGCACGTTGTGTTCTTGACCCTAGAACCGAGCAGTTAAGTTGTATGGTGGTTAAGGCCAGAGAGGGGTGGTTAGCTTGGTGGTCGAGCCAAAGATTTATTGGCGGGCTGTGTGGTTGGCTGGTTAGGTTGTTAGTAAGGTACTCGGTTTCAAGACGACCTTGGAACGGTTTAAGGGAAGCCTAGGAGAAACGTTAGAGCTTAACTTCCTAGGCTAGCGTTACCAAACCCACTGAGGGACCCCGAGTGAGACAAAACCTTTAGGTTGGCATCTCTGTGTGGGCATTAGGGTCGAGCGCGCCCTTTTGCGAGTTGTGTGGGCATTAGGGTCGAGCGTGCCCTTTTGCGAGCTGTGTGGGCATTAGGGTCGAGTGCGCCCTTTTGTGAGCTGTGTGGACATGGGGTCGAGCACCCTATGTAACTTCGGTGTGGGCACTTGGGTAGGCCGCCCTTGTGCGATTTGTGTGGGCTTTAGAGTCGAGGCTCTATTGCGTTATGTGTGGGCGTTAGAGTGATTACTCTTTCGCGTTGGGGCGCGCCCCCGTCTATGGCCGCCTAGGTTTCTCGATCGTCGGTGAGTCTCGGGGTGAGGTAGACACATGAGCGTCTAGTCTTGAGTCCCTAAGATGCTTTGGCGCGAACCTGTTTTACCTCTGTGTGTGCACTTGTGAAATTTGTAGCTTGGACGTGAGTGGGCTATTTACTGAGTATTCATATACTCACCTGTCTACTTTAATTTCTTTGGTTGCAGGTAAGGGCAAACAGTGAGCTGGAGAGCGACGGTGGCGACATGACGGGGCTATGAGACCACTCTTGTCTTAGAAGGATTTTTATTTTGGAACTTAGGAAGTTCTTGTATTTATGAGTTGAATTATGACTTTGGTTTATTGCTCTTGGATTTCTGAACTCTCTGTGTGTTGAGCATGACATTTATTCATTTAGTTTCCTTGTTCAGCATGCTCGTTAAACTTTTGTTTACTCCGTCTGTTGCCTCTGTTGTGTGGTCTGCTGGTGCCCGACCTATTTTGTTGTAGTCTGGAGGAGGTCGGGCATTGAAAAAGTTCTTAGAAGTGTTTCTTGCTTAATCAGGTTAAGTAAAAATTTTAGATTCATCCGGATAACGTCGTTATGCTGCCGAAATTTCGGCGTAGAGGGTGCTATCTAGTGACGTCCCTAGTTGGATTTTTGTCGAAAATTAGGGTCGTTACAGTTGGTATCAGAGCGAAGTTTTTAGGTCATGTATACTTGCCTACATCGTAGGTACTGGTCCTCATAGCCTCTCACAGAATGTCGCCTCGTCACCTCCAGGTTAGCTTGTTTGTGTCTTTGTAAAGTAAGTCGAGTTTAGTAACTTGTTTGCCTCTGAATGCTTGAAGTTATGCTTGCCTTAGATCTTAGTGTTGTGTTTGAAAGTTTGTTGTGGTTTAACTCAGAGTATGGAACGTGGACAAGGACGTGGTAGAATTGTGGCTGGTGGGCGTGGTCGTGGGGGCCAAAGAGGCCGAGGTCGTGGAGTCCGTGGCCAGGGCCCGATGGTGTACCAACCAATGGATGAGCACTCTGATCACCAGGAGGAGCTTAATCAGGATGCCCCAGCTGTCGGGGAACCGTCGGAGCATGTCGATGAAAACTCTTAGGAGTGAGGGAACGACCAAGCCCCACAGCCAGCTCCCGCAACTTTGGCAGGACTCGAGGAGATTCTGCAGGCAACACTGGCTAGCCAGACAGCGCTGCTCAATCAGGTCACCCAAGTTCTGGGTGTGATGGCTACCCAAAATCAGGGAGCACAGAACCGGAACCAGGCAATTCAAGCTCAGAACGAAGGAGAGACTACCCAGGCACGTGGAGCCACTACAGAGGAGGCCAGATGCTTTCGAGACTTCAGAAAGTACAAGCCACCTCTCTTCGATGGGCAAGGAGTCGACCATGTGGCTGCAGAGGCATGGTTCGGGATGGTGGAAGACATATTCGAGCGCATGTGCTGTCCTAATCGACAAAGAGTCCAGTGCGCAGTCTACGCACTCAGAGGACGAGCCTATGTATGGTGGAAGTGTGTCTCGCGGTCCATGACGTCAGTGAAGGGCATATAACCTGGGCGCAGTTCCAGGAAGCATTCTATGAGAAGTACTACCCAGCCGCGATGAGAATTGAGAAGCAGGTTGAGTTTCTCCATCTGAAGCAGGGACCGAATCAGTCAGTCGAAGAGTATGAGCACGAATTCACCATGTTGTCCCGGTTTGCTGCAGAATTGGTGGACACGGATAAGAAGAAAATTGAGCGCTTCCTCGCAGGTCTGCGCGGAGGGTTACATGGGTTTGTAGCTGCCCATGACCCAAAGACCTATGCGGTCGTTGTTCGAGTGGCCACCCTAATTGATGCGGATTTGAAACAGCATGGGAGTAACCTTGGCTAGGCATTAGGGGCAGGGCAGACTTCTGGATCAGGTCAGAAGAGGAGACACGATCAGGCCTTCCCTACGCCAAACCGACCAGGAGCGCAGGGGCAACAGTGGGCCCAAGGAGCAGGTAGAGGCTCGTGCCCTAACTGTGGAGGGCAGCTTAACAGAGGAGCTTGCCTGGCAGCCACCAAAGTCTGTTTCCATTGCGGCAAGGTTGGTCACATGGCATCGATGTGCAGGCAGAAGAAGAGGCCAGATCTGAGAGTCTGTTATATTTGTCGTAAGGAAGGCCATGTGGCCTCAGCGTGCCCGGATAATTGAAATGCTGGAAACAAGGAAGGTCGCCAGAGAGGAGGAGCGTACGCTAATGCTGGTCAGGTCTAGGGTGTTGGTAAAGTCGTCACAGGTACCCTACCTATTATCGGCCATTTAGCTTTTGTACATTTTGATTCTAGTTGCACGCACTCCTTTATTTCTGCACTGTTTGTGGGGCAAGCCCAGATAGAAGTAGAACCCTTAGGTTTTAGCCTATCAGTTGCAACCCTTGTAGGGGCAGAGTTAGTGACACGGGAAAAGGTGAAGACCGGTCAGGTCTTGATAGAAGGTCGCTCGTTGGAAGTGACCCTGATTGTCCTTGAGATGAGTGACTTCGATGTAATTCTGGGCATGGATTGGCTAGCAGCAAATTATGCCAACATCGATTGTCACCGCAGGGAGGTTGTGTTCAAGCTTCCGTCAGAATCGAGCTTCAAGTTTAAGGGAAGCGAGTCAAAGACGGTTCCCAAGGTGATCTCAGCACTTAAGGCGAGTAAGTTGGTTGGTCAAGGGGCTTGGGCCTTCTTGGCAAGTGTGTCGGACTTGAGAAGTGAGAAAGGAGACGTGTCATCAGTTCCGATGTAGTCGGGAGTTCGATGATGTATCCACGAGGATTTGCGGGTTTGCCTCGGCCGCCGAGGTGGATTTCGATATTGAGTTGGGCCGGAGCCGCACTGCTATCAAAGCTCCGTCTGAAATGGACCCGGTACCGAGTTAAAGGAGCTCAAGACTCAATTGCAGGAGTTGATTGACAAGGGCTTTATTCGCCCTAGTGTCTCTCCGTGGGGTGCGCCGGTACTTTTTGGGAAAAAATAAGGATGGATCGATGCGCCTTTGCATCGACTACCGGGAGTTAAATAAGGTGACGATAAAGAACAAGTACCCACTCCCTAGGATTGATGATCTGTTTGACCAGCTACAGGGAGCCACTGTGTTATCTAAGATTGATTGCGCTCGGAGTACCACCAGTTGCGAATAAAAGAGGAAGACATCCTAAAGACAGCCTTCAGATCCAAGTATGGACATTACGAGTTGACCGTGATGTCGTTCGGTTTGACAAATGCCCCGGCTGTGTTCATGGGCCTAATGAATAGGGTGTTCAAGGAGTTTCTAGACACCTTCGTGATTGTATTTATAGAGGACATCCTGGTTTACTCAAAGTCGAGCGAAGAGCACGAGAACCACTTGAGGAAAGTCTTGACCACTTTGAGAGAGAATCAGTTGTACGCCAAGTTCTCCAAGTGCGAGTTTTGGCTGTCGCAGGTGTCCTTTTTAGGGCATGTAGTATCTAAGGAGGGTGTCTCTATAGACCCAGCGAAGGTGGAAGTAGTTTCAGACTGGCCCCGACCCAAAACTGTCACTGAACTTCGCAGTTTCTTAGGGTTGGCTGGTTATTACCGACGATTTGTGAAATACTTTTCCAAGATTGCAACACCCCTTACTCAGTTAACACGGAAGGGGAATGCCTTCGTGTGGAGTGAGGCGTGCGAGGCAAGTTTTCAGGATTTGAAGCAGAGGTTGATCTCAGCACCTGTGCTTACAGTGCCAGATGGATTAGGAAACTTTGTGGTTTACAGTGATGCTTCCAAGAAGAGCTTGGGTTGTGTTTTGATGTTGAATGGGAGGGTAATTGCTTATGCCTCCCGACAGTTGAAAGACTACGAGAAAAACTACCCGACCCATGACTTAGAGTTAGCGGCAGTGGTCTTCGCCTTGAAAATCTTGAGACAATATTTGTATGGTGAGAAAATCCAGATGTATACAGACCACAAGAGCTTGAAATACTTGTTTACGCAGAAAGAGTTGAACATGAGACAACAAAGGTGGTTGGAATTAGTGAAGGATTACGAGATTGAGATCTTGTATCACCTGGGTAAGGCAAATGTGGTTGCTGATGCCCTTAGTAGAAAGGTAGTTCACACTTCAGCTCTAGTCACGAAGGAGATCCATTTGCGAGTCGATATGGAGCGTGCCGGTATTGTCGTGATGGTAGGGCAGGTCATGGCTCAAATTAACCAGTTGTCAGTGCAACCGACTCTAAGACAACGAGTCCTAGACTCCCAACAGGGGAACCCCGATCTTGTGGATTGGTGGAAACAGGCCAAGTTGGGCCAAGAGAGTGAGTTTACAGTGTCATATATATTAATTATAAAAACGTTTTTTTAATATAACGGGCAGAAAACGTTTTTTAATATATATTAATTATAAAAATGTTTTATATTTAATATATTTAATATTTTTAATATTAATTAATATAATAAGATTATATTAATTAAAATTATTTCTAGGGTGCCAAAATTGGTCTAATTTTTGCTATTTTAATTATGCAATTATTGTGTAATTATTGCCAAGCATAGTGTATGTTTTTATTTTAGAAATCCCACCTTAGTTAAGCATTTTCATGCATCATTATATAATATAAGGAGTTATATTATATAGTTTGCATGATTAATTAATATAAGATTGTTATAATATATATTAATAACATTTGACATGCATTATTTTTCATGAGATGAATATGCTATGAATGTCTTATTATTCATGTGATGAATGATCAAGCACTATAACATAGTATGAATGTCACCTAAGGTTAATTATTAGTTTTAAAATGTTTAGAACTTGGAAATAATAGACCTTAGGTTATCTAGTTCTAATTAGATTAGAATTAGGAACCAAGTAATTTATAAACTATGATTAAAAGAGGAACTCAGTCTAAGGAAAGTTCTGTCTGGGCTGGAGTATTTAAGCTGACGCAAACGGAACACCCCTACCTGGGAACTGACTAGGGAGTTAAATTTAATCAGAGAGTTTTATAAATTACAGTAGCGTCAGCGGGTTTATTAAGGGGTTAATAAACTAGAAATCCTAGGTTTAATATAAAGAGTTATATTAACAAACTTAGGATAAAATCAATATAAGAGTTATATGATTATCAATATAAGAGTTATGTTGATAGAGTTAGGTAAATCCATTAGCCGGGTTTTAACCTAAGAAAGATTCCTACAAACTTAAAGTATTCAGTGGGAGGAAAAAGTGTATGAGATACATATTTTTTGACCTACGCTATCTCCAGGAAGTTCACACCGTAAGACTCATACTTGGCCTCGTGGCGCAAACGAGACCGTCCCCCTTCCGATGGTGTTTTTATGAGTCAATATCAAGGTGAATGGAGAGGATACTTATAGTGAGTGGGAGCAGGTTTAGTGAAAACAAAACCTACGATCTCTTTTGTCGGTTTACACCGTTAGACCACTATGGTCAGCCTGCTAGTTTGGCCTTGACTAGACAATCCCTTCGGATGGCTTGATCATAGAGGATCTAACACAGTAGACACCCGAAAGGGATAAAGATTTTCTTAGACTATTTTCTAATCTAGTCCTCCCTTCGACGGATTTTATTGGATCGAGACTCTGGGATCTAAAGACAAAGGGTTACACTCACGGGGTACATAAGTTGTGTATGTATCCAGACCGAAAAATGGTAACTAAAACCTATAGGAATAAGAGTTATTCTGGTATTAGGTTTTGGTCAAGAGTGTCTTGATACAGAGGAAGAGTGTTTTTTATTACCCTTCGGTGTCATACATTCTAAACCTTTGGAGTGTCATTGCAAATTATAAATGTCCTAGGAATCATTTGATAATTAGCTAAAACATGATTGGATTAGAGTTATAGCAAGAAACTTTTCACACCCCCTCCCGAAACACTTGCTAACTTAGCCCGGGAGACGGCATGAAGCCAACAGACATTGTTACCTCTTAACAATACCTGCTGACACTACTTTACCTGAAAACAAACTATGTTCGCATATGGAACACTTTAAACTTAACACACGGAAACTGGACATCTATAAGAGGTACATGAGGAGAAACTCTTCTTAAGTCTCTCTTGGAAACTAAAACGAGCAAGAACATCAGAACCACAAACAGTCCAAACCACTAATTAAACAACCACAACCTCTAAAGCACATACGACTATAACTACATAGTTCTCTTAAAATAATTTACAAACATATGGACTTGCTAAACCACACCAACCACGTACAACATATCAATCATGAGAAGCTTCCAGCAGACTATGGCAGGTTATCAGGCACCGGGAGCTCGATCCTACCTGAAAAGTGGGGAAAAACACAGAAAGAATGAGCTATGAAGCTCAGTGAGTGACTTGAGTTTTTAAGAAAGTTATTAACTCGTAAATCATATCACCTGGCCATCTATGAGCATATGCATCCAGAATCAAATGTTTAAAGTAATCGTGTAATCATAATAGTTTTCATGAAAACCAAAGAAGACAGTTAAAAATCTCGTAAGGCATGTAAATGATATAAACTCTTTTTAAAACATGTCACCATCTACGTTGTGTAGGGCACGCCCAGAACACCAACGTTTATTCTACGATGTAGTGGGGCCCGCCCGGCCTCCCCATCGTCTTTGTCGTGAGTGGGGCCCGCCCGGCCACTCACGACAGCAATGGCCGTTATCACGGAGTACACTCAACGCGTCGACAACGAGAATAAGACCCGCGCGTGCACGCGGTACCATAAAGCCTCGGGCTCAATATCTCGAGAAAATCACATGAAAACATTGAACATGCCTCGCTTATCTTTTCTTTCATAAAACTCAAGCTTACTCAACTTGTTCATAAAATCTGAAATCTTTAAAACATACTTGCTAGCACATGTTTGCTTGAAATCATAACATTTCCATAAATTTTGGCAACCATTGGACATATGCTCATGTATAAACTTTATAAAGACTTTTAGGGTCACAATGAACACTTGAAACATTTCTAGGAAAACAAGAATACTCATAGACATGTGTTCAAAAATAAAACACAAAGCTTTGAAACAATTCATTCTAGCAAAACTTGCATTTCTTAAAGCATTTTTCAAGCATATAGCTCATTTTCGAAGTTCGTTTTGTCACTCACAGTGTTAGAACTAGAGTCTTGACCCGTACACTCGACCTATTCGCTCTTGGCCTATCAAACAAACCAAAACCATGTTTTAGAACCTCGAGCTCATGGTTTTAACTTTAAAACTACAAGAAAACACTCGAACAAAAATTCTAGCATTTAACAGATTTTATGCCCTGTATTCAGATACTCATAACTTCTTCATTACTTAACCCAAAAGGATGTACTTTATACCAAACTCTTCCTTTTCGAATCTTCTAAAAATCATATGAAGACATGAAATTGAAATTCCCAATAGATTGGTTCAGAAATACCTCGAAAGCTTCTTTACCAGGAACTAACTTCTGCTATTCCAGATTCGATTTTCTTCTGCAACCCGAAACTTGACCTGCTATTTACAACATCGTCCAGTCATTTTCTATTCACGATCTCTTCCTCAAAGTTGTAGGAAATTCAATAAGCTTTCCAACCATACCTATTAGAGCTTCTGATTCCAACTCTACAGACCAGTACAACTAAAACATCAGAGACTTCTCGGATTTGACAGCAAATTCTGTCTTCTGTCTTTCTCTTCACAAAACAATAGCTTAAGATCCGAATTTGCTCAGGCTTCCTTCACGAATTTTGTTCCAATATGAGTTAACGTTCATGAAATAAAATCTCAAATCTTACCTCTTTCTGTGGAGCTCGTGATGAACAAAATAGCAGAACTGGTCTGAGTTATTCACCTTCCTGCTACACAAGTAATCTTTGAGTTCTCCTCCCTCTCTTCTGCAATTCCAGCTTCAAAACCCTCTTCTTCCTCTTCCTTTCTGCTTCTCCCACGAAAACCTTTGCCTTTACTTCATAAAATGAGGAAAAATCGATGGGGGAAGTCTTTTTAAAAAGAAAGAAACAAAGGTGGGGTCCCACCATCCACCATCCACCTTTCCTTTCCTTTCTTTTCTTTTCTTTTCTTTTTCCTTCCTTTATCTTTTCATTTCTTATCTTTTCTTTGAAAAAAAAAACAAACTTAGTATATTAAACATTTGTTTCATTTCCTTTTCTTCTTTTGTCTTAAAAGCAATCCAAACCAAAATGGTTTAAACTTTCCTTCCTTGTTTTCCTTTTGCCTTTCACTTCATTTCTTTCCTTTTTAAAACATGGAAAACCAAGTTTTAAACATTCATTTCTTCTTTCTTTTTGTTGTTTGATAATAAGGAGGTTCCAAAGAAAGATCTCGGGTTTACAACTTACCTCCCCCTTAAGAAATTTCGTCCTCGAAATTTAGTAGTCTTTAGGTGAAAAACATCTGATACTTCCTCCTCATTTGGTCTTTTAACTCCCAGGTTGCCTTCCCTACTCTGTGATGTTTCCAATGAACCCTCACGAGTGGGATCGTCTTATTTCTCAAAACTTGTTCTTTTCTGTCGAGGATTGTACTACATTCTCTATGTAACTCATGTCTTTTTTCCAGTTCAACGGGTTGTGCTTGTAGCACATGTGTCGGATCTGGTTTTACTTCCTCAACATGGACACATGACAAACATCATGTACTTGAGATAGTTCCGTTGGCAACTCCAGTTTGTAGGTTGGTAGCCCAACTCGTTTTATTACTTGATAAGGATCAATATATCTGGGACTTAGCTTACCTTCTTTTCAAAACTTGTTCTCCGACTTGGAATTCTAAGTCCTTTCGCTGCTTATCTGCATAACTCTTCTGACGGTCTTGAGCTACCTCAAATTCTCCTTGATTACCTTAATACTATCTGTCGTAACTTGTACCAACTCAGGACCGATTAGCTTTCGCTCTCCTAGTTCATTCCAATATACGAGCGTTCTACACGGTCTTTTATCCAGAGCCTCAAATGGTGCCATGCCAATATTCGATCGGTAGTCATTATTGTAAGCAAAATTCCATAAACGATTGGTGTGTAT
This sequence comes from Trichosanthes cucumerina, assembly GCA_036507285.1. Lineage (NCBI taxonomy): Eukaryota > Viridiplantae > Streptophyta > Magnoliopsida > Cucurbitales > Cucurbitaceae > Trichosanthes > Trichosanthes cucumerina. The sequence continues at coordinate 66,997,715 of CM071838.1, forward strand.
CCCAACTCCCTTAACTTGAAGGACACATGCTTTCAACATGTCTTTTAGGTCCGGATGGTCCTCTCTGATCACCATCAATGCGAGAATGGAGCGATGTACTAAAACTCAGCTTTGTCCCCATAGCCTTCTTTAAACTAGGCCAAAACTTAGAAGTAAATCTTGGGTCCCTATCTGAAACTATGGACACAGGCACTCCGTATTGTCTCACAATTCTTTCGACGTATAGCTTAGCTAGCTGATTAAGCGTAGACGTCGCTTTAATCGGTACAAACGGTGTTGTCTTAGTGAGTCTTGTTGGGTTTTATGTCCTAAAACTCGTGGTTTTGTAAACTGAATGTATATTCTATATCACAATAAAGTTGTTATTGAAATTTATTCAGTAAAAGTGTTATTGACTATTGTGTATTGTGTAACCTTAATCCAATAAAGAACCCTTGGCTATAGGATGAATACTTGAACTTTATGTGTGACATAAAAGTGGATCAAGTTCAAGTTATAGCCAGAACAGTCTATAGTATAAGGATAGGGTTGGGGACCTTATCACGGGGACACTATGGACGCGGCCCACTTTGTAGAGAAACAAGCGATGTGATCCTTAATCGTTCATGTGGAGACATGTGAGTGGGGGCGCCCTATGCAATGAGTTTGCATAAGATGGACACGCAATAGTCACTTAGACTTTATAACTCCGTTTCTTGCCTTAATCGACTATATTCATCCGATGACCTAGGTAACTCGATCTTAATCTCGAGCGTTCTATGGACTCCTGTTTATTCGAATTATCCTTAGATTTACATGGGTGAGAGTGGCTCAGACTGCCGACTCAATAAGCTTTGCCATTTCAAGGATAAAACCGGGTAGATAGTCGGGAACATAGTTCGGCAAGATGGAATTCATTCCTACCCGCTTTAGGGATTAGTAGAAAGGTTGTTCCCTTAAATCGACTCGGGTCTTGAACAATGGGCCCATCCTCTCATTGGCTCGAGAGGGATTTGGTTTCTTTGGTTGGACCACAAACCAATTGTTCATTAGAGGATCGATGGAACTTAAGGAACAAGAGGTAATTACAGGGTAAAGCGGTAATTTTGACCAATTTGTAATTACGAATGACTGTGAAGGATCGACTTACTAATCATGGTTATATCGAGTGGACATAAATATATCTACAGTGAGGAGAGTGCAGCCACTGGGCTATAGTGGAATGTCCTGGTGGTTAACGAATATTGATTAGCTAGGCTAAAGAGTTTGGCTAGTTAATCTCGTATCGTTGAAGCTCATGATCTCAGAGGTCCATTAGGTCCTCCTTACTAGCTCGGACTTAGCCTTATTACTTTTTGAGAGAAAAGAATTTGAATTGTTCAAATTCAAGTTTGGGAGAAAGCGTTATTTATATGTAATATATTTAACGAATCATAGCTTAATTATGAATTAAACTATGATTAATATGAGGTGGATATATTTAAATATGATTTAAATATCGGGATCGGTTTATAGCATGAATAAGGATTCATGTTCGAAAAATCGATCGAGATCGGGCAATTTATTTAATTTAATATTTGATATTAAATTAAATTAAAAAATTAATTAATTAAATTAATTTTGAATTATTTAATTAATTATATTAATTTTAATTAAAAATCAATTTAATATTGATTTTTGAATTAAAATTAAATGTAAAATGAGGGATTTTCATGATTTTCATGAAAAACAAGTTGCAAACTTGCCCAATCTTACTCATCTACAAAATTCACCAAAATTGGCCACCTCCATCTCAAAACATCCTCATCACCCTTGAGTTGTCACTCCATTGAAGCTTTTTGAAGCTTTATATAATGGTGATTTGGGGTGTTTAGAGAGATTTACACAGAAAATTCAATATTCCCGAATTAGTGACCTTTGAGGTCTTTTCTTCCAAATTCTCTCAATCTAGGATCCCACAATCCGTTCTAAGGCCTGAGGGTAGTAGGGAAGACTCTAACGGTTGTCCACGAAGTGTTCGTGGCTGAAAACCATCAACCTGTGAAGAGAATTTTATCTTCAAAGTTAAGTTTTCTATCCCTCTGTTTTTCCAAATTTTGAGCATGTTTTTATTTTACAAAATTGACCAACTTAGAGTGTTCAAGATCCAAAATTGCTTCCGCTTTTTAATCTAGACTCTTTCAATTTGGTATCGAGCAATTTTGAGCACTCAATTTGATCAATTGTGTTCTGTGGTGGGTGTTTTATGAAATACAATTTTTCCGGGCATCTAAAGTGTTCTTCTGACTTTGGCATTTAAATTGAGCATCTATTTGTGCTTTATTTTCAAATTGCTCAAGTGTGTTTGAGCATTAATGTGTGTAGAATAAGTGTAAAAATTTCGGGTCGATCGGAGTTCGGGAAGGCCTTCAATTTGAAGAGAAGCTCGAATGGTCCAAAAAGCGGAAAACAGAGGTCTTCTTTATTTTTTTTTTCTCCCGGATCTTCAAACTCACGCGTGTTTTCAATTGAAATTGAAGAAGATGGGTTTGACTTTGACCGAAATGTTTGACTTTGACCTGTTCAACTTTTTTGGGCCGTTCATTTCGTTCGGTCCGGTTCGGGTATTTTTAGACCGGTTCTAACTATTTCGAGCCCGGTTTTTCCATTTCGAGGTCCGTTTCATCATTTGGAGGCCCGATTCAGTCTTTTACAGCCCGGTTTAACCTTATGAAGGTCCTGGTTCACACATTTGCAAGTGGTTCAACCCAAATTCAAGAGTTCAAGTGGTTCGATGTTAATTCTAGATTATTATTGTAATAATTTAGTAGTTTACTTGCATTAAATGCCAAAACCAGTCCACTTTAGTGTGTTTAATTAATTATGCATTGTGAATGTATGTTTTAATTAAAATCCTCGATTATATGTGCATAAAGTATGCCATATAGATTTTAAAATCCCACCATAGGAAGCATGCTCCATGCATTGAAAGTATGTTATAAGTGTTATAATATATTATATGCATGTTTTTGGTTTTCATAAGAATTAATGTAAGTGTTATATTAATTTATGAAACAAAAATTATATGTTTTAATTATAATTAATATAAGGGTTATATTAATTAAAAATTAAACATATAATTGCTATGCATTTTTCATATGATGGATTTGTTATAAATGTATGTTTATTCATGTGATGAATGTTTAATCTGTTTATAACATAGAAATGCATGTAACCTAAGGTTAATTAATTAGTTTTAAAATGGTTTTAGAACTGGAAATTAACTAGACTTTAGGTTATCTAGTTCTAATAAGATTAGAATTAGGAAACCAATAATTTATAAACTTTGATTAAAGAGGGACTCTGACTAAGGAAGGTTCTGGCTAGGTTGGGGTACTTAAGGTGACGGAAACGGAACACCCCTACACGGAACCGACACAGGAGTGAATTTAATCCATAGGTTTATAAATTATCTTTCGTGAGTGGCGTTTATTAAAAGTTAATAAATTAAACTCATAGACCTAGGTTTATTAAAAGGTTAATAGACTTAGGTAATTCCAAAGATAATTGTTATATTGGTAGACTTAGGTAATATTGTTTTAGCCAGAAATATGCCTAAGTAAAAGTTTACCCAAACAGTTTTAAAATACTTAGTGGGAGTGAAAAGGTATATATGATATATCAATTTCCTCTTACGCTCTCCACGATGTTCACACCGTGAGATTTATGCTCGGCCTCGTGATGTCAATAGGGCATCCCCATTCGGATGGTGTTTGCATAAATCAAGAGCAAGGTGAATGGAGAAAGTATTTATAGTAAGTGAGTGAAGGAAGTGTGTCAACACATCCTACGGTCTCCTCCATTAGGTTGGACCGTGAGATTCCCATGTTGCGCCTGCAGGTTGCCCGAAGTAGCACCATCCATTCGGAGGGATGTAACATGGGATTCGGAACAACTCAAACTCCGTATGGATAGGGTCTCTTAGGTCCATTCCCGCCTTTGTCTCTCCAGGTTCGGTAGCATTGTTGGGGCCGACCTCCGAGAATCCGAAAATGGCGGGTCACACTTACAAGAATTGCTAAGTGTTAGTAAGTTCTTGACCAAAGTAGCGATAACTAGAATGTTATAGGAATAAGAGTTATTCCGGTATTAACATTTAGTCAAGAACGTCTTGGTTTAGTGAAGGAGTGATTGACTGCCCCTCGGTAGCGGTTGCTCTGACTCACTGAAGTATTGTTGCAAAAACAATAATGAGTTTATGGGTACATTATTACTTTTGCTAAATTCTTAAATTGGATAGGTTACAAACAATTCACTAATAGAATTCATTCTTTTTCAAGATGTCGAACTCTTTTATCCAATTACTACGCCTTCAATAAACTTAGCGGCGATAACTATGGAACTGGAAGTCAAACTTGAATACGATTCTTGTTCTTGATGATCCGAGGTTCGCCTTAACGGAGGAATGTCCTCCCCCTCCCATTTCATTTGCAAACCGAGATGGTTCGGGATGCTTATGAAAGATGGATTAGGGCTAATGAGAAGGCCCGAGTCTATATCTTAGCCAAGATATCGATGTGTTGTCTAAGAAACATGAGACCATGGTCACGAAAAAAGGAGATCATGGGATCATTACAGCGATGTTTGGACAACCGTCCTCATCGGTCCATTATGATCTTTGTCAAATCGTTTACAACTCCCGTATGAAGGAGGGGGAGCCTCTGTTAGGAACATGTCCTTGACATGATGACCCACTTCAACGTGGCAGAAGTAAATGGGGCAGTCATAGATGAGAGAAGTCAGGTAACCTTTATTATGGAATATCTTCCGAAGAGTTTCCTGCCATTCCGCACAAATGCGGTAATGAATAAAATAGAGTATAACCTGACTACTCTCCTCAACGAGCTATAGACTTTTGAGTCCCTCATGAAATCAAAAGGAAAAGAGAAAGAGGCAAATGTTGTCACTTGAAGAAGTTCCTTAGAGGATCGTCCTCTGCAGGACCAAATCTCAGTCCTTCTTTTTCTAAAAATAAGGGTATTGAGAAAAAGAAGAAGAAGGACAAAGGGAAGGGACAGAGCTCCATACGCAGGCCAAAGCCACGGAAAATGTTTCCACTTTGTAGTGCGGACGAACACTTGGAAGAGGAACTGCCCAAAATACCTTGCAGAAAAGAAAGCTGAGAAAGAAAAACAAGGTAAATATGATTTACTCGTTTTTGAAACATGTTTAGTGGAACATGATGATTCCGCCTGGATATTAGATTCAGGAGCCACTAACCATGTTTGTTCTTCTTTTCAGGAAACTAGTTCTGGCAAGCATGACTTGGTGATGGGAGATATCTCTCGGGGGTTGGAACAGGAGAGGTTGTCTCAACCAAAGCGATGGGGCATGTGAAAGTTTTGTTTAGAGATAGATTTGTTTTATTAGAAAATGTACTTTTGGTTCCTGGAATCAAAAGAAATCTTGTATCTATCTCTTGTTTGCTTGAACATATGTATAAAGTATCTTTTGATCATAATGAAGCGTTCATTTGCAAAAGAGGTGTACGAATATGTTCTCGCTAAACTTGAAAACAACTTATATGTGTTAAGACCAACAGATAAAAGTCATTTTGAACACCGAGATGTTTAAAACAATTTGATACTCAAAATAAAAGGCGAAACTTTCTCCTAGTACCTATCTTTGGCACTTGAGACTAGGTCACATTAATCTCAATAGGATTGGGAGATTGGTCAAGAGTGGTCTCTAAGTCGGTTAGAGGACAACTCTTTACCACCATGTGAGTCCTGTCTCGAAGGAAAAATGACTAAAAGACCTTTTTCTGAAAAAGGTTATAGAGCCAAAGAGCCCTTGGAACTCGTGCATTCGGACCTTTGTGGTCCTATGAATGTCAAGGCACGAGGAGGATATGAATACTTCATCGGTTTATATTGATGATTATTCTAGGTATGGTTATCTTTACCTAATGCATCATAAATCCAAAACCCTTGAAAAGTTCAAGGAATATAAGGCAGAAGTTGAGAATATATTAGGTAAAACGATTAAAACACTTCGATCAGATCGAGGTGGAGAGTATATGGATTTGAGATTCCAAGACTATATGATAGAATATGGAATCGTATCCCAACTCTCGAAGACCCTGTACCCTCAAAGCAGAATGGTGTATCTCGAGAGGAGAAATAGAACTCTGTTAGACATGGTTCGATCCATGATGAGCTACGCTCAATTTGCCTAGTTCGTTTTGGGGATATGCGATGAAAGGCTGCTGCATATATTTTGAACATGGTTCCTCTAGAGTGTGTTTCAAAACACCCTATGAGTTATGGAAAGGGCGTAAAGGTAGTTTACGTCACTTGAGATTTGGGGATGTCCCAGCACATGTGCTAGTGTCCAATCCAAAGAAATTGGAACATCGTTCAAAATTATGCCTATTCGTAGGATACTCCAAAGAAACGAAAGGTGGTCTGTTTTATGATCCTCAAGAGGACAAGGTGCTTGTGTCGACAAATGCCACGTTCTTAGAGGAAGACCACATGAGAGATCATCAACCTCGTAGTAGGATTGTCTTAAGTGAAATTTCCAGGGAAGCTACAGATAAATCAACAAGAGTTGTTGATAAAGCTGGTCCTTCTCAAGAGTTGAGAATGCCTCGACGTAGTGGGAGGGATGTTAGACAACCTGACCGTTACATGGGTTTGGATCAAACCCAAGTCGTCATACCTGATGATGGCGTTGAGGATCCATTGACCTATAAACAGGCAATGAATGATATAGATAGGGAACGAGTGGATTAAAGCCATGGACCTTGAAATGGAGTCAATGTACTTCAATTCGTTCGGAAACTTGTAGATCAACCAGATGGTGAAAGACCTATCGGTTGCAAGTGGATCTACAAGAGGAAACGAGATCAAGCCGGTAAGGTGCAAACCTTTAAGGCTCGACTTGTGGCAAAGGGTTATACCCAAAGGGAAGGGGTGGACTATGAAGAAACCTTCTCCCCTGTTGCCATGCTTAAGTCCATTAGAATACTCTTGTCCATTGCCACGTTTTATGACTATGAAATTTGGCAAATGGATGTCAAGACAGCCTTTCTAAATGGCAATCTTGAAGAGAGTATCTATATGGATCAACCAGAAGGGTTCATAGTTCGGGGTCAAGAGCAAAAGGTTTGCAAGCTTAAACGATCCATCTATGGATTGAAACAAGCTTCTAGATCCTGGAATATAAGATTTGATACTGCGATCAAATCTTATGGCTTTGAACAGAATATTGACGAGCCTTGTGTTTACAAGAAGATAGTCAATACCACTGTAGCTTTCTTAGTTCTATATGTAGACGATATCTTGCTCATTGGGAATAATGCCGGATTCCTGATTGGCGTTAAGCAATTGCTAGCGACCCAATTCCAAATGAAAGATTTGGGAGAGGCTCAGTTTGTTCTTGGAATCCAAATTGTTCGGAATCGCAAGAATAAAACGCTAGCATTGTCACAGGCATCTTATATTGACAAGATGTTGGTTAGATATAAGATGCAGAATTCCAAGAAAGGTTTATTACCTTTTAGGCATGGAATTCATTTGTCTAAGGAACAGTGTCCTAAGACACCTCAAGAAGTTGAGGATATGAGACGCATTCCCTATGCATCTGCATTGCTTCAGTAGTCCGATGTGTATGCCATGTTATGTACTCGACCCGACATATGCTATGCGGTGGGAATAGTCGCAGATATCGATCTAATCCGGGATATGATCACCGGATTTGCGCGTTAAGAACATCCTCAAATATCTTAGGAGAACGAGGACTATATGCTTGTGTATGGTGCAAAGGATTTGATCCTTGCGAGGATACACGACTCTGATTTTGATCGATGTGGATTCGAGGAAATCCACATCGGGATCGATGTTCACTCTTAACGGAGGAGCTATAGTATGGAGGAGTATAAAACAAGGTTGTATTGCTTGACTCCACAATGGAGGTGAGTACGTTGCGACTGCGAAGCAGCGGCGTGAAGGAGGCTGTGATGGCTTAGAAAGTTCTTGACTGATTTGGAAGTTGTTCCAAATATGAATTTGCCTATCACCCTTTATTGTGATAATAGTGGTGCAGTGGCAAATTCTAAAGAACCTAGAAGCCATAAGCGCAGAAAGCACATAGAGCGCAAATACCATCTCATCGGGAGATTGTGCAACGAGAGACGTGATTGTCACGCAGATCGCTTCGGAGCACAACATTGCTTTGATCCGTTTACAAAGCCCCTCACGGCTAAAGTGTTTGAGGGACACCTAGAGAGTCTAGGACTACGGGTTGTATAGTAGGACAGTTTTTCTTTACTCAGCATGTTTTACCCCACAGACGTTTTAGTCCAAGTGGGAGATTGTTGGGTTTTATGTCCTAAAACTCGTGGTTTTGTAAACTGAATGTATATTCTATATCACAATAAAGTTGTTATTGAAATTTATTCAGTAAAAGTGTTATTGACTATTGTGTATTGTGTAACCTTAATCCAATAAAGAACCCTTGGCTATAGGATGAATACTTGAACTTTATGTGTGACATAAAAGTGGATCAAGTTCAAGTTATAGCGAGCAGTCTATAGTATAAGGATAGGGTTGGGGACCTTATCACCGGGGACACTATGGGCGCGGCCCACTTTGTGAGAGAACAAACGATGTGATCCTTAATCGTTCATGTGGAGACATGTGAGTGGGGCGCCTATGCAATGAGTTTGCATAAGATCGGACGCGCAATAGTCACTTAGACTTTATAACTCAGTTCGCTTTTTAGCGACTATATTCATCCGATGACCTAGGTAACTCGATCTTAATCTCCGAGCGTTCTATGGACTCCTGTTTATTCGAATTATCCTTAGATTTACATGGGTGAGAGTGGCTCGAGGCTGCCGACTCAATAAGCTCGCCATTTCAAGGATAAAACCGGGTAGATAGCTGGGAACATAGTTCGGCAAGATGGAATTCATTCCTACCCGCTTTAGGGATTAGTAGAAAGGTTGTTCCCTTAAAATCTTGACTCGGGTCTTGAACAATGGGCCCATCCCTCTCATTGGCTCGAGAGGGATTTGGTTTCTTGTGGTTGGACCACAAACCAATTGTTCATTAGAGGATCGAGTGGAACTTAAGGAACAAGAGGTAATTACAGAGGTAAAACGGTAATTTTGACCCAAATTGTAATTACTGAATGACTGTGAAGGATCGACTTACTAATCATGGTTATATCGAGTGGACATAAATATATCTACAGTGAGGAGAGTGCAGCCACTGGGCTATAGTGGAATGTCCTGGTGGTTAACGAATATTGATTAGCTAGGCTAAAGAGTTTGGCTAGTTAATCTCGTATCGTTGAAGCTCATGATCTGTAGGTCCATTAGGTCCTCCTTACTAGCTCTCGGACTTAGCCTTATTACTTTTTAAGAGAAAAGAATTTGAATTGTTCAAATTCAAGTTTGGGAGAAAGCGTTATTTATATGTAATATATTTAACGAATCATAGCTTAATTATGAATTAAACTATGATTAATATGAGGTGGATATATTTAAATATGATTTAAATATCGGGATCGGTTTATAGCATGAATAAGGATTCATGTTCAGAAAAATCGATCGAGATCGGTAAATTTATTTAATTTAATATTTGATATTAAATTAAATTAAAAATTAATTAATTAAATTAATTTTGAATTATTTAATTAATTATATTAATTTTAATTAAAAATCAATTTAATATTGATTTTTGAATTAAAATTAAATGTAAATGAGGATTTTTCATGATTTTCATGAAAAACAAGTTGCCAACTTGCCCAATCTTACTCATCTACAAAATTCACCAAAATTGGCCACCTCCATCTCAAAACATCCTCATCACCCTTGAGTTGTCACTCCATTGAAGCTTTTTGAAGCTTTATATAATGGTGATTTGGGGTGTTTAGAGAGATTTACACAAAAATTCAATATTCCCGAATTAGTGACCTTTGAGGTCTTTTCTTCCAAATTCTCTCAATCTAGGATCCCACAATCCGTTCTAAGGCCCGAGGGTAGTAGGGAAGACTCTAACGTTTGTCTCTGAAGTGTTCGTCTTTGAAAACCATCAACCGGTGAAGAGAATTTTATCTTCAAAGTTAAGTTTTCTATCCCTCTGTTTTTCCAAATTTGAGCATGTTTTTATTTTACAAAATTGACCAACTTAGAGTGTTCAAGATCCAAAATTGCTTCCGCTTTTTAATCTAGACTCTTTCAAGTCTATCCACCATTACCCAAGTACCATCATGTCCATTTGAAGTACGTGGTAATCTAAACAGAAAAACCATAGTAATACGCTCCCATTTCCATTCCGACACTAGGAATGGGTTAAGGAGTCCTTTTTATTCTCTGTCTAATCGGTTTAACTTGGCTTGCGTGATTAAACATCTATCACATAATCAACTATCTCCCGCTTCATCCTGGGCCACCAATAAGTCTCATTCAAGGTTTTACACATCTTGGTGCTTCCTGATGCATAAGCGTGATTGAATCGTGAGCTTCTTCTAGAATAGCATTCTTAAGCTCACTAACACTCTAACGCATAGTCTTCCCACTGCTTTCTCTATGGCTCAAAATCGATCTCATTTTAAATTTTGCTTCTTGGCCCTATTTGGACTTCCTAAACATCTTTTGCAAGTTACTATTCTCTCGATTGTCTTCTCACAATCTCTATTACAGTGAAGGCTGATCTGAAATTAAACTAAAAGACCCTCTCAATTCTCTGCGATTACAAGCGCCTTAGAATCCCTTAGAGTACTTAAAAATGTTGCTCAAAACCACACAAGGCGTCCTTAGGAAGTCTTCACTTCTGCTTTCAATGCAATCACTACCACATTCACCTTAGCGGGATGGTATTCTATGGTACAATCATAATCTTTAATCGATTCTAACCATCTTTTCTGTCTCATCATATTCAACTCCTTTGATCAAAGATATACTTGGACTCTTATGATCTGTGTAAATGTGACACCTTTCACCAAATGTAATGTCTCCGGATCTTCAATGCTAGAACAACTCACGCTAACTCAAGATCATGGGTAGGGTAATTATACTCGTGCTTTTCAAATGCTTTGACGCATAAGCTATTAGTTTTCCTTCTTGCAGAACACACACCCCTATCCTTGTCCTGAAGCATAACAGTAAATCACATATTCTTCTCCCGTTATAGGAACTGCTAGCATAGGTGTTGTAACTAATCTCTTTTCAGCTCCTGAAAAACTCTGTTCACATTCATCTGACCATTCAATCTTAGCATTCTTTATTATTAAAATCAGTAAGGGTAATACTAATCGTGAGAAGTTCTCAACAAATCATCTGCAGTATCACCGCCAAGCTTAGGAAACTACGTATACATCGCATTGATTAGGTCTCACTAGGTTGACCATAACTTTTACTTTACGTGGACCCATACCAACTCCATTTGTTGAAACAACTTACCCTAAACACTACATGATTCAACAAAAATTCACATTTGGTGAATTTAGCGTACAACTGTTTATCACGTAGTGTTTGTAGAATAATACTCATGTGTTCCCCGTGGGCTTTCCTGTCAACTGAGTAAACTAGTACATCATCAATAATTACTATTACAAAGTTATCCAAATACTGGTGGAAAACCTGCCCATGAGGTCCATGAAAACTGCTAGTACCTTGTTAAACCGAATGGCATTACTATACACTCGTAATGCTCGTACCTCATTATGAATAATGTCTTAGGAATGTCTGATTCTCTGACCTTTAACTTATGATATCCTGATCTTAAATTAATCTTATAAAACATCGATGCACCTCTTAACTGGTCAAACAAGTCATTTATTCAGGGTAAAGGATACTTGTTACGTATCGTGACTTTGTTTAACTGTCTGTAATCAATGCACAATCTGGGGGTACCATCTTTCTTCTTTACGAATAACACTGGAGCTCTCCAAGCCGATACACTAGGTTTGATGTATCTCTTATCAACTAGTTCTTGTAAATGCATCTTTAGCTCCCTGATTGCACTTGGAGCCATTCTATACGGCGCTTGCGAAATAGATGTTATTCATGGTAACAGTTCAATGGTGAACTCAACTTCCCTATCGGTGGCAATCCCGATAGATCGCTAGAAAAACAACAAGAAAATTCATTCACAACAAGAACATTTTCTTGTTTTAGCTTTTCCTTCCTGCACCTCAACTACATGTGCAAGAAACGTCGTGCAACCTTTCCTCAATAACTTCTGAGCTTTGAATGCTGAAAACAAACTCGTAGGGATAGTCTTTCTTTCATCCCATAAAACCACTTCAGTTAATCCTGGTTTCTTGAAAACAACTTCCTTTATATGGCAATCTCTGGAAGCATAATGAGTGAATAAAAAATCCATTCCTAGGATTGCATCTAACACCTGCAACTCTAGTGGAAGAAGATCCACTAACATATTGAGACCTTCTACTAAGACCTCACAGTTCATCACATCACTGAATTGACTAGTAAAGCATCACCAACTGGAGTGTATATAACTAACTCCTCAAACAAAGGCTCTAGCTTCCTATTAAGCTTAGTTAGGAATATACTGGAAAGAAAGGAATGCGTAGCACCTGGATCTATCAGAACACATGAAGGTCATTACAAATAGAAATCGTACCAGTATTCACATCTGGTGCATCCTCTGCTTCTTGCTGAGTCATAACCTAGACCTTTCCGTGTTGCCTAGGCCTCCCTACAACTCTCTTTAGTCTAACACCACTGGTGCCCTCTCTTGCACTCTACCAAACTCTCGGGCCGCTTTCAACTAATCTGGGACTCAACTCCCTAGTCCTCTGCGCATTTGTCCCATAGCCGTGGACAATCCCTCTTGACATGTCCTGGTTGTCAGCACTGGTAGCATGTACCAACACTCACAAGACAATGACCTTGATGATTCTTGGAACAAATCACACATGGAGTTTTCCTTACTATACTGGCAATAGACTCTTGCCCTCTTTGCAGTCTTGCTGCTAATCGAACAAACTAATTAGGTTCTTTTTAACTCTGCCTCTAATAGGCACTACCCACAATCATCTGCCTCGATGCACAGCTACTTGGCTACTAGCTTGCTCCTTAAAGTCATATTGACTTAGAAACATTTACTCCAAGTGTGAACCTCCGCTGCTCACGACCTTGGAAACGCTTGTTGTCGAAGCCTCCACAACTAGGCTTCACTTACGACTACGCCTCTGCCTATACTCTGCTCAACACGTAAGAGCGGTCTCTACCACCGGGAAAAATCAATCCACTTAGCAATGGTTGTAACTGGGGTACGTATCTCAGGTCGTAACCCTTTTTCAAACCTTCGATACCTGTCATTCTTAGATGCCACAATCACATCAACATACCGTGACAACTCGGTATATCTTCTCTCATACTCAACCACTGAAAGTGTCTCTTGTTTTAGTTCTAAAAATTCATCCCTCTTTGCCTCTCGGTACGTGCTAGGGTAATATTTATTTTCAAATATACTTACGAAGTTTGCGATGTGAAGTACGTGCATCACTACAACTAGCTAACATCGATTTCCATCATCCTTCTGCTTCCTTTAGCAGCAAGAATGTGGCCAACTTAGCATTTCGCTCCTCAGAGCAACTCATAAAATCAAAACATTTATCAAGCTTATTCAGCCAAACCTCAGCTTCAGCTGGATCTTTGGAACCCTCAAACACTGTGGCTCCTAATTCTTTTAGGTGATCTATTATATATGTCTTATTTGGATTACTTAGCCCTGCTCTCTCTATGGCTTACCTACCCCCTGTGAGGAATTAACATGCTGCTTAATTCTGGCCCCTATCTGAACTCTCGGGGCACTAGATCTCCACTGGGATTGATCTTGGGTAGGATCCTGCGTCCCGTCCTGATCTTGCCTGCATCGTCTGCTAGTACGTGGTTGCATGACTTCTATAACATATTAACATACTAAACATGTAATGAGTACTCAACTCAAATGCACAATCCTAGACTTGTGTTCACATTCTAGTCCTGACTGGACTTACTCTTATCCTTACTTGGACGATGCTCTGCTAGTTCTATTGAACTAACTCAATAACTTGCTATTTACTTTTCAGTTTCTTGTAGAGCTAACTTGCTCTGTCTCATTCCCATGGAGCTAACTTCTCTGATACCAAGTTTTCACACCCCCTCCCGAACCACTTGCTAACTTAGCCCGGGAGATTTAAGCATGAAGCCAACGAGACATTGTTACCTCTTAACAATACCTGCTGACACTATTTTACCTGAAAACAAACTATGTTCGCATATGGAACACTTTAAACTTAACACACGGAAACTGGACATCTATAAGAGGTACATGAGGAGAAACTCTTCTTAAGTCTCTCTTGGAAACTAAAACGAGCAAGAACATCAGAACCACAAACAGTCCAAACCACTAATTAAACAACCACAACCTCTAAAGCACATACGACTATAACTACATAGTTCTCTTAAAATAATTTACAAACATATGGACTTGCTAAACCACACCAACCACGTACAACATATCAATCATGAGAAGCTTCCAAAGGACTATATGGCGAGTTATCGTGCACCGGAGCTCGATCCTACGAAAAGTGGGAAAAAACACGTAAAGAATGAGCTATGAAGCTCAGTGAGTGACTTGAGTTTTTAAGAAAGTTATTAACTCGTAAATCATATCACCTGGCCATCTATGAGCATATGCATCTGTAATCAAATGTTTAAAGTAACTGTGTAATCATAATAGTTTTTCATGAAAACCAGCAAGACACCGTTAAAATCTCGTAAGGCATGTAAATGATATAAACTCTTTTTAAAACATGTCACCATCTACGTTGTGTAGGGCGCGCCCGAACACCAACGTTTATTCTACGATGTAGTGGGGCCGCCCGGACTCCCATCGTCTTTGTCGTAGTGGGGCCCGGCCCACTCACGACACAATGGCTGTTATCACGAGTACACTCAACGTCGACAATAGAATAAGACCCTGCGTGCACACGTACCATAAAGCCTCGGGCTCAATATCTCGAAAAATCACATGAAAACATTGAACATGCCTGCTTATCTTTTCTTTCATAAAACTCAAGCTTACTCAGCTTGTTCATAAAACTGGAAATCTTTAAAACATACTTGCTAGCACATGCTTGCTTGAAATCATAACATTTCCATAAATTTTGGCAACCATTGGACATATGCTCATGTATAAACTTTATAAAGACTTTTAGGGTCATAATGAACACTTGAAACATTTCTAGGAAAACAAGAATACTCATAGACATGTGTTCAAAAATAAAACACAAAGCTTTGAAACAATTCATTCTAGCAAAACTTGCATTTCTTAAAGCATTTTTCAAGCATATAGCTCATTTTCAAGTTCGTTTTGTCACTCACGATGTTAGAACTAGAGTTTTGACCAGTACACTCGACCTATTCGCTCTTGGCCATCAAACAAACCAAAACCATGTTTTAGAACCTCGAGCTCATGGTTTTAACTTTAAAACTACAAGAAAACACTCGAACAAAAATTCTAGCATTTAATGATTTTATGCCCCAGTATTCAGATACTCATACCTTCTTCATTACTTAACCCAAAAGGATGTACTTTATACCAAACTCTTCCTTTTCGAATCCTCTAAAAATCATATGAAGACATGAAATTGAAATTCCCAATAGATTGGTTCAGAAATACCTCGAAAGCTTCTTTACCAGGAACTAACTTCTGCTATTCCAGATTCGATTTTCTGCTGCAACCCGAAACTTGACCTGCTATTTACAACATCTTCCAGTCATTGTCTATTCACGATCTCTTCCTCAAAGTTGTAGGAAATTCAATAAGCTTTCCAACCATACCTTTTAGAGCTTCTGATTCCAACTCTACAGACCAGTTCAACTTAAACATCAGAGACTTCTCGGATTTGACAGCAAATTCTGTCTTCTGTCTTTCTCTTCACAAAACAATAGCTTAAGATCCGAATTTGCTCAAGCTTCCTTCACGAATTTTGTTCCAATATGAGTTAACGTTCATGAAATAAAATCTCAAATCTTACCTCTTTCTGTGGAGCTCGTGATGAACAAAATAGCAGAACTGGTCCAGAGTTATTCACCTTCCCCGCTACACAAGTAATCTTTGAGTTCTCCTCCCTCTCTTCTGCAATTCCAGCTTCAAAACCCTCTTCTTCCTCTTCCTTTCTGCTTCTCCCACGAAAACCCTTGCCTTTACTTCATAAAATGAGGAGAAATCGATGGGGGAAGTCTTTTTAAAAAGAAAGAAACAAAGGTGGGGTCCCACCATCCACCATCCACCTTTCCTTTCCTTTCTTTTCTTTTCTTTTCTTTTTCCTTCCTTTATCTTTTCATTTCTTATCTTTTCTTTGCAAAAAAAAACAAACTTAGTATATTAAACATTTGTTTCATTTCCTTTTCTTCTTTTGTCTTAAAAGCAATCCAAACCAAAATGGTTTAAACTTTCCTTCCTTGTTTTCCTTTTGCCTTTCACTTCATTTCTTTCCTTTTTAAAACATGGAAAACCAAGTTTTAAACATTCATTTCTTCTTTCTTTTTGTTGTTTGATAATAAGGAGGTTCCAAAGAAAGATCTCGGTTTTACAAAACTCATACAAGTTTGTTTGTAAATTTTCTGTAAAAATGTCTAACTCTATAATTTCCTTATTGGGTGCGGAAAAGTTAACCGGAGAGAATATGATGACATGGAAAAACAAACTCAACACTATTTTGGTAGTGGATGATCTGAAGTTTGTGCTAACTGAGGAGTGTCCTCAGGTGCCAGGCTCGAATGTGTCACGAAATGTTCGTGATGCATATGATCGATGCATCAAGGCCAATGATAAGGCCAAGGTCTACATGCTGGCAAGTATGTCTGACATATTAGCCAAGAAGCATGAGGGCATGATTACCGCGAAGGAAATCATGGATTCTGTGCAGGGTATGTTTGGACAACAGTCCACACAAGCCCGACATAATGTCCTAAAGTACATATTTAACTCAAGGATGCCAGAGGGTACATCTGTTCAGGATCATGTCCTGGATATGATGGTGCACTTTAGCATCGCGGAGTCGAATGGTGCTTTCATCGATGAGTCGAGCAGTCGACTTCATTCTTGAAACCCTTCCGATAGCTTTCCTACAGTTTAGAAGTAATGTTGTTATGAACAAGCTTACTTTTAATCTTACCTCCTTCGAATGAACTCCAGACCTTTCAGTCTTTGATGAAAATTCAGGGATCGAAAGGTGAGGCAAATGTTGCCAGTAGGAGTTATCACAGAGGTTCGACCTCTGAGACAAAAACAGTGGTTTCATCTTCTTCTAACCTGAGACGTAAGAAGAAGAACATGAAGAAGGCTGGTAAAGGGAAACAGGCTGACAAAGCTACTGCCCAGAAGGGCAAGAAAGTCAAAGACGTTGCTGACAAAGAAAAGTGTTTCCACTGCAACGAAGACGGGCATTGGAAACGGAATTGTCCGAAGTACATTGCAGAAAAGAAGAAGGAAGGTAAATATGATTTACTTTGCCTAGAAGCTTGTTTAGTGGATAATGACAAAACAGCTTGGATACTTGATTCAGGCGCCACTAATCATGTTTGCTCTTCTTTTCAGGGTATTGATTCCTCGCAGAAGCTACAGCAAGGAGAGATAACGCTCCGGGTTGGAAATGGAGAGGTCATCTCAGTTGTAGCTGTAGGCACAATGAAGCTTTATTTTGGCAAGAAATATGTATTGTTGGACAATATATTGGTGATACCAGGGTTTATTAGAAACCTTATTTTCATTTCTTGCCTTATTGAACAATGTATTTATGTTTCCTTTTCTATGAATAAAGTGTTTATTTTGAAGAAAGGTTTAGAAATATGTTCAGTTTCATTAGAAAATGGATTGTATGTTTTAAGGCCTAATTCAGTCAAAATGATTTTGAACACTGAATTATTTAAAACTGCAAACGCACAAACTAAAAAACGTAAAATTTCTCCTAAAAAAAATGCTCATCTTTGGCATCTAAGATTGGGTCACATTAATCTCAATTGGATTGAGAGATTGGTAAAGAAAGGACTTCTAAACGAGTTAGAAGAAAATTCTTTGTCAGTATGTGAATCATGCCAAGAAGGCAAGATGACTAAAAGACCTTTTAGTGGAAAAGGTTATAGAGCCAAAGACCCTCTGGAGCTCCGATGAATGTTAAAGCCAGCGGAGGATATGAATATTTCATCTCTTTTATAGATGATTATTCTAGATTTGGGCATATTTACCTAATCCACCATAAGTCTGAAGCACTTGAAAAGTTCAAGGAATTCAAAACTGAGGTTGAAAATCAATTAGGTAAAACGATTAAAACACTTCGATCGGATCGAGGTGGAGAGTACATGGATTTAAAATTCCAGAACTATATGATAGAACATGGAATTACATCCCAACTCTCAGCTCCCGGCACAACACAGCAAAACGGTGTATCGGAAAGGAGAAATAGAACCTTGTTGGACATGGTTCGATCAATGATGAGTTATGCTCATCTCCCTAGTTCCTTTTGGGGTTACGCAGTGGAGACTGCAGCATACATTTTGAATAATGTGCCCTCCAAAAGTGTTTCTGAAACACCTTTTGAACTCTAGAAAAGACGTAAATATAGTTTATGTCACTTCAAAATATGGGGTTGTCTGGCACATGTGCTTGTGACAAATCCAAAGAAGTTGGATTCACGTTCAAAGTTATGCCTATTCGTAGGATACCCAAAAGAAACAAGAGGTGGTTTATTTTATGATCCTAATGAAGATAAGGTCTTTGTGTCGACAAATGTCACTTTCTTGGAGGAGGACCACATAAGGGACCACAAACCAAAAAATAAGGTAGTGTTGAGTGAGTTAGACGGAACAATAGCAAAGGTTGCTAATAAGAACACTAGTACGTCAACAAGAGTTGTTGATACTAGTTTGTCTAGTCAAGAGAGACCATCTCAAGAGTTGAGTATGCCTCGACGTAGTGGGAGGGTTGTGATGCAGCCTGACCGTTACATGGGTTTAGCTGAAACCCAAGTTGTTATACCAGATGACAACTGCGAGGATCCATTGACTTATAATCAAGCAATGGTTGACAAAGACAAAGACAAATGGGTCATAGCCATGGACCAAGAAATGGAGTCTATGTACTTCAATTCTGTTTGGGATCTTGTACATAAGCCTGATGGGGTAAAATCTATAGGTTGTAAGTAGATGTACAAGAGGAAACGTGGTGTAGATGGGAAGGTGCAAACCTTTAAAGCTAGACTAGTAGCAAATGGTTATACCTAGGTTGAAGGGGTTGACTATGAGGAAACCTTTTCACCTGTTGCTATGGTAAAGTCTATCCGTATCCTTCTTGCCATTGCCGCATATTATGACTATGAGGTATGGAAAATGGATGTCAAGACAACCTTTTTGAATGGCAATCTTGAGGAAACCATCTACATGGACCAACCCAAAGGGTTCATTAAACTAGGACAAGAGCAAAAGGTTTGTAGGCTTAAAAGGTCGATTTATGGACTGAAACAAGCCTCTTGGTCCTGGAATATAAGATTTGATAAGGCTATCAGATCTTATGGTTTTGACCAGAATGATGATGAACCTTGTGTCTACAAGAAAATCATCAATAGTTCTGTCGCATTCCTAATTCTCTATGTGGATGATATGCTACTCATTGGGAATGATGTAGGTTATCTTACTGACATCAAGGAATGGCTAGCTACGCAGTTCCAAATGAAAGATTTGGGTGATGCGTAGTTTGTTCTTGGGATCCAGATTGTCCGGAACTGCAAGAATAAAACACTAGCCTTGTCTCATGCATCATACATAGACAAAGTGTTGTCAAGGTTTAAGATGCAAGATTTTAAAAAGGGCTTGTTGCCTTTTATGATGAATGTTTATTCTAATGTGAATGTCCATCTTAATGTTTTTTTTTTGTAGACTATGAACACATTATGTATGTTCGTGAAGAAAACGTTGTCTGCACGACCAGATATGTGCATAAACAAATTTACCATTCTTCCATCTGGGATATTTGTTAGTTAATTGAATATGTTTTTACTTGATTGTATAAGATTAATTACCTATCATTGTCTCAGTTATTCTATTATGAGTTTGCAGTCTCATCTAAATGCACGGGGAAAAGATAGTCTATTCCAGAAAATGAAGAATAAACCAAAACTCAAAGCTATTATGGTTTGGAGTACGGAAGATCACACCCCCTCCCGAACTACCTACTAACTTAGCCCGGCAGACGGTGTGAAGCCAACAGACATCGTTCACTTCTCTAACGATACCTGTTGACTCTGTTTTACCTGATAAGCATACTATACTTGTATAAGAAACACTTTTAACATAAAACAACAGAAACTAGACAACTACTAAATATACGTAAAGAGAAACTCTACTTAAGTCTCTCTTGAAACTAGAACGGATATGAACATCACAACCAAAAACATACTCAACCATGGTTTACACAACCACAACCTAGAATGTACACATAAACATAACTACATAGCCCTCCTACAATACATATAGACTTGCAATGCAACTCCAACCACGTACAAAATATTAAACTCGTGGAGCTTACAGCAGACTATGGCAGGATATCAAGCGATGGGAGCTCGATCTCTACCTGAAAAGTGGGAAAACACTGAAAGAATGAGCTATGAAGCTCAGTGAGTGACTGAGTTTTAAAAAAAAACTATTAACTCGCAAATCATATCACCTGACCATCAATGAGCATAAGCTCTGTAATCCAACGTTAAAAGTAACTGTGTAATCATAATAGCTTTTCAGAAAACCAGCAAGTATGTCGTTAAAATCTCGTAAGGCATATGAATGATATAAATTCTTTTGAAACATGTCACAATCCACGTTGTATATGGCACGCCCAGTACAACCAACGTTTACTCTACGATGTAGTGAGGCCCGTCCAACACTCCCATCGTCTTTGTCGTAGTGGGGCCCACCCAGCACTCACGACAGCATTGTTGTCACGGAGTACACTCAACGTTGACAACAATATATGACCTGTGTGCACACGGTACCATAAAGCCTCGGGCTCAATATCTCAGAAAACACATAAAAATATTTGAACATGTGATTGGTAGCACACAAAATGTGTTATCCTTAGGCTTAATTCAAGATTCATCTTAAAACTAGCAATACTTAAGCATAAGGATAGCACATTTTCTGTGCTATCTGTCTGCTTATCTTTTCTTTCATAAAACTCAAGCATACTCAGCTTGTTCATAAAATCTGGAAATCTTTAAATCATACTTGCTCGAAATCATAACATTTTCATAAATTTCGACAATCAAGAACATATGCTCACATATAAATTTCATCAAGACATTTAGGCTCACAACGAGCACTTGAAATCATTTCTTAGAAAATATGAATACTCATAAACATGTGTTCAAAGGAAAACAATAAGCATTGAAACCATTTCGTTTTAGAAAAACCTTGCATTTTCATAAGCATAATACAAGCCTATAAACCATTTTCGAGGTTCGTTTTGTCACTTACAGTGTTAGAACTAGAACCTTGGCCCATACACTCGACCTATTTCCTCTTGGCCTGTCAAACAAACCAAATCCATGTAATAGAACCTCGAGCTCATGAATTTCAACCTTAAAATTACAAAAAAGCACACCATTAAATTTTTCAGCATTTTACAAATTCTATACCCTATCTTCAAACATTCATAACTTCTTCATTACTTAGCCAAAAAGGATGTACTTTATACCAAACTCTTTCATTTTGAACCCTCTAAAATTCATATGAAGAAATCAAATTGAGATTCCCAACGGATTTGTTCGAAAATACCTCCAAAGCTTCTTCCCCAGAAACAAACTTCTGTTATTCCAGATTCGTTTCCCTGCTGCAACCCGAAACTTGACCTGTAATTTAAAACATCGTACAGCCGATTTCTTCTCATGCGTTCTTCATGAACGTTGTAGGAAATTCAATAAGCTTTCTAACCATACCTATTAGAGCTTCTGATTCCAACTCTACAGATCAGCACAACCAAAACACCAGAGGTTTCTCAGATTTGACAGCAAATTCTGTCCTCTGCCTTCCTCTTAACAAATCAGTAGCTTAAGATCCGAATTTGCCCAAGCTTCCTTAACAAATTTTGTTCAAATTTGAGTTAAATTTTAAGAAAATCAAACCTCAACTCTTACCTCTTCTTGTGGAGTTCGAAATGATGAAGAAATCAGAACAGGGCAGAATGATTACCTTGCTGCTATACTAATTTGCTTGAGTTCTCTCCCTCTCTTCTGCAATTCCAGCTCCAAAATCACCTTCTTCCTCTTCCTTTATCCTTCTCCCACAAAGCCCTCAGCTTTCTTTTATTAAGATGAGGAGGTAATGGAAAGAAATGAGCTTAAAAATGGATAAGAAAGGTTTTAATCGGTTAAGTGGTTCTTTTGTCTTTTCCCTTTTGTCCTTTTCTTTCCTTTTCCTTTCTTTTTCTTTTCTTTTCTTTTCTATTTAAAACAAAGAAAGACCAACTATTTAGACATTTCCTTTCTTCTTTTCTTTTATTTTTTTTGTAAGGACAATTTCAATGAGAGATCCCGAGTTTACAGAAGATACGTACACCGAGTACATCCGAGGTCTACATGATGATTACAAACCGGCATGGAATGAAGTGGATTTTGTGTTTTGTCCAACAAACCTAAAGGAGCATTGGTTGTTGTTATGTTTGGACATGAACAGAGGTTGTATTATGGTTTTTGATTCCTATCCGTCGTATCTCAAGGTCGAAGATGTCAATAAGTTTCTAGAGCCTTTGTCATTTACACTCCCGTCCATAATGTATTGTTGTGGCGCCCAACGTGAAAATGATGGGTTACGAACGGATAGATGGCAATTGCTTCGGTCTGTTGGGATGACTAGTACGGGTGAGGGTGGTCACAGTTACTCGCCCAATATGCCTATCTTCTCAGGGGAAGAACCACGTGGGGAGTTGGAAACTTGACTATGCGAGATGGAATTCACTCGTTCTCAACTTTAGGGAAACTAGAGGGGTCGTTCCCTTAAGTGTTGTCTCCAAGGCTTGGACAACGGGCGCCCACCCTCTCACTGGCCTGTGAGGGGTGTTGTTTATGGTTAGACCATACAACGTTGTTTTTCATTAGAGGAGGAGTGGGGACTTAAGGAGCAAGAAGTAGACACAGGGGTAAAACGATAATTTGACTCAACAGTGTCTACGAACAACCTGTGAAGGGTCGGAAGGGATCGAATCCCGCAGCGGAAGCGATTGTTAATCGCGTGTTCAAGATTTTGTTACACAGATTTCATTCAAGAACAAAATAAATAAGATTAAGCCTGCTTTAGAAAGATAAGACAACAAGTAATATACCTTTGAAGATTACTTTCTTCACGAGCTCCTTCTCCCACTGTCACGATCTCAGCAACACGAACCCGAACGTATGAAGATTCACCACTAGATCTTCTCTGTTGTTCTCTAGGTGAGGGAGGAATGCAGGTTCCTTTATGATGAAATGTGGAGGTTTGAGAGAGGTTTTTGTTTGGAACTCTTTCCAACACAAAAATGAACTCTAGGGTTTTTGTCAAAAGCCTTGACCATAAGTTGCATCTCATGAAACTATTTATAGGGAAATAGGATGAAAATTACCATCATATCCCTCCTTTATTTTCTCATTAATATGTAGTTAATATGTGAATCTTGTTCACATTAAAACTATACATTATATCAATTATATCGCATATAATTGATATAACTCATCATATATGAAATTGAACAGTTCAATCTCACTCCTAACTTTATACCTTCAATATTACCATGTTGAGCCAACGGAGAGACCTAATGTACCTACAGTTCATGAGCTCCAATGATGTGAAATTAACTTATCAAACACTTTGGTCCAGTTAATCAATATTCATTAATTACAAGTCCCTCCACTATAAACTTGTAGCTGCACTATCCTCACTGCAGATTATATTCTGTCCATTGATATGATCATTACCCATGGGTCGACCCTTCACAGGTTGTTCGTAATCACATTTGGGCCAAATTACTGTTTACCCCTGTGATTACCTCTTTGTTCCTTAAGCACCACTGATTCTCTAATGAACAACAAGTCTATGGTCCTACCATAAACTCATACCCTCTTAAGCCAGTTTAGAGGGCGGAGCCCCGTTGTTCAAGACCTGGACTCAGTTCTTAAGGGAACAACCTATCTAATTCTTTAGTGTAGGAATGAGTGAATTCCATCTTGCATAATAAAGTCTCCAGCTACCTACGAGGTTCTGTACCTAAGAAGGTAGGCTTATTGAGTCGGCTACAGGTCACTCTCACCCATACTAGTCTAAGGACAAACCCCCTATAAGTAGAAGTTCTTAACTTGCTCAGGATTCAGGTCGTGTCACTAATGACCATTTATAAATTATCAGTTTTATCCTGTTAACGGCGTTATACTAGTCAGACTAATAATTTGCAGTTCGGTCTTGTATCAACTCTTCATATAGGATGCCCCCACTCGCATGTCAACCACATAAACGAGTTGGATTACCTCATTTGTACTAATTACAAAGTGGGTCGCATCCATGTTGTTACCAGAATAAGGTTTCCAACCTTATTCTTATACCATAGACCATTTAGGTTATATTCTTGAACACAATCTAAATAGTGTACTACACTGATGTTCAAGATATATTATAACCTTAGAGCTTAGTTTATTGAATTTATAAAGCGAGAATATAATTTTACCAAAACAAATAACTCTTTATTTATTTGATCAAAATTACATATGTTTAGGGCACAAATCCCAACAATCTCCCACTTGACCTAAAGCTTGTGGAGTACTAAACATTACAATAATATAAATACAATAAACAAGGGCATTGAAACCCTTTGTACAATATACTCCCAGTTGCTCTAGTTGGGGATGACTTGTAAACCTAGACGTTCTAGGTGGCTCTCAAATACTTTAATCGTGAGAGACTTTGTAAAAGGATCAACAATGTTGTGCTCTGAGGCTATCTTCGTGACGATCAAGTCTCCTCGATGCACGATCTTCCGGATGAGATGATATTTCCGCTCAATATGCTTACCCCTCTAGTGACTTCGGGGTTCCTTTGAATTTGCCACGGCACCACTGTTATCACAATACAGTGTGATAGGCAAACTCATATTTGGAACAACTTCCAAATCTAATATGAATTTTCTTAACCAAACGGTGTCTTTAGCTGCTACATATTTGACCTCCATGGTGGAATCAGCGATGCATCCCTGCTTGACGCTTCGCCATATTACAGCTCCTCCGTTAAGAGTAAATACTGACCCTGATGTAGATTTTCGAGAATCTTTATCAATATGAAAGTCAGAATTTGTGTATCCTGTAAGGATCAAATCCTTAGCCCCATACACAACCATGTAGTTCCTTGTTCTCCGAAGATACTTAAGGATCGTTTTAATCGTTGTCCAGTGTTCAGGTCCTAGATTGGATTGATACCTACTGACCATTCCAACTGCAACACAGATGCCTAGCCTAGTACACAACATGGCGTACATCAGGCTCCCAACAGCTGATGCATAAGCAATCCGTCTCATCTCCTCAACTCTTTGAGGTGTCTTAGGGCAGGCACTGTTCCTTAGACAAATGAACTCCATATCTAAAAGGCAATAAATCATTTTTGGAGTCTTGCATCTTAAACCTCAACAACACTTTGTCGATGTAAGATGTCTGAGACAAGGCTAGTGTTTTATTCTTGCGGTTCCAGACAATCTGGATTCCAAGAAAAAACTACGCTTCACCCAAATCTTTCATTCTGAATTGCGTAGCTAGCCAATTCTTAATGTCAGTAAGATAACCTACATCATTCCCAATGAGTAGGGTATTATCAACATATAGAACTAGGAATGCGACTGTTGCGTAAAATTATTTTGCAACACCGAAGTGTACGGGTCAAGTTTTAGTATAGTGATTTAAGAGTCTAAGTATCGTCCTCGGGAATGGGTTTCTAGATTAATTAATTACTAAGATATTAATTCTCAATTTTAGCTACAGAAACATAACATGGATAGGTGATTGAAAGTAAAGACAAATAACAAACAAACATGCGGAGACATGAATTGATAAATTCAAAGGAGAGTGACTTCACAAGCTAATGACTTAACTAACACATGCAATGAACCAATGTGATGCTTTTATAAACAAGAAGTGTAATACTCAAGAAAACCTCTCGATTCTCAGTGAGCCTCGCACATGCAATAAACTCCATAGTCTCCATATGAACCTATGACATGCACGACATTAAACAACTTCTTTATGTGTTTCCCTTAAGTTTCTTAGTCACTCTCATGCCAGACTCCTAAGAGTTTTTGACAACTTTGTTCTAATTCAAGTTTTATCTCTCGAGTCCACTTAAACCAACAGAATTAAAAGTTCAAGAACGAATTGCCAAAAATAAGAACAAAACATGCTTTAATACATAGCAATTTAGTCTTAACAAGTAAATCAAATCCTGACTACAATGTCTAGCTACACTAAATCACATGAAAACCAAGCTAAATAAGTGGAAAACATCTCAAACATAGTTACAATCTGAAAGAAAAGGAAATTAAACTTATGTGTCGATGTCGGCCCTTCGTCTCCAAGCTCCCGTCTTCGATCTCGAACCTCCACTAATGCTTTGGCTCCCAAAAATGCTCTTTTCTCCCTTCTTACAAACTGTATTTCGAAAATAGGCTCAATCGGTACAACGTTGCAACGCTAGGGACAATGTCGCAACGCTCTACCCTAGGTGGTTGGCCATATATGGAATATCTCGATGGCGTTGCAACCCTGCCCGCCGCTACCCTAACTCGCGTGCCTCACTATCGAAGTAGCGTTGTGACGCTGCAAGGCAGCGTTGCAACGCTCTCTGTGCGGTCCTTCATATGTGCCTTCTTATCGAGATAGCGTTGCGACGCTGCAAGGCAACGTTGCAATGCTATCGTTAGGGGTCTTCAATGCCTTTAAAGAACATACTCGGCGTTGCAACACTCTGCATGGCGTTGCAACGCCATCACCTCGGGTCTTCAAGCTTGGTTTGGTCCTTTCACTTCCTCTTGATGTTATTTTTAGCTCCAAATACCCTCGTTTCGATCCCGAGTGATCCAAAATGTCTCCAATTGTCTTGTTTGTGCTCTTAACCTGAAATTGAGTAATTTAAACACGTAAAAGCTCTGAAATCATTACAAAACTAGCAATAATTAAGCCTAAGGATAGCACATTTTGTGTGCTATCAAACACCCCCAAACTTAACCTTTTGCTAGTCCCGAGCAAAAACAGAATTAAGCATCGGATTGTTCTTATACAAACATTTGATTCAAGTCTCAAAGATTTAAGAGAAAATCTAGTAATCACAGGAAACATTCGAACATAACACTTCAACAAGCAATTTAAAACCTTTCCTAAGTGTTCCTACGTGTGTGTGTGATTAGCCTATGTTCCCTTCATTTTTACTAAGCCTGGATCAACTTTAGGCTCTCCATTCAACTTCCCCCTACAATTGTCATAATTACTAATCTTTGAGCCTCCCAACATTCAAGAATTAAATAACTCTACTCAGCACTTAATCACTTTTTTTTTTCACTTTTTCTATTTTCTTTTTTTTTTTTTGTGCAAGGACACTAACTTTCACACATCCACTGCATGGACCCTTACCTAGAGCATTTGCTCAATGAGTGGTCTAACTGATCACAGTGAAGGTAGTTCTTTTTGTCCTCACTAATATTTTTTCTTTAACAGACAAACAACAAAAACCAACTATTTCAGAATTTATACAGGTCATGCACTTCATATTGTCATTCACCCTATCCTACAGTTTAACTCTCAAATCAGTTCTTAGACCTATCGAGGTGACATCAAACTTCTAAGCCTAATAACTTTGTTCTAAGCATTTCAAAACTACAGGAACATAGGCTATGTGCATAATAGTGCAGAAAAGACTCAAGAAAATTTTTTAAATTAACTCAAATTCATGTCATGCTCTTAGGATTCAGCAGAATCACAAAGATTTCCAATTATATCTCATCCTAGGCTATCATGCTCATACTTATGTAAAAGATCAATCAGCAATTCCAGCACATACTCAGAACAATCACAACAAATAAATAGCATCTCACCCCCAAACTTAAACTAAACATTATCCCCAATGTTTTTAGAAATAAGCACAAATTAAGTATAAGAGTAAGAGTGAACAATACTGTCATGAGTTATGGAGATCTTTCTGAGTTATTTGGATAGCCAAAGCATGTGTGTTGGAGTTCCTCAGAACAGGAGCATGGATTTGAAGGATGACATCATCACAACCTACAAAGCAAAACAAACAAACTAGTAAGTAAACTAAGAACTGAAAAAAACTAAATCAGACTAAAGACAGAAAACAACAAAAATGTAAAGCTTGGGTTGCCTCCCAAGAAGCGCTTTGTTTAACGTCTTTAGCTAGATTGTACTCCCTCAAGGTGTTTCTTTTCTATCCTCCAGTGTTCGGAGTGATGTATTCATCTGACTGATCTGGGTCTCAATGTTTTTTATTGCAGCTCCATGACTAGTCACTATACCAGATAGACTGGTGACTTCACTTTCCAGCTAGTTGGACCTACTTCTGGATTCAACTATGAAGGAGTGCAATGTCTCTTCCAGAGATGGTTTTCTCTCTGATGTAGAAGCATACCCTATAGGAGGATTCAACACATTCTTGTTGTTAGCATAAGAAAACTTTTCATGATACCTCAAACGTGGATTATAATGTGTTGGGAGGTTATTCTGAGTTTGGCTTCCTCCATAGTTGTTGCTTTTGTTGGTCAGATAGTGTAATTGCTCCATAATGGATTCTTCATTGGGCTGGAAGCATTGAGAGGACATCCCTGTTTGTGGTGATCGTGCAAAATTATTCAGAGCATGAGTGAGAGATGCTATATGAGATTTAAGAGAAGTTACCTCATCAAGTTGATACAATCCAGCTACTTGTTTAGTTCTATCATTGTCTGTAGGCCACTGATAGCTGGCAGTTGACACTTTCTCGAGGAGGACACGTGCTTCTGGCACAGTCTTCGCCATGAAAGCCCCTCCAACAGTGGCATCCAAAATGGTCATGGTCTTACCTTCCAGTCCATTATAAAACAGTTGTACCTGGAGCCAATCTGGGTAACCATGCTGTGGGCACCTCCTGAGCATGTCCTTGTACCTTTCCCATGCCTCAAATAACTGCTCTCCCTCCTGCTGCTTGAATGATCCTATCTCAGTCTTTAACTTTGCAGCCTTCACAGGTGAAAAGAATTTGGTCATGAAGGCTTGGGCCAACTCCTCCCAAGAAGTGATACTGCCTGAGGGAAGAGACCCTAGCCATTCTTTAGCTCTGCCATGCAAGAGAAAGGAAAGAGAAGTAAGCAAATATTATCAACAGAGATACTATTTATTTTAAATGTACCACAGATTTCTAAGAAATTTTGAACATGTGAGTTAGGATCTTCTGTGGCTAAGCCTCGAAAAGTCCCCTCCCTAACCATCTGTATAAGCCCTGTCTTAAGTTCAAAATTGTTAGCATTTATAGGGGCATAGACTATTCCAGCCTGCTCAGAATCAAACACAGGTTGGAAATACTCCCTGATGGGTTTAGGGTTATTGATGTGCTCCTGATCAGCTATAGTCTGAGGTTCTGCTCTTCCTTCCCTTAGGAGTCTCTTGCAGGTCCTCTCGATCTCAGGATCAAAATGGTGCAAGTCTACAGCTCTCCCCTTGGGCATACACCTGGAGGTACAAAAAGATAAGAAATTATATAAAAACAACAAAACTAGAAAATGAAATAAAACATAAAACATAAAAAAAGGAACATAAAACATAAAACTTGGGTTGCCTCCCAAGAATCACTTTTTTTAACGTTTTTACCTAGACGGTGACTTATCAGGGCACATAAAACTGCTCATATTTCTTTGGGCCCTTCTTGCTTGAATCGATATAGCCTTCTAAGTCTAAAAGGCTATCTTGTTTCTCCTAGGCACCAGACAGATAACTATTTTTTGTATTTTTGTTTAATGAAATGAAATAACAAAAATCAAAGGAAAACTTATGAGTGTAAGACAATTGGTTATGTATATTAAGGGAAATTTCTAGAGACAAAAGGGGAAAGGACTTCTCTGCCTCAACTTCTATCGCCTGAACCTCCCCTGTGGGAATAATTGTATCAACATTATCTACCTCACTATCCTATTTGTGGTGTGTCTCAATCTCCCCCAAACTATCCTCACTATCGTATAAACAAGTCCTCCTAGGTGGCACCTCCTCAGTGGTAAGGATAAGAAATTGTTCCTGTAAGGCCTTAAGGGAAATTACTAGTTGATTGAGATAATGAGCTCTATCCTGTACTATTTCCAAAAGTCCTACCACCTCAGTTTCTAACCTATTCAACCTTTCGAATTTATTATGAACCAAATTTTTAATTTTTAACTCTAAGGTATATTCCATTAATTGATCCACAAGAGAAGATTTTTCATTATGTTGGTCAAGGTACGAAAAACTATGGTTCCAAGTGCCTAAATAACTACCCTCATGTGAATTTTCATAAATTTCAGGTATAGAATGGTAAAAATTAGACACATGGTATTCAGAGAAATTATGATGCACAAACCTAAGTCCTGAGAGAGACAATAGAATGGTGGAGAATCAAAATCATGCAAAGTCATACTAAAAAAAAAATCAGAAGCTCACACCAAGACCTATACACAATAGCAACACAACCAAGAAACAGGGATGACTCGAAAACACATAAAAATAAAATAGAACAAATAGGGAAAGACACACAAACACACATTAGTCTAAAATTTCAAATTTTCTCCTAATATTGATTAATCTAAATAAGAGTCATTCCCTGGCAAAGGCACCAAAAACTTGTTGCATAAAATTATTTTACAATACCGCAGTGTACGGGTCAAGTTTTAGTATAGTGATTTAAGAGTCCAAGTATCGTCCTCGGGAATGGGTTTCTAGATTAATTAATTACTGAGATACTAATTCTCAATTTTAGCTAAAGAAACATAGCATGGATAGGTGATTGAAAGTAAAGACAAATAACAAACAAACATGCGGAGACACGAATTGATAGATTCAAAGGAGAGTGACTTCACAAGCTAATGACTTAATTAACACATGCAATGAACCAATGTGATGCTTTTATAAACAAGAAGTGTAATACTCAAGAAAACCTCTCGATTCTTTGTGAGTCTCGCACATGCAATAAACTCCATAGTCTCCATATGAACCTACGACATGTACGGCATTAAGCAACTTCTTTATGTGTTTCCCTTAAGTTTCTTAGTCACTCTCATGCTAGACTCCTAAGGGTTTTTGACAACTTTGTTCTAATTCAAGTTTTATCTCTCAAGTCCACTTAAACCAACAGAATTAAAAGTTAAAGAATGAATTGCCCAAAATAAGAACAAAGCATGCTTCAATACATAGCAATTTAGTCTTAACAAGTAAATCAAATCCTAACTATAATGTTTAGCTACTCTAAATCACTGAAAACCAAGCTAAACAAGTAGAAAACGTCTCACACGAAGTTACAATCTGAAAGAAAAGGAAATTAAACTTATGTGTCGATGCTGGTCCTTCGTCTCCGAGCTCCCGTCTTCGATCTCGAACCTCCAAGAATGCTTTGGCTCCCAAAAACGCTCTTTTCTCCCTTCTTACAAAGTGTATTTCGAAAATAGGGCAAAAATCTACCAAATTCGGCTCCCTTTGTAATGAGAACAACATGTTCTATTTATTGGCTCAATCGGTACAACGTTGCAATGCTAGGGACAGCGTTGCAATGATGTACCTTAGGCAGCTAGTCATATATGGAATATCTTGATGGTGTTGCAACGCTAAGGGAGCATTGCAACGCCGCTACCCTAACGCACGCGCCTCACTATCGAAGTAGCGTTGCGACGCTGCAAGGCAACGTTGCAACGCTCTGTGTGCGGTCCTTCATATGTGCCTTCTTATCGAGATAGCGTTGCGACGCTGCAAGGCAGCGTTGCAACGCTATCGTTAGGGGTCTTCAACGCCTTTAAACAGCATACTCGTAGTTACAACGCTCTGCATGGCGTTGCAACGCCATCACCTCGAGTCTTCAAGCTTGGTTTGGTCCTTTCACTTCCTTTTGATGTTATTTTTAGCTCCAAATAGCCTCATTTCGATCCCGAGTGATCCAAAATGTCTCCAATTGTCTTGTTTGTGCTCTTAACCTGAAATTGAGTAATTTAAACACGTAAAAGCTCTAAAATCATTACAAAACTAGCAATAATTAAGCCTAAGGATAGCACATTTTGTGTGCTATCAGCGACAGAACTATTGATGATTTTCTTGTAGACACAAGGGTCATCATCATTCTGATCAAAACCAAAAGATTTGATTGACTCATCAAATCTTATATTCCAGGATCTAGAGGCTTGTTTTAGCCTATAAATTGACCTTTTAAGCCTACAAACCTTTTTCTCTTGTCTTGGTTCAACGAACCCTTTGGGTTGGTCCATGCAGATGTTCTCGTCAAGATTGCCATTCAAGAATGTTGTCTTGACATCCATTTGTCTTACCTCATAGTCATAATATGCGGCAACAGCAAGTAGGATACGGATAGACTTTACCATAGCAACAGGCGAAAAAGTTTCCTCATAGTCAACCCCTTCAACCTGGGTATAACCCTTTGTTACTAGTCTAGCTTTAAAAGTTTGCACCTTTCTATCTACACCACGTTTTCTCTTTTAGAACCACTTACAACCTATAGGTTTTACCCCATCAGGTTTATCTACAAGATCCAAAACAGAATTGAAGTGCATAGACTCCATTTCTTGGTCCATGGCTATGACCCATTTGTCTTTGTATTTGTCAATCATCGCTTGATTATAAGTCGATGGATCCTCACAGTTGCCATCTGGTATAACAACTTGGGTTTCAGATAAACCCATGTAACGGTCAGGTTGTGTTATAACCGTCCCACTACGTCGAGGCATACTTAACTCTTGAGATGGACTTTCATGACTAGACAAGTTAGTATCAACAACTTTTGTTGGCGTACTAGCTTTATTAGCAACCTTTGCTATTGTTTCGTCTAACTCACTTAACACAACTTTGCTCCTTGGTTTGTGGTCCCAAATTTGGTTCACCTCTAAGAAAATTGCATTTATCAACACAAGTACCTTATCTTCCTTAGGATCATAGAATAATCCACCTCTTGATTCTTTTGGGTAGCCTACGAATAGGTACAATTTTGAACGTGAATCTAACTTCTTTGGATTTGTCACAAGCACATGTGCTGGACAATCCCAAATTCTAAAATGCATAAACTACTTTTACGGCATTTCTAGAGTTCAAAAGGTGTTTCAGAAACACTCTTTGATGACACATTGTTCAAAATATATCCCTCAGTCTCTACTGCGTAACCCCAAAGGGAATTAGGGAGATGAGCATAACTCATCATTGATCGAACCATGTCCAACAAGGTTCTATTTCACCTTTCCGATACACCATTTTGTTGGGTGTACCGGGTGCTGAGAGTTGGGATGTAATTTCATGTTCTATCACATAGTTCTGGAATTTTAAATCCATGTACTCTCCACCTCGATCTGATCGAAGTGTTTTAATTGTTTTACCTAATTGATTTTCAACTTCAGTCTTGAATTTCTTGAACTTTTCAAGTGCTTCAAACTTATAATGCATTAGGTAAATATGCCCAAATCTGGAATAATCATCAATGTAAGAGATGAAATATCCATAACCTCCTCTGGCTTTAACATTCATCGGACCACAAAGGTCTGAATGTATAAGCTCAAGAAGTTCTTTGGCTCTATAACATTTTCCACTAAAAGGTCTTTTAGTCATTTTGCCTTATAGGCAGGATTCACATACAGGTAAAGTATTTTCTTCTAACTCATTTAGAAGTTCATTCTTTACCAATCTCTCAATCCTATTGAGGTTAATGTGAGACAATCAAGATGCCAAAGATGAGCATTTTTTTTAGGAGAAATTTTATGTTTCTTAGTTTGTGTGTTTACAGTTTTAAATAATTCAGTGTTCAAAACCATTTTGACTGAATAAGGCCTTAAAACATACAACGCATTTTCTAATGAAACTGAACATATTTCCACACCTTTCTTAAAAAATAAACACTTTATTCAAAGAAAACGAAACATAAATATTGTTGGGATTTATGCCCTAAACATGTGTAATTTTGATCAAATAAATAAAGAGTTATTTATTTTTTATAAAATTATATTCTTGCTTTATAAATCCAATAAACTAAGCTCCAAGGTTATAATATATCTTGAACATCAGTGTAGTGGACACTATTTGGATTGTGTTCAAGAATATAACCTAAATTGTTTATGGTATAAGAATAAGGTTGGAAACCTCATTCTGGTAACACCATGGATGCGGCCCACTTTGTAATTAGTACAAATGAGGTAATCCAACCCATTCATGTGGTTGACATGCGAGTGCGGGCATCCTGAATGAAGAGTTCATACAAGAGCGGACTGCAAATTATTAGTCTAACCAGTGTAACACCGTTAACATGATAAGACTGATAATTTATAGATGGTCATTAGTGACTCGACCTGAATCCTGAGTAAGTTAAGAACTCCTGCTTATAGGGGTTTGTCCTTAGACTAGTATGTTGGGATTTTTGTCCTAATCTCGTGTTTGTAATTACTGTTATGAAATTAATAAGAGTTATTTATTTCATCACTTTGTGTCTCGCAATATTTATAAACTTTTCCAATAAACTAAGCTCCAGGGTCATTGAATTTATGAGAGAACTAGAACTTAAACGGTGTGTAGTGGACACACAGGGAGGATCACGTTCGAGTTAATGACCCAAACGGTCTGATGATATGGATAGGGTTGGAGACCTAATCCTGGATACACTGTGGATGCGACCCGCTTTGTATTAGATACAAACGAGGTGATCTGACTCGTTCATGTGGTTGACATGCGAGTGGGAGCATCCTGTGCAATGAGATTATACAAGACCGGACCGTGAATTATTAGACCTACTGATGTAACACCGTTGATAGTAAGGACTAAGAACATCGTAGATGACCATTAGTGACTCGACATTAATCCTGAGCGTGTTACGGACTCCTGTCTGCGCGGGCCTGTCCTTTGACTAGTAAGAGAGAAAGTGTTTCCACTGCAATGGGGCCGGACACTAGAAGAGGAACTATCCCAAATTCCTGGCCAAGAGGAAGAATCAAGGTAAATGTGATTTACTTGTGACAGAAACTTCTTTAGTGGAGAGTAGTGACTCTACATGGATATTGGATTCGGGCGCCACTAACCACGTTTGTTCTTCTTTTCAGGGGATTGATTCCTGGCAGCCGCTGCGAGAGGGTGAGGTGACTCTACGGGTTGGATCCGAGGAGCTTGTCTCTGCTGCAGCGATCGGCACGGTGAAGCTACACTTTGGCGGGAAGTACTTGTTGTTGGACAATTTGTACATAGTTCCAGGGTTTACTAGAAACCTTGTTTCCATTTCCTACTAAATTGAACATTGTATATCTGTTTCCTTTGAATCAAGTAAAGCATTTATTTCTTTCAAAGGCAATCTTATTTGTTTAGCTTCACTCGAACATAATCTGTATGTTTTGAAACCTAATTCGGTCAAAAGTGTTTTGAATACTGAATTGTTTAAAACTGCAGAAACACGAAGTAAGAAAGCAAAAGTTTCTCCAAAAGAAAATGCCCATCTTTGGCATCTACGGTTAGGCCACATTAATCTCAATAGGATTGAGAAACTAATGAATAGTGGACTTCTAAACGAGTTGGAAGAAAACTCTTTGTCGGTGTGTGAGTCATGCCTTGAGGGCAAGATGACCAAACGTCCTTTTAGTGGAAAAGGATATACAGCCAAAGAGCTTTTTGAGTTAGTACATTCTGACCTCTGTGGTTCGATGAATGTTAAAGCTCGGGGCGGTTATGAGTACTTCGTGTCTTTCATAGACGATTACTCCAGATATGGGTATATTTACCTAATACACAAGAAGTCTGAAACTCTTGAAAAGTTCAAGGAGTACAAGACTGAGGTTGAGAACCTCTTAGGTAAATCGCTTAAAACACTTCGATCGGATCGAGGTGGAGAGTACAAGGACATTGAATTTTAGGACTATATGATAGAACACGGAATTACGTCCCAACTCTCAGCGCCTGGTATGCAACAGCAGAATGGTGTATCGGAGAGGAGAAACAGAACCTTGTTGGACATGGTTCGGTCGATGATGAGTTATGCTCGTCTCCCTGATTCTTTTTGGGGTACGCAGAGGAGACTGTGGTCTATATTTTGAACAATGTTGTGTCGAAGAGTGTTTGTGAAACACCTTTCAAGCTCTGAAGTGGACGTAAAGGCAGTTTACATCACTTCAAAATTTGGGGATGCCCGGCCCACGTGTTGGTGTCAAACCCGAAAAAGTTGGAACCCCGTTCGAAATTGTACCTATTCTTAGGTTACCCTTAAGAGACTAGGGGTGATCTTTCTGATCCTAAGGAAAATAGGGTGCTTGTGTCAACAAACGTCACTTTCCTAGAGGAAGACCACGTCGAGGATCATTTACCAAGGAGTAAAATTGTGTTAAATGAAATGGGCGATTACATCGGCAGAGTTCTTGATGGGGCTAGTCGTCGCCAAAGTGTTGTTGATCCTAGCACGTCTAGTCAAATCCGTTCCCAAGAGTTGGGAATGCCTCGACGTAGTGGGAGAACTGTGAGATAGCCTGATCGCTACATGGGTTTGGCTGAAACCTCAGTTGTCGCTCCTGATGATGATTGTGAGGATCCATTGACCTATGATCAAGCAATGGTTGATGTTGACAAAGACGAATGGATTAAAGCTATGGACCAGGAAATGGAGTCTATGTACTTCAATTATGTCTGGGAGCTTGTGGATCAACCGGATGGGGTCAAACCTATTGGTTGCAAATGGATCTACAAGCGTGAACGTGGCATAGATGGGAAGGTGCAGACCTTCAAAGCCCGACTAGTGGCAAAAGGTTTTACCCAGGTTGAAGGGGTTGACTATGAGGAGACCTTTTCACCGCTGCACTGTAAAGTCGATCGAGGATCCTTCGGCCATTGCCGCGTATTATGACTACGAGGTATGGCAGATGGACGTCAAGACGTCCTTTCTGAATGGCAAACTTGATGAGACCATCTATATGGACCAGCCAAAAGGGTTCATTGCCCAGGCCAAGAGCAAAAGGTTTGTCGGTTTCATAGGTCCATTTATGGGCTGAAACAAGCTTCGAGGTCTTGGAATATAAGGTTTGATGAGGCGATCAAATCTTATGGCTTTGATCAAAATGTCGACGATCCTTGTATTTACAAGAAAATCGTTGACAAAACTGTCGCATTTTTGGTGTTGTATGTGGATTGATATTCTTCTCATTGGGAATGAGGTAGAATTTCTTCTTGACGTTAAGAAGTGGCTAGCTTCGCAATTCCAAATGAAAGATTTGGGAGAAGCTCGGTATGTTCTAGGTATCCAGTTGTTCAAACCTAAGAAGAAACGCTAGTCTTGTCTCAGCGCGTCTTATATTGACAAGATGTTGTCTAGATATAAGATGCGAGAACTCCAAGAAGGGGTTGTTTGCCTTTCGGGCATGGGGTTCACTTGTCTAAGGATCGGTGTCCTAAGACTCCTCAAGATGTTGAGGATATGAGACGAATTCCATATGCTTCATTGTAGGGAGCCCGATGTATGTCATGTTGTGTACTAGGCCCGACATCCATTATGCATGGAATTGTCGATGAGATATCGATCCATTCCGAGTTAGATCACTAGAGCGATCGTTAAGGCAATCCTCAA
Source organism: Trichosanthes cucumerina (assembly GCA_036507285.1). Classification (NCBI taxonomy): domain Eukaryota; kingdom Viridiplantae; phylum Streptophyta; class Magnoliopsida; order Cucurbitales; family Cucurbitaceae; genus Trichosanthes; species Trichosanthes cucumerina. Next base: position 67,035,555 of record CM071838.1, read on the forward strand.
GTATCTTAGGAGAACGAGGAACTACGACTTTAGTGTATGGCGGTGGGGATTTGATCCTTACGGGATACACTGATTACGATTTTCGGACCGATAAGGATTCTAGAAAATCCACTTCGGGGTCAGCCTTCATTCTGAATGGAGGAGCTGTAGTATGGCGAAGCATCAAGCAGGGATGCATCGCTGATTCCACTATGGAAGCGGAGTATGTTGCGACTTGTGAAGCTGCAAAGGAAGTTGTTTCGCTTAGGAAGTTCATGACAGATTTGGAAGTTGTTCCAAATATGAACTTGTCGATCACACTGTTCTGTGATGACAGTGGTGCAGAAGCCAACTCACGTGAGCCTCGGAGCCATAAGAGAGGCATGGAGGGATTTTAAATTCCCGCAGCGGAAGACGTTGTGAAACGTCGTTGATCCGTTGTGTAATTCTATCTTAAAATTGAATCTATCTCATAAATCCTAGGCTAAACATGCAAAGAAGAAGAAGAAAACAGTAAGTAAAAAGTATTAACCTCTTGAAGAACTCTTCTTCAACGTTTTCTCCTTCTCCGGTCACGATCTCTCTAGATCCAACGTCCTCCTCGAACACGAACCACGATCCGAACAGGGAGACACCTCCAAAGGGTCTTCTCAGTTGTTCTCGGGAGGTTGAGGGAGAGTAGGTGGGACTCCCTTTGGTTTTGGGTGAGGAGAAAATTTTGAGAGAATTAAGAGAATTCTAGAGAGAATTGTCTTCCTCTCTTTGGATGAAAATCCAAAAATGGCAAGAAGTGTGTTGAGATGCCTTTGAATGCATCCTTTTATAATGGTGTGTGGTGGAGTTAAAATCTTCACCAATTCACCATTTTACCACAACTATATAATATACAAATCATATTTGCATATTATATAATATAAGGTATCTCATACCTTATTATACAAACCTCATTTGCATAAATGTGGAATTATAAATTGAATCACATTCAATTTTATTTCTCTCAATTCTATTTCTCCAAATAGCACTAATTAATCAATTAGGCTATACTATAGTTCATTATGAATCTCATTCACATCAAACTATATATTATGTCATCTATATCTCATATAAATGACATAAATACCCAAATAATGAATTTGAACACTTCAAACTCACACCAAACTGTAAACCCTCAATTTGTCCAATTTGAGCCAACCGAGGGACCTAATGGACCTACACGTGACGAGCTCCAATGATCCGAGAATAACTTGTCAAACTCTTTGAACCGGTTATTCAACATTCATTAGCTACGGTAACACTCCACTAAAGCCCGTAGCTGCACTATCATCACTGTAGGACAAGTTGTGTCCATCGATATAACCAATACCCATGAGTCGACCCTTCACAGGTTGTTCGTAGTCACAGTTGGGTCAAATTACCGTTTTACCCCTGTGTCTACCTCTTGCTCCTTAAGTCCCATTGCTCCTCTAATGAACAACTACGTTGCATGGTCCAACCATAAACAACAACCCTCTAAGGCCAATGAGAGTGTGGGGCCCCGTTGTTCAAGCCTTGGAGACAGCACTTAAGGGAACAAACCCTTTAGTTTCCCTATGTCGGAAACGAGTGAATTCCTTCTTGCGTAGTCAAGTTCCCAGCTCCCCACGTGGTCCTGCCCTTAAGAAGGTAGGCATATTGGGCGAGCAACAGTGGCCACCCTCACCCGTACTAATCAAAGGCGACGTACCCCACGCATGTGAGTCCGTAACACGCTCGGATTACGGTCGAGTCACTAATGGTCATCTCTACGAATTTATTAGCTCTATCTTCATTAACGGTGTTACATCGGTAAGTCTAATAATTCACGGTCCGATCTTGTACAATCTCATTGCACAGATGCCCCCACTCGCATGTCAACCACATGAACGAGTCAGATCACCACGTTTGTATCTAATACAAAGCGGGTCGCATCCACAGTGTATCCAGGATTAGGTCTTCAACCCTATCCATATACTGTAGACCGATTGGGTCATTAACTCGAACGCGATCTTCCCTATGTGTCCACTACACACCGTTCAAGTTCTTACAATGACCCTGGAGCTTAGTTTATTGGATTAAGTTTATGAAAAATGCGAGACACAAAGTTTAAATAAATAACTCTTATTTATTACACAATGTTGAAATAAATAACTCTTATTCATTTACAACTTGGAATATTACAAACTACACGAGATGAGGACATACATCCCAACAAGGCAAACACATTGAGCACAAGTATCATCTGATATGGGAGATTGTGCACCACGGAGACGTGACGGTCACGCAGATAGCGTCGGAGCACAACGTTGCTGATCCATTTACAAAGCCCCTCGCGGCTAAGGTGTTTGAGGGTCACCTAGAGAGTCTAGGTCTTCGAGAGCTTCCTAACTAGGGCAAGTGGGAGATGTGTAAATGGGTATTCAATGCCCTAGTTTATTCTATTACTTCATTGTAATTTATGTAAATTTCATAAATGTATTTTCTCCACTAGCTTAGTCCAAGTGGGAGTTTGTTGGGATTTTTGTCCTAATCTCGTGTTTGTAATTACTGTTATGAAATTAATAAGAGTTATTTATTTCATCACTTTGTGTCTCGTAATATTTATAAACTTTTCCAATAAACTAAGCTCCAGGGTCATTGAATTTATGAGAGAACTAGAACTTGAACGGTGTGTAGTGGACACACAGGGAGGATCACATTCGAGTTAATGACCCAACGGTCTCATATATAGATAGGGTTGGAGACCTAATCTCGATACATCAGGATGCGACCCGCTTTGTATTAGATACAAACGAGGTGATCTGACTCGTTCATGTAGTTGACAAGCGAGTGGGGGCATCTTGTGCAATGAGATTGTACAAGACCGGATCGTGAATTATTAGACCTGCGATCGATGTAACATCGCTGACGATGAGGACTAATAACTTCGTAGATGACCATTAGTGACTCGACACAAATCTAAAGCGTGTTACGGACTCTGCTTGCGGGTCCGTCCTTTGACTAGTACGGTGAGGGTGGTCACGCTTACTCGCCCAATATGCCTATCTTCTCGTGGGGCGTGACCAGACCAAGTAGGAGTCGGGAACTTAACTACGCGATCCGAATTCACTTGTTCCCGCTTTAGGAAACTAGAGGGGTTGTTCCTTAAGTGTTGTCTCCGTGGCTTAGACAACGGCGCCCACCTTCTCACCGCCCGAGAAGGTGTTGTGTATGGTTGGACCATCACAATATGTTGTTCATTAGAGGAGCAAAGTGGGGACTTAAGGAACAAGAGGTAGACACTGTGGTAAACAATAATTTGACCCACCGTGTCTACGAACAACCCGTGAAGGGTCGACTCATGGGCATTGGTTATATCGATGGACACGTAATATTCTCGCGACGGGACGGAGTGCAAATTTACGGGCTATAGTGGAGTGTTATCGTAGCTAATGAATGTTGGTTAACTTAGGATCAAAGAGTTTGACAGATTAATCTTGGATCATTGGAGCCCGTCACTATAGGTTCACTAGGTCCCTCGGTTGGCTCAATATGGGTTAAAAGAAGGGTTAATGTTTTGGTATGAAATTGAAGTGTTCAATTTCACTTTAAGGGCATTTATGTCATTTATATGAGATATGAATGATATAATATATAGTTTAATGTGAATGAGATTCATAATAAACTATAGGTTAGCCTAATTGTTGAATTAGGGCTAATTGGAGAATTTTATTGAGAGAAATTAAATTGGATGTGATTCAATTTAATTAATCCACAATTATTGAAAATGAGATTTTGCAATATGAGATATGAGATATCTTATATTATGTGGTTATGAAAATGAGATTTGCATAACCTATGGTTGTGGTAGAGTGGTAATAATGTGGAGATTTTAATTCCATCATTCCACTATATAATCCCTTCTTGCAAGAAGGAATATAATCATTCTCTCATTTTTTTGTTTTTCATCAAAGAGAAGAAGAAGAATTCTCTCTACTCTCTCTCAATTCTCCTCCCTCTCCAAAACTCCAAAGTTCCCACAAACTTCTCTTTTCCAAAAGAGAACAACCGAGACTCCAAGTGGTGGTGTTCGGGTTCCGTTCGTGGGAAGAGTTCGTTGAGATCGAGAAGCACGAAGCGTTCGTGATCTGAGGAAGAAACCTTGAAGAGTGTCTTCAACAAGTAAGTACCTCTAAACTTGTTGTTTTTTCTTCCTTTTCCAGCATGTTTAGCCTAGATCTTTAGTAGATCGTTTTAACAAAAAACGAGTTGCGTAATGATACCATGACGATTCGATCGTCTTCCGTTGCGCGGGGATTCTCATTCCCTTCATAGTATGGGTGAGAGTGGCCTGTAGCCGACTCAATAAGTCTACCTTCTCAAGGACAGAATATCGTAGGTAGTTGGGGACTTAACTATATAAGATGGAATTCACTCATTCCTACATTAAGGAATTAGATAGGTTGTTCCCTTAAGAACTGACTCCAGTTCTTGAACAACGGGGCCCCGCCCTCTATGAGGGTATGAGTCTATGGTAGGACCTTAGACTTGTTGTTCATTAGAGGATCAGTGGTGCTTAAGGAACAAAGAGGTAATTACAGGGGTAAAACGGTAATTTGACCCTAAAACGCCTTCAGTAATGATTATATCAATGGACAAAATATAATCTACAGTGAGGAGAGTGCACCTACAAGTCTATAGTGGAGTGACTTGTAGTTAATGAATATTGATTAACTGGATCAAAGAGTTTGATCACTTAATCTCACATCATTGGAGCTCATGAACTGTAGGTCCATTAGGTCCCTCCGTTGGCTCAACATGGTTATATTGAGGGTATAAAGTTAGGAATGAAATTGAAGTGTTCAATTTCATATATGAGATGTCATATCAGTTATATGTGATATAATTAATATAATATATAGTTTAATGTGAATTAGATTCACATATTAACTATATACTAAAGAGAGAATGAAAGAGGCATATGATGGTAATTTCCACCTTATTTCCCTATATATATAGTTGCATGAGATGCAACTTTAACTTAAGTCTTGGAAAAACCCTAGAGTGTCATTTTGTTGTTGGAAAGGCTCCAAAACACAATCTCTCTCAACACATCTCATCTCACCTAAAGGGAACTCACCTACCTCCCTCACCTAGAGAACAACGGAGAAGATCTGGTGGTAGTGTCCGTGATCGCTTGGGTTCATGTTGCTGAGATCGTGAGTGTGGGAGAAGGAGCACTCAAAGAAAATTTCTTCAAAGGTATTATTCTTGCTATCCATCTTGCTATTGTATGCTTAATCTGGTTAAAATTGTTCTTGAATGTAATCCATGTAATGAAATTAAGAACGCGCGATTCACAATCGCTTCCGCTGCGGGATTCGATTCCCTTCTAATACATTGTTCTATAAGGCAAGAAATTGAAATAAGGTTTCTAGTAAACCCTGGTATCACTAATATATTGTCTAACAACATATATTTCTTGCCAAAATTAAGCTTCATTGTGTCAATTGCTACAGCTGAGACGACTTCTCCATTTCCAACTCGGAGCGTTATCTCTCCTTTCTGTAGCTATTGCGAGGAATCAATCCCCTGAAAAGAAGAGCAAACATGATTAGTGGCTCCTGAATCAAGTATCCAAGCAATTTTATCATTATCCACTAAACAAGCTTCTAAGCAAAGTAAATCATATTTACCTTCCTTCTTCTTTTCGGCAATGTACTTCGGATAGTTCCATTTTCAATGCCCGTCTTCATTGCAGTGGAGACATTTTCCTTTGTCTGCAACTTCTTTAACCTTCTTGCCCTTCTGGGCGGCAGCTTTGTCAACTCGTATCCCTTTACAAACCCTCTTCATGTTCTCCTTTTTCCCTTTCAGGTTAGAAGAAGATGAAGTCACTATTTTTTATCCAAAGGTCGAACCTCTATGATAACTCCTACTAGCAATATTTGTCTCACCTTTCGATCCCTGAATTTTCATCAAAGATTGAAAGGTCTGGAGTTCATTCAGAATGGAGGTAAGATCAAAAGTAAGCTTGTTCATAACAACATTACTTATAAACTGTAAGAAACTATCTGGAAGAGTTTCCAGAATTAAGCTGACCTAGCTCGATTCATAGATAGAAGCATCATTCGACTCCGCGATGTTAAAGGGTACCATCATATCCAGGACATGATCCCGAACAGATGAACTCTCTGGCATCCTCGAGTTGAATATATACTTGAGGGCATTGTGTCGGGCCTGTGTAGACTGTTGTCCAAACATACCCTGCACTGAATCCATAATTTCCTTAGTGGTCATCATTACCTCGAATTTCTTGGCTAATATGTCAGACATACATGCCAGCATATAAACCTTGGCCTTATCATCGGCCTTGATCCATCGATCATATGCATCACGAACATTCCGTGTAGCATTCAAGCTTGGCACACACTCCGCAGTTAGCACAAACTTTAGATTATCCACTACCAAAATAGTGTTAAGTTTGTTTTTCCAAGTCATCATGTACTCTCCAGTTAATTTTTCCGCACCCAGTAAGGAAATAATAAAGCTAGACATTTTGCTGAAATTTACAAAAAAAAACTTGTATAAGTTTCTCGCTAGAAAATTGTCTATTCCAATCACGATTTAGCTAATTATCTAATGAATCCTAAGTCATTAATAATTTGCAATGATACTCCAAAGGTTTAGAATGTATGACACCGAAGGGTAATCAACCTCTGGATCAAAACATTCTTGAGTAAAACCTAATGCCAGAATAACTCTTATTCCTATAGGCTTTAGTTATCATTATTTGGTCAGGATACATACACTTCTTATGTAACTTCTGAGTGTAACCCTCTGTCTTTAGACTCTAGAGTCTCCATCCAACAAAATCTGCTGAAGGGAGGACTAGGTTGAAAAACAAAATAAGGAAATCTTTATCCCTTTCGGGTGTCCACTGTGTTCGATCCCTATGATCAAGCCCTCCGAGGGATTGTCTGGTCCAGACTAAACTAGCAGGCTGACCATAGTGATCTTACAATGTGAACCGACAGAAAAGACCATAGGTTTTGTTTTCACTAAACTTGCTCCCACTCACTATAAGTACCCTCTCCATTCACCTTGATATTGACTCATACAAATACCATCTGAGGGGGGACGCTCCCGTTTGCGCCACGATGCCAAGTATGAGTCTCACAGTGTGAACTTTCCAGAGAAACGTAGGTGGAATTATATGTATCATATACACTTTTCCTCCCACTGGATACTTTAACTTTATAGGAAAATGACTTAGGCTAAACCCGGCTAATGGTTTTACCTAAACTTATCAATATAACTCTTATATCGATTTTATCCTAAGTTTGCTAATATAACTCTTTATATTAAGCCTAGGATTTCTAGTTTATTAACCTCTTAATAAACCCGCTGACGCTACTATAATTTATAAACTCTCTGATTAAAATTCACTCCCAGGGCAATTCCCAGGTAGGGGTGTTCCGTTTCCGTCAGCTTAAATACCCCAGCCTAGACAGAACCTTCCTTAGACAGAGCTCCTCTTTTAATCATTGTTTATAAATTGCATGGTTCCTAATTCTAATCTAATTAGAACTAGATAACCTAAGGTCTATTAATTCCAAGTTCTAAACATTTTAAAACTAATAATTAACCTTAGGTGTCATGCAATTCTATGTTATTGTGCTTGATCATTCATCACATGAATAATAAAACATACATAACATATTCATCTCATGAAACATAATGCATGTCAATGTTGTCCATAAATTAATATAACACCTTATATTAATTATACATGCAAACTATATAATATAACACTTTATATTATAAATGATGCAAGGAAATGCTTAACCTAAGGTGGGATATCTAAAATAAAAGCATACATTATGCATGGCAATAATTATACAACAATTGCATAATTTAAATAGCAAAATTAGACCATTTTTGGCACCCTAAAATTAATTTTAAATAATATAATCTAATTATATTAATTAAAATTAAGAAAATTAAATATAATTAAATATAAAATATTTTTATATTTAATATACATAAATAAAAACGTTTTACACCCGTTGTGAAACTCCCGAACGCTTTCCTTGGCGTTGCGCCGCACACTTTGTCCGTTTCGCGCGGCTGAAGCGTTACTCCAAGCAAAGATTGCAACGTTGAGGATCGCGTTGCAACGCTGACTCCTTCATGTCGCGCGCCTCAACAGCTTTAGCGTTGCAACGCCCGTGATGGTGTTGCAACGTTATCGTCTCCTCGTCCTGGCGTTGCGACGTTAAGTGGAGCGTTGCAACGCCGCACTCTCGTGTAACGAAGATCTTCTTCATTGCATTTGCAACGAAGAAGAATACGTTGCAATGCTGCACACAGTACAACAAACATTCTCCACTATTTTTGCTCGTTTTCACTTCATTCTTCTCAGCAACTACTTTGCCTCGATCGAGCCAGACTTACAGACTCGATTTACAATTAAAATTGTCCAAAACATCGGGCACTTACATTGAACGATTCAATGAAATAAAATTTTAAATCTATGGTGCCAAAAACGAAAATATTTAATTTGCAAACCATTCATTCATCACATGAAAACAATAAATCTCACCTTTGTTCTCGATAAATCCATAACAAAATCAAGAACACAACTTGGCTCGAATACCAATTGAAGGTCGAATCCCGCAGCATAAGCGATTGTTAATCGCGTGTTCAAGATTTTGTTACACAGATTTCATTCAAGAAAAAAATAAATAAGATTAAGCATGATTTAGAAAGATAGGACAACAAGTAATATACCTTTGAAGATTACTTTCTTCACGAGCTCCTTCTCCCACGGTCACGATCTCAGCAACACGAACCCGAAAGTATGAAGATTCACCACTAGATCTTCTTTGTTGTTCTCTAGGTGAGGGAAGAATGTGGGTACCTTTAGGATGAGATGTGGAGGATTGAGAGAGGTTTTTGTTTGGAACTTGTTCCAACACAAAAATGAAATCTAGGGTTTTTTTCAAAAGTCTTGTTGCATCTCATGCAACTATTTATAGGGAAATAGGATGGAAATTATCATCTTATCCCTCCTTCATTTTCTCATTAGTATATAGTTAATATGTGAATCTTATTCACATTAAAATTATATATTATATCAGTTATATCGCATATAATTGATATAACTTCTCATATATGAAATTGAATACTTCAATCTCATTCCTAACTTTATACCCTCAATATTACCATGTTGAGCCAACGGAGGGATCTAATGGACCTACAGTTCAGGAGCTCCAATGATGTGAGACTAACTGATCAAACTTTTTGATCTAGTTAATCAATATTCATTAACTACAAGTCACTCCACTATAGACTTGTAGCTGCACTCTCCCACTGCAGATTACATTGTGTCCATTGATATAATCATTACCCATGAGTCGACCCTTCATAGGTTGTTCGTAATCACAGTTGGGCCAAATTACCGTCTACCCCTGTGATTATCTCTTTGTTCCTTAAGCACCATTGATCCTCTAATGAACAAGTCTATGGTCCTACCATAAACTCATACCCTCTTAAGCCAGTTTAGAGGGTGGGGCCCTGTTGTTCAAGACCTGGACTCAAATCTTAAGGGAACAACCTATCTAATTCCTTAGTGTAGGAATGAGTGAATTTCATCTTACATAGTTAAGTCCCCAGCTGCCTACGAGGTTCTGTCCGTGAGAAGGTAGGCTTATTGAGTCGGCTACAGATCACTATCACCCATACTAGTCTAAGGACAAACCCCTATAAGTAGGAGTTATTAATTTACTCAGGATTCAGGTCAAGTCACTAATGACCATCTATTAATTATCAGTCTTATCCTGTTAATGGCGTTATACTGGTCAGACTAATAATTTGCAGTCCGGTCTTGTATAAACTCTTCATACAGGATGCCCCCACTCGCATGTCAATCACATGAACGAGTTGGATTACCTCATTTGTACTAATTACAAAGTGGGCGCATCCATGGTGTTACCAGAATAATGTTTCCAACCTTATTCTTATACCATAGACCATTTAGGTTATATTCTTGAACACAATCCAAATAGTTTCTACTACACTGATGTTCAAGATATATTATAACCTTGGAGCTTAGTTTATTGGATTTATAAAGCGAGAATATAATTTTATCAAAACAAATAACTCTTTATTTATTTGATCAAAATTACATAAGTTTAGGGCACGAATCACAACAGGGTCGACTCACGGGCATTGGTTATATCAATGGACACAACTTGTCCTACAGTGATGGGAGTGCAGCTACGGGCTTTAGTGGAGTGTTACCGTAGCTAATGAATGTTGATTAACCGGGTCAAATAGTTTGACTGGTTAGTCTCAAATCATTGGAGCTCGTCATCTGTAGGTCCAATAGGTCCCTCGGTTGGCTCAAACTGGATACATAGAGGGTTTACAGTTTGGTGTGGATTTTAAGTGTTCAAAGTCATTAAAATGGTATTTATGTCATTTATATGAGATATGATTGACATATTATATAGTTTAATGTGAATGAGATTCATAATAAACTATAGGTTAGCCTAATTGCTTAATTAGGGCTAATTTAGACAAATTGGATTGAGAGAAATTAAGTTGAATGTGGTTCAATTTAAAATCCACAATTATACAAATGTGATTTGTATTATAAGGTATGAGATATCTTATTATATGTGGTTATGCAAATATGATTTGCATAACCTATGGTTGTGGTAAAATGGTAAATAGGTGGAGATTTCAACTCCACCTATCACCATTATATGAACTCCTTTGCAAGAAGTTTTGGTGAATCAATGCTCATTTTTTGGATTCTCACCAAAAAGCATTTCACAAATTCTCTCAACTCTTCTCTCAAATTTCTCTCTTCCCCTTTACCAAAAGAGTCCCACCACTCTCCCTTTACCTAAGGAGAACAACCGAGAAGGCTTTTCGGAGGTGTCCGGATCGTTCGATTGTTTGGAGAGTTTGTGTTCGTGGAGATCGAGAACACGAAGAGTTCGTGACCGGAGAAAGATTTCGTGAAGAAAGGTTCTTCAACAAGTAAGTGGATCTCTTACTGGGTTTTCCTTCTTAAAGCATGTTTAGCCTAATTTCTATAGGATAGAATTGATTTTAAGAAATATCTTCACAACGAAAACCCACGATGATTCAAAGTCGTTTTTCCGTTGTGGGAGTTTCATTCCCTTCACGGCCAAGATGTGAAGATTTGCAACGCAACTCCCTTGACTGTGGTATATTTTGTGTGAAGTGGATTGAATATCTTGTAACCGGTGCAGACAGATCCTAGTTCATCCAAGATCGTATGACAGACTTCAGGACACAATATGCTTGTCTGTTATGGTCTGGGTCAACATTTTTTTTATTTAAATTCATTTGTAACTTTACACTATATGGAAATTCTGTAAATTTACACTGTATACATAGTATGTAAATTGTTTTGTTCACAAAGTCCTTTAAATGTCAATTGTATTACATTGATTCTATGTATTTACTTCAAGTGTACATTTCAGATGAACACAATTGGTTCTAGATTTATAATACAGATTACATTGATTTTCCAAAAAAAAAATAAAGATGTCAATAGCAGGTGTTAAGAGCTTGAGCGATCGGACATGAGCAATCTAACGTGAGCGATTGGACGAGAGCGATCCAACGTGAGCATTCTAACGAGAGCGGTCCAACGAGATCGTTCAGATGTGGAGTCTGTTCTTAAGAGATAGAACAATATGTAAATTGAAATAGTTTAGAATAAGTATTAATATATTAACTTAGAATTCATAATAAATACCTTGTGATTGATCTGGTTGGTTGAAGTTCATAGTGTTGAGTGGTTGATTACATGATTGTCGATTTTGTCCGACATTACCATACCGACCACATTTTTTATGTCGCCTATGTTCTCCACTAGAAGGAATCCTTTGCATCCTTCGTCGTCCAATCCTAACAACACGTTTCGGTGGTCGTATCTGAACATCTACATATCCAGCTGGCTTCGACCATTCAAATATGTGACCGAGGGGGTATATTGGTTCTTGATATACCGATTGAAGAGCTTCAATAGTATAACTTTTGTTCCAAAGGATCGACGGAGCAATGTTGTGCTCTCTAGAAGCCATGATAGGATGCGAACAAGGTATTTCATACAAATCAAACTCTCTGCAGGTGCATTGTCGTGTTTGAAGATTGACGATACCATCCAAATGACCATCCCGTACGTGATAATTGTAACAGTCAATTGGGTCCACGCAATAACGTCTACCTTTATCACATTCAGTGGCGAGTCGTTTCTTAGCGTAATCTGAAAGCAGGGTCGTTCGCGTGAACCAATAATTTTGCCGTTCATAGAACCACCCCTGTAAGTGTCCTCTCACAAAATCAAACAACGAAACAATGGGGAGCAATCGTGCCTCAACAGTAAGTGAATTGAAACACTCAGCATTGTTAGACGTCATATTGTCATAACGTCTACTTAACTGAAAACATGTTGCCCATCGCCCATACCAATGCTCTCTAGATATCGGGCTACAATACCTCCCTGCAATAGAAGAGTTGATCCCAATACTACCAGAATTCAGACTCGCGGACCACTCTCGCTGCATTCTTATACAATTGGGTTGCGACCTTATCCTTGAAATTATTCATCACATTGAGCTCCAAGTGATAAGTACACTCTCCATGGAATGCATGTGGGAAGACCGTTTGAACACCGTTGGCAATGTTTGCATGGCGATCGGATACAATCACCAAACTAGGAGAGTCACTCACAAATAATTTCAATTTCGTCATAAACCATGCTCATGACCGATCGTTCTCACTATCGACGATCGCATAGGCCAGTGGGTAAATTTGATTATTTTTGTCCCTCCCTACTGCCACCAACATACAACCTTTATATTTTCCATTTAAGTGGGAGCCATCCACAATGACGACATCTCGCATGCTTGAATATTCTGTATGCACGACCCCAATGTCATGAATGCATATTTAAAATATACCTCATCTTCAACCTCTATATCAATTTTAAGGGTTTCACCATATGCATGGAGCATGGCATATGACTCCTCTGGAGTATCTTTGGCTAGTGCATGTGTCATCTCCCTAGCATGTCATGCTTTGTCGTAACTGATGTTAACTCCATATTGTTGCCTTACATCCTCAATGATGTGCTTCGGCTTGTACACTCGACCAACTCCCTCAAACTTACTTCTTATTATGTGGCCAATGACTTCAGCACTTGCTTGTCTATGGTCATGATTCAACAATTCAATGGAGCATGAATGTGTGCGTACATACTTGTTTATTCTGAACAAGTTTGTTCCTTCCATATGTACTGCATGTAACCTCCATGTACAGGTCTTCTCCAAACAACCAATTGTGTACAAATCCTTCGTGGATTTTTTTACTCTAAATTCAAAATTCTTATTCATGGTCAACATGGAGAGTCTCTTCTTCAACTCTTTCTTACTTACAAACAACTGACTAACCTCAACATCTTCACTACAAGTAGTTCCAGACGAAGATGGCCCAGTCAATGTAAGGATCAATCCTCCTTGAGTTGGAGTAGGAGTTGGATTTGGATTTAGAGTTGGATTTGGAGTTAGAGTTGGAGTTGCACTTAGAGTTGGAGTTGGTATTGGTATTGGAGTTGGAGTTGGTATTGGAGTTGGAATTGGAGTTAGAGTTCCACTTAGAGTTGGAGTTGGTATTGGTATTGGAGTTGGAGTTGGTATTAGAGTTGGAGTTGGATTTGGATTTGGTAGGGGAGTTGAAATTGGTATTGGAGTTGGAATTGGTATTGGAGTTGGAGTTGGTATTGGAGTTGGAGTTGGAATCGACTATACTTCATACCGATCCATTTCGCATTGTCCATAAACATCATGAATATATTTTGACTCCCAAGGGTTGGCATCGTCGTTCGCTAGGGAGACTCCTATCTCATTAGTTGGTATATCCACCTCCTCTCTACGTATATTAAGTGAGTCAACATTTGAAGTTTGGTGAACATCATGACTCATATGGGGGACGTCCTCATTCAGTTGTACGTTACCATCATTTCTGACTACCGTTGATATAAATAGCTGCAACTTTGAGATATTTTCTTGAAATAGAAGAAACTGAAGGTCCTTGTCAGTCCTTATAATACATTGGAGTGGATTGTTCTGGCAACGATATCTTCACCCTTATTATAACGTCGAACATAATCGGGCTAGTGTTTGCAACATCATATATAATGCTTTTCAACTCATCAAATCTAATGGTGTTCGCCACAATAACACCTGTTAGGCAACCTCCAATGTAACAGTTTTCAATTTCATCCCAACATCCACCATATCTTATGAATAGAGATTTCTTGTTCATCCTACAATAAAGTAAGTTGGAATAAACAGTAAGTCGAATTATTTTTTTTAAACACAGAAAAATAGCAACAATATGAAACTAAGAACACTGGAAATTAGGTGTCACTACTCTCGCTCTCGCTACTCGGTCTCGTGGACTCGCTCTCGCTTTTTCGCTCACGCACGTTTAGGGTTTGTTACTATCCCTCGCTTCACGCTCTCGCTATCTCGTTCAGTAACCTTATTTCACCTCGACTCCTAACAATGTCACTACTCAATGCTTCAAACACTTTTGTTTACTTTTTTTTACGATGAATTTTTTCAAAAACAACGATATCATCCTAAACATGTTTTCATTCCAATCGAAACGTATAAGGAAATAAAGTAAACACCCATTAATATTGTAAACTGCAAATTTGAGCGTACTTATTACGAATGAGAGTTAGTTGATGCACGAAGGTAGGGTTTTACGAGGAGATTTCGAAGAAGTATGAAAAGAATAGAAAACACGTATGAAAATTTGATACTTCGAGCACACGGATGGAGTTTTGAACGTCTACTATTAGTTCAATATATTATTTTAATATTGTTATTATCATCATTCCTTTGTAAGAGTCTTCGACTAATAAAGTGTAAGGTCATTTCATACAGTGTCTGATCGTACAAGTAAACATTTATAATAATCGGGAGCGAACGTTTGAGTGGTGAGTAGTGCGGGTAAACGTGAACGAGCGAGTGCTAAGCGAGCTAGTGCGAGTGAGCGAGTACGAGTGAGCGTTCACATGAACGAGTGGGCGTGAGCGTAAGCGTGAACACTCAGTATATCTGGGATGCCCTTCGACGTAATTTTGTGTGCGTTGTCACGTTAGAATAGGTCATTTTTCATTATATCTGAGTGTCAGGTCATTTCGCATTAAATATATTAAAATGGTGTCTTCCGTACAAAAACCCCTACACAAACCCTGCAAAACATAGTTATCTAAATATTTTCAAACATTCTATAAATTATTCCTTTAAAACAAATACAATTATTTAAAATCCGAACATCTATCTTTTTTTGTATCTATGATTTCAAGCATCAAAAGATTCTAGTTGTCTAGATTCTAAAAAACAAACAACTCCTTAAAGTTTCCTTTGGAAATATAAGGCATTATATGACCTTTACAAAAATTTTTTTTTGCTAAATTACAAATTTGATCCCAAAACTTTCAAACTTCTATCTATTTGGCCCCTAAACCTTAAAATTGTCTAATAGGACCTTGAAATTTCAGATTTGTGTCTATTTAGTCCCTAAACTTTAAAATATGCCTAATAGGTCCCTAAACTTTCAATTTTATATCCAATAACTCTCTGAATTTTCAATTTTGTATCTAATAGATCATTGATCTAGTTGACGTTTTTTAAAATTCATGAACTTATTAGACAAAATAGAAACTTTTTAAGATTCTATTAGACATAAAATTCAATTTTATATCTAATAGAACAATTAATTTTAAAAAAAAAATTAATATGTCGGGTCTATTCGACACAAAATTGAAAGTTTCAACCCATCATACGCTAACAATTTGACATCACAATAGTATTGAGCTTCTGAGAAACAAGGAGTAACAGGTAATTAAAAAAGCATTCAAAAACATACATTAGCATTGCATTCAATGGGGGTCACAAGTCCCAATGTTTTCATCTACACAAATAATCTGTCAAGCACAGCAGAACAAGCAAGGCAAGTCGAAAAGCATTCAACTTCAAATTAATCAGTTCAAGTGGAGAAAAGGATAAAATTTGGTCATTCTTTATGAAAGATGTTATACCATCATCAGTTGATCCAAAAACATCAACACGTGCAATTACACCTTGGAATATTTATACGTACTGTGTTTGAGATCCTCACTTGTTTCCACTATGTTGGGCCTTTGCTCAGATCTCCCTTTGTGCTGTACAACAAACAACCCAAATCATTAGTGACAATCTTCACACAACAATAGGCAAGGCGCAATATTTGACCATCCAACTTCTCACCTTCAACCTAACAATAAAAATGGAAATTATGAAATTAAAAATTGAAGAATGGGAAACCAAGCGTGGGTTCCTTTTCTATTTTGGAATATATAAAGCTTTGTGATAAAATCTTTTCTACTACAGATAGTATCTACCCATTCATTCACAATTTTGACATATTATTTAAGTGATGTGTTATTTTCCATTCACAATTTGACCCATTATTAAATGCTATATTATTTTGTTTTATAGATTCCACAGATCGCAGGAAAAACATGAAGGGAAGTAGTATGGAATAATTTTATACTACCGTACTCCTAGAAATTTTCCCTTAATAGATATGGAAAGAGCCACATATTAGAGAGAAATTAATCGCTGAGACGCTGAACTAAAAGAAAATCAGCTTATGTTTCAGATGTCCCCCTATAGTCATCTTTTGCCATATCTTACGCAAGCTGGGAGCATATGTCAATAAAGGAATGAAGGATATTAAACTTTGTAAGGTATTACCTTACAAAGAGACAGTTTGGATAGGAGAAAACTAGATACTTGTGATATTCTTCAGTCAATCAAAGAGGCTGGTCTCTGTTACTTCTTTCATGTTCTAAGTCATGCCCTTCCCTTCCCTTCCCTGACAATAGATATATATAGTATTTCTAGTGACCATTGGATTGGTCTATTAATTCTAACATGACTATTGACTTTCCCTAAAACATAAATATTAACGTCCTTTCCCAGAACATTTACTAAGCCCCAAAACAGCATACAAACTAGTCATTAATCATTTTATTATTGCCTCCTTATTTCTTCTTTCGTATGTCTTAGAGATTAGTGGCCTAACATGACCCTCAGGGGTCCAAGGCTCCTTGTCCTCAAGGTGAAAATCAGGAAATTGTTGCTGTATCATGTTGACTTCTTCCCATGTAGCCTCGTACTCGGGTAGCCCCTTCCATTCAATCAACACCTCCCATTCCCCCGAGGCATCATTTTTGCGCAAACCCATGATTTCTTGAGGTTCTCCCCTCCATTCCATCTGATCCGTTAGCAACAATGGGCCATTGTGTACCTCAGCAGTGTTGCCCACAGCTTTTTTGAGCGGGGAAACATTGAATACCAGATGGATGACTGCATCTTCAGGGAGCTTCAACTCATAAGCCACTGGTCTGACCTTTTTCTGAATTTGATAAGGTCCAAAAAAAAACTTTGGAGATAGCTTCTCATTTCTGCGTTTGGCTAAGAGGATATCATTCGGTAAGGCTTGATTTTGAGATACACCCATTCTCCTACTTCGTACTCTACCTCCCTTCTCTTCTGATCCACTTGTTTCTTCATTCTATTTTGTGCCATGTTTAGTTGGTCCTTGAGTGTTTCCAGCACTGTCTCGATCATTTAACTGTTGTTCGAGTGAAGCATTGGTCGTTCTTTGGCTGCCATAAATTATAAATGGTGGGGGCAGCCGTCCATACACTATTTGGAAAGGAGTAGTGTTAATGGAGATGTGGTATGTAGTATTATACCAATATTCTGCCCATGGTAGCCATTTGTTCCATGCCTTTTGTTTTTCCCCACAAAAACATCAAAGATAGGTTTCCAAACAACGATTAACTCTCTCGGTTTGTCCATCCATTTGGAGATGGTACGATGTGGTTCGTCTAAGCTGAGTTCATGCATTCGAAAAATTTCGCCCCAAAAATTGCTAAGGAAAATCTTATCTCGATCAGAGACCGTTGATTTAGGGAACCCATGGAGTCGAACTACTTTGATGAAAACCGAGGCTATTGTTTTAACAGTGTGCAACTGACTAATTGGAATGAAATGGTCATACTTGCTTAGTCGATCTATGATGACAAAGATAGTGTTTAAATCGGTCGAGCGTGGAAGCCCTTCAATAAAGTCCATAGATATGTCTTCCCATACCCTTTCCGGAATGGGTAAAGGTTGGAGAAGGCCTGCCGGGGAGATCGACAAAGTCTTGTTTCGCTGACACACCCGACAGTGTTCCACATAGTTTTTGACATCATACTCCATCCCTTTCCAATATAGCTTCCTCGTTATCCTTTAATAGGTGCATAAGAATCCTGAGTGTCTGCCTAGAACCGAATCATGATAACATTGTAGGATTGATTTGAGCAAGGCTGAAGATTTGAATAATACCAATCGATTTTTGTACATGAGATTTCCCTGATTCATGGAGAATTTAGAAATGTTGCTCGTCTTCTTTGAGCTTTTCGATGATTTGTTGTAGCTCTCTTTCTGCCTCTACTTCCTTTTGGATTTTAGATATATTCAGCAAGGACAATCCTGTTAATACGGCCAACTGTGCTATTATGGGCTAGCGAGATAAGACATCTGCCACCTTGTTTTCAAGACTTGATCGGTATTGAATTTCAAAATCAAATCCTAGCAATTTGGCCAGCCATTTCTGATATTTTGGTTGCACCTCTCTTTGTTCTAGCCAGCTTCAAAGTGCCTTGATTTGTTCGTACTGTGAGCCTGTGACCGAGCAAATAAGGTCTCCATTTTTGGACATCAAGTACATTCGCCATAAGTTCCCTTTCATATACTGACTTGGCTCGTGCTTGTGTTGACAAGGTGTGGCTTAAGAATGCTATTGGTCATTGCTTCTGTGATAAAACTGTCCCAAGGCCAGTTCCATATACATCTGTTTCCACCACAAAAGGGGTTCCAAAATCCAGGAGTGCCAGAACTGGTAGTGTAATCATGGCATTCTTGAGTCAATCAAAAGCTTGGGTGGCTTTCACAGTCCATACAAATGCATCTTTTTTGAGTAATTGTGTAAAAAGGGCGGTCATGGGTCCGTAATTGGCTACAAACCTACGGTAGTAACCTGTTAACCCAAGAAACCCCCCCCCTTAGCTCCTTGAGATTGGTAGGTTTTGGCCATTGCAGCATAGCCCTTACTTTTTCCACATCTGCTTCTACCTCCTTCCTTAGACACCCAATTCCCCAAATATTCAATCTTCCTTTAAGCAAACTGACATTTCTTTGAATTAACCTTGAGGGAATGATCTTTCAGTAGAGTAAACACCATAGAGAGGTAATTCATAGGCGTTGGCCAAGTTGGGCTATAGATGAGCATGTAATCAAAAAATACCAACCCAAATTTCCTAAGGAAAAAACATGGTTCATGAGTGATTGGAAGGTGGTTGGGGCGTTCGTTAGGCCGAAAGGCATTACCAAAAACTCATAATAGCCTTCATGAGTTCTGAAAGTCATCTTTGGACATCTTCCTTGTGCACCCATATTTGATGATACCCAGAGTTTAGGTCTAGCTTTGTAAAAATCTGAGCTCCAAGTAGTTCATCGAGTAACTCTTCCGTCACAAGTATTGAAAGCTTGTCTGGTATAGTCACGTTGTTTAATGTGTGATAATCATGATTTTTCATTATATCAATAAAATCGTTTTGTTGCTTTGTCAAAAAAAAATGTGCGATAATCAACGCAAAACCGCCAACTTCCGTCTTTTTTCTTTACTAATAGTATTGGGCTCAAATATGGACTTACACTTTGCTAAATGATCCCGGCCATCATCATTTTCTCAATTTCATTTTTTCGGTGGTAAGAGTAGCGATAAGGTCGTACATTAATCAGTGATTGGCCTTCCTTAACATGAATTCTATGATCAACCTCTCTGGAAAGGGGGAGATCTTCTGGATTTTGGAAATTTTCTCTGAAATCACTGATCAAATCTTCCACTTTCGTTGGCAAAGGATTTGGAGGGACGAATTCTTCAAGGTTTAGAGCTCTCATCTGGGTATGGGAGTCCTCAACTCAATTAAGTAACCTTGATCTCCCTTTTCCCACCCTTTTGCAATCGATTTGAAAAAAACTTTGGATTTGGTTAATGTAGGATTGTCAGAAGTACTATGGTTTCCTCACCCCTCTGTATTGTCATGGTCAATTTTTCCCAATTTATTGCCATTGGTCCCAATGTCTTCGGCCATTGCATTCCCAGAACAATGTCTAAATCTTCGAGTTCGATGGGGAGAAATTGTTCGATAACCTTAAACAAATCGCTTCACACGCCCCTTTTCCATTTGAGTGACATACCCGAACCCATTATTAGTCCATAATTTGCAATCCCTGTTTGAGGTCGCTTTAATTTTTCTACGAGCTTCTGAGAAATGAAGTTGTGGGTGGCCTCACAATCGATTAACACGATCACCTCTTGTTGTTCAATGTGTGTCCCTGTAACTTCATCGTTCCTAGTGTCGAAAATCCTACCACGGTATTAATGGAAAGCTCAACCACATCCCCGATTTCAATGTCTTGCGTTTCTTCGTACGTGGGCGGAATTTCATCGATGTCCATGGCTCCGTCTTCTTCTTCAGGTATCAACATTACTCTAAGTTCTCTTCTTTTACATTTATGGCCGACAGTAAATTTTTCATCACATTTGAAATAGAGTCCCTTCTCTTTTCTAGTCTTCAACTCAGTTTCCGTCACCCTTTTGAAAGTTGTTGCTTCAGTCTCCGAAGTCGTCTTACTTGCCAAGGTGATCATGCGAGTGGGCCCAAAGTCCGTCTTTTTGAATTGGGCCTTGTGAGCGGTCGAGTTGGTTTGCTTTGATCGGCCTACGGCCATGTCCCAAGAGTTCCCATGTCAGGTTTCAGTCTTCAATGAGCTGGGTCGTCTTCATAATTTGCTCCAGGCCCAAAGGTTCCATACATCGAACCTCGACCCGCGGTGTTGGGTTCAATCTGTTTAAAAATATATTTTCCAATACTTCATCGAGAAGGTGAGGTAGAGGGGCGGCCAGTTCTTCAAACTCTTTTCTAAAATCTGCAATCGTGCCCTTTTTTCGAATGGCTAATAACCTAACGCCGAGACTTCCTGCGTGGGTCGAAATCTTTTGAAGAGTTGCTCCTTCAATTCTGCCCAGCTTCGAAAATGTTGTCGATCCAAGGCCCATTGGTACCAGGACAATCCCTCCCTTTTGAAACTTATGACAACAACGATTAGTTTTTTTCCTTCCGTTAATTGATGTATTGTTTTTAGATGAAAAATCACGCTTTGATCGAGGAAAAATGAAAGAATCCAAGGGCATAAAAAAAAAGATCCCACAAAAAGGAAGCCTCGTAAATAAACAGGTTCCAATCAAGCAAAATAAGGCTAAGCGTATAATTACAAAAAACCTTCAAAACCGAAGCCAAAAGGAGCGGTAAAATCTAACAAGGGCCCAAATGTCACCACTCAATCACCACTCAATCTCTCACAACCCTTAAATGTCCTAAAATTCTTCTCTGTCCATAGACACTAGATAGTAGCACAAATCCTTGACGGCCATAAAAAGAGTGCCCTCCCACAGAAAGGCGAGTACACGAAAAGCTCAACTCCGAGCAACTCCGGGGATGAACGAAGCTAAGCCTGAACTCCGACAGCAGACAGGACAACACAACACACGCAAAGTCACACTCCCACAGCATGTGGTCCAAGTCCTCAGCAGCCCTCCTGCATAGAATACAAAAAAAAGGGCCACCAAGGGGGAGCCTCTAGCCAGGATTCGGTCAAGGGTAATCAGTCTAACATGCCAACCTGCCACACCAAGAACTTTAACCTTCTTGGGGGCTTTAACCTTCAACAACAAGGTGAACTTAGATTATTTCGGAGGAATAGGGTCAATAATAGAACACAATCCGTGAGCTAATTGGGCTTCGAGATTGCGTATACGTGCAAAGAGCTCCCTTTCGACTTTCTACCTCGTCTTGTACGAGGGTGCATGCATAAAGGTTTGGAACTCGAATCTTATCTTCATCTTAAGGGTTGTGCGTCCTTTTGAATGGCAGGGACTCCACACATGGACATCTCAGCCCGGAACAACAATCCGTCGGGATTGTCTCCTGAAAAAATGGGCATTTCCACTTTTTTTAATTTTCCCTGATTCTGCCACCCTCCTTCAGTCTGCAAGGTTGCTTCAACCTCCTCATTTGTCGGATTTTGACTTGAGGATGCTCCTCATTGAAACTTTCCCTTCTGATAAAGGGTTTTGGCTTCTCTTCCTCCAAACGCCAACATTCTTCCTTCTGTCGTTTCGAGTACCAGGGTTGCCAAGACATGTTGGGTTTCTTCGATTCGGCACGAGATTCTTTCCACACTTTTGGTTACAATTTCCATGGACGGTTCCAGAATGGGTATCCTTTGAATCTGATTTTGTATTTCTCCAATCGCCTAGTTTGCTACTTCTAGCTTTTCCTCAATTTTCTTTTGGGCCATTTTGCTTAGTTTTCCCCGAATGTGGCTCTGAAACCAATTTGTAAGGTATTCCCTTACAGATAGACCGTTTGGATGGGAGAAAACTTGATACTTGTGATATTCTCCATCCAATCAAAGAGGGTTGGTCTCTCTAAATTCATGTGTTACTTCTTTCTTGTTCTAAGTCATGCTCTTCCCTTCCCTTGCAATAGTTATATATAGCATTTCTAGTGACCATTGGATTGGTCTATTAATTCTCACATGACTATTCACTTTCCCTTAAACATAAATACTAATGTCCTTTCCCAAAACATTTACCAAGTCCCAAAACAGCATATAAACTAGTCGTTAATCATTTTATTATTGCCTCCTTATCTCTTCTTTCATATGCCTTAAAGATTGGTGGCCTAACAAACTTCTTCCTAAAAAGAGAAGAGAGAATAGAAATTCAGAACATCCAAGTAAAAATTTAAAATAAACGGGATCATATGACCAAGAGATGCACTAGTTCTTTTTTCACCTAGACCTACATTTGAAACTTGGAATATATAAAAACTACTTGGGGAGGGGGAGGGGGTTTAAGATGGTGAAATTGACTGCTGTAGGTCATACACAAAACTTGTAACTGCTAGGTCCAAAAGACTCCCCACATGATTTGGTATACAAGATGATTTCATGCTTTCAAACCAATAACTTAAATCTTTCTAATAAACAGCAACGGCAAGAACTCAAGAAATATCATGAACTAAAAATGTGCAATCATTTCACTGAAACAAGCAAAAATGCCACATTTCTGCCATTCAGGGGATGATATGAACGACATAATGGAACTTGCAGACATTTATAATAAGGTCTCTCAAATTTTAATCCAGAACGAGGCATAAGCATACCAGCAAGACCTCCCACACCTGGAAAGTTAATTTATTCTGAATCTGATGAGTCTGATCTGGTACTTTGCCGCACACTCCTCCTGGTTTGTGCACTAGATTTTGAAGCATTTATGGACGATTCACCTTCATAGAAGATGACTTGACATTTCGCCAACCTCTCTTCCAATTCCTCTGTGCTGAATTCGTCAGTTCCACCAAGCTCATCAAATCCCACCTAATAGATTCACATGATTAGTATCAAACCATAATTCAGTAATCAGTGGTGTGTTATCAAGAAGACATACCACATAGTCATCCACTTTTGCGTTCTTGATAAGAGCAAGGGTTGGAAGAACAACAATCTTCAACTTCTCAGCCAGAAATGGACTTTTCTCAGCATTGATTTTTACAAAACGTGTCTCGATATGTTGCTTTGCCAAAACACTCAAGTGTTTGTCCACAACCTGTAAATGAACATGCATCGTTTCTCTCAAATGCCCAGGTTTACAAGTAATAATTAATAATTTAAAACTAAGGAAACAATCTTAAATTATGGACAATAATTTTCAATGGTCCTACTTAAATACTCATATTGTGTTGCAATATCTTCCAAGAAAATTGCGTACGCAAAAATATGTCAAAATATATAAAAGCAAATATAGGATGAGTCCTCTGACAACATCCTCAGGGTTAAACAAAGAATACAGATCATTTCCAACTAAGTCGAGACTTTATGTTCTATGCTGTATGGATCCTATGAGAATGATAAAACATGTTTGCATATTGAAAATTTTTCATTATTGAGAAAACGCACATTAACAAGACTACAAGAGGCCTGCTACCTAACAAGAGCTAGCACCTCTTCTCAATCAGTGCATTTTCAATTGAAAAAACTTATCATTTGGCCATCATTAGGGTACTGCATAATACAAAAAACCAGAGGCATCAAAATTTGAGCCGCATTACATAAATACACTCATTTCTCATATTCCTGAACATTTGATTTTTGCACTAACTGGTAGGCATAGCATAAACGAAAAGATTCCAAAACAGTTGCTACATTCAAAAATTCCAAAATTCATCGACTTTTACGAGTGGTTAAAATATTCAATTAACACGCTAAATCAATCAATAATTGACTAAATAAACTAACCCATAGAACCGAACCTTGCAGGGCCAATTGTCACGGTAAAAGTGACAGACCACGCGATCACTAGCCTTGACAATGGAGAAGAAGTCCTTCTCGACGGGAATCTCAGAGTATTCGCCGTGGCCAAGGGAGATCCATCGACTACGCTTCTCCGCCATCTTCTTCATCTGCTGCAATCTTCGCTCCCTCAAAGCCTCCAAATCGTCGAGGTCCAGACGATCTAGTGCTGCAATTTCGTCATCAATCTTGTCCTCCACGGCCTTCGCCACCGTCAGCAACTGCGTCTCCAATATCTGACACAACGAAAAAGAAAACAAAAAATCAATCATATACAAATGGCAACAGAAATCGCGTATTACTTATAGAAAGACCAAGACAATGCCTCTTGAACTTTTGAATTCTCCATTTTCTACAAGTTGGAAGACGATCCCATCGCAAAAATGGTCAAACCGTAACGAAGTTGCAGAATAACCGTTTGGAGAGTTTCGAAGCAAAATCAACCTGTCGAAAAAAACAAAAACAATTCAAACATCAGATTCGAAAGCAATATGACACTTTCAACCGCTGCCTTAGTTTATCATACTACATTTACAAAATTGAATTCGCTCAACAAAGAATAAAATCAGAGCATTCAAACATAGAGCTGACATGCGTGACTATAATAAGACACACAAGTTGCTTCAATACCAGACCAAACGAATAATATTCGAGAATAACTTACCTCGGTTTGATGGACGTTCAAAATGGACAGAGAGAAGTTGAAAACGCTGCAGCGTCACGACTATAAACGGAGAGAGCTGGACGACGACCGCCGATCGGAGCGTAGAGAGAAGAACGGTCAAATGAACGCCAGAAGTAGATCGCTGGAAGAGAGAAAGAGGAGGACAGATCTAGAAGAAAAGCCCGGATCTTTTTTGTGAAAATGACAATTTAAAAATGGTGAGAAAGGTAGGAATTTGTAAACAAGTTTTCAAGAATAAATTACAATTTACAAGTTTAATTCGAGACGTTTCGCGTCAACGTACAAACTACAACGTAATAAGTTTTTAAGGCTTCATTGGATAATTTTTTTTTTTTTTAATAATTTGAGAAAAGCGAGTGAAATTATATAATATTATTGAAAATGGGTGGTTTAATCGGTTACAAAGGGTCGGTTTCCTGTTTCCTGTTTCTTGTTTTTATTTCTCATTTTTTAAGAAACAGACTTGTTTGATAATCCATCCCGTTTCTTGTTTCCAAAATTTGAGAAACGTTTCTAAAATTAGGACTAAATTTTAGAAACTACATATAGTAGTTTCTTTCTATTCCTTTTCTTTTTATTTTAAATGTTCCAATATATTCTAAAGTTTCTCCCAGCTTATTGGTGAAATGTGCACCAGACCATTTCTCATTTTATTTTAAGTCTCAAGTTCAATCCTTGGTGAGTACAAACGAATGTTTTTTTATTATTTATTTACTTTTATTATTAGTTAATTTTGCATCGAGTCTTGTTGGTATTTGATAATATAAATTTTTTATAATTAATTGTATATTTATATATACAAGAAATATTTATCAAACAAGTTTATGTTTTTATTTCTTGTTTTCAAAAAAATAAGAAATAGAAATAGTTATCAAACATATTATTGTTTCTTATTCTTAAAAAATGAGAAACAAGAAACAGGGAACAAGAAACAGGAAACATGAAACAAAAACGTTATCAAACGGGACCAAAGTTTTCACATATTATTATAACTCACACCTTCAAATAGCCTCTTAATTTTTATCTTTAGTTTTACTTTTTAAAATTATGTTTATTTTCTATCATTTTCTCAACAAAATATTGAATTCTTAACCAAATTACAAAGACAAAAATAAGTTCTTAAAAACTAGGTCGTGTTTCCGTAGACAATTGAAAATAGAATGTTAAAAATAAGGGATTCAATTAAACACAAAGTTGTATTTAGGGATGACAAAATTAACTCCAAGCCATAGAATCCTAGTTTGATTGGGTATGGGGTCAAACACGAGATCATTTTTCGCGTCCCCGGTCGGAAACGAAACGTGGAGACGGTATCTCATCCCCGAACTTGTCCCAAATAATAATAATAAAGCATTGCACAATCAAGCAAAATAAGGCTAAGCGTAAAATTATCGTTCAATTTTGGTCAGAGTCAAGAGCACAAAAAGAGACTGCTCGTGCACGGTAATGGACGACTCATGGAGGATCGCATTCGCATCACAATTGGCAATTATTTATAGACACCTATGCTAGGAACGTGATTTGCTTATGAATTATTCTTTTAAATATAGATTTTTTTTTAGTTCAACAACATCTAGGGATGAGGGATTTTGAACCTATGACCTTTTGGTCATAAACTCATAGTTCATGTCAGTTGAGTTATGCTCTTGATGGCCTTTTAAATATAGCCTTAGTGTGATATAACTTGGCTTAAAACAAAACACTGCATATTTGTTCTAAAGCTAATTTCAAAAAATGGAGTTTGTGCAAAATAATTTAGAATGGAATCATTTCTTTTTATTCAACAATGATAGGATAGATGTGGATCAACATCAACCTTTTCTAAAAAAAGCATAGCTCAATTGAGATATAGAATGTATTAACGACAACGAATAAGTAGTTCGAATCCCTCAATCCCTATTGTACTAAAAGAAAACCATCAACCTTATAATTAACTCACTAAACTAGTTCGAACTCATTAAAGATGAGATTTAAAATACTCAAAATAAATAAATAAATAAAATAAACCTAAATTATCTTACACCTTTCCCCCCGAAAAAAAAAAAAAACCCTTACTGAAAGAAACATTGGATGTAAAATAATTTAGGATGGATTTAAAATGAGATTTAAAGGGACTAAAAAAACTTGTCCAATAGGCTTGCAGTTTCTCTCTCCAGAGAGTTCCGTCGGAGCGTTTCGGGCAACCTTCCCAGGTTTGCGTTTCAGGGCCTCGATGGCGGTCTTAGAAGGAGGTTTCCGCCTGGTTTTAAGGTTTTTCGGATGGGCAGAAAAGGTTCCTTCTGTGAGATTAGGCAACCTATCCAGGTTTGCGCTCTGGTTCTCGTCAGCGGTCTTAGAAAGGGGTTTTTGTCTCAGAAGGGATTTCCGACTGGGCAGAGGTTTGAGCTCTGTTCTCCTCCGTGGCGGTCTCTGAAGGGGGTTTCCATCTCAGAAGGGTTTCAAGCTAGGCAGAGGTCTGGGTTGTGTCTCCTCTGTGACGATCGCTGGATTTTTCGATTGCTGATAGCAGATCCTGAGATATTTAGGAAACAAGCAGGGTTGAATCTCTCAGAGGAGCGCAAAAGGGGGAATAGTGGAGATCAGCGATGATGAAATCAAGGACTATGGAAGGACAATCGAAACAAAACTGGTATGTAAAGTTCTAACGGAACGTACTGTCGTTTTGGATGTTTTCATGCCGAAGATTTAGAACATAGATGCGCCAACCATTTTCGATCGAGCATGCAAAGGTATCTTCATTTGCACCTTCTCCACAAAGAAGGACAAGATGCAAGTGATCAAAGGAGGACCATGGATCTTCGATAAAGCCTTGGTGGTTCTTGAAGAGAACTTAAAGGCACTAGAAAAATTACAGAACTGGAGTTCAGGTACGCTTCCTTTTGGCTTCATTTCCATAATTTTCCCATTGTAGGGATTTCTAGGAAAACAACAATGGCTTTTGGAAGTGAAGTAGGGCAGTTTGAGGGAGTGGATTTAGATGATGAAAGATGTAGATGAGGCAAATCTTTGAGAGTGAGAGTGAAAATTGACATTCAAAAGCCTTTGAAGTGTGTTGTGCGATTTAAACTTGGATCCATGTTAGAGGAGGCTTAGGATCCATGTTAGAAAAGTTTGAAAGAATTTATAAGTAGGAAAAACTTAAAGGTTAGTTTAACTACTGACACATGGACTTCAATCCAAAACCTCAATTACATGATACTCACAACCCACTTTGTTGATGATGATTGGAAATTGCAAAAAAGAATTTTTAAACTTTTGTTTAATTTCAAATCATAAAGGAGAGACCATTGGAAAAATGATTGAGAAATGTTTGTTAAAATGTGGTATAGAAAATATTTTGACTGTGACAGCAGATAATGCGAGCTCCAATGATGTTGCTCTTAATTACTTGAAAAGGAAATTAAGAAATTGGAATGAGACTATTTTGGATGGTGAGTATTTGCATGTTCAATGTTTTGCTCATATTCTTAATCTTATTGTGGGTGATGCTCTTAAAGAACTCCATGAATCAATTGTCAGGATTAGGAATGCAATTCTATATGTTAGATTTTCATACGACTAGCTATTTTTCAAAATTGTGTTAGAGCTGAGAAAATATCTAGTAAGAATTCACTTTGTTTGGATGCCCCTACTAGATGGAATTCTACCTACATCATGTTAGATGTTGCTGAAAATTTTCAAAAAGCTTTTGAAAGGCTAGAAATATGGATGATGCACAATATAATGTAGAGTTTACAGGATTGGGAATGGATGGGAGGAAGAATACTCCTTCGATCGATGATTGGGAAAATGTGTGTGCTTGGCCAAGTTTTTGAAATTATTTCA
The DNA here is from genome assembly GCA_036507285.1 of Trichosanthes cucumerina. Taxonomy (NCBI): domain Eukaryota; kingdom Viridiplantae; phylum Streptophyta; class Magnoliopsida; order Cucurbitales; family Cucurbitaceae; genus Trichosanthes; species Trichosanthes cucumerina. Next base: position 67,064,673 of record CM071838.1, read on the forward strand.
TGATGTTACTTTGCGAGTGTCTGCTTCGTTGTCAGTAATATCGAACCTACATTTTCATGAAGTTTGTCTTATTCAACAACAAATCCAAGATTATTCAACCTGTGATAATACTTTGTTGTGTGCCATGACAAAAAAGATGGAATCAAAATTTAACAAATATTGGAAGGATATTTGCTCTTGTATGTTGCTATTGTGCTAGACCCTTGCTATAAGCTTGAATTTGTAGTGTTTATGCTTACAGACTTATATGATGATGTGACTGCCAATGAAATTGGGAAGAAAGTTGAAGATTTGGTGAGAAAAATGTATGATGAGTATAAAAGTGTTATTGATGATAAAGAAAGAAAGAAAAGTATTCAATCAGTGGGAGTGGAAGATAGGAAAAACACTAGTGTTGATGTTTTTGGAAAACCTCGAGCTCGTCGTAATTATCTAAAATTTGCTCAACACTTGAGTCAGAAAGATAATCAAGAGAGTAAGACTGAGTTTGATAAGTACATATTTGATCCTTGTGAACTAGTAATCGATGATATCAACATACACAATAATTTCAAGTCCCCTAAGCTTGTGTTTATTTCTGAATCGAAGTGTGATATTAGTAAGGTTGAGAGAATTAAGCTGCAGTTGAATTTTGACCAGGCTTTCTGTGTTCCGTGTGAGGGTAGGCAAGGAGGTCTTATCCTTTTTCGAAAGGACAAGTCAAATGTGGTTATCTCCTATTCTTTGATGGAGCATATTGATGCTACTTTTTTATGCCAAAATAATAAATGGAGGTTTAGAGGGTTTTATGGGAACCCGGTCAGGGAGAAATGCCCTGATTCCTGGACGCTTCTTGATCGTTTGAGTGCGATGGGCAATATTCCTTGGGTGGTTGGAGGAGATTTTAATGAAATTCTCTTCGACAGTGAAAAGGAGGGTGGTGCCACCCACAATGAAAACCAAATGTAGGCCTTCAGGGATACGATTAACTCGTGCGACCTCATTGATCTGGGGTTCAGGGGCAGTTGCTTCACCTGGCTCAGGAATAGGAAAAGCAAAAACAACATTCGAGAAAGATTGGACAAATTTTTTTATCAATCCCCTCTTGAGAAATGTAGCTCGCTTAGTTACAGTCGAGCACTTGAATTTCCATAAGTTCGACCATAGGCCCATCTTGTTGACCATTTCTTTTTGGACTCAGTTTAGACAGGGTCGGAAGCCTCAGAGAATATCTAAGTTTGATGAAGGTTGGATTCATCATGAAGATTGTGGTAACATCATTAAAGACCATTGGGCGAATCACCGAGGGAACAATGTTGAGAGCTACAACTCCACGATTAGTATGTGCATCGAGCTGCTTAGCTCTTGGAACAAGAGAAGACTCGATGGCACTATCAAAGCTGCGATAAAGAGGAAAGAAGCTGAAATAAAGTCTCTACTCGTCTCTAATGGAAATATTGACACTGATCAGGTTAGGAAGGTTGAAAGAAAGCTCGATATGCTCCTTGAGGAAGAGGAATACTATTGTAGAACGAGATCGAGAGATGTGAGGCTTAGTTGCGGTGACAAAAACACAAAGTGGTTTCATGCGAAAGCCTCACATAGGAAAAAGAAAAACTACCTGAAAGGTATTTTTAACAAGCAAGGTTCTTGGGTTGAGGGGAATGATGAAATTGGCCTTGTCGTCCAGAACTAATTCCAAGAGTTGTTTTATACCTCCTCCCCTAGTGTTGAGGTTGTTACCAGGGTGCTAGAAGGTGTCCGGAATCCATTTCTGACTCTATGAATAGAAATCTCTTGAAATATTTACAAGAAACGAAATTGAAGAAGCTCTTAAGTCGATGCATCCTCTGAAAGCCCCTGGCCCTGATGGGGCTCATGCTCTCTTTTTCAAACATTACTGGAGGGATGTTGGTTAGGAAACTGTGAATATCTGTTTGAAAGTGCTTAATGAGAGGGAGAGTGTGAGGCCCCTTAATAAGGTGTTGATTGCTCTGATTCCTAAAAGTCAAATGCCTACACAAATGCAGGATTTTCGCCCTATCAGACTGTGCAATGTCATCTATAAGATTATTGCCAAAGTTTTGGCAAACAGACTTAGAAACATTCTAGACTTGGTCATCTCTCCAACGCAGGTTGCTTTTGTTCCCAGTAGACAAATATCTGACAATGTGATTATTGGGTTTGAGTGCATCCATGGACTTAACACTAAGAGATCAGGGAAAGATGGTGTTGTCGCGATGAAGCTGGATATGAGTCAAGCGTATGACAGGGTGGAGTGGTCCTTCCTCAGGAATATTATGGGCAAGATGGGCTTTGCAGTTGAGTGGATTGATCTGATTATGGGTTGCGTAGAAACAGTTGAGTATTCAATCCTTATTAATGGTTCCCCACATGGAAAGATCCTACCCCAAAGAGGGCTTCGTCAAGGCGACCCTTTATCCCCGTATCTTTTCCTTCTATGTGTTGAAGGTTTCTCGACTCTTTTGAATAGGGAGGAGTCATTATCTAACTTCCAAGGTTACCGCTTGAATAAACATTGCCCTTGGTTGAATAATTTATTTTTGCAGATGACAACCTCCTCTTCTTCAGAGCTCGAACCCAAGATTGCAGGACTATCATGGATATCTTGGAAACTTACGAGAAAGCTTCAGGCCAGACAATCAATCTTACCAAGTCTTCCTTCATGGTCAGCAAAAACATGAATCAGGCTAGAGTGGATGAATTAGGAAGGATCTTAGGAGTGAAAAATGTTGAGTCCTTGGGAGACTATCTTGGCATGCCTTCTCAGAATGGGAAGAACAAACGCAAAATCTTCTTTAAAGTTCGTGATAGAGTGTGGAAAGTGTTACAAGCGTGGAAAGAGAAATTATTTTTTCAGGGAGGGAAGGAAGTTCTTATCAAGTCAATAGCCCATGTCATCCCTTTATACACTATGAGTTGTTTTCGCATCCCTCAGTCTATCTGCGAGGATATTAATAGATGTTATGCAAATTTTTGGTGGGGCTCATCTAGCGACAGGAAGAAAGCTCACTGAATTAGTTGGAACAAGATGTGTCGTAGCAAAGAGAATGGTGGCTTAGGTTTCCGGGATATAGTTCTATTTAATCAAGCAATGCTAGCAAAGTACAGCTGGAACGTAGTTCGAAATCTGGGAAGCCTTCTCACTAAGGTCCTAAAAGGACGTTATTTCAAAGATGGGAACCTTTTAGGGGCGAAAATTGGCAAGAACCCTTCCTTAACTTGGAAAAACATATTGTGGGGTGAAGATTTATTTTCGAAAGGCTTCTAGTGGAAAATGGGTAATGACAAGCATATAATGATTGACAAGGACCGCGGTCATTCTAAACCATTGGGGTATCATTGCAATTTTAAATGACTTGGGAATCATAGGATAAAAAATTTGCTAAAACATGATTGGATTTTTTGAAAAGTTTTTGCGAGAACTTATACAAAGTTTTTTTTCTTTCAACAAAATGTCGAGTTCAATCATAGCCCTTTTAGCTTCAGATAAACTCGTTGGTGACAATTACCAATCGTGGAAAAATAATATAAACACAGTCTTAGTAACAGACGACCTTAAGTCACGCTCACTGAGGAATGTCCTCAGGTTTCAAGCTCGACCGCATCACGAAGTGTTCGTGATGTGTACGATCGGTGGATCCGGGCCAATGAAAAGGCCAAGTTCTACATTATAGCCAGCTTATCTGAACTTTTGGCTAAGAAGCATGAGGTCATGGTCACCGCCAAGGAGATCATGGAATCGTTGCAAATGATGGAACACGAGACATACGCAGTGGAAAAATGATCTAATGACACTCTAATTGCATCTAACTTAATAGAAATTAACATGCAAACATACAAAAAACAGTAAACTAAAAAAAACGAAGAAAGTACAACCTTTGTAGCTTGATTTCTTCACGATCCCCTTGCCAAAGCACAAACCGAACAAAACTGGACCACCACTAGAGCTTCCCCGCTATCCTCTGGACTCAGAACCGGGTTGTGGGACCCAGTGAATGAAGGATTGAAAGGGAAGAATGGGAGGTTCAAAGTATTAAGTGAGGAAAAGAAGTAAGTTTTGGTGAGATTTCTTTTTTTTTTAAAACTAAAACTTTAGCAAAAAAAAAACTCTTTGTTTTGAAAACAAACCTATTTATTAAGGAATTACATGCATTAAATGCATGTCACCTCACAGAACACTAACTAAAGTGGGCTATGTGTAATTCTATAATGTTTACATATAGTCCACTTAAGTTAGTGGGATTGTCCAACAAAAACTTGGATAATTCCACTAACTCTAGTCAAGGGTAAAATGGTCTTTTCCATTTGGTCAAAGTCAAACTTTGACTTTTACTGAGTCGAAAAAGTCAACCATTTGACTTTTTACGGTTTTGACCCTCTTGACTAATTTTGACCTCCCGAACATGAATCCGCATTCATATTTTTGAAATTCAAATCACATTTGAATATATTGTGTCATACAAAAAACCAATAGCTATATCACATATACTTGTCGGTTTAAAACTCCTTTCCTGATTCGAACAATTCGAATTAAGTCTAAGTTTAATCCATATGAGCTAGCAGAGGGACCTAATGGACCTACAGATCATGGACTCCAACAATCCGAGATAAATCGGTCAAACTTTTTAACCTAATTCATTAACATTTGTTAACTAACGGGTCATTCAACTAAAGTCCCGTAGTTGCACTCCCCTCACTATAGATATATTTCTGTCCACCTGATATAATCGTAACCAGTAAATCAATCCTTCACAGGTTGTTCGTGGTCTCGGCTTGGTCGAAATACCGTTTTACCCCCTAGAACACTTCTTGTTCCTTAAGTCCCACTGAACATCTATAGAACAATTGATTTGTGGTCCAACCATCAAATCTAGTCCCTGTCAGCCTAGTGAGAGGGGTGGGTCCTTTGTTCTAGTTCTGAAGTCAGCACTTAAGGGAACAACCTATCTACTATCCCTAGAGTCGGGTAGGAGTGAATTCCGTCTTGCACCCTATGTCCCCAACTATCTACCCGGTCTTACCCCTAAAATAGGAGGCTTATTGACCCAGCGTTGTTGAGCTGCTCTCACCCATGCAGATCTAAGGATAATCCCAAATAAACAGGAGTTCATAGTTAGCTTAGGATTGAGATTGAGTTACCTAGGTCATCAAATTTGAATTAGTCAGTTTTATACTGTAAACGGTGTTATAAAGCAAAAGTGACTAAGTCGTGGTCTAGGATGCCACCACTTACATATCTCTATATGAACAATTCAAGATCACATCGTTTGTACTAACTACAAAGTAGGTCGCATCCATAGTGTCCCCAGAATAAGGCACCAAACCTTATCCCTATACTATACCATTTTAGCCTATATACTCGAACTTGATCCACGTTTTATGTCATCACATAAAGTTCAAGTCTACATTAAATAGCCTCGGGACCTTAGTTTATTGGATTCAAAATTATATTATACTAATTCAATAACAATTTTATCGAAAAAGAAACACGAAAAATGTTTATCAATTACAAACTACGAGTTTTAGTGGAAAAGGTTATAGAGCCAAGGAGCCTCTTAAGCTTGTACATTCTGACCTCTGTGGTCCGATGTATGTTAAAGCACGCGGAGGTTACGAGTATTTTGTATCTTTTATAGATGACTACTCGAGATATGGCTACGTTTACCTAATGCATCGAAAGTCTGAAACTCTTGAAAAGTTCAAGGAGTTCAAGACCGAGGTTGAGAACCAATTAGGCAAAACAATTAAAACGCTTCAATCAGATTGAGGTGGAGAGTACATGGACACTGAATTTCAAGACTATATGATAGAACATGGAATTACACCCCAACTCTCAGCACCTGGTATGTCACAACAAAATGGTGTATCGTAGAGGAGAAATAGAACCTTGTTGGACATGGTTCGGTCGATGATGAGTTATGCTCATCTCCCTAATTCGTTTTGGGGTTATGCAATGGAGACTGCTGTATATATTTTGAGCACTGTTCCATTGAAGAGTGTTTCTGAAACACCATTCGAACTCTGGTTTGGTCGTAAAACAAGTTTACACCACTTCAAGATTTGGGGATGCCCGACCTATGTGTTGGTGTCAAACCCGAAGAAATTGGAACTCCGTTCAAAATTATGCCTATTCGTAGGTTACCCAAAAGAAACAAGGGGTGGTTTCTTTTACGATCCTAAGGAGAATAGTGAAGGGAATGAAACTCCCCACGCAGCGGAAGACGATTGAATCGTCGCGGTGATGTTGTGCAATTTAAATTTGTTAAAACTATATAACACTTAGATTAAGGCTAAACATGCATATTTAGGAAAGAAAACAGCAAGTACTTACTTTTTGAAGACGTTCTTCGAAGTTTCTTTTCCGTTCACGATCACGAACTCTTCGTGTTCTCCTCGATCTCAACGAACTCGAACTCTTCTCACGAACACCGACCGAACATCACCACTTGGCTTCTCGGTTGTTCTTCTTTTGGAAGAACGAAGATGGTGGGGTCTTTATTTTGGGTAGGGAGGAAAGTTTTGAGAGAGAGAGCTTTTAGAGAGAAATCACTTTGCTTCTTTTGGTGAAATTTCCAAAAATGAGCAATTGTGTATTGAACCCTTCTTGCAAAGGGGTTTAAATAATGGAGATAGGTAGAGTTGAAATCTCCATTTATTTACCATTTTACCACAACTATAGGTTATGCAAATCATATTTTCATAACCATATATTATAAGATATCTCATCTCTCATTTTACAAATCACATTTGTATAATTGTGGATTTATTAAATTGAATCACATCCAATTTAATATCTCTCAACCTAATTTCTCCAAATTAGCCCTAATTCAACAATTAGGCTAATCTATAGTTTATTATGAATCTCATTCACATTAAACTATATATTATATCATTCATATCTCATATAAATGACATAAATACCCTTTAGTGAATTTAAACACTTCAATTCACACCAAAACTGTAAACCTTCTTTTAATCCAGTTTGAGCCAACCGAGGGACCTTATGGACCTACAGTGACGAGCTCCAATGATCCGAGATTAACCTATCAAACTCTTTGACCAGGTTAATCACCATTTATTAGCTACGGTAACACTCCACTAAAGCCCGTAGCTGCACTCCCGTCAGTGCAAGATATTACGTGTCCACTGATATAACCAATGCCAATGAGTCGACCCTTCACAGGTTGTTCGTATACACTGCGGGTCAAATTACCGTTTTACCCCTTTTCTACTTCTTGCTCTTTAAGTCCCCACTGTTCCTCTAATGAACAACAACGTTGTAATGGTCCAACCATATACAACAACCCTCTCGTGCCAGTGAGAGGGTGGGCGCCTGTTGTCCAAGCCCTGGACACAACACTTAAGGGAACAACCCCTCTAGTTTCCCTAAAGGCAGGAACGAGTGAATTCCATCTCGTGTAGTTAAGTTCCCAGCTCCCTACTTAGTCACGTCCCTGAGAAGATAGACATATTGGGCGATAATCGTGACCACCCTCACCCGTACTAATCAAAGGACGACCATGCAGCATGGAGTCCGTAACACGCTCAAGATTAAGGTCGAGTCACTAATGGTCATCTACGAAGTTATTAGTCCATATTGTTAACGATGTTACATCAGTAGGTCTAATAATTCACGGTCGGGACTTGTACAATCTCATTGTACAGGATGCCCCCACTCGCATGTCAACCACATGAACGAGTTAGATCACCTCGTTTGTATCTTAATACAAAGCGAGCCTCATCCACAGCGTATCTAGGATTAGGTCTCCAACCCTATCTATATACTGTAGACCGTTTGGGTCATTTACTCGAACGTGATCCTCCCTGTGTGTCCACTACACACCGTTCAAGTTCTAGTTCTCTCAAATATTCAATGACCCTGGAGATTAGTTTATTGGACAAAGTTTGTAATAAATGCGAGACACAAAATGATGAAATAAATAACTCTTTATTGATTTGAAATGTAATTTACAAACTATGCGAGATTAGGACAAACATCCCTACAAATAGGATGCTTGTATTGACAAACGCCACGTTCCTTGAGGAGGATTACATTAGGGACCATAAACCAAGAAGTAAGATTATGTTGAACGAAATAGACAAATCATCAGCAAAAGTTATTGATGAAGCTAGTACGTCAACAAGTGTTGTTGGTCCGAGCTCGTCTTTTAATGAATTTGAACACTTTAAATACACTCCAAACTGTAAACCCTCATTTAGTCCAATTTGAGCCAACCGAGGGACCTATTGGACCTACAGATGATGAGCTCCAATGATACGAGATTAACCCAACATTCATTAACTACAGTAACACTCCACTATAGCCTGTAGCTACACTCTCCTCACTATAGGACAAGTTGTGTCCATCGATATAACCAATGCCCGTGAGTCGACCTTCACAGGTTGTTCGTAGTCACAGCTGGGTCTGTTAGGATGTATGACCTAATCTCGTTTTGTTTGTAATATTACCATTTGAAATAAATAAGAGTTATTTCTTTCATTGCTTTGTGTCTCACATTTTTACAATCTTTGTCCAATAAACTAAGCTCCAGGGTCATTGAATATATGAGAGAACTAGAACTTGAACGGTGTGTAGTGGACACAAAGGGAGGATGACGTTCGAGTTAACGACCCGAATGGTCTACAGTATATGGATAGGGTTGGAGATCTAATCCTGGATACGCTGTGGATGTGGCTCGCTTTGTATTAGATACAAACGAGGTGATCTGACTTGTTCATGTGGTTGACATGCGAGTGGGGGCATCCTGTACAATGAGATTGTATAAGACCGGACCGTGAATTATTAGACCTACTGATTTAACACCGTTAACAGTATGGGACTAATAACTTCGTAGATGACCATTAGTGACTCGACCTTAATCCTGAGCGTCTTTGCGGACTCGCTCTGCGCGCGGTCCGTCTCTCCGACTAGTACGAGTGAGGGTGGTCACAGTTACTAGCCCAATATGCCTATCTTCTCACGGACAGGACCACGTGGGGAGCTGGAAACTTAACTACGTGAGATGGAATTCACTTGTTCCTGACCTTAGGGAAACTAGAGGGGTTGTTCCCTTAAGTGCTGTCTCCAGGGCTTGGACAACGGACGCCCACCCTCGCACTGGCCCGAGAGGGGTGTTGTGTATGGTTGGACCATTACAACGTTGTTGTTCATTAGGGGAGCAGTGGAGACTTAATGAGATATGAGATATCTTATTATATGTGGTTATGCAAATATGAATTACATAACCTATGGTTGTGGTTAAATGGTAAATAGGTGGAGATTTCAACTCCACCTATCACAATTATTTAAACTCCTTTGCAAGAAGGATTTGGCAACTCAAGGCTCTTTTTTTAGAATTCTCACCAAAGAGCTCTTACAATTTTCTCTCAACATCTCTCTGAATCTCTTCTCCCTTTCACCCAAAAAGAAGAGTCCCACAACTCTCCTTCTACCAAAAGTAGAACAACCGAGAAACTTTGTAGAGGTGTCCAGGTTACTCACTGTTTGAGGAGATCGAGTACGTTGAGATCGTGATCACGAAGGGTTCGTGGACGGAAAAGGAAAACTTGAAGACGGTTCTTCAACAAGTAAGTACACTTGTTGTTTTTTCTTCTTAATTTTCATGTTTAGCCTTGTTTTTATGTGTTAGAAAACAAATTTTGCAACGATACCACGGTGATTCGATCACCTTTCTGCTGCACGGGATTTCATTCCCTTCAATTGGTATCAAAACCAATCGTTGGCTTCTCGTTGCGCATCTGTTTTCTTAAAATTAGGTGGGTATTTGCTTCAATTCATGAGATGTAATTGTTGTTGCATAAATGGATGTTTCAGTTTTGGCACTAGTTTAGGTTTATTTTCTGTTTGATGAGATCAAATGTAAAGGCCCGTGTTTTTGGGCAAATTAGAAAATAAATCGAGTCTGTAAGTCTGTGTCTTCGTCGACAAGGGTTGGGATGAAGAAATCAGAGCGGAAACGGGCGAGAAACAACGAAGAACAACAAGAGGAGCTTGTTGTTCTATCGACAACGTTGAGACGCTGTTGTTCGACGTTTCAACACTGTCCGCACGGAAGGAGGCCCTGCTACAGATCAGCGTTACAACGCCCTGACGTGGAGCACGCGGCGTGCGGCGACGCCGAAAAGTCTTTGCGGCGTTACAAACGCCGCCCAGCGTGGTAATGCTTTGCGTGCGTTGAGAGAGCGATTCGCGCGAGCGTGCAGCGCGTCGTTTGGCGATTGGTGCATTTCTCAAACGTGGGGCGTTTTTCATATACTTTTAATTTAGTTTTTAATTTATGTATAATGTATTTAGTTTTATTTATTTAAATTTATTAATTAATATTAATATAATTGTTATATTAATGTTAATTAATTTATTTAATGCCTCTAAGTGCCAAAATCGGTCCGATTTTTGCTATTTAATTATTTTATGCATGAGATGTATGAAATATTTTTATTCTATGTGCATAATGTATGTCATATAGATTTAAAATCTCACCTTAGGTTAAATATTTCATGCATCATTTTTATATTATAAGTATTATAATATATAGTATGCATGATAGGTTATCTTATAAGTGTTATAATATAATTAAAACATGTTTTAATTTATTTAATATAAGAGTTATATTTCTTAGATTAAAAGTATGCTCATGCATTTTATTCATGTGATGAATAATTGTTATAGTATAATGTTATTCATGTGATGAATGATCAAGCATTATAACATAGAAATGCATGTAACCTAAGTTAATATTAGGTTTAAAATGTTTAGAACTTGAATAATTAGACTTAGATTTTCTAGTTCTAATAAGATTAGAATTAGGAAATCAAAATATGACCTTTGAATGGTGACTGATAAGTAACTCTGTCTAAGGAAGGTTTTGTCTAAGGCTGGCGTATTTAAGCTGACGCTTTGCGGAACACCCCTACCTGAAAACCGACCTGGGAGTGAATTCGGTCTGGAGATCTTAGGTTATATTATCGTGAGTGGCGTTAATTAAAAGTTGATTAATTTACTCACATAGGCCTAAGTTAATAATGTGATTATAAACTTAGGCTAAATTAATATAAGAATTATATTGGTAGACTTAGGTAAATATTAGCTGATTTATCTAGGTCAATCCCGAATAATATAAAGTGGTGAGTGAGAGGAAATAAAGTGTATGAGATACATTTGAATTTCCGACCACAAATCTTCGTTAAAGTCTGCACTGTGAGATCCATACTCGGCCTCGTGGTGCAAATGGGAGCATCCCCCTTCGGATGGTAATTGTATAGGTCAATATCATAGTGGATGGAGAGAGTACTTATAGTGAGTGGGAGTGGGACCTGTGAAAATGGGACCCACGGTCTCTTATTTCGATTCACACCGTGAGACCCCTATGATTCGCCTGCTAGTTTAGCCTGGACCAGACAATCCCTTCGGAGGGCCTTGATCATGGGAGTCGGAACACCGTGAATTCTCGAAAGGGATACAGTTTCTTTGTTGGTTTTCCTTCTTGGTTCACCATTCGGTGACTATTGTTGGGACAGATACTTGGGAACTTAAAGATTGAGGGTGACACTCACGGGATTCATTAAGAGTTAATGGATTACGATAGAAAAATGGTAATCGGGCGCCTAATGGAATAAGAGTTATTCGGGATTAGGGTCCAGTCGAGATAGTCTCGCCCTGTAGAGGAGGAGTGTTTCTGCTCACCCTTCTGGGAGGTCATTCTAAACCTTTAGGATATCATTGTAAATTTTAAAATGACCTAGGGATCATAAGATAAATTTTTGCTAAAACTTGATTGGTTTTCAAAATTTTTTTGCGAGACTGACATAAAGCTTTTATTTGATTTTTTCAGCAAAAATGTCTAGCTCAATAATAGCGTTACTAGCATCCGAAAAATTAGTGGGAGATAATTTTCAAACATGGAAAAACAATACAAACACAATTCTAGTAACTGATGAACCTTAAGTTCGTACTTATGCGAGGAGTGTCCTCGATTCTTAGAGCTCGATCAAGGTCACAAAGTGTTCGTGATGCATACGATCGGTGGATCAGGGCCAATGAAAAGGCCAAGGTCTACATAATTGCCAGCTTGTCTGAAGTCTTGGCAAAGAAGCATGAGTTGATGGTCACCGCTAAGGAGAACATGAAGTCATTGCGGAATATGTTTGGACAACAGTCCTTTCAGGTCCGACATGACTCGCTCAAACACGTCTTCAATGCCCGGATGAAAGAAGGGACGTCTGTCCGAGAACACGTTCTAGACATGATGACCCACTTTAATCTGGCGGAGATGAACGGGGCTTCGATCGATAAGTTGAGCCAGATCAGCTTTATATTGGAGACTCTTCCGAAGAGTTTCCTTCAGTTTTGTAGCAATGCTGTTATGAACAAAATTAGCTACACACTGACCACCCTTCTCAACGAGCTACACAACTTCCAGTCCTTGATGAGGATCAGGACACCGAAAGCTGAGGCAAATGTTGCCTACAAGTCTTTTCACAGAGGTTCAACCTCTAGAACAAAATCTGTGGCTCCTTCTCACTCGAAAGGGGAGAAGAAAAAGATGAAGAAGGGTAAAGATGACCGCGCTGCCGCCCAAAAGGGCAAAAAGGTCAAGGAAGTTGCACAGAAAGGAAAGTGTTTCTACTGCAATGGGGATGACCACTGGAAGCGTAACTCTCTCAAGTTCCTTACCGACAGGAAGAATACAAGTAAATGTGATTTACTAGTAATTGAAACCTATTTAGTGGAGAGTAATGACTCTGCCTGGATATTGGATTCGGGTGCCACTAACCACGTTTGTTCTTCTTTTCAGGGAATTAGTTCCTGGCAGCAGCTGCGAGAGGGTGAGGTGACTCTACGGGTTGGATCCGGAGAGATTGTCTCTGCTGCAGTGATCGACACGGTGAAGCTTTATTTTGGCGGGAAATACCTATCATTAGATAATATGTATATAGTACCAAGGATTACTAGAAACCTTATTTCTATTTCCTGGTTACTTGAACATTGTATTTCTGTTTAATTCAGTGGTAATAAAGCATTTATTTCCCGAAATGGAAACTTGATTTGTTCTGCTTCACTTGAGTCTAACTTGTACGTTTTGACACCTAATTCGGTCAAAAGTGCTTAGAATAATGAATTGTTTAAAACGACAGAAACACGAACTAAAAGAATAAAAGTTTCTCCAAAAGAAAATGCCCATCTTTGGCATCTACGTTTAGGCCACATTAATCTCAATAGGATTGAGAGACTAGTGAAGAGTGGACTTCTAAGCTAGTTGGAAGAAAACTCTTTACCGGTATGTGAGTCATACCTCGAAGGCAAAATGACCAAACGTCCTTTTAGTGGAAAAGGATATAGAGCCAAAGAGGCCCCTTGAGCTTATAAATTCTGACCTCTGTGGTCCGATGAGTGTTAAAGCACGAGGTGGTTACGAATACTTTGTATCTTTTATAGATGACTATTCAAGGTATGGGTATATTTACCTAATGCATAGGAAGTCTGAAATTCTTGAAATCTTCAAGGAGTACAAGACTGAGGTTGAGAACTTGTTAGGTAAAACCATAACAACACTTCGATCGGATCGCGGTGGAGAGTATATAGACACAGAATTCAAGGACTATATAATAGAACACGGAATTACGTCCCAACTCTCAAAGACTGGTATGCCACACGGTAATGGTGTATCGAGAGAGAAAAAGCGAACCTCGTTGAACATGGTTCAGTTGATGATGAGCTATGCTCGTCTCCCTGATTCTTTTTGGGGTTACGTAGTGGAGATTGTGGTCTATATTTTGAACATCGTTCCGTCGAAGTGTGTTTGTGAAACACCTTTCGAACTCTGGAATGGACGTAAAGGTATTTTACACCATTTCACAATTTGGGGATGCCCGACCCACGTGTTGGTGTCAAACCCGAAAAAGTTGGAACCCCATTGCAAATTGTGCCTTTTTGTAGGTTACCCAAAAGAGACTAGGGGTGGTCTGTTTTACGATCCTAAGGAAAATAGGGTGCTTGTGTCGACAAACGCCACTTTCCTTGAGGAAGACCACGTCAGGGATCATTTGCCTAGAAGCAAAATCGTGTTAAATGAAATGGACAGTACAACAACAAGAGTTGCTGATGGGGCTAGTACATCAACTAGTGTTGTTGATCCTAGCACGTCTAGTCAAGTCTGTTCTCAAGAGTTGGGAATGCCTCGACGTAGTGGGAGGGTTGTGAGACAGCCTGAACATTACATGGGTTTAGCCAAAACCAAGTCGTCACTCCCGATGATGATCATGAGGATCCATTGATCTATGATCAGGCAATGGCAGACGTTGACAAGGACGAATGGATTAAAGCTATAGACCAGGAAATGGAGTCGATGTACTTCAATTCCGTCTGGGAGCTTGTGGATCAATCGGATGGGGTAAAACTTATTGGTTGCAAATGGATCTACAAGCGTAAACCTGACGTAGATGGGAAGGTGCAGACCTTCAAAGCACGACTAGTGGCAAAGGTTTTATCTAGGTTGAAGGGGTTGACTATGCGAAACCTTTTCGCTTTGTTGCCATGGTAAAGTCGATCGAGATCCTTCTCGGCCATTGCACGATATTATGTGTCACACCCCTTCCGAACTACTCGCTACTTAGCCCGAAAGGCGGCGTGAAACCAACGAGCATTGTTTACCTCTTAACAATACTGCGACTCAGACTCTGATAAACATACTATGTTCGCATATGGAACATTTTAACATAACACACGAGAAATCTGACAACTATTAAACATACACAAGGAGAAACCCTTCATAAGTCTCTCTTGAAACTAAAAGTCAAGTGCATCAAAACAACACAAGACAACTCATTGTATATACAACCGCTAATGTATAAGACTTCTATAACTACATAACGACTTGCTATACAACAACGACCACATACAAACTAACAACTTATGAACTTCCAAAGTGACTATGGCGGGATGTCGTGTACCGTGAGCTCGATCTCTACGAAAAGGTTTGAAAACATTGAAAGAATGAGCTAAAAAACTCAAAGAGTGTCTATCTTTAAAACATTATAAGCTCACAGTGAATCCTAATAATGGCAGATTATAAGTAGAAAATAGCTTAACATCTGTTTGTAAACATTAACAAACCATGCTTCAAATTTACAGGTTTTAAGTCACCACTTGTGCATAGTGTCACGGTCATGCTCGTCCAGGGCGTGTTGCCCATGGCCGCATGCCCGCCCAACCCTTTACACAATGCTTTCATGTATTTACTTTCCCTAGTGTAGGTTGTTTACTTTTCCTTGTATTTTCGCGAGTGTATGACTCCTCGCCACTTTGCATGTTTATGCCTGTAATAGCTAAAATTTCATATAATATACTATAGGGGGATGCGACTAGTCGTCAAATCTTCCTACCCGAGTTATATGCTATCGTGAGCGTGGTTGTCCCTTGATTGCTTGCTAGCCTATAACAATCTTTTCTCAAAATGCTTTTCCAAACGCTTTCCAAACTTTCTCGACCGTTTTTTGCCAAAACCGCTTTCTTGAAACGGGGTGGAGGTTGCGAGATACGGCCGTTGTGCCACCGCGATCCCTTTCTCTCGTTGGCTTACTTGTTCGAGTGCGGGAACAAGTGCGCACGCGATCACTCAAGACCCTTCAAAAGTGTGATCGTGGATGGTTGGTATCGAGCCTAGTTGGCTCCTCATACTCGACCCGATGATCATGGTCGCCTCTAAACAATTGAACAAATCGGACAAAGAACGATTGATCGAGATCGAAGAGCAAATCGCTTCTATCTAGTCGAAGTCCCCGATGCGATTCGGTTTTTGGAGTCTCGTGCGGAAGAGATTGCATCCAAAGCCGAAGCGGGATCGATGCGGTTCTTGCGGCGCCTTGATGGGATGCCCATCAAAGAACTAATGATAAGAGTTGAGACCACGGAGGAGAAAGTTACCCAACGTGGTAGCTTGAACGAGGTGATAGCTCATCGGGCTCTGCTTGCCCAAATGGAGGAACGCGTCGATGGCATGAATAGCTTCCCAAAAAGTACTAGGTCGATGATGGTGACCTCTCTCAAGACGTAAAGGCAACCTAGAAGTTTGTAGGCCGAGATGATCAAATAATCGACAAAGTGAACGTTACCATGAGAGCGGTTGAAACCAAGCCCCAATCAGGCGGATTCAATCCAAGAAATACAAGGTCCTCAACCAAACCCCTTCGTGGGGTTCGTGGCGCCAAAGCCATAGAGAACTTCCTCTTCGACCTCGAGCAAGATGCTTTGAGGCAAGCCCGAGACGGTGACGGAGAGGGCAAAGATTATGATTGCCGCAATGCATCTATCCAAGATGCCAAGTTATGGTGGAGGTCCAGATCACGTGGACATCCGGGATGGTCATTGCTTTCGATAGACACGTGGGAGAAATCGAAGCAAGAACTACGTTCTCGCTTCTTCCCAGAATGTCGAAATCCCGCACGAAGGAAGTCTGCGGGAACTAAAACACACAGCAAACATCCAAGACTATGTCAAACAATTCATTTGGTGATGTTGGACATCCGTGACATGTCCGAGAAAGACAAAGTTTTCTGCTTTGTCGAGGCTCAAGCCTTGGGCAAAGACGGTTATATGAACAAAGAGTGCAAGACACGTGTCCGCTTGCTGCCGCCGCCAACGATTGTTTGACCTAAGTCACGAACCAACCAAGACACGAGACGTAATCAATCGCCTCCAGGTGGAGGACAAAGGAACACCAATGCAAGGTCCCCTAGAGCGGGGAGGAGGCAGGGGGGGGAGACCGCACTCCTCCCACCGCGAAATGACAATAATTGGCGAGGCCTAACTGAACTATACACCGGGCCCCCTATCAAGGTCCCTTCTCTTGTCTCATTTGCAAGGAAACCACCGAGTAAGGGATTGCCCTCGTGAGCGACTCCTTCAAGCCTTCACAAACTACCCTTGCTCCAAATCAAGAATCTGAGACACCGTAACACGAGAGGCGCAGACAGCCACAACGAGGGCGAAGACAACCCCGTGCATGGGGCACCAAATTCCTATCCGCCTCCAAAGGAAAACAAATCGTGGCAAGGAACCAGGTGGGCGGGCTTGATGTATGTGGGGCGTGGGTCAACCACGGGCGACCAAGAACACTATGGTCGACTGCTGGGCTACCCACAACTTCATGACAGAGACCGGCTTGCCCGACGATCGAATTTGCTATGGCACCGTGACTCGGGAAAAATGAAAGCCGTCAACTCTCGGCTACTCTACCCATTTTGGGGATTGCGAAGAGAGCGGCAATAAAATTGGGCGATTGGAAAGACAAGCGAACTTCGTGATAGTTAAAATGGATGACTTCGACGTCGTGTTGGGGATGGAATTCCTCCTCGAACACAAAGTCATACCTATGCCCCCGCCCACCGCTGCAGTGATTACAGGGACCAACCCCACGGTTGTCCAAACCATCATCAAACCACCACACGACACGAGAATGATATCGACCGCCCAACAAGAGGGGCCTCGCCATGCGAACCAACATTTATGGCCATTCCCTTGTTGGAGGAGAAAAGTGGGGAACAGACAGTCCCAAGAGAAATCCAGGGCGTCTTAGACAAGTATGTCGACGTCATGCCTGATAGCTTGCCTAAGTCCTTACCCCCGAGGAGGGGAATCGATCACGAGATTGAGTTGATACCAGGTGTCAAACCGCCCGCCAAAAATGCCTACTGGGATGGCACCTCCCGAGTTGGTCAACTCATAAAATGACTCGACGAACTACTAGATGTTTGGGTTCATTAGACCAGTGAAGGCCCCTATGGAGCCCGATCTGCTCTGCAAGAAGAAAGATGGCAGTCTCCGTCTGTGCATCGACTATAGAGCTCTGAACAAGCTCACCGTCCGAAACAAGTATCCATTGCCCATTATAACTGATCTGTTCGATCGTCTCCATGGGGCAAAGTACTTCTCTAAACTAGACCTGAGATCGGGATACTACCAAGTTTGAATTGCAGAAGGGGACGAACCTAAGACAACCTGCGTCACCAGATATGGGGCTTTTGAATTTCTTGTGATGCCCTTCTGGTCTCACCAATGCTCCAAATGCTACCTACCTACACTCTAATGAACCAAGTGTTCCATGAATACCTCGACAAGTTTGTGGTGGTGTACCTGGATGACATCGTGGTTTACAGCCCGACATTGGAAGAACATCAGGTCCACCTTCGACTTGTCTTCGATAAACTAAGACGAGAATCAGTTATACGTGAAGAAGGAGAAATGCTCTTTTGCCCAGGAACGTATAAGCTTCTTGGGGCACGTCATCGAGTGCGGAAAGATCGGAATGGAAGATGGAAAGGTCGAAGCCATACGAGACTGGAAGGTGCCGACCTCGATCCACGAGTTGCGATCCTTCCTCGGGTTAGCCAATTACTACAAAGCGATTCGTGGAAGGATTCTCAAAACGCAATGAGTCCTCCGACCGATTTTCTTTGAAGAAGAACCTCGGTTGGAAGTGGACAACGAGAATGTAATCTCGCCTTTGAAGACTGAAAAGGCAATGATGGAGGGACCAAGCTTTCGGAATTGCCGATGTAACCAAACCCTTTGAGATTGAGACCGACGCTTCTGACTTTGCATTGGGGGGCGTCCTCTTGCAAGACGGCCACCCCATCGCGTACGAGAGTCGAAAGTTGAACGAAGCGGAAAGAAAGTATGTCGCTTCCGAGAAAGAAATGCTAGCAGTTGTACATTGTCTGAGAGCCTGGAGACAATACCTACTGGGGGCCAAGTTCGTAGTGAAGACGGACAATAGTTCGATCTGTCACTTTTTCAACCAACCAAGGCTCTCATCTAAGCAAGCACGCTGGCAAGAGTATCTAGCCGAATTCGATTTTCAATTTGAACATAAGCCCGGACGGGCTAATCAAGCTGCAGATGCCCTTAGTCGCAAGAGCGAGCATGCGGCCCTGTGCATGCTAGCCCACTTGAAAAGCAGCAGGTTAGATGGAACGGTTCGCGAGAACATAAAGAAGCACCTGAGTAAGGACCCCGCCGCTCATTTATCATCAACTAACTAGCAGAAGGAAAAACCGGCGCTTTTGGGTGGAAGATGACCTCTTGTTCACTAGAGGAAATCGATTGTACGTACCACGTTCGGGGAACTTGAGGAAGTTGTTGTTAGAAGAATGCCACAACACGCTATGGGCAGGCCACGCTGGATGGCAGAGAACTTATGCCCTACTAAAAAGAGGGTACTACTGGCCCAATCTACGTGGATTTACGTGATGCAGTTCACCAAGACTTGTCTAATCATCAACAAGACAAAGTCGAGAGAACCAAAGTAGCAGGTTCTTTGGAACCCTGCCCGATCCAGACACGGCCTTGGGAAAGTGTCTCGCTAGATTTTATCACCCACCTTCCCAAAGTCGGCGAATTAGAAGCAGTACTAGTGGTTGTCGACAGATTCTCGAAGTATGCGACCTTCATTCCGACTCCGAGAATGTGTTCAGCAGAGATGACGGCCCACTTGTTCTTTAAGAACGTCGTAAAACTATGGGGCGTTCGAGAGCATCGTCGGCGGCATCGAGATGGGCGATTCACGAGAACCTTTTGGACGAAATTGTTCGGGTTGTTAGCTCCAACCTTAACATCTCTTCCATTATCACCCACGCATCGACGGACAAATCGAACGCTTTTCAACAAAGATGTTGGAGGAATACCTCCGACTTCATTGATGCAAGACAGAAAAAGCGGGTTGATATGCTTGACGTGGCTCGGTTTAGCTTCAATCGCCAACAGAGTTCCATGAACGAAAAACCCCATTTGAAATTGTGAGCGGAAGACAACCGACAATGCCTCATGTCATAGATCACCCTTATGTGGGGAAAAGCCCTCAAGCTTATAACTTCACTAAGGAGTGGAAGCAAACGTCGGAAGTGGCTCGTGCTTATCTTGAGAAAGCGGCAAAGAGGATGAAGAAGTGGGCCGATCAAAAACGTCGCCCCTTAGAATTCCAAGCGGGGAGAAAGTGTTGATCAAGTTGCGACTGAATGACTCCGATTTCGAGGAAACAAAGACCAACGTCTAGTGCGAAAAATCTGAAGGCCCTGTGGAAGTGATCCAGAAAGTCGGCAAAGCATCATATAGGGTTCAACTTCCTTCGTGGATGAAAGTCCACCCTGTCATTCACGTAAGTAACTTGAAACCCCATCATCCGGATCCTGAGGATGAATCTCGTAACGAGGTATCCAGACCCCCTGTGACGATCAAGAACACTTCCGAGAAGGGGGTAGAAGAGATATTGGGTGCACGAACGCGGCGAATCCAGTGAGACCAAGGAAAGACGTGCAGAATTCCTAGTGAAATGGAAAGGTCTCCCGATCCCCGCTGCGTCGTCTGCTAGTGCGTGGTGGCATGACTCCAATAACATATCAATATATTAGACATACTATGGATATCTAACTCCAATACGCAGATGACTAAACTTCTATTCACATTTTAGCCCTAACAGACTTACTCTTATTCTTACTTGGACCATACTTTACTAGTTTGATCTAAACTAACTCAATATCTTGCTATGACTTTTACTTTGTTCTCAGAGCTAACTTGCCTGCTGTCTCACCCATGGAGCTAATCGCTCTGATACAAATTGTCACACCCCCTCCCGAACTACTGCTACTTAGCCCGAAGGCGTGAAACCAACAGGCATTGTTTACCTCTTAACAATACCTGCTGACTCTGACTCACGATAAACATACTATGTTCGCATATGGAACATTTTAACATAACACAGTAGAAACTGGACAACTATTAAACATACACAAGGAGAAACCCTTCATAAGTCTCTCTTGGAAACTAAAAGTCAAGTGCATCAAAACAACACAAGACAACTCATTGTATATACAACCGCTAATGTATAAGACTTCTATAACTACATAACGACTTGCTATACAACAACAGCCACATACAAACTAACAACTTATGAACTTCCAAAGCAGACTATGGCGGGATGTCAGTACAGTGAGCTCGATCTCTACCGAAAAAGGTTTGAAAACATTGAAAGAATGAGCTAAAAAGCTCAAAGAGTGTCTATCTTTAAAACATTATAAGCTCATAGGTGAATCCTAATAATGGCAGATTATAAGTAGAAAATAGCTTAACATCTGTTTGTAAACATTAACAAACCATGCTTCAAATTTACAGGTTTTAAGTCACCACTTGTGCATAGCACACAACTCGAAATGTACTAACTTATCGAGGGTAGATAGATCAATAATATAATAGCTCATAAAAATAAAACACATGACATGATACCACATCAAACCATAGAGGTGGTAGAGTTACATTTATATCAATAAGGTTAATACCTCTCTCTCTCTCTCACTCGCATGTCGACCACATGAACGAGCTGGATCACCAAGTTCGTATCTAATACAAAACGGGTCGCATCCACAGTGTTGTCAGATAAGGTTCATAACCCAATCCATATACTATAGACCGTTCGGGTCAATAACTCGAATGTGATGCTTCTTGTGTGTCCACTACACACCGTTTACGTTCTCTAAACAAATATGACCCTGGAGCTTAGTTTATTAGATTAAGTTTATAAATTGCGAGATACAAAGTTTGAACAATAAATAACAATTATTCATTAATTCAACAATTGTTACAAACTACACGAGATTAGGGCATACACCCGAACAAACTCCGATTTGAACTAAGCTAGTGGAGTACATTATACATTTCTCAAATGTAAAGTAATACAATAAACTAGTGCATTGAATACCCTTTTACAATACTCCCACTTGCTCTAGTCAGGAAGCACTTGTAGACCTAAACTCTCTAGGTGACCTTAAAAAACCTTAGCCGTGAGAGCCTTTGTAAATGGATCAGCAACCTTGTGCTTCGAAGCAATCTGCGTGATCGTCACGTGGCGATGCACAATCTCCCGTATCAGGTGATACTTACGTTCAATATGTCTGCCTCTCTTATGACTCCGAGGTTCTCTCGAGTGGGCTATTGCACCACTGTTTTCACAAAACAGGGTCACTGGCAAGTTCATATCTAGAACAACTTCCAATTCTAACATTAACTTCCTGGGCCAAACTGCTTCCTTAGCAGCTTCACAAGCCGCGACATACTCAACCTCCATCGTGGAATCAACGACGCATCCCTGCTTGATGCTTCGCCACACTATAGCTCCTCCATTAACAGTGAACACTGACCCCGATGTGGACTTTCTAGAATCCTTGTCAGTCTGAAAATCAGAGTCTGTTTATCCCGTAAGGATCAAATCTCCAGTTCCATACACAAGCATGTAGTCAGTCGTTCTCCTAAGATACTTGAGGATTTCCTTTACGGTTGTCCAGTGATCTAATCCTGGATTGGTTTGATACCTACTGACAATCCCAACTGCATGACAGATGTCGGGCCTAGTACACAACATGGCGTACATCAGGCTCCCTATAGCTGAAACATAAGGAATCTGTCTCATATCTTCAACCTTTTGAGGTTTCTTAGGACATTGTTCCTTAAACAGGTGAACCCCATGCCTAAAAGGCAGCAAGCCCTTCTTGGAGTTATACATATTATATCTTGACAACATTTTATCAATATAAGATGCCTGAGACATGGCTAGCGTCTTGTTCTTCTGGTTCCGGACTATGTGGATACCTAGAACATACTGTGCTTTTCACAAATCTTTCATTTGGAATTGCGAAGCCAACCATTCCTTAACGTCAGTAAGGAAACCTACATCATTTCCAATGTAGGATATCATCCACATATAATATTAGAAATACGACAGTGTTGTTGATGATTTTCTTGTAGACACAAGGCTCATCAACATTTTGATTAAAGCCATAAGATTTGATTGCCTCATCAAACCTTATATTCCAAGATCTTGAGGCTTGTTTCAGTCCATAAATAGGCCTTTGAAGTCTGCAAACCTTTTGCTCTTGGTCTTGATGGATGAACCCCTTGGGTTGGTCCAGGTAGATGGTTTCGTCAAGATTGTCATTCAGGAAGGTCGTCTTGACATCCATCTGCCATACCTCATAGTCATAATATGCAGCGATGGCCAGAAGAATTCTGATAGACTTCACCATGGCAACAGGAGAAAAAGTTTTCTCATAGTCAACCCCTTCTCTCTAGGTAAAACATTTTTCCACTAGTCTGGCTTTGAAGGTCTGCATCTTCCCATCTACACCACGTTTATACTTGTAGACCCACTTGCAACCAATAGGTTAAATCCCATCCGGTTGTCCACAAGCCCCTAGACGAAATTGAGGTACATAGACTCCATTTCCTGGTCCATGACTTTAATCCATTTGTCTTTATCAACATCATTCATCGCCTGATCATAGGTCGATGGATCCTCACAGTCATCATCAGGTATGATAACTTGGGTTTCAGTTAAACCCATGTAATGTTCAGGCTGTCTCACAACCCTCCTGAAGGGAATGAAAATCCCCGCGCTGCGGAAGACGATCAAATCGCCATGGTATCATTACTCTACTTGAATTTTGTCAAAATGATCTAACTATTAGATCTAGGCTAAACATGCAAAAGAGGAAGAAATTTACATCGAGAAGAATGCACTTACTTGTTGTAGACAATTCTTCAAAATCCTCCTTGATCACGAACACTTCGTGCTTTTCGATCTCAACGAACGCTTCCCACGAACAGAATCCGAACACTACCACTGGGAGTCTCGGTTGTTCTTCCTTTGGAAAGGAGGAGAGTTGTGGGACTCTAGAGTTTTGGAGAGGGAGGAGAGTTGAGAGAGTAGAGAGAATTTTGATCTCTTCTCTTTGTTCAAAATCAAAAAATGAGAGAATGCTCACCAATCCCTTCTTGCAAAAGGTTTAAATAGTGGGAATGATAGAGTTAAAATCTCCACATTATTACCACTTTACCACAATCATAGGTTATGCAAATCTCATTTGCATAATCACATAATATAAGATATCTCATATCTCATATTGCAAATCTCATTTGCAATAATTGTGGATTAATTAAATTGAATCACATCCAATTTAATTTCTCTAAATTAATTTCTCCAATTAATCCTAATTCAATAATTAGGCTAACCTATAGTTTATTATGAATCTCATTCATATTAAACTATATATTGTATCATTCATATCTCATATAAATGACATAAATGCCCTTAAAGTGAAATTGAACACTTCAATTTCATACCAAAACATTAACCCTTCTTTTAACCTGATTGAGCCAACCGAGGGACCTAATGGACCTACGATGGCGATTTGCTCCACGATTCGAGATTAACTCACAAACTTTTTGACCCTAAGTAATCAACATTCATTAGCTACGTAACACTCCACTATAGCCGTAAATGCACTCCGTCGCTGCGAGAATATTACGTGTCCACTAATATAACCAATGCCCATGAGTCGACCCTTCACAGGTTGTTCGTGAACACGCTAGGTCAAATTACCGCTTTACCCTCGTGTCTATCTCTTGTTCCTTAAGTCCCCACCGCTCCTCTAATGAACAACATATTGTGATGGTCTAACCATACACAACACCCTTCTCGGCCGGTGAGAAGGTGGGCGCCGTTGTCCAAGCCCCGAGACAACGACTTAAGGGAACAACCTCTAGTTTCCCTAAAGGCGGGACGAGTGAATTCCATCTTGCGTAGAGTTAAGTTCCCACCTCCTACTTGGTCTTGTCTCTCGAGAATCCTCACCCGCATTAGTCAAAGGACGGACCCCAGCAGAGGGAGTCCGTAACACGCTCGAGATTCGTGTCGAGTCACTAATGGTCATCTCACGGTTATTAGTCTCATCACACATCAGCGGTGTTACATCGTGAGGTCTAATAATTCACGATCCATCTTGTACAATCTCATTGCACAGATGCCCCCACTCGCATGTCAACCACATGAACGAGTCGATCACCTCATTTGTATCTAATACAAAGCGGGCGCATCCACGGTGTATCCGGATTAGGTCTCCAACCCTATCCATATCATCAGAGACTGTTCGGTCATTAACTCGAACGTGATCCTCCTTGTGTGTGTCCACTACACACCGCTCAAGTTCTAGTTCTCTCGTAAATTTAATGACCCGGAGCTTAATTTATTGGAAAAGTTTATATATATAGCGAGACACAAAGTGATGAAATAAATAACTCTTATTAATTTCAAACAAGAATTTACAAACACGAGATTAGGACAAAAATCCCAACAAACTCCCACTTGGACTAAGCTAGTGGGGAAAATACATTTCAAAATGTACATAAATTACAATGAAGTAATACAATAAACTAGGGCATTGAATACCGCTTACACATCTCCCACTTGCCTTAGTCGGAAGCTCTCAAGACCTGGACTCTCAGGTGACCTCAAACACCTTAGCCGTGAGGGGGCTTTGTAAATGGATCGACTACGTTGTGCTCCGACGCTATCTCGCGTGATCACACGTCTCTGCGGTGCACAATCTCCCGTGTCGATTGATACTTTCGCCAATGTGTTTGCCTCTCTTATGGCTCCGAGGCTCACGTGGAGTTGGCTCTTCGTACCACTGTTATCATCGAATGCGATTAGTGATCGACAAGTTCATATTTGGAACAACTTCCAAATCCGTCATGAACTTCCTAAGCCAAGCAACTTCCTTTGCAGATTCACAAGCCACAACATATTCCACTTCCATAGTGGAATCAACGATGCATCCCTGCTTGATGCTTCGCCATACTACAGCTCCTCCATTCGATTGAAGGTCGACCAAGTGGATTTCCTAGAATCCTTATCGGTCGAAAGTCGAAATCCGTGTATCCCGTAAGTATCAAATCCCCACTGCCATACACTAAGCTGTAGTTCCTCGTTCTCCTAAGATACTTGAGGATTGCCTTTACGGCTCTCCAGTGATCTAATCCTGGATTGGACTGATACCTACTGACAATTCCTACTGCATAACAGATGTCGAGGCTAGTACACAACATGGCATACATCAGGCTCCCTACAGCCGAAGCATATGCAATCCGCCTCATATCCTCAACATCTTGAGGAGTCTTAGGACACTGATCCTTAGACAAGTGAACCCCATGCCCGAAAGGCGAGAAGCCCTTCTTGGAGTTCTCGTGATCTTATATCTAGACAACATCTTGTCAATATAAGACGCTTGAGACAAGGCTAGCGTTACTCGTTCTTCCTGCCTGCATAACTGATACCTAGAACATACTGAGCTTCTCCCAAATCTTTCATTTGGAGTTGCGAAGCTAGCCACTTCTTAACGTCAGTAAGAAATTCTACCCCATTCCCAATGAGAAGAATATCGTCCACATACAACACCAAAAATGCGTCAGTTTTGTCAACGATTTTCTTATAGACGCAAGGGTCGTCGACATTTTGATCAAAGTCATAAGATTTGATCGCCTCATCAAACCTTATATTCCAAGACCTCGAAGCTTGTTTCAGCCCATAAATGGACCTATGAAGGTGACAAACCTTTTGCTCTTGGCCTTGGGCAATGAACCATTTGGGCTGGTCCATGTAGATGGTCTCATCAAGTTTGCCATTCAGAAAGGGTGTCTTGACGTCCATCTGCCATATCTCGTAGTCATAATATGCGACAATGGCCAGAAGGATGCTGATCGACTTTACCATGGCAACAGGTGAAAAGGTCTCCTCACAGTCAATCCCTTCAACCTGGGTAAAACCCTTTGCCACTAGTCGGGCTTTGAAGGTCTGCATCTGCCCATCTACGCCACGTTTACGCTGCTTGTAGATCCATTTGCAACCAATAGGTTTCAACCCATCCGGTTGATCCACAAGCTCCTGCATGCACTGAAGTACATAGACTCCATTTCCTGGTCTATAACTTTAATCCATTCGTCTTTGTCAACATCAACCATTGCCTGATCATAGGTCAATGGATCCTCACAGTCATCATCAGGAGCGACAACTGAGGTTTCAAATAAACCCATATAGCGATCGGTGTCTCTCACAACCTCCCACTACGTCGAGGCATTCCCAACTCTTGGGAACGGATTTGATTAGACGTGCTAGGATCAACAACACTTGTTGACGTACTAGCCCCATCAGCAACTCTTGCTGATGTACTATCCATTTCATTTAACACAATTTTACTCCTTGGTAAATGATCCCTGACATGGTCTTCCTCTAGGAAAGTGGCGTTTGTCGACACAAGCACCCTATTTTCCTTAGGATCATAAAATAGACCACCCCTAGTCTCTTTAGGGTAACCTACGAATAGGCACAATTTCGAACGAGGTTCCAACTTTTTCGGGTTTGACATCAACACGTGGGTCGAGCATCCCCAAATTCTGAAGTGATGTAAACTGCCTTTACGTCCACTCCAGAGCTCGAAATGTGTTTAAAAACACTCTTCGACGGAACGTTATTTAAAATATAGACCGCAGTCTCCACTGCGTAACCCCAAAAAGAATCAGGGAGACGAGCATAGCTCATCATCGACCGAACCATGTCCAACAAGGTTCTGTTTCTCCTCTCCGATACACCATTCTGTTGTGGCATACAAGGCGCTGAGAGTTGGGACGTAATTCCATGTTCTATCAAATAGTCCTGGAATTCAGTGTCCATGTACTCTCCACCTCGATCCGATCGAAGTGTTTTAAGCGATTTACCTAAGAGGTTCTAAACCTCAGTCTTGTACTCCTTGAACTTTTCAAGAGTTTCAGACTTTTTGTGCATTTGGTAAATATACCCATACCTCGAGTAATCGTCTACGAAAGACACGAAGTACTCATAATCGCCCCGAGCTTTAACATTCATCGGACCACAGAGGTCAGAATGTACTAACTCAAGAGGCTCTTTGGCTCTATATCCTTTTCCACTAAAAGGACGTTTGGTCATTTTGCCCTCAAGGCATGACTCACACACCGACAAAGAGTTTTCTTCCAACTCGTTTAGAAGTCCAATCTTCACTAGTTTCTCAATCCTATTGAGATTAATGTGGCCTAACCGTTGATGCCAAAGATGGGCATTTTCCTTAGGAGAAAGTTTCGCTTTCTTAGTTCGTGTTTCTGCAGTTTTAAACAATTCAGTATTCAAAACACTTTTGACCGAATTAGGTTTCAAAACATACAGATTATGCTCAAGTGCAACAGAACAAATAAGATTACCATTTCTTGAAATAAACGCTTTATTACCTTGGAATGAAACGGAAATACACTGTTCTAAAAGGCAGGAAATAGAAACTAGGTTTCTAGTAAACCCTGGAACTATATACATATTGTCCAACAAAATGTAGTTCCAGCCAAAATGTAGCTTCACCGTGCCGATCACTGCAGCAGAGACAAGCTCCTTGGATCCAACCCGTAGAGTCACCTCACCCTCTCGCACCGGCTGCCAGGAATCAATCCCTTGAAAAGAAGAACAAACATGGTTAGTGGCGCTCGAATCCAATATCCAGGCAGAGTCACTACTCTCCACTAAAGAAGTTTCTGTCACAAGTAAATCACATTTACCTTGATTCTTCCTCTCGGCCAGGAATTTGGGACAGTTTCTCTTCAAGTGTCGGCCATTGCAGTGGAAACACTTTCCTTTCTCTGCAACGTCCTTGACCTTCTTGCCCTTGTGGGCGACAGCTAGGTCAGTTTTACCCTTCTTCATCCTCTTCTTCCCTTTCGGCGGTGAAGGAGCAATAGGTTTCGTCCCAGAGGTCGAACCCCTATGATAAGACCTGTAGGCAATGATGCGAAAATATCGAGTGCCCTAAACTAATGCAAATTAGAATGAGACTCAGACACTTTTACGACGTGCAAGTATACACGGTCGAGTGCAGCAAGTGATAAGATAAGAGTATCGATCCCACGAGGACTAGTTAGACCTAAATTAGTGAGTGTTCTAGCAAATTTTCCTTATTTTAGTGCAATGCATGAGTGTGCAAATTATTGTTGTAAATAAATAAATTGATAAGTACGAAAGAAAAGATAAGACAAAAGAAAATAACTTAATTTAAAGCGGGGAGAAGAGAATGCAAACAAGAAGGCAGAGATAAGAGAGTAGATTTGTAATGAAAAATAAGCTCGGGTTAGGTTAGAGTTCTAATGTTCAATTGGAATAAATTTTGAGTGATGCCTTGAATTTACCTACACATGCATTCAAATGATTCTTTCCAAAATCACTAAGTTTTAAAACCTACAATTTCCCAATTGCGATCTAAATTATGCCCATGATTTTAGGTTCTAGGTGGGTTAATTATCCCTAATCAACTCAATGATCCTAGAATGAAATTTTAGTTTTCTAATTCATTAGCTTTCCCAAGTTTATGAATTATAGAGAAGTTAAAAGGCCAATTTTAATTCTCATGCAACGTTAAATTTAATAAAATTTCATAAATTCAATCAATGACATCAACCATAAATTTAATCCAAAATTACATTAAAACAACCTAACCCTTGCCTAAGATAATTTAGTTCATGACAAAAATCAACTCACAAACTTCTAATTGATGCATGTTTTTATCCATCAAAGAATTCAAGAAAACAACCCAATAATGTTCACAGATTTATTATAAATCACCACAATTCTAGCCTAAAAACAGTCTAAAATAGTGAACAAAAATAGTCTTAAATATGTGTCCAATAGCGGAAAAACAACATTAACAATTAGAGATTAGGAGAGGTAATGATACGAAGCAAAAGATACCACCAAAACAAAGCAGACCATAGTAGCAGATTTTAGTTTTGCGGGTTCTGTGCGACAGCGATATCTCATCCACCGAAGCTCGAACAACGATCCAACTGTTCAAAGTAAAGCCCTATGAGTCTTTAATAATCTGGAAACATTTCAGCACGATCCAACGGTTGAAACTCCGACAAACGACAACTTTGTGAGCATCGTCTGTGAAAAACCGAACTGCTGTTGTCGCCCAATGTGACTGCGATATCTCGACACAGAAAGCTCGAAACCACGATCCAACCGTTCAAATGGGAGCTCTATGAGTCCTCAACAGGCTGACAAAGTTTTAGTAAAATCCAACGGTTGGATCGCCAGTAATCACAAATTTCGTGAATGACATCTGTAAAAATCGAACCGCACTCTCAATTTTGTTACAACAATGGCCTCTCGGTTTTGCTACAAAGAATAACACCCTAAATCTTCAATTTTTTCACTGTGCACGATTGCTACAAAGAATGGAACCTTCACGATTTTCCTCTCAATGCACACCTTTGTTGTAGCAATCGCCTGCTCTCTCTCTCTCTCTTCCTCTTTTGCGACTACTCCTTCTCTCCCTTGGCACTTGTGAACCCTAGCCTCCTTATATAAGATGGTGTTGCCCTAACTCCACAAATTACAAAAATACCCTTAAGAGTAAAAAGACCATATAACCCTTTGGGTAAAATGTCTAAAATGCCCTTAGGGACTCTTGTAATTTTTAAACATCTCCTACACACGTAAAAATCCCAAATAAATTTATGAAGTCAATTATAAATCAAACTAAATACACGAGGATTTTTGGAGTTAAGAAAAATCTCAAATTTCGGTCTTTAATTAACTGTTAGCTTATTTTCCTAAATTCTTGAATTAAAACACAAAAACATCAAAATTAATTCTTTTTGCACCTAATGCTTAAATTCAAGATATTAAAGCTAACACACATAATTTAGGGATAAAATAACATGAGGATAACTAAATTAAATGCAATTCAAGTGGATTAAACACTAAAATTCTAGTAAAATAACTCACTTATGGTGAGTTATCAAACCCCCAAACTTGAACTACTCATTGTCCTCAATGAGTTCTATTCCCCAAAGACTTAAAAGACCTTTAAAGACTCAGATCATTTGGGTAACTAAACAAGAATTGAATATTTATGTTCTAAGCTACAAGTCACCATTTAATCAATGCTCTCTAAGTGGCTCACCTAGGGTTTTTTAGCTACACTTATGCATCAATAACCAAGAGCAAATCAACTAGGATTCAACATCTACCCTCAAGCTCAACCACTAGAATCCTAATCATTCAAATCAAGCAACCCATAGTTAAAAATAAGTCATACTCCAAAACTCGCATGACTACAATTTAATGATCATTCCTTTTTATTTTTGTATATATATATATATATTTTTTAAAAAAATAGATATGTGCATTATTCCCCTCAATTTCCCTAAAACTCACTACTTAGGGCTAGTTTTTTTTTTTTTTTTTACTTTTTTTATTTTTATTTATTTTTTGACTCTCCCGTAGTTCTTAGAATGGCACACGTGTTTAGCGCAGCACACCTAAGCAATGGGACTTCCCGTAGTTCTTAGAATGGCACACGTGGTTAGCGCAGCGCACCTAAGCAATGGGAATAGGCTTCTTGCTTGATACCTTCGCTCCAAGAGGCCAACATGGTTAGTGCCTGCACTTCGACATCGAGCACCAAGTTGCCCGAATCGACTCTAAATAACAAAATAAATAGCATATTTTTCTAGCCCAATGGAGTTTTAGGAAAATGAAAGGTTTGCATACTCTTTCTTTATTTTTTCTTAAAAATAAACACGAAGAATTTACCTTTCCCCCAAACTTAGAGTACTCAATGTCCTCATTGAGTTAGGAGAGGTCTGTAACTCCCCAAACTTGAAATGATCACAAATTTGAAGTTTACTAATTTTGGAGCGTTCTAAAAAAAATGTATGGGTTACCTAACTTGTCATGGCTTCTAGTTTTCGAAATTTTTGGCCTAGAAGTTGAATCCTAACTATTTTGATTGACACACTAACCATAAGCGCACTAAAAAAAACTAATGACAAGCTTGACCTTGAGAAACACCAAACAAGATAGGATACTCTTGTCTCAAACACAAGCAACAACTTTTATTTTCATTAACCCTGAGATTTGACCTTAACTTTTTATTTTCATGGAGATGCATACCAAGTTTCTACAAAAGACATCACACTTTTACCATAAAAACACATGAGAAACTTAATTTTTAAACAAGGGACAACAACCATTTTTCTATTTTTTACTTGCTTAAACATAATGAATCAACTACCTACATCATGCATATCAAAGACCATGAAACCAACAACTAACATGGAATCCAGTAGTCAAAATAGATCATTTTGAAGCCCTAAAGCAAGTAAATAACTTTATAAACGCAGAGGCATGCAACACCCTATAAACACTAACAACACACAATCTCATCAAAAAAAAAAAAAATCAATTAAGCTCAAAATCAGATTCAGAACAACACTTCTCCCCCTCATGCTTAAAGCATATATTGCCCTTAATGTATAAACAACTCACTTAAACATGCTTAAGAACAATTAATAAAAATGGAAGGGGGAACAATACTGCCCTGAATCGAGGAGACCTCTACTACAACACATATCACTCATCAATCCCCAAGGGAGCTGCAAAATAGGTAAGGGTTATTTATTTAAAAATAAAAACAACTAAAAACGAAACAAAAGCAAAAATTAAAAAAAAAAAATTAAAAACGAAACAAACAAAATAAACTTTGGGTTGCCTCCCAAGAAGCGCTTGTTTTACGTCATTAGCTTGACGTAGTATACGTGGGCTCATCAAGGTACGTAAAAATCTCTCCCACTTCTTCTAGCCTCTCTTTCTTGAATCTACAAAACAAATCGAGCTAGCAAGAATACTAGCTTCTCGTGAGAGCCCGAAACAAATATATTTTTTGATTTTTTATATATTAAACGAAAAGAAGGAAAAACAACAAAGTAAACATTTTTTGGTTTTTTGTTTGATAAAAGAAAAGAAGAAAAAATAGGAAAATAAACAGACTCACAAAAATACACTGACTCAAGAGCATAGAAAGAAAAACACTCACCAATAAGAGTAAAATCGAAGATAGAACTAACATAGACTCAAGAGCTTCAAACTCTACCTCCCGGCCTAACTCAACAGAGCTCGACTTCTTCCACGCTCTCATTGACTCCATCTTGGTGTGTGTTACAAGGTTCTAGTTCTTTTATATCTAAAGCACAATCCTCTAATTGCCCATACTCGGAAAAAAATTTGAAGGACTAGGATCGTGAAGGTCTATAAGTGAGTCGGTGATCAAGTGACTCACCGAACTATGTGAGGGTGTGGGTCCTCCTCACTCTCTCTCCCTAGGGTGCTCAACCTCGCATTTGAGTCTAAATACATTTGTTCTCTAAGGGAGGCAAGTGTATCTCATAGGCATTGAATTGACTCCCTATTTGACTATTCATCTCTTCTATTTGCCTATTCCTCTCTTCTATTTGCCTATTCCTCTCTTCTCATGGTTCTCATATATTCTAATAAAAACATTTTAAGGGAAGATTCGCCTTCTACAGGGTTTCTTGAATATAGGGAGGATATGGCTCAAAACCCCTAGGATATGGTTCATAGGCCCAATTGCTCGATTATTATCACACATAGGATTCCCATAAGTCATAGGATTAGTATGATAGTAATTAGGCATTTGGTAACCATAAGATCCATACCCTCACTAGAAGACTCTAAATTGACAAATGGATGATCATAAGAAAAAGAACTATATTGTGTTTGCTCATTGGGCACAGTAAGACCACCCAAAGTTATCATAAGTCATAATAAAATAATAAATCAATTATAACAGCTCAACAAACACAATATGCACCAACACAACTGTAAAGAATAATAACCAAGACTCAACAAAAATAAAAATATGAAACAAAGATAACAAGACACACCCAACAAGAAAAACAAGAATAAAATGATAAAATCCACTCAAACAAAATAAAAATCTAAACTAGTCCCCAAACAATCTACGCCAAAAACTTGATGCGAAAATATCGAGTGCCCTAAACTAATGCAAATTAGAATGAGACTCAGACACTTTTACGACGTGCAAGTATACACTGGCCGAGTGTGCGTGCAAGTGATAAGATAAGAGTATCGATCCCACGAGGACTAGTTAGACCTAAATTAGTGAGTGTTCTAGCAAATTTTCCTTATTTTAGTGCAATGCATGAGTGTGCAAATTATTGTTGTAAATAAATAAATTGATAAGTACGAAAGAAAAGATAAGACAAAAGAAAATAACTTAATTTAAAGCGGGAGAAGAGAATGCAAACAAGAAGGCAGAGATAAGAGAGTAGATTTGTAATGAAAAATAAGCTCTCAGGTTAGGTTAGAGTTCTAATGTTCAATTGGAATAAATTTTGAGTGATGCCTTGAATTTACCTACACATGCATTCAAATGATTCTTTCCAAAATCACTAAGTTTTAAAACCTACAATTTCCCAATTGCGATCTAAATTATGCCCATGATTTTAGGTTCTAGGTGGGTTAATTATCCCTAATCAACTCAATGATCCTAGAATGAAATTTTAGTTTTCTAATTCATTAGCTTTCCCAAGTTTATGAATTATAGAGAAGTTAAAAAGGCCAATTTTAATTCTCATGCAACGTTAAATTTAATAAAATTTCATAAATTCAATCAATGACATCAACCATAAATTTAATCCAAAATTACATTAAAACAACCTAACCCTTGCCTAAGATAATTTAGTTCATGACAAAAATCAACTCACAAACTTCTAATTGATGCATGTTTTTATCCATCAAAGAATTCAAGAAAACAACCCAATAATGTTCACAGATTTATTATAAATCAGTCACAATTCTAGCCTAAAAACAGTCTAAAATAGTGAACAAAAATAGTCTTAAATATGTGTCCAATAGCGGAAAAACAACATTAACAATTAGAGATTAGGAGAGGTAATGATACGAAGCAAAAGATACCACCAAAACAGCAGACCATAGTAGCAGATTTTAGTTTTGCAGGTTCTGTGCGACAGCAATATCTCATCCACCGAAGCTCAGAACGACGATCCAACCGTTCAAAGTAAAGCCCTATGAGTCTTGAATAATCTGGCAAAATTTCAGCACGATCCAACGGTTGAAACTCCGGAAAACGACAACTTTGTGAGCATCGTCTGTGAAAAACCGAACTGCTGTTGTCGCCCAATGTGACTGCGATATCTGACACAGGAAAGCTCGAAACCACGATCCAACCGTTCAAATGGGAGCTCTATGAGTCCTCAACAGGCTGACAAAGTTTTAGTAAAATCCAACGGTTGGATCGCCGGTTATCACAAATTTCGTGAATGACATCTGTGAAAATCGAACTGCACTCTCAATTTTGTTACAACAATGGCCTCTCGGTTTTGCTACAACAATAACACCCTAAATCTTCAATTTTTCCTCACTCGTACGATTGCTACAAAGAATGGAACCTTCACGATTTTCCTTTCCAATGCACACCTTTGTGTGAGCAATCGCCTGCTCTCTCTCTGGTCTCTTCCTCTTTTGCGACTACTCCTTCTCTCCCTTGGCACTTGTGAACCCTAGCCTCCTTATATAAGATGGTGTTGCCCTAACTCCACAAATTACAAAAATACCCTTAAGAGTAAAAAGACCATATAACCCTTTGGGTAAAATGTCTAAAATGCCCTTAGGACTCTTGTAATTTTAAACATCTCCTACACACGTAAAAATCCCAAATAAATTTATGAAGTCAATTATAAATCAAACTAAATACACGAGGATTTTTGGAGTTAAGAAAATCTCAAATTTCGGTCTTTAATTAACCGTTAGCTTATTTTCCTAAATTCTTGAATTAAAACACAAAAACATCAAAATTAATTCTTTTTGCACCTAATGCTTAAATTCAAGATATTAAAGCTAACACACATAATTTAGGGATAAAATAACATGAGGATAACTAAATTAAATGCAATTCAAGTGGATTAAACACTAAAATTCTAGTAAAATAACTCACTTATGGTGAGTTATCAGGCAACATTTGCCTTAGATTCCGATGCCTTGACCCTGTTCAAGGACTGGAAATTCTATAGCTCATTGAGGAGGGTAGTCAGAGTGTAGCTAATTTTGTTCATAACAAAGATTGCTACTGGCTCAAGGAAACTCTTCTAAGAGTCTCCGAATAAAAACGACTTGGCGCGACTCATCGATCGAAGCCCCGTTCATCTCAAATGAGTTAAAGTGGGTCATCATGTCTAGAACATGTTCACGGACAGACGACCCCTCTTTCATCCGTGCGTTGAAGACGTATTTTAGCGAGTCATGCCGGACCTGAAAGGACTGTTGTTCAAACATTTTCTGCAAAGACTTCATGATCTCCTTGGCAGTGACCATCAGCTCATGCTTCTTTGCCAAAACATCAGACATGCTGGCAATGATGTAGACCTTGGCCTTTTCATTGGCCCTGATCCATCGATCGTATGCATCGCGAACACTTCGCGACACGATCCGAGCCCGACATCCGAGGACACTCCTCGCATAAAGATTTAACTTAATGTCGTTAGTTACCAAAATTGTGTTTATGTTGTTTTTCCAACTTTGGTAATTATCTCCCACTAATTTATCGGAGGCGAGAAGAACTATTATTGCGCTAGACATGTTTTAAGCTGAAAAATTAAGAAAACTTTGTGTTAGTCTCGCAAAAAACTTTTGAAATCCAATCAAGTTTTAGCAAAATTGTTTCATGATCCCTAGGTCATTCAAAATTTTGCAGTGATACCCTAAAGGTTTAGAATGACCGCCACCGAAGGGTGAACAGAACACTCCTCCTCTAGGACGAGACTTTCTCGATCAGACCCTAATCCCAGAATAACTCTTATTCCATTAGGAGTCCAATTACCATTGTTTGGTCGAATTCATTAACACTTAACGAATTCTGTGAGTGTCACCCTCAATCTTTAAGTTTCCAAGCATCCGTCCAAACAAAGAAGGGTGAACCAAGAAGGAAAACCAACCAGGAAACTGTATCCCTTTCGAGAATTCACGGTGTTCCGACTCCCATGATCAGGCCCTCTGAAGGGATTGTCTGGTCCAGGCCAAACTAACAGGCGGATCATAGGGGTCTCACGGTGTGAATCGAAAGAAGAGACCGTGGGTCTCGTTTTGCACAACTCCCACTCCCACTCACTATAAGTACTCTCTCCATCCGCGATGATATTGACCTATACAAATGCCACCCGAAGGGGGACGCTCCCATTTGTGCCACGAGGCCGAGTATAGATCTCACGGAGCGGACTTATATTAATATTATTTAACAAAATAATTAAATAATAAAATTAAATTTCATTTTATAATTAAATATAAAATAAAAAATGAAAATAAACCGCCCACTCTTGAAGCATTCTGCCCACGTTTGCAAAACTTCCTCGCGAACTACCCCTCAACGCGTGCGCGTTACACAGTAACGCGTGGCGCGTTACAAACGCTTTCACTTCGGCCACGAACCAACGCTCAATGCCACGTGCGCGTTGCAACGCATGCCTAGCCTTGCAATGCGGTCCTGCAGCACGCCTTGCTCCTGCTGGCACAGCGTTGAGACGCCAAGGAACAATGTCTCAACGCCGTCGCATGTACAACAAACTCCTTTGCTGTTTGTGCTTCGAAATTCGCCCGTTTCCGCTCCGATTTCTTCACAACAACTCTTGCTACTAAAGACTCGGACTTTACAGACTCGATTTACAACAAAATGCCCAAAAACAACGGGCCCTTACATTGATCTCATCAACATAAATTGTAAATCTAAATTAGTGCCAAAATAAAAAATATCCAAATTCGCAAACCAGCATTCATCTCATGAATTAAAGGTGAATTACCCACCTATTTTAACAAAAAATATTGCATAATGAAGAACCATCGAAATGGCTCTGATACCAATTGAAGGGAATGAAAATCCCGACGCAACGAAAGACGATCGAATCGTCATGGTATCATTACGTTACTTGAATTTTGTCAAAATGATCTAACTATTAGATCTAGGCTAAACATGCAAAAGAGGAAGAAATTTACATCGAGAAGAATGCACTTACTTTTTGTAGACAATTCTTCAAAATCTTCCTTGATCACGAACACTTCGTGCTTCTCGATCTCAACGAACGCTTCCCACAAACAGAATCCGAACACTACCACTTGGAGTCTCGGTTGTTCTTCCATTGGAAAGGAGGAGAGTTGTAGGACTCTAGTGTTTTGGAGAGGGAGGAGAGTTGAGAGAGTAGAGAGAATTTTGATCTCTTCTCTTTGATCAAAATCAAAAAATGAGAGAATGCTCACCAATCCCTTCTTGCAAAGGGTTTAAATAGTGGGAATGATGGAGTTAAAATCTCCACATTATTACCACTTTACCACAATCATAGGTTATGCAAATCTCATTTGCATAATCACATAATATAAGATATCTCATATCTCATATTACAAATCTCATTTGCAATAATTGTTGATTAATTGTGGATTAACCCTTCTTTTAACCCAGATTGAGCCAACTGAGGGACCTAATGGACCTATAGTGACGGGCTCCAATGATCCGAGATTAACTTGTCAAACTCTTTGACCCGGTTAATCAACATTCATTAGCTACGGTAACACTCCACTATAGCCCATAGTTGCACTCCCGTCAGTGCAGAATATTACATGTCCACTGTTATAACCAATGCCCATGAGTCGACCCTTCACAGTTGTTCGTAGACACGACTGGGTCAAATTATCGGTTTACCCCTGTGACTACCTCTTGTTCCTTAAGTCCCTACTGCTCCTCTAATGAACAACATATTGTGATGGTCCAACCATACACAACACCCTTCTCGGGCCAGTGCACCTGTTGTCCAAACCCTGAAGACAACACTTAAGGGAACAACCCCTCTAGTTCCCCTAAAGGTGGGAACGAGTGAATTCCATCTTGCGTAGTTAAGTTCCCAACTCCCTACTTGGTCCTGTCCCTGAGAAGATAGGCATATTGGGCGAGTAACTGTGACAACCCTCACCCGTACTAGTCAAAGGACGACGCCACAGATGGGAGTCCGTAACACGATCGAGATTCGTGTCGAGTCACTAATGGTCATCTACGGTTATTAGTCCTTCATCACACGTGATTGTTACATCGAGAGGTCTAATAATTCACGATCCGGTCTTGTACAATCTCATTGCACATGATGCCCCCACTCACATGTCAACCACATGAACGAGTCAGATCACCTCGTTTGTATGTAATACAAAGCGGGCCGCATCTACAGTGTATCCAAGATTAGGTCTCCAACCCTATCTATATACTGTAGACCGTTCGGGTCATTAACTCGAACGTGATCCTCGCTGTGTGTCCACTACACACCGTTCAAGTTCTAGTTCTCTCATATATTCAATGACCCTGGAGCTTAGTTTATTGGAAAAATTTATATATATTGCGAGACACAAAGTGATGAAATAAATAACTCTTATTAATTTCAAACATTAATTTACAAACACGAGATTAGGACAAAAATCCCAACACCTCCTACTACGTCGAGGCATTTGCAACTCTTGAGAACGTACTTGACTAGACGAGCTAGGATCAACAACACTCATTGATGTACTATCACCATCAGCTACTCTTGCTGACGGACTATCAATTTCGTTTAACACAACCTTACTCCCAGGTTTATGATCCCTCATGTGGTCCTCCTCAAGGAATGTGGCGTTTGCCAACACAAACACCCTATTTTCCTTAGGATAAAAAAATAGACCACCTCTCATTTCCTTTGGGTAACCTACGAAGAGGCAAAACTTCGAACGAGGTTCCAGCTTCTTCGAGTTTGACACCAACACATGGGTCGGACATCCCTAAATCCTGAAATGAAATAAATTGCCTTTACGACCATTCCAGAGTTCGAAAGGTATTTCAGAAACACTATTCGACAGAACTCTGTTCAAAATGTATACCGCAGTCTCCACTGAGTAACTCCAAAACGAGTCAGGGAGATGAACATAACTCATCATTGACCGAACCATGTCCAATAGGGTTCTGTTTTTCCTCTCCGATACACCATTATGCTGTGGCATACCAGGTGCTGAGAGTTCGGACATAATTTATGTTCTATCATATAGTCCTAGAATTCGGTGTCCATATACTCTCCACCTCGATTCGATCGAAGTGTTTTAATCGTTTTACCTAACTGGTTCTCAACCTCAGTCTTGTACTCCTTGAACTTTTCAAGAGTTTAAGACTTTTGATGCATTAGGTAAACGTACCCATATCGCGAATACTCATCTAGGGAGATGAAGTATTTGTAAACTCTCTAGGCTTTAACACTCATCGGACCACAGAGGTCAGAATGTATAAGCTCTAGAGGCTCTTTGACTCTATAACCTTTTCCACTAAAAGGTCGTTTGTTCATTTTGCCTTCAAGGCATGGCTCACAAACTGGTAAAGAATTTTCTTCTAACTCGCTTAGAAGTCCATTCTTCACTAGTCTCTTAATCCTATTGAGATTTATGTGGCCTAATTTTAGATGCCAAAGATGAGTGTTTTCTTTCGGAGAAACTTTTAACCTTTTTTATTGCGTTTCAGCAGTTTTAAACAATTAAGTATTGAAAACACTTTTGACCGAATTTGGTTTTAAAACATACAGATTATTCTCAAGTGAAGCAGAACACAACTCATTTCCTTTAATGAAATAAACACTTTATTATATTATAAATTAACGGAAATACAATGTTTAATAAGGCAGGAAATAGAAACTAGGTTTCTAGTAAACCCTGGTACTATGTATAAATTATCTAATAATAAGTACTTCCCGGCAAAGAAAAGCTTCACTGCGCAATCATTTGCAAATTGAGACAACTTCTCCGCATCCAACTCGAGTGTTATCTCTCCTCCCCCATCAGTCATTTGCCAGAACTAATTCCCTAAAAAGAAGAACAAACATGGTTAGTGGCGCCTGAATCAAGTATCCAGACAGAGTCACTACTCTCAACCTAAACAAGTTTTTGTAACAAGTAAATCACATTTACCTTCCTTCTTCTTCTTGGTAAGGAATTTGGGGCAGTTCCTCTTCCAATGGTCGTCTCCATTGCAGTAGAAACACTTTTCTTTATCGGCAACTTCCTTGACCTTCTTGCCCTTCT
Organism: Trichosanthes cucumerina; assembly: GCA_036507285.1. NCBI lineage: Eukaryota > Viridiplantae > Streptophyta > Magnoliopsida > Cucurbitales > Cucurbitaceae > Trichosanthes > Trichosanthes cucumerina. The sequence goes on from CM071838.1 coordinate 67,105,541, forward strand.
GGGCAGAAACGCGGTCATCTTTCCCAACCTTCTTCAACTTCTTCTTCTTCCCTTTCGAGCCTGAAGATGAACCAACAGACTTTGTCCCAGAGGTCGAACCCTTGTGAAAGGACCTGAAGGCAACATTTACCTCAGCTTCCTGTCCCTTAACTCGCATCAAGAATTGGAAGGTCTGTAGTTCGTTGAGGAAGGTGGTCAGATTGTAGCTAATTTTGTTCACAACAGCATTGCTACGAAACTAAAGGAAACTCTTCGGAAGAGTCTCCATGATGAAGCTGACCTGGCTCGACTCATCGATAGAAGCACCGTTCATCTCCGCCAAGTTAAATTGGGTCATCATATCGAGAACATGTTCCCTAACAGACGTTACATCCTTTATCCTAGCATTGAACACATGTTTGAGAGCATCGTGCCTAACCTGAAAGGGATGTTGTCCAAACATGTTTTGCAATGACTCCATGATCTCATTAGCGGTGACCAGGTTCTCGTGCTTCTTAGCCAAAACTTCAGACAAGCTGAATATGATGTAGACCTTGGACTTTTCATTGGCCTTGGTCCATCGATCTTACACATCACGAACACTTCGTGATGCAGTCGGGTTGGGCACCTGAACACTTCGTGATGCGGTCGGGTCGGGTTGGGCACCTGAGGTCAACGCGAATTTTAGGTCGTCGGTGACTAAGATTGTGTTTATATTATTCTTCCATGTTTGGTCGTTGTCACCTACGACTTATCAGAAGCTAAGAGAACGACAATTGAACTAGACATGTTTGTTGAAAGGAAAATAACTTTGTATTATATCTCGCAAAAACTTTTGAAAATCCAATCATTTTTTAGCAAATTTTAATCCATGATCCCTAGGTCATTTAAAATTGCAATGATACCCTAAAGGTTTAGAATGACCGCCACCGAATGGTAGACAGAACCAATCCTCCTCTAGGACGAGACTTTCTCGACCAGACCCTAATTCCAGAATAACTTTTATTCCTATAGGCATCCAGTTACCATTTTTCGGTCGGACTCATTAACTCTTAATGATTCCTATGAGTATAACCCTCTATCTTTAAACCCTAGAGTTCCCATCCAAACAATAGCCGCCAAGGGAGGACTATGTATGAAGATAAACTAAGGCGATCGTATCCCTTTCGGGAATTTATAGTGTTCCAACCCCCATGATCAAGGCCCTCCGAATGGATTGTCTTGTTCAGGCCAAACTAGCAGGCGGATCATAGGTGTCTCACGGTGTGAATCGATAGAAGAGACTGTGGGTCCCATTTTCACAGGCTCCGCTCACCTTCACTATAAGTACTCTCTCCATTCACCTTAAATTTTGACCTATACAAATACCATCCGGAGGGGGACGCTCCCATTTGCAAAACGAGGCCGAGTATGGATCTCACGGTGTGAACTTAAGGAGATTTGTAGGTTAAAATGTGTCTCATATACTATTTATTCTCCCACTCACACACTTTAGACTATCGGGATTGACCTAGATAAACCGACTATATTTACCTAAGTCTACTAATATAACTCTTATATTCGATTAGCCTAAGTCTAAAACATATTATTAACTTAGGTCTATGTGAGTTTGATTTAACTAACACTTAATTAACGCCACTCACGAGAATATAACCTATGAATCTCCGGACTAAATTCACTCCTAGGTCGGTTCCCAAGTAGGGGTTTTCCGCAAAGCGTCAGCTTAAATATCCTAGCCTTAGATAGAACCTTCCTTAGACAGAGTTACTAATTAGTCCCCATTCATAAGTCATATTTGATTTCCTAATTCTAATCTTATTAGAACTAGAAAACCTAAGTCTAATTAATTCAAGTTCTAAACCATTTAAAATTAATTAATTAACTTAGGTTACATGCATTTCTATGTTATTGTGCTTGATCATTCATCACATGAATAATTAAACTATATAACATACATTTATCACCTGAATAAATGCATGTCAATGCAATTATCTAATTAATATAACACTTACATTAATTAAACATGCATATATTATATTATAACACTTATAATATAACCTAATCATGCATACTATATATTATGACCCTTATAATATAAACATGATACATGAAATGCTTAACCTAAGGTAGGATTTTAATCTATATGACATATATTATGCTAATATTAATTCATACAACACTTGCATAAATTTAAATAGCAAATTGGACCGATTTTGGCACCCCTAAGGACATTAATTTAATTAATTAACATTAATATAACATTTATATTAATATTAATTAATATAAATTAATTTAAACTTCATTTTACAAAATAAATAATTAAATAAATACACATTTTCGTAAAAAACTACTAAAAAACGTCCCATTTGGCCACTTCCCACAGAATTCTCGCGCACATCCGCTACTACTGGCAAGCGGCGTTGCTGCGCTGCTACAACGCAAACGCCAGCGCCAGCGTTGCAACCCTGATGAACAGCGTTGCAACGCCATGCTCTGTACAACACTAGAACGTGTTGTTTTTTGCCCGTTTCTGCTCCGTTTCTTCACATCAACTCTTGCCACAATCGACACAGACTTACAGACTCGATTTACACTAATAATGCCCCCAAAAAAAGGGCCCTTACATTAATCTCATCAACATAAAATGTAAATCTAACTAGGTGGCAAGAACCGTAAACATCCACTTGCAAACCATTAACATTCATCACATGAAAATTAATGCAACCCGCCTAATTTTAAGAAAATTACAGAACCTACAACGAATTGCAACGTATGCCTCTAATACCAATTGAAGGAAATGGATTTTTCGCAGCGGAAGTGCGATGTGAATCGTTGTTTCGTTGTTGTTCTAATTTTCTTAAAATTGAAAGAAACACTTTCTATCTACGCTAAGCATGCAATTAGAGAAGAAAAACAACAAAGTTATTGAAACCCACCTCTTGAAGAACCATTCTTCAAGTTTTCCTTCTCCGGTCACGATCTCAACGATCCAACGACCTCTCCAATCACGAACGTACAATGAAGGGAATCAAGGGGACACCTCCATTTGATCTTCTTTGTTGTTCTCGAAAGGATAAGGGAGAGTGGTGAGACTCCCTATGGATTTCGAGTTTGGAGAGAATTTGTGAGATTGAGAGAACTTTCGAGAGAGAATTTGCTTTCTCCTTGGATGGAATTCCAAAAAATGAGAGACAAGCTTATGGAATGTCTCACATTCCACTAATTTATAATGTCATGTGGTGGAGTTAAAATCTCCACCATTTACCATTTTATCACAACTATATAATATACAAATCATATTTGCATATCATATAATATAAGGTATCTCATACGTTATTATACAAATCACATTTGTATAATTGTGGAATTTTAAATTGAATCTTATTCAATTTAATTTCTCTCAAATCAATTTCTCAAAATTAGCCTTAATTAAATCATTAGGCTATATTATAGTTTATTATGAATCTCATTCACATTAAGCTATATATTATGTCAATCACATCTCATATAAATGACATAAATACCCTTTTAATGAATTTGAACACTTCAAATCAACTCCAAACTCTAAACTCTCATTTAGTCCAATTTGAGCCAACCGAGGGACCTAATAGACCTACATAAGATGAGCTCCAATGATATGAGATTAACCGATCAAACTCTTTGACTCGGTTAATCAACATTCATTAACTACAGTTACACTCCACTATAGCCTGTAGCTGCACTCTCCTCACTGTAGGACAAATTGTGTCTATCGATATAACCAATGTCCGTGAGTCGACCCTTCACAGGTTGTTCGTAGTCACAACTGGACCAAATTACCGTTTTACCCCTGTGTCTACCTCTTGTTCCTTAAGTCCCACTGCTTCTCTAATGAATAACTTTGTTGCATGGTCCAACCATAAACAACATCCCTCTCGGGCCAGTGAGAGGGTGGGTGCCCTTGTCCAAGCACTGGACAACACTTAAGAGAACAACCCCTCTAGTTTCCCTAGCTCGGGAATGAGTGAATTCCTTTTTGCATAGTTAAGTTCCCAACTCCCCACGTGGTCCTATCCCCAAGAAGATAGGCATATTGGGCGAGCGCTCAGGCCACCCTCACCTGTACTAGTCAAAGGACCAGTCCCGCAGACAGAAGTTCGTAACACACTCAAGATTAAGGACGAGTCACTAATGGTCATCAACGAAGTTATTAGACCTATACTGTTAACGGTGTTACATCAGTAGGTCTAATAATTCACGATCCGGTCTTGTATAATCTCATTACACATGATGCCCCCACTCGCATGTCAACCACAAGAATGAGCTGGATCACCTCGTTTGTATCTAATATAAAACGAGCCCCATCCATAGTGTTGTTAGGATAAGGTTCCCAACCCTATCCATACACTGTAGACCGTTTGGGTCAATAACTCAAACGTGATCCTTCCTCTGCGTTCACTACACATTGTTCAAGTTCTCGCAGATAATATGACCCTGAAGTTTAGTTTGTTGGATTAAGTTTAAAAATGTGAGATACAAAGTTTCAATACTAAATAACCTTTATTCATTAATCCAACAACTTTTACAAACTACACAAGATTAGGGCATACACCCTAACATACTTCTGTTTATTGGTAGGATCATAAACAGGTTGTTCGTTAGAGGAGCACTGGTACTTAAGTTAAAAGATGTAACCCATGGGTAAAACAATAATTTGACCCAACTGGTGTTACGAACGCTCGTGAAGGATTAACTCGCTGTTATTGGTCGTTATCCATGGATACAGAAATATATCTACTGTGGGAAGAGTGCAACTGTGGGACTTTAGTGGAGTGTTCCTACGGTGAACGAATGTTGATTGACTTTGGTTAATGAGATTAACCTATTAATCTTGTATCGTTGGAGCTTCTGATCTGTAGGTCCATTAGGTTCACTTCCTAGCTCGTAAATGGTTCTTAGATTGCTAGATCTTGATTAGAATTTGAATTGTTCAAATTTACTTTGGGAATTAGTCTAATGTATGGAGATTCATTATAATATAAAGTTTTAATGCACATTAAAACTTTATAGTATGAAGTTAATTTGAATATGATTCAAAGTAAATTTCTTGAGAGAATTGAATATTTGAAAAGGTTCAAATATTGTTTTAATGTGAATGGGATTCATATTAAAAACTATAGGTTAAAATTTAATGTGCATAAGATGTACATGAAAACTATAGGTTAAGGGGAATATGATTAAATATGATTTAATCATAGATAACCTAAATTAAATATATGATGTTTAATTATGAATGAATGAATGAATGAATGAATGAATGAATGAATGAATTAATTAATTAGATTAAATATGATTTAATTAAATTAATAGGTTATATATATTAATACATGTAATTAAATATGATTTAATTATATTTATTATATTATATTAATTATTATTATTCAATTAATAATTAATTAATTATTAATGTGTGAGTGCGAACGTGTGTTGGACACGTTCACCACTCACCTTCCTCTTCTCACTCTCCTTATCGATAAAATGTTATAGGTATTTGCATTTGCCAAATGAAAATGAGTTTTCGATCCAATTTAAACTTCCGTTGTGGAATTGAGATCTAGATTTCATCAGTTAGTTTACTGGATTTAGGGTTAATCTAAGGCAAATCATATGAAAATAAAAAAAAATTGAATGAACAGTGGAAATAACATTTAATTGAATAAAATTGAACAAAAAATACAAACTACGAGTTTTAGGGCATAAAACCCAAGAAGAACAATTACTAGATGCACACTAATCAAACTTCTAGAATGTAAGCGGCCAAAAGAGATGGAAAAAGTCGATGATCCCAAGTATTGCAAGTATGTTTCGTTCTAAAAGAGCTAGTTCCAAGATTAGCTAAAGAAGGACAAATTGAGTTAGACCTTGATGAGTTAGCTAAAAAAAATCATGTTGCGGTGGCGACGAACACATGTGGTCAAATACACTTTAGTCCGCATCACGATCATGGAGTGCGTCTAGTTCAATCTAGAAACCACAAACACAAGGACAAACACCAAAGTAAGAATGATCCAAGGAAACTTAAGTCTGAAAGAAAGAGAAATAAAAATTATTCTCAACCTCACCAATCGGTGACCTTGAAAGAATTCTTCTTGAGAGATTTCCTTCCCAACAAAAAAGAGGAAGCAAATCACGCAAATTCATGCTACATCAAGGTGAATAAAATTCACAACTCAAAAGAAGTCAAACAAAGGACTTCTGTAACGCCCCAATTTTCTCGAGTATCTCTTAAGTTGTACTTTGGATTAATTTAGTGGAAAATATTCAAGTTGAAAGACGGCGTGAAGCCAACAGACATTGTTTACCTCTTACAATACCTGTTGACCTTGTTTTACCTGATAAACATACTATGTTCGCATATGAGACTCTTTAACATAACACAACAGAAACTTGACAACTACTAAACATACATAAGGAGAAACACTTCTAAAGTCTCTCTTGAAAACTAAAACGGGCAAGCGCATCAGAACCACAAACAGGCCAAACCATTAATTACACAACAACAACCTCTAAAGCACATACAACTATAACTACATAGTCCCCTCAAAATTAACTACAACACATATGGGATTGCTATACAACACTACCCACGTACAAAATATCAAGCTCGTGGAGCTTCTAGTAGACTATGGCAGGATGTCAGGCACTAGGAGCTCGAACTCTACCTGAAAAGTTTGAAAACAGTGAAAGAATGAGCTATGAAGCTCAGTGAGTGACTGAGTTTAAGATCTAATAACTCATAAATCATATCACCTAGAAACTTATGAGCATATGCATCTGTAATCAAGCGTTAAAAATACACGTGTAATCATAATAGCTTTTTAGAAATCTAGCAAGTACGTCATTAAAATCTCGCAAGGCATATTGATACTACTAAATATTTAAAAATGTATGACAATCAACGTTGTGTAGGACACACCCAGTACAACCAACGTTTACTCTACGATGTAGTGAGGCCCACCAAACACTCCCATCGTCTTTCTCGTAGTGGGGCCCGCCTAGCACTCACGACAGCATTGTTGTCACAGAGTACACTCAACGTCGACAACAGAAAATGACCTGTGTGCACACGGTACTATATAGCCTCGGGCTCAATGTCTCAGTTATTTACTCATTCAAGACTTAGAAAAACACATAGAAACATTTGAACATGCTTGCTTATCTTTTCTTTCGTAAAACTCAAGCTTACTCAGCTTGTTCATAAAAACTGGAAATCTTTAAATCATACTTGCTAGTACATACTTGCTCGAAATCATAACATTTTCAAAAATTTCGACAATCAAGAACATATGCTCACTTATAAATTTCATCAAGACATTTAGGCTCACAACGAGCAGTTGAAATCATTTCTTAGAAAATATGAATACTCATAAACATGTGTTCAAAGGAAAATAATAAGTATTGAAACCCTTTCATTCTAGCAAAACTTGTATTTCTTAAAGCATAATTCAAATATAACGATCGTTTTGTCACTCACAGTGTTAGAACTAGAACCTTGGCCCGTATACTCGACCTATTTCCTCTTGGCCTGTCAAAAAAACCAAAACCAAGCATTAGAACATCGAGCTCATGAATTTCAACCTTAAAATTACAAAAACCACTCTATCATTTTTCCAGCATTTTACAAATTTCATGCCCTGATTTTAGACAATCATAACTTCTTCATTACTTAGCCAAAAAGGATGTACTTTATACCAAACTCTTCCTTTTTGAACCCTCTAAAAATAATATGAAGAAATAAAATTTAGATTCCCAATGGATTGGTTCGAAAATACCTCGAAAGTTTCTTCCCCAAAAACAGACTTCTGTTGTTTCCAGATTCGTTCTGCTACACACAGAAATTAACCTGAAATTTAGAACATCTGCCAGTCGATTTCTACTCACTAGTTCTTCATGAAAGTTTTAGGATATTCAATAAGATTTCCAATCATACCTATTAGAGCGCCTGATTTGAATCCTACTGATCAGAATGATTCAAAAACCAGAGGTTTCTTGGATTTGACAGCAAATTCTCTTCTCTGCATTTCTCTTCACAAATCATTAACATAGATTAAGAATTTGCTCGAGCTTCCTCCATGAATTTTGTTCAAATATGAATTAACTTTCAAGAAAATCAAACCTTTACTCTTACCTCTTCTTGTAGGGCTCGAAATACTCAAAACATCAGAACTGGCCTTGATTGATCATAGAATTGTCATTGAAATTGAATCACCTTTCTCATTTCTTCTTCAACCTCAAGACTAGAAAATTTTCTTTCCTTCTTCCTCCTTCAGTTCTCTCCCACGAAAACCTCTGCTTTTCTTTGTTGAAAATGAAAACAAAATGGAAGGAAGGTTGGTTAATCAAAACAAAAAATTCCATTGGCGGTGGATTTGTCTTTTCCCCATTTCTTTTCCCTTTTTAAATTGCTTTCTTTATTTCTTTCTTCCTTTCTTTTAATCAAACAAAACCAAACATTAAAAAAACATTTCCTTTCATTTTCCAAACAAAACAATTTCATTTTGTTTTTAAACTAAACATACCAAAACATTTCCTTTTCCCTATGTTTTTTAAAGAAATTCCAAAGGGTAATCTTCGGTTTACAACTTACCTCCCTCTTAAGAAATTTCGTCCTCGAAATTTAGTAGTCTTTGAATAAAAATCGTCGGATACTTCCTCCTCCAACTAACCTTCGCGAGTGGGATCGTCTTGTTTCCCAAAACTTGTTCTTTCCGGTCGAGAATTTGAACTGCATCCCTATATGTAACTCACGTCAACTTTCAACTCAACTGGTTGTGCTTGTAACACATGTGTCGGATTTGGAATAAACTTTATTAACACGAACACATGAAAAACATCATGTACTCGAGATAGTTCTGCTGGTAACTCAAGTCTGTAGGTTGTTGGCCCAACTTGTTCCGTTACTTGATAAGGACCAATATATCTAGGACTTAGCTTACCTTTCCTGCCAAAGCGAAGGACACCTCTCCACGGAGATAACTTCAAGAAAACTTGATCTCCGACTTTGAATTCTAAGTCCTTTCGTCACTTATCTGCATAACTCTACTGACGATCTTGTGCTATAGTAACTTGTACTAACTCAGGACCAATTAGCTATCGCTCTCCTACCTCGTTCCAACATATAGGCGTTCTACACGGTCTTCCATATAGAGCCTCAAGTGGTGCCATGCAAATACACGATTGATAGCTGTTATTGTAACCGAATTCCATAAGTGATTGGTGTGTATCCCAACTTCCCTTAAATTGAAGGACACATGCTCTTAACATGTCCTCTATGGTCTGGATGGTCCTCTCTGACTGGCCATCTGTCTGAGGATGGAATATTGTACTAAAATTCAGCTTTGTCCCCATAGCTTTCTGTAATCTAGGCCAAAACTTAGAAGTAAATCTCGGATCTCTATCTGAAACTATGGACACTAACACTCCATATTGACTCACAATTTTGTCGATGTATAGCTTAGCAAGCTGATCAAGTGTAGACGTCACTTTAATCGATTTAAACCGTGTTGTCTTAGTGAGCCTATCCACTATTACCGAAATACCATCATGTCCACATGAAGTACGTGGTAATCCAAACAGAAAATCCATAGTGATATGCTCCCATTTCCATTCCGGCACTGGCAATGGATTAAAGAGTCCTCCTGGCCTCTATCTAATTTGTTTAATTTGTTGGCATTTCAAATATCTTACCAACTCAATCAGTTACCTCCCGCTTCGTTACGGCTATCCATACGTTCCCTTTAAAATTTGTACATCTTGGTGCTTCTTAGATGCATAGTGTAAGCTGAACTGTGAGCTTCCTCTAAAATAGCATCTTTAAGCTCACTAAAACTCGGAACACATAGTTTTCCCTGCCTAACTATGATTCCGTCTGAACTCATGTTAAATTTTGCTTCTGGGCCCTGTTTTGGACATTCCAAACATTTTTGTAAATTACTATCCTCTAGTTGTCTTCTCGCAATCTCTGCTACGAGCGAAGACCTAACCTTGAATTGAGCTAAAAGACCTCCTGAATTCTCTGCAGTCACAACTGCCTTAGAACCCCTCAGAATACTTAAAAAAAAGTTGCTCGAATACCACACAAGGCGTCCCTAGGAAGTCTCGACTTCCTACTTAATGCATCTGCTACTACATTCGCCTTATCTATATGGTATTCTATGATACAATCATAATCTTTAATCTGTTCTTACCATCTTCTCTGTCTCATAATCAACTTTCTCTGATCAAAGATATATTTCAGACTCTTATGATTTGTGTAAATGTGACACCTCTCACCAAACAAAGAATGCCTTCAAATCTTCAATGCTAAAACAACTGATGCTAGCTCAAGAACGAGAGTAGGGTAATTACACTCGTTCTTTTTCAATTGCCTTGACGCATAAGCTATTACTTTTCCTTCTTGTATGAGCACACACCCTAAACCTTGCCTAGAAGTGTCACAGTAAATCACATACTCCTTTCCCGTTACAAGAAGTGTTAGAATAGGTGTTGTTACCAGACTCTTTTTCAGCTCCCGAAAACTCTGTTCACACTTATCTGACCATTCAAACTTAGCATTCTTCATTGTTAAGGGTAAAGTTAATCGTGAGAAATCCTCAACAAATCGTATGTAGTATCCTTAGGAAACTACGTACCTCTGTCGCATTAGCTGGTCTCTCTAAGTTGACCATATCTTTCACTTTGTGCGGTCCCACACTAACTCCATTTGCTGAAACAACATGCCCCAAAAATACTACCTGATTCAACCAAAACTCACATTTGGTGAATTTAGCATACAACTGTTTATCTCGTAGTGTTTGTAGAATAATCCTCAGATGTTCCTCATGGGCTTTCCTGTCAATCGAATAAACTAGTATATCATTAATGAATATTATCACAAACTGATCCAAATACTGGTGGAAAATCCTGTTCATGAGGTACATGAAAACTGCTGGTGCATTTGTCAAACCAAATGACATTACTAAAAACTCATAATGCCTGTACCTCATTCTGAATGTTGTCTTAGGAATATCTGATTCCCTAACATTTAACTGATGCTATCATGCTCTTAAATCGATCTTAGAAAACACTGACACTCCTTTTAGTTGGTCACACAAGTAATCTACACGTGGCACAGGATACTTGTTACGTATCATGACCTCATTTAACTATTTATAATCAATGCATAATCCTAGGGTACCATCTTTCTTTTTACGAATAACACTGGAGCTCGCTAAGGCGATACACTAGATCTTATGTATCCCTTATCAACTAGTTCTTGTAACTGCATCTTCAGCTCTCTGAGCTCGCTTAGAGCAATTTATACGGCGCTTGCAAAAGGTGTTGTTCCTGATAACAATTCAATTGTGAACTCAACTTCCCTATCAGGTGGCAACCCTGACAGATCTGCTGGAATAACATCAAGAAATTCGTTCACAACAAGAACATTTTCTGGTTTTAGGTTTTCCTCCTGCACCTCTACTACTTGTGACAGAAACGTCGTGCAACCTTTCCTCAACAACTTCTCAGCTTTCAATGCTGAAATCAAACTTGTAGGAATAATCTTTCTTTCACCCCTGAAAACCACTTCAGGCAACCCTGGTTTCCTGAATATCACTTCCTTTCCATGGCAATCCATGGAAGCATAATGAATAAATAAGAAATTCATCCCTAAGATTGCATCTCACACCTGCAACTCTAGTGGAAGAAGATCCACTAACATATTGAGACCTTCTACTAGGACCTCACAGTTCCGCAACACTGCATCGACTAGTAAAACATCACCAATTGGAGTGTATACAACTAACCTTTCAAATAAAGGCTCTAACTTTCTATTCACCTTAGTTAGGAACATACTAGAAACAAAGGAACGCGTAGCACGTGGATCTATTAAAACAAATGCAGGTACATTACAAATAGAAATTGTACCAGTAATCACATCTGGTGCACCCTCCGCTTATTGTTGAGTCATAGCGTAGACCTTTCCCTGTTGCCTAGTGATGGAGATCCGATCTCCTTGAGCAGCGGAAACGTGTTAGGGATCGTAATTTGCTTGATTGTTTTAATTGAAACAAAATTCAATACATTGATAAAAACATACAGAATAAACATGCTCTTTAATCTAATTAAACATGGAGGTCTACATGCAAACATGCTTAAATTAATTTAACAATTAAACTAATAAAGAGATAAAGGGATTACCTTTGTAGACTTTTCTCAGCAACTTGTTGCTCCAAAAGTTGTACAACAACTCAACTTCTCTGTTTTCCAGCAGGACACCACCAACAGAGAACACCTTCTATATCTCTGGGTTTTTAGATCTTCCTTGGTGGGAATGATTCCAACAATTGGAAGCTTTTACGAATTAGAGAGTGAGAGTGAGAGTTCTAGGAAGTTGCAATTTTCAATTGCAAAATGATCGATCGATCTATTTGATCCACCAACCGCCTTCTCCCTGTTAAACTATCGATAGGGAGAAGAAGAGGGGTAGAGGGAACGTGTCCGGACACGTTCCCTTATTTTATTATTAAAATAATAATAATAATTAAATAATAATTAAATCAAATTTAATTATTAATTTAATTCACATTTAAATAAAATAAAATAAATATCATATATTTAATTTAGATTAAATGACATTTAATCAATATATCCCTCTAACCTATAGTTTTAATGTACATTAAGTACACATTAAATTTTAACCTATAGTTTTTAAATATGAATCACATTCACATTTGAATTTAATATTTGAACTCTTTCAAATATTTAATTCTCTCATATAATTTAATATGAATCATATTCACATTAAATTTATAATATATAGTTCTAAGACTATATATTATATCGTATCGATATACATTAAGTTTATTCCCTAATGAATTTGAACATTTCAAATTCAAATGATCTAAGAACCCTTTACGAGCTAGAAGGTGGAGCTAATGGACATACAAATCAGAAGCTCCAACGATACGAGATTGCTCAGATTAACCTCCCAATCAACATTCGTTAACTGCAGGAACACTCCACTAAAGTCCCGCAACTGCACTCTTCTCACTGCAGATGTATTTCTGTGTCCACGGATATTGACCAATAACAACAAGTCAATCTTTCATGAATGTTCGTAACACCAGCTGGGTCAAATTACTGTTTTACCCCTGGGTTACATCTTGTGCCTTAAGTATCAGTGCTCCTCTAATGAACAATTTGTTTGTGGTCCTACCAACAAACAGAGTCCCTCTCGGGCCAATCAGAGGGTCGCCCTTTGTTCAAGTCCTGGAGACACCACTTAACTAACATTCCTCTACTTACCCTAGTAGGCGGGAAGGAGTGAATTCCATCTTGCTAAGTTAAGTTCCCAGCCGCTCACTCGGTCTTGTCCCCAAGAAGGTAGGCATATTGAGTCGGCGAATCTGGCTACTCTCACCCATACTAGTCAAAGGACAATCCCTCGCGAACAGGAGTTCGTAACCTGCTCAGGATTGAGATCAAGTTGCCTAGGTGATTCTAGTGAAATGGAAACCTAACTAGTCAACGGAGTTACAGCAAGAGGTTACTATTTCGTGGTCTGGTCTTATGTAATCTCATTACATAGGATATCCCCACTCACATGTCATCTACACGAACACGTTAGGATCATAGTGTTTGTATCAAATACAAAGTGGGCCACATCCATAGTTTTACCAGGGTAAGGTACCCAAACTTTATCCCCTAACTATAGACCCTTTAGGCTGTATCTCGAACCGAGATACTTTATATGTACACTACATTCAGTTAAAGATTCATATAACAGCCTTGGATGTTTAGTTTATTGGATTTAGGGTTTAAATAAAGGTAAACTCGTAGAAACGAACAATAACTTTTTATTTAAATAATAACATTTTATTACATTAATCAGAACATAAATACAAACTACGAGTTTTAGGGCACAAACCCCTACAAACTCCCACTTGAACTAAAACTATAGTGGGGTACATCATAATCTAAAACAGTGGTTACAAGAGATAAAAATACAATAAACTAGGGCATCCATATATCCCATTACATATCTCCCACTTGCCCTAGATTAGCCTATGTACATGTCTCGTAGACCCTGACATTCCAGATGACCCTCGAACCCTTTAGCCGTGAGAGTCTTTGTAAACGGATCAACAATATTGTGCTCCGAAGTGATCTTCGTGACTGTCACATCTCCTCGTTGCACTATTTCGCGTATCAAGTGATACTTCCTCTCGATGTGCTTGCCCCGCTTATGGCTGCGAGGTTCCTTCGAATTGGCTACCGCACCACTATTGTCACAGTATAAGGTGATGGGAAATCCCATATTTAGAACAACTTCCAAATCAGTAAGGAATTTCCTTAGCCAAACAACCTCCTTAGCTACTTCACAAGTAGCGACATACTCAGCCTTCATCGTGGAGTCAACGATGCATCCTTGTTTGATGCTTCGCCATACTATAGCTCCCCCGTTAAGTGTGAAACCTGATCCCGATGTGGATTTCCGAGAATCCTTATCGGTCTGAAAATCAAAATTAGTGTATCCAGTAAGGATCAAATCCTTAGACCCATACACAAGCGTATAGTCCCTCGTTCTCCTAAGATACTTGAGGAGATTTTTAACTACTGTCCAGTTGTCTAACCCTTGATTGGGTTGGTACCTACTGACTATTCCCACTGCATAACAAATGTCCGGCCTCATGCACAACATAGCATACATTAAGCTACCTACTGCAGAGGCATAGGGAATGCGTCTCATTGTTGGGATTTATGCGCTAAACTTGTGTAATTTTGATCAATTAAATAAAGGGTTACTTGTTTTGATAAAATTACAGTCTTGCTTTATAAATCCAATAAACTAAGCTCCAAGGTTATAACTGTTGGGATTTTTGTCATAATCTCGTGTTTGTAAATTGCTGTTTGAAATTAATAAGAGTTATTTATTTCATTACTTTGTGTCTCGCAATATTTACAAACTTTTCCAATAAACTAAGCTCCAGGGTCATTGAATTTATGAGAGAACTAAAACTTGAATGGTGTGTAGTGGACACACAGGGAGGATCACGTTCAAGTTAATGACCCGAACGGTCTACAGTATATAGATAGGGTTGGAGACCTAATCCTGGATACACTGTGGATGCGACCCGCTTTGTATTAGATACAAACGAGGTGATCTGACTTGTTCATGTGGTTGACATGCGAGTGGGGGCATCCTGTGCAATGAGATTGTACAAGACCGGACCGTGAATTATTAGACCTACTGATGTAACACCGTTCACAGTAAGGACTAATAACTTCGTAGATGACCATAAGTGACTCGACCTGAATCCTGAGCGTGTTACGAACTCCTGTCTGCGGGGGTCTGTCCTTTGACTAGTACGGGTGAGGGTGCTCACAGTTACTCGCCCAATATGTCTATCTTCTCAGGGACAGGACCAAGTAGGGAGCTGAGAACTTAACTACGCGAGATGGAATTCACTGCTTCGCTTTAGGGAAACTAGAGGGGTTGTTCCCTTAAGTGTTGTCTCCGTGGCTTGACAACGCGCCCCCACCTTCTCACTGGCCCGAGAAGGGTGTTGTGTATGGTTGGACCATCACGATATGTTGTTCATTAGAGGAGTAGTGGGGACTTAAGGAACAAGAGGTGGACATAGGGGTAAAACGGTAATTTGACCCAGGCGTGTCTACGAACAACCTGTGAAGGGTCTACTCATGGGCATTGGTTATATCAGTGGACACATAATATTCTACACTGATGGGAGTGCAACTACGGGCTATAGTGGAGTGTTACCGTAGCTAATGAATGTTGATTAATCGGGTCAAAGTGTTTGATAGGTTAATCTCGGATCATTGGAGCCCGTCACTGTAGGTCCCTCGGTTGGCTCAATCTGAGTTAAAAGAAGGGTTAATGTTTTGGTATGAAATTGAAGTGTTCAATTTCACTTAAAGGACATTTATGTCATTTATATGAGATATGAATGATATAATATATAGTTTAATGTGAATGAGATTCATAATAAACTATAGGTTAGCCTAATTGTTGAATTAGGGCTAATTGGAGAAATTATTTGAGAGAAATTAAATTGGATGTGATTCAATTTAATTAATCTACAATTATTGCAAATGCGATTTGAAATATGAGATATGAGATATCTTATATTATATGGTTATGCAAATGTGATTTGCATAACCTATGGTTGTGGTAAAGTGGTAATAATGTGGAGATTTTAACTCCATCAATTTCCACTATTTAAACCCTTTGCAAGAAGGGATTAGTAACTCATTCTCTCATTATTTGATTTTCATCAACGAGAAGAGGTTAAAAATTCTATCAACTCTCTCAATTCTCCTCCCTCTCCAAAACAAAGAAAAGTCCAACCACTTTCTTTCTTCCAAAGGAAGAACAACCGAGAAGGTCGTTGGTGGTGTTCGTTTTGTTCGAGAGAAGCATTCGTTGAGAAGCACGAAGTGTTCGTGATCGAGGAAGGAACTTTGAAGAACAATCTACAACAAGTAAGTAGAGTTCTTCTTGTTGTAATTTTCCTTCTTTACATGTTTAACTTAGATCTAAGGGTTAGATCATTTTAACTAAAATCAAGTAGTGTAACGATACCTTGACGATTCGATCGTCTTCCGCTGCGCGAGGATTTTCATTCCCTTCAATTGGTATCAGAGCCATTTCGATGGTTCTTCGTTATGCACTGTTTTTTGTTAAAATAGGTGGGTATTTTTGCCTTAATTTCATGAGATGAATGCTTGTTTGCGTAATGGATGTTTCGGTTTTTGGCACTAGAATAGATTTACAATTTATGTTGATGAGATCAATGTAAGGGCCCGTTGTTTTTGGGCATTTTGTTGTAAATCGAGTCTGTAAGTTCGAGTCGTTCGTGGCAAGAGTTGCTGTGAAGAAATCGGAGTAGAAACGGGCGAAAATCAATGAAGAACAACAAAGGTATTTGCTGTTCTGTCGATGGCGTTGAGACGCTGTTCATCGGCGTCTTAACGCTATCCTTGCGGGCGCTGGCTTGGCTGTAGAGCAGCGTTGCAACGCTAGGCGTAGAGCATGCTGGCCTCAACGCTCGACGTGACAACGTTGCAACGCTGCCCACGACGTTGCAACGCTACACGCGTAGTGGGCAGTTCGCGAGCAGTTCGCAGACGTGGGCGGTTATTCTCAATTGCGGGGCAATTTTTTCCGTAATTATTATTATTTTTATTTATAAAGATGTATTTTAATTATTTATTTAATTATTTTATTAAATAATATTAATATAATTGTTATATTAATGTTATTTAATTAAATAATTGCCCCTAGGTGCCAAAAATCGGTCCATTTTTGCTATTTAATTATTTTATGCATGAGATGTATGATTTAATTAAATTCTATGTGCATAATGTATGTCATATAGATTTAAAATCCCACCTTAGGTTAAACATAATCGTGCATCATTTATATTATAAGAGTTATAATATATAGTTTGCATGATAGGTTATATTATAAGAGTTATAATATAATTAAATGCATGTTTAATTTAATTAATATAAGTGTTATATTTTTTAGATTAAAGTATGCTCATGCATTTATATTCATGTGATGAATTATATTATGTTATACTATATAGTTATTCATGTGATTAATGATCAAGCACTATAACATAGAAATGCATGCAACCTAAGTTAATTATTAGTTTTAAAGAGTTTAGAACTTGAATAATTAGACAGGTTTTCTATTTTCTAATGAGATTAGAAATTTGGAAATCAAAGTTTAGTATATGGATGGAGACTGATTAGTAACTCTGTCTAAGGAAGGTTTTGTGTAAGGCTGGGGTATTTAAGTTGACGCTTGCGGAACACCCGTACCTGGAAACCGACCTAGGAGTGAATTCGGTCCGGAGATTCTTAGATTATACTTATCGTGAATGTCGCTAATTAAAAGTGTTTTAATTTACTCACATAGACCTAAGTAATAATGTGATTATAAACTTAGGTTAATACCATATAAGAGTTATATTGGTAGACTTAGGTAAATTTTAGCCGGTTTATGTAGGTCAATCCCTATTAAAATTAAAGTGCTGAGTGGGAGGAAATAAAGTGTATGAGATACATTTGATTTTCCAACCACAAATCTCCGTTAAGTCCACACCGTGAGATTTATACTCGGCCTCGTGGCGCAAATGGGAGCGTCCCCCTTCGGGTGGCATTTGTATAGGTCAATATCATCGTGAATGGAGAGAGTACTTATAGTGAGTGGGAGCGGGACTTGTGAAAACGGGACCCACAACCTCTTCTTTCGATTCACACCGTGAGACGCCTATGATCCGCCTGCTAGTTTGGCCTGGACCAGACAATCCCTTCGGAGGACCTGATTATGGGAGTCGGAACACCGTGAATTCTCGAAAGAGACATAGTTTCCTAGTTGGTTTTCCTTCTTGGTTCACTCTTTGGTGGCTATTGTTTGGACGGATGCTTGGAAACTTAAAGATTGAGGGTGACACTCACAGAATTCGTTAAGTGTTAATGAATTCGACCGAACAATGGTAATTGGACGCCTAATGGAATAAGAGTTATTCTGGGATTAGGGTCCGATCGAGAAAGTCTCGCCCTAGAGGAGGAGTGTTCTGCTCACCCTTCTGGTGGCGGGCCATTCTAAGCCTTTCGGATATCATTGCAAAATTTTGAATGACCTAGGGATCATGAAACAATTTTGCTAAAACATGATTGGATTTCAAAAGTTTTTTGCGAGACTGACACAAATTTTTCTATTTTTTTATCTAAAAATGTCTAGCGCAATTATATCTCTACTCGCGTCCGATAAATTAGTGGGCGATAATTACCAAACTTGGAAAAACAACATAAACACAATTTTGGTAATCGATTTACATTAAGTTCGTGTTCTCCGAGGAGTGTCATCGGATGTGCGGCTTGGATCGCATCGTGAAGTGTTCGCGATGCATACGATCGATGGATCAGGGCCAATGAAAAGGCCAAGGTCTATATCATTGCCAGCATGTCTAATGTTTTGGCAAAGAAGCATGAGCTGATGGTCACCGCCAAGGAGATCATGGAGTCCTTGCAGGAAATTTTTGGACAACAGTCCTTTCATGTTCGACATGACTCGCTCAAATATGTCTTCAATGCACGGATGAAAGAGGGGTCGTCTGTCCGTGAACATGTTCTAGACATGATGACCCACTTTAATCTGCCTGAGAGGAACGGGGCTTCGATCGACGAGTCGAGCCAAGTCAGCTTTATCTTGGAGACTCTTCCGAAGAGTTTCCTTCAGTTTCGTAGCAATACTGTTATGAACAAAATTAGCTACACTCTGACTACCCTCCTCAATGAGCTACAAAATTTCCAGTCCTTGAACAGAGTCAGGGCACCAGAATCTGAGGCAAATGTTGCCTACAGGTCTTATCACAGGGGTTCGACCTCTGGGACGAAACTTGTTGCTTCTTCACGCCCGAAAGGGAAGACGAGTATGAAGAGGGGTAAAACTGACCGAGTTGTCGCCTAGAACGGCAAGATGGTCAAGGACGTTGCAGAGAAAGGAAAGTGTTTCCATTGCAATGGGGGCGGACACTGGAAGAGGAACTGTCCCAAATTCCTTACTGAGAGGAAGAATCAAGGTAAATGTGATTTACTTGTGATGAGAAACTCGCTTAGTGGAGAGTAGTGACTCTGCTGATATTGGATTCGGTGCCACTAACCATGTTTGTTCTTCTTTTCGTGGATTGATTCTGGCAACACACATGAGAGGGTGAGGTGACTCTACGAGTTGGATCCGGGGAGTTTGTCTCTACTGTAGAGATCGACACGGTGAAGCTACATTTCTGCGGAAATTACTTATTATTAGATAATTTGTACATAGTACCAGGGTTTACTAGAAACCTTGTTTCCATTTCCTGCCTAATTGAACAATGTTTATCTATTTCCTTTTAATCTAATAAAGCGTTTATTTCTTTCAAAGGCAATCTTATTTGTTCTCCTTCACTTGAGCATAATCTGTATGTTTTGAAACCTAATTCGGTCAAAAGTGTTTTGAATACTGAATTGTTTAAAACAGACGAAACGCAAACTAAGAGAGCGAAAGTTTCTCCTAAGGAAAATGTCCATCTTGGGCATCTACGGTTAGGCCACATTAATCTCAATAGGATTGAGAAACTAGTGAAGAGTGGACTTCTAAACGAGTTGGAAGAAAACTCTTTACCAGTATATGAGTCATACCTTGAAGGCAAAATAACCAAACGTCCTTTTAGTGGAAAAGGATATAGAGCCAAGGAGCCCCTTGAGCTTATACATTCTGACCTCTGTGGTCCGATGAATATTAAAGCACGAGGTGGTTATGAATACTTCGTGTCTTTCATAGACGATTACTCGAGGTATGGGTATATTTACCTAATGCACAAGAAGTCTGAAACTCTTGAAAAGTTCAAGGAGTACAAGACTGAGGTTGAGAACCACTTAGGTAAATCGCTTAAAACACTTCGATCGGATCGAGGTGAAGAGTACATGGACACTGAATTCCAGGACTATATGATAGAACACGGAATTACGTCTCAACTCTCAGCACCTGGTATGCCACAGCAGAATTGTGTATCGGAGAGGAGAAACAGAACCTTGTTGGACATGGTTTGGTCGATGATGAGCTATGCTCGTCTCCCTGATTCTTTTTGGGGTTACACAGTGGAGACTGCAGTTTATATTTTGAACAATGTTTCGTCGAAGAGTGTTGTGAAACACCTTTCGAGCTCTGGAGTGGACGTAAAGGCAGTTTACATCACTTCAGAATTTGGGGATGCCGACCTACGTGTTGGTGTCAAACCCGAAAAAGTTGGAACCCCGTTCGAAAATATGCCTATTCGTAGGTTACCCTAAAGAGACTAGGGGTGGTCTATTTTACGATCCTAAGGAAAATAGGGTGTTTGTGTCGACAAACGCCACTTTCCTAGAGGAAGACCACGCCAGGGATCATTTACCAAGGAGTAAAATTGTGTTAAATGAAATGGACAGTACATCAGCAAGAGTTGTTGATGAGGCTAGTACGTCAACAAGCGTTGTTGATCTTAACACGTCTAGTCAAATCCGTTCCCAAGAGTTGGGAATGCCTCGACGTAGTGGGAGGGTTGTGAGACAACCTGATCGCTACATGGGTTTAAATTTGAAACCTCGCGCTGTCGCTCCCGATGATGATCATAGGATCCATTGACTTATGATCGTGCAATGGTTGATGTTGACAAAGACGAGTGGATTAAAGCTATGGACCGTGAAATGGAGACTATGTACTTCAATTCGCTTTGGGAGCTTCGATCAACCGGATGGGGTAAAACCTATTGGTTGCAAATGGATCTACAAGCGTAAACGTTGCGTAGATGGGAAGGTGCAGACTTTCAAAGCCCGACTAGTGGCAAAGGGTTTTACCCAGTGTTGAAGGGGTTGACTATGAGGAGACCTTTTCACCGCTGCCATGGTAAAGTCGATCGATCCTTCCGACCATTGTCGCGTATTATGACTACGAGGTATGGCAAATGGACGCCAAGACAAATTTTTTCCGAATGGAAAACTTGATGAGACCATCTACATGGACCACCCCAAAGGGTTCATTGCCCAAGGCCAAGAGCAAAAGGTTTGCCTTCATAGGTCCATTTATGGGTCAAAACAAGCTTCGAGGTCTTGGAATATAAGGTTTGATGAGGCGATCAAATCTTATGGCTTTGATCAAAATGTCGACGAGCCTTGTGTCTACAAGAAAATCGTTGACAAAACTGTCGCATTTTTAGTGTTGTATGTGGATGATATTCTTCTCATTGGGAATGAGGTAGAATTTCTTACTGACGTTAAGAAGTGGCTAGCTTCGCAATTCAAAATGAAAGATTTGGGAGAAGTTCACTATGTTCTAGGTATCTAGATAGTCTTGAACCGGAAGAACAGAATGCTAGCCTTGTCTCACGCGTCTTATATTGACAAGATTTTGTCTAGATATAAGATGCAGAACTCCAAGAAGGGCTTGCTGCCTTTCAGGCATGGGGTTCACTTGTCTAAGGATCAGTGTCCTAAGACTCCTCTAGAGGTTGAGAATATGAGACGGATTCCATATGCTTCAGTTGTAGGGAGCCTGATGTATGCCATGTTGTGTACCAGGCCCGACATCCATTATGCAAAGAGGAATTGTCGATGAGGTATCGACCCAATCCAGATTAGATCAACGGGCCAAATTGTAAAAGGCAATCCTCAAGTATCTTAGGAGAACGAGGAACTACAGCTTAGTGTATGGTTGTGAGGATTTGATCCTTACGGGATACACAGATTCTGACTTTCAGACCAATAAGGATTCTAGGAAATCCACTTCGGGGTCAACCTTTATTCTGAATGGAGGAGCTGTAGTATGGCGAAGCATCAAGTAGGGATGCATTGCCGATTCCACTATGGAAACGGAGTATGTTGTGGCTTGTGAAGCTGCAAAGGAAGCTGTTTGGCTTAGGAAGTTCATGACGGATTTGGATGTAGTTCCAAATATGAACTTCCCAATCACACTGTTCTGTGATAACAGTGGTGCAATAGCCAACTCCAGAGAGCCTCGGAGCCATAAGAAAGGCAAACATATTGAGCGCAAGTATCATTTGATACGGGATATTGTGCACCGCGGAGACGTGACAGTCACGCAGATAACGTCGGAGCACAACGTAGCTGATCCATTTACAAAGCCCCTCATGGCTAAGGTGTTTGAGGTCACCTGAGAGTCTAGGTCTTCGGCGACTTCCCTAGGGCAAGTGGGAGATGTGTAAACGGGTATTCAATGCCCTAGTTTATTGTATTACTTCATTGTAATTTATGTACATTTCAGAAATGTATTTTCTCCACTAGCTTAGTCCAAGTGGGAGTTTGTTGGGATTTTTGTCCTAATCTCGTGTTTGTAAATTACTGTTTGAAATTAATAAGTGTTATTTATTTCATTACTTTGTGTCTCACAATATTTACAAACTTTTCCAATAAACTAAGCTCTAGGGTCATTGAATTTATGAGAGAACTAGAACTTGAAAGGTGTGTAGTGGACACACAGGGAGGATCACGTTCGAGTTAATGACCGAATGGTCTGCAGTATATGGATTGGGTTGGAGACCTAATCCTGGATACACTGTGGATGCGGCCCGCTTTGTATTAGATACAAACGAGGTGATCTCGACTTCGTTCATGTGGTTGACATGTGAGT
This sequence comes from Trichosanthes cucumerina, assembly GCA_036507285.1. Lineage (NCBI taxonomy): Eukaryota > Viridiplantae > Streptophyta > Magnoliopsida > Cucurbitales > Cucurbitaceae > Trichosanthes > Trichosanthes cucumerina. The sequence goes on from CM071838.1 coordinate 67,128,735, forward strand.
GGGGGCATCGATGCAATGAGATTGTACAAGATCGCATGCAGTGAATTATTAGACTCTGCGATGTGACACCGCTGATGACAAGATGGACTAATAACTTCGTGAGATGACCATTAGTGACTCGACTGAATCGTGAGCGTGTTACGCACTCCCGCCTCGCGGGTCCGCCTCCTTTGACTAGTACGGGTGAGGGTGGTCACGCTTTACTGCCCAATATGCCTTTCTTCTCGTGGGACAGGACCAAGTAGGAGCTGGGAACTTAACTACGCGAGATGGAATTCACTCGCTCCCGCTTTAGGGAAACTAGAGGGTTGTTCCCTTAAATGTTGTCTCTGGGCTTGGACAGCGCGCCCACCTTCTCACCGCCCGAGAAAGGTGTTGTGTATGGTTGGACCATCACGATATGTTGTTCATTAGAAGAGCAGTGGGGACTTAAGGAACAAGAGGTAGACACAGGGGTAAAACGGTAATTTGACCAAGCCGTGTCTACGAACAACCTGTGAAGGGTCGGGTCATGGGCATTGGTTATATTAATGGACACGTAATATTCTGCACTAATGGGAATGCAACTACGGGCTATAGTGGAGTGTTACCGTAGCTAATGAATGTTGATTAACCGGGTCAAAGAGTTTGATAGGTCATATCATTGGAGCCCGTCACTGTAGGTCCATTAGGTCCCTCGGTTGACTCAATCTGGGTTAAAAGAAGGGTTAATGTTTTGGTATGAAATTGAAGTGTTCAATTTCACTTAAAGGACATTTATGTCATTTTTATGAGATATGAATGATATAATATATAGTTTAATGTGAATGAGATTCATAATAAACTATAGGTTAGCCTAATTGTGTAATTCGAGGGTAATTGGAGAAATTAATTGAGAGAAATTAAAATGGATATTATTCAATTTAATTAATCCACAATTATTGCAAATGTGATTTGCAATATGAGATATGAGATATCTTATATTATATGGTTATGTAAATGTGATTTGCATAACCTATGGTTGTGGTAATGTGGTAATAATGTGGAGATTTTAACTCCATCAATTTTCACTATTTAAACCCTTTGCAAGAAGGGATTAGTAACTTATTCTCTCATTTTTTGATTTTCATCAAAGAGAAGAGATTAAAAATTCTATCAACTCTCTCAATTCTCCTCCCTCTCCAAAATGAAGAAAAGTCCAACCACTTTCTTTCTTCTAAAGGAAGAACAACCGAGAAGGTCGTTGGTGGTGTTCGTTTTGTTCGAGAGAAGCATTCGTTGAGAAGCACGAAGTGTTCGTGATCTAGGAAGGAACTTTGAAGAACAGTCTACAACAAGTAAGTAGAGTTCTTTTTGCTGTAATTTTTCCTTCTTTACATGTTTAACTTAGATCTAAGGGTTAGATAGTTTTAACAAAAATTAAGTAGCATAATGATACCTTGACGATTCGATCGTCTTCCGCTACGCAGAGATTTTCATTCCCTTCAATAACATATATCTTGAACATCAGTGTAGTGGACACTATTTGGATTGTGTTCAAGAATATAACCTAAACGGTCTATGGTATAAGAATAAGGTTGGAAACCTCATTCTGGAAACACCATGGATGCGACCATTTTGTAATTAGTACAAATGAGGTAATCCAACTCATTCATGTAGTTGACATGCGAGTGGGGGTATCCTGTATGAAGAGTTCATATAAGACCGGACCACAAAATATTAGTCTAACAAGTGTAACACAGTTAACAGGATAAAACTAGTAATTTATAGATGGTCATTAGTGACTCGACCTGAATCCTGAGCGAGTTAAGAACTTCTGCTTATAGGGGTTTGTCCTTAGACTAGTATGGGTGAGAGTGGCCTGTAGCCGACTCAATAAGCCTACCTTCTCAGGGACAGAACCTCGTAGGTAGCTAGGAACTTAACTATGCAAGATGGAATTCACTCATTCCTAGACTAAGGAATTAGATATGTTGTTCCCTTAAGAACTTACTTCAGGTCTTGAACAACGGGGCCCCACCCTCTATGAGGGTATGAGTCTAAGGTAGGACCTTAGACTTGTTGTTCATTAGAGGATCAGTGGTGCTTAAGGAACAAAGAGGTAATCACAGGGGTAAAACGGAAATTTGACCCAACTGTGATTACGAACAACCTGTGAAGGGTCGACTCATGGGTAATGAGTATATCAGTGGGTACAATATTATCTACAGTGAGGAGAGTGCAACTACAAGTCTATAGTGGAGTGACTTGTAGTTAATGAATATTGATTAACTGGATCAAATAGTTTGATCAGTTAATCTCATATCATTGGAGCTCATGAACTGTAGGTCCATTAGGTCCCTCTATTGGCTCAACATGGTTATATTGAGGGTATAAAGTTAGGAATGAAATTGAAGTGTTCAATTTCATACATGACGTGTTATATCAATTATATATGATACAATTGCTATAATATATAGTTTTAATGTGAATTAGATTCACATATAAACCATATACTAATGAGAGAATAAAGGAAGGGTAGGATTGTCATTTCCATCCTATTTCCCTATATATATGGTTGCATGAGATGCAACTAGGTTAAGACAAAAAGAAAAACTAAGCCTTTGTTGTGTTGTTCGAAAGGTTCCAAGAACACAACCCTCTCTCTCACAACATCTCATCTTACCTAAAGGGAACCCACATTCCTCCCTCACCTAGAGAACAACGGAGAAGATCCAGTGGTGGTGTCTTAGTCCGTTCGTGTTCCAGTTGCTGAGATCGTGATCGTGGGAGAAAGGAGCACTTGAAGAAAGGTTCTTCAAAGGTACAATTTCTTGCTGTCCATCTAGTTTTATATGCTTAATCTAGTTGTTTTCGTTCTTGAATGAAATCGTTGTAACTAAATCGAGAGCGCGCGATTCACAATCGCTTCCGCTGCGGGATTCGATTCCCTTCAATTGGTATCAGAGCCCAATTGCGTTCTTGATTTATGTTCTGGATTTTTCAATAACGAGGTGGGATTTACTGTTATGCATGAGATGTATGAACAGTTTTGTAAATTAGATGTTTTCGATTTTGGCACTTAGATTTACAATTTTTCCATTGAATCGTTCAATGTAAGGGCCCGGTATTTTGGGCAATTTTAATTGTAAATCGAGTCTGTAAGTCTGTGTCGATCGAGGCAAGGTGGTTGCTAAGAAGATCGGAGCGAAAATGAGCAAGGAATAGGAGATTCCACATGCTGTTTGTGTGCAGCGTTGCAACGCTGTTCATTGGCGTTGCAACGTTGCGCTTGCGGAAGGAGGCGCACATCAGAGGCAGCATTGGTCCGTATACTCGACCTATTTCCTCTTGGCCTATCAAACAAACCAAAACCAAGCATTAGAACCTCGAACTCATTAATTTCAACCTTAAAATTACAAAAACCACTCTATCATTTTTCCAGCATTATACAAATTTCATGCCCTGATTTTAGACAATCATTACTTCTTCATTACTTAGCCAAAAAGGATGTACTTTATACCAAAGTCTTCCTTTTTGAACCCTCTAAAAATAATATGAAGAAATAAAATTGAGATTCAAACGGATTGGTTCAAAAATACCTCGAAAGCTTCTTCCCCAAAAACAGACTTCTGCTGTTTCTAGATTCGTTCCACTGCTGCACACAGAAATTGACCTGAAATTTAGAACATCGTCCAGTCGATTTCTACTCACGAGTTATTCATGAAAGTTGTAGTAAATGCAATAAGCTTTCAAACCATACCTATTAGAGCTTCTGATTCGAATCCTACTGATCAGAACGACCCAAAAATCAGAGGTTTCTCAGATTTGACAGCAAATTCTCTTCTCTGTCTTTCTCTTCACAAATCTGTAACTTATATTAAGAATTTGCTCGAGATTCCTTCATGAATTTTTTTCAAATATGAATTAACTTTCCAGAAAATCAAACCTCAACTCTTACCTCTTCTTGTAGAGCTCGAAATACTCAAAACATCAGAACTGGCCTTGATTGATCATAGAATTGCCATTGAAATTGAATCACCTTTCTCCTTTCTTCTTCAACCTGAAGACCATAAAATTTTCTTTCCTTCTTCCTCCTTCACTTCTCTCCCACGAAACACTCTGCTTTTCTTTGTTGAAAATGAAAACAAAATGGAAGGAAGGTTGGTTAATTAAAATAAAAAAATCCATTGGCGGTGGATTTGTCTTTTCCCCATTTATTTTCCCTTTTTAAATTTCTTTCTTTATTTCTTTCTTCCTTTCCTTTAATCAAACAAAACCAAACATTAAAAAAAAAAATTCCTTTTCATTTCATTTTCCAAACAAAACCATTTCATTTTGTTTTTAAACTAAACATACCAAAACATTTCTTTCTCCCTATTTTTTTAAAGAAATTCAAAAGGGTAATCTCGGGTTTACCCCTTAGGGCAAAACTGTGATTTTAGAGAAGAATAGGGACATTTTTCGTAATTTGGTATAAAAAGAAAGGGATTAGGGTTTTCGTCTTTGCCTCCTCTATGCACGTAAATCGAGGAGTGAGTTGTAGCGTTCTCCTTCAATTTCACGAGACCCCCACCATCCCTCCCATCTTGCCGGCAAGCCCCACCATCACTGTGCTTGAGACCTTTTGGTCGACCAACACCTCACCTCGCCGGAAGTCACTCCAGCCACAGTCAGCTCGTCTTCTCTCGTGCACTTCTGTCGAACGAACCAAGGGTTCCAATCACCGGCGACTCGATTCCCGCAAGCCAACCGCCGTCCAGTGACTCGTTTGCCCGCCGTCAAACCACCTAATCTGTAGTCACCGACCAACTCGGGAGCCTCGCCGTCGACGAAAATCGTGCCAGACGTCTTCGACCAGTCAGATCCGAGCCGTTGCAGTCTTCCAGACGTCGAGGGTCTGCTGCTGCCTTCGTCGAGCCGTAGGTTGGAGCCTTCAACCGCCAGAATCATGAATCGTTGCCGCTGAACGTCTGTAGCGCCGGTCAGTATGGGTGTTGTTTTGGTTAAAGCTTTTTGGAGGTGTTTTGATCGGTTTTCAGAATGTAGAGATTGGTTCTATGTAGATCGGCTCACGAGGGTTCCAAATCTAGTCTTCACGCGCCAAACTATTACCGCCGCCAGCCACCACGCGCCGCCACTCGCCGGAGTTGGCTAATCTGATTAGTTTCGATCTCCCGAGTCTGTTTCAAGCCTCCATTAGTGGTAATTCGACTTAGTTATTGTTGAATTTCAAATATAAGCTTATTTATGTATGATTTAATTATGAATTTTTGTTATGATTTAGGAGAATTTCATTTGGAACGTGTTGAGTTGAACGTGAAAGTAAGGACGAAATTTTAGGAACTTTCGGAGATCTTAGAATGGAGATAAGGTAAGGGATGTTTCTACAAATTATTTTAATAGGGGAAGAAATTATGCTTTCGAAAGATTTAGTTTAAAAAGAATGAATTCCCAAGATTTATCTTAAGGACAGAATTTAGAAAAGTATTTCCCTTTGGAATTTGAGCTGAATCCAGAAGACTTAAGGGTTTGAGAGGGCCCGAACAAAAATTATTTCAAAGTATTTGAAAGTGAATTTTGACACAGTCATGTATAGTTATGTACTCTGAGATGTTTCATGTCTGCCATTGTGTTGGATACACATTTTAATTGTATATGTATTTATGATTTATGATTTAAAGTTATGTTATGATTGTATGATTTAAATGTTTGTTGCACCATGATGAATGCATATGTCTATGTGATCGAAGAATGGGACCTCATGCATATTGTATGTATATGAACATGTTATATGGGTTGTGGCAATTGGTCTCTTGAAGATTTATGCATGGTCAAACATGCATCAGAGACCCTATGGGTCAAACTTATAAGAGTCTTTGAGGGACTCAAACTTATAGGGTTTGTGAGGGACTCAAATCTTATAGGGGTCTGTGAGGGACTCAAAACCTATAGGGGTCTGTGAGGGACTCAACATGAAAAGACTCAAGTAGACTCAATTGACCGCGTATAGCCACAAAGAAAAGTCATGATTTTATGAAAGGAAGTTTTAGATCCCACTATAGGAAGTTGTATGATTTTAAAAGTCATGTAGCATGTGTTGCATTTCCCGACTCCCACTTACGGGGTATTATTATAATATTCATCCATTTGCCTGTTTTGTTTTCTCCTTTCTTTCAAAATGTTTTTCAGGTAAAGGCGAGGGCGTACCAGGCGAGTGACGGGGACGCGCTATGAATTTCATGGGAACCAAGTCATAATTTTCCGCACACATGATTTAGAAAGTATATTTTAAAGTGATTTTAGTTTCCGTTTATGTAGCCTAACGATGTTTAAATTGAGGTCAAAGTTAGTTATGTTTTTAAATGTTTTGTATTTATGGGATCCCAAAATAAATCGATTTTTAATTACCAAGTTTTACTTATTTAAAGTTATTTAGTGCCTCAAATGCATGCATGTTTAGTAGTGGTCCTAGATAAAGTTAGATTGAAAAGTATGGTCGTTACAACTTCTGTCTTCGATTGCATCAAGCTTCCAACTACTTGGCCTTCAGTCTTCTAACGGATGAGTATGGTTGCAACAAAAGAAGAAAACCAAAGTCTAACTTTAAAACCAAATCGACCTTCAACCTTCCAAAGCTTAAGTATCTCTCCATCTTCAACATCTGTTTTTGATCGCCTTAAAGTAACAAACGACCAACATGAAGGACAGATGAAATCCTGGAAGGTAAAATTGTTCGATGAAGTGAACAATGACAAAAAAATTTGTAGTCTTGTTCTTTCACATATGAAAAGAAAGCTCTTTGTTCTCATAAACACAGAGTGTTCCATAAAAGTGAAGAAAAATTTCATCGTCTTAATTAATCCTAGAAATGAAGGACATGATCAAGACCATGATGATGACAAAAACATCTAAAATATAAAGAAAGCTCCTTATTGCAAGAGCCTACACTGCATGATGCTCCTGGCCTGCAGGAACTTAAAAGGTAAACGATCCAAAAACAAAATCTACGTTATGACTTGATCCCTTTCACTCAAAGGGTACGTAGGCAACTTAATAAATTTACGTTCAACCTCCTAAAAAAAACTATCCCCGTAAAGAGAGATGTTTCAAGTTAGAATGCATGCGAGAAAGTCTCGCTCACTTAAAGTTCGAGCTTCGTTCCTCTCAAGTTCATGTCATCACTCTTTCTCAAAGTTTAGGTTGCATCGTCGCTGCTTCTCAAAGTTCGAAGGATGCATCGTTGCCACTTCTTCATGTTTGGACGATGTGCCACCGCTCCTTCTCCAAGTTCGAAGGACGCGTTGTTGGTCATTCTCCACGTTCGAAGGTTACATCGTTGCTCATTCTCAAAGTTTGAAGGATGTATTGTCACTCATTTTATAAGTTTAAAGGATACATCGCTTGTTGAGATTTATGCCCTACACTTGTGTAATTTTGATCAATTAAATAAATGGTTATTTGTTTTGATAGAATTAAAGTCTTGCTTTATCAATCCAATAAACTAAGCTCCAAGGTTATAACATATATCTTGAACATCAGTGTAGTGGACACTATTTGGATTGTGTTCAAGAATATAACCTAAATGGTCTATGGTATAAGAATAAGGTTGGAAACCTTATTCTGGAAACACCATGGATGCGACCCATTTTGTAATTAGTACAAATGAGGTAATCCAACTCATTCATGTAGTTGACATGCGAGTGGGGGCATCTTGTATGAAGAGTTCATACAAGACCGGACTGCAAATTATTAGTCTAACAAGTGTAACACCGTTAACAGGATAAGACTAGTAATTAATAGATGGTCATTAGTGACTCGACCTGAATCCTGAACAAGTTAAGAACTTCTGGAAACTTAACTGTGGAAGATGGAATTCACTCATTCCTCTACTGAGGAATAAGATAGGTTGTTCCCTTAAGAACTGACTCCAGGTCTTGAACAACGGGGCCCTCTAAGAGGGTATGAGTCTAAGGTAGGACCTTAGACTTGTTGTTCATTAGAGGATCAGTGGTGCTTAAGGAACAAAAAGGTAATCACAGGGGTAAAACGATAATTTGACGCAACTGTGATTACGAACAACCTGTGAAGGGTCGACTCATGGGTAATGATTATATAAGTGGACATAATATAATCAACAGTGAGGAGAGTGCAACTACAAGTCTATAGTGGAGCGACTTGTTGTTAATGAATATTGATTAACTAGATCAAAGTGTTTAATCAGTTAATCTCCTATCATTAGAGCTCATGAACTGTAGGCCCATTAGGTCCCTCCGTTGGCTCAACATGGTTATATTGAGGGTACAAATTTAGGAATGAAATTGAAGTGTTCAATTTCATACATGAGGTGTTATATCAATTGTATATGATATAATTGATATAATATATAGTTTTAATGTGAATTAGATTCACATATAAAACATATACTAATGATAGAATGAGAGAAGGGTAGGATTGTCATTTCCATCCTATTTCCTTATATATATATGGTTGCCTTAGATGCAACTAGGTTAAGACATTGTGTGCCATTTGATTCTGTTGTTGGAAAGGTTCCAAAAACCACAATCTTTCTCTCTCACAACATCTCATCTTACCTAAGGGGAACCCACATTCCTCCCTCACCTGGAGAACAACGGAGAAGATCCAGTGGTCGTGTCTTAGTTCGTTTGTGTTCCAGTTGTTGAGATCGTGATCGTGGGAGAAAGAAGCACTAGAAGAAAAGTTCTTCAAAGGTAATATTCTTGTTGTCCATATTGTGTTTATATGCTTAATCTAGATGCTTTCGTTCTTGATGAAATCGTTGTAACTAAATCGAGAGCGTGCGATTCTCAATCACTTACACTGCGGGGTTCGATTCCCTTCAATTGGTATCAGAGCCTAGTTGCGTTCTTGATTTATGTTCTGGATTTTTCAAGATCGAGGTGGGATTTACTGTTTTGCATGAGATGTATGAACGGTTTTGTAAATTAGATGTTTTCGATTTTGGCACTTAGATTTACAGTTTATTCATTGAATCGTTCAATGTAAGGGCTCAATGTTTTGGGCAATTTTAATTGTAAATCGAGTTTGTAAGTCCGTGTCGATCGAGGCAAGGTGGTTGCTGAGAAGATCGGAGCGAAAACGAGCTAGGAATAGGATATTCCACATGTTGTCTTTGTGTAGCGTTGCAACGCTGTTCATTGGCGTTGCAACGCTGCGCTTGCGGAAAGAGGCGCACATCAGAGGCACCGTTACAACGCCAAAGGCGTTTCGCAACGCGCTCCAACGTGCAGAAGCGGACAAGGCGCATCGTTGCAACGCTACCATCAGCGTTACAACGCTGGAGGCATTTTTCAGCAGCTTCAAACGGACGAAAAACGTTTTTTTATATATATTAAATATAAAAATGTTTTATATTTAATTTAATTTTAATGAATATAATTAGATTATATTAATTAAAATTGAATTTAGGGTGCCAAAATTGGTCTAATTTTGCTATTTAAATTATGCAATTGTTGTGTAATTATTGTCATGCATAATGTATGCTTTTATTTTAGAAATCCCACCTTAGGTTAAGCATTTTCATGCATCATTTATAATATAAAGAGTTATATTATATAGTTTGCATGATTAATTAATATGAAGTTGTTATATTAATTTATGGACAACATTGACATGCATTATATCTCATGAGATGATCATGCTATGAATGTCTTATAATTCATGTGATGAATGATCAAGCACTATAACATAGTATGCATGTCACCTAACGTTAATTATTAGTTTTAAAATGTTTAGAACTTGGAAATAATAGACCTTAGGTTATCTAGTTCTAATTAGATTAGAATTAGGAACCAAGTAATTTATAAGCTATGATTAAAAGAGGAACTCGTCTCAAGGAAAGTTCTGTCTAGGTTGGGGTATTTAAGTCGACTTTAAACTTAACACCCTACACATGGGAATCGACATGGGAGTGAAATTTAATCAGAAAGTTTATAAATTACAGTAGCGTCAGCGGGTTTATTGAGGGGTTAATAAACTAGAAATCCTAGGTTTAATATAAAGAGTTATATTAACAAACTTAGGATCAAACCAATATAAGAGTTATATTGATTATTGATATAAAAGTTATATTGATAGAGTTAGCTAAAACCATTAGCCGGGTTTTAGCCTAAGTAAGATTCCTATAAACTTTAAAGTATTCAGTGGGAGGAAAAGTGTATGAGATACATATTTTTCGACCTACGTTATCTCCGGAAAATTCACACCGTGAGACTCATACTTAGCCTCGTGGCGCAAACGGGAGCGTCCCCCTTCGGATGGTGTTTGTATGAGTCAATATCAAGGTGAATGGAGAGGGTACTTATAGTGAGTGGGAGCAGTTTAGTGAAACAAAACCTCACGGTCTCTTTTGTCGGGCCACACCGTTAGACCACTATGGTCAGCCTGCTAGTTTGGCCTGGACCAGACAATCCCTTCGTAGGGCTTGATCATAGGGGATCGAACACAGTAGACACCTGAAAAGGATAAAGACTTCCTTAGACTATTTTTCAATCTAGTCCTCCCTTTGGCGGATTTTATTGGATGGAGACTCTGGGATCTAAAGACAAAGGGTTACACTCACGGGGTACATAAGTTATGTATGTATCCTAATCGAAAAATGGTAACTAAAGTCTATAGGAATAAGAGTTATTCTGGCATTAGGTTTTGGTCAAGAGTGTCTTGATCCAGAGGAGGAGTGTTTTTATTACCCTTCTCTGTCATACATTCTAAACCTTTGAGATATCATTGCAAATTATAAATGACCTAGGAATCATTTGATAATTAGCTAAAACATGATTGGATTAGAGTTATAGCAAGAAACTCATACAAGTTTGTTTGTAAATTGTCAACAAAAATGTCTAGCTCTATAATTTCCTTATTGGGTGGGGAAAAGTTAACTGGAGAGAATATGATGACATGGAAAAACAAACTCAACACTATATTGGTAATGGATGATCTGAAGTTTGTGCTAACTGAGGAGTGTCCTCAGGTGCCAAGCTCGAATGCGTCATGAAATGTTTGTGATGCATATGATCGATGGATCAAGGCCAATGATAAGGCCAAGGTCTACATGCTGGCAAGTATGTTTGACATATTAGCCAAGAAGCATGAGGGCATGATAACCGCCAAGGAAATCATGGATTCCGTGCAAGGTATTTTTGGACAACAGTCCACACAGGGCCGACACAATGCCCTAAAGTACATATTCAACTCAAGGATGCCAGAGGGTACATCTGTTCGGGATCATGTCCTGGACATGATGGTGCACTTCAACATCGCAGAGTCGAATGGTGCTTCCATCGATGAGTCCAGCCAGGTTAGCTTCATTCTGGAAACCCTTCCAGATAGTTTCCTACAGTTTAGAAGTAATGTTGTTATGAACAAGCTTACTTTTAACCTTACCTCCCTTCTGAATGAACTCCAGACCTTTCAATCTTTGATGAAAATTCGTGGATCGAAAGGTGAGGCAAATGTTGCCGTAGGAGTTATCACGAGGTTCGACCTCTAGGACGAAAATAGTGGCTTCATCTTCTTATAAGTTGAAAGGGAAGAAGAAATATATGAAAATGGTTGGTAAAGAGAAACAAGCTGACAAAGCTGCCGCTCAGAAGGGCAAGAAAGTCAAAGAAGTTGCTAACAAAGGAAAGTGTTTCCACTGCAATGAAGACGAACATTGGAAACAGAACTGTCCGAAGTACATTGCGGAAAAAAAGAAGGAGGGTAAATATGATTTATTTTGCCTAGAAGCTTGTTTAGTGGATAATGATAAAACTGCTTGGATACTTGATTAAGGCGCCACTAATCATGTTTTCTCTTCTTTTTCGTGGATTGATTCTCGCAAAGAGCCTACAGAAAAAGAGAGATAACGCTCCGGGTTGGAAATGGAGAAGTCATCTCAACTGTAGCAGTAGGCACGATGAAGCTTTATTTTGGCAATAAATATGTATTGTTGGACAATATATTAGTGATACTAGGGTTTACTAGAAACCTTATTTCCATTTCTTGCCTCATAGAACAATGTATTTCTGTTTCTTTCTCAATGAATAAAGTGTTTATTTTGAAGAAAGGTATAGAAATATGTTCAGATTCATTAGAAAATGGATTGTATGTTTTAAGGCCTAATTCAGTCAAAATGGTTTTGAACACTAAATTATTTACAACTGCAAACGCACAAACTAAGAAACGTAAAATTTCTCCTAAAGAAAATGCTCACCTTTGGCATCTTAGGTTTGGTCACATTAATCTCAATAGGATTGAGAGATTGCTAAAGAACGGACTTCTAAACGAGTTAGAAGAAAACTCTTTGCCTGTATGTGAATCCTGCCTAGAAGGCAAAATGACTAAAAGACCTTTTAGTGGAAAAGGTTATAGAGCCAAAAACCCTCTAGAGCTTATACATTCAGACCTTTGTGGTCCGATGAATGTTAAAGGTATGGAAGGATATGAATATTTCATCTTTTTTATAGATGATTATTCTAGTTTGGGCATATTTACCTAATGCACCACAAGTCTGAAGCACTTGAAAAGTTCAAGGAATTGAAGATGGAGGTTGAAAATCAATTAGGTAAAACTGTTAAAACACTTCGATCAGATCGAGGTGGAGAGTACATGGATTTAAAATTCTAGAACTATATGATAGAGCATGGAATTAATCCCAACTCTCAGCTCCCGACACACCACAGCAAAACGGTGTATCAGAAAGGAGAAATAGAACCTTGTTGGACATGGTTCGATCAATGATGAGTTATTCTCATCTCCCTAGTTCCTTTTGGGGCTACGCAGTGGAGACTGCAGTATACATTTTGAATAATATGCCCTCAAAAAGTGTTTCTGAAACACTTTTTGAACTCTTGAAAGGACGTAAAGGTAGTTTATGTAACTTCAGGATATGGGGTTGTCCAACACATGTGCTTGTGACAAATCCAAAGAAGTTGGATTCACGTTCAAAGTTATGCCTATTCGTAGGATACCCAAAAGAAACAAGAGGTGGTTTATTCTATGATCCTAAGGAAGATAAGGTTTTTATGTCGACAAATGCCATTTTCTTAGAGGAGGACCACATAAGGGACCACAAACCAAAAAGTAAAGTTGTTTTGAGTGAGTTAGACAGAACAATAGCAAAGGTTGCTAATAAAACATGTACGTCAACGAGAGTTGTTGATACTCGTTTGTCTAGTCAATAAAATCCATCTCAAGAGTTGAGTATGCCTCGACGTAGTGGGAGGGTTATAATACAACCTGACCGTTACATGAGTTTAACTAAAACTCAGGTTGTTATACCAGATGACAACTGCGAGGATCCATTGACTTATAAATCAAGCAATGGTTGACAAAGACAAAGACAAATGGGTCATAGCCATGTATCAAGAAATGGAGTCTATAGTTTTTACCATAATGATGATGAACCTTGTGTCTATAAGAAAATCATCAATAGTTTTGTCACATTCCTAATTCTCTATGTGGATGATATCCTACTCATTGGGAATGATGTAGGTTATCTTACTGACATTAAGGAATGGCTAGCTACGCAGTTCCAAATGAATGATTTGGGTGATGCGCAGTTTGTTCTTGGGATCCAGATTATTCGGAACCGCAAGAATAAAACACTAGCCTGGTCTCAAACATCTTACATAGACAAAGTGTTGTCAAGGTTTAAGATGCAAGATTCCAAAAGAGGCTTGTTGCCTTTTAGACGTGGAATCCATTTGTCTAAGGAACAGTGTCCTAAGATACCTCAATGAGTTGAGGATATGAGACGGATTCCTTATGCATCGGTTGTTGGGAGCCTGATGTACGCCATGTTGTGTACTAGGCCTGACATCTGTTTTGCAGTTGGGATAGCCAGTAGGTATCAATCCAATCCAGGACTTGAACACTGAATAGTGGTTAAGACAATACTTAAGTATCTTCGGAGAACAAGGAACTACATGCTTGTGTATGGGGCTAAGGATCTGATCCTTACAGGATACACGGATTCTGACTTTCAGACTGATAAAGATTCTCGAAAAGCTACATTAGGGTTAGTGTTCACTCTTAACGGAGGAGCTGTAGTATGGCGAAGCGTCAAGTAAGGATGCATTGCTGATTCCACCATGGAGGTCGAATATGTAGCAGCTTGTGAAGTAGCTAAAGAGGTCGTTTGGTTAACGAAATTCATGCTAAATTTAGAAGTTATTCCAAATATGACTTTGCCCATCACGCTGTATTGCGATAACAGTGGTGCAATGGGAAATTCGAGGGAACCTCGAAGTCACAAGAGGGGAAAGCACATTGAGCGGAAATATCATCTCTTCGGGAGATCGTGTATAGAGAAGACGTGATTGTCACGAAGATAGCCTCAGAGCACAACATTGCTGATCCTTTTACAAAGGCTCTCACGGCTAAAGTTTTTTAGAGTCACCTAGAAGGTCTAGGTTTACAAGTCTTCCCCAACTAGGGCAAGTGGGAGTATTTTGTACAAAGGGTTTAAATGCCCTAGTTTAATGTATTTACATTACTGTAATGTTTTAGTACTCCACAAGATTCCGGTCAAGTGGGAGATTGTTGGGATTCATGCCCTAAACTTGTTTAATTTTGATCAATTAAATAAAGGGTTATTTGTTTTGATAGAATTACAGTCTTGCTTTATAAATCTAATAAACTAAGCTCAAAGGTTATAACATATATCTTTAACACCAGTGTAGTGGACACTATTTGGATTGTGTTCAAGAATATAACCTAAATGGTCTATGGTATAAAAATAAGGTTGGAAACCTTATTCTGGAAACACCATGGATGCGACCCATTTTGTAATTAGTACAAATAAGGTAATCCAACTCATTCATGTAGCTGACATGCGAGTGGGGGCATCCTGTATGAAGAGTTCATACATCACCGAGCCACAAATTATTAGTCTAACCAGTGTAACAGCGTTAACAGGATAAGACTAGTAATTTATAGATGGTCATTAGTGACTCGACTTGAATCTTGAGCAAGTTAAGAACTCCTGCTTATAGGGGTTTGTCCTTAGACTAGTATGGGTTAGAGTGGCCTATAGTAGACTTAATAAGTATACCTTCTCAGCGACAGAACCTCGTAGGTAGCTGGGAACTTAACTATGCAAGATGAAATTCACTCATTCCTACACTAAGAAATTAGATAAGTTGTTCTCTTAAGAACTGACTCCAGGTCTTGAACAACGAGGTCCTGCCCTATATGAGGGTATGAGTCTAAGGTAGGACCTTAGACATGTTGTTCATTAGAGGATCAGTGGTGCTTAAGGAACAAAGAGGTAATCACATGGGTAAAACGATAATTTGACCCATCTGTGATTACGAACAACCTGTGAAGGGTCGACTCATTGGTAATGATTATATCAGTGGACACAATATAATCTACAGTGAGGAGAGTGCAGCTACAAGTCTATAGTGGAGTGACTTGTAGTTAATCAATATTGATTAACTGGATCAAAGAGTTTGATCAGTTAATCTCATATCATTGGAGCTCATGAACTGTAGGTCCATTAGGTCCCTCCGTTGGCTCAACATGGTTATATTGAGTGTATAAAGTTAGGAATGAAATTGAAGTGTTCAATTTCATACATGAGGTGTTATATCAATTGTATATAATATAATTGATATAATATATAGTTTTAATGTGAATTAGCTTCACATATAAAGCATATACTAATGAGAGAATGAAAGAAGGGTGGGATTGTAATTTCCATCCCATTTCCTTATATATATATGGTTGCATGAGATGCAACTAGGTTAAGACATTGTGTGCCATTTGATTGTGTTGTTGGAAAGGTTCCAAAAACCACAATCTCTCTCTCTCACAACATCTCATCTTACCTAAGGGGAACCCACATTCCTCCCTCACCTAGAGAACAACGGAGAAGATCCAGTGGTCGTGTCTTAGTCCGTCTGTGTTCCAGTTGCTGAGATCGTGATCGTGGGAGAAAGGAGCACTAGAAGAAAAGTTTTTCAAAGGTAATATTCTTGTTGTCCATATTGTGTTTATATGCTTAATCTAGTTGTTTTCGTTCTTGAATGAAATCGTTGTAACTAAATCGAGAGCGATCGATTCTCAATCGCTTCTGCTGAGGGATTCGATTCCCTTCATCGCTGCCCCTTCTTCATGGTCGAAGGAGGAACCACCGACCCATCTCCATGTTTGAAGGACGCGTCATTGGTCATTCTCCATGTTTGAAGGTTGCATCATTGCTTCTTTTCTAAGTTCGAAGGTTGCTCGTCTCCTTGCTAGCTCAAAGTTCGAAGGATGTGTCCTCGCTCCTTCTCAAATTTTGAAGGTTGCGTCGTCACTTATTCTCAAAGTTTGAAGGATGCATTGTCACCCTTCTCAAAGTTTGAAGGTTGTATTTTTGCTCCATCTCCAAGTCCAAAGGCTACGTCGTTGCCTTGCCATCCTTAGGTTCGAAGGTTGCATCGTTGCTCACCCTCTAAAGTTTGAAGGTTTCATCATCCATATGCAATCCCAAGTTCGTAGGTTGTGTCGCCTCCTCGTCTCCAAGTTTGAAGGTAACAAGGTCACCTTTGTTCATAACAATAACAGGGTCACGTTCGTTTGTAAGGTAACATTGGTTCATGATGAATTAAAAAGGTTGGATAGGTTAGAAGCTAAGGTGGTAGGACTTTGAGAAATAGTACAGGAAAGAGCTCATTATCTTAATCAATTAGTAATTTCCCTTAAGGCCTTACAAGAGCAATTTCTTATTCTTGCCACTAAGGAGGAGCCACCTAGGAGGACTTATTCATATGATAGTGAGGATGGGTTGGAAGAGACTGAAACACACCAGAAACAGGTTTGTGAGGTAGACATTGGTAATACAATCACTTCCACATGGGAGATTCAAGCGATAGAGTTCGAGGTTGAGAAGTCCTCCCCCTCTTTTATCTCCAGAAATTTCCTTTAATCTTGATAGTCATGTGTCCTACACTCACGAGTCTTGATTTGATTTTTGTTCTTTTATTTTAATACACAAAAATACCAAAAATAATTCTCTCTCGAGTGCCCAGGAAAAACAGTATAGCCTTTTAGACTTAGAAGGCTATATCGATTCCAGCAAGAAGGACCCAAAGAAATATGAGCAGTTTTATGTACCCTGATAAGTCACCGTCTAGCTAAAGACGTTAAAGAAAGCGCTTCTTGAGGGGCAACCGAAAAGTTTTATGTTTTATGTTTTATGTTTTTTCGTTTTCTTTCTTTTTTTATGTTTTCTTTCCTTTTCTAGTTTTTTCTCTAAGTCTTATTTTTTGGTACCTCCAGGTGTATGCCCATTGGTAGAGCTGCAGACTTGCACCCTTTTGATCCTGAGATCGAGAGGACCTGTAGGAGGCTCCTAAGAGAAGGAAGAGCATAATCTCAGACAATGGCTAACCAGGAATTAATCAATAACCCTAACCCATCATGGAGTATTTTCATCATGTGTTTAATTCTGAGCAGGCTAGAATAGTCCATGCCCCCCATAAATGCTAACAATTTTGAATTGAAAACAGGGCTTATTCAGATGGTTAGGGAATCAGCTTTTAGAGGACAAGCCACAAAAGACCCTAATTCACATTTACAAAATTTTTTAGAGATCTGTGGTACAATTAAAATGAATGGTATCTCTGCTGATAGTATTCGCTTACGTCTCTTTCCTTTCTCTTTACAGGGTATAGCTAAGGAATGGTTGGGGTCTCTCCCACCAGGAAGTATCACCTCTTGGAAGGAGTTGGCCCAAGCCTTCATGACCAAATTCTTTCCACCTGTGAAAGCTACAAAGTTAAGGACTGAGATAGGAACATTCAGGCAGCAGGCGGGGGAGCAGCTATTTGAGGCCTGGAAATGGTACAAGGACATGCTCAAGAGATGCCCACAACATGGCTACCCAGATTGGCTCCAGGTACAACTATTCTACAATGGACTTGAAGGTAAGACCAGGACCATTCTGGATGGAGGGGCTTTCATGGCAAAGACAGTTCCAGAAGCACGTGCTCTCCTAGAGGAAGTGTCAACTGCCAACTACCAGTGGCCTACAGACAATGACAGATCTAAGTCAATAGCTTGATTGTATCAATTGGATGAGGTAACCTCCCTTAGATCTCATATGACATCCCTCATTCATGCTCTAAATAATTTTGCAAGATCACCCCAAACAATGATGCCCTCTCAATGCTTCCAGTCCAATGGAGAATCTACATTGGAGCAAATACACTACCTGAACAATAGAAGCAACAACTATGGAGGAAACCAGACTCAGAATACCCTTCCAACACATTATAATCCAGGTTTGAGATATCACGAAAATTTCATTTATGCTAACAATAAAATTGTGTTGAATCCTCCTACAGGGTATGCTTCTACATCTGAGAGGAAACCATCTCTTGAAGAGACAATGCACTCCTTTATAGCTGAATCCAAAAGTAAGTCCAACCAGCTGGCCGAGAATGCAGTCACCAGTCTAACTGGTATAGAAACTAGTCATTGGAGCTGCCACAAAAAATATTGAGACCCAGATTGGCCAGATGAACACATCACTCCGAGCGCTGCAGGATAGAAAAGAAATACCTCGAGGGAGTACAGTCTAGCTAAAGACGTTAAAGAAAGCGCTTCTTGGGAGACAACCCAAGCTTTACTTCATTTTTATTTTCTGTCTTTAGTTTGTTTTAGTTGTTTTTCATTGCTTAGTTAACTTACTAGTTTGTTTTGTTTTGCTTTGATAGGTTGTTGTTGATGTCACTCCTCGTAGAAACTCATGCTCCCGTTATGTGGAACTCTAACACACGTGTTTTGGCTATTGAAGGAAATCAGAAAATAATAAAGATCTCCATAACTCAGGACAGTATTGTTCACTCTTACCCTTATACTTGCTTTGTGTTTTTTTTTACAATCATTGGGGACAATGTTTAGTTTCAGTTTGGGGGTGGGATGTTATTAATATGTTGTGACTGTCCTGAGTATATGTTGAATTGCTGATTGATATTTTGCATAAGTATGTTCATGATAGCCTACGATGAGAATTAATTGAAAATTTTTGTGATTCTGCTGAAACTTGAGAGCATGATATGAAATTGCGTTAATTTAAAAATTTTCTTGAGTTTTTCCTGCACTATTATGCACATAGCTTGTGTTCCTATAGTTCTGAAAACTTAGAAAAAAGTCATTAGGTTTACAAGTTGAATTTCACCTTGATTGGTCTAAGAGTTGATTTGAGAGTTAAACTGCAGGATAGGGTGAATGACAATATAAAGTGCATGATCTGTATACTATGTGAAGTAGTTTATTTTTGTTGTTTGTTTGTTCGTGAGGGAAAAAAGAGCTACCTTCACTGTGATCAGCTAGGCCACTCATTGAGCAAGTGCTCTGGGTAAGGGTCCCTACAGTGGATGTGTGAAAGCTAGTGTCTTTGCACAAAAAAAAAACAAAAATAGAAAAAAGTAGAAAAAGTGATAAAAAAGTGATTAAGTGTTGAGTAAAGTTGTTTATTTCTTGAATGTGGGGAGGCTCAAGGATTAGTAATTATGACCAGTGTAGGGGAAAGTTGAATGGATAGCCTAATAATGTTGATCCGGGCTTATTAAAAATGAAGGGAACATAGGCTAATCACACACACATGTAGAAACACTTAGAAGAAGTTCTAAATTGCTCATTGAAGCATTATGTTTGAATGTTTCTTGTGATTACAAAATTTTTTCTCTTAAATCTTTGAGGCTTGAATCAAACGTATGTATAAGAACAATCTCATGTTTAATTCTGTTTTTGCTCAGAACTAGCAAAAGTTTAAGTTTGGGGGTGTTTGATAGCACACAAAATGTGTTATCCTTAGGCTTAATTATTGCTAGTTTTATGATGATTTCAGGACTTTTACGTGTTTAAATCACTCAATTTCAGGTTAAGAGATTAAACAGGACATTTGAAGACATTTTGGATCACTCGGGACCAAATCGAGGCTTTTTGGAGCTAAAAAAATAACATCAATTAGAAGTAAAAGGACCAATCCAAGCTTGAGGACCCGAGGTGATGGCGTTGTAACGTCATGCAAAGCATTGCAACGCCGAGCGTGCTGCCTAGAGACGTGGAAGATCACTGTCGATAGAGTTGCAACGCTGCTTTGCAGCGTCGTAACGCTATCTCGATAAGAGACTAAGCTGAAGATCCGTGGCGAGGGCGTTGCAACGCTGCCTTACAACGTCGCAACGCAACGCAACGCCTGATCTACAGCAACGCGCTCGTTAGGGTAGTAGCGTTGCAACGCTACCCTCAGCATTGCAACACCATCGAGACATTCCTTATTTATCACCCGTTTAGGGTACAACGTTGCAACGCTGTACCGAAAGTCATTATAAATAGAACCTTATGCTTTCTTACAAAGGGGCCGAATTTCATAGACTTTTAACCCTAATTTCGAAATACCCTCTGTAAAAAGAGAAAATTCTTGGGAGCCAAAGTATTCATGGAGGTTCGAGATCGAGACGGGAGCTTGGAGACGAAGGACCGACATCGACACATAAGTTTATTTGCTCTTTCTTTCAGATTGTAACACCGTTCTAGGACGTTTTCTACACTTTTAGTTTGGTTTTCTTGTGATTTAGAGTAGCTAAATTTTGTAGTTAGGATTTGATTCACATGTTAAGACTTATTTTCTATGTATTGAAGTATGTTTTCTTCTTTATTTTTGGCAATTCGTTCTTTAACTCTTTGATATTGTTGGTTTAAGTGGACTCGAGATATAAAGCTTAGATTAGAGCAAAGTTGTAAAAACTCTTTGAAGTCTGGCATGAGAATGACTTAGAAGTCTAAGGGAAACACATAAAGAAGTTGCTTAATGTCGTGCATGTTGTAGGTTCATACGGAGACTATAGAATTTATTGCATGCGCGAGGCTCACTAAGGATCGAGAAATTTTCTTGAGTATTTTACTTCTTTTTTATAAATTCATCACATTAGTTCATTGCATGTGTTAATTAAATTATTAACTTGCAAAGTCAATTTCCTCTAAATCTATCAATTCATGTCTCCACTTGTTTGTTTGTTGTTTGTCTTTACTTTCACCACTTATCCATGTTATGTTACTTTAGCTAAAATTGAGAATTAGTATGTTGGTAATTAATTAGTCTAGAAACCCATTCCCGAGGATGATACTTGGATTCTTAAATCACTATACTAAAACTTGACCCTTACACTTGCGGTATTGCATTATCAAAATTACACGCAACACAAGTAAAGAACAATAATTGCAAACAAAAAAAGACTTACAAGAAAAAAAATTAAAGTTACCTCAAAAGTCTACCTACCTCACAAGTGGAGATCTTGAGACAAAGCTTCAAGGATAAAATCACTGACATGGGCTCTAAAAAAATAGAAGGGAAAAGTTCAGAGCAATAGCCAAACTTGCCTCCAGTCACTCTTTATTGTTGTGAATAGATGGAAGACTCACCTTCTCTATTTATAGTTGGGAAATGATAAAATCACATCCAATTTGAATCCAAAGATTATATGATTCAAATTTTGAGATATTAAAGTTTGAATTTTGAGATAAGTTGACTACAAATTCAAATAAAAAATCCAAACTAAAATTGGATAGGATTTCATCTCAACAAAATTTGGCATATCTTATCCCAAATTAAAAATTGGTTGCAAGCCAAATTAAAATTATATTCCATCCAAAATTGAAGTTTGATAGAATTTTATCTCAAATATAAAATTTTGGGTTTCATCAAAATTCTATCCCAAATCAAAAAATTAAATAAAATTAATTCTATCAAATCAAAATCGTGGTAGAATTTTATTTTATTTCACAAATCAAAATTTGGACATAATTTAAAATTTTATCCCAAATACAAATTGGATCAAATTTCAAATTTTATTCCAAGTTTAAATAAAAATTGGGTAAAATCCAAAATCTTATTCCAATTTCAAATAAAATTTTAAACTTTACTCCAGTTGAATTTTGAATAAGGTAGAGCATAAATTCTACTAAAATTAAAATCAAAGTTCGCTGTCAAAAAAGAAAATCAAAATGGTGATCAAAATTCATATTTTGATTTTATTGGCATGAAAGTGTGTCAACTAAGAAAAATCTAAATTATGAATTAAATTCATAGTTTGATTATTGACACACATCAAATGGAGCCCAAATTAGGAGCAAACATCCTAAATTTTGACTCAAATTTATCTTTTTTGAGATTTAATCCCACATACTAGTGAATAAATCTCGAAAATGGGCATTTGTTGGAATGGAAATTTTGGCCAATCAAAAGTCACCATGTCATTACCTAAAATTAATGAAAAGTTCTTTATTTAATTAGAGATTAATTAAAATTGTAAATATCCATGAATTAAATTAAGTAAATTCTATATATGTAATTTAGTTATATGAAATTTTGATCAATTCTAGACAAAGCCAAAATAGGGACTAAAATCCAACAAAGTCAATTGGACCAGTTTGAAAGGGTTAAACCTAGAGACAGCCATAGGTCCATTCCAATGGTCAAACCCAAGCCTGTTGAGATTTTTGTCCTAATCTCGTGTTTGTAATATATTGTTTGAAATTAATAAGAGTTATTCATTTCATCACTTTGTGTCTCGCAATATTTATAAACTTTTCCAATAAACTAAGCTCCAGGGTCATTGAATTTATGAGAGAACTAGAACTTGAACGGTGTGTACTGGACACACAGGGAGGATCACGTTCGAGTTAATGACCCGAACGGTCTACAGTATATGGATAGGGTTGGAGACCTAATCTTGGATACACTGTGGATGCGGCTCGCTTTGTATTAGATACAGACGAGGTGATCTGACTCGTTCATGTGGTTGACATGCGAGTGGGGGCATCCTGTGCAATGAGATTGTACAAGACCGGACCATGAATTATTAGACCTCACCGATGTAACACCGCTGACAAATGAGACTAATAACTTCGTAGATGACCATTAGTGACTCGACACAATCTCGAGCGTATTACGGACTCCCATGCTCATGGAGTCCGTCCTTTGACTAGTACGGGTGAGGGTGGTCACAGCCCTCGCCCAATATACCTATCTTCTCGTGGACGTAACCAAGTAGGGAGCTGGAACTTAACTACGCGAGATGGAATTCACTGCTCCTCGCCTTTAGGGAAACTAGAGGGGTTGTTCCCTTAAGTGTTGTCTCTAGGGCTTGGACAACAGCGCCCACCTTCTCACCGCCCGAGAAGGGTGTTGTGTATGGTTGGACCATCACAATATGTTGTTCATTAGAGGAGCAAGTGGACTTAAGAATCAAGAGGTAGACACAGGGGTAAAACGGTAATTTGACCCAGCTGTCTCTACGAACAACCTGTGAAGGATCGACTCATGGGCATTGGTTATATTAGTGGACACGTAATATTCTCCGACTGACGGAGTGCAACTACGGGCTATAGTGGAGTGTTACCGTAGCTAATGAATGTTGATTAACCGGGTCAAAGAGTTTGACAGTTAATCTCGGATCATTGGAGCCCGCCATCAGAGGTCCATTAGGTCCTCTCGGTTGGCTCCACCGGGTTAAAAGAAGGGTTATTGTTTTGGTATGGAATTGAAGTGTTCAATTTCACTTTAAGGGCATTTATGTCATTTATATGAGATATGAATGATATAATATATAGTTTAATGTGAATGAGATTCATAATAAACTATAGGTTAGTCTAATTGTTGAATTAGGACTAATTGGAGAATTTGATTGAGAGAAATTAAATTGGATGTGATTCAATTTAATTAATCCACAATTATTGCAAATAAGATTTGCAATATGAGATATGAGATATCTTATATTATGTGGTTATGCAAATGAGATTTGCATAACTTATGGTTGTGGTATAATGGTAATAATGAGGAGAAATTAACTCCCTCATTCCACTATTTAAACCCTTTGCAAGAAGGGTTTGGTGATCATTTTGTCATTTTCTTGTTTTTCATCAAAGAAGAGAAGAAGTCTCTCAATTCTCTCTCAATTCTCCTCCCTCCCCAAAACTCTTACAAGATCCCACCATCTTCCCTTCTCCAAAAGAGAACAACCGAGAATATCACTTGGTGGTGTTCAAGATCATTTTGGTGGAAGTTTTTGTTGAGATCGAGTAGCCCGAAGAGTTCGTGGCCCGAGAAAGAATTTGCAGTGTTTGTCTACAACAAGTAAGTAAAATATATTCTTGCTGTAAATTTCTTCTTCTTTAAGCATGTTTAGCCTAGATCTAAGTGTTAGATCAATTTTAATAAACACATGTTGCATAATGATACCACGACGATTCAATCGTCTTCCGCTCCGCGGGGATTTCATTCCCTTCAAAGCCCACGTTGGAGCTATATAAATAGGGAGTTTCCCCTTCATTCTAGGGGTTCATAAGTTGGAAACTCTTGAGAAAATTCTATAACAAAGACTATAAAACTCTCGACACTTTTGGAGATCAAACACTTCCTGAACGAAGAACGTTCTCTTACAACTTCATGAAGTGATTGAATCCCGCAGCGGAAGCGACCCGAATCTCGTTGTTTTCGTTGTGTTGCTGTTTTTCTTAAAATTGAGCATACATCTTATGAAATGTCTAGGCTAAGCATGCTAAGAGAAGGAAAATTACAGCAAAGGTAGTACCAACCTCTTGAAGAACTGTTCTTTGTGTTTTTCTCCTCCCGATCACGATCTCAACGATCTCTCGTTCTCCACAAATGAACCAGGAACCGAACACGATTTAGGCGACGCTTCCACTTGATCTTCTCGGTTGTTCTCCAGCGGATGAGGGAGAGTGGTGGGACTCCCTTTGGATTTGGGTTTTGGAGAGGAAGAGAGAATTTGAGAGAGTAGAGAGCTTTCTCTTTTGGTTGAAATCCAAAAAATGAGAAGTGAAATTGCAAAATGTCTTTCATTCAACCATTATATAGTGGTATGTGGTGGAGGTAAATCTCCACCAATTTACCACTTTACCACAACTATATAATATGCATATCATATAATATAAGGTATCACATACCTTATTATACAAATCTCATTTGCATAATTGTGGAATTTAAAATTGAATCATATTCAATTTAATTTCTCTCAAATCAATTTCTCCAATTAAGCCTTAATTAAATAATTAGGTTATACTATAGTTTATTATGAATCTCATTCTCATTAAACTATGTATTATGTCAATCATATCTCATATAAATGACATAAATACCCTTTTCATGAATTTGAACACTTCAAATTCACTCCAAACTATATACCCTCATTAAGTCCAAATTGAGCCAACCGAGGGACCTACAGATCATGAGCTCTAATGATTCGAGATTAACAGATCAAACTCTTTGACCAGGTTAATCAATATTCATTAACTACGGGGCCACTCCACTATAACCCTGTAGTTGCACCCTCCTCACTGTAGGACAAGTTGTGTTCATCCATATAACCAATACCCGTGAGTCGACCCTTCACAGGTTGTTCGTAGTCACAGCTGGGTCAAATTACAGTTTTACTCCTGTATCTACCTCTTGCTCCTTAAGTCCCGCTACTCCTCTAATGAACAATTTGTTGTATGGTCCTACCATAAACAACATCCCTCTCGGGCTAGTGAGAGGGTGGGGCCCCGTTGCTTTTTCTGAAATCACGTGTGAACAGGTGCCTAAACTTTCGATTTTATGTCGAATAAATCTTCTAACTTTAAAAATGTCTAATCAATCCTTCAATTTTTTATTTTGGTATCTATTAAATCTTTCCACTTTTGATTTTATGTTTAATAGGCCATTGAGCTATTCGACATTTTTTAAATTTATGAACTTGTTGGACACGAAATTGAAAATTTAATATACTATGAGACACAAAATTTAATATACTATGAGACACAAAATTCAATTTTATCTAATGGGTTCGTTAATTTAAGACTTCATTTGATAACTATTTGATTTTTGGTTTTAGGTTTTTGAAAATTAAGCCTATAAATATTACTTCTACTTATGGATTTTCTTGTTTTGTTGTCTACTTTTTACACACTTTTTTCAATAACCAACCAAAGGTTTGAAAAAAAAATCAAAACTTATTTTTATTTTTAGGATTTGTCTAAGCATTCAAATGTTTTCTTAAGAAATGTGAAAGTCATGGTTGAGAATTGTAGAAAATTGACGAGAAAACAAATAAAATTTTCAAGAACTAAATGGTTATCAAACGAGCCTTAAGAAATTTGGATATGTCAAGAACTTACTAAATACAAAAACTTCGACAACTTTTTTGAAATTATTAAAGTTTAAAGACCTATTAAATATTGTTTAAACCTCAAGAACTGATTAGACACACATATAAAAGTTTAGGAACTAACCTTTAATTTAACCTAGGTATTTTATCTCCATTTTAAATTTCAAATGTCTAACAATCTAACAAAAATAATTTTAATAACTTTATTCTAATTATTCTTAACTTTTCCTTAGCCACCTAATAGACAAATTATGGAATATTTTTTGGAAAAGAAAGTATTGCTTTATAATACTTTTAAAGTGATGCCGCTAGAAGGAAGTTTTAAGAAGTCTCCCTCAAATCCATTCTTCTCCTCTATTGTTGGATAAATTAGCTAAGGAAGGATAAAAGTTAGAATTATCAAAAGAATTGAAAAAATCACTCCTAAATTATTGAGGTCGTTACTTTAAAATTTTCAATTTAATCACTCAACCTATTAAGCTTACAAAATTATTGTGCCAACCTACTAAACTTACAAAATTATTGTGCTTGAGCTCTTAAAAATTTCAAGTTTTAGGTTAAATGGCAAGTTTAGTCCTAAAGTTTTAAAGTGTCTAATAGGTTCCTAAACTTTTAATTTTGTATTTTATATATCCCATTTATTTTTTTATTTAATAGATCTTTGATAAATTTGAAATTTTTACAAATTATTTGAGCTATTAAATATAAATTTAAATTTTATGTCAATAGAATCCTACCAATCCTACCATTTCAATTTTGTGTCTAATAGATATGTGAATTTCTTAATAAAAATTGAAACTTCAAGTGATAAATTTATAATTTTAAAAGTTCAAATAGCAAATAAACACAATTCTCAAAGACAAAATTTATAATTTTAATTCAAATTGTACAAACAACCTTTAAGTATAATTTTTTTAGAACAAAACAATACTTATATTAAGATATCGTCCTTCCTTCAAGAACATTGCAATCTTCTCCTAACAAAGTTTGGTTAAATTGTTGCACTCTCCTCGCTAAACTATGTTGCTTTGTTTGTCTTAAGACGACGGTAAACAAATCTTATCTCATTCCACCTTTGAGCCATTGTTTGCACCTCTCTAATATAGTCCATTGCCTTTGTTAGACCATGTTGCTCCTTATCAATTAGGTTAATAGCATTTAGAGAATCTGACTAAATCTCCAATGAAAATGTACAATCATTGACTAATGATATTTCGAGAAGAATAGTTGTTAATTCACAAATAAGTATTGGCCATGTGTGATCAATAAATTTATGCCCCACACTTATAATACTTCCTTTTCAACCTCTTTATCATTCCAAGTGGCGTTCACATTTAACTTCCACCACCCTTGTCGAGGTCGCGCCCACTACAGAATATTTTGTGGAGGATCTCTAGGGATACACTGTAAAGTAGAACTTCTACAGTGTAGTAGTCTTTTAAATGTGTCTATGTAGAGTCCATAAGCACTTCCCACTTCATGTCCCTCAAATCAATTGATCAATACCACAACATTCGATATGTCTAAGTTTTCCAGACGAGAAACACCATCTTACTCATAATTTCTATGTTGTTTGGTCTTATTATATGATCGAAGTAATCTGTTATTGTCCATTTCTCCCCGTTCACACAAAACAACTAGGGATTGAATTGAAAGGCCTTTCTGAATAAGGGCACATTTCGTTTGTAAATTATCATGTATAGTCTTTAGCAACATAGTTTCATTTTTGTCAGAACCGAAGATTGCCATATCTTTTTTCAAATTTCTTGTGATGCTTTGTGTTAGAAGGGGACGGGAGGTTTGCGTCTCGCCAACAGACACCTAACTTATATGCACTTCTAACTGAAAATTGTTCATTGGGTGTGAGTCTCCAAATATCTCATCATTTGTACGCTGTCTAGCAAGTGGAATAGAACGAATGCACTCAATATCCTTAGGCCGAATGTTTTCACTGAAGGGAATGAAATCTCGTGTAGTGGAAGACGATTGAATCGTCATGGTATTGTTGTGAAATTCGTTTTCTTAAAACTAAACTATTACATAGAATTAGGCTAAACATGCAATTAAAGAAGAAAAACAGTAAGAGAAATACGCTACTTAGTTGTTGAAGAACACTTCTTCAAGCTTTCCTTCTCCTGTTCACGAACACTTCGTGATCTCATTCTCAACGGTCTCGATCTCCTCGAACAGTGAAAACCAACGAACCAAACACTTTCACTCGATTTCTCGGTTGTTCTACTTTAGGTAGAAGGAGAATGGTGGGATTCTCTATTTGGTGAGAGGGGAGGAGAGATTGAGAGAGAGTTGAGAGAATTCTAGTTTTCTTTTTGGTATGAAATCCAAAAAAATGAAAACTTAGCTTATGAAATCCTTCTTGCAAAGGGTTTATATAATGGTGATAGGCGGAGTTGAAATCTCCACCTATTTACCATTTTACCACAACCATAGGTTATGCAAATCATATTTGTATACCCACATATTATAAGATATCTCATATCTCAATTTTACAAATCACATTTGTATAATCGTGGATTTTAAATTGAATCACATTCAATTTAATTTCTCTCAATCTAATTTCTCTAAATTAGCCCCAATTCAACAATTAGGCTAACCTATAGTTTATTATGAATCTCATTCACATTAAACTATATAATATTTCATTCATATCTCATATAAATGACATAATTATCCTTCTATTGAACTTGAACATTTCAAATTCACACCAAAATTGTAAACCTTCTATTATTCCAGTTTGAGCCAACCGAGAGACCTAATGGACCTACAAAGGATTTGCTCCAATGATCGTGAGACTAACTCACAAACTCTTTGACCTACCAATCAACATTCATTAGCTATAGTAACACTCTACTAAAGCCCGTAGCTGCATTCCCGTCAGTGTAAGACAAGTTGTGTCCAATGATATAACCAATGCTCATGAGTCGACCCTTCACACGTTGTTCGTAGACACTGTTGGGTCAAAGTACCATTTTACCCCTGTGTCTACTTCTTGCTCCTTAAGTCTCCACTACTCCTCTAAAGAACAACAACGTTGTAATGGTCCAACCATACACAACACCCCTCTCGGGCCACTGAGAGGGTGGGCGCCCGTTGTTCAAGCCCTGGAGACAACACTTAAGGGAACAACCCTTCTAGTTTTCCGAAAGGCGGGAACGAGTAAATTCCATTTCACGTAGTTAAGTTCTCGGCTCCCCACGTGGTCCTGTCCCTGAGAAGATAAACATATTGGGTGAGTAACTGTGACCACCCTCACCCGTACTAGTCAAAGGACAGACCCCCGCAGGCAGGAGTCCGTAACACGCTCAGGATTCAGGTCGAGTCACTAATGGTCATCTACGAATTTATTAGTCCCATACTGTTAACGATGTTACATCAGTAGGTCTAATAATTCACGGTCCGGTCTTGTAAAATCTCATTGCACAGGATGCCCCCACTCGCATGTCAACCACATGAACGAGTCAGATCACCTCGCTTGTATCTAATACAAAGCGGGTCGCATACACACAGATCCGTGGATTAGGTCTCCAACCCTATCCATATACTGTACACCGTTCGGATCATTAACTTGAACGTGATCCTCCCTGTGTGTCCACTACACACCGCTCAAGTTCTAGTTCTCTCATAAATTCAATGACTCTGGAGTTTAGTTTATTGGACAAAGTTTGTAAAATTTGCGAGACACAAAGTGATGAAATAAATAACTTTTATTAATTTCAAATGTTAAATTTACAAACAAAACGAGATTAGGACATACATCCCAACATTCACTAATAGTCTCCATATTTCATGTCTTGTCCTCATTTATTATCATATCCACCTATTTTTCAACACATTCCTGCCCCGCCCAACGAAGTTTATCCCTATCTATAATGGAAAGTCACGGATAGTTCTTAATAGATATTTGGATAACACATCTATCTTTTCATCGGTAGCGTCGTCCCCATAAAATACTTCTGTAGGTATAGGAGGGATTATGACATATGTGAGCCGTTAGAAAATTTCCATGTTTAAAATATCTTCCTCCAAGTATCCAAAATAAAAGGCTATCAGGGTTTTGTATCAAACACCAGCCTGCTTAGGTAACATCGCTTGATTAAACAATGTAATATCCTGAAAACCTCAACCTTCCATCGACCTTACTTTTACAAAGACACAACCAACTCTTCGAATGAATCTTTCGTTCTATATTTGTAGTCCCCCACCAAAATTTAGCCCGAATAAAAGAATTTTGACTGCCATCCTTTGATTGATTGTAATAATTCCTAAATTGGTTTTTGTGCTTCTTCCAAAAATATATCAAAAACAAAAGTAAAGCTTTCTCCAAGATCGATTTTTGTAATTTTTCCATTACTAATCAAAACAATAACAACAAAAAAAATCTTTTAATTTTGTTTTATGTCAAAGACACAACAAACTCTTCGAATGAATCTTTCGTTCTATATTTGTAGTCCCCCACCAAAATTTAGCCCGAATAAAAGAATTTTGACTGCCATCCTTTGAGTGATTGTAATAATTCCTAAATTGGTTTTTGTGCTTCTTCCAAAAATATATCAAAAACAAAAGTAAAGCTTTCTCCAAGATCGATTTTTGTAATTTTTCCATTACTAATCAAAACAATAACAACAAAAAAAATCTTTTAATTTTGTTTTATGTCAGAAGTGGGATTTGAACACACTCTCTGACGAGAACCAAAACTTGAGTCTGGCGCCTTAGACCACTCGGCCATTCTAACATTTTTGACATAAGTTTCAAATTGTATTTAATTATTCTAAACATTTGGATTCCAACTTAAAATCTTACTAAAGATAAAGTCAAATCTGAATAGGATTTCCACTGCATAGGCGTAATTTTGTTTCATTTGACTTGGTTTGATAAGGTGAAATGTGTAGGAATGAATGATTCACTACATAGAGGAAGCGTTAGATCACCTTTGATTTTATTTAGAATTAAACTAAAAGTATTAAGGCTAAACATGAACTTACATTGGAGAATATGGAGAAACTTTCTGGCGGGTCCTTATCTCCTCTCCACAAACCCTTCCTCGCTATGACTCGAACACAATCCATGACTTGTGGGAGCCTCCTGAAAGAAAATTTCTAAAGGGATAAGAGAGGAAAAAGTGTAGAGAGAATTCTCTCATTCTCAAAATGAGGAGAGATGGGTTTTTTATGGTTTAACCCAATTATTCTATTTATAGAGTCCAAAGGAAAATCTTTACCATAATTAAAAATATATATATTTTAATATCAAATATATTAAAATATATCTTATACTTATTTGAATCTTATTCAAATCTTCTATGATATTTCATCATTTGAATCTTATTCCAATTCATGAATATCGTGTCTCTAATGTATCTAACATACATTAGTTATTTTAATATTTAATGTATCAAATACAATAACTATACTTTCCTCTTTTATATTTAATATATCTAATATATTAATATTAATTTGAACAATTCAAATTAAATATTAATTTGAACATTTCAAATATTTCTTTCAACTAATATATCTTTCTAGTGTTACTATGAGCTAGCAAGGGGAGGGGACCTTATGGACCTACAGATTATAAGCTCCAATGATACAAAATAATTGATTAAACTCTTTAATTATTCAATTTTCATTTATTAACTCTAGGGTCACTCCACTATAGACCTAGAGTTGAACTCTTACGCACTGTAGGACAAGTTGTATCCATGGATATAATCACTACATACAAGTCGATCTTCACGAGTTGTTCGTAATTACAGCTGGGTCGAAAGTCTGTTTTACCCCTGTAATTACATCTTGCACCTTAAGTACCACTGATTCTCTAGTGAACAATTTGTTTATGATCTAACCATAAACTAAGTCTCTCTCAGGCCAATGAGAGAGTGGGACCCCATTGTTCAAGTCCTGAAATCAGCACTTAAGGGAACTACTCATCTACTTACCCTATATGAGAATGAGAGAATTCCATCTTGTGAGATTGTGTTCTCAACTCCCTATTTGGTCAAGTCCGCAAAGTGGTAGGCTTATTGAATCGACTACAAAAGTCATTCTCACCCATGCAAATCAAAGGACAAGCCCTCACAGGTAGGAGTTCATAACTCATTTAAGATTAAGATCGAGTCGCATATGATCATCCTGATGAAATATTAATCTTCTCAATTATCAAATTTATAAAGAGAGATTGAATATTTCGTGGTCCGGTCTTATACAAACTCATTGTATAAGATACTGCCACTCACATGTCGCCACATGAATGATTTGGATCAAATAATTTGTAACTATTAAAAAGTGGGTCGTATCAATAGTGTTACCCGGATAAAACACCCAACCTTATCCAAATACTATGATCTTTTAGGTTATTTCTTGAACATGATCCTCTTGTATGTCAACTGCATACTGTTCAAGATTAAAATCATTATTACACTACAAACAAAATAATTAAAATTATAATACAAACAAAATAATTAAACTATAGGGCATAAATCCCAACAAAATGTACCCTTGCTTGGAGGCACAATACCGACAGACTCAAATTTTCTACAACACTGACCAACCCAACAAAAGTCCACTCATTAGCCACAAACAAAAACCACCAAAAAAAATTCTCATAAATTTTATTTCTACAAATATATTGAAATAACCATACAGATATACAATCTATTATAATATTATTTATAATTCAGCCAACAAAAACATAATTCAACTGACATAAAATATGGACGTATGATGAAAAAATCCCCAGGTTTGAATTTTTCATCTCAAATGTTGTTAATTAAAAAATTTCCTTATAATTCTATTTAAAAAAATCATTTATCTTTCCATATTTACATAAATTTAATTTGTATTATATTAAAAATAGGTGCGTTTATACATAAATTTAATTTTGATGTATGGGCTATTGGGAGAAAAATAGAAATAATAATAATCACAAATCAATTACTTTATTAAATCTCCCCTTCCACAAGATAAGTCAACTAGATCAAAGTCCCAAATAATAAAATTAAAAGATGGGGAAAAGAGAATGAGACCAAACTTATATTGGTTTGCCCCAAACTTGAAACTATGTCCAGTCTTCTACAACTGTAGGTTCTACTATAACAGGAGATTACAAAAAAAAATTCACAATTCAACACGACAAACTAACTTTCAATAGCCCAATAAAGACTATTGACTTTGAAGTATCACAACCTGATAGGTTGGGATAAATAATAAAGAAAAACTTTCAACCCCACAAGAGAAAACTCACCTTTTTATCTCAAAATACTCATGTTGCGTATTATTTTGGATATGCAATACCGCAGTGTACGGGTCAAGTTTTAGTATAGTGATTTATGAGTCTAAGTACCGTCCTCGGGAATGAGTTTCTAGATTAATTAATTACTAAGATACTAATTCTCAATTTTAGCTAAAGAAACATAACATGGATAGTTGATTTGAAAGTAAAGACAAGCAAACAAGCAAACATGTGAAGACACGAATTGATAGATTTGAGGGAAGTGATTATACAAGTTAATGACTCAATTAACACATGCAATGAACCAATGAGATGAATTTATAAACAAGAAGTAAAATACTCAAGAAAATCACTCGATTCTTAGTGAGCCTCACACATGCAATAAACTTCATAGTCTCCATATGAACATACGACATGCATGGCATTAAGCAACTTCTTCATGTGTTTTCCTAAGATTTCTAAGTCATTCTCATGCCAGATTTCCACGGGTTTTGAAAACTTTGCTCTAATTCAAGCTTTATCTCTCGAGTCCACTTAAACTAACAAATTAAGAAGTAAAGAATGAACTGACAAAAATAAGAACAAAACATGGTTCACTACATAGCAAGAAAGTCAAAACAAGTAAATCAAATCCTAACTACAATGTTTAGCTACTCTAAATCACAAGTAGAAAACGTCTTAGAACGCTATTACAAATTGAAAGAAAGGGAAATTAAACTTATGTGTCGACGCCGGTTCTTCGTCTCCGAGCTCCTGTCTTTGATCTCGAACCTCCACAAATGCTTTGGCTCCCAAAAACACTCTTTTCTCTCTTCTTACAAAGTGTATTTCACAAATAGGGCTAAATACTATTAATTTCGGCTCCCCTTTACAAGAATGCATAATGTTCTATATATAAGCTAAATCGGTGATAATACAGTAACGCTAGGGACAAATAAGCAAACACCGCACTTAGGCGGCCGCAATTAAGGAAATAATCGATGGTGTTGCAACGCTAAGGGTAGCGTTGCAACGCCGCTATCCTAACGCGCACGCTCCTTGTCGAAATGGCGTTGCGACGCTGCGAGGCAGCGTTGCAACGCCCTTTGTGCGGTCCTCGTGCATGGCTTCAGATCGAGATAGCGTTGCGACGCTGCAAAGCAACGTTGCAACGCTATCAGCAGTGTTCTTCTATGCTCCATGGCTGCACATTCGGCGTTGCAACGCTCTACATGGCGTTGCAACGCCATCACATCGGGCATCATGCTTGGATTGATCCTTTCACTTTCAATTGATGTTATTTTGAGCTCCAAATAGCCTCGTTTCGATCCCAAGTGATCCAATTTGTCTCAAATAATTCTGTTTACGCTCTTATCCTGAAATTGAATGAATTAAACACATAAAAGCCCTGAAATCATCATAAAACTAGCAATAATTAAGCATAAGGATAGCACATTTTGTATGCTATCAACTCACTACAAAATAAAAGAAGAAGAAAATTTTTTATAGAGTTGTTCCTGCCGCAAAAGGTTTTACACCAACGATTTTTTTTCTTCTCCACCACGCTGCAGAACACAACATAAGTTTATATATATAGTTTTTCACCCACGATTTTTTTTCTTCTCCACCACGTTGTGTTGTCCCTGAGAAGATAGGCATATTGGGCGAGCAACAGTTGCCATCCTCACCCATACTAGTCAAAGGTTAGACCCCCGCAGACAGGAGTCTGTAACACGCTCAGGATTAAAGTCGAGTCACTAATGGTCATCTACGAAATTATTAGCCCTATACTGTTAACGGTGTTACATCAGTAAGTCTAATAATCCACGGTCCGGTCTTGTACAATCTCATTGCACAGGATGCCCCCACTCGCATGTCAACCACATGAACGAGTCAGATCACCTCGTTTGTATCTAATACAAAGCGAATCGCATCCACAGGGTATCCAGGATTAGGTCTCCAACCCTATCCATAAACTGTAGACCGTTCGGGTCATTAACTCGAACGTGATCCTCCCTGTGTGTCCACTAGACACCATGCAAGTTTTAGTTCTCTCATAATACAATGACCTTGGAGCTTAGTTTATTGGATTAAGTTTATGAAATATGCGAGACACAAAGTTCAAATAAATAACTCTTATTTATGTCACAAAGTTCAAATAAATAACTCTTATTTATTTAAAACTTCGAATATTACAAACTACACGAGATTAGGACATACATCCCAACAAACTCCCACTTGGATTAAGCTAGTGGAGTACATAATACATTTCTCAAATGTACTGTAAAGTAATACAATAAAGTAATACAATAAACTAGGGCATTGAATACCCCTTTACAATACTCCCACTTGCCCTAGTCAGGAAGCACTCGAAGACCTAGACTCTCTAGGTGACCCTCAAACACCTTAGCCGTGAGGGCCTTTGTAAATGGATCAGCAACGTTTTGCTCTGAACCTATCTGCGTGACTGTCACGTCTCTGCGGTGCATAATCTCCCGTATCAGGTGATACATACGCTCAATGTGCTTGCCTCTTTTATGAATCCGAGGTTCTCTCGAGTTGGCTACTGCACCACTGTTGTCACAAAATAGGGTGATCGACAAGTTCATATTTGGAACAACTTCCAAATCCAGCATTAACTTCATAAGCCAAACAGCTTCCTTTGCAGCTTCACAAGCCGCAACATACTCGGCTTCCATCGTGGAATAAATGATGCATCCCTGCTTGATGCTTCGCCATACTACAGCTCCACCATTCAGAATGAAGGCTGATCCTAAAGTGGATTTCCTAAAATCCTTAGTCTGAAAGTCAGAGTCTGTGTATCTCGTAAGGATCAAATCCTCACTCCCATACACAAGGTTGTAGTTCCTCGTTCTCCTAAGATACTTGAGGATTTCCTTTACGACTGTCTAGTGATCTAATCCTGGATTGGATTGATACCTACTGAACTTTCCAACTGCATAATAGATGTCGGGCATAGTACACAGCATGGCATACATCAGGCTCCCTACAGTTGAAGCATTGGAGATTCGTCTCATATCCTCAACCTCTTGAGGAGTCTTAGGACATTGATCCTTAGACAAGTGAACCCCATGCCTAAAAGACTACAAACCCTTCTTGGAGTTCTGCATCTTATATCTGGACAACATCTTGTCAATATAAGACGCTTAAGACATGGCTAGCATTTTGTTCTTCTGGATTCCTAGAACATACTATGTCTCTCCCAAATCTTTCATTTGGAATTGCGAAGCTAGTCATTCCTTAATGCCAGTAAGAAATCCTACCTCATTCCCAATGAGAAGGATATCATCCACATACAATATAAGAAACGCAACAGTACTGTTAACGATTTTCTTGTAGACACAAGGCTCGTCAACATTTTGATAAAAGCCATAAGATTTGATCGTCTCATCAAACCTTATATTCCAAGACTTCGAGACTTGTTTCAGTCCATAAATAGACCTTTGAAGCCGGTAAACCTTTTGCTCTTGGCCTTGGGCAATGAACCCCTTGGGTTGGTCCATGTAGATGGTCTCATCAAGGTTGCCATTCAAAAAGGCGGTCTTGACATCCATCTGCCACACCTCATAGTCATAATATGCGGCAATGGCCAGAAGGATTCTAATCGACTTTACCATGACAACAGGTGAAAAGGTCTCCTCATAGTCAACTCCTTCCATCTAGGTAAAACCCTTTGCCACTAGTCGAGCTTCGAAGGTCTGCACCTTCCCATCTGCGCCACGTTTATGCTTGTAGATCCAGTTGCAACCAATAGGTTTAACAACATCTGGTTGGTCCACAAGCTCCCAGACGAAATTGAAGTACATCGACTCCATTTTCTGGTCCATAGCTTTAATCCATTCGTCTTTGTCAACGTCTGCCATTGCCTGATCATAGGTCAATGGATCCTCGCAGTCATCATCAGGAGTGACGACTTGGATTTTAGCTAAACCCATGTAACGTTCAGGCTGTCTCACAACCCTCCCACTACGTCGAGACATTCCCAACTCTTGGGAACGGACTTGACTAGACGAGCTAGGATCAACAACACTTGTTGACGTATTAGCACTACCAACAACTCTTGCTGATGAACTGTCTATTTCATTCAACACAATCTTACTACTTTGTAAATGATCCTTGATGTGGTTTTCCTCAAGAAAAGTTGCGTTTGTCGACACAAGCACCCTATTATCCTTAGGATCGTAAAACAGACCACCCCTAGTCTTTTTTGGGTAACCTACAAAGAGGCACACCTTTGAACGGAGTTCCAACTTTTTCGAATTTGACACCAACACATGGGTTGGGCATCCCCAAATTCTGAAATGACGTAAACTGGTTTTACGACCATGCCAGAGTTCGAAAGGTGTTTCACAAACACTTTTCGACTTCAGATCGTGTTCAATATGTATACCGCAGCTCCACCGCGCGAACCCCAAAAGGAATCGGGAGACGAGCATAGCTCATCATCGACCAACCATGTCCAACAGGTTCTCGCTTTCTCCTCTCTCGATACACCATTCTCGTTGCATGGCATACCAGGTGCTGAGAGTTGGGACGTGATTCCATGTTCTATCATATAGTCCTGGAATTCGGTGTCCATATACTCTCAACCTCGATCCGATCGAAGTGTTTTAATCGTTTTACCTAACAGGTTCTCAACCTCAGTCTTGAACTAGTTGAACTTTTCAAGAGTTTCAAACTTCCTATGCATTAGGTAAATGTACCCATACCTCGAATAATCATCTATGAAGGATACGAAGTATTCGTAACCACCTCGTGATTTAACATTCATCGGACCACAGAGGTTAGAATGTATAAGCTCAAGGGGCTCCTTGGCTCCATATTCTTTTCCACTAAAAGGACGTTTGGTCATTTTTCCTTCAAGGCATGACTCACACACTGGTAAAAAGTTTTCTTCCACTCGCTTAGAAGTCCACTCTTCACTAGTCTCTCAATCCTATTGAGATTTATGTGGTCTAACCTTAGATGTCAAAGATGTGACACTTTCTTTAGGAGAAACTTTTAATCTCTTAGTTCGCGTTTCTGTTGTTTTAAACAATTCGGTATTCAAAACACTTTTCACCGAGTTAGGGTTCAAAACATACAAATTGCTCTCAAGCGAAGCAGAACAAATCAAATTCCCATTTCGAGAAATAAACGTTTTATTACTCTTGAAAGAAACATAAATATTTTGTTCTAATGGGCAGGAAAGAGAAAATAGGTTTCTAATAAACCCTGGAACTATGTACATATTATCCAATAATAAGTACTTCCCGCCAAAGAACAGCTTCACCGTGCCTATTGT
This sequence comes from Trichosanthes cucumerina, assembly GCA_036507285.1. Taxonomy (NCBI): domain Eukaryota; kingdom Viridiplantae; phylum Streptophyta; class Magnoliopsida; order Cucurbitales; family Cucurbitaceae; genus Trichosanthes; species Trichosanthes cucumerina. Next base: position 67,167,408 of record CM071838.1, read on the forward strand.
TGCAGCTGAGACAACTTCTCCGGATCCAACCCTGAGTGTTATCTCACCCTCTTGCTGCCGCTGCCAGGAACTTAATCCTTGAAAAGAAAAGCAAACGTTGTTAGTGGCGCCTGAATCCAATATCCAGATAGAGTCAGTACTCTTCACTAAACAAGTTTTTGTGACAAGTAAATCACATTTACCTGTCATCTTCGTTTCGTAAAGGAACTTGGGACAACTCCTTTTTAGGTGTACGTCCCCATTGTAGTATAAACACTTTCTCGCAACTTTTTTGATTTTTTTGACTTTTAGGGCGCCAGCACGGTCAACTCTATCCTCTTTCAACTTCTCCTTCTTCCCTTTAGGGCCTGAAAAGCCTACAAACTTTGTCCTAGAGGTCAAACCCCTGTGAAAAGGTCTAAAAGCAACACTTGCCTCAGCTTCCTTTCCCCTGGTTTGCACCAAGGACTCGAAGGTTTGTAGATCGTTGAATAGGACTGTTGGACCGAACACGTGAGGACCCTCCTCAATGAACGCGAACTCTTGGTCGTCATTTACCAAAATCGTGTCAATATTATTTTTCCACGAAATATTATCGCCGACTAACTTAACGAAAGATAAAAGATCGTTAAAAGCGTTTGACATTTTGTTGCTGAAAAATGAAAAACTTTGTATTAGTCTCGCAAAAACTTTTGAAAATCCAATCAGGTTTTAGCAAATTTTTATCCTATGATCCCTAGGTCATTTAAAATTGCAATGATATACCAAAGGTTTAGAATGACCGCCACCGTAGGGTAGACAAACCCACTCCTCCTCTGGGACGAGACTTTCTCGACAAGACCCTAATACCAGAAAAAGTCTTATTCCATTAGGCATCCAGTTACCATTTTTCAGTCGAATCCATTAACTCTTAATGAATCCTGTGAATGTCACCCTCAATCTTTAAATTTCCAACTATCCGTCCAAACAATAGCCGCCGTAGGGAGGACTAAGAAGGAAAACCAATAAGGAAATCATATACCTTTCGAAAATTCACGGTGTTCCGACTCCCATGATCAAGGCCCTCCGTAGGGATTGTCTAGTCCAGGCCAAACTAGCAGGCGGATCATAGGCGTCTCACAGTGTGAATCGAAAGAAGAGGTCGTTGGTCCCGTTTTCACAAGTCCCGCTCCCACTCACTATAAGTACTCTCTCCATTCACGTTGAATATTGACCCATACAAATGCCACCCAGAAGGGGACGCTCCCATTTGCGCCACGAGGCCGAGTATGGATCTCACAGTGCGAACTTAACGGACATTTGTGGATGAAAAATTAAATATATCTCACACACTTTATTTCCTCCCACTCAACACTTTAAATTAAACGGGATTGACCTAGATAAACTAGCTAAAATTTACCTAAGTCTACCAATATAACTCTTATATTGGATTAACCTAAGTCTATAATCACATTATTAACTTAGGTCAATGTGAGTAAATTAATTAACTCTTAATTAACGGAACTCACGAGAATATGACCTATGAATCTCCGGACCGAATTCACTCCCAGGTCAGTTCCCAAGTAGGGGTGTTCCGAAAAGCGTTAGCTTAAATACCCCATCCTTAGACAAAACCTTCTTTAGACAGAGTTACTTATCATTCACCATTCAAAGGTTACATTTGATTTCCTAATTCTAAACTTATTAGAACTAGAAAACCTAAGTCTAATTGTTAAAGTTGTAAACATTTTAAAACTAATAATGAACTTCGGTTACATGCATTTCTATGTTATAGTGTTTAATCATTCATCCCATGAATAATAAACTATAACATATACATTCATCACATGAATTAAATGTATGAGCATGCTTTTAATTTAAAAAATATAACACTTACATTAAATAAACTAAATCATGCAAACATTATATTATAACTCTTATAATATAATTCTATCATGCATACCATATATTATAACTCTTATAATATAAATGATTGTGACGCCCCAGACCCAGGATCCTCTGCGACCTGGTTGCGTCACTATATCATCCATGACTGCTTGTAAGAGTGAAGACAGTATCCCCACAAACCAACACGGGGTCCTTTCAGCATGCTTTGTTCTCACTCACATGCTCCCTAGGAAAATTCTTAGGTGGTCACCGAACATAGAATTGCTCCAAGCCAAGCACGCTTAACAGTGGAGTTCCTATGATTGAGCCACCGAAAAGGAAGGTGCACCTTATTGTTGCACCTTATTTCCTCTCGACAGTTGAAAGACTATGAGAAAAACTATCCGACTCACGACTTGGAGTTAGCCGCTGTGGTGTTTGCCTTGAAAATCTGGAGACACTACTTATATGGAGAGAAGATCCAGATGTATACCGACCACAAGAGTTTGAAATATTTGTTTACTCAGAAGGAGTTGAATATGAGACAACGGAGATGGTTGGAGCTAGTGAAGGACTACGAGATTGAGATCTTGTACCACCCGGGTAAGGCGAATGTGGTTGTCGATGCCCTTAGCCGAAGGTGGCTCACACCTCAGCCCTGGTCACGAAGGAGTTTCAACTACAAGTCGATATGGAGCGTGCTGGTATAGCTGTGGTGGTAGGTCAGGTCATGGCTCAGTTTAACCAGTTGTCGGTGCAACTGACACTGAGGCAGCGAATCTTAGACTCCCAACAGGGGAACCCAAACCTTGAGGATATGAAAGTATGCTGCCCGAGGAAAAGGGGTACATGCGAGTAACCATGAGGATATGAAAGTATAGTTGAGAAAAGCTTAAAAGAATTGATAGCTACTACCTATACCAATAAGGTGCACCTTCCTTTTCGGTGGCTCAATCATAGGAACTCCACAGTTAAGCGTGCTTGGCTTGGAGCAATTCTATGTTGGGTAACCACCTAGAAATTTTCCTAGGGAGCATGTCCGTGAGGACAAAGAATGCTGAAAGGACCCCGTGTTGGTTTGTGGGGATAGTGTCTCATGTGACGCTCGAGGAAGAGGGGTACATGAATGAACCGAGCCCACATCTGGATGAGAGGGATCCTGAGAATATGAAAGTATGGTGCCCGAGGAAAAGGGGTACATTGCGAGTAACCATGAGGATATGAAAGTATGAGTTGAGAAAAAGCTTAAAAGAATTAATAGCTACTACCTATACCAATAAGGTGCACCTTCCTTTTCGGTGGCTCAATCATAGGAACTCCACAGTTAAGCGTGCTTGGCTTTGAGCAATTCTATGTTGGGTGACCACCTAGGAATTTTCCTAGGGAGCATGTGAGTGAGGACAAAACATGCTGAAAAGACCTCGTGTTGGTTTGCGGGGATAGTGTCTTCACTCTTAGAAGCAGTCATGGATGATATTGTGACGCAACCAGGTCGCAGAGGATCCTGGGTCTGGGACGTCACAAATGGTATCAGAGAGAAACCTCTCCCAGTAAGATGCGGTTCGGGGACGAACCAAGGCGGAAGCTGGTGGGCATGTGACGCCCGACGAAGAGGGGTACATGAATGAACCGAGTCCACATCTGAATGAGAGGCTTGGAGCAATTCTATGTTGGGTGACCTCCTGGAATTTTTCCTAGGGAGTATGTGAGTGAGGACAAAGTATGCTGAAAGGACCCCGTGTTGGTTTGTGGGGGTAGTGTCTTCACTCTTACAAGCAGTCATGGATGATATAGTGACGCAGCCAGGTAGCAGAGGATCCTGGGCCTGGGGCGTTACAATGATGCATGAAATGTTTTACCTAAGGTGTGATTTTAAATCTATATGACATACATTATGCATATAGAATAAATATTTCATACATCTCATGCATAAAATAAATAATAGCATTATTGGACCGATTTTTGGCACCCTAGAAAATTAAATTAATTAACATTAATATAACATTTATATTAATATTAAATAAAATAATTAAATAAATACGCTTTATGAATACATTTTACCAAGAAAATAAATAAAACTAAATTAAAAAACTGGCAGCACGTCGCGACTAGCTCGAACCGCTGCCCTGATGCCTCTACTGCCACTCCACACACGATCTCGCGCAACTGCTGGAAAACCGTCCACTATGCGGCACCGTTGCAACGCTGTTGTATTCAGTGTTGCCTCAGCGTTCTCAACGCCCACAACGTTGCAATGCCGCTCCTGGCGTCGCAACGCTGTGCCTGCAACGCGCCTTCAACAGCATGGACAACGTTGAGACGCCGATGAACAACGTCTCAACGTCGTTGACAGAACAACAAACACTTTGCTTGTTCTTCGTCGTTTTTTGTCCATTTTCGCTCCAATTTCTTTACACCATCTCATGCCACAAACGACACGTACTTACAGACTCGATTTACATCAAAAAATGCCCAAACATCGGGCCTTTACATTGATCTCATCAACTTTAATGTAAATCTAAACGAGTGCCAAAAATCGAAAACATCCAAAAATGCAAACCATTAACATTCATCTCATGAAAATTAATGCTACCCACCTAATTTTAAGAATTCACAGAATACACAACGAAGAGCAACGATTGGCTCTGATACCAATTGAATGGATTTGAAATTCCCGCAGCGGAAGACATTGTGAAACGTCGTTGATCCGTTGTGTAATTCTTATCTTAAAATTGAACTAAACAACTTTAATTATAGGTTAAACATGCAAAGAAGAAGAAAAACAATAAGTGATTATGCTACTTACTTGTTGAAGAACTCTTCTTGAACACTTTCCTCCTCCGGTCACGATCTTTCTCGAACTAACGATCTCCTCGAATCAAACCTCGAACAGTGTTGCAAGACACTTCCAAAATGTCTTCTCGGTTGTTCTCGGGAGGTTGAGGGAGAGTAGGTGGGACTTCCTTTGGATTTTGAGTGTGGAGAATTTGAGAGAGAATTGAGAGAAAGGTAAATGCTCTCTTTGGATAAAAATCCAAAAAATGGCAAAATGTTTCACTACAAGCTTCTTGCAAAGCCTATATATACTATTGTGTGATGGAGTTAAAACCTCCACCAAATCACAATTTTACCACAACCATATGATATACAAATCATATTTGCATATCATATAATATAAGGTATCTCATACCTTATTATACAAATCTCATTTGCATGATTGTTGATTTTTAAAATTGAATCACATTCAATTTAATTTCTCTCAATTCAATTTCTCCAATTAGCACTAATTAATCAATTAGGCTATCTATAGTTTATTTTGAATCTCATTGACCATATATTATCTCATCTATATCTCATATAAATGACATAAATATCCAAATAATGAATTTGAACACTTCAAATTCACACCAAACTGTAAACCCTTAATTTGTCTAATTTGAGCCAACCGAGGGACCTAATGGACATACACGTGACGAGCTCTAATGATCCGAGACTAACCTATCAAACTCTTTGACCCGGTTATTCAATATTCATTAGCTACGGTAACACTCAACTAAAGCCCGTAGTTGCACTCTCATCACTGTAGGACAAGTTGTGTTCATCGATATAACCAATACCCATGAGTCGACCCTTCACAGGTTGTTCGTAGACACTGCTAGGTCAAATTACCGTTTTACCCATGTGTCTACCTCTTGCTCCTTAAGTCCCACTGCTCCTCTAATGAACAACTACGTTGCATGGTCCAACCATAAACAATAACCCTCTCAGGCCAGTAAGAGGGTGGGCCCCGTTGTTCAAGCCATGGAGATAACACTTAAGAGAACAACCCCTCTAGTTTCCCTAAGTCGGGAACAAGTGAATTCCATCTTGCGTATTCAAGTTCCCAGCTCCCCATGTGGTGTTGTCTCAGAGAAGATAGGCATATTGGGCGAGCAACAGTGGCCACCCTCACCCGTACTAGTCAAAGGACAGACCCCCGCAGACAGGAGTCCGTAACACGCTCAAGATTAAGGTCGAGCCACTAATGGTCATCTACGAAATTATTAGCCCTATACTGTTAACGGTGTTACATCAGTAAGTCTAATAATCCACGGTCCGGTCTTGTACAATCTCATTGCACGGGATGCCCCCACTCGCATGTCAACCACATGAACGAGTTAGATCACCTCGTTTGTATCTAATACAAAGCGGGCCACATCCATAGTGTATCCAGGTTTAGGTCTCTAACCCTATCCATATACTGTAGACCATTCGGGTCATTAACTCGAACGTGATGCTCCCTGTGTGTCCACTACACACCGTTCAAGTTCTAGTTCTCTCATAATACAATGACCTTGGAGCTTAGTTTATTCGATTAAGTTTATGAAATATGTGAGACACAAAGTTCAAATAAATAACTCTTATTTATGTCAGAAAGTTCAAATAAAAAACTGTTATTTATTTACAACTTGGAATATTACAAACTACACGAGATGAGAACATACATCTCTATAGTCCGAACCACCAACAATGATCATCTGAGAACTACTTCAACTACCCAACCACTCACAACCATAGTTGATGACCCGACAACCATAATTGACAACCATCCCGAAAATTCAACTACCTAGCAACCACTGTCGATAACCACCTAGTGACCACTCCGATGACCCGGCTACCCTAGCAACCTGATCACCTCGATAATTACTTCGACGATCACCCCAACCTGATAACCCAACCACTCAAAACCATTGTTGACAACCACTTGGTGACCACTCTAATGATCACCCAACAACCCGACCACACTGATGATTATATATTTGAAATAGGTTTCAAAATACTATGCAAAATATAGTTTCTAATATTTTAATTTTAAAATAAAATTCAAATTTTATAACTCATTTATCCTTGAAATGTGTTTTATGGTACATAATTTTATTTAAATTCCATAATTTATAAATAAACCTCCCATATTTGAATTTGTTAAATAGAGTTCCAAAAATAGGTTTATGAATACTTTGTGAAATAGATTCTAATTTTTTTAATTTATTACATAGACTTCAAAATTTTTAATTTCTAAACGAGAGTTACTAAAATAGTTTTCTTAATATTTTGTGAAATAAAATACTAATTATTTAAAGTATTTGTCCTTACTAATGTTATTTAATTTTACATTATAAGGAAGGGAGTAAATTAGATATTAATATACTTGTACAAACTACACATTCATATTTAACTATTATTGAAACAATTGATCTACATAGTTGGTTAAAATATTGATATGCAATTCAACAAAAAATTATCCAGTAAAAAAAAGATCTAAAAAATCATCCGAAAAAAACTGTTATAAAACAACATCCAAAAAATACCCAACCCAACCCTGCACCCCAAACACAGGTTTCAGAAAATCAGCCCAACACAACCCTGCACTCCAAACACAGGAATCAGAAACTACAATGTTTCTAATTCCAGCCAAGAAATCCTAGGGCTCCAGAACCCTATGGTTTTTGATTCAAAACCATCGCGCCAAACAACCTCTTAGTATTCTTTCTAAACCAAAAGCTTAGAAAATATAGACCTTTGTGGGTTTCTTTTCTTTTTCTTCCAGCTTTATTATTATTTTTTTCTTTTATGTTTTCTTCCCTCTACAGAAATGATTGCTTCTCTACCATGTGTAGCTAAGCTTTAATTTCTAATTCAATGGTGATTTAATTTGCAGTTGTAATTTTGTGAGGCTTTAGACCTAATTGAAATTTTGTTTCCGATTTAAGAATTCTTTGTTTCTTGTTTCATTTTTATGATTGATTATTACTAATTAAATTAACGCATTAATTTAGTTGCAATCAATTTCTTGCTATATTTTGTGATCTGTAATTGTCACAAATGATGGAAAATTGTAGCAAATGAGTTGGCTTATGTGTGTGTAATGAATGGTTTTTCCATTTTACATAACTTACATAATAGATTCTAAACAAATAAACAAAATTAATTAACTTATAGTTATCTCAATTTGTTAATTTTGGTTTAGTCCTCTCATTGCTTTTAATGTTATTATTTAATCAATATGGAACACTATCGTACTCAATTGATTAAATTATAAGTTTTAATTTTGATGCTGAGTTAAAATCTATTAAATAAGGAGATTTTATATTTATTGCGCTTTTTCAAGTAAATTTACTGAGTTCTTGAATTAGCAAAATTGAAATTATTTTTTTCCTTTTTTCTTTTTAAGGCTATGATCAATATTACACTTGGATGAAATTTACATCATTGAATTGGATGTTTCATAAATTACCTTTTTATTTTTTATTTACTGTTTTAATTTTATTTTTTTGTTCGACAATTTAAACTCCCCTTTATATTATTGTCATTATTATTTTTAACTTTGAGAAATTAATTTGATTGGTTCCCTTGGGATCAGGGTTTAAAATGTCGATGTTGATGTAAATGTCGAGGTCCAGATTTTACGGAAATGTCGATGAAAATTTCAAAAAACATTTACGAAAATTATGAAAATTGATGGAAATTGTTTGAATTTTAACCAATGAAACTTTGATTGTGGCTTAATTAGACTATAATTGATCATTTTTAAGCATCATATCTAAAAACTAATACAATATTTAGATACAAATATTAATTAACATGTCGATGATAACAAAAATTTGAAAAAAAATCCAAAATTCTATAAATTATTTGAATTATTTCATGAAACTTTAATTATGGTTTAACCATGCTATAATTGACTTATTTCCAATGTCATATATTTAAAAAATACATTCTGGAACATCTATTTATATTAAATAATATATGATACATTACATTTCTAATACCAAAAAGATGACCTTGGAGCATCTAACCTAGAATCTTGGTAATTCTGATAGAAATTACAATATTGCTCCCAAGTCATCCTATATTGAAAATGTTGAACATAATTGTCAACATGAAAACGATATGATTCGTACGACCAACATATGGACCCTATTTGTGGATACATCTCTTCAGTCAATGGTCCTTGACTTTGAGATGATGAATAACTTTTTGGTTGAAAGGAATGCTGAAAATTGTTATGTTCAAAACTTGAAGAATCATCGTAATTTGAGTACGAATAATGACCTTGACCATAGTCTTGTTGTGTATTATTGCTGCTGATGCTCATCGCTTCCATACTTGAAAGTAATGAATTCTCATCAGAATAAAGGTATCATGCATCCCTATGTTGATAAAATGATTTACCAATAGCAACAATCCCCCTCACCACCCTCTCGAGATCCATGATCCTCGTCTTGGGTGACATGGTCAAAATCAACCTCACATGAAAAAGGATTTAATTATGGTACACTAGATTATCCTTCATCAGCTTGGTAACCATTTGAGTTTTCAACATTTGTATCACCTCCTCCATCAGATGTATTATCATCATCATTGCCATCGTCCGTACTGTCATCGTCATCATCATTTGTCGACTTACCTTTACGAAGTTTTTATCTCACTTTTAGAAATTCTGCCTCAGAGTAACCAACATCCAAACAAATATTAAATTGGTAGTCATTTAACTGATCGTCAGACATCCTAACTTTTTTATTCATGACTTGTTCTACATTGATTCCAGTCTCTGCAGCCATGTTGACAATCTCGGGGTTTGAATTGCCAGACTCATCATCCAAATGTACTGGTCGAACCCTTGAAAAAGTGGGTCATCTTCATCATAAGACCTTTTAGTGGAAAAGGTTATAGAGTTAAAGACCCTCTAGAACTTGTACATTCAGACCTTTGTGGTCCGATGAATGTTAAAGCCAGGGGAGGATATGAATATTTTATCTCTTTTATAGATAATTATTCTAGATTTGGACATACTTACCTAATGCACCACAAGTCTGAAGCACTAGAAAAGTTCAAGGAATTCAAGACTGAGGTCGAAAATCAATTAGGTAAAACTATTAAAACACTTAGATCGGATCGAGGTGGAGAGTACATGGATTTAAAATTCTAGAACTATATGATAGAATATGAAATTACATCCCAACTCTCAGCTCCCGGCACACCACAGCAAAACGGTGTATCGGAAAGGAGAAATAGACCCTTGTTGGACATGGTTCGATCAATGATGAGTTATGCTCATCTCCTAGTTCCTTTTGGGGTTACGCAGTTGGAGACTGCAGATATACATTTTGAATAATGTGCCCTCCAAAAGTGTTTCAAAAACACCTTTTGAACTCGGAAAGGACGTAAAGGTAGTTTATGTCACTTCAGATATATGGGGCTGTCCTCAAGATCAGTGCTTGTGACAAATCCAAAGAAGTTGGATTCACGTTCAAAGTTATGCCTATTCGTAGGATACCCAAAAGAAACAAGAGGTTGTTTATTCTATGATCCTAAGGAAGATAAGGTTTTTGTGTCGACAAATGTCATTTTCTTAGAGGAGGACCACATAAGGGACCACAAACTAAAAAGTAAAGTAATGTTGAGTGAGTTAGACGGAACAATAGCAAAGGTTGCTAATAAGAACACTAGTACGTCAACAAGAGTTGTTGATACTAGTTTGTCTAGTCAAGAAAGTCCATCTCAAGAATTGAGTATGTCTCGACGTAGTGGGAGGGTTGGAATACAGCCTGACTGTTACATGGGTTTAGCTGAAATCCAAGTTGTTATACTAGATGACAACTACGAGGATCCATTGACTTATAATCAAGCAATGGTTGACAAAGACAAAGACAAATGAGTCATAGCCATGGACCAAGAAATGGAGTCTATGTACTTCAATTCCGTTTGAGATCTTGTAGATAAGCCTGATGGGGTAAAACCTATAGGTTGTAAGTGGATATACAAGAGAAAGCGTGGTGTAGATGGCAAGGTGAAAACCTTTAAAGCTAGACTAGTAGCAAAGGGTAGCAAAGGGTTATACCTAGGTTGAAGGGGTTGACTATGAGGAGACCTTTTCACCTGTTGCTATGGTCAAGTCTATCCGTATCCTTCTTGCCATTATTGCATATTATAACAATGAGGTATGGCAAATGGATGTCAAGACAACCTTTTTGAATGGCAATCTTGAGGAAAACATCTACATGGACCAACCCAAAGGGTTCATTGAACTAGGACAAGAGCAAAAGGTTTGCAAGCTTAAAAGGTCAATTTATGGACTGAAACAAGCCTCTAGGTCCTAGAATATAAGATTTGATGAGGCACTCAGATCTTATGGTTTTGACCAGAATGATGATGAACCTTGTGTCTACAAGAAAATCATCAATAGTTCTATCGCATTCCTAATTCTCTATGTGGATGATATCCTACTCATTGGGAATGATGTAGGTAATCTTACTGAAATCAAGGAATGGCTAGCTACGCAGTTCCAAATGAAAGATTTGGGTGATGCGCAGTTTGTTCTTGGGATAAAGATTGTCCGGAACCGCAAGAATAAGACACTAGCCTTGTCTCAAGCATCTTACATAAACAAAGTGTTGTCAAGGTTTAAGATGCAAGATTCCAAAAAGGGCTTGTTGCCTTTTAGTCATGGAATCCTTTTTTCTAAGAAACAGTGTCCTAAGACACCTCAAGGAGTTGAGGATATGAGACGGATTCCTTATGCATCGGCTGTTGGGAGCCTGATGTACGCCATGTTGTGTACTAGGCCCGACATCTGTTTTGCAGTTGGGATGGTCAGTAGGTATCAATCCAATCTTGGACTTGAACACTGGACAACGGTTAAAACAATCCATAAGTATCTTCGGAGAACAAGGAACTACATGCTTGTGTATGGGGCTAAGGATTTGATCCTTACAGGATACATAGATTCTGACTTTCAGACTGATAAAGATTCTGGGAAATCTACATCGTAGTCGTATTCACTCTTAATGGAGGAGTCAGAGTATGACGGCGTCAAGCAAGGATGCATCGCTTATTCCACCATGGAGGCCGAATATGTAGCAGCTTGTGAAGCAGCTAAGGAGGTCGTTTGATTAAGGAAATTCATGCTAAATTTGGAAGTTGTTCCAAATATGACTTTGCCCATCACACTGTACTGCGATAACACTGGTGCAGTGGCAAATACAAGGGAACCCCGAAGTCACAAGAGGAAAAAACACATAGAGCGAAAGTATCATCTCATCCGGGAGATCGTGCATAGAGGTGACGTGATTGTCACGAAGATAGCCTCAAAGCACAACAAAGGCTCTCACGGCTAAAGTATTTGAGAGTCACCTAGAAGGTCTAGGTTTACAAGTCATTCCCGACTAGGGCAAGTGGGAGTATTTTGTACAAAGGGGTTTAAATGCCCTAATTTATTGTATTAACATTATTGTAATGTTTTAGTACTCCACAAGCTTTAGGTCAAGTGGGAGATTGTTGGGATTTATGCCCTAAACTTGTGTAATTTTGATCAATCAAATAAAGTGTTATTTGTTTTGATAGAATTACAGTCTTGCTTTATAAATCAAATAAACTAAGCTCCAAGGTTATAACATTTATCTTGAACATCAGTGTAGTGGACACTATTTGGGTTGAGTTCAAGAATATAACCTAAATAGTCTATGGTATAAGAATAAGGTTGGAAACCTCATTCTGGTAACACTATGGATGCGACTCACTTTGTAATTTGTACAAATGAGGTAATCCAACTCATTCATGTAGTTGACATGCGAGTGGGGGCATCCTGTATGGAGAGTTCATACAAGACTGGATCGCAAATTATTAGTCTAACCAAAGTGTAACACCGCTAATGTGATAAGACTAGTAATTTATAGATGGTTATTAGTGACTCGACACAATCCTCGAGCAAATTAAGAACTCCCGCTATAAGGGTTTGTCTTTAGACTAGTATGGGTGAGAGTGGCACATGGCCGACTCAATAAGCCTACCTTCTCGTGGACAGAACCTCGTAGGTAGTGGGAACTTAACTGCAGCAGATGAAATTCACTCATTCCTATACTAAGGAATTAGATAGGTTGTTCTCTTAAGAGCTGACTCCAGGTCTTGAACAACGGGGCCCCACCCTGTATGAGGGTATGAGTCTAAGGTAGGACCTTAGACTTGTTGTTCATTAGAGGATGAGTGGTGCTTAAGGAGTAAAGTGGTAATCACAGGGGTAAAACGGTAATTTGACCTAGTCGTGATTACGAACAACCTGTGAAGGGTCGACTCATGGGTAATGACTATATCAGAGGACACAATATTATCTACAGTGAGGAGAGTGCAGCTACAAGTCTATAGTGGAGTGACTTGTAGTTAATGAATATTGATTAACTTGATCAAAGAGTTTGATCAGTTAATCTCACATCATTGGAGCTCATGAACTGTAGGTCCATTAGGTCGCTCTGTTGGCGCAATATGGTAATAGTGAGGGTATAAAGTTAGGAATGAAATTGAAGTGTTCAATTTCATAAATGAGGTGTTATATCAATTATATATGATATAATTGATATAATATATAGTTTTAATGTGAATTAGATTCATATATAAACTATATACTAAAGAGAGAATAAAGGAGGGGTAGGATGGTCATTTCCATCCTATTCCCCTATATATATGGTTGCATGAGATGCAATTAGGAAAAGTCATTCCAAGCATTTGTTGTGTTGTTAGAAAGGTTCCAAGACAACAAACATCTCTCTCACAAAACACCTCACCTCTCCTAAAGGGAACCTACCTTCCTCCCTCACCTAGAGAACAATGGAGAAGATCTGGTGAGAGTGTCGGTGTTCGCACGAGTTCGTGTTGCTGAGATCTTGATTGTGAGAGAGGAGGAGCACTTGAAGAAAGGTTCTTCAAAGGTAATTTTCTTGCTCTCCATTATGTTCATATGCTTAATCTAGTTAAATATGTTCTTGAATTAAATCGCTGTAACTAAATCAAGAGCGCGCGATTCACAATCGCTTCCGCTGCAGGACTCCGATTCCCTTCAGACATAACTGAAAATCTCAATATACGTAAATATAAATAACTGTGTCAAAACTCATTTTCAAATACTTTAAAATCATTTCTATTCGGGACTTTTAAAATCATTTCTATTCGGATCCTGTTGAATCATTTCTATTCGGGTCCTTTGGAATCATTTCTATTCAGGTCCTCTCAAACCCTTAAATTATATGAGATTCTCTTAAAAATTAAATCATGCATTGGATGTCCTCTCAAACCCTTTTGAATAATAAATCTTTGAGAAATTATTCTTGAAATAAATCCTTGAGATTCCTCTTTTGGGATAAATCTTTGAAATTCATCCTTTTTAAAACTAAAATCCTTCAAAACATATATACTTCCCTTTTTCAACATAATTTGTAGAAAAATCCCTTACCTTATCTTAGCTCGAACTCCTAAAGTCCCGCTCCTAACTCAAGGCTCCTCTCAATCGTGCTTGATATTCGAATCCCCACTATCGGACGTTTAAAACGGATTGGAGAACCGAAACCAGCAAGATCGAACCAAGACTGGCGAGCGGCGACGCGTGGTGGTTGGCGGCGACGATAGTTTGGCGCGTGGAGGACAATGTTGGGAAGCTCGCGACTCGATCTATCAAAAATCGTTGTCGATTTAGTGAAAACCAGTCGGAAAGACCCGCTTGACACTTGCTGCCGGCGACTGATGGCTTGCAGCAGCGGAGGCTTCAACCTTCGGCTCAACGAAGGCAGCGGCGGACACACCTCAACCTCAGACCGATCTAGTGTGCAGTCGACTCCTCATGGCGGCGGTTGCAGCTTCGAAACGACGTCAACACCGGCGACTAGGCTAGACGTCTGGACGACTGCAATGGCTCTGATTTGACTTGTCCGACGACTTCAGTTGGGTTTGGTTCGACGACGACGGAGGGTTCTAGAGTAGCAGTCAGGGCGTGTCTGCAGTGGCTCCAACCCGACTCTTAGGTCGTGAGGTTGACTGGTGTTGTACTCGACGACAAGAGAGAGGCTGTAGGCTGGAGGTGTAGCTAGTAGCGGTGACTGGCTGAAAAAACACTCCCAACATAGCTGCTCGTGAAGTAGAGAAGGAAGAAGATGAAGGAAGGAGGTTGTCCTCGAAAAACGTGTCCTAATAGATAAGGATGCCCTTTTTCCAAACCCGAAATCACTATAATTATCAAAATGCCCTCCAATCTATCAAAATTCACCCCTAAGCCTTTAATCATACAAATACCCAACTTAACTTATATATATAGTTATACTTATATATATATTCCCTTAAATTGATAAAACTTAAATCGAATTAAGAACTCCAAAGCCTGGTTAGTTTCATTCCCATTAAATCAACCAAAAGCACAACCTAAAGGTATTTAAAATTTCTGGGGCATTACAATCTTCCCTCCTTAAGAACTTTCGTCCTCGAAAGTTGCCAATTTTTAATAATGCAAAATAACTCGCTTGCACCTACTGTAGCACCCCGGCCCAGGATCCCCTACGACCTGGTTGCGTCACAATATTGTTGGGATGGATGTCCTAATCTCGTTTAGTTTGAAATTTTAACATTTGAAATTAATAAAAGTTATTTATTTCATCATTTTGTGTCTCGCAAATTTTATAAATTTTGTCCAATAAACTAAGCTCCAGGGTCATTGAATATATGAGAAAATTAGAACTTGAACGGTGTGTAGTGGACACACAAGGAGGATCACATTCGAGTTAATGACCCGAACGGTATATAGTATATGGATAGGGTTGGAGACCTTGTTGGGATGTATGTCCTCATCTCGTGTAGTTTGTAATATTTCAAGTTTTAAATGAATAAGAGTTATTTATTTCAACATTGTGTGATAAATAAGAGTTATTTATTTAAACTTTGTGTCTCACATTTTTCATAAACATAATCCAATAAACTAAGCTCCAGGGTCATTGCATTATGAGAGAAGTAAGAACTTGAATGGTGTGGAGAGGACACACAGGGAGGATCGCATTCGAGTTAATGGCCCGAACGGTCTACAGTATATGGATAGGGTTGGAGACCTAATCCTGGATACACTGTGGATGCGACCCGCTTTGTATTAGATACAAACGAGGTGATTTGACTGTTCATGTGGTTGACATGCGAGTGGGGGCATCCTGTGCAATGAGATTGTACAAGACCGAACCGTGAATTATTAGATTTACTGATGTAACACCGTTAACAGTATAGAGCTAATAAATTCGTAGATGACCATTAGTGACTCGACCTTAATCGTGAGCGTGTTACGGACTCCTGTCTGCGGGGGTCTGTCCTTTGACTAGTACGAGTGAGAGTGGTCACTGTTGCTCGCCCAATATGTTTATCTTCTCAGGGGCAGGACCACGTGGGGACCTGAGAACTTGACTACGCAAGAAGGAATTCACTCGTTCCCGACTTAGGGAAACTAGAGGGGTTGTTCCCTTAAGTGTTGTCTCCAGGGCTTGAACAACGGGACCCCACTCTCTCATTGGCCTAAGAGGGTTGTTGTTTATGGTTGGACCATGCAACGTAGTTGTTCATTAGAGGAGCAGTGGGACATAAGGAGCAAGAGGTAGACACAGGGTCGACTCATGGGTATTGGTTATATCGATGGACACAACTTGTCCTACAGTGATGAGAGTGCAGCTACGGGCTTTAGTGGAGTGTTACTATCCGGGTCAAAGAGTTTGACAGGTTAGTCTCGGATCATTGGAGCTCGTCACGTGTAGGTCCATTAGGTCCCTCGGTTGGCTCAAATTGGACGAATTGAAGGTTTACAGTTTGGTGTGAATTTAAAGTGTTCAAATTCATTATTTGGGTATTTATGTCGTTTATATGAGATATAGATGACATAATATATAGTTTGATGTGAATGAGATTCGTAATAAACTATAGTATAGCCTAATTGATTAATTAGTGCTATTTGGAGAAATAGAATTCAGAGAAATTAAATTGAATGTGATTCAATTTATAATTTCACATTTATGCAAATGAGATTTGTATAATAAGGTATGAGATACCTTATATTATATAATATGCAAAGGTGATTTGTATATTATATGGTTGTGGTAAAATTGTGATTTGGTGGAGGTTTTAACTCCATCACACAATAGTATTTAAAGGCTTTGCAAGAAGCCTTTGGTGTGCCTTTTGCCATTTTTTGGAATTCCATCCAAATAGAGCAAAAAGACTTTCTCTCATTCTGTCTAACATTTCTCCTCACCCAAAACTAAAGGGAGTCCCACTCACTCTCCCTCAACCTCCCGAGAACAACCGAGAAGACCCTTTGGAGGTGTCTCCCTGTTCGGATCGAGGTTCGTGTTCGAGGAGATCGTTGGATCAAGAGAGATCGTGACCGAAGGAGAAAAGCGTTGAAGAAGAGTTTTTCAACAAGTAAGTATCTTATAATTCCTTACTGTTTTCTTCTCTTATTTGCATGTTTAGCCTAGGATTTATGAGATAGATTCTATTTTAAGACACGTTTTACACAACGGATTAACGACGTTTCACAACGTCTTCCGCTGCGGGAATTCAAAATCCCTTCAATTGGTATCAGAGCCAATCGTTGCTCTTCGTTGTGTATTCTTTGGATTCTTAAAATTAGGTGGGTAGCATTAATTTTCATGAGATGAATGTTAATGGTTTGCAATTTTGGATGTTTTCGGTTTTTGGCACTAGTTTAGATTTATATTAAAGTTGATGAGATCAATGTAAGGGCCCGTTGTTTTGGGCAGTTTTTAATGTAAATCGAGTCTGTAAGTCCGTGTCGTTCGTGGCAAGAGTTGTCGTGAAAAAAATGGAGCAAAAACGGGTGATTTCGGTGAAAAACAGCAAAAGTTGTTTGCTGGAAGTTTATCAGTGTTGGGGCGCTGTTGATCAGAGTTGCGACGCCATCCATGCTGCTGGAGGCTGCTGCAGTGCAGCGTTGAGAACGCTGGGCGCGAGACTATACATTACAGCATTGCAACAAAATAACAATGTTGCAACGCCATGGCGTAGTGGTGCGTGGAACGCGGATTTTTTAGGGTCGTGCATAGTGGGCGGCGGTTCGATCTTGGGGTTGTGCAATTGCATTCTATTTATTTATTTTTATAGATGTATTTTATTTAATTATTTTAATTAATATTAATATAAATGTTATATTAATGTTAATTAATTTAATTTTTTGTCCCTAGGGTGCCAAAAATCGGTCCAATATTGCTATTTAATTATTTTATGCATAAAATGTATGATTTAATTATTTCTATGCATAGAGTATGCCATATAGATTTAAAATCCCACCTTAGGTTAAACATTTCGTGCATCATATTTATATTATAAGAGTTATAATATATTGTATGCATGATAGAATTATATTATAAGAGTTATAATATAATGTTTGCATGATTTAATTTATTTAATATAAGTGTTATATTTTTAAATTAAAAGCATGCTCATGCATTTAATTCATGTGATGAATGTATGTTATAGTATAGTACTATTCATTGTGATGAATGATCAAGCACTATAACATAGAAATGTATGTAACCTAAGTTCATTATTAGTTTCAAAATGTTTAGAACTTGAATAATTAGACTTAGGTTTTCTAGTTCTAATAAGACTAGAATTAGGATATCAAATATGACCTTTGAATGGAGACTGATAAGTAACTCTGTCTAAGGAAGATTTTGTCTAAGGTTGGGGTATTTAAGTTGACGCTTGCGGAACACCCCTACCTGGAAACTGACTTGGGAGTGAATTCGGTCCGGAGAATCTTAGGTTATATTCTCGTGAGTGCCGTTAATTAAGAGTTAATTAATTTACTCACTTTGACCTAAGTAAATAATGTGATTATAGACTTAGGCTAATCCAATATAAGAGTTATATTGGTAGACTTAGGTAAATTTTAGCCAGTTTATCTAGGCCAATCCCGATTATTTTAAAGTGTTGAGTGGGAGGAAATAAAGTGTATGAGATACATTTAATTTTTCATCCACAAATCTCCATTAAGTTCGCACCGTGAGATCCATGCTCGCCCTCGTGGCGCAAATGGGAGCGTCCCCCTACGGGTGACATTTGTATGGGTCAATATCAACGTGAATGGAGAGAGTACTTATAGTGAGTGGGAGTGGGACCTGTGAAAATGGGACCCACGGTCTCTTTTTTCGATTCACACTGTGAGATGCCTATGATCCGCCTGCTAGTTTAGCCTGGACCAGACAATCCCTATGGAGGGCCTTGATCATGGGAGTCGGAACACCGTGAATTCCCGAAAGGGACACGATTTCCTTGTTGGTTTTCCTTCTTAGTCCTCCCTACGGCGGCTATTGTCTGGACGGATACTTGAAAATTTAAAGATTGAGGGTGACATTCACAGGATTCATTAAGAGTTAATGGATTCTAACCGAAAAATGGTAATTGGATGCCTAATGGAATAAGAGTTATTCTGGTATTAGGGTCTGGTCGAGAGAGTCTCGTCCTAAAGGAGGAGTGGGTTTGTCTACCCTATGGTGGCGGTCATTCTAAACCTTTAGGGTATCATTGCAAATTTTGAATGACCTGGGAATCATAGGATAAAAATTTGCTAAAACCCGATTGGATTTTAAAAAGTTTTTGCGAGACTAATACAAAGTTTTTAATTTTATTTCAGCAACAAAATGTCAAACGCTTATAACGCCCCTTTAGCTTCCGTTAAGTTAGTCGGCGATAGTATTTCATGGAAAAACAATATAGACACGATTTTGGTAAATGACGACCAAGAGTTCGCGCTCACTGAGGAGGGTCCTCAGGTGCCCAGTTCAACAGTCCTATTCAACAATCTTCAAATCTTTCAGTCCTTGGTGCAAACTAGGGGACAAGAAGTTGAGGAAAGTGTTGCCTTAAGACCTTTTCACAGGGGTACGACCTCTGGGATAAAGTTTGTAGACTTTTCAGGCCCTAAGGGGAAGAAGGAGAAGTTGAAGGAAGTTAAGGTTGACTGCACACATGACTCTAAAAGGCAAAGAAATCAAGGATGTTTCCGTAAAGTGTTTCTCAGAACGCAGGACGGACACACGAAAGAAAGTTGTCCCAAGTTCCTTGATGAAAAGAAGATGACAGGTAAATGTGATTTACTTGTCACAGAAACTTGTTTAGTGGAGAGTAATGACTCTACTTGGATATTGGATTCAGGCGCCACTAACCATGTTTGCTCTTCTTTTCAAGGATTAAGTTTGTGGCAACGGCTGCAAGAGGGTGAGATAACACTCAGGGTTGGATCCTAAGTTGTTTCAAATTTGCAAGAATAGGCACGGTGAAACTGTTCTTTGGCGGGAAGTACTTATTATTGGATAATATGTACATAGTTCCTTGGTTTACGAGAAACCTAGTTTCTATTTCCTGCATATTAGAACAAAATAATTCTGTTTCATCTGTTGGGATTTATGCCCTAAACTTGTGTAATTTTGATCAATTAAATAAAGTGTTATTTGTTTTGATAAGATTACAGTCTTGCTTTTATAAATCCAATAAACTAAGCTCCAAGGTTATAACATTTATCTTGAAATTAGTGTAGTGGACACTATTTGGGTTGAGTTCAAGATTATAACCTAAATAGTCTATGGTATAAAAATAAGGTTGGAGACCTCATTCTGGTAACACCATGGATGCGGCCCACTTTGTAATTAGTACAAATGAGGTAATCCAACTCAATCATGTAGTTGACATGCGAGTGGGGGCATCCTGTATGAACAGTTCATACAAGACTGGATCGCAAATTATTAGTCTAACCAGTATAACATCGTTAACATGATAAGACTAGTAATTTATAGATGGTCATTAGTGACTCGACTTGAATCTTGAGCAAGTTAAGAACTCCTGCTTATAGGATTTTGTCCTTAGACTAGTATGGGTGAGAGTGGCCTGTAGCCGACTCAATAAGCCTACCTTCTCAGGGACAGAACCTCGTAGGTAGCTGAAAACTTAACTGTGCAAGATGAAATTCACTCATTCCTCTACTGAGGAATTAGATAGGTTGTTCCCTTAAGAACTGACTCCAAGTCTTGAACAACGGGGCCCCGCCCTCTATGAGGGTATGAGTCTAAGGTAGGACCTTAGACTTGTTGTTCATTAGAGGATCAGTGGTGCTTAAGGAGCAAAGAGGTAATCACAGGGGTAAAACGGTAATTTGACCCGCTATGATTACGAACAACCTGTGAAGGGTCGACTCATGGGTAATGACTATATCAGTGGACACAATAATATCTACAGTGAGGAGAGTGCAGCTACAAGTCTATAGTGTAGTGACTTGTAGTTAATGAATATTGATTAACTGGATCAAAGAGTTTGATCAGTTGATCTCACATCATTGGAGCTCATGATCTGTAGGTCTATTAGATCCCTCCGTTGGCTCAATATGGTAATATTGAGGGTATAAAGTTAGGAGTGAAATTGAAGTGTTCAATTTCATACATGAGGAGTTATATCAATTATATATGATGTAATTTATATAATATATAGTTTTAATGTGAATTAGATTCATATATAAACTATATACTAAAGAGAGATTAATGGAGGGGTAGGATGGTCATTTCCATCCCGTTCCCCTATATATATGGTTGCATGAAATGCAACTAGGCAAAGACATTCTAAGGTTTGATAAGCTCTCTTGTTGTGTTGTTGGAAGAGTTCCAAGACACACACATCTCTCTCAAAATACGTCACATCTCGTAAAGGGAACCCACCTTCCTCCCTCACCTAGAGAACAACGGAGAATATCCGGTGGTCGTGTCTTCGTACGTCGGAGTTCCTGTTGCTGAGATCGTGACCGTGGGAGAGTGGAGCACTTGAAGAAAGCTTCTTCAAAGGTAAATTCTTGCTGTCCATTTTACTTTTATGCTTAATCTAGTTTTGTATGTTCTTGAATTTATCGATGTAACTAAATCAAGAGCGTGCGATTCGCAATTGCTTCCGCTGCGGGGACTTCGATACCCTTCACCAAGTTTGTGTTATTTATTGTTGTGATGTATGTCCTCATCTCGTGTAGTTTGTAACATTCCAAGTTGTAAATGAATAAGAGTTATTTATTTCAACATTGTGTAATAAATAAGAGTTATTTATTTAAACTTTGTGTCTCGCATTTTTCATAAACATAATACAATAAACTAAGCTCCAGGGTCATTGTATTATGAGAGAACTAAGAACTTGAACGGTGTGTAGTGGACACACAGGGAAGATCACGTTCGAGTTAATGACCCAATCGGTCTATAGTATATGGATAGGGTTGGAGACCTAATCCTGGATACACTGTGGATGCGGCCCGCTTTGTATTAGATACAAACGAGGTGATCCGACTTCGTTCATGTGGTTGACATGCGAAAAGTGCGGGCATCCTGCAATGAGATTGTACAAGATCAACCGTGAATTATTAGACTTACTGATGTAACACCGTTAACAGTATAGAGCTAATAAATTCGTAGATGACCATTAGTGACTCGACCTTAATCGTGAGCGTGTTACAGACTCCTGTCTGCGGGGATTTGTCCTTTGATTAGTACGGGTGAGGGTGGCCACTGTTGACTACGCAAGAAGGAATTCACCCGTTTCCGCCTTAGGGAAACTAGAGGGGTTGTTCCCTTAAGTGCTGTCTCCAGGGCTTGAACAACGGGGCCCCACTCATTGGCTTGAGAGGGTTGTTGTTTATGGTTGGACCATGCAACGTAGTTGTTCATTAGAGGAGCAGTGGAACTTAAGGAGCAAGAGGTAGACACAGGGGTAAAACGGTAATTTGACCCAGCTGTGACTACCAACAACCTGTGAAGGGTCGACTCATGGGTATTGGTTATATCGATGGACACAACTTGTCCTACAGTGATGAGAGTGCAGCTACGGGCTTTAGTGGAGTGTTACTGTAGCTAATGAATGTTGAATAACCGGGTCAAAGAGTTTGACAAGTTATTCTCGGATCATTGAAGCTCGTCACGTGTAGGTCCATTAGGTCCCTCGGTTGGCTCAAATTGGAGAAATTGAGGGTTTACAGTTTGGTGTGAATTTGAAGTGTTCAAATTCATTATTTGGGTATTTATGTCATTTATATGAGATATAGATGACATAATATATAGTTTGATGTGAATGAGATTCATAATAAACTATAGTATAGCCTAATTGAATAATTAATGCTATTTGGAGAAATAGAATTGAGAGAAATTAAATTGAATGTGATTCAATTTATAATTCCACATTTATGCAAATGAGATTTGTATAATAAGGTATGAGATACCTTATATTATATAATATGCAAATATGATTTGTATATTATATAGTTGTGGTAAAATGGTGAATTGGTGGAGATTTTAACTCCACCACACACCATTATAAAAGGATGCATTCAAAGGCATCTCATGATACATTTTGTCATTTCTTGGATTTCCATCCAAAGAGAGCAAGGGATTCTCTCTCAAATCCTCTCTCAATTCTCTATCATTCTCTCCTCACCCAAAACCAAAGGGAGTCTCACCTACTCTCCCTCAACCTCCCGAGAACAACCGAGAAGACCCTTTGGAGGTGTCTCCCTGTTCGGATCGTGGTTCGTGTTCAAGGAGAACGTTGGATCTAGAGAGATCGTGACCGGAGAAGGAGAAAACGTTGAAGAAGAGTTATTCAAGAGGTTA
The DNA here is from genome assembly GCA_036507285.1 of Trichosanthes cucumerina. Classification (NCBI taxonomy): domain Eukaryota; kingdom Viridiplantae; phylum Streptophyta; class Magnoliopsida; order Cucurbitales; family Cucurbitaceae; genus Trichosanthes; species Trichosanthes cucumerina. Next base: position 67,190,735 of record CM071838.1, read on the forward strand.
GTACTTTTTACTTACTTTTTTCTTCTTCTTCTTTGCATGTTTAGCCTAGGATCTATGAGATAGATTCAATTTTAAGATAGAATTACACAATGGATCAACGACGTTTCACAACGTCTTCCGCTGCGGGAATTCAAAATCCCTTCAATTGGTATCAGAGCCAATCGTTGCTCTTCGTTGTGTATTCTGTGAATTCTTAAAATTAGGTGGGTAACATTAATTTTCATGAGATGAATGTTAATGGTTTGCAATTTTGGATGTTTTCGATTTTTGGCTCTTTTTAGATTTACATTAAAGTTGATGAGATCAATGTAAGAGCCCGTAGTTTTTGGCATTTTTTTAATGTAAATCGAGTCTGTAAGTCCGTTTCGTTCGTGACAAGAGTTGTCGTGAAGAAATCGGAGCATAAACGGGCGATTCCGGTGAAAAACTGCAAAAATGGTGTTGCTGGAAATTAATCAACGTTGCGACGCTGTACATTTTAGGTTGCAACAAAAATCTTCGTGATAACCCCGTGGCGTAGTGGTGCGTGGAGCGCAGAAATAGCAGGAGTCGTGCATCGTGGTTTGCGGTTCGAGATGACGGTTATGCATGTGCCAGTTTTTTTTGGTCAGAATCCATAAGCGTTGCGATGGTTTAGATTTTAGCGTTGCAACTCTGTTACAACCTTGCAATGCTTGCCGTAGTGGTTCGTGGAGTCGCGGAATTTGCTGGATGTGCGTTCGTAGGCTCGAACCGCGTTCGTGGTCGCCGGTTCCAGCCTGCAGTTGTGCAACTACCATTTTATTTTTATTTATTTATTTATTTCTTTGTAAAAATTGATTTTTTAAATGTATTTTATTTAATTAATATAAATGTTATATTAATGTTAATTAATTTAATTTTGTGTCTCTAGGGTGCCAAAAAATCGGTCCAATATTGCTATTTAATTATTTTATGCATGAGATGTATGATTTAATTATTTCTATGTGCATAGAGTATGCCATATAGATTTAAAATCCCACCTTAGGTTAAACATTTCATGCATCATATTTATATTATAATAGTTACAATATATAGTATGCATGATAGGATTATATTATAAGAGTTATAATATAATGTTGGCATGATTTAATTTATTTAATATAAGTGTTATATTTTTAAATTAAAAGCATGTTCATGCATTTAATTCATGTGATGAATGTATGTTATAGTATAGTATTATTCATGTGATGAATGATCAAGCACTATAACATAGAAATGCATGTAACCTAAGTTAATTATTAGTTTTAAAATGTTTAGAACTTGAATAATTAGACTTAGGTTTTCTAATTCTAATAAGATTAGAATTAGGAAATCAAATATGACCTTTGAATGGAGACTGATAAGTAACTCTGTCTAAGGAAGGTTTTGTCTAAGGCTCGGGTATTTAAGTTGACGCTTGCGGAACACCCCTACCTGAAAACCGACCTGGGAGTGAATTCGGTCCGGAGATTCTTAGGTTATATATTCTCGTGAGTGCCGTTAATTAAGTGTTAATTAATTTACTCACATAGACCTAAGTTAATAATGTGATTATAAACATAGGTAATCCAATATAGTAGTTATATTGGTAGACTTAGGTAAATTTTATCCGGTTTATCTAGGTCAATCCCGATTATTTTAAAGTGTTGAGCGGGAGGAAATAAAGTATATGAGATACATTTAATTTTCCATCCACAAATCTCCGTTAAGTTCGCACCGTGAAATCCATGCTCGGCCTCGTGGCGCAAATGGGAGCGTCCCCCTGCGGGTGGCATTTGTATGGGTCAATATCAACGTGGATGGAGAGAGTACTTATAATGAGTGGGAGCGGGATTTGTGAAAACGGGACCCACGGTCTCTTCTTTCGATTCACACCGTGAGACGCCTATGATCCGCCTGCTAGTTTGGCCTGGACCAGACAATCCCTACGGAGGGTCTTGATCATGGGAGTCAGAACACCGTGAATTCCCGATAGGGATACGATTTCCTTGTTGGTTTTCCTTCATAGTCCTCCCTACGGCGGCTATTGTTTGGACGGATACTTGGAAATTTAAAGATTGAGGTGACACTCACGAGGATTCATTAAGAGTTAATGGATTCTCGACCAAAAATGGTAACTGGATGCCTAATGGAATAAGAGTTATTCTGGTATTAGGGTCTGGTCGAGAGAGTCTCGTCCTAGAGGAGGAGTGGTTTTGTCTACCCTACGGTGGCGGTCATTCTAAACCTTTAGGGTATCATTGCAAATTTTTGAATGACCTAGGGATCATTGGATAAACATTTGCTAAAACTCGATTGGATTTTCAAAAGTTTTTGCGAGACTAATACAAAGCTTTTTCAATATTTTTTTTCTTAGCAACAAAAATGTCAAACGCTTTTATCGCTCCTTTAGCTTCCGTTAAGTTAGTCGCCGATAGTATTTCGTGGAAAAACAATATAGACACGATTTTGGTAAATGACGACTAAGAGTTCGCGCTCACTGAGGAGGGTCCTCAGGTGCCCGGTTCAAAAGTCCTATTCAACAATCTACAAACCTTTCAGTCCTTGGTGCAAACTATGAGACAGGAAGCTGAGGCAAGTGTTGCCTTAAGACCTTTCACGGTGGTATGACCTGCAGGATAATGTTTGTAGACTCTTGAGTCTAAACGGGAAGAAGGAGAAGTTGAAGGAAGTTAAGGTTGACATGCACCGCCGCTCTAAAAGGCAAAGAAATCAAGGATGTTGCCGAAAAGTGTTTCTCTTCAGAACGGGGACGGACACACAAGGAGTTGTCCCAAGTTCCATGATGAAAAGAAGATGATGACAGCAAATGTGATTTACTTGTCACGAAACTTGTTTAGTGGAGAGTAATGACTCTGCTTGGATATTGGATTGTGCACCACTAACCATGTTTGCTATTCTTTTCACGGATTAAGTTCTGGCAATGCACTGCAAGAGGGTGAGATAACACTCGTGGTTGGATCCGGAGAAATTGTCTCACCGCAAAGAATAGGCACTGATGAAGTCGTTTCTTTGGCGGAAAGTACTTATTATTAGATAATATGTACATAGTTCCTGGTTTTCTACGAGAAACCTAGTTTCTATTTCCCGCCTATTAGAACAAAAATATTTCTGTTTCATTCAAGAGTAATAAAGCGTTTATTTCTCGAAATGGAAATTTGATTTGTTACTGCTTAACTTGAGAGCAATCTATATGTTTTGAACCCTAATTCGGTCAAAAGTGTTTTGAACACCGAATTGTTTAAAAAAAATTTGAAACGCGAACTAAGAGATTAAAAGTTTCTCCAAAAGAAAGTGCCCATCTTTGGCATCTTCGGTTAGGCCATAATCTCAATAGGATTGAGAGACTAGTGAAGAGTGGACTTCTAAGTGAGTTGGAAGAAAACTCTTTACCGGTGTGTGAGTCATGCCTTGAAGGCAAAATGACCAAACGTCCTTTTAGTGGAAAAGGATATAGAGCCAAAGAGCCTTTTGAGTTAGTACATTCTGACCTCTGTGGTCCGATGAATGTTAAAGCTCGGGGCGGTTATGAGTATTTCGTGTCTTTCATAGACGATTACTCCAGATATGGGTATATTTACCTAATGGACAGAAGTCCAAACTCTTGAAAAGTTCAAGTAGTACAAGACTGAGGTTGAGAACCTCTTAGGTAAATCGCTTAAAACACTTCGATCGGATCGAGGTGGAGAGTATATGGACATTGAATTCCAGGACTATATGATAGAACATGGAATTACGTCCCAACTCAGCACCTGGTATGCCACAGCAAAATGGTGTATCGGAGAGGAGAAACAGAACCTTGTTGGACATGGTTCGGTCGATGATGAGTTATGCTCGTCTCCCTGATTCTTTTTGGGGTTACGCAGTGAAGACTGCAGTTTACATTTTGAACATAGTTCCATCGAAGAGTGTTTGTGAAACACCTTACGAACTCTGTCATGGTCGTAAAACCAGTTTACGTCATTTCAGAATTTGGGGATGCTCGACCCATGTGTTGGTGTCAAACCCGAAGAAGTTGGAACCCTGTTCAAAGTTGTGCCTCTTTGTAGGTTACCCAAAAGAGACTAGAGGTGGTTACTTTTACGATCCTAAGGATAATAGGGTGCTTGTGTCGACAAACGCCACTTTCCTTGAGGAATACCACATCAGGGATCACTTACCAAGGAGTAAAATTTTGTTGAATGAAATGGACAGTTCATCAGCAAGAGTTGCTGATGGTGCTAGTACGTCAACAAGTGTTGTTGATCCTAGCTCGTCTAGTCAAGTCCGTTCCCAAGAGTTGGGAATGCCTCGACGTAGTGGGAGGACTGTGAGATAGCCTGAACGTTACATGGGTTTAGCTGAAACCCAGGTCGTCACTCCTGATGATGAATGTGAGGATCCATTAACCTATGATCAGGCAATGGCAGACGTTGACAAAGATGAATGGATTAAAGCCATGGACCAGGAAATGGAGTCGATGTACTTCAATTCCGTCTGGGAGCTTGTGGACCAACCGGATGGGGTTAAACCTATTGGTTGCAAGTGGATCTACAAGCGTAAACGTGGCATATATGGGAAGGTGCAGACCTTCAAACCTCGACTAGTGGCAAAGGGTTTTACCCAGGTGGAAGGGGTTGACTATGAGGAAACCTTTTCACCTATTGCCATGGTAAAGTCGATTAGAATCCTTCTGGCCATTGCCGCATATTATGACTATGTGGTATGGCAGATGGATGTCAAGACCGCCTTTATGAATGGCAACCTTGACAAGACCATCTACATGGACCAGCCCAAGGGGTTCATTGCCCAAGACCAAGAGCAAAGAGTTTGCCGGCTTAAAAGGTCTCTTTATGGACTGAAACAAGCCTCGAGGTCTTGGAATATAAGGTTTGATGAGGCGATTAAATCTTATGGCTTTGATCAAAATGTTGACGAGCCTTGTGTCTACAAGAAAATCGTCGATAAAACTGTCGCATTTCTTATATTGTATGTGGATGATATCCTTCTCATTGGGAATGAGGTAGGATTTCTTACTGACATTAAGGAATGGTTGGCTTCGCAATTCCAAATGAAAGATTTGGGAGAGGCACAATATGTTCTAGGTATCCAGATTGTCCGGAACCGGAAGAACAGAACGCTAGCCATGTCTCTAGCGTCTTATATTGACAAGATGTTGTCTAGATATAAGATGCAGAACTCCAAGAAGGGTTTGCTGCCTTTCAGGCATGGGGTTCACCTGTCTAAGGATCAATGTCCTAAAACGCCTCAAGAGGTTGAGGATATGAGACGAATCCCTATGCTTCACCGTAGGGGCCCGATGTATGCCATGTTGTGTACTAGGCCCGACATCTCATTATGCAGCTTGGGATTGTCGGTAGGTATCAATCCAATCCAGATTAGATCACCGGACAACAAAGAAAGGCAATCCTCAAGTATCTTAGGAGAACGAGGAACTACAAACTTTGTGTATGGGAGTGAGGATTTGATCCTTACGGGATACACAGATTCTGACTTTAAGACCGATAAGGATTCTAGGAAATCCACTTTGGGGTCAGCCTTCATTCTGAATGGAGGAGCTGTAGTATGGCGAAGCATCAAGTAGGGATGCATCGCTGATTCCACGATGGAAGCCGAGTATGTTGCGGCTTGTGAAGTCGCAAAGGAAGCCGCTTTGGCTCGTGGAAGTTCATGACGGATTTGGAAGTTGTTCAAATATGAACTTGTCGATCATGCTGTTTTGTGACAACAGTGGTGCAGTAGCCAACTCGAGAGAACCTCGGAGTCATAAAAGGGGCAAGCATATAGAGCGTAAGTATCACCTGATACGGGAGATTGTGCACCGTGGAGACGTGACAGTCACGCAAATAGCTTCGGAGCACAACGTTGCTGATCCATTTACAAAGGCCCTCATGGCTAAGGTGTTTGAGGGTCACCTAGAGAGTCTAGGTCTTCGAGTGCTTCCTGACTAGGGCAAGTGGGAGTATTGTAAAGGGGTATTCAATGCCCTAGTTTATTGTATTACTTTATTGCATTACTTTACTGTACATTTGAGAAATGTATCATGTACTCCACTAGCTTAGTCCAAGTGGGAGTTTGTTGGGATGTATGTCCTCATCTCGTGTAGTTTGTAATATTCCAAGTTGTAAATGAATAAGAGTTATTTATTTCAACATTGTGTAATAAATAAGAGTTATTTATTTAAACATTGTGTCTCGCATTTTCATAAACTTAATTCAATAAACTAAGCTCCAGGGTCATTGTATTATGAGAGAACTAAGAACTTGAACGGTGTGTAGTGGACACACAGGGAAGATCGCGTTCGAGTTAATGACCCAATCGGTCTCTGATATGGATAGGGTTGGAGACCTAATCCACGGATACACTTGTGGATGCGCCCGCTTTGTATTAGATACAATCGAGGTGATCCGACTCGCGTTCATGTGGTTGACATGCGAGTGGGGGCATCCTGTGCAATGAGATTGTACAAGATCGGACCGTGAATTATTAGACTTCTTGATGTACCACCGTTAATGATATAGAGCTAATAAATTCGTAGATGACCAGTAGTGACTCGACCTTAATCCTGAGCGTGTTACGGACTCCTGTCTGCGGGGGTCTGTCCTTTGATTAGTACGGGTGAAAGTGGCCACTGTTGCTCGCCCAATATGCTTACCTTCTCAGGGGCAGGACCACGTGGGGAGCTGGGAACTCGACTACGCAAGAAGGAATTCACTCGTTCCCGACTTAGGGAAACTAGAGGGGTTGTTCCCTTAAGTGTTGTCTCCAGGGCTTGAACAACGGGGCCCCACTCTCTCATTGGCCTGAGAGAGTTGTTGTTTATGGTTGGACCATGCAACGTAGTTGTTCATTAGAGGAGCAGTGGAACTTAAGGAGCAAGAGGTAGACACATGGGTAAAACGGTAATTTGACCCAACTGTGACTACGAACAACCTGTGAAGGGTCGACTCATGGGTATTGGTTATATCGATGGACACAACTTGTCCTACAGTGATGAGAGTGCAACTACGGGCTTTAGTGGAGTGTTACCGTAGCTAATGAATGTTGAATAACCGGGTCAAAGAGTTTGACAAGTTATTCTCAGATCATTGAAGTTCGTCACGTGTAGGTCCATTAGGTCCCTCGGTAGGCTAAAATTGGACAAATGAGGGTTTACAGTTTTGTGTGAATTTGAAGTGTTCATATTCATTTTTTGGGTATTTATGTCATTTATATGAGATATAGATGACATAATATATAGTTTGATGTGAATGAGATTCATAATAAACTATAGTATAGCCTAATTGAATAATTAATGTTATTTGGAGAAATAAAATTGAGATAAATTAAATTGAATGTGATTCAATTTATAATTCCACATTTATGCAAATGAGATTTGTATAATAAGATATGAGATACCTTATATTATATAATATGCAAATATGATTTGTATATTATATAGTTGTGGTAAAATGGTGAATTGGTGGAGATTTTAACTCCACCACACACCATTATAAAAGGATGCATTCAAAGGCATCTCATGATACATTTTGCCATTTCTTGGATTTCCATCCAAAGAGAGCAAGGGATTCTCTCTCAAATCCTCTCTCAATTCTCTATCATTCTCTCCTCACCCAAAACCAAAGATAGTCCCACCTACTCTCCCTCAACCTCCCGAGAACAACCGAGAAGACCCTTTGGAGGTGTCTCCCTGTTCGGATCGTGATTCGTGTTTGAGGAGGACGTTGGATCCAGAGAGATCGTGACCGGAGAATGAGAAAACGTTGAAGAAGAGTTCTTCAAGAGGTTAGTACTTTTTACTAACTGTTGTCTTCTTCTTCTTTACATGTTTAGCCTAGGATCTATGAGATAGATTCAATTTTAAGATAGAATTACACAACGGATCAACGACGTTTCACAACGTCTTCCGCTGCGGGAATTCAAAATCCCTTCAATTTATGAACCACAAGGAGTAGAAACTGCAAGGGTCAACATGGTTGGAAATTCCTTCTTTTTGAATGGTGACTCTTTATGCCATCATGCACTAAATGTCAAAGTAGAAGAAAACATAAAATGACATCATCGAGTTGGTCACTACAACAACAAAGCTTTGAAAATTTTGCATTTTTCAAATATGGTTGATGATTTTTTCAATTTTATCTCATGTGATCAGATTTGTGAAAGTTTTCAAGAAAAGAAGATGCACAAATTACCTTTTCTTGAAGGCGTCAGTTTTAGAGCCAAAGAAAGGCTTGAATTGGTGCATAGTGATATTTACAATCTCATGCACAACACATCTATGAGGAATAATAAATATTTTATTCCATTTATTAATTATTTTACCAAGATGACTTGGGAATATTTTTTGATGGAGAGAATTCAAGTTTCTGATATTTTCAAGAACCTTGTGAATTTGGTTGAAATTAAGAGTGGTTTCAAGCTCAAATCCTTGAGAATGACATATAAGTCCAGTTTAATGTCTTTCATAAGAGACATGAAATTGATTGGATGTGCTGATAGTGATTGGACTTGTTGTATTGATGTTTTTAAAAGGATTTTCAGTGATGGTTTTTCCCTTGGAACTTCAAAGAAACAAGAGATTGTGGCTAAATCTACCGTTGAAGTTGAATATATTATTTATGCCTCAGCTACAAACCAAGCAATGTGGCTTCACAAATTGCTTGGTGATTTTGGATTAAGGACAGAAGAAGAACCTACAAGAAAGTTTTGTGATAACAAGTTTGTCAAGGCCTTCAATCTAGTACAACATGATAGAACAAAGCACATCAAAATTAAAATTTTGGTTATTGAAGGAAGCAGAGAAAGAAAGAGAAAGAAGACGAAATCAAGCTCATTTTTTGAACAACTCGTCGACATTCTCATACAAGCTCTGCCACATAAACAGTTTGTGGTTCTGCACCATAAGTTAGGTGTCACAAAGAAAAACCTCAAGGAAGAGTGTTTAGATTTGAGGTTTTTTCTTAATTAAATTTCAGTTTTGTGTTTTTAAGTTTCGTATTTATGGTTAGATTTAATTGTTAAGTTTTAAGTTTTCAATTTAAACATTTACCATTAATATTGTTTTCATTATTTTAAGTTTTAAGTCGTTAGATCTAAAATAGGATTTATTGTTCTTCCTATATAAGTGTGAACTTCCATATGAAGTGATGTACCAAATTATTTTGTGTAACAATTTTGTACCACATTTTTGGTATCACCAATATTTTCTATTTCAATAGAAGACTATTCATTTGTTGAATTTCACTCTCTCATTTTCAATTTTCTCTCTTTGTTCAACAAACATTGAGACTTTGATTTGATTATTGCTTCCGCAATACTTTTTTTTTATCCAACATGTACTTTGCACTCTGCTTGCTTGAGAAACTTGTGAAATTTTGATAAGAACTACTTCTATATTTTGTTAAGTTGAAGTTGAAGTTGTATCCAAAGATGCTTGGTGAAGAATTGATGTAATGACCATAACTTCAAAGACTCTCTTGCTCTCTTTGTCATCAATCACTCTTGTGGTCACCAAACACACATTAAACGGTGAGAATGCTACTTCTCCATTGCTTTTTCTTCTTTGATGGATTCTGTCCTTCTTATTGATACTCTGTATTTTTTAGAACCTTTTATAGCTTTTTGTCGAGTAATACTTCAGGTTTTGAGGTGTAAGGAATGTATGGTAAAACATCTTTTGCAATCTGCTTCCACCCTTGCAAGGTACATTAATATAATACCATCTGGAAGTCCCAACTAAGTTCAAATTTATGATTTGTAGTCTTGCAGTTTTTCAAGGATCTAGGTTCTTAAGCAGTTGCTGCCTTACATGAGTTTAAGTCTCTTTGTCTTCAAGAAGCAGAAGGTAATTCAACATTGTATTGGCTTGGAAGGGTATATAACTTTTATTCCTCTCCAATGTTATTGAGGACTTAACAATGTCACATATTATTTTTAATCGTGTGCATAAAGCTCAAAAGTGATGGTGGTTTTCTTTTCACCAGATCCAATATCCATACTAAATTATGCACTTTGTTGTTTGCATCAGCAACTTGAAGAAGCAAAGTTCTTGCACGCCCAAGGTCGTCACTCAATGGTTAGCCTTGCAAAATATGTTTCACAATACTTCCAATTCAATGAGGAAGCTTTAGATGTATTACGCTTGGTTGGGGAGTGGTTGGCTGAAACTAGATCAAGCAAGTAATATAGTTTGTCCATGAATTAGGAAGTCATATATTTCAATTGTCTTGATTTATTTTGTCTTGTTTTCATTTATTTTTGTGATAAGAAACTATAAAAAAAACTTTTATACAATTATTGTTCTCCAACTTTAAGCGATTTGTGTGTATGGCCCCAAGTGCAGTTTAAGAACTATTCTAGAGAAGCACCCTAAAAACTGCAGTTTCACTTGCTGAGGATCAAGAGTTCCATGATGTTATAAGTTTTGGTAAGTTTAGTTTAGTTGTTATGTTTATAAATTTTGATAAGTTAGTTAAATGTTGTTGTTATATTCATAAGGTTTGATAACTTTAATTGTTTGTGCTATTTTTGAGTGTTTAATATTTATTTTCATGATAAGTTTGGTTGATATGTACCTATTTTTTATAAGCTTAGTTTAATTTAGTTGTTATGTTCATATATTTTGATAAGTTAGTTAAATTTTGTTGTGAGCTTTGGTAAAGTATCAAATAATCCCAAGGAAGAAGCTAACAAGTTTGGTTTGGAAATATTCTTGAGAAGATCTTCTGCAAAAGCTAAATTCTATAAAGTATATACAACATATTTTGCTCCCAGTTTTATGAAGTCTATGGATTATAAAGGCCTGGATTTATTTATCTTGTGTTTGGATTGTGATTATAATAACATGAGAATATGTTGGTCCATGTTTGATTTGTGAGTGTAATTTGTAAGAATAACTATATAGTTTTAAATAGGTTTTAGAAGTCTAGATTTGTATCGATAGGCCTGTAATATAAATTTATATCGATAAGCCTGTAATATGTTATTCAAACCCCAAATTTTAATTCTTTTGTTTATATTATTTGTATTTCTTCTTATATATCAGATATGATCCTATGCATCAATGACTTCAAGTACAAGTTGCAACATGCTCGATCAAACTTCAAAGGAATTATTTGAGGTTTTTTAATTTTTTTTTGAAATTGACAATATTATACTTGACAAACACCATAATGTTACTGAAATTATATTTGACCATGTTATACTTATTTTATGGGGATAATAGTTATTGTAACTTTTTTTTGTTCTTATGTATTCTTATAATTTTAAAATTGTTCATGAGGTTGATACTTTAGTAATGTTGAAGATATGAATTTTGTTAAAGCTATTGGTGAAAATTTAATTGATGGATCTTGAATTGTATTGTTTATTTGGTTGATGACGTTATTATTAGACCTACTGATGTAACACCGTTGACAGTAAGGACTAATAACTTCGTAGATGACCATTAGTAACTCGACCTGAATCCTGAGCGTGTTACGGACTCCTGTCTGCGAGGGTCTGTTCTTTGACTAGTACTGGTGAGGGTGGTCTCAGTTACTCGCCCAATATGTCTATCTTCTCAGGGACAGAACCAAGTAGGGAGCTGGGAACATAACTACGCGAGATGGAATTCACTCGTTCCCGCCTTTAGGGAAACTAGAGGGGTTGTTCCCTTAAGTGATGTCTCCAGGGCTTGGACAACGGGCACCCACCTTCTCACTGGCCCGAGAAGGGTGTTGTGTATGGTTGGACCATCACAATATGTTGTTCATTAGAGGAGCAGTGGGGACTTAAGGAACAAGAGGTAGACATAGGGGTAAAACGGTAATTTGACCCAACCGTGTCTACGAACAACCTGTGAAGGGTCGACTCATGGGCATTGGTTATATCAGTGGACACGTAATATTCTGCACTGACGGGAGTGCAGCTACGGGATATAGTGGAGTGTTACTGTAGCTAATGAATGTTGGTTAACCGGGTCAAAGAGTTTGGCAGGTTAATCTCGGATCATTGGAGCCCGTCACTGTAGGTCCATTAGGTCCCTCGGTTGGCTTCATCTGGGATATAAGAAGGGTTAATGTTTTGGTATGAAATTGAAGTGTTCAATTTCACCATAAGGGCATTTATATCATTTATATGAGATATGAATGATGTAATATATAGTTTAATGTGAATGAGATTCATAATAAACTATTGGTTAGCCTAATTGTTGAATTAGGGCTAATTGGAGAAATTGATTGAGAGAAATTAAATTGGATGTGATTCAATTTAATTATCCACTACTATTGCAAATGAGATTTGCAATATGATATATGAGATATCTTATATTATGTGGTTATGCAAATGAGATTTGCATAACCTATAGTTGTGGTAAAGTGGTAATTATATGGAGATTTTAACTCCATCAATTCCACTATATAAACCCTTCTTGCAAGAAGGAAGCAAGACAATCTCTCATTTTTTTGATTTTCATCAAAGAAGAGAAGAGGAATTCTCTCAATTCTCTCTCAATTCTCCTCCCTCTCCAAAACTCATAAGATCCCACCATCTTCCCTTCTCCAAAAGAGAACAACCGAGAAGGCCATTTTGGTTGTGTTCGGATCACTTTCGTTGGAGGTGTTCGTTGAGTACGAGGAGCACGAAGAGTTCGTGATTTGAAGAAGAAATCTTGAAGAAAGTCTTCATCAAGTAAGTAAACTCTACTTGCTGTATTTTTCCTTCTTCTTACAAGCATGTTTAGCCTAGATCTAGTGTTAGATCAATTTTAACAAAACTATGTTGCATATTGATACATCTACGATTCAATCGTCATCCGCTCCACGGGATTCTTATTCCCTTCAGTTATAGGGCCTTCAATATATCGAATTATTAGAACACAATGTAGGAGATTCAAGATGACAGCGAACAACACTTATTAGAATTGAAAAAAAAAATGAAATAAAAAACAAACATGACATGCCAAATGTGTCAAGAACGAATTAAATTGACATGCCAAATGCGTCAAGATAAGATTATATTTGATGAATAAAAAACGTCAAGTGTTAACAAGAATTTGACATTTGTCTAAACTCAAAATAAAATACATTTGACTAAGAAAAAATGTCAAGGTTTCATGTTAAAAATGACACAGTATAAGCGTCAAGAAGTAATATACATAACACTTTATAAGTGTTAAGTATTGTATACTATTCTTGACGGTGGATTCCTTGATGGTTTGAAAAACGTCAAGTAAATCAAACTTCGACATTTTATAAACGTCAAGAAATATAGTTTTTGTAGTAGTGGTCAAATAATTGTTTTACCCCTGAGTTACATCTATGACCTTAAGTACCAGTGCTCCTCTAATGAACAACCTATTTATGGTCCAGCCATTAAACAATAAACAATAACTCCCTCTCGAGTCAATGAGAGGGTAGAGCCCTTTGTTCAAGTCCCGGAGACACAACTTAAGGGAACACACTCATCTACTTACCCTTAGTCGGGAAGGAGTAAGTTCCCATCTTGTGTGATTGTGTTCCTAGCTTCCCACCCGATCTAACCACTCTCACCTATACAAATCAAAGGACAATCCCTCGCGAACATGTGTTCATAAAACACTCAGGATTAAGATTAAGTTGCCTAGGTCATCCTATTGAAATAGAAACCTAAATAGTCAACGAAGTTACATCTACTGGTTACTATTTTGCGGTTCAGTCTTATGAAAACTCATTACATAGGACCCCCACTCGATGTCACCAACACGAACATATTGGATCATTGCGTTTGTATTAAATACAAAGTGAGTCGTATCCATTGTGTAACCAGAATAAGGTACCAAGTTTCTTCCCTATACTATAGACCCTTTAGGCTGTTTCTTGAACATTAATCCCCATATGTCTCCACATACTATTCAAGACATATAATATAACTTAGGATGCTAGTTTGTTGGATTTAGGGTTATTTTAATGCAAAACTAATATAAGATTCAACAACACTTATTGAATGCAATAACACTTTATTCATAATAAGGAACAATTTGCATTTACAATCTACAAGTTTTAGGGCATAAAACACAACAAAAGGAGAAAGATAGGGAGAAAAGAGTATTGTGAGTCTTCCACATAATTTTTATTTTCTTTATGACGTTTTGTCTTCCTCGTTCATCTACATTCTCTTTCAGTCTGTATTTCGTGTTTTTCAGTTCGGTTCTTGAGAGAAAAGTCAAAGTCTAATCGAAGTGGATTGTGAAGCTTTTCTCTAACTCGAAAGAGAAAGAGGGGAATCAACTAAGAGCTTATCTTTTACCGTTAATTTATATTGCATTTTCTTTTATGTTCTATCTTTTATTTTACAAACGATAACGTGAGTTTAATCTTCAATTGTTGAGATGTTCCAGTTGTACTGTTTTACCTTTATCATTGAACAATAAATTGATTCAGTATTGATTTTCTATCGGAGTTCAGTTTTTTGTTTTTGCTTCATGGTTTTTCAAGTATTTATCTTTTTATTGGTTTTTCGGTTGTCTACTTTAATTCCATGTTGTTTTAATTTTTAGCTATGATCTAAACCTTCCAAAGGGATTCAAGAACATAAATGCCTAAGGTAAGGATACATAGCCAATAAACCGAAGTAATCAGCATTAACTTAGATGTGGTTTAATTTTACTAAATTGAATGATCAACTTGAGTTGCTTTTAAGTCCAATCAATTACTGAAAGAGTTAGAAGAAAACAGAGTTTGAAAAATGAGGAAGAGGTTAAACATAAGTCTAGCATGATCCTAGAAATAGAACAACCCTCAAACAATTAATGCAATCTTAACCACTTAAGTACTATTGACCATAGACATAATAGGTTCAATCATTTATTCTCCTAAAAGTTTTGAATCAAACTTGAATGATAGGTTATTCTGTTTACCACGTTTCTATAAAAATCCAAATTGTTGTAGCAATTGCATGGCAATTGGTTCTTATGACATGCCAGATTGTTGTAGTAATTAATTGACAATTGGTTCTATAAAATGTTCAATTGGAAGGGATTGAATCCCGCGGCGGAAGCGATGTGAATCGCGATGCTTTCGTTGTGTTACAATTTTCCTTAAAATTAACATACATCACATGTAATATCTAGGCTAAACATGAAAGGAGAAGGAAAAGTACAGTAAGTACTAACCTTTGAAGAACCTTTCTTCGTGTTTTCCTTCTTCGGTGTCACGATCTCTACGGTCTCCCGATCAACGATCTCCACGAACGATCCAAGAACCGACACTTACACCAAGCTTTCTCGGTTGTTCTCCCATGGATGAGGGAGAGTTGTGAGACTCCTTTTTGAGTTCGGGTATGGAGAGATTTGAGAGAGTAAAGAGAGTTCTCTTTTGGTGAGAATCCAAAAAATGCAAGAATGATCTAACAAGTGCTTCACAAAGAACTTTTAAATAGCGATATGTTGTGGAGACAAATTCTCCACCTATTTACCACTTTACCACAACCATATAATATGCAAATCATATTTGCATACTATATAGTATAAGATATCACATATCTTATCATACAAATCCCTTTTGCATAATGTGGAATTAAAATTGAATCACATTCAATTTTATATATCTCTCAAATCAACTTCTCCAAATTAAGCCTTAATGTCATAATTAGGCTATGCTATGGTTTAATATGAATCTCATTCACATTAAACTATATATTATATCAATTATATCTCATATAATTGACATAAATACACTTTATATGAATTTGAACACTTCAAATCTACTCAAAACTGTATACCCTCATTGAATCCATAATTGAGCCAACCAAGGAACCTAATAGACCTACAGATCATGAGCTCCAGTGATTCGAGATTAACTGATCAAACTATTTTATCCCGTTAATCAACATTCATTAACTACGGGGATTCTCCACTATAGCCCCGTAGCTGCACTCTCCTCACTGTAGGATATGTTGTGTCATTGATATAACCAATACCCTAAGTCGACCCTTCACATGTTGTTCGTAGTCACAGCTGGGTCAAATTATCATTTTACCCCTTTGCCTACCTCTTGCTCCTTAAGTCCCACTAATCCTCTAATAAACAACTTTGTTTATGGTCCTACCATAAGCAGCGCCCTTCTCGGGCCAGTGAGAGGGTGGGGCGCCGTTGTTCAAGCCCTGGAGTCAGTACTTAAGGGAACAACCCCTCTAGTTTTCCTAGCTTAGGAAAGAGAGAATTTCGTCTTGCGTAGTCAAGTTCTCAGCTCCCCACGTGGTTTTGTCCCCTGAGAAGATAGACATATTGAGCGAGCGACACATGCCACTCTCATATGTACTAGTCAAAGGACAGACCCCCCTCAGACAGGAGTCCATAACACGCTCAGGATTAAGATAGAGTCACTAATGGTCATCTACAAATTTATTAGTTATAAACTGTCAATGGTGTTACATCAGTTGGTCTAATAATTCAAGGTTCGGTCTTGTACAATCTTATTGCACAGGATGCCCCCACTCGCATGTCAACTACATGAACGAGCTGGATCGCCTCGTTTGTATCAAATACAAAGTGGTCGCATCCACAATGTTACAAGGATGAGGTTCCCAACCCTATCCATATACTATAGACCATTCGAGTCACTAACTCGAACGTGATCCTACCAGTGTGTCCATTACACACCGTTCAAGTTCTCATAAGTATGACCCTGGAGCTTAGTTTATTGGATTAAGTTTAAAATGTGAGATACAAGGCTTAATGAATAAATAACTTTTATTTATCAAAACAACAACTATTACAAACGACACGAGTTTAGGGCATACAAGAAACTAGGGCATTGAATACCCCTTTACAATACTCCTACTTGCCCTAGTAAGGAATCACTCGTAGATTTAGACTATCTAGGTGACCCTAAACACCTTTGTCGTGAGAGCCTTTGTAAACGGATCAATAACATTGTGCTCCGAAGCTATCTTCGTGATGGTCACTTCTCCATGATGCACAATTTTCCGTATCAAATGATACTTCCGTTCAATGTGCTTGTCCCTCTTATGACTCCGAGGTTCCCTCGAGTTCGCTACTGCACCACTGTTATTGAAGGGAATCGAAGTCTCCGCAGCGGGAGCGATTGCGAATCGCGCGCTCTTGATTTAGTTACAACGAAAAATTCAAGAACGTAAAACAATAGATTAAGCATAAAAGTGAAATGGACAGCAAGAAACCTTTGAAGAACCATTCTTCAAGTGCTCCTCTCTCCATGGTCATGATCTCAGCGACAAGAACTCCAACATACGAAGACACGACCACCGGATCTTCTCCGTTGTTCTCTAGGTGAGGGAGGAAGGTGGGTTCTGTTTAGGAGATGTGAGGTATTTTGAGAGAGATGTGTGTGTCATGGAACTCTTCCAACAACACAACAAAAGAGCTTATCCAAACTTAACCTAGTTGCATCTCATGCAACCATATATATAGGGGAATGAGATAGAAATGACTATCCTACCCCTCCTTTTATCTCTCTTTAGTATATAGTTTGTATACGAATCTAATTCACATTAAAACTATATATTATATCAATTATATCATATATAATTGATATAATTCCTCATGTATAAAATTGAACACTTCAATTTATCTCCTAACTTTATACCCTCAATATTACCATGTTGAGCCAACGGAGGGATCTAATGGACCTACAAATCATAAGCTCCAATGATGTGAGATTAGTTGATCAAACTCTTTGATCCAATTAATCAATATTCATTAACTACAAGTCACTCCACTATAGACTTGTAGCTGCACTCTCCTCATTGTAGATATTATTGTGTCCACTGATATAGTCATTACCCATGAGTCGACCCTTCACGGGTTGTTCGTAATCACAAATGGGTCAAATTCTTTGTTTACCCTTTGATTACCTCTTTGCTCCTTAAGCACCACTGATCCTCTAATGAACAACAAGTCTAAGGTCCTACCTTAAACTCATACCCTCATAGAGGGCGGGGCCCCAATGTTCAAGACCTGGAGTCAGTTCTGAAGGGAACAACCTATCTAATTTCTCAGTAGAGGAATGAGTGAATTCCATCTTGCACAGCTTAAGTTCCCACTAACTACGAGGTTACATCACCCTGAGAAGGTAGGCTTATTGAGTCGGCTACACGCCACTCTCACCCATACTAGTCTAAGGACAAACCCCTATAAGCAGGAGTTTTTAACTTTCTCGAGGATTCGTGTCGAGTCACTAATGACCATCTATAAATTACTAGTCTTATCCTCATTACTTGGTGTTATCTTTGGTTAGACTAATAATTTCACGATCCAGATCTTGTATGAACTCTTCATACAGGATGCCCCCACTACATGTCAACTACATGGATGAGTTGGATTACCTCATTTGTACTAATTACAAAGTGGGTCGCATCCATGGTGTTACTAGAATGAGGTTTCCAACCTTATTCTTATACCATAGACTATTTAGGTTATAATCTTGAACTCAACCCAAATAGTGTCCACTACACTGATTTCAAGATAAATGTTATAACCTTGGAGCTTAGTTTATTGGATTTAAAAAGCAAGACTGTAATATTATCAAAACAAATAACACTTTATTTAATTGATCAAAATTACACAAGTGTAGGGCATAAATCCCAACAATCTCCCACTTGACCTAAAGCTTATGGAGTACTAAACATTACAATAATGTAAATACAATAAACTAGGGCATTTAAACCCTTTGTACAAAATACTCCCACTTGCCCTAGTTGGGGAAGACTTGTAAACCTAGATCTTTTAGGTGACTCTTAAATACTTTAGCCGTGAGAGCCTTTGTAAAAGGATCACGTCTCCCGGATGAGATGATATTTCTGCTCTTTATGCTTCCCCTCTTGTGACTTCGGGGTTCCCTCGCATTTGCCACCGCACCACTGTTATCGCAATACAGAGTGATGGGCAAAGTAATATTTGGAACAACTTCCAAATTTAGCATAAATTTCCTTAACCAAACGACCTGCTTAGCTGCTTCACAAGCTGCTACATATTCGGCCTCCATGGTGGAATCAACGATGCATCCTTTTTTGGTTGGTGGTCCCTTATGCGGTCCTCCTCCAAGAAAGTGGCATTTGTCGACACAAAGACCTTATCTTCCTTAGGACCATAGAATAAACCACCTCTTGTTTCTTCTGGGTATCCTACAAATAGGCACAACTTTGAACGTGAATCCAACTTCTTTGGATTTGTCACAAGCACATGTGCTGGATAGCCCCATATTCTGAAGTGACATAAACTACCTTTACGTCCTTTCCAGAGTTCAAAAGGTGTTTCAGAAACACTTTTGAAGGGCACATATTCAAAATGCATACTGCAGTCTCCACTGCATAACCCCAAAAGGAACTAGGGAGATGAGCATAACTCATCATTGATCGAACCATGTCCAAGAAGGTTCTATTTCTCATTTCCGATACACCGTTTTACTGTGGTGTGCCAGAAGCTGAGAGTTGGGATGTAATTCCATGTTCTATCATATAGTTCTGAAATTTTAAATCCATGTATTCTCCACCTCGATCCGATCGAAGTGTTTTAACTCTTTTACCTAATTGATTTTCAACCTCAGTCTTGAATACCTTGAACTTTTCAAGTGCTTCAGACTTATAGTGCATTAGGTAAATATGCCCATATCTGGAATAGTCATCTATAAAAGAGATGAAATATTCATATCCTCCCCTGGCTTTAACATTCATTTGACCACAAAGGTCTGAATGTATAAGCTCTAGAGGATCTTTGGCTCTATAACCTTTTCCACTAAAAGGTCTTTTAGTCATTTTGCCTTCTAGGTAGGATTCACATACTGGCAAGGAATTTCTTCTAACTCGTTTAGAAGTCCGTTCTTTACCATCTCTCAATCCTATCGAGATTAATGTGACCCAATCTTAGATGCCAAATATGAAAATTTTCTTTAGGAGAAATTTTTCGTTTCTTAGTTTGTGTGTTTGCAGTTTTAAATAATTCAGTGTTCAAAACTATTTTGTCTGAATTTGGCGTTAAAACATACAATCCATTTTCTAATAAAGCTGAACATATTTCTAAACCTTTCTTTAAAATAAATACTTTATTCATAGAAAAGAAAACAGAAACACATTGTTCAATAAGGCAAGAAATGGAAATAAGGTTTCTAGTAAACCCTGGTATCACTAATATATTGTCCAACAATACATATTTCTTGCCAAAATAAAGCTTCATTGTGCCTACTGCTACAGTTGAGACGACTTCTCCATTTCCAACCCGGAACGTTATCTCTCCTTGCTGTAGTTGCTGCCAGGAATCAATTCCATGAAAAGAATAACAAACATGATTAGTGGCGCCTGAATCAAGTATCCAAGCTGTTTTATCATTATCCACTAAACAAGCTTCTAGGCAAAGTAAATCATATTTACCTTCCTTCTTCTTTTCTGCAATGTACTTCGGACAGTTCCGTTTCCAATGCTCATCTTTGTTGCAGTGGAAACATTTTCCTTTGTCAGCGATGTCTTTGACTTTCTTGCCCTTCTGGGCGGCACCTTTGTCAGCCTTTTTCCCTTTACTAACCTTCTTCATGTTCTTCTTCTTCCCTCTTAGGTTAGAAAAGATGAAGCCACTGTTTTTTTGTCCCAGAGGTCGAACCTCTGTGATAACTCCTACTGGCAACATTTGCCTCACCTTTCGATCCCTTAATTTTCATCAAACACTGAAAGGTCTGGAGTTCATTTAGAAGAGAGGTAAGATTAAAAGTAAGCTTGTTCATAACAACATTACTTCTAAACTGCAGGAAACTATCTGGAAGGGTTTCCAGAATTAAGCTGATCTGGCTCGACTCATCGATGGAAGCACCATTCGACTCCAGGATGTTAAAGTGTACCATCATATCCAGGACATGATCCCGAACAAATGTACCCTCTGGCATCCTCAAGTTGAATATGTACTTTACGGCATTATGTCGGGCTTGTGTGGATTGTTGTCCAAACATACCTGCCGCATTAAATCCATGATTTCCTTGGTGGTAATCATGCCTCATGCTTCTTGGCTAATATATCGGACATACTTGCGGCAGATGTAGACATTGGCCTTATCATTGGCCTTGATCCATCGATCATATGCATCACGAACATTTCGTGACGCGCGCATTCGAAGTCCGCACCGAGGACACTTCTCGCTTAGCACAAACTTGGATCATCCACTACCAAAATAGTGTTGAGTTTGTTTTTCCATGTCATCATATTCTCTCTGGTTAACTTTTCCGCACCTAATAAGGAAATTATAGAGCTAGACATTTTTGCTAAAAAATTTACAAACAAACTTGTATGAGTTTCTTGCTATAACTCTAATCCAATCATGTTTTAGCTAATTATCAAATGCTTCCTAGGCCATTTATAATTTGCAATGACACTCCAAAGGTTTAGAATGTATGACACCGAAGGGTAATCAAAACACTCCTCCTCTGGATCAAGATACTCTTGACCAAAACCTAACACTAAGAATAACTCTTATTCCTATAGGTTTTAGTTACCATTTTTCGGTCTGGATACATACAAAACTTATGTACCCCGTGAGTGTAACCCTTTATCTTTAGATCCCAGAGTCTCGATCCAATAAAATCCGCCGAAAGGAGGACTAGATTGGAAAATAGTCTAAGGAAATCTTTATCCCTTTCGGGTGTCTACTGTGTTAGATCCCCTATGATCAAACCCTCCGAAGGGATTGTCTAGTCCAGGAAAAACTAGCAGGCTGACCATAGTGGTCCAATGGTGTAAACCGACAAGAGAGACCGTAGGTTTTGTTTTCACTAAACCTGCTCCCACTCACTATAAGTACCCTCTCCATTCACCTTGGTATTGACTTATACAAACGCCATTCGAAGGGGGACGCTCCCATTTGCGCCACGAGGCCAAGTATGAGTCTCACGGTGTGAACTTCCAAGAGATAGCGTAGGTGTAAAAATATATATCTCATACACTTTTTCCTCCAACTGAATAATTTAAGTCTATTGGAATCTTTCTTAGGCTAAAACCCGGCAATGGTTTTACCTATATCTATCAACATAACTCTTATATTCATAATCAATATAACTCTAATATTGATTTTATCGTAAGTTTGTTAATATAACTCCTTATATTAAACCTAGGATTTCTAGTTTATTAACCCCTTAATAAACCCGTTGACGCTATTGTAATTTTTAAGACTCTCTGATTAAATTTCACTCCTGTGTCGTTCCTTCGTGTAGGGTATTCCGTTTCAAATCGACTTAAATACCCCAACCTAGACAGAACTTTCCTCAGACAGAGTTCCTCTTTTAATCATAGGTTATACATTACTTGGTTCCTAATTCTCATCTAATTAGAACTAGATAACCTAAGGTCTATTATTTCCAAGCTCTAAACACTTTAAAACTAATAATTAACCTTAGGTGACATGCATACTATGTTTTAGTGCTTGATCATTCATCACATGAATAATAAAACATTCATAGCATATTCATTTCATGAAAACTAATGCATGTCAATGCTGTCCAAAAATTAATATAAAAACCTTATATTAATTAATCATGCAAACTATATAATATAACTCCTTATATTATAAATGATGCATGAAAATGCTTAACCTAAGATGAGATTCCTAAAATACAAGCATACACTATGCATGACAATAATTACACAAAAATTGCATAATTAAAATAGCAAAAATTAGACCAATTTTGGCACCCTAGAAATAAATTTAATTAATATAATCTAATTATATTAATTAAAATTAAATATATTAAATATATTAAAAATAAACACATTTTTCTAATTAATATATATAATAAAAATTCGGTTTCTGCCTGTTGCTGCCTTGCGTGAAACGGCTCCAGCGTTGCAACACTGCTTTTGTCGTTCTCTGTCGAGCGTTGCAACGCTAGAGGCTGCGTTGCAACGCTGCCTCCTGCGCGCGTTATCCCCCGCAAGCGCGGCGTTGCAACGCCGATGAACAGTGTTGCAACGCTGCACACGGACAGCAGCTTGATTTCTCCAAATCTAGCTCGTTTTCGCTCCGATCTTCTCTGCAACTGCCTTGCCTCGATCGACACGGACTTACAGACTCGAAAAACACCGGGCCCTTACATTGAACTTTTCAATGGAAATTGTAAATCTAAGTGCCAAAATTGAAAACATCTAATTTCGCAAAAACCGTTCATACATCTCATGTAAAAAATAGTAAATCCCACCTTGTTCTGGAAAATTCCAGAACATAAATCAAGAACGCAATTGGGCTCTGATAAAAATTGAAGGGAATCGAATTCCCCGCAGCGGAAACGATTGCGAATCACACGCTCTTGATTTAGTTACAACGGAAAATTCAAGAACGTAAAACAATAGATTAAGCATAAAAGTGAAATGGACAGCAAGAAGAACTCCAACGTACGAAGACACGACCACTGGATCTTCTCCGTTGTTCTCTAGGTGAGGGAGGAAGGTGGGTTCCCTTTAGGAGATGTGAGGTATTTTGAGAGAGATGTGTGTGTCTTGGAACTCTTCCAACAACACAACAAAAGAGCTTATCCAAACATAACCTAGTTGCATCTCATGCAACCATATATATAGGGGAATGGGATGGAAATGACCACCCTACCCCTCCTTTTATCTCTCTTTAGTATATAGTTTATATACGAATCTAATTCACATTAAATCTATATATTATATCAATTATATCATATATAATTGATATAATTCCTCATGTATAAAATTGAACACTTCAATTTATCTCCTAACTTTATACCCTCAATATTACCATGTTGAGCCAACGGAGGGATCTAATGGACCTACAGATCATTGTTGGGATTTTTGTCCTAATCTCGTGTTTGTAAATTACTGCTTGAAATTAATAAGAGTTATTCATTTCATCACTTTGTGTCTCGCAATATTTATAAACTCTTCCAATAAACTAAGCTCCTAGGTCATTGAATGTATGAGAGAACTAGAACTTGAACGGTGTGTAGTGGACACACAGGGAGGATCACGTTCGAGTGAATGACTCGAACGGTCTAGAGTATATGGATAGGGTTGGAGACCTAATCCTGAATACACTGTGGATGCGACCCACTTTGTATTAGATACAAACGAGGTGATCTGACTCGTTCATGTGGTTGACATGCGAGTGAGGGCATCCTGTGCAATGAGATTGTACAAGACCAGACCGTGAATTATTAGACCTCACGATGTAACACCGCTGTGATGAGGACTAACAACATCGTAGATGACCATTAGTGACTCGACACGAATCCCGAGCGTGTTACGGACTCCACATCATGCGAGTCCGTCCTTTGACTAGTACGGGTGAAGGTGGTCACAGTTACTCGCCAAATATGCCTATCTTCTCAAGGATAGGACCAAGTAGGGAACTGGGAACTTAACTACGCGAGATAGAATTCACTCGTTCCCGCCTCTAGGGAAACTAGAGGGGTTGTTCCCTTAATTGCTGTCTCCAGGGCTTGGACAACGGGCGCCCACCTTCTCACTGGCCCGAGAAGGGTGTTGTGTATGGTTGGACCATCACAATATGTTGTTCATTAGAGGAGCAGTTGGGACTTAAGGAACAAGAGGTAGACACAGGGATAAAACGGTAATTTGACCCAGCCATGTCTACGAATAACCTGTGAAGGGTCGACTCATGGGCATTGGTTATATCAGTGGACACGTAATATTCTGCACTGACGGGAGTGCAACTACGACCTATAGTGGAGTGTTACCGTAGCTAATTAATGTTGATTAACCGGGTCAAAGAGTTTGACTGGTTAATCTCGGATCATTTGATCCCGTCACTATAGGTCCATTAGGTCCCTCGGTTGGCTCAATCTGGGTTAAAAGAAGGGTGAATGTTTTGGTATGAAATTGATGTGTTCAATTTCACTTTAAGGGCATTTATGTCATTTATATGAGATATGAATGATATAATATATAATTTAATGTGAATGAGATCCATAATAAACTATAGGTTAGCCTAATTGTTGAATTAGGGCTAATTCGAGAAATTAAGAGAGAAATTAAATTGGATGTGATTCAATTTAATTAATCCAAAATTATTGCAAATTAGATTTGCAATATGAGACATGAGATATCTTAAATTATGTGGTTATGCAAATGAGATTTGCATAATCTATGGTTGTGGTAAAGTGGTAATAATGTGGAGATTTTAACTCCATGATTATTCCACTATATAATCTCTTCTTGCAAGAAGGAATGCAAGTTAATCTCTCATTATTTGGATTCTCACCAAAAAGAAGAGAATTCTCTCTCAATTTCTCTCAATTCTCCTCCCTCTCCAAAACCACAAGTTCCCACAAACTTCCTCCTTTCCAAAGGAAAAACAATCGAGACTCCAAGTGGTAGTGTTTGGGTTCCGTTCGTGGAGAGCATTTGTTGAGATCGTGAAGCACGAAGTGTTCGTGACCGAGGAAGAAATCCTTGAAGTTTGTCTACAACAAGTAAGTAAACTTCTTCTCGCTCTAAATTTGTTCCTTTTCTAGCAGGTTTAACTTAGATCTAAGAGTTAGATCATTTTAACAAAATCAAGTAGCGTAATGATACCATGACGATTCGATCGTCTTCCGCTGCGCGGGGATTCTCAGTCCCTTCAATCATGAGCTCCAATGATGTGAGATTAACTGATCAAACTCTTTGATCCAGTTAATCAATATTCATTTTAACTACAAGTCACTCCACTATAGACTTGTAGCTGCACTCTCCTCACTGTAGATATTATTGTGTCCACTGATATAGTCATTACCCATGAGTCGACCCTTCACAGGTTGTTCGTAATCACAACTGGGTCAAATTACCGTTTTACCCCTGTGATTACCTTTTTGCTCCTTAAGCACCACTGATACTCTAATGAACAACAAGTCTAAGGTCCTACCTTAAACTCATACCCTCATAGAGGGCGGGGCCCTGTTGTTCAAGACACGAGTCGATTCAAGGGAACAACCTATCTAATTCCTCAGTAGAGGAATGACTGAATTCCATCTTGCACAGTTAAGTTCCCAACTACCTACCAGGTTCTGTCTCTTAGAAGGTAGGCTTATTGAGTCGGCTACATGCCACTCTCACCCATACTAGTCTAAAGACAAACCCCTATATGCAGGAGTTCTTAACTTGCTCAGGATTCAGGTCGAGTCATTAATGACCATCTATAAATTACTAGTCTTATCCTCAATAACGGTGTTATCTTTGGTTAGACTAATAATTTCTGATCGTGTCTTGTATGAACTCTTCATACAGGATGCCCCCACTCGCATGTCAACTACATGAATGAGTTGGATTACCTCATTTGTACTAATTAGAAAGTGGGTCGCATCCATGGTGTTACCAGAATGAGGTTTCCAACCTTATTCTTATACCATAGACTATTTAGGTTATAATCTTGATCTCAACCCAAATAGTGTCCACTACACTGATTTCAAGATAAATGTTATAACCTTGGAGCTTAGTTTATTGGATTTATAAAAGCAAGACTGTAATCTTATCAAAACAAATAACACTTTATTTAATTGATCAAAATTACACAAGTTTAGGGCATGAAACCCAACAGTTATCACAATAAAGGGTGACCTGACTGACAAGTTCATATTTGAAACGACTTCCAAATCCATCATGAGCTTCCTAAGCCAAACAACCTCCTTAGCTACTTCACAAGCCGCTACATATTCGACCTCCATCCTGGAATCTGCGATGCATCCCTACTTGATGCTTCGCTACACTACAACTTCTCCGTTAATAGTGAACATTGACCCCAATGTGGATTTCCTAGAATCCGTATTGGTCTGAAAGTCAGAGTCTGTGTATCCCGTAAAGATCAAATCCGTACTCCCATACACAAGCATGTAGTCCCTCATTCTCCTAAGATACTTGAGGATTGGATTGATATCTACTGAAAATCCCAACTGCATAACATATGTCGAGCTTAGTACATAGCATGGCGTACATTAGGCTCCCTACTGTTGAAGTATAAGGGATCCATCTCATATCCTCAACTTCTTGAGGTGTCTTAGGCCACTGTTCCTTAGATAAGTGAACCCCATGCCTAAGAGGCAACAAACCCTTCTTGGAGTTCTGCATCATATACCGTGCCAACATCTTGCCGATATAAGACGTCTGAGACATGGCTAGCGTTTTGTTCTTCTGGTTCCAAACAATCTGGATACCTAGAACAAACTGCGCTTCTCCCAAATCCTTCATTTTGAATTGCGTAACTAGCCATTCCTTAACGTCAGTAAGGAAACCTACATCATTCCCAATGAATAGGATATCATCCACGTACAATATAGAAATGCGACAGTACTGTTGATGATTTTCTTGTTGACACAAGGCTTATCAACTTCTTGATTAAAGCCATAAGTTTTGATAGCCTTATCAAACCTTATATCCAAGACTTTGAGGCTTGTTTCAGTTCATAATCGATCTTTGAAGCCTGCAAACCTTTTGCTCCTGACCTTGAGCAACGAACCCTTTGGGTTGGTCCATGTAGATGTTCTCGTTAAGATTGACATTCAAGAAGGTTGTCTTGACATCCATATATCATATCTCATAGTCATAATATGCGGAAATAGTAAGAATGATTCTAATAAACTTTACAATAACAACATGAGAAAAGGTTTCCGCATAGTCAACCTCTTCTTTCTGGGTAAAACCTTTTGCCACTAGTCTAGCTTTGAAGGTCTTCACTTTCCCATCTACGTCACGTTTACGCTTGTAGATCCGCTTGCAACCTACAGGGATTACCCCATCAGGTTGGTTCACAAGCTCCCAAACAGAAATGAAGTATATAGACTCCATTTCGTGGTCCATGGCTTTAACCCATTCGTCTTTGTCAATATCATCCATTGTCTGATCATAGGTCAACGGATCCTCACAGTCATCATTAGGTATGACGACTTGGGTTTTAGCCAAACTCAAGTAGCGTTTAGGCTATCTAATAACCCTCCCACTACATCGAGACATTCTCAACTCTTGAGAAGGGCACACTTGACTAGAAGAGCTATAATTAACAGCATTTGTTGACATACTAACACCATCAACAACTCTTGTTGATGAGCCTCCCATTTCGTTCAACACAATTTTACTATTTGGTTTGTGGTCCCTAATGTGATCTTCCTCAAGGAATGTGGTGTTTGTCGACGCAAGCACCCTAGTTTCCTTAATTAGGATCGAAAAACATACCACCTCTCGTTTCCTTTGGGTAACGTACAAATAGGCACAACTTCGAACTAGGTTCCAGCTTCTTTGGGTTTGTCTCCAACACATGGGTCAGGTATCCCCAAACCCTGAAATGTCGTTAACTACCTTTACGACCATTCCAGAGTTCAAAAGGTGTTTCAGAACACTTTTCGACAGAATGTTGTTCAAAATGTATACCACAATCTCCACTACGTAACCCCAAAAGGAGTCAGGGAGATGAGCGTAACTCATCATCGACCGAACCATGCTCAACAGGGTTCTGTTTCTCCTTTCCCATACACCATTCTGCTGTGGCATACCAAGTAATGAGAGTTACAACGTAATTCCATGTTCTATCATATAATGTTGGAATTCATGGTCCATGTACTCTCCACCTTATCTGATCAAAGTGTTTTAAATGTTTTACCTAATTGGTTCTCAACTTCAGTCTTAAACTCATTGAACTTTTCAAGAGCTTTAGACTTATGAGGCATTAGGTAAATGTACCCATACCTCGAATAGTCATCTATAAAAGAGATGACGTATTCATAGCTTCCTCTGCCTTTAACACTCATCGGACCACAAAGGTCAGGGTGTATAAGCTCTAAAGGCTCTTTGGCTCTATAACCCTTTCCACTAAAAGGTCGTTTGGTCATTTGCCTTCAAGGCATGATTCACAAACCGGTAAAGAACTTTATTGTAACTCGCTTAGAAGTCCATTCTTCACTAGTCTCTCAATCCTATTGAGATTAATGTGACCTAACCTTAGATGCCAAAGATGGGCATTTTCTTAAGGAGAAACCTTTAATCTTTTTGTTCGTGTTTTAGTTGTTTTTAACAATTCAGTTGTAACGCCCCAAGATTTTCAAGTACCTCTTAGGTTGTACTTGGATTAATTTAATGGAAATAAATTAATCGGCCCTTGAAGTTTCTTAGTTTAAGTTAAGTCTTTCAAATTTTAAGCGGATATATATATGGTTTAACCATATATATATGAATTGGATTATTTATTTAAGTTTAAGGGCATTCTTGAGGTTTTGTTTAAAACGAAGGGCATTTTGGTAAATATTGGAATTAGGGTTTCATAAAGGACATTTTGTCCATTAGGGCACACGCAAATCGAGGGACTCTCTTCCTCTTCCTCCACTTCAGCCGAACGATGCCCAACCAGTTTGCGGTCCCTCTCTCTTCACACCATCAACCTGTTTCAGCCCATCCGGCGGTGAGATTGACGTCCTCTACAGCCCCAAACTCCGTCGCATGAGTAGGAGAGCTTCGCTGGTCGTCCGCCACTTCTAATCTCGTCGAGCCAACGATAGCCGTTCTGCTGCACGCTCGTTGGTCTCCAGCAGTCACAGGCTTTCGTGTTGGTCGTCGTCCCCGTTGAAGATTTGTCCACGAAGCTTCGCCGGAGAGCCATGGGTCGAGCAGCCATGGATCCGAGCGCTGCAACTTTGGGTAGCCACCAAAGTCGAATTTCACCAAACCACCAGTTCAGTTTTTGGTTCGAGTTTTTGGCGGGCATTCTAACTTATTTTGACTAAGTTAGGATTGGTTTTGGATAGATCAGGCAACAAGCTTTCTAATGGTATGCTCCACGCGCCTCCACGCACTGCCGCTCGTCGGATTATACCCGATCTCATCTGTTTCGACTCTCTAGTCCGTTTTAAGCCTCCGTTTGGGTAAATTCGATTGATTATTACTTGATGTTTCAACTATTTGCTATGTAGGCTCTAAGTTATGGTTATGTGAGCTAATTACGCAATTGATGATTTTGATTTAGGGGATTCGTGTACCAAGCACGTTTGAGAAGAGCCTTGAGTTAGGAGCAAAACTTTTGGAGTTTCCAGCTAAGATGATGTAAGGGATTTCTTACAAAGTATTTTAAAAAGGGAACACGTTTTAAGGATGTATTTAAATTATGTTTCGAAGATTGCACAAAAGATGAAATTCAAAGACGTATTTTAATAAATGACATCTGGGAATTTCCCCGAAGGATTTGAGTTTAGAAAATGATTTTTATCTTGGAATTTTAGAGGATTCCAGATGACTTAAGGGTTTGAGAGGACCCGAACATAAATGATTTTAAATTATTTGAAAATGAGTTTTGACACCGTTATGTATAGTTTTGTATAGTATGTCATTGTGTTGAATATGTATCTCAAAATATAAATGTATTTATGATTATGATTGATTAACTCAACTTTAATGTTATGAAAGTTATGTGATGATTACATATTGCTATGATTGTTGCATCATTAGGAAATGTACATGTACATGTGATTGATGAATTAGACCTCATGCATATTGTATGTATATAAACATGTTATGAAGGTCGTGACAATTTGTCTCCTGAGGATATATGCATGGTCAAACATGTATTAGAGGCCCTATGGATAAAATTTATAGGAGTCTGTGAGGGACTCAAACTTATAGGGGTCTGTGAGGGACTCAAATCTTATAGGGGTTTGTGAGGGACTCAAATCTTATAGGGGTATGTGAGGGCCTCAAAATGTATAGGGGTTTGTGAGGGACTAAACATGAAAAGACTCAGGTAGACTCAATTGGCCACGTATACCCACGAGAAAAGTCATGATTTTATGAAAGGAAGTTTTAGGTCCCATTACAGAAAGTTTTATGATCTTAAAAGTCATGTTTAACAGTCATGTTCAAAAGTCATGTTTTAAAAGTCATGTTACATGTATATGCATTTCCCGACCCCCACTTACTGGGTATTATTATAATACTTACCCCTTTACATTTGTTTTGTTCTTTTGTTTTAAAATGTTTTTCAGGTAAAGGTCAAGATATACTAGGCGAATGACAGGGGCAGGCTACGAATGCCATGGGAACTTAAGTCATGTTTTCCGCATATATGTTTCAGAAAGTGGTTTTAAAGAATTATTGTTTTGCGCCTATGTATTATAGGGAATTTTGAATTGAGGCCAAATTTAGTTATATTTTCAAATATTTTGTATTTATGGGATCCCAAATTAAAGTGATTTTAACTACCAAGTTTTACTTATTTAAAGTTATTTAGGCCTCAAGTGCATGCATATTAGTAATGACCCTTAGAAAGAGATTTTTCTACAGGTTGGTCAGGGTATGAAAAAGTATGGTTAGCATAAGAGAAATTTTCATGATACCTCAAACCGGGATTATAATGTGTTGGGAGGTTATTCTGAGTCAGGTTCCCTCCATAGTTGTCGCTTTTGTTGTTCAGGTAGTGTAGTTGCTCCTAAGTGGATTCTCCATTGGACTGGGAGCATTGGGAGGGAACCATTGTTTGGGGTGATCCTGCAAAATTATTCAGAGCATGAGTGAGAGATGGCATATGATATTTAAGGGAAGTTACCTCATCCAGTTGATATAATCCAACTATTGCCTTAGATTTGTCATTGTCTTTAGGCCACTGGTAGCTGGCAGTTGACAGTTCCTCGAGGAGGGCACGTGCTTCTGACACAACCTTCGCCATGAAAGCCCCTCCAGCAGTGGCATCCAGAATGGTCCTGCTCTTACCTTCCAGTCCATTATAAAACAGTGGTACCTGGAGCCAATCTAGGTAGCCATGCTGTGGGCACCTCCTGAGCATGTCTTTGTACCTTTCCTATGCCTCAAATAGCTGCTCTCCCTCCTGCTGCCTGAATGTTCCTATCTCCGTCCTGAACTTTGCAGCTTTTACAGGTGGAAAGAATTTGGTCATGAAGGCTTGGGCCAACTCCTCCCAAGAAGTGATACTACCTGAGGGAAGGGACCCTAGCCATTCTTTAGCTCTACCCTGCAAAGAGAAAGGAAAGAGACGTAAGCTAATATTATCAGCAGAGATACCATTCATTTTAATTGTACCACAGATTTCTAAGAAATTTTGCAAGTGTGAGTTAGGATCTTCTGTGGCTAATCCTCTAAAAGCATCTTCCCTAACCATCTGTATAAGTCCTGTCTTGAGTCCAAAATTGTTAGCATTTATTAGGGCATAGAGTATTCCAGCCTGCTCAGAATTAAACACAGGTTGGAAATACTCCCTGATGGGTTTAGGGTTATTGATTAAATCCTGATTAGCCATAGTGTGAGGTTCTGCTATTCCTTCCCTTAGGAGTTTCCTGCAGGTCCTCTCGATCTTAGGATCAAAAGGGTGCAAGTTTGTAGCTCTCCCCTTGGGCATACACTTGGAGGTACCAAAAAGAAAGAAAGTAGACAAAAAAACATCAAAAAGTAGAAAATAAAGCATAAAAAGAAGGAAAACACAAAAACAGAGAACATAAAACATAAAACTTGGATTGCCTCCCAAGAAGCGCTTTCTTTAACGTCTTTAGCTAGACAGTGACTTATCAGGGAACATAAAAGTGCTCATATTTCTTTGGGCCCTTCTTGCTTGAATCGATATAGCCTTCTAAGTCTAAAAGGCTATCCTGCCTTTCATGGGCACCAGAGAGAGAATTATTTTTGGTATTTTTGTTTATCAACATAAAAGAACAACAATCAAAAGAAGACTCGTGAGTGTAAGATAATTGGCTATGAAGATTAAAGATAATTTCTGAGACAAAAGGGGAAGGACTTCTCAGCCTCGACCTCCATCACCTGCATCTCCCCTGTGGAAATGATTGTATCACCAATGTCTACCTCACTAACCCGATTATGGTGTGCCTCAGGCTCCCCCAAACTATCCTCATTATCGTATGAACAAGTCCTCCTAGGTGGCACCTCCTCAGTGGTAAGGATAAGAAATTGTTCCTGTAAGGCCTTAAGGGAAATCACTAGCTGATTAAGATATTGAGCTCTATCCTGTACTATTTCCCAAAGTCCTACCACTTCAGCTTCTAACCTATCCAACCTCTCTAATTCATTATGAACCAAATTTTTAATTTTCAATTCTAAGGTATATTCCATTAATTGGTCCTCAAGAGAAGATTTTTCTACAGGTTCGTCAGGGTATGAAAAATTATGGTTCCAAGTGCCTAAATAACTACCATCACGCCGCTACCCTAACGCGTGTGCCTCTCTATCGAAGTAGTATTGCGACGCTGCAAGGCACCGTTGCAACACTATCGACATGGGTCTTCAACGCCTGTAAAAAGAAATCACGACGTTGCAACGCCATCGCCTCGGGTTCTTTTGCTTGGGTTGGCTCTTCTACTTCCAAATAATGTTATTTTTAGCTCCAAATAGCCTCGTTTCGATCCCGAGTGATCTAAAATGTCTCCAAATGTCCTGTTTGAGCTCTTTACCTGAAATTCAATAATTTAGACACATCAAAGCCCCAAAATTATCATAAAACTAGCAATAATTAAGCCTAAGGATAACACATTTTGTGTGCTATCAGTATGAGAGCTCTAGGTTTGGGTTCAGTAGACTTGCTTACATCGTAAGTACTGGTATCCCATGGCTAAGTAGCAACTCCCAGTCATCGCCAGGTATGCCTTTGAAATAAAGCTTTCTCTTGTTTATGAAAAGAAAATTATGTATGTTTTATACGTAAAGTTATGTGTATGAGATTGGAGCAAAATGTATTTCTAAGCTATGAAAGAATGAAGATACGTGATTCTGACGGGTTGTTTACAGAAAGAAAATGCGTATATGTGAAGTTATGTATAGATATGTGATATGAAAATGGTGTGTTTCTACATTGAGGGAAAAAAATGCATGGGATCCCTACTGTTAGTAGTAGAAAAGAATGAGCTGAGTTAAAAAGGCCGATATCTAAAGGAAGTCTGGTAAACCTGAGACACTTGTATGTTTTTGGAAGGATTGGTTTGGACAAAAGGAAGGAGGAGTAAGTCCTAAAAGGCGAAAGCAGTCGAAAGGTCACTAAGCAGTTAAGTCCCCAAGTAAACATTGAAAGATGAACATAATGCATTTTGCTAAGCTATGGAAAAACGAATGTGTGACCTTAGGAATTTTGAGTTAAAAGTGTTAAGGCTTAAGGGAAGCTTTGTCACGATGAGACACTTACTTGCGTGTAATTAAAAAAGTCAGTTTGGACAAATGAGGGAAAGAGTAGACCTTATGATGTGAAAGTCTTTCAAGAAACATTAAACAACTAAGTTCCTTAAGTAAAGCCTTGATAGACAAATATGGTTTCTTGAAAAGTTCAAAGTTTGGATGTGCTAAGTAAAGTATTTGTGTCCAAAGCCTGAATGTTAAGGTTTCATGACAAAAGAGATGGAAAAGTTACGAGATGTATTAGATGCTATTCTAAAGTACCCAACCCTAATGGTGTTAGGAAAATTTCATCAAATTCAAGTGAACACTTGGACAAGATAGTAAGAAGTTGAAAGGTAAAGAGAAAAATGAATTTTGAAATACTAAGATTTATTTTCAGAGGGTCACGTGATGACAAAATATTTATAAAAAATAAAAAAAGAAAAAAAAAAGAAAAGAAAAAAGAGAAGTGAGGCGTGGTGGTTATGCTACCAAGAAGTACTTAACCTTTAAAGTGATAAAGAAGGGTTCTTTCGCTTCCAAGCGAATATATGAACTTAGTATTTAAAGAGTTGAAAGGTAAGGAAAGTGAGAGTTATCAACAATTAAAGTTGTTTTCAAAAGGAACACTGAATATGGAAGTTTAGGTCTTTTAGATGAGACTTTTAAAGAGGTAATGTGAATGACTACTATGTCCTGTCAAAAGAATAGAAAAGTTAAAGATAAGATATAAGTGACTTTACGAAGAACTCTCTTTAGAAGTTTCTTCCTATTTGATACAAGATGCAGGAAACCAGAGAAATTTGGAACTAAAAGCTTGAGGTTTAAACGGAAAGTAAAGGTGGTTGAAATTAAGAATTAATTTTTCAAGGTACTTTGAAATACTTGGATCTTAGCCATGGCGAGTGATGAGAATAGAAACAGCTAAGACGTTAATGAGGAATAGTTCTGTGTAGAGTTTTAAAAGTGGCACCATAAGGTAAATGACCTTATAAAGACAAGCATGAAATGGAGGAGTAAAGGCAAAATTTTAGCTTTGAGCATAAGGGGATTGAATATTAGGACTTAAGATACTTGAATAGTTTAACTTAACCTTAAACCACCTAACAAGGTTGTTAACTCTATCCCTAGTTAAGTCACATATCTTGGAAAAGTGATAAGGTTTTGAAATCGATGATCAGAAGAAACAGTTGAGTCATGCTTTGAAATAAATTCTAGTAGCTGGTGCAGTAAACCTTAAGGGAGTATTGAAAAAAAAATCAGTTTAGTAAAGCATTCCACCCAAGGATCGCAAGACAACAGAGACTATTTGGGAACAATAAAAGAAATCACGAGGTAAATAATTCGAGCTATTTTGGTTTGAATTTGGAACTTTCAGGATATGGAGCACGAGTCAAGAATATCAGTTATCTAGGCCTTAATAAAAGGGCTCAATAGAGGGGAAGGAACTCAAGTTATAGTTATGAGGTCGTTGGATATTGAGTATACGCCAATGTGAGTCACTTGAGAAGCAGTTAGTGCTAATTCTCGCATAAGGGACCGAAAGACTCTTCATAATTGACTGGAGAAGGTGCGAGCGAGCTATCCCGAATTTATTCCAAGATTGAAAACTTTCGAGGACGAAAGTTCTTAAGGAGGGAAGATTGTAACGCCCAAAGATTTTCAAGTACCTTTTAGGTTGTACCTAGATTAATTTAATGGAAATAAATTATTCGGGCCTTGAAGTTTCTTAGTTTAAGTTAAGTCTTGCAAATCATAAGCGGATATATATATGGTTTAACCATATATATATGAATTGGATTATTTATTTAAGTTTAAGGGCATTCTTGAGGTTTTGTTTAAAATGAAGGGCATTTTGGTAAATATTGGAATTAGGGTTTCATAAAGGACATTTTGTCCTTTAGGGCGCACGCGAATCGAGGGACTTTCTTCGTCTTACTCCACTTCAGTCGAACGATGCCCAACCAGCTTGCGGTCCCTCTCTCTTCACGTCGTCAACCTATTTCAACCCATCCGTTGGTCAGATTGGCATGCTTTGCAGTCGCAAACTCCGTCGCACGAGTAGGAGAGCTTCGCTGGTCATTCGCCACTTCTAATCTCGTCGAGCCAACGATAGTCGTTCTGCTGCACGCTCGTCGGTCTCCAGCAGTCGCAAGCCTTCGTGTTGGTCGCCGTCCCCGTCGAAGATCAGTCCACGAAGCTTCACCAGAGAGTCATGGGTCGAGAAGCCGTGGATCTGAGCGCTGCAACTTCGGGTAGCCACTGGAGTCGAATTTCACCAAACCACCGGTTCAGTTTTTGGTTCGAGTTTGTGACGCGCATTCTGACCGATTTTGACTGAGTTAGGATTGGTTTTGGATAGATTAGGCAACAAGCTTTCTAATGGAATGCTCCACGCGCCTCCACGCACTGCCGTGCCACCTCCACGCGCCGCCACTCGTCGAATTATACCTGATCTCATCCGTTTCGACTCTCGAGTCTGTTTTAAGCCTTCATTTAGGTAAATCCGCTTGATTATTACTTGATGTTTCAACTATTTGCTATGTAGGCTCTAAGTTATGTTTATGTGAGTTAATTAAGGAATTGATGATTTTGACTTAGGGGATTCGTGTACCAAGCACGTTTGAGAAGAGCCTTGAGTTAGGAGCAGAACTTTTGGAGTTTCAAGTTAAGATGAAGTAAGGGATTTCTTACAAAGTATTTTAAAAAGGGAACATTTTAAGGATGTATTTAAATTACGTTTTGAGGATTGCCCAAAAGATGAATTTCAAAGACGTATTTTAATAAATGACATCTGGAAATTTCCCCGAAGGATTTGATTTTAGAAAATGATTTTTATCTTGGAATTTAAGAGGATTCAAGATGACTGAAAGGTTTGAGAGGACCCGAACATAAATGATTTTAAAATATTTGAAAATGAGTTTTGACACCGTTATGTATAGTTATGTATAGTATGTCATTGTGTTGAATATGTATCTTAAAATATAAATGTATTTATGATTATGATTGATTGACTCAAGTTTAATATTTTGAAAGTTATGTGATGATTACATGATTGCTATGATTGTTGCATCATTAGGAAATGCACATGTACATGTGATTGATGAATGGGACCACATGCATATTGTATGTATATGAACATGTTATGAAGGTCGTGGCAATTTGTCCCCTGAGGATTTATGCGTGGTCAAACATGCATCAGAGACCCTATGGGTCAAATTCATAGGAGTCTGTGAGGGACTCAAACTTATATAGGTCTGTGAGGCACTTAAATCTTATAGGGGTCTGTGAGACACTCAAATCTTATAGGGGTCTGTGAGGGACTCAAATCTTATAGGGGTCTGTGAGGGACTCAAAACCTATAGGGTTTGTGAGGGACTCAACATGAAAAGACTCAGGTAGACTCAATTGACCACATATAGCCGCGAGAAAAGTTATGATTTTATTGAAGGAAATTTTAGGTCCCATTACAGGAAGTTTTATGATCTTAAAAGTCATGTTTAACAGTCATGTTCAAAAGTCATGTTTTAAAAGTCATGTTGCATGTATATGCTTTTCCCGACCCCCACTTACTGGGTATTATTATAATACTCACTCCTTTACCTTTGTTTTGTTCTTTTGCTTTATGTTTTTCAGGTAAAGATCAAGATATACTAGGTGAATGACAGGGACGTGCTACGAATGCCATGGGAACTCAAGTTGTGTTTTCCGCATACATGTTTCAGAAAGTGGTTTTAAAGAATTATTGTTTTACGCTTATGTATTATAAGGATTTTTGAATTGAGGCCAAATTTAGTTATATTTTCAAATATTTTGTATTTATGAGATCCCAAATTAAAGTGATTTTAACTACCAAGTTGTACTTATTTAAAGTTATTTAGGGCCTCAAATGCATGCATGTCAGTAATGACCCTTAGAAAGAGAGTTTAAAAACTAGGGTCTTTACATCAGTATTCAAAACATTTTGACAGAATTCGACCTAAAAACATACAAGTTATTCTCAAGTGAATCAGAACAGATCTAAACTCCTTTGTTTGAAATAAACGCTTTATTAAAATCAAAGGAAACAAAAATACATTGTTCTATAAGACAGGAAATAGAAACAAGGTTTCTAGTAAACCTTGAAACTATATCTTAGTCTTGAAACTATGTACATATTTTCTAACAAAAGATGCTTCCTGCTGAAATGCAGCTTCACTGTGCCCATTGCTAGGGCTAAGACAACCTCTCTTGATCCAACCTTGAGCGTTATCTCCCCTTCCTTCAGTCGCTGTCATAAACTAATTCTCCGAAATGAAGAACAAACATGCTTAGTCGCGCTTGAATCAAGTAGCCAGACAAAGTCACTACTCTCCACTAAACAAGTTTCTACCACAAGTAAATCACATTTACCTTCTTTCTTCTCGTCGGCAAGGAATTTGGGCAGTTCTGTTTCCAGTGCTCGTCCCTATTGCAGTAGAAACACTTTCATTTATCTACAACCTCCTTGACCTTTTTGCTTTTGTGGGAAACAACGTGGTCAACTTTTCCAACCTTCTTCATCTTCTGTGGAAGGACCTGAAGGCAACATTTGCCTCAGTTTCCTTACCCTTGACATTCATCAAGGACTGGAAGGTCTGCAGTTTATTAAGAAGGGTGGTCAGATTGTTGCTTATCTTGTTCATAACAGCGTTGCTACGAAACTACAGGAATCTCTTCGGAAGAGTGTCCAAGATAAAACTGACCTGGCTCGACTCATCGATAGAAGCCCCATTCATCTTTGCCAGATTATAATGGACCATCATGTTGAGAACGTGTTCCCGAATAGATGTTCCCTCTTTCATCCGCGCATTGAAGATGTGCTTGAGAGCATCGTGTTGGACTTGAAAGGACTGTTGTCCAAACATCTCCTGCAACGAATCAATGATCTCCCTGGCAGTGACCATGCTCTCGTGCTTCTTATCCAAAACTTCAGATAAGCTGGCTAAGATATAGACCTTGGCATTTTCATTGACCCTGATCCACCTATCGTATGCGTCACAAACACTTCGTGCTGCAATAGAGCTTGACAAATGAGGACACTCCTCAGTGACCGCGAACTTAAGGTCGTCCGTTGTCAAAATTGTGTTGATATTGTCTTCCACGTTTGGTAATTGTCATCGATTAGTTTATCTGAGGCTAGAAGACCTATTATCGAACTTGACATGTTTGCTGAAATAATGAAAACCTTGTATTAGTTTCTTGCAAAAAACTTTTGTAAAATCCAATCATTTTTTAGCAAATTTATTCTATGATCCCTAGGTCATTAAAATTGCAATGATACTCCAAAGGTGTAGAATGACCGCCACCGAAGGGTAGATAAAATCACTCCTCCTCTGGGACGAAACTATTTCGACCATACCTTAATTCCAAAATAACTCTTATTTCTATAGACATCTAGTAACCATTTTTTCAATCGGACTCATTAACTCTTAATGAATCCTGTGAGTGTAACCCTCTATCTTTAGACCCAAGAGTTCCCATCCAAACAATAGTCACCTAAGGGAGGACTACATTGAAAGATAAACTAAGGCAATCGTATCCCTTTCGGGAATTCACGGTGTTCTGACCCCCATGATCAGACCCTCCGAAGGGATTGCCTGGTCTAGGCCAAACTAGCAGGCAGATCATAGGTGTCTCACGGTGTGTGAATCGATAGAAGAGACCATGGGTCACGTTTTCACAGGTCCCGCTCCCATTCACCATAAGTACTATCTCCATTCACCATGAATATTTACCCATACAAATATCATCCGAAGGGGGACGCTCCCATTTGTGCCACGAGGCCGATTATGGATCTCACGGTGTGAAATTAACCAAGATTTGTAGGTTGAAATTAAATGTATCTCATACACTATATTTCCTCCCACTC
The DNA here is from genome assembly GCA_036507285.1 of Trichosanthes cucumerina. NCBI lineage: Eukaryota > Viridiplantae > Streptophyta > Magnoliopsida > Cucurbitales > Cucurbitaceae > Trichosanthes > Trichosanthes cucumerina. The sequence continues at coordinate 67,230,693 of CM071838.1, forward strand.
AACACTTAAGTTTAATGGGATTGACCTAGATAAACCGACTATATTTACCTAAGTCTACCATTATAACTCTTATATTGGATTAACCTAAGTCTATAACAACTTATTAACTTTGGTCTATTTGAGTTTACTTTATTAACTCTTAATAAGCGCCACTCACGTAAATATAATCTATGAATCTCCGGACCAAATTCACTCCCAGGTCAGTTTCCAGGTAGGGATGGTTCGTTAACCGTTAAATACCCCAACCATAGACAAAATCTTTCTTAGACAAAGTTACTAATTGGTCACCATTCATAAATCATATTGTTTTCTAATTCTAATCTTATTAGAACTAGAAAACCTAAGTCTAATTAATTCCAGTTCTAAACCATTTAAAACTAATTAATTAACTTAGGTTACATGCATTTCTATGTTATTGTGCTTGATCATTCATCACATGAATAATAAACTATATAACATACATTCATCACATGAGTTAAATGCATGTCAATGCTTTTAATTTAGTTAATATCACACTTATATTAATTAACCATGCATACTATATATTATAACTCTTATAATATAAAATGATGCATAAAATGCTTAACCTAAGGTGAGATTTTAAATCTATATGACATACCATATACATATAAATAATTATACAACAAGTGCATAATAATAAATAGCAAATTGAACAATTTTTGGCACCCTTAAACATTAATTAAATTAATAAAATTTAATATAATCAAATTATATTAAATAAAATAAAATTTAATTAATTAAAACCGAATTTACAAAATAAATATAAATTAAGTACAATTAAATTCGGCCAAAAACTGCCCATGATGCCCAACTGCCCACTTTCACGCAAAAAATACGCCACTTCCATGCCCACTGCGCACGACGTTGCAACACAGTGGGTAGCGTTGCAATGCCACCTTGCTTAACGCCTCATCCACGTCTCAACACGCACAGCGTTGCAACGTTGCGCCTGTAGCAAGCCTGGGACCGATCGCTCGACGTTGCGGCTCTGTCACACAACATTGCAACGTCGGGCACTGTACATAACAGAACACTTCAGTTCTTGGCTCGTTTCCACTTCGTTTCCTCACATCAACTCCTTGCCACGATCGACACAGACTTACAGACTCGATTTACAACATTATTGCCAAAACAACAGGCTCTTACATTGAGCATTTCAACATAATCGTAAATCTAGTATAAGGAACCAAAAAACGAAACATTGAATTGCAAAACCTTAAACATTCATCACATGAATTCAAGACTACCCACCTAATCTTAAGAAAAATTATAGAAACACAACGGTAAGCAAAGATTGGGCTCTGATACCAATTAAAGGGATTGAATACTGCAGCGGAAGCGGTGTGAATCGTGATGCTTTCGTTGTGTTACAATTTTCCTTAAAACTAACATACATCACATGTAATATCTAGGCTAAGCTTGGAAGGAGAAGGAAAAGTAGAACAAGTACTAACCTTTGAAGAACTTTTCTTCGCATTTTCCTCCTCCCGTGTCACGATCTCTATGGTCTCCCGATCAACAATCTTAACGAACGATCCAAGAACCGACACTTGCACAAAGCCTTCTCGGTTGTTCTCCGACAGATGAGGGAGAGTTGTGGGACTACTTTTGGAGTTCGGGTATGGAGAGATTTGAGAGAGTAGAGAGAGTCCTCTTTTGGTGAGAATCCAAAAAATGCAAGAATGATCTAACAAGTGCTTCACAAAACACCTTTAAATAGTGGTATGTGGTGGAGACAAATTCTCCACCTATTTTTCACTTTACCACAACCATATAATATGCAAATCATATATGCATACTATATAGTATACAATATCACATACCTTATCATACAAATCTCATTTGCATGATGTGGAATTAAAATTGAATCACATTCAATTTTATAAATCTCTAAAATCAATTTCTCCAAATTAAGCCTTAATGTCATAATTAGGCTATGCTATAGTTTAATACGAATCTCATTCACATTAAACTATATATTATATCAATTTTATCCCATATAATTGACATAAATACCCGTAATATGAATTTGATCACTTCAAATCCACTCCAAACTGTATACCCTCATTGAACTCTTTGATTCGAGATTAACTGATCAAACTCTTTGATATCGTTAATGAACATTCATTAACTATGGGGATACTCTTGCCCATAGCCACATTTTATGATTATGAGATCTGGCAAATGAACGTCAAAACTGCTTTTTTGAATGATAATCTTGATTAGAGCATCTATATGTCTCAACCCGAAGGGTTCATAGCTCAAGGCTAGGAGCAAAAAGTTTGCAAGCTCAATCGATCTATTTATGGGTTGAAACAAACATCCAGATCTTGGAACATAAGATTTGACACTGCGATCAAGTCTTATGACTTTGACCAAAACGTTGATGAGCCTTGTGTTTACAAAAGGATAATGAACGACAAAGTAGCTTTCTTAGTACTTAATGTGGATGATATCCTACTCATTGGGAACGATGTAGGATATCTAACTGACATAAAGAAATAGCTAGCGTACCAATTCCAAATGAAAGATTTGGGAGAGGCGCAGTATGTTCTTGGGATTCAAATTTTCAGGAATTGCAAGAACAGAACGCTAGCTCTATCTCAAGCATCTTACATTGACAAAATGTTGGCCCAATATTCGATGCATAATTCCAAGAGAGGTTTATTACCTTTCAGGCATGGAGTTCATATGTCTAAGGAACAGTGTCCTAGGACACCTCAAAAAGTTGAGAATATGAGACGTATTCCCAATGCCTCTTCAGTAGGTAGCTTAATGTATATTATGTTGTGCACGAGGCCAGACATTAGGTACCTGTCTAATCCAGGGTTAGACCACTGGACCGCAGTTAAATATATTCTCAAGTATTTTAGGAGAACGAGGGACTATACACTTGTGAATGGGACAAATGATTTGATCCTTACTGCATACACTGATTTTTATTATCATACCGATAAGGATTCTAGGAAATCTACATGGGGTTCAGTTTTCACCCTTAATGGGGGAGTTATAGAGCGGCGAAGCGTCAAACAAGGATGCATATATCGCTAACTCCACCATGGAGGCAGAGTATGTCACGCAACTAAAGAGGCTATTTGGCTAAGGAAATTTCTTACTGATTTGGAAGTTGTTCCAAATATGAAATTTTCCATCACCTTATAATGTGACAACAGTGGTGTCGTAGCCAATTCGAAGGAACCTCGCAGCCACAAGCGAGGCAAACATGTGACGACCACAGCCACAGGTACTAATTATTTATTTTATTTAACGTTCTATCCGCCTGCGTGTCAAGTCGGATTAGTAAATTTTCATCAGGCTCGGTGAGAGTGAGTCATTGATTTTACTTAGTTTAAAGCCAAATATTCTCCTTTAGATTATTATTTATTAAAATTAAAAGAAAAGGAAGAGGCAATGACACTTTGGTTATTAATGTTTAAATGAGGGTTACATTTGGCAATTGGAATTTAACCTAATTTGGTAGTATATAGTCTCCTTAAGTGTAATCACAAACAAGAAAACCCTAACCCTAGTTCACTATCATCTTCTCCTTCTCCTTGTATTTTTGCCCTAACCTAAAACCCTAAACTCTTTGTGCTGTTGCTCTACCGACCACTTCAAGCCCTAGACGTTGCCTTCGCCGCCGGTGAATCACGAACAGAGACTCCAACCGCACATCTGCCTCTTGACCACTCGCGCGGCGAAAACCCACGAGCACGCATTTAACGCCAACCTCGAGCCGACCCACAAACGTCTGCCTTCAGTCGAATACGCCGCCGGCCACGCCACCTGCAGACCAGAACTCCTAGCCGTGACCTCAGATCCGCAGCTGCTGCTCGAGACTGCACGCCGCCGCCGGTAAACTCGTTCTGGTCCAGCCGTTCGCAAGCTCCGTTCGCAGCCCACGTACGAAGAGCTCGCCGGAGCTTAGCGCACTCGTCCCATCCAACCAGCCGCCGCTCACGTCTGCAGCCGAAACTCTCCAGCCGCTCGTCCGTTCACGAGCTTCGTTCCAGCCGTCCGTGACCTCGTCCAGCCGGCCGCCGCAAGAAGTTGAAGCTTCAGCCGTCCGTCAATCCGCGAGCACCTGCAGCAGACCTCGCCGGACTTCACGCACGCCGCCACCGCTTTCATGAAATTACCGAGATTTCAACCGGTGAGCGTTTCTGTTAAATTCGGTTTGGAGAGAGAGCTACACGTAACCTATTGGAAATTTAGACATTAAATTGAGAACGTAACCCCCTGTTTCGAACGCTAATTGTAGGGACCAAGTTGGAGCGAAATTGAGGGTCAAACGTCAAGACGAACTAAGAAGTGTTAAGTATTCGCATTAAACTTGAGGTAAGCGGGGCATGGAACCTTAATAACGTAATTTAAGTACCTTATGATTATGGATTTAGTGAATACTTGGAGAATGAACTTGGAATTGTGTTGTGAATCAGGTTCCACTAAAGAAGAGTAATCAAGGAGCTCGGGTTAGGTTTTGGAGTAGAATTCGAACTAAGGTAAGGGACCTTGTGCCGAAACTTTTTAAATGGGATTAAAGAAAACGAATTTCAATATTTTATGTGAGTATAATCTAGTATTTTATGCGAGAATATCTTTGTATTTTATGTAAGAATATTCCAGTATTTCATGTGAGGATATTACAGTATTATCTATGAGAATTTTGCATGATTATATACGTGAGTATTACACCCCATCTGATGTGAAAAGTCATGATTTGCATATCAATGATAATGGTTGTGGCATGTACACTATAGTTATGTTGAATGATGGGACCTCATGCATGTTATGTATGCCATGAAATGATTTGATGATAAATGTGGAAATTAGTCTCCGAGTGCATTGTGTGCATGGTCAAACATGCATTAGAGACCCTATGGGTCAAATTACAGTGTCCGTGAGGGACTCAATCTATACAGGGTGCATGAGGGGACTCAAACCATACAGTGTCCATGAGGACTCAAATTATTACAGGGGTCATGTGAGGACTCAAAATGAAATGACTCAGGATGACCAATTGGCCACTTAAATAAAAAGGAAGTCATGGATTAAAGACCTGACGATATGAGAAAGTTCTAGGTCCCGCATATGTACATTTCGAACAAGTTTAAAAGTCATGATTGTATGTGTATGCATATCCCAAACCTCGGTAGCGAGGTCACTTACTAGGTATTGTTTTGCAATACTCACCCTTTCTTTTAAAAATGTTTTTCAGGTAAGGCCAAGGACGTGCAGGGCGAGTGACGGAGGCGCGTTGCTAGAACCATGGGAATAGACATGTTTTCCGCACATTTCTTTTATAACTGATGTTGTCCCTTTATGTTTTCGAAGTTTAAATTTACTTTACAGATTTTAAATAGGCCATGTTTAAACTGCTCCTTTTATCTGTTTTGAATGTTTTCTTGTGATCCCTAAAGACAAATTATTTTCATTGGAGATTTAAAGATCGTTTTATCTCTTTTGGCCTATAAATGCATGCATGTGTAGTAATGTCCCTAAGAGTTTAGTCATAGAAAAGTAGGGGCGTTACAGTTGGTATCGAGCCCTAGGTTTAAGGGTTCGTAGACTTGCTTACGAGTAAGCACAGCAGTAGTTCCCATGGTTGAACAACGCGCCCGGTCACCGCCAGTGCGTTACGTATTTTATTAATTAAGCAAATGATTATGATGTAATTACAGTATTATGAATGTAAATGAATTTAAACCCTAAGGGTGATCCTATCTTATAGTTAGAAAGTAATGAAAATCGAAAGTTAGAAACTCTCTGTATTGTAGTCTCGACAAAATGCCACCTAGAGGTCGTGGGAGAGGTAGAGGACGTGGTAGGGGTCGGAGGCAAGAGAAAACGCGTTGATACACCCGAACTACCACCAAAAAGAGGAAATTACCCCACCCGTGCGGATCTCCCCGGGACCACCCAAATCGCCAGAGAATGCACTGCGCAGTCGCCTCGATGGCGGATCAAGGAAACCCTAATGTCATGACTATGATGGTAGAGGCCATGCAGACTCTGTGTGCGAAGCTCTGATAGCCACTCACCGCCCAAGCAAGTCGAGGCGGAATGATGCAACCACGAGTCTCGATATCCGAAGGACTTCGTGAAATATGATCCCGCATCGTTTGATGGGTCTTCTAGTAACCCCACCGTGGGTGAATTATGGTTGTCCTCCATTGAGACCATTTTCGGATCGATGAATTGCCCCGAGGACCGAGAGGGTGTCTGTGCTACCTTCATGCCGAGGATGACGCTTATTTATGGTGGGAGTCCGCCTGGGAACCATTGTCGCCAAATGGAGAAACGATTACACGAATCATTTAAGGAAGCATTCTCGCGGAAATTTTACCTCTTCTGCGGCTCGTTCTGAAACAAGCGGCATTCTTACAACTTAGCGAATGCAGGAGGGCGGTGGAGGTATATGAGAGAGAATTCACCCGCTTGTCACGCTTTGCCCGAGAGCTAGTAGACACAGAGGCGAAGAAGAAAGACAGAGCGCGTTCGTCATGGGGCGGATGAAAATGTTCGAGGCTTCATCCGAGGCACTAGCACCTCCCGACTATGCCTCCGCAGTGAGAGTGGCGGAATTGATTTGGGTGCAGCGCATCGCACAAAGCAGAGTGTGGTTAACCCGGGCGACCCATGGCAAATCATAAAAGGAAATGGGACTAGCATAATTCAAGCTCAGCAGCGTCCCAGCCACATACACCGCATAGACCGGAAAACTTTCGTGCGTGTTCAGTCGAAACCACCGCCACCGGACGAGAACTAACGGTGGAGATAAGCCACAATGCAAAGACTGTGTAAGCAAGCATCATTGGGGTAAGTGTTTGGCCCGGTCCGAGTGTGCTTCGATGTGGGAAAGAAGGGCACAGAGCTAATAGTTGCCCGAGTCAAGCCGGCCACTAGCCAACCTCGGAGTTATTAATAGTGGGTCTTTGCCAAATAATAATACACCAAGGAAGAGCTTATGCAAGCACCAGTAAAACATCTATGGCACAGACTCGGTGGTTACAGGTACACTTCCATTACTTGGGCACCTTGCCTTTGTATTATTTGATTCTCAGTTCTACACACTTTTTATTTCTCGCATCCTTCGTAAGTCAAGTGAGTTAGAACTAGGGCGATTCTGATGATGCTCTGTCTGTCTCCACTCCTGCGGGATAAACTTGTTAGCCACTATGAAAGTCAAGGATGGTAGTGTGACCATCGCAGACCATGAGTTAGCGAAGAAATCTAGTAGTCTTAGACATGTTTGACTTTGATGTGATATTGGGTATGGATCGTTAGCGCAGAACCATGCTTGCATTGATTGCTTCGGAAGGAGGTAGTGTTTACTCCTCCCGACCAACTCAAGCTACGAGTTCAGAGGAACGTTAGCGGGAAGTAGGCCTAAGGTAATTCGCCCCCTAAGGCCGTGAAGTTATTACATCGGGAGCTTGGGGCGTCTTAGCGTGCATACTAGACGCAAGGTGTACGGAGATTTCCGTGTCATCGGTACGATGGTGAATGAATTTCCGGACGTCTTCCCGAGGACTCTCCCGAGAATACCTCCGGTCGAGAGGTAGACTTTAACATCGGATTGGAATTGGGGCGACCCCGATATCAAAAGGCACCGTCTGATGAATAGCACCGCAGAGTTGAAAGAAGCTGAAACTACGATTACAAGACTTCTTGGACAAGGGGTTTATACGCCTAGTGTTTCGCCTTGGGAGCACCGGTGTTGTTCGTGAAAAGAAAGACGGGTCCATGCGCCTGTGTATAGATTACAGGGAGTTGAATAAAGTTACGATCAAGAATAAATACCCTCTTCCTAGAATAGATGATTTGTTCGACCAGTTCACGAGGAGCAACAAGAGTTTTCCAGATCGATCCGAGATCGAAGCTACCATCGATTGAGAATCGGTGAAGAGGATATTCCTAAGACAAAGATTCGAGATCACGTTATGGGCATTACGAGTTCACAGTGATGCCGTTTGGTTTGACCAACGCTCCTGCCGCTTTCATGGACTTGATGAACCGTTTATTCAAAGAGTTTCTAGATACGTTCGTGATTGTATTTATCGACGATATACTGATATACTCCAGGTGTGATGAAGATCATGAAAGGCACCTGAGAAAAGTTTTACTCACGCTGAGAGAGAACAAGTTATATGCAAAATTTTCCAAGTGTGAATTCTGGCTCAAACAGGTATCCTTCTTAGGGCATGTGGTGTCCGAAGCTGGAGCCTCCGTTGACCCAACGAAAGTAGAGGTCGTCACACAGTGGCCTCGCCCGACCACCGTTACAGAGGTACGTAGTTTTCTAGGTCTTGCAGGTTACTATAGACGTTTCGTGCAGGACTTCGCCAAGATAGCCATGCCCATGACTCACCGACGCAAAGGTAACCCATTTTGTGTGATGACAATTGTGAGGCGAGTTTCCGGGAACTCAAGTGTAGGTTGGTGTCGACTCCGATTCTTACAGTCCCCGAGGGAACAGGGGGCTTCGTGGTTTACAGTGATGCTTCTAAGAATGGTTTGGGCTGTGTTCTAATGTAGCACGGTAAAGTAATAGCCTATGCATCCCGACAATTAAAGACGCATGAGAGGAATTATCCAACTCATGACTTGGAACTAGCAAAGCATGGTCTTTGCATTAAAGATCCGAGACACTACACAGTATGGCGAGAAAATTCAGATTTTTACAGATCATAAAAGTCTGAAGTATCTGTTCACCCAGAAGGAATTGAACATGAGGCAACGCAGATGGTTTGAATTAGTGAAGGATTACGATATTGACATTCAATACCACCCCTAAAGGCTAATGTCGTGGCCGATGCCCTCGATGAGGAAGCTTGCGGCACATACTTGGCACGAGTTCTTGTGAGAGCAGAGTTACTGCGAGTTTGCTCGAGTGAAAATTGCAGATACTATTAGGAAAGACCACGACTCGCTTAGCTCGATTAACGGTACAACCAACTTTGAGACAACGTATCGTTGAGGCTCAACAGTGGACCCTCGATTAGTAGAAGCTTACGGCGGTAACTACACAAAGAGTTGACGAGTTTTCACTATCCACGGATGGAGGATTACTATTTCGTGGTCGATTATGTGTGCGATTTACGACAAAACCGAAATCTTGAATCTTGAGCCCCCATAACTCGCCATTCTCTATGCACCTCGGTAGCACCAAGATGTATCGAGATCTGAAACCAGCTCATTGGGGTGGTGTAACATGAAACGCGACGTGGCAGAGTTTGTTAGCAAGTGCCTGACTTGTCAGCAGGTGAAGGCACCTAGACAGAGGCCCGCAGGACTACTGCAGCCTTTACATGTACCCCAGTGGAAATGGGAGGAGATCTCTATGGACTTCATAGTCGGTTTGCCTAGAACCTTACGAGGCTACTCAGTAATTTGGGTCATTGTGGACAGATTAACCAAGTCAGCACATTTCATACCGGGAAACCCACCTATTCTACCGGATAAGTGGGCGCAGCTTTACTGGGAAGAGATAGTCCGCCTGCATGGGATTCCAAACCAAGATTATTTGAGGCGAGGATCCACGTTTCACCTCCAACTTTTGGAGGAGTTTACAGAAAGCGTTAGGTTCACAGTTGAATTTTAGTACAGCTTTTCATCCACAGAGGGATGGGCAGACAGAACGTTTAAACCAGATATTAGAAGACATGTTGCGAGCTTGCACCTTAGACTTGCTTGGGTAGTTGGGACACTCATTTGCATTTGATGGAGTTTGCTTACAATAACGATTACGATGCGACCATCGGAATGGCTCCATTTGAAGCTCTCTATGGAAAACGCTTGCGAGAACTCCGTTTTACGGAGGAGGTTGGCGAACGCCGATTATTGGGTCCAGATTAGTACAGTCACTAATGAGGCAATACAAAAGATTAGGGCGCGAATGCGCACGCCCGCCAAAGCGAACAAAAGAGTTATGCCGATTCGAGGCGGAGGGACCTAGAATTCGAAGTTGGGGACCACGTATTTCTTAAAGTTGCCCCAATGAAAGGAATTCTAAGGTTTGGCCGAAAAGGGAAGTTGAGTCGCGCTTCATCGGACCATTCGAGATTTTAGAGAGGTTGGTGCGGTGGCCTCTGACTAGCACTGCCGCCTTCCCTATCAGCAGTTCATAACGTGTTCCATGTCTCCATGGTGAGAAAATACGTTCCAGACCCGACTCACGTCATAGACTTCGAACCATTACAGTTAGCGGAAGATTTGAGTTATGGCGAACGACCTGTACGGATTATCGCAAGAGATCGAAAGACCCTCCGTAACCGTGAGATCAACTTGGTTAAGGTGTTGTGGCAAAACCACCGTGCGGAAAAAGCTACCTGGGAGCGAGAAGAAGAAGTGCGAGCTAAATATCCAGAACTATTTCAAGAATAGGAACTTTCGAGGACGAAAGTTCTTAAGGAGGGAAGATTGTGACGACCACAGCCACAGGTACTAATTATTTATTTTATTTAACGTTCTATCCGCCTGCGTGTCAAGTCGGATTAGTAAATTTTCATCAGGCTCGGTGAGAGTGAGTCATTGATTTTACTTAGTTTAAAGCCAAATATTCTCCTTTAGATTATTATTTATTAAAATTAAAAGAAAAGGAAGAGGCAATGGCACTTTGGTTATTAATGTTTAAATGAGGGTTACATTTGGCAATTGGAATTTAACCTAATTTGGTAGTATATAGTCTCCTTAAGTGTAATCACAAACAAGAAAACCCTAACCCTAGTTCACTATCATCTTCTCCTTCTCCTTGTATTTTTGCCCTAACCTAAAACCCTAAACTCTTTGTGCTGTTGCTCTACCGACCACTTCAAGCCCTAGACGTTGCCTTCGCCGCCGGTGAATCACGAACAGAGACTCCAACCGCACATCTGCCTCTTCAGCCACTCGCGCCGGCGAAAACCTACGAGCACAGACGAACGCCGAACCTCGAGCCGACCCACAAACGTCGCCTTGATCGAATCACGCGCGCCGCCCGCCACTGCGGGACTGAAACTCCTAGCCGTGACCTCAGATCCGCAGCTGCTGCTCGAGACTGCACGCCGCCGCCGGTAAACTAGTTCTGGTTCAGCCGTTCGCAAGCTCCGTTCGCAGCCCACGTACGAAGAGCTCGCCGGAGCTTAGCGCACTCGTCCCATCCAACCACCACGCTCCGCGTCTGCGGCCGAAACTCTCCAGCCGCTCGTCCGTTCACGAGCTTCGTTCCAGCCGTCCGTGACCTCGTCCAGCCGGCCGCCGCAAGAAGTTGAAGCTTCAGCCGTCCGTCAATCCGCGAGCACCTGCAGCAGACCTCGCCGGACTTCACGCCTGCCGCCACCGCTTTCGCACACGCCGAGATTTCAACCGGTGATCGTTTCTGTTAAATTCGGTTTGGAGAGAGAGCTACACGTAACCTATTGGAAATTTAGACATTAAATTGAGAACGTAACCCCCTGTTTCGAACGCTAATTGTAGGGACCAAGTTGGAGCGAAATTGAGGGTCAAACGTCAAGACGAACTAAGGAGTGTTAAGTATTCGCATTAAACTCGAGGTAAGCGGGGCATGGAACCTTAATAACGTAATTTAAGTACCTTATGATTATGGATTTAGTGAATACTTGGAGAATGAACTTGGAATTGTGTTGTGAATCAGGTTCCACTAAAGAAGAGTAATCAAGGAGCTCGGGTTAGGTTTTGGAGTAGAATTCGAACTAAGGTAAGATACCTTGTGCCGAATCTTTTTAAATGGGATTAAAGAAAACGAATTTCAATATTTTATGTGAGTATAATCTAGTATTTTATGCGAGAATATCTTTGTATTTTATGTAAGAATATTCCAGTATTTCATGTGAGGATATTACAGTATTATCTATGAGAATTTTGCATGATTATATACGTGAGTATTACACCCCATCTGATGTGAAAAGTCATGATTTGCATATCAATGATAATGGTTGTGGCATGTACACTATAGTTATGTTGAATGATGGGACCTCATGCATGTTATGTATGCCATGAAATGATTTGATGATAAATGTGGAAATTGGTCTCCTGAGTGCATTGTGTGCGTGGTCAAACATGCATTAGAGACCCTATGGGTCAAATTACAGAGGGTCCGTGAGGGACTCAATCTATACAGGGTCTCAGGAGGACTCAAACCATACAGAGTCTGTGAGTGAGGACTCAAATTATTACAGTGGTCTCATGAGGGACTCAAAATGAAATGACTCGGATGACCAATTGGCCACTTAAATAAAAAGGAAGTCATGGATTAAAGACCTGACGATATGAGAAAGTTCTAGGTCCCGCATATGTACATTTCGAACAAGTTTAAAAGTCATGATTGTATGTGTATGCATATCCCAAACCTCGGTAGCGAGGTCACTTACTGGGTATTGTTTTGCAATACTCACCCTTTCTTTTAAAAATGTTTTTCGAGTAAGGCCAGGGCGTGCGGGCGAGTGACGGAGGCGCGTTGCTAGAACCATGGGAATAGACATGTTTTCCGCACATTTCTTTTATAACTGATGTTGTCCCTTTATGTTTTCGAAGTTTAAATTTACTTTACAGATTTTAAATAGGCCATGTTTAAACTGCTCCTTTTATCTGTTTTGAATGTTTTCTTGGGATCTCTAAAGAAAAATTATTTTCATTGGAGATTTAAAGATCGTTTTATCTCTTTTGGCCTATAAATGCATGCATGTGTAGTAATGTCCCTAAGAGTTTAGTCATAGAAAAGTAGGGGTGTTACAAAACACATCGAGAGGAAATATCACCTGATATGAGAGATAGTGCAACGAGGAGATGTGACAGTCACGAAGATCGCTTTGGAGCAAAACATAGTTGATCCGTTTACAAAGACTCTCACGGCTAAAGTGTTCGAGGGTCATCTGGAGAGTCTAGGTCTATGAGATATGTACATAGGCTAATCTAGGGCAAGTTGGAGATATGTAATGGGTATATGATGCCCTAGTTTATTGTATTTTGTATCTATGTAACCACTGTTTTAGATTGTAATGTACCCCACTAGAGTTTTAGTTCAAGTGAGAGTTTATTGGGATTTGTGCCCTAAAACTCGTAGTTTTTAAATATTATTCTAATTAATGTAATAAAGAGTTATATTTTCAATAAAGAGTTATTGTTCATTGTTTGCAATATTGTCCTTTTATTAACCCTAAATCCAATAAACTAACATCCAAGCTTGCATAATGTCTCTTGAACTGAATGTAGTGTACATATAAAAAATCTCAGTTCGAGATACAACCTAAAGGGTCTATAGTAAGGGGATAAGGCTTGGGTACCTTACCTTGGTAATACTATGGATATGGCCCACCTTGTATATGATTCAGACACAATGATCCTAGCGTGTTCGTGTAGACGACATGTGAGTGGGGATATCCTATGTAATGAGACGACATAAGACCGGACCACAAAATAGTAACCATTAGGTGTAACTCTGTTGACTAGTTAGGTTTCTATTTTACTAGGATGACCTAGGCAACTTGATCTCAATCTTGAGCAGGTTACGAACTCCTGTTTGCGAGGGATTGTCCTTTGACTAGTATGGGTGAGAGTGGTCAGATTTGTCGACTCAATATGCCTACCTTCTTGGGGACAAGACCGAGTGAGCAGTTGGGGACTTAACTTAGCAAGATGAAATTCACTCCTTCCCGCGTATTAGGGTAAGTAGATGAATGTTCTCTTAAGTGGTGTCTCTGGGACTTGAACAAAGTGTTCGCCCCTCTCATTGGCCCGAGAGGGACTTCTGTTTGTTGGTAGGACTAGAAACAAATTGTTCATTAGAGGAACACTGATACTTAATGTAAAAGATGTAACCCATGGGTAAAATGGTAATTTGACCCAGCTCGTGTTACGAACATTCGTGAATGATTTGACTTGCTGTTATGGGTAAATATCCATGGGCACAAAAATATATCTGCAGTGAGAAGAATGTAGTTGCGGGACTTTAGTGGAGTGTTCCCGCAGTTAACGAATGTTGATTAGGAGTTTAATGAGATTAACCGAATAATCTCGTATTGTTGAAGTTTCTGATCTATAGTTCCATTAGGTCCACCTTCTAGCTCGTAAAGGGTTCTTAGATCATTTGAATTTGAAATGTTCAAATTCATTTAGGGAATAAACACTAATGTATAAAGATTCATTATAATATAAAGTTTTTAGAACTTTATATTATAAATTTAATTTGAATATGATTCATATTAAATTATATGAGAGAATTAAATATTTGAAAGAGTTCAAATATTATTTTAAATGTGAATGAGATTCATATTTAAAAACTATAGGTTAAAATTTAATGTACATAAGATGTACATTAAAACTATAGGTTAGAGGGGAAATTGATTAAATATGATTTAATCTGAATTAAATATATGATATTTAATTCATTTATAAATTAAATATATGATATTTGATTTAAAGTTAATTAAATATGATTTAATTCATTAATTATATGATTTAATAATGAAATTGGTTATTTATTAAATAATATAATAAAAATAAAATAAAAAGGAGGGAACGTGTTAGGAGGACACACTCCCCACTTCCCCACTAAACTCCCTATCGATAGGAGTGGGGAAGAATCCCTCTTTATCTTCTCGTTGGGTAGAAGAGAATGGTTGATCGATCATTTGATTCGCAATTGTGAATTGCTAAAAGAAAATTCTCTCAACCTAAAAAAAAATCCCTTACCTCTTCCAAATTGTTGGAAACCTTTCCACCACGGTTGGATCTAGGATACTTAGAGGATAAAAGGTTTATCAAGTTGTAGTGTCCTGTTTGGAAGAATAGACGAGAAGAATTTTTACTGTGTTGTACAATTTGGAATTGTAAGGAGTTGTTGGAAAATTGAAACTACAAAGGTAATTGTGCTTTCCTTTTAGTTTAATTTTTGTACAACATGTTTTAGATGCTTAATCCATGCTTAATTAGTTTAACTACTTATTCTGTTTATTTTTTCCAATGTACTAATTTTTTAAATAAACCAAAACAAGCAAGTAATCGATTTTAAACCACGTTTCCGTTGCTCATGGGGATCAGATTCCCTTCAATTGGTATCAGAGAAATGCTTGTTTTGTTTTGGTTGAATAATATTTGCATTGGTTAGGTGAGAATTGCATTTGGTTTGCTGTAAAACTGTTTAGAAAAATTTTGGCCTTATTTTTAATTGTATTTTGATAAAATTAAATGTAAAGGCCCCTGCGTTTTGGGCAATTAAGTGCATAATCGAGTCTGTAATAGTGTTATGAGTCGTTCGTGACAAGTTTCATGAATAATTAGTTATAATTGTTATAATTAGATTATATGAAAAATAAAAAGTATGGAGCATGAAATTACTTAGTTTAAAATAAAATGTTATTTATTAAAGTAATTTGCATGTTTCAAGTAGTTGAATGTAATTCCAATTAGAAATCGTTTGTTGGTGTTATCATATAGTTTGTTGTCATAGGTTAATTTATTAAAATTTATAAAAGTTATAAACGGGTTTTTAGAAACCATAACCTATAACAAAGAACTGCATTCAAACATAGGAGCTTGGATTAAATTAAATTAGTTTAAAATTGTTTAAAATTAATTTAGACCTCAGTTTAATTTCTAATAGGATTAGAAGTTAGTCTTACATAGTATTTTAAATAGTTTAAAATATAGTAGGACAATAGGACATTGGTTATAAGGGAACTCTACCAGTGATGTCCTGTCTACGGTTGCGGGTACTTAAGATGACGAGTAACGAAACATCTCCTACCTGGGAACTGACCTGGAGCTTGAGTTGAATTAACCATAGTCCTGTGTTATATCTTGGTAATTAAAATGTTTATTCACCTAGACATAGTTATAATTGTTATAATAGGCATAGACTTAGATAGATTCTTTTAGCAAGAATCTGACTAAATTAAGCCTATACCCTAACCTTAGGAACTTCAGTGGGAGAAAACGAGATGTTCGCATCAAGTTTATTTTCTCGTCTTCAAGAGTTCACCTTGTGAGTTCCATGCTCGGCTACGTGGCGTCAATAGGGCGTCCAACTACGGTAAGTGTTTGCATGGTTCAATATCAAGGTGAATGAGGGAAGTATCCATAGTCAATGGGAGCAGGACGCGTGTCAACGTATCTTACGGTCTCTCCATTAGGTCGCACTGTGAGATTTCTATAGTCCACCTGCTAGGTTGCCCTAGAGCAGCCAAACCATACGGAGGGCCTGACTATGGGGATTGGAACACCTTGGACTCAAGAAATGGATAGGGTCTCTTAAGTAATTTGCAACAGTTGTCTTTCTTAATAGTAGCCCATTGGCTCGGACCTATTGGATCAGAAAATGGTAGGGTCACATTTACGGGATAAGTTAAGCTAGTTAACGAGTTCTTGGACAAACAAACGGTAGCTAAGAATAATTGGGACATGAGATGTTCTGGTAGTGAGAATTAGTTGAGATAGTCTCAATTCGGGGGAGGAGTGACTGACCACCCGACGGTGGCTTTTATTCTAAACCCTTGAAGTATCGTTGCAAAATTAAAGGTTTAATTTATACACTAGGGTTCTTTAGTAATTTTTGCTAAAATTGATTGGTTTGTATGGGGTTAAAGGCATAACTAATTAGAACTATTTTTGAAATTTCAGCATGTCGTCCTCAAAAGCGAACATTTAACTTGTGAAAACTATACTACGTGGAAGTCGAACTTGAATACGATTCTGATTGTTGACGACCTACGGTTTGTACTGACTGAGGAATGCCCTCAGGTCCTGTCACGAAACACTCATCAAACATTTAAGGATGCGTATGATTGTTTGATCAAGGCCAATGACAGGGCCATGGTCTGTATTTTTGCTAGAGTTTCTGATGTTCTGACCAAAAATCACGAGGGCATGGTCTCAGCTCGTGAGATCGTGAGTTCATTGCAGAATATGTTTCAACCGTCTGGACAGCTTCGACACGAATCCCTCAAGTACGTTTATAACTCCCGTATGAAGGAGGGAACTTCAGTGAGAGAACATGTTCTCGATATGATGGTCTACTTCAACGTGGCAGAAATGAACGACGCGGTCATCGACGAGCAAAGTTAGGTATCCTTCATCCTGGAATCTGTTTAGAAGAGTTTCCAGCTATTCCGCAACAATGCGGTGATGAACAAGATAGAGTACGACCTGACTACTCTCCTCAATGAACTGCAGACTTTCCATTCTCTTATGATGAATAAGGGGAAGGCTGATGGAGAGGCAAATCTGTTTGCCCATTCCAGAAGGTTCCAGAAGGGTACATCCTCTGGAACTAAGTCCTGCGGTCCATCTTCTGGGCTTAAGAAGACCCAGAAGAAGAAGAAAGGAGGGAAAGGGAAGGCACTCGCCGCTGCAGACAAAGGCAAGGGAAAAACCAAAGTTACAGATAAGGAAAAATGTTTCCACTGCAACATGGGCGGGCACTGGAAACGAAACTGCCCAAAATACCTTTCTGAGCTCAAAGAGAAGAAAGGTAAATATGATTTACTCGTTCTTGAAACTTGTTTAGTGGAAAATAATGACTTTACCTAGATACTTGATTCAGGGACCACTAACCACGTTTGCTCTTCTTTACAGGAAACTAGTTCTTTCAAGGAGCTCGAAGAGGGTGAGATGTTGCTCACGGTCAGAACGGGAGACGTCGTCTCAGCTCGTGCAGTGGGAGATGCCAAGCTATTTTATAGAGATAGATTTTTTTTAGAAAATCTGCATATAGTTCCTAAGATTAAGAGGAACTTAATTTCTATCTATTGTCTAATTAAACATAGTTATTGTATTTCCTTTTCAAGTAATGAAGCGCGCATTTCAAAGAAAGGCGTCAATATTTGTTTTGCCAAATTAGAAAACGACTTATATGTACTTAAACTGAACCAAACTAAAGCAATTTTAAATCATGAGATGTTTAAAACTGCGAATACTCAAAGTAAAAGGCAAAGAATTTCTCCTAATAACAATACCTATCTTTGTCATCTTAGACTTGGTCATATAAATCTCAACCTGAATGAACTTCTAAACAAGTTAGAAGATGATTCTTTACCTCCTTGTGAATCATGCTTGGAAGGTAAAATGACTAAGCGACCTTTTACTGGAAAAGGTTATGGAGCCAAAGAGCCCTTAGAGCTTATACATTCAGATATTTGTGGTCCGGTGAATGTTAAAGCTCGAGGAGGGTACGAATATTTCATCTCCTTCATAGATGATTATTCGAGATATAGTTATCTATACCTAATGAACCATAAGCATGAGGCTCTTGAAAAGTGTAAAGAGTATAAAGCTGAGGTAGATAATGCATTAGGGGAAACCATTAAGTCACTTCGATCTGATCGAGGTGGAGAGTATATAGATTTGAGACTCCAGGACTATTTTGATGGAGATCAAATCCCCTTGAGCAGCGGAAACGAGTTTGGAATCGTAATATGCAAGTTTGTTTTGGTTGAAATGCAAAAACCAATACATTGATAAAAACAGAACAAACATGCATTATCTAATCCAATTAGGCATGGAGATATACATGCAAATGTACTTAAGTTTAACAATTAAACTAAAAAGGAAAAAAAGGTATTACTTTTGTAGTTTTTCCTCGAACAACAACTCCTTGCTCCTAGAGAATCCGGCAGCACAGGCACACCCAAAAGAACTCCTCTGTTTTCTCCAACAAGACACTACCAGTAAGAAAACCTTCTATTCTCTGGATGTTTTTGATCAATTCCTCTGTGGAAGGAATCCAATAATTAAAGTATTTGGGAATTGAGAGAGAGAGAATTTTTCTTCAGAGAATTCAATCAATTAGTGAGCTTGATCGATCGATTGATGATTGTCGTTTCTCACCAGGAGAAGGATACTGAAGAGGGTACTCCCCACTCCCTATCGAGGGGGAGTTGAGGAGAAGTCGGAACTTGTCCTCCTGACACGTTCCCTATTAACATTATAATTAATTAATTAATTAATTAATTAATTATTAAATTAGATCTTATTTAATTTAAATATAATATTAATTAAATGATTAAATCACATTTAATCATTTTACCTTTTATCCTATAGTTTAATGTACATCTCATGCACATTAAGATTTAACCCATAGTTTAAAAATATGAATCATATTCACATTTGAATTTAATATTTGAACTCTTTCAAATATTTAATTCTCTCATATAATTTAATATGAATCATATTCACATTAAATTTATAATATATAGTTTCAAAACTATATATTTTATTGTATCAATATACATTAAGTTTATTCCCTTATGAATTTGAACACTTCAAATTCAAACGATCCAAGAACCCTTTACAAGCTAGAAGGTGGACCTAATGGACCTAAAGATCATAAGCTCCAACGATGGAAATTGCTCGGTTAATCTCATTAACCTCCCAATCAACATTCGTTAACTGCGGAAACACCCCACTAAAGTCTGCGCATTGCATCTTCTCTCACTTCTGAGATATATTTCTATGTCCACGAATATTGACCAATAACAGCAAGTCAATCCTTCACGAATGTTCGTAACACCAGCTGGGTCAAATTACCGTTTTAACCCTGGGTTAAATATTGTGCCTTAAGTTCCAGTGCTCCTCTAATGAACAATTTGTTTGTGGTCCTACCAACAAATAGAGTCCCTCTCGGGCCAATGAGAGGGTCGGGCCCTTTGTTCAAGTCTAAGAGACACCACTTAAGGGAGCATTCCTTTACTTACCCTACTAGGCGGGAAGGAGTGAATTCCATCTTGCTAAGTTAAGTTTCCAGCCACTCACTCGGTCTTGTCCCCAATAAGGTAGACATATTGAGTTGGCGAATCTGGCCACTCTCACCGATACTAGTCAAAGGACAATCCCCCGCGAACAGGAGTTAGTAACCTGCTCACGATTGAGATCAAGTTGCCTAGGTCATCTTAGTGAAATAGAAACCTAACTAGTCAACGGAGTTACATCTGGTGGTTACTATTTCGTGGTTCGGTCTTATGTAATCTCATTGAAGGGAATGAAAATCCCGTGCAGCGGAAGACGATTGAATCGTCAATGTATGAATTATGCAAACCATGATTATTAAAATTGATCTAACACTTAGATCTAGGCTAAACATGCAAAAAGAAGAAGAAATTTACAGCAAGAAGAATTTTCTTACTTGTTGAAGACTTTCTGCAAGGTTTCTTCTTCAAAATCACGAACTCTTCGTGCTCCTCGTACACAACGAACACCTCCAACCAAAGTGATTGAACACCACCAAAATGCCTTCTCGATTGTTATCTTTTGGAGAAAGAAGGTTTGTGGGAACCTTTGAGTTTTGGTGAGGGAGGAGAATTGAGAGAGAATAGAGAGAATTTCTCTTCTTTTCTTTGTGAAAATCTAAAAAATGAGAGAAGTGTGTGTTGCAAGAAGGGTTTATATAGTGGAATTGGTGGAGTTAAAATGTCCACATTATTACCACTTTACCACAACCATAGGTTATGCAAATCTCATTTGCATAACCACATAATATAAGATATCTCATATCTCATATTGCAAATCTCATTTGCATTAATTATGGATTAATTAAATTGAATCACATCCAATTTAATTTCTCTCAATCAATTTCTCCAATTAGCCCTAATTCAACAATTAGGCTAACCTATAGTTTATTATGAATCTCATTCACATTAAACTATATATTATATCATTCATATCTCATATAAATGACATAAATGCCCTTAAAGTGAAATTGAACACTTCAATTTCATACCAAAACTTTATCCTTTCTTAAATCCAGATGGAGCCAACCGAGGGACCTAATGGACTTACAGTGACGGGCTCCAATGATCCGAGATTAACCTGCCAAACTCTTTGACCCGGTTTACCAACATTCATTAGCTACGGTAACACTCCACTATAGCCCGTAGTTGCACTCCCGTCAGTGTAGAATATTACGTGTCCACTGATATAACCAATACCCATGAGTCGACCCTTCACAGGTTGTTCATAGACACGACTGGGTCAAATTACCATTTTACCCCTGTGTCTACCTCTTGTTCCTTAAGTCCCCACTACTCCTCTAATGAACAACATATTGTGATGGTCCAACTATACACAACACCCTTCTCGGGCCAGTGAGAAGGTGGGTGCCCGTTGTCAAAGCCCTGGAGACAACACTTAAGGGAACAACCCCTCTAGTTTCCCTAAAGGCGGGAACGAGTGAATTCCATCTCGTGTAGTTAAGTTCCCAGCTCCCTACTTGGTTCTGTCCCTTAGAAGATAGGCATATTGGGCGAGTAACTTTGACCACTCTCACCCGTACTAGTCAAAGAACAGACCCTCGCAGACAGGAGTCCGTAACACGCTCAGGATTCAGGTCGAGTCACTAATGGTCATCAACGAAATTATTAATCCCTCATCACAATCGGTGTTACATCAGTAGGTCTAATAATTCACGGTCCGGTCTTGTACAATCTCATTGCACAGGATGCCCCCACTCGCATGTCAACCACATGAACGAGTCAGATCAACTCGTTTGTATCTAATACAAAGCGGGCCGCATCCACAATGTATCCAGGATTAGGTCTCCAACCCTATCCATATACTGTAGACCGTTCGGGTCATTAACTCGAAAGTGATCCTCCCTGTTTGTCCACTACACACCGTTCAAGTTCTAGTTCTCTCATGAATTCAATGACCCTGGAGCTTAGTTTATTGAAAAAGTTTATAAATATTGCGAGACACAAAGTGATGAAATAAATAACTCTTATTAATTTAAAACAATATATTACAAACACGAGATTAGGACAAAAATCTCAACAAACTCCCACTTGGACTAAGCTAGTGGAGAAAATACATTTCAGTATTCAAAACACTTTTGACCGAATTGGGTTTCAAAACATACAAATTATTTTCAAGTGAAGCTGAACAAATCACATTCCCTTTGAAAGAAATAA
Organism: Trichosanthes cucumerina; assembly: GCA_036507285.1. NCBI lineage: Eukaryota > Viridiplantae > Streptophyta > Magnoliopsida > Cucurbitales > Cucurbitaceae > Trichosanthes > Trichosanthes cucumerina. The sequence continues at coordinate 67,252,610 of CM071838.1, forward strand.
ACGCTTTATTCGATTCGAAAGAAACTGAAATACATTGTTCTATCAGGCAGGAAATTTAAACAAGGTTTCTAGTAAACCCTGTAACTATGTACAGATTGTCCAACAATAAGTACTTCCCGCCAAAGTTTAGCTTCACCGTGCCGATCGCTGCAGCAGAGACAAGCTCCCCAGATCCAACCCGTAGAATCACTTCACCCTCTCGCAGCGACTGCCAGGAATCAATCCCCTGAAAAGAAAAACAAACGTGGTTAGTGGCGCCCGAATCCAATATCCAGGTAGAGTCACTACTCTCCACTAAACATGTTTCAGTCACAAGTAAATCACATTTACCTTGATTCTTCCTTTCGGCTAGGAATTTGGGACAGTTTCTCTTCCAGTGACCGCCCCCATTGCAGTCGAAACACTTTCCTTTCTCTGCAACCTCCTTGACCTTCTTGCCCTTATGGGCGGCAAAGCCTGATCCGCTTACCCCTCATCATCCTCTTCTTCTCTTTCGGGCGTGAAGGAGCAACGAGTTTCGTCCCTGAGAGGTCGAACCCACGTGATAAGACACATGAGGCAACATTTGCCTCGCATTCCTTGACCCTATTCAAGGATTGGAAATTCTGTAGCTCATTGTGGAGGGTAATCAGAGTGTAGCTAATTTTGTTCATAACAAGACATTGCTCTGGCCCAAGGAAACTCTTGGAAGAGTCTCCAAAATAAAGCCCGACATGGCTCGACTCATCGATCGAAGCCCCGTTCATCTCGGCCAGATGGAAGTGGGTCATCATGTCTAGAACGTGTTCACGGACAGACGACCCCTCTTTCATCCGTGCGTTGAAAACATATATGAGCGATCATGTCGGACCTGAAAGGACTGTTGTCCAAACATTTCCTGCAGGGACTCCATGATCTCCTTAGCGGAAACCATCAGCTCGTGCTTCTTTGCCAAGACATCAGACATGCTGGCAATAATGTAGACCTTGGCCTTTTCGTTGGCCCTGATCCACCGATCATACGCATCGTGAACACTTCGCGACGCGGTCGAGCCCGGCATTTGAGGACACTCCTCAGATAACACGAACTTAATGTCGTATTGTACCAAAATTGTATTTATGTTGTTTTTCCAACTTTGATAGTTATCTCCCACTAATTTGTCCGAAGTGAGTAAAGCTATTATTGCGCTAGAAATTTTTAGCTGAAAAACAAGAGAAACCTTTGTATTAGTCTCGCAAAAAACTTTTGAAATCCAATCAAGTTTTAGCAAAATTGTTTCATGATCCCTTGGTCATTCAAAATTTTTGCAATGATACCCTAAAGGTTTAGAATGATCGCCACTGAAGGGTAAACAAAACACTCCTCCTCTATGACGAGACTTTCTCGATCAGACCCTAATCCCAGAATAACTCTTATTCCATTAGGCGTCCAATTACCATTGTTCGGTCGAATTCATTAACACTTAACGAATTCGGTGAGTGTCACCCTCAATCTTTAAGTTTCCAAGCATCCGTCCAAACAATAGCCACCGAAGGGTGAACCAAGAAGGAAAACCAACCAGGAAACTGTATCCCTTTCAGGAATTTACGGTGTTTCGACTCCAATGATCAAGCCCTCCGAAGGGATTGTCTGGTCCAGGCCAAACTAACAGGCAGATCATAGGCGTCTCACGGTGTGAATCGAAAGAAGAGACCGTGGGTTTCGTTTTCACAAGTCCCGCTCCCACTCACTATAAGTACTCTCTCCATCCACGATGGTATTGACCCATACAAATGTCATCCGAAGGGGAACGCTCCCATTTGCGCCACGAGGCCGAGTATAGATCTCACAGTGCAGACCTAAAGGAGATTTGTGGTTGGAAATTCTAATGTATCTCATACACTTTATTTCCTCCCACTCAGCACTTTAATTTTATTAGGGATTGACCTAGATAAACCGCCTAAAATTTACCTAAGTCTACCAATATAACTCTTATATGGTATTAACATAAGTTTATAATCACATTATTAACTTAGGTCTATGTGAGTAAATTAATTAACACTTAATTAACGACACTCACGAGAATATAACCTAAGAATCTCCGGACGAATTCACTCCCGTGTCGGTTTCGGTAGGGGTGTTCATGGCGTCAACTTAAATACCCCAGCCTTAGACAAAACCTTCCTTAGACAGAGTTACTTATCAGTCTCCATTCAAAGGTTATATTTGATTTCTTAAAATTCTAATCTCATTATAAAATTAGAAAACCTAAGTCTAATGAATCAAGTTCTAAACACTTTAAAACTAATAATTAACTTAGATTGCATGCTTTTCTATGTTATAGACCCTTTATCCCCTAACTATAGACCCTTTAGGCTGTATCTCGAACCGAGATCCTTCATATGTACATTACATTCAGTCAAAGATACATTTTATAACCTTGGATGTTTAGTTTATTACGTTAATTAGAACATAATTACAAACTACGAGTTTTAGGACACAAACCCCAACAAAATCACACTTGGACTAAAACTCTAGTGGGGTACTTCATAATCTAAAACAGTGGTAACAGAGATAGAAATACAATAAATTAGGGCATCGATATACCCCATTACATATCTCCCATTTGCCCTAGATTAGCCTATGTACATATCTCGTAGACCTAGACTTTCCAGATGACCCTCGAACACTTTAGCCGTGAGAGTCTTCGTAAACGGATAAACAATATTGTGCTCTGAAGCGATCTTCGTGACTGTCACATCTCCTCGTTGCACTATTTTCTGTATCATGTGATACTTCATCTCGATGTGCTTACCTCGCTTATGGCTGCGAAGTTCCTTCGAATTGGCTACCGCACCACTGTTGTCACAGTATAAGGTGATGGGAAATTTCTTATTTGGAACAACTTCCAAATGAGTAAGGAATTTCCTTAGCCAAACAACCTCCTTAGCTGCTTCACAAGCAGCGACATACTAAGCCTCCATCATGGAGTCAGCGATGCATCCTTCCTTGATGCTTCGCCATACTATAGCTCCCCCGTTAAGGGTGAAAACTGATCCCGATGTAGATTTCCGAGAATCCTTATCAGTCCGAAAATCAGAATCAGTGTACCCAGTAAGGATAAAATCCTTAGTCCCATACACTAGCGTATAGTCCCTCGTTATCCTAAGATACTTGAGGATATTTTTAACTGTTGTCCAGTGGTCTAACCCTTTATTAGACTGGTACCTACTTACTATTCCCACTGCATAACAAATGTTTGGCCTCGTGCACAACATAACATACATTAAGCTACCTACTGCAGGGACATAGGGAATACGTCTCATATCCTCAACTTCATGACGTGTCTTAGGACACTGTTCCTTAGAAAGATGAACTCCATGCCTGAAGGGTAATAAATCCCTCTCGGAATTCCGCATCGAATATCGGGACAACATTATGTTGGTATAAGAGGCTTGGGATAGAGCTAGTGTTCTGTTATTGCGATTCCTGAAGATCTGAATCCCAAGAACATATTGCGCCTCTCCCAAATCTTTTATTTGGAATTGGGTCGCCAGCCAATTCTTTATGTTAGTTAGGTATCCTACATCATTCCCAATTAGTAGGATATCATCCACATAAAGTACTAAGAAAGCTACTTTGTCGTTGATGATCCTCTTGTAAACACAAGGCTCATCAACGTTTTGGTCAAAACCATAAGACTTGATCGCAGTATCAAATCTTATATTCCAAGATCTGGATGCTTGTTTCAACCCCCAAATTGATCGATTGAGCTTTCAAACTTTTTGCTCCTGACCTTGTGTTATGAACCCTTCGGGCTGAGACACATAGATGTTCTTGTCAAGATTACCATTCAAAAAGACAGTCTTGACGTTCATTTGCCAAATTTCATAATCATAAAAGGAGGCTATGGACAAAAGTATCCTGATAGACTTCAGCATAGCAACGGGGGAAAAAGTTTCTTCATAGTCAACTCCTTCCCTTTGGGTAAAACCCTTTGCTACAAGTTTAGCCTTAAAGGTTTGTACCTTTCCTGCTGCATCTCTCTATCTCTTATAGATCCATTTACACCTTATGGGTCTAACTCCTTCAGGATGGTCTACAAGTCCCCATACTGAATTGAAGTCCATTGACTCCATTTCAAGGTCCATGGCTTTGATCTATTAGTCCTTGTCTACGTCATTCATTCCCCGTTTATAAGATAATGGAACTTCTACGTCGTCATCAGGTATGACAACTTGAGTTTCAGCTAAACCCAAGTAGCGGTCAGGTTGGAAAACAAGTCTCCCACTGCATTGAGGCATTCCCAACGATTGAGAAGGACGAGACTGACTTGAAGTGTTGGCTCTTCCATCAATACTTGATGAAGGTCCAACTTGATCAACAACTCTTATTGGTTCATCTGTAGCTTCATTCAACACTAATTTACTACGCAGTTTATGCTTCCTCATGTGATCTTCCTCCAAGAAAGTGGTGTTTGTCGATACAATCACCTTGTTTTCTTATCGGTCGTAGAAAAGACCACCTATCGTTTCTTTGGGATAGCCAAGAAATGGGCATAATTTTGAACGGGGTTCCAATTTCTTTGGGTTTGTCACTAGCACGTGTGCCGGACAACCCCAAATCCTGAAGTGTTGTAAACTAGGTTTACGCCCCTTCCACAATTCAAATGGTGTTTCTGAAACACTTTTTAACGGAACAGTGTTCAAGATTTGAACTGCAGTCTCTACTGCATATCCCCAAAACGAGGCAGGTAATTGCGCATAGCTCATCATAGAACGAACCATGTCCAACAAGGTTATATTTCTCCTTTCTGAGACACCATTTTGCTGTGGTGTATTAGGTGCTGAGAGTTGAGATTTAATTCCATGTTTTATCATATAGTCCTGGAATCTCAAATCCATATACTCTCCACCTCGATCGAATCGAAGTGTTTTAATGGTTTTCCCTAATGCATTCTCTACTTCAGCCTTATACTCTTTGAACTTTTCAAGAGCCTCAGACTTATGATGCATTAGGTATAGATAACCATACCTCGAATAATCATCTATGAAAGAGATTAAATAGTCGTACCCTCCTCGAGCTTTAACATTCACCGAACCACAAAGATCCGAATGTATAAGTTCTTGAAGGGATTTTGAATTCCCGTAGCGGAAGACGTTGTGAAACGTCGTTGATCCGTTGTGTAAAACATGTCTTAAAATTGAATCTATCTCATAGATCCTAGGCTAAACATGCAAAAGGGAGAAGAAAACAGTAAGAAAAAAGAGTACTTACTTGTTGAAGAACACTTCTTCAATTCTCTTCTCCTCCGGTCACGATCTCTCTCGAAACTACGAACTCCTCGAACACGAACCTCGATCCGAACAGGGAGACACCTCCAAAGGGTCTTCTCGGTTGTTCTCGAGAGGTTGAGGGAGAGTAGGTGAGACTCCCTTTGGTTTTGGGTGAGGAGAGAATTTTAGAGAGAATTGAGAGAGAATGAGAGAAAACACTTGCTCTCTTTGGATGGAAATCCAAAAAAATGGCAAATGGCACACCAAAGGCTACTTGTAAAGCCTTTAAATACTATTGTGTGATGGAGTTAAAACCTCCACCAAATCACAATTTTACCACAACCATATAATATACAAATCACATTTGCATATTATATAATATAAGGTATCTCATACCTTATTATACAAATCTCATTTGCATAAATGTGGAATTTTAAATTGAATCACATTCAATTTAATTTCTCTCAATTCAATTTCTCCAATTAGCACTAATTAATGAATTAGGCTATACTATAGTTTATTATGAATCTCATTCACATCAAACTATATATTATGTCATCTATACCTCATATAAACGACATAAATACCCAAATAATGAATTTGAACACTTCAAATTCACACCAAACTGTAAACCCTCAATTTGTCCAATTTGAGCCAATCGAGGACCTAATGGACCTACACGTGACGAGCTCCAATGATCCGAGACTAACTCACAAACTCTTTGACCCAGGTTATTCAACATTCATTAGCTACGGTAACACTACACTAAAGCCCGTAGTCGCACTCTCATCACTTTGTAGGACAAGTTGTGTCCATCGATATAACCAATACCCATGAGTCGACCCTTCACAGGTTGTTCGTAGTCACAGCGGGTCAAATTACCGCTTTACCCTCGTGTCTACCTCTTGCTCCTTAAGTCCCACTTGCTCCTCTAATGAACAACTATGTTGCATGGTCCAACCATAAACAACAACCCTCTCAGGCCAATGAGAGAATGGGGCCCCGTTGTTCAAGCCCTGGAGACAGCACTTAAGGGAACAACTTCTCTAGTTTCCCTAAGTCAGGAACGAGTGAATTCCTTCTTACGTAGTCAAGTTCCCGCCTCCCCACGTGGTCCCCGCCTCGTGAAGGTAGGCATATTGGGCGAGCAACAACAAGGCCACCCTCACCCGTACTAGTCAAAGGACGGACCCCGCAGAGCGGAGTCCGTAACACGCTCGTGATTAAGGTCGAGTCACTAATGGTCATCTACGAATTTATTAGCTCTATATCGCACTTGCGGTGTTACATCGATGAAGTCTAATAATTCACGGTCCCGGTCTTGTACAATCTCATTGAACAGGATGCCCCTACTCGCATGTCAACCACATGAACGAGTCAGATCACCTCGTTTGTATCTAATACAAAGCGGGCCGCATCCACAGTGTATCAAGGATTAGGTCTCCAACCTTATCCATATACTGAAGACCATTCGGGTCATTAACTCGAACGTGATCTTCCCTTTGTGTCCACTACACACCGTTCAAGTTTTTAGTTCTCTCATAATGCAATGACCCTGGAGCTTAGTTTATTGGATTAAGTTCATGAAAAATGCGAGACACAAAGTTTAAATAAATAACTCTTATTTATTACACAAAGTTGAAATAAATAACTCTTATTCATTTCCAACTTGGAATATTACAAACTACACGAGATGAGGAAATACATCCCAACAAACTCCCACTTGGACTAAGCTAGTGGAGTACATGATACATTTCTCAAATGTATAGTAAAGCAATACAATAAAGTAATACAATAAACTAGGGCATTGAATACCCCTTTACAATACTCCCACTTGCCCTAGTCAGGAAGCACTCGAAGACCTAGACTCTCTAGGTGACCCTCAAACACCTTAGCCGTGAGGCCATTTGTAAATGGATCAACAACATTGTGCTCCGAAGCTATCTCGCGTGGATCATCACGTCTCATGGTGCACAATCTTCCGTATCAGGTGATACTTACGCTCTATATGCTTGCCCCTTTTATGACTACGAGGTTCTCTCGAGTTGGCTACTGCACCACTGTTGTCACAAAACAGTGTGAATGGCAAGTTCATGTTTGGAACAACTTCCAAATCCGACATGAACTTCCTGAGCCAAACAGCTTCCTTTGCAGCTTCACAAGCCGCAACATACTCGGCTTCTATTGTGGAATCAGCGATGCATCCCTGCTTGATGCTTCGCCACATTACAGCTCCTCCATTTAGAATAAAGGCTGACCCTGAAGTGGATTTCCTAGAATCCTTATCAGTCTGAAAGTCAGAATCTGTGTATCCCGTAAGGATCAAATCCCCACTCCCATACACAAGGCTGTAGTTCCTCGTTCTCCTAAGATACTTGAGGATTGCCTTTACAGCTGTCCAGTGATCTAATCCTAGATTGGATTGATACCTACTGACAATCCCAACTGCATAACAGATGTCGGGCCTAGTACACAATATAGCATACATCAGGCTCCCTACAGCTGAAGCATAGGGGATTCGTCTCATATCCTCAACCTCTTGAGGCGTCATAGGACATTGATCCTTAGACAGGTGAACCCCATGCCTGAAAGGCAATAAGCCCTTCTTGGAGTTCTGCATCTTATACCTAGACAACATCTTGTCAATGTAAGATGCCTGATACATGGCTAGCGTTCTGTTCTTCCGGTTTCGGACTATCTGGATACCTAGAACATACTTTGCCTCTCCCAAATCTTTCATATGGAATTGTGAAGCCAACCATTCCTTAATGTCAGGAAGAAATCCTACCTCATTCCCAATGAGAAGGATATCATCCACATACAATATAAGAAACGCGACAGTCCTGTTAACGATTTTCTTATAAACACAAGGCTCGTCAACATTTTGATCAAAGCCATAAGATTTGATCGCCTCATCAAACCTTATATTCCAATACCTCGAGGCTTGTTTCAGTCCATAAATAGACCTTTTAAGCCGACAAACTATTTGCTCTTGGCCTTGGGCAATGAACCCTTTGGGCTGGTCCATGTAGATGATCTCGTCAAGGTTGTCATTCAGATAGGCGGTCTTGACATCCATATGCCATACCTCATAGTCATAATATGCGGCAATCGCCAGAAGGATTCTAATCGACTTTACCATGGCAACAGGTGAAAAGGTTTCCTCATAGTAAACCCCTTCCACCTGGGTAAAACCCTTTGCCACTAGTCGAGCTTTGAAGGTCTGCACCTTCCCATCGATGCCACGTTTACGCTTGTAGATCCACTTGCAACCAATAGGTTTAACCCCATCCGGTTGGTCCACAAGCTCCCAGACAGAATTGAAGTATATCGACTCCATTTCCTGGTCCATGGCTTTAATCCATTTGTCTTTGTCAACGTCTGCCATTGCCTAATCATAGGTTAATGGATCCTCGCAGTCATCATCGGGAGTGACAACTTCGGTTTCAGCTAAACCCACGTAACGTTCAGGCTGTCTCACAACCCTCCCACTACGTCGAGGCATTCCCAACTCTTGGGAACGGACTTGACTAGACGAGCTAGGATCAACAACACTTGTTGACGTACTAGCACCATCAGCAACTCTTGCTGATGAACTGTCCATTTCATTTAACACAATCTTACTCCTTGGTAAGTGATCCCTGATGTGGTCTTCCTCAAGGAAAGTGGCATTTGTCGACACAAACACCCTATTATCCTTAAGATCGTAAAAGTAACCACCTCTAGTCTCTTTTGGGTAATCTACGAAGAGGCACAACTTTGAACGGGGTACCAACTTCTTCGGGTTTGACACCAACACATGGGTCGGGCATCCCCAAATTCTGAAATGACGTAAACTGGTTTTACGACCATGCCGTAGTTCGAAAGGTGTTTCACAAACACTCTTTGACTGAACGGTGTTCAAAATGTAAACCGCAGCTTCCACTGCGCAAACCCAAAAAGAATCGGGAGAGACGAGCATAGCTCATCATCGACCAAACCATGTCTAACAAGGTTCTGTTTCTCCTCTCCGATACACCATTCTGCTGTGGCATACCAGGTGCTGAGAGTTGGGACGTAATTCCATGTTCTATCATATAGTCTTGGAATTCAGTGTCCATATACTCTCCACCTCGATCCGATCGAAGTGTTTTAAGCGATTTACCTAAGAGGTTCTCAACCTCAGTCTTGTACTCCTTGAACTTTTCAAGAGTTTCAGACTTCATGTGCATTTGGTAAATATACCCATATCTGGAGTAATCGTCTATGAAAGACACGAAATACTCATAACCGCCCCGAGCTTTAACATTCATCGGACCACAGAGGTCAGAATGTACTAACTTAAGAGGCTCTTTGGCTCTATATCCTTTTCCACTAAAAGGACGTTTGGTCATTTTGCCCTCAAGGCATGACTCACACACCGACAAAGAGTTTTCTTCCAACTCGCTTAGAAGTCCACTCTTCACTAGTCTCTCAATCCTATTGAGATTAATGCGGCCTAACCGAAGATGCCAAAGATGGGCACTTTCTTTTGGAGAAACTTTTAATCTCTTAGTTCGCGTTTCAGATGTTTTAAACAATTCGGTGTTTAAAATACTTTTGACCGAATTAGGGTTCAAAACATATAAATTGCTCTCAAGCGAAGCAGAACAAATCAAATTTCCATTTCGAGAAATAAACGCTTTATTACTCTTGAATGAAACAGAAATATTTTGTTCTAATAGGCAGGAAATAGAAACTAGGTTTCTCGTAAACCCAGGAACTGTGTACATATTATCCGATAATAAGTACTTCTCGCCAAAGAACAGCTTCACCGTGCCTATTGCTGCAGCTGAGACAATTTCTCCAGATCCAACCCTGAGTGTTATCTCACCCTCTTGCAGCCGCTGCCAGGAACTTAATCCTTGAAAAGAAGAGCAAACATGGTTAGTGGCGCCTGAATCCAATATCCAAGCAGAGTCACATTACTCTCCACTAAACAAGTTTCTGTGACAAGTAAATCACATTTACCTGTCATCTTCTTTTCATCAAGGAACTAGGGACAACTCTTTTTCAGGTGTCCGTCCCGTTCAAAGATGAAACACTTTCTCGCAACATCCTTGATTTCTTTGCCTTTTAGAGCGTGCAATACATAAACCTTAACTTCCTTCAACTTCTCCTTCTTCCCTTAGGGCTCAAGAGTGTACAAACTTTATCCCAGAGGTCATACCCCTGTGAAAAGGTCTTAAGGCAACACTTGCCTCAGCTTCCTGTCCCCTAGTTTGCACCAAGGACTGAAAGGTTTGTAGATTGTTGAATAGGATTGTTGAACCGGGCACCTGAGGACCCTCCTCAGTGAGCGCGAACTCTTGGTCGTCATTTACCAAAATCGTGTCTATATTGTTATTCCACGAAATACTATCGCTGACTAACTTAACGGAAGCTAAAGGGGCGTTAAAAGCGTTTGACATTTTGTTGTTGAAATAAAATGAAAAACTTTGTATTAGTCTTGCAAAAACTTTTGAAAATCCAATCGGGTTTTAGCAAATTTTTATCCTATGATCCCTAGGTCATTTAAAAATTTGCAATGATACCCTAAAAGTTTAGAATGACCGCCACCGTAGGGTAGACAAACCCACTCCTCCTTTAGGACGAGACTCTCTCGACTGCACCCTAATACCGAATAACTCTTATTCCATTAGGCATCCAGCTACCATTTTTCTACGAAATCCATTAACTCTTAATGAATCCTGTGAGTGTCACCCTCAATCTTTAAATTTCCAAGTATCAGTCCAAACAATAGCCGTCGTAGGGAGGACTAAGAAGGAAAACCAACAAGGAAATCGTATCCCTATCGGGAATTCACGGTGTTCACTCCCATGATCAAGGCCCTCCGTGAGGGGATTGTCCAGTCCCAGCCAAACTAGCAGGCGGATCATAGGCGTCTCACGGTGTGAATCGAGAGAAGAGACCGTGGGTCCCGCTTTCACAGTCCCGCTCCCCACTCACTATAAGTACTCTCTCCATTCACGTTGATATTGACCCATACAAATGCCACCCGTAGGGGGACGCTCCCATTTGCGCCACGAGGCCGAGCATGGATCTCACGGTGCGAACTTTACGGAGATTTGTGGATGGAAAATTAAATGTATCTCATACACTTTATTTCCTCCCACTCAGCACATTAAAATAATCGGGATTGACCTAGATAAACCGGCTAAAATTTACCTAAGTCTACCAATATAACTCTTATATTGGATTAGCCTAAGTCTATAATCACATTATTGACTTAGGTCTATGTGAGTAAATTAATTAACTCATAATTAACGACACTCACGAGAATATAACCTAAGAATCTCCGGACCGAATTCACTCCCAGGTCGGTTTCCAGGTAGGGGTGTTCCGCAAGCGTCAACTTAAATACCCCAGCCTTAGACAAAACCTTCCTTAGACAAAGTTACTTATCAGTCTCCATTCAAAGGTCATATTTGATTTCCTAATTCTAATCTTATTAGAACTAGAAAACCTAAGTCTAATTATTCAAGTTCTAAACCATTTAAAACTAATAATTAACTTAGGTTACATGCATTTCTATGTTATAGTGCTTGATCATTCATCACATGAATAATATTATACTATAACATACATTCATCACATGAATTAAATGCATGAGCATGCTTTTAATTTAAAAAATATAACACTTATATTAAATAAATTAAATCATGCAAACATTATATTATAACTCTTATAATATAATCCTATCATGCATACTATATATTATAACTCTTATAATATAAATATGATGCATGAAATGTTTAACCTAAGGTGAGATTTTAAATCTATATGACATACTCTATGCACATAGAAATAATTTAATCATACATCTCATGCATAAAATAATTAAATAGCAATATTGGACCGATTTTTGGCACCCTAGGGACACAAAATTAAATTAATTAACATTAATATAACATTTATATTAATATTAATTAAAATAATTAAATAAAATACATTTAAAAAACCAATTTTACAAATAAATAAATAAAATACAAAATAAAAACGGAAGTTGCACTAGCTGGGGAATCGAACCGCTGATATGTATAGCGTCGCGCCCAGCGTTGCAACGTTGTTATTGCGTTGCAACGCTAATATGTATAGCGTCGCGCCCAAATAAGCTCAACGCCGTGGCGCTAGTAACGCCACCGCTAAGCGCCGCAACGCCAGCGATCGCAGCTGCCTCCTCGGCCTTACAAGGATGGCGTCGCAACGCTGAAGAACAGCGTCGCAACGCTGATGAATTCCAGCAACACCTCTTTTGTTGTTTTTCACCAAAAACGCCCGTTTTTGCTCCGATTTCTTCACGACAACTCTTGTCACGAACGACACGGACTTACAGACTCGATTTACATTAAAAAATGCCCAAAACAACGGGCTCTTACAATGATCTCATCAACTTTAATGTAAATCTAAAAAGTGCGAAAAACCGAAAACATCCAAAATCGCAAACCATTAACATTCATCTCATGAAAATTAATGCTACCCACCTAATTTTAAGAATCCACAGAATACACAACGAAGAGCAACAACCTGGCTCTGATACCAATTGAAGGGATTTTGAATTCCCGCAGCGGAAGACGTTGTGAAACGTCGTTGATCCGTTGTGTAAAACATGTCTTAAAATTGAATCTATCTCATAGATCCTAGGCTAAACATGCAAAAGGGAGAAGAAAACAGTAAGAAAAAAGAGTACTTACTTGTTGAAGAACACTTCTTCAATCCTCTTCTCCTCCGGTCACGATCTCTCTCGAAACTACGAACTCCTCGAACACGAACCTCGATCCGAACAGGGAGACACCTCCAAAGGGTCTTCTCGATTGTTCTCGGGAGGTTGAGGGAGAGTAGGTGGGACTCCCTTTGGTTTTGGGTGAGGAGAGAATTTTAGAGAGAATTGAGAGAGAATGAAAGAAAACACTTGCTCTCTTTGGATGGAAATCCAAAAAAATGGCAAATGGCACACCAAAGGCTTCTTGCAAAGCCTTTAAATACTATTGTGTGATGGAGTTAAAACCTCCACCAAATCACAATTTTACCACAACCATATAATATACAAATCACATCTGCATATTATATAATATAAGGTATCTCATACCTTATTATACAAATCTCATTTGCATAAATGTGGAATTTTAAATTGAAGCACATTTAATTTAATTTCTCTCAATTCAATTTCTCCAATTAGCACTAATTAATGAATTAGGCTATACTATAGTTTATTATGAATCTCATTCACATCAAACTATATATTATGTCATCTATACCTCATATAAACGACATAAATACCCAAATAATGAATTTGAACACTTCAAATTCACACCAAACTGTAAACCCTCAATTTGTCCAATTTGAGCCAACCGAGGGACCTAATGGACCTACACGTGACGAGCTCCAATGATCCGAGACTAACCTGTCAAACTCTTTGACCCGGTTATTCAACATTCATTAGCTACGGTAACACTACACTAAAGCCCGTAGCTGCACTCTCATCACTGTAGGACAAGTTGTGTCCATCGATATAACCAATACCCATGAGTCGACCCTTCACAGGTTGTTCGTAGTCACAGCTGGGTCAATTACCGTTTTACCCCTGTGTCTACCTCTTGCTCCTTAAGTCCCACTGCTCCTCTAATGAACAACTACGTTGCATGGTCCAACCATAAACAACAACCCTCTCAGGCCAATGAGAGAATGGGGCCTCGTTGTTCAAGCCTTGGAGACAGCACTTAAGGGAACAACTTCTCTAGTTTCCCTAAGTCAGGAACGAGTGAATTCCTTCTTGCGTAGTCAAGTTCCCAGCTCCCCACGTGGTCCTGCCCTTGTGAAGGTAGGCATATTGGGCGAGCAACAGTGGCCACCCTCACCCGTACTAGTCAAAGGACAGACCCCCGCAGACAGGAGTCCGTAACACGCTCAGGATTAAGGTTGTGTCACTAATGGTCATCTACGAATTTATTAGCTCTATACTGTTAACGGTGTTACATCAGTAAGTCTAATAATTCACTGTCCGGACTTGTACAATCTCATTGCACAGGATGCCCCCACTCGCATGTCAACCACATGAACGAGTCAGATCACCTCGTTTGTATCTAATACAAAGCGGGCCGCATCCAAAGTGTATCCAGGATTAGGTCTCCAACCTTATCCATATACTGTAGACCATTCGGGTCATTAACTCGAACGTGATCTTCCCTGTGTGTCCACTACACACCGTTCAAGTTTTTTGTTCTCTCATAATGCAATGACCCTGGAGCTTAGTTTATTGGATTATGTTTATGAAAAATGCGAGACACAAATTTTAAATAAATAACTCTTATTTATTACACAAAGTTGAAATAAATAACTGTTATTCATTTCCAACTTGGAATATTACAAACTACACGAGATGAGGACATACATCCCAACAGTTCTAAGGGTTCTATGGCTATGTAACCTTTTCCAGTAAAAGGTCGCTTGGTCATTTTACCTTCCAAGCATGATTCGCAAGGAGGTAAAGAATCATCTTCTAACTTTTTTAGAAGTCCTTCTTTGATAATCTCTCAATCCGGTTGAGATTTATGTGACCAAGTCTAAGATGCCATAGATAGGTATTATTTTGAGAAATTCTTTTCCTTTTACTTTGAGTATTTGTAGTTTTAAACATCTCATGATTTAAAATTGCTTTAGTTTGATTCGGTTTAAGTACATATAATCCGTTTTTCAATTTAGCAGAATAAATATTGACACCCTCTTTTAAAATGAACGCTTCATTTAATAAAAAGGAAATACAATATCCAAGTTCTATTAAACAAGAGATAGAAATTAAGTTCTTCTTAATCTTAGGAACTATATACAGATGTTTTAATAAAATAAATCTATCTCCGAAAAACAGGTTGGCATCTCCCACTGCACGAGCTGAGATGATGTCTCCCGTTCCGACCCTGAGCGTCATCTCACCCTCTTCGAGCTCCTTGAAGGAACTAGTTTCCTGAAACGGAACGCAAACGTGATTAGTGGCTCCTGAATCAAGTATCCAGGTAAATTCATCATTTTCCACTAAACAAGTTTCAAGAACATGTAAATCTAATTTACCTTTCTTCTCTTTCAGCTCAGCAAGGCATTTTGGGCAGTTTCGCTTCCAGTGCCCATCCACGTTGCAGTGGACACATTTTTCTTTCTCTACAACCTTGGCTTTTCCCTTGCCTTTATCAGCAGCAAGTGCCTTCCCTTTCCCTCATATCTTCTTCTTTTGGGTCTTCTTAAGCCCAGAAGGTGAACCACAAGACTTAGTCCCAGAGGATGAACCTTTCTGGAACCTTATGGAATGGGCAAACAGATTTGCCTCTCCATCAGCGTGTCCCTTATTTTTCATAAGAGACTGGAAAGTTTGTAGTGCATTAAGGAGAGTAGTCAGGAAGGAGAGTAGTCAGGTTATACTCTATCTTTTTCATCACCGTATTGCTGCAGAATTGCAGGAAACTCTTCGGAAGAGATTCCAGGATGAATGAGACCTGACTTTGCTCATCAATGACCGCTCCGTTCATCTCAGCCACGTTGAAGTGGACCAACAGATCGAGAACGTGTTCTCTCACTGATGACCCCTCCTTCATACGGGAGTTATTAAACGTATTTGAGGGATTCGTGCCGAAGCTGTCCAGACGATTGTCCAAACATATCCTGCAACGAACTCATGATCTCACGAGCTGAGACCATGCCCTCGTGCTTTTTGGCTAGAACTTCAGAAACACTAGTCAAAATGTAGACCTTAGCCTTATCATTGGCCTTGATCCATCGGTCGTACACCTCCTTAACAGATTGATGAGCGTTTCGAGCAGGGACCTGAGAACATTCCTCAGTCAGTACAAACCGAAGGTCGTCAACAACGAGAATCGTATTCAGGTTGGACTTCCACGTAGTAAAATTCTCACCAGGTAAATGATCGCTTTTAAGTAAGGCTATTATTGAGGACGACATGCTGAAAATCCAAAATAGTTCTAATTAGTTATGGCTTTTAACCCATTATAAAACCAATAAAATTTAGAAAAATTATTAAAGAACCCTAATGTTTAAACTAAACCCAATGTTTAAATTAAACCTTTAATTTTGCAACGATATTTCAAGGGTTTAGAACAAAAGCCTCCGTCGGGCGGTCAGTCCTTCCTCCCCTAAATTGAGAAAATCTCAGCCAATTCCCACTACCAGAACATCTCATGTCCCGATGGTCCTTAGCTACCGTTTGTTTGGTCAAGGACTTGTTAACTAGCTTAACTCATTCCGTAAATGGGACCCTACAATTTTCAGATCCAATAGGTCTGAGCCAACAAGCTACTATTAAGAAAGACAACTGTTGGCAAATTACCTAAGAGACCCTATCCATTTCTGCAGTTCGCGGTGTTCCGATCCGTATAGTCAGACCTTCCGTAGGGTTTGGCTGTTCCAGGACAACCTAGAAGGCGGACTATAGAAATCTCACGGTGCGGCCTAATGTAGAAGACCGTAGGATATGTTGACATGTGTCTTGCTCCCATTTACTATGGATACGCCCTATTGACGCTGCGTAGTCGAGCATGGAACTCACGGTGTGAACTCTTGAGGACGTGAGAGTAAACTTGATGCGAACATCTCGTTTTCTCCAACTGAAGCTCATAAAGTTAGGGTATAGGTTTAACTTAGTCGGATTCTTGCTAAAAGAATCTATCTAAGTTTATGCCTATTATAACCATTATAACTAGGTCTTTTAACCTTATGTCTAAGTGAATAAACATTTTAATTACCTAGATATAAAATAGAACTAAGGTTAATTCAACTCAAGTATTGGATTAGTTTCCAGGTAGGAGGTGTTCCGTTAACCATCAGCTTAAGTACCCCCAACCTTAGACAGAACTTCACCAGTAGAGTTCCCTTATAACCAAAGTCCTAATATCCTACTATATTTTAAACTATTTAAAATACTATGTACGACTAATTTCTAATCCTATTAGAAATAAAACTTAGGGTCTAAATTAATTCTAAACAATTTTAAACTAATTTAATTTTAACCCAAGTTCCTATGTTTGCATGCATTTCTTTATTATAGGTTATGGTTTCTAAAACCTTTTTAATATATAACTTTGATAAAATTAATAATTAACCTATGACAACGAAACTATATTATAAAACCAACAATTAATTTCCAAATTGGAATTATAAATAAAGAATTCAACTAATTTAATAAATAAATTACTTAAAATAAAATTACATTTTTTTTAAACTAAGTAATTACATGCTCCATGCAATTTATTTTCCATATGATGTAATTATAACAATTATAACTAATTACTCATGAAAAATAAATTAATCATGCATCTAAACCATATTCATATAACAATTATACAAATAAAATGCATGAACATGCTTATCCTAAGGTGGGAAAAATCTAAATGACATTCATAAAGAAATACAGCTGTAAAATCGAAAAAATTGGCCCTAAAGTGCAAAATAATAAAATTACTCTAATTTTATTACATAAACCGATCCAAAACACCTTGAACTGGACTTGAACCGCTTGAACCGGACCGAAAAAACAATCGAACCGCTCGAATGTGTCAAGAAGAATAGATTTTGGCCTCACGGCGTTGCGCGCTTCTTCCTCCCCTCGCGTGTATGCATGCTCGGTACCGTTGCAACACTAAGGGGCAGCGTTGCAACGTCGCTGACCCCTGGAGCTCCCGCGTCGATAGGAAGGGATGACGTTGCAACACCGTTCCACAGGGTTGTAACGCTGATGAACGGCGTTTCAACGCTGCTGGTTGCGTTGCAACGCTGCTGCTTCGGCAGCAGCTTTCTTCTTCGAACAAAGCAGAAACAAACATCAAATTCTCCTTCGATTATCAACGGAATTGCACGAAACTGGTCCCAAACGACTCTTAACTAAATTACAGACTCGATAATGCCCTTTAAGCCCAAAAACACAGAGGCCTTTACATACAAATTGATCAAATCAAAAGTAAACTATGGCCAAAATATTCCTAAACTAGTTTTACAGCAAACCAAAATGAATTTCCCACCAAATCAATGCAATTTTGTTTCAACCAAAGAAAAACAAGTATTGCTCTGATACCAATTCATGAAGATCAAATCCCCTTAAGAAGCGGAAACGAGTTTTGAATCGTAATATGCAAGTTTGTTTTGGTTGAAATGCAAAAACCAGTACATTGATAAAAATAGAACAAACATGCATTATCTAATATAATTAGGCATGGAGATATACATGCAAATATACTTAAGTTTAAAAATTAAACTAAAAAGGGAAAAAAAAGGTTACCTTTGTAGTTTTTCCTCGAACAACAACTCCTTGCTCCTAGAGAATCCAGCAACACAAACACACCCAAAAGAACTCCTCCATTTTCTCCAACAGGACACTACAAGTAAGAAAACATTCTATTCTCTGGATGCTTTTGATCAATTCCTTTGTGGAAAGGAATCCAACAATTGGAGTATTTGGGAATTGAGAGAGAGAGAATTTTTCTTCAGAGAATTCAATCAATGAGTGAGCTTGATCGATCGATTAATGATTGTCCTTTCTCACAAAGAGAAGGACACTGAAGAGGGTACTCCCCACTCCCTATCGAGGGGGAGTTGAGTTGAAGTGGGTGTGTGTCCTCCTTACACGTTCCCAATTAAAATTATAATTAATTAATTAATTATTAAATTAAATCTTATTTAATTTAAATATAATATTAATTAAATGATTAAATCACATTTAATCATTTTACCCTTTATCCTATAGTTTAATGTACATCTCATGCACATTAAGATTTAACCCATAGTTTACAATTATGAATCATATTCACATTTGAATTTAATATTTGAACTCTTTCAAATATTTAATTCTCATATAATTTAATATGAATCATATTCACATTAAATTTATAATATATAGTTCCAAAACTATATATTATATTGTATCAATATACATTAAGTTTATTCCCTTATGAATTTGAACACTTCAAATTCAAACGATCTAAGAACCCTTTACGAGCTAGAAGGTGGACCTAATGGACCTACAGATCAGAAGCTCCAACGATACGAAATTGTTCGGTTAATCTCATTAACCTCTCAATCAACATTCGTTAACTGCGGGAACACTCCACTAAAGTCCCGCAGCTGCACTTTTGTCACTGCAGATATATTTCTGTGTCCACGGATATTGACCAATAAAAACAAGTCAATCCTTCACGAATGTTCGTAACACAAGCTAGGTCAAATTACCGTTTTACCCCTGGGTTACATCTTGTGCCTTAAGTACCAGTGCTTCCCTAATGAACAATTTGTTTGTGGTCCTACCAACAAAAAGAGTCCCTCTCGGGCTAATGAGAGGGTCGGGCCTTTTGTTCAAGTCCCGGAGACACCACTTAAGGGAACATTCCTCTACTTACCCTAGTAGGTGGGAAGGAGTGAATTCCATCTTGCAAAGTTAAGTTCCCAACCGCTCACTCGGTCTTGTACCTAAGAAGGTAGGCATATTGAGTAGACGAATCTGGCCACTCTCACCCATACTAGTCAAAGGACAATCCCTCGCGAACAGAAGTTCGTAACCTGCTTAGGATTGAGATCAAGTTGCCTAGGTCATCCTAGTGAAATAGAAACCTAACTAGTGAACGGAGTCACATCTAGTGGTTACTATTTCGTGGTCCGGTCTTATGTAATCTCATTACATAGGATATCCCAACTAACGTGTCATCTACACGAACACGTTAGGATCACTGTGTTTGTATCATATACAATGTGGGCCACATCCATAGTTTCACCAGGGTAAGGTACCAATCCTAATCCCCTAACTATTGACCCTTTAGGTTGTATCTCGAACCAAGATTCTTCATATGCACACTACATTCAATTAAAGATACATTTTACAACCTTGGATGTTTAGTTTATTGGATTTAGGGTTTATATAAAGGCAAACTCGTAGATAACGAACAGTAACTCTTTATTGAAATAATAACATTTTATTACATTAATTAGAACATAATTACAAACTACGAGTTTTAGGGCACAAACCCCAACATATTTGATAGAACATGGAATCCAATCTCAACTCTCAACACCTAATGCACCACAACAAAATGGTGTATTTGAAAGGAGAAATAGAACCTTGTTAGACATGGTTCAATCTATGATGAGCGATGCTCAATTGCTTGCCTTATTTTGGGGATACGCAGTAGAGACTGCAGTTCAAATCTTTAAAACTTTTCCAGCAAATAGTGTTTCAGAAACACCTTTTGAGTTATGGAAGGGTCGTAAACCTAGTTTACAACACTTCAAGATTTTGGGTTGTCCGACACACATGCTGGTGACAAACCCAAAGAAATTGGAAACTCGTTCAAGATTATGCCAATTTGTTGGCTATCACAAAGAAATGGGAGGTGATCTTTTCTACGACCCATAAGAAAACAAGGTGATCGTATCGACAAACACCACTTTCTTGGAGGAAGATCACATGAGGAACTATAAACCGCGTAGTAAGTTAGTATCAAATGAAGCTACAGATGTGTCAACAAGAGTTGTTGATGAAACTGGACCTTCATAAAGATTTGATGAAGAAGCTGACACATCGAGTCAGTCTCGTACTTCTCAATCGTTGGGAATGCCTCGACACAGTGGGAGGGTTGTTTCCCAACCTGACTGCTGCTGGGATTTATGCCCTAAACTTGTGTAATTTTGATCAAATAAATAAAGGGTTATTTGTTTTGATGAAATTATAATGCTTGCTTTATAAATCCAATAAACTAAGCTCCAAGGTTATAATATATCTTAAACATCAGTGTTGTGGACACTATTTGGATTGTGTTCAAGAATATAACCTAAATGGTCTATGGTATAAGAATAAGGTTGGAAACCTCATTCTGGTAACACCATGGATGCGACCCACTTTGTAA
The DNA here is from genome assembly GCA_036507285.1 of Trichosanthes cucumerina. NCBI lineage: Eukaryota > Viridiplantae > Streptophyta > Magnoliopsida > Cucurbitales > Cucurbitaceae > Trichosanthes > Trichosanthes cucumerina. The sequence goes on from CM071838.1 coordinate 67,273,752, forward strand.
TTGGTACAAATGAGGTAATCCAACTCATTCATGTAGTTGACATGGAGTGGGGGCATCCTGTAAAGAGTTCATACAAGACTGGACTGCAAATTATTAGTCTACCTAGTATAACACCGTTAACAAGGTAAGACCGATAATTTATAGATGGTCATTAGTGACTCGACCTGAATCCTGAACAAGTTAAGAACTCTTGCTTATAGGGGTTTGTCCTTAGACTAGTATGGGGGATAGTGGCCTGTAGCAGACTCAATAAGCCTACCTTCTCAGGGACAGAATCTCGTAGGTAGTTGAGGACTTAACTATGCAAGATGGAATTCACTTATTCCTACTCTAAATAATTAGATAGGTTGTTCCCTTAAGAACTGACTCCAGGTCTTAAACAACGGGGCCCCGCCCTCTATGAGGGTATGAGTCTATGGTTGGACCTTAGACTTGTTGTTTATTAGAGGATTAGTAGTGCTTAAGGAACAAAGAGGTAATCACAGGAGTAAAATGGTAATTTGACCCAGCTATGATTGCGAACAACCTCTGAAGGGTCGATTCATGGGTAATAATTATATCAGTGGACACAATATAATCTACAGTGAGGAGAGTGCAACTACAAGTCTATAGTGGAGTGACTTGTAGTTAATGAATAATGATTAACTGGATCAAAGAGTTTGATCAGTTAATCTCATATCATTGGAGCTCATGAATTGTAGGTTCATTAGGTCCCTCTGTTAGCTCAACATGGTTATATTGAGGGTATAAAGTTAGGAATGAAATTGAAGTGTTCAATTTCATATATGAGATGTCATATCAGTTATATGTGATATAATTGATATAATATATAGTTTTAATGTGAATTAGATTCACATATTAACTATATACTAAAGACAGAATGAAGAGGGATATGACGGTAATTTCAATCCTATTTCCCTATATATATAGTTGCATGAGATGCAACTAGGTGAAGATAATCCAAGCTCTTGTGTGTTGTTGGAAAGGTTCTACAAACACATTCGCTCACAAAAATATCTCATCTCACCTAAAGGGAACCCACCTTCCTCCCTCACCTAGAGAACAACAGAGAAGATCTGGTGGTAGTGTCCTTGGTCACTTGGGTTCGTGTTGTTGAGATCGTAGCAGTGGGAGAAGGAGCACTGGAAGAAAGGTTCTTCAAAGATATATTTCTTGCTGTCCAAATTCTGTTTTTATGTTTAATCTAGATTAAATAGTTCTTGAACACAATCGTTGTAACGAAATTAAGAACGCGTGATTCACAATCTTCCGCTGCGGGATTCGATTCCTTTCAACCGCTACTTGGATTTAGCTGAAACTCAAGTTGTCATACCTGATGACGCTATAGAGGACCCATTGTCTTATAAACAGTCAATGAATGACGTAGATAAGGACCAATAGATCAAAACCATGGACCTTGAAATGGAGTCGATGTGCTTCAGTTCAGTTTGGGAACTTGTAAACCAGCCTGAAGGGGTAGGACCCATAGGGTGCAGCCTGAAGGGACGCTATATGTCTCAGCCTGAAGGGTTCATAGCTCAAGGTCAGGAGCAAAAAGTTTGCAAGCTCAATTGATCTATTTATGAGTTGAAACAAGCATCCAGATCTTGGAACATAAGATTTGACACTTCGATCAAGTCTTATGGCTTTGACCAAAACGTTGATGAGCCTTGTGTTTACAAGAGGATCATCAACGACAAGGTATCTTTCTTAGTACTTTATGTGGATGATATCCTACTCATTGGGAATGATGTAGGATACCTAACTGACATAAAGAAATGACTAGCGACCCAATTCCAAATGAATGATTTGGGAGAGGCGCAGTATGTTCTTGGGATTCAAATTTTCAAGAATCACAAGAACAGAACGCTAGCTCTGTCTCAAGCATCTTACATGGACAAAATATTGGTTCGATTTTTTATGCATAATTCCAAGAGAGGTTTATTACCTTTCAGGCATGAAGTTCATTTGTCTAAGGAACAATGTCCTAAGACACCTCAAGAAGTTGAGGATATGAGACGTATTCCCTATGCCTCTGCAGTAGGTAGCTTAATGTATGCTATGTTGTGAACGAGGCCAATCATTTGTTATGCAATGGGAATAGCTTGTAGGTACAAGTCCAATCCAGGGTTAGACCACTGGACTGCACTTAAAAATATCCTCAAGTATCTTAGAAAAACCAGGGATTATACGCTTGTGTATGAGACTAAGGATTTGATCCTTACTGGATACACCGATTCTAATTTTCAGACCGCTATGGATTCAAGAAAATCCACATCAAGATCAGTTTTCACCCTTAACGGGAGAGCTATAGTGTGGCGAAGCGTCAAGCAAGGATGCATCACTGACTCTACCATGGAGGTAGAGTATGTCGCTGCTTGTGAAGTAGCTAAAGAGGTTGTTTGGCTAAGGAAATTCCTTATTGATTTGGAAGTTGTTCCAAATATGGAATTTCGCATCACCTTGTACTGTGACAATAGTGGTGTGGTAGCCTATTATAAAGAACCTTGTAGCCACAAGCGAGACAAACACATCGAGAGGAAGTATCACCTAATACGAGAGATAGTGCAATGCAGAGATGTGACAGTCACGAAGATCGCTTTGGAGCACAACATAACTGATCCGTTTATAAAGATTTTCACAGCTAAAGTGTTCGAGGGTTATCTGGAGAGTCTAGGTATATGAGATATGTACATAGGCTAATATAGGGCAAGTGGGAGATATGTAATGGGTATATGGATGCCCAAGTTTATTGTATTTTGTATCTCTGTAACCACTGTTTTAGATTGTAATTTTTGGGGTTTGTGCCCTAAAACTCGTAGTTTGTAAATTTTGTTCTAATTAATGTAATAAAGAGTTATTATTTTCAATCAAGAGTTATTATTCGTTATTTACGATATTGCCCTTGTTTTAACCCTAAATCCAATAAACTAACATCCAAGGCTGTAAAATGTCTCTTGAACTACATGTAGTGTACATATAAAGGATCTCGGTTTGAGATACAACCTAAAGGGTCTATAGTAAGGGGATAAGGTTTGGGTACCTTACCCTGGTAATACTATAGATATGACCCACTTTGTATTTGATACAAACACAGTGATCCTAGCATGTTCGTGTAGACGACATGTGAGTGGTGATATCCTATGTGATGAGATCGCATAAGACCGGATAGCGAAATAGTAGCCGCTAGATGTAACTATTGGGATTTGTGCCCTAAAACTTATGTAATTTTGGTCAGATAAATAAAAATTTATTTGTTTTGATAAAATTATATTCTCGTTTTAGAAAGCCAATAAACTAACCTCCAAGGTTATAATATATCTTGAAAATCAGTGTAGTAGGTACTATTTAGATTGTGTTCAGTAGTATAACCTAAATGGTCTATGGTATAAGAATAAGGTTGGAATCCTTATTCTGGTAACACCATGTATGCGACCCACTTTGTAATTAGTACAAATGAGGTAATCCAACTCATTCATGTGGATGACATGCGAGTGGGAGCATCCTGTATATGAAGAGTTCATACAAGTTCAGACTGCAAATTATTAGTCTGACTAGTATAACGCCGTTGACAGGATAAGACTGATAATTTATAGATGGTCATTAGTGAATCAACCTGACTCCTGAGCAAGTTAAGAACTCCTGCTTATACGGGTTTGTCCTTAGACTAGTATGGGTGAGAGTGCCCTTTAGCCGACTCAATAAGCCTACCTTCTCAGGGACAGAACCTCGTAGGTAGCTGGAGACTTAACTATGCAAGATGGAATTCACTCATTCCTACACTAAGGAATTAGATAAGTTGTTCCCTTAAGAACTGAGTCGAGGTCTTGAACAACAGGGCCCCGCCCTCTAAACTAGCTTAAGAGGGTATGTGTTTATGGTAGGAACATAGACTTGTTGTTCATTAGAGGATCAGTGGTGCTTAAGGAACAAAGAGGTAATCACAGGGGTAAAACGGTAATTTGACCCAACTGTGATTACGAACAACCCGTGAAGGGTCGACTCATGGGTAATGATTATATCAATTGACACAATATAATCTAAAGTAAGGAGAGTAAAGCTACAAGTCTATAGTGGAGTGACTTGTAGTTAATGAATATTGATTAACTGGATCAAAGAGTTTGATCAGTTAATCTCACATCATTGGAGCTCATGAACGGGTATAAAGTTAGGAATGAGATTAAAGTGTTCAATTTCATTTATGAGATGCTATATCAATTATATGTGATATAATTGATATAATATATAGTTTTAATGTGAATTAGATTCACATATTAACTATATACTAATGAGAGAATCAATGAGGGATAAGATAGTAATTTTCTTCCTGTTTCTCTATAAATAGTTGCATGAGATGCAACATTGGGCTAAGGCTTTACACATAAACCCCAGAGTTCTCCCATTTGTGTTGGAAAGAGTTCCAAACACATTTCCAAAAGGATCACCTCACCTCATCCCAAAGGAGCCCACCTTCCTCCCTCACGTAGAGAACAACGGAGAAAGATCTAGTGGTGGATCTTTACAAGGTTCGGGTTCGTTGCTGAGATCGTGATCGTTGGAGGAGGAACTCGTGAAGAAAGTATTCTACAAAGGTAAATTCTTGTTGTCCTATACTTCGTAAAGCATGCTTAATCTTAGTATATTGTTCTTGTATTTTTGATCTGTGTAACAAAATCATGAACACGCGATTCACTATCGCTTCCGCTGCTGGATTCAATCCCTTCAATTGGTATCAGATCTCAATTGTGTTCTTGATTTTGTTCTGGATTTATCAAGGACAAAGGTGGGATTTACTAATTTCATGAAATGTATAATCGGTTTGCGAATTAAATGTTTTTGTTTTTGGCAACATAGATTTACATATTTTATGTTGAATTGTTTAATGTAAAGGCCTATTGTTTTGGGCATTTTATTATGTAAATCGAATCTATAAGTCTGTATCGATCGAGGCAAAGTGGTTGCTGAGAAAAATGGAACAAAGATGAGCAAAAAAAAATGGAGAAATGCTTGTTGTCTGCCTACAACGTTGCAACGTTGTTCCGCAACGCGCTCCAACGGTCAGAAAAGGACAAAATGCTAATGCCGAAGGCATTTCAGGAGGTTTCCAAACGGGCGGAAAACAGTTTTTATATATATATTAAATATAAAAATATTTTATATTTAATTTTATTTAATATTATTAATTGTAATTAATATAATTTGATTATATTAATTATTATTAATTTTAGGGGTGCCAAAAATGGTCTAATTTTGCTTTTTATTTATGCAAATGTTGTATAATTATTGTCATGTAGAATGTATGCTTTTATTTAGATATCCCACCTTAGGTTAAGCATTTACATGCATCATTTATATAATATAAAGTGTTATATTATATAGTTTGCATGTATAATTAATATAAGGAGTTATATTAATTTTTGGACAACATTGACATGCATATTTTTCATGAGATGAATGTGTTATGTATGTTTTATTATTCATGTGATGAATGATCAAGCACAATAACATAGAATTGCATGTCACCTAAGGTTAAATTCATTAGTTTGAAAATGTTTAGAACATGAAATTAATAGAGCTTAAGTTATCTAGTTCTAATTAGATTAGAATTAGGAACCATGTAATTTATAAACAATGATTAAAAGAGGAACTCTGTCTAAGGAAGGTCATGTCTGGGCTGGGGTATTTAAGCTGAGTGGGAGCAGGTTTAGTGAAAAAAAAACCTATGGTCTCTTCTGTCGGTTCACACCGTAAGATCACTATGGTCAGCCTGCTAGTTTGGTCTGGACCAAACAATCCCTTCGGAGGACTTGATCATAGAGGATCGAACAAAGTGGACACCCGAAAGGGATAAAGATTTCCTTAGTCTGTTTTTCAACCTAGTCCTCCCTTCGGCGGATTTTGTTGGATGGGGACTCTAGGGTCCAAAGACAGAGGGTTACACTCACATGGTACATAAGATGTGTATGTATCCTGACCAAATAATGGTAACTAAAGCCTATAGGAATATGAGTTATTCTGGCATTAGGTTTTGGTCAAGAATGTCTTGATCAGGGGGAAAAGTGTTTTTTATTACGCTTCAGTATCATACATTCTAAACCTTTGGAGTATCATTGCAAATTATTAATGACTTAGGAATCATTAGATAATTAGCTAAAACGTGGTTGGATTATATAGTTTTCTAGCGCGAAACTTATACAAGTTTTAATTGTAAATTGCAGCAAAATGTCTATCTCCATTATTTCCTTACTGGGTGGGGATAAATTAACCGGAGAGAACATAATGACTTGGAAGAATAGACTCAACATAATCTTGGTTGCACATGATCTTAAGTTCATTCTCAATGAGGAGTGTCCTCAATTCCCTGCTCAAAACACACCTCAAGCTGTTAAGGATGTGTATGACCGTTGGATCAATGCCAATCAAAAGGCAAAAGCCTATATCCTTGTTAGCACACCTGATGTTTTAGCCAGGAGGCTGGAAGGCAAGGTCTCAGCTCGTGAGATTGTGGATTTTATCTTAAATTTGTTTAGACAACTGTCCAAACAAATTCGACATGAAACCCTAAAGTACGTTTACAACGCACACATGGAGGAGGGAACGTTAGTATGAGAACATGTTCTCAATCGATGACTCACTTCAACATAGCGGAAATGAACAGGGCGGTCATAGACGAGAAAATTCAGGTATCGTTCATCCTAGAATCTCTTCTGAAGAGTTTTCTGCAATTCCGCAGCAATGCAGCAATGAACAACATAGAATATGATCTGACTTCTCTACTAAATGAGTTGCAGACTTACCACTCTCTTATGGATGATAAGGGACAACAGAATGGACAGGCAAATCTGTTTGCCCATTCCAAAAGTTCTCAGAAGGGTTCACCCTCTGGAAATAAGTACTGCAGTTATTCTTCTGAACTTAAGAAGATACAAAAGAAAAAGAAAATGAGCAAATAAAGAGCAATTGTCTGGTAAGAAAATACTGTTATTTGATAACATGTATGTAGTTTCAGGGTTTATTAGAAACCTTATTTCTATTCCATGCATCAGCGAACAATGTACTTCAATTTCTTTTCAATTGAATAAAGTGTTTATTTCATTGGAAATGTAACGACCCTACTTTCTAAGACTCTTTTCCTTAGGTCGTTACTAACCATGCATTCGTTTGAGGCCAAAAGCAAAACAACCAAAAGTAAAAACGAAACCAAAATACCTTCTTTATTGGGATCCCAAGAAAACAATCGTTTAAAAACCAAGTTCACTTAAATAAAAAAAAAAAGAAAAAAAACTCAATTCTTGCCTCTTCTCAAATAAAGTTCAACATATGACAAAAGGATTATAAATAAAAACAAATTTAAAACATGAAACGAAGTTCAAAAGATGCGGAAGACATGACTTCTATTCCCATGGCCTTCGCAACGCATTCCCGTCATTCGCCCTGTAAGTTCTTGCTTTACCTGAAAACATTTTTTTTTTAAAGAAAGCGTGAGTATTATGAATTAATACTCAGTAAGTGTCCCCCACTACCGGGGTTGAATAACAAGTTGTCACAACAAACCATGGCTTTATGTGGGACCTATACATAAATAAAACATATTTCATGACTTTTTCTCTTCGGCTATTAGTGGAAAAATTAAGACTTCCTGATCCATGGCCTCTTAGTTTAGGTCGACTCTAAGTATTTCGTAACTTACATAGCATCAAATATGTATACATATATATATTGGAAGTTTAATTGCCACGGCCTTCGTAAGCATTTTCATTTTTATAAAGTTTCTCTTCGGCCTTTAGTGGACAATTAAGTTCTCCCGTATCATGGCCTTTAATTCGAGTCGACTCTAACACATACTTAACTTATATAATGAATATTATCAGGAAGATTTCACCACAGCCTTCGCAAACATTTTTGAAAGTACATGCTTATGGTCCCAACTGAAATAGTAACAACATTCATGCAAAATTTTCATGGCATAGTTATATAAAAAGTCAAAATGTTCAATCTTAAACCAACTACAACATGAAATTCATGGCCTCTTAGATAAATATCAAGTCAACGACATCATGGCATTTAAAATGAACCTTTCATTCAAATCATGAAATTTATAAAGGACTTTTGAAACGGAACATGACATTTAAAACAGACTTTTCAAGCTGAACATGACATTTTTCAAACAAGTCCTTAACTTCTAAATTTTAGGGTTGACGTGGGTTCCCTTACCTTAGCCTTAGCTTGAAACTCCTAAAGTTTCGCTCATAATTCAAAGCTCCTCTCAATCGTGCTTGACACTTGAGTTATCTAAATTCAATCCAATTTCCTAATTAGAACACATATAAATAAACTTATTTGAATTCAACAATAGCCAGGTCGAGTTACGACAAATGGAGGCTTGGAACAGACTCGGGAAGCGAAACGGATGCAAACGGGCGAGTTTCGATGAACGGCGGCGCAAGCAGTGGTCGCATCGGCGCGAAGCGCGTGACCGGCCGGCGGCGGGCAACGGCGGCGCGTGGTGGCGACTGGCGGCGAGTGGAGATCAGATTTGAGAAGCTCGTCGACCGATCTCTACAAAACCAATCTTATTTAAAGCAAAACCGACCAGAAAAGGGGTGAACCGACCGACCCAAAGTGGCGCTGCTCGACCCAAGCTTCAGACAGCGCCGCTGGCGTGTTCTGTTCGTGTTCGGGACACTCCACCGTTGATCTGATCAAAACCGACCATCTCACAACGGGAACCAGCCGTTTGACACTTGATTTGGCGAGATCGACGTCCTCCGGCGAGGCTACGTGCGTGACGTCAGACGACACGACGAGGATCCGAGCAGCGATAATCAACTCGAGCAGTGGCTGATTCGACGGCTTCTGTCCAGCGGGGTTTAGTGGGTGTCGACGGCGTGGGGCTCTCGGAGGAAGGCTTCATGGATTGGAGTTTGTTTGTCGACGACGTGATCCACAAAGAAGGTGTGGTCGGCGGCTGCTCCATCGTGAAGGTAGGGAGGGATGGAGAAGAAGAGACCTCGATATGCGCGATTCAAAGATAAAAACCCTACCTTGACTTTCTTTCAAAATTACGAAAATACCCTTCCATCTTCCTTTTAACCACAAACATGCCCTTAAGCCAAATTAATGTCCTCAAAATATCTTCAATTACACAAAATTCTTAATTTACAAAGCCTTTCAATAAAATACAAAGCCCCAAGGCTCAATAAATTTAATTTCCATTACATTAACCTAAATCACAACCTAAAATGTACCTGGAAATTTCGGGGCGTTACAGGAAAAGTATTGAACTATGTGTTGCCCTTCTTGAGAATTATTTGCAATGGTTTAATTCGGTAAAAATAGTTTTAAACATTGAATTATTCAAAATAGCAAGTACACGAACTAATAAGAAATGTAAAATTTCTCCTAAAGAAAATGTTCATCTTTGGTATCTTAGATTGGGTCACATTAACCTCAATAGGATTGAGAGATTAGTAAAGAATGGACTTCTAAATGAGTTAGAAGAAAATACTTTACCTGTATGTGAATCCTGCCTAGAAGGCAAAATGACTAAAATACCTTTTAGTGGAAAAGGTTATAGAGCCAAAGAACTGTTTGAGCTTATACATTCAGGCCTTTGTGGTCCGATGAATGTTAAAGCCAGATGAGGTTATGAATATTCCATCTCTTTCATAGATGATTATTCCAGTTTTGGACATATTTACCTAATGCATCATATGTCTGAAGCACTTGAAAAGTTCAAGGAAATTCAAGACTTAAGCTGAAAATCAATTAAGTAAAACAATTAAAACACTTCTATCAGATCGAGGTGGAGAGTACATGGATTTAAAATTCCAGAACTATATTGTTGGGATATATGTCCTAATCTCGTATTTGTTTGTAATATTCACCATTGAAATAAATAAGAGTTATTTCTTTCATCACTTTGTATCTCACATATTTTAAAACTTTGTCCAATAAACTACGCTCCATGGTCATTGAATTATGAGAGAACTAGAACTTGAACGGTGTGTAGTGGACACAGAGGGAGGATCTCGTTCAAGTTAATGACCCGAACGGTCTACATTGTATGGATAGGGTTGGAGACCTAATCCTAGATACACGTGGATGCGACCCGCTTTGTATTAGATACAAACGAGGTGATCCAACTCGTTCATGTGGTTGACATGTGAGTGGGGGCATCATGTGCAATGAGATTGTACAAGACCGGATCGTGAATTATTATACCTACTGATGTAACACCGTTAACAGTATGGGACTAATAACTTCGTATCTCACCAATAGTGACTTGACCTTAATCCTGAGCGTTGTTACGGACTCCTGTCTACGGGGGTCTGTCCTTTGACTAGTATGGGTGAGGGTGGTCACAGTTACTCGCCCAATATGCCTATCTTCTCAGGGAGAAGACCACGTGGGGAGGTGGAAACTTGACTACCCGAGATGGAATTCACTCGTTCTCGAATTTAGGGAAACTAGAGGGGTTGTTCCCTTAAGTGCTGTCTCCAGGGCCTGGACAATGGGCGCCCACCATCTCACTGGCTCGAGAGGGGTGTTGTTTATGGTTGGACCATACAACGTTGTTGTTCATTAGAGGAGCAGTGGGGACTTAAGGAGTAAGAAGTAGATAGAGGGGTAAAACGGTAATTTGACCAAGTTGTGTCTAAGAACAACCTGTGAAGGGTCGACTCACAGGAATTGGTTATATCAGTGGACACAACTTGTCTTACAGGGACAGGAGTGCATCTACGGGCTTTAGTGGAGTGTTACCGTTTTTGGGATTTGTGCCCTAAAACTCGTAGTTTGTAATTATGTTCTAATTAATGTCATAAAGTGTTATTATTTCAATAAAGAGCTATTGTTCGTTATCTACGAGTTTGCCTTTGAATAAACCCTAAATCCAATAAACTAAACATCCAAGGTTGTAAAAATATATCTTTAACTGAATGTAGTGTACATATAAAGGATCTTGGTTCGAGATACAGCCTAAAGGGTCTATAGTTAGGGGATAAGGTTTGGATATCTTATCCTGGTAAAACTATGGATGTGTCCCACTTTGTATATGATACAAACACAGTGATCCTAATATGTTCGTGTAGATGACATGTGAGTGGAGATATCCTATGTAATGAGATTACATAAGACCGGACCGCGAAATAGTAACCACTAGATGTAACTCCGTTGACTAGTTAGGTTTCTATTTCACTAGGATGACCTAGACAACTTGATCTCAATCCTGAGCAGCTTACGAACTCCTGTTTGCGAGGGATTGTACTTTGACTAGTATGGGTGAGAGTAGCCAGATTCACCGACTCAATATGCTTACCTTCTTGGAGACAAGACCGAGTGAGCGGCTGGAAACTTAACTTAGCAAGATGGAATTCACTCTTTCCCGCCTACTAGGGTAAGTAGACGAATGTTCCCTTAAGTGGTGTCTTCGGGACTTGAACAAAGGACCCGACCCTCTCATTGGCCCGAGAGGAACTCTGTTTTTTGGTAGGACCACAAACAAATTGTTCATTAGAGGAGCATTGGTACTTAAGGCAAAAGATTTAACCTAGGGGTAAAATGGTAATTTGACCTAGCTGGTGATTCGAAAATACGTGAAGGATTAACTTGTTGTTATTGGTCAATATCCGTGTACACAGAAATATATCTGCAGTGAGAAGAGTGCAGCTGCGGGACTTTAGTGGAGTGTTCCCGCAGTTAACGAATGTTGATTGGGAGGTTAATGAGATTAACCGAGCAATTTCGTATCGTTGGAGCTTCTGATTTGTAGGTCCATTAGGTCCACTTTCTAGCTCGTAAAGGGTTCTTAGATCGTTTGAATTTGAAGTGTTCAAATTCATAAGGGAATAAACTTAAAATAAATGAGAGAATTAAATAATTGAAAGAGTTCAAATATTACATTCAAATGTGAATATGATATATTTATATTTGTAAACTCTAGGTTAAATCTTAATGTGCATGAGATCTACATTAAACTATACGATAAAAGGTAAAATGATTAAATGTGATTTAATCATTTAATCAATATTATATTTAAATTAAATAAGATTGAATTTAATAATTAATTAATTAATTATTATATTAACTGAGAACGTGTAGGAAAAATTGACTTAAGTATTTACAAGTTGACTTAATTTTTGCCATGAAAACTTCAAGAAAAATTTCACTAAAATAATTCTGCATCTCCTTGTAAAATGCCTTTTAATTTCTTCATAGCCACAATCTTTCCATCGTCTAATTCTACTTTGTAAGCAGTTCAAAACACTCCTTTCCCCATATCTTCATTTCATTTTATGAGAATCTTTTGAACCACATGGCCGCCAAAACAATTTAACCCTTATTAACCAATTCTTCACGTACTCTGTTTCCGAAAGATAAACCACCACCCAAAACAAGCAAAATGGAGCTCACTCACCCCAACAGTCACCACCAATCCGATTAACAACCCCATATATTGAAACTTATTACTCTTTCGCACATATACATGAGTGTTAAAAATAAGCTCCAAAATTGAACAATTAAAATCATTAGAATACGACTCCCATGTGGATGTGGTTTATAAATTTACAATAAAAAAACTAGCAGCCTATTACCTCTTTTAGCAATCTATTATCTTCCCTGGGGATGGTCAATTATAGATTGATGGTGTTTATTTTCTTGCTATTAAGTCTCTGAAGTTGTTGGTTGTAAATTAATGTACAATTTCTATGATGATTTAGATGTAAATCTTATAAGTCCTAATAATTTAGCAAAGAAATCAAAGATTGTGGAGAACTTACTCAAAAATTTTGAGAGTTTGCTGGTGAGTGTATTTGTGGGTTTCAAAACAATCCAAAACGCCAACAAAATTCCTCTGATTTTGAACGCCGTCGACGGGCACGAGGTGAGTCTGAAAAAGATCGTGACGAACTTAAAGAAAGGATAAAAATCGGTGCAGAGAAGATGTGGTGGGAGATGGAAAACAATGGGTTTTGTGTGAAACGTGAGGGTTTGTCGTTCTCTTTCTTTCCCTTTTCTTCTTCTTTTTTTTTTTTTTACATTTTAAAATAAGAGAGGGAATTTGTTTGAAGTCTTTTTGCATTCTAAAATAAGAAAGGGAAATTTGGAGCCAAAACAAACTAATAAAAAATAAGAGAGAGAAATTTGTTTAAATAAGTCCTTCAACTTTAAAACTTATTTCATTATACTTTATTTTATTCACTTAATTGAGTTTCAATGTCGTGTATAAGTTCATAAATTTAAAAAAAAAAAAAACTATTTAGTCAATACCATAAAATCTTCATTAATCAACTTAGGTAATTAAAATAAACTATTGCAGTTACATTAAATTATTGCAACAATGTTTTAAACGTTGCAACAGGATTGTTGCAATAGACTCTACCACAACGTTTACGTAACTGTTATTAACAATGATACAACTTAAACGTTGCAAATTTTATATTTGTAACAGTTTCTAAATACGTCATTAGCGAACCGCTGCAATTGAATATATATTGCAACAATTTTTAAAATGTTGTAAACAAACTGTTGCACTACGTATATGTAGCAACGGTTTGGTTATGTGTTGCTACAAACTGCTGCAATTTAATAATCAATTGCAACATTCTCAAATGCGCTGCAAAAAAATTGTTGTAATAGACATGGTTTCTTGTAGTGATAGTAGGACAATAGGACATTGGTTATAAGGGAACTCTACGAGTGATGTTTTGTCTAAGGCTAGGGGTACTTAAGCTGACGGTTAATGGAACACCTCCTATCTGGGAACAGACCTAGAACCTGAGTTGAATTAACCATAGTCCTGAGTTATATATAGGTAATTAAAATGTTTATTCACCTAGACATAAGGTTAAAAGACCTAGTTATAAAAGTTATAATAGGCATACACTTAGATAGACTCTTTTAACAAGAATCCGACTAAGTTAAACCTATATTCTAACCTTAGGAGCTACAGTGGAAGAAAATGAGGTGTTCGCATCGAGTTTACTCTCACGTCCTCAAGAGTTCACACCGTGAGTTTCATGTTTGGCTACGTGTCTTCAATAAGGTGTCCCCCTACGGTAAGTGTTTGTATGGTTCAATACCAATGTGAATGAGGGAAGTATCCATAGTAAATAGGAGCAGGATGCGTGTCAACATATCCTACGGTCTCCTCCATTAGGTTGCACCATGAGATTCCTATAGTCCACCTGCTAGGTTGTCCTGGAACAACCAATCCCTACGGAGGGCTTGACTATATGGGTCAGAACACCGCGAACACCAGAAATGGATAGGGTCTCTTAAGTAATTTGCCAACAGTTGTCTTTCCTATAGTAGCATGCTGGCTCGAACCTATTCGATTTGAAAATGGTAGGGTCACATTTACGGGATAAGTTAAGCTAGTTAACGAGTCCTTAACCAAACGAACGGTAGCTAAAAATCATTGGGACATGAGATGTTCTGGTCGTGAGAATTAGCTGAGACAGTCTCAATTTAGGGGACGAGTGACTAACCATCCGTCGGTGGCTTTTATTCTAAACCCTTGAAGTCTCACTGCAAAATTAAAGGTTTAATTTAAACACTAGGGTTCTTTAATAATTTTGCTAAAATTGATTGGTTTATAATGGGTTAAAGGCATAACTAATTAGAACTATTTTTGAAATTTCAGCATGTCGTCCTCTATAATAGCCTTACTCAAAAGCGAACGTTTAACTTCCGAGAATTATGGAAGTCCAACCTAGATGGGATTCTGGTAATGGATGGCCTTCGATTTTAATGAATGAGGAATGCGCTCAGATCCCTGCTCAAAACGCACCTCAATCAGTTAAAGATGCGAATAACCGCTTGTCCAAGGCCAATGAAAAGGCCAAGACCTATATCCTGACCAACATATCTGATGTTTTCGCCAGGAAGTTAGAGGGAATTGTCTCAGCTCTTGAGATCATGGATTGTCTACAGAGTTTGTCTGGACAACCGTTTTAACAAATTCGACACGAATCCCTCAGCATGTTTATAACGCGCGCATGAAGGAGGGAACTTCAGTGAGAGAACATGTTCTCAATCTGATAGTTCACACCAACGTGGCCGAAATGAACGGAGCGGTCTTGGATGAGCAAAGTTAGGTATTGTTTATCCTTGAATCTCTTCCAAAGAGTTTTCTGCAATTCCCCAGTAATGCGGAGATGAACGAAAGGGAGTATAGCCTGATTTCCCTCCTAAATGAATTGCAGACTTATCAGTCTCTTATGGACAATAAGGGACAGGTTGATGGAGAGGCAAATCAGTTTGTCCATTCTAAAAGGGTCCAGATGAGTTCATCCTCTGAAACCAAGCCCTGCGGTTCTTCTTCTGGGATTAAGAAGACTTGGAAGAAAAGGAAAGGAAGAAAATGGAAAGCTTTTCCTACTGCAGACAATGAGCTAAAAGAAAAGAAAGGTAAATTCGATTTACTTGTTCTTGAAACTTGTTTAGTAGAAAATGATGATTTTACCTTGATACTTCATTCAGGAGCCACTAACCATGTTTGCTCTTCTTTACAGGAAACTAGTTCCTTCAAGGACCGCGAAGAGGGTTAGATGACGCTCATGGTCAGAACAGGAGACGTCGTCTCAACTCGTGCAGTGGGAAATGCCAAGTTATTTTTCGGAGATAGATTCCTATTTGTAGAAAATTTGTACATAGTTCCTATTATTAAAAGGAACTTGATTTCTATCTCTTGTCTAATTGAACATAGTAATTGTATTTCCTTTTCTAGTAATGAAGCGTTCATATTAAAGAGAGGTGTCAATATTTGTTCTGCTAAGTTAGAAAACGACTTGTATGTACTTAAACCAAATCAAACTAAAGCAATTTTAAATCATGAGATGTTTAAAACTGCGAATACTCAAAGTAAAAGGCAAAGAATTTCTCTAAATAATAATATCTATCATGACATCTTAGACTTGGTCATATAAATCTCAACCAGATTGACAGACTATCTAAGAATGTGAAGGGATCGAATCCCGCAGCGGAAGCGATTCTGAATCGCGTGTTCATGATATTGTTACATAGATCTCATACAAGAACAATATACTAAGATTAAGCATACATTTTTAAGATAGGACAACATGAATTTTACCTTTGAACAACACTTTCTCCACGAGCTCCTTCTCCAACAATCACGATCTCAGCAACACGAACCCGAACCGTGTGAAGATCCGCCACTAGATCTTCTCCGTTGTTCTCTAGGTAAGGGGAAATGTTGGTTCTTTTTGGGGTGAGATGTGGAGGTATGAGAGATTTGTATTTGGAACTCTTTCCAACAATACAAAGGTGGAACTCTAGTGTTGCATGAAAAACATCTCTCAAAGTTGCATCTTATGCAACTATTTATAAAGAAATAGGATAGAAATTATCATCATATCCCTCATTCATTCTCTCATTAGTATATAGTTAATTTGTGAATCTTATTCCCATTAAAACTATATATTATATCAATAATATCATATATAATTGATATAACACCTCATATATGAAATTGAACACTTCAATTTCATTCATAACTTTATACCCTCAATGTTACCATGTTTAGCCAACAGAGGGACCTAATAGACCTATAGTTCATGAGCTCTAATGATGTGAGATTAACTGATCAAACTCTTTGATCTAGTTAATCAATATTCATTAACTACAAGTCACTCCACCATAGACTTGTAGCTGCACTCTCCTCAATGTAGATTATATTTTGTCCATTGATATAATCATTACCCACGAGTCGACCCTTCACAAGTTGTTCGTAATCACAGTTGGGTCAGTTACCGTTTTACCCCCTTTGATTACCTCTTTGTTCCTTAAGCACCAATGATCCTTTAATGAACAACAAGTCTATGATTTTACAATAAATTCAAATCCTCTTAAGCTAGTTTAAAGGGCGGGGCCCCGTTGTTCAAGACGTGGACTTAGTTCTTAAGGGAACAACCTATCTAATTCCTTAGTCTAGGAATGAGTGAATTCCGTCTTGCAGTGTTAAGTTTCCAGCTACCTACGAGGTTTTGTTCCTGAGAAGATAGGCTTATTGAGTCGGCTACAGGCCACTCTCACCCATAATAGTCTAAGGACAAACCCCTATAAGCAGGAGTTCTTAACTTACTCAGGATTCAGGTCGAGTCACTAATGGCAATCTATAAATTTTAAGTCGTATCCTGTTAACGGTGTTATACTGGTTAGACTATAATTTGCAGTCCGGTCTTGTATGAACTCTTCATATAGAATGCCCCCACTTGCATGTCATCCACATGAATGAGTTGGATTACCTCATTTGTACTAATTACAAATTTGGCCTCATCCATGGTGTTTCCAGAATAAGGTTTCCAACCTCATTCTTAGACCATAAACCATTAAGGTTATACTTTTTAACACAATCTAAATAGTGTCTAGTACACTGATGTTCAAGATTCATTATAACCTTGGAACTTAGTTTATTGGATTTATAACGCGAGAAGATAATTCTATCAAATCAAATAAGTCTTTATTCATTTGACTAAAATTACACAAGTTTAGGGCACATATCCCAATAAAATGGACTTCTAAATAAGTTAGAAGATGATTCTTTACCTCCTTGCGAGTCATGCTTGGAAGGTAAAATGACTAAGCGACCTTTTTTAAGAAAAGGTTATAGAGCCAAAGAATCCTTAGAACTTATACATTCGGATCTTTGTGGTCCGTTGAATGTTAAAACTCGAGGAGGGTACGAATATTTCATCTATTTCATAGATGATTATTCGAGGTATGGTTATTTATACCTAATGCATCATAAGTCTGATGCTCTTGAAAAGTTCAAAGAGTATAAGGCTGAAGTAGAGAATGCATTAGGGAAAACCATTAAGACACTTCAATCCGATCGAGGTAAAGAGTATATGGATCTGAGATTCCAGGACTATTTGATAGAACGTGGAATCCAATCTCAACTCTTGGCACCTAATACACCTCAGCATAATTGTGTATCGGAAAGGAGAAATAGAACCTCGTTAGACATGGTTCGATCTATGATGAGTTATGCTCAATTGGTTGCCTAATTTTGGGGTTGCGTAGTAGAGACTGCGGTTCAAATCATGAAAACTGTCCCATCAAAGAGTGTTTCAGAAACGCCTTTTGAGTTGTGGAAGTGGCATAAACCTAGTTTACAACACTTTAGGATTTGGAGTTGTCCGACACACGTGCTGGTGAAAAATCCAAAGAAACTGGAACCTCGTTCAAGATTATTCCAATTTGTTGGTTATCCCAAAGAAACGAGAGGTGGTATTTCTACGACCCAGAAGAAAACAAGGTGATTGTATCGACAAACGCCACTTTCTTGGAGGAAGATCACATGAGGAACCATAAACCGCGTAGTAAGATGGTATTAAATGAAGCTACAGATGAGTCAACAAGAGTTGTTGATCATGCTGGACCTTCATCAAGAGTTTATAAAGAAGCCGACATATCGAGTCAGTCTCGTCCTTCTCAATCGTTGGGAATGCCTCGACGCAGTGGGAGGGTTGTTACCCAACCTGACCACTACTTGGGTTTCGCTGCAACTCAAGTTGTCATACCTGATGACGGTGTAGAGGATCCATTATCCTATAAACAGGCAATGAATGACGTAAATAAGAACCAATGGATCAAAGCCATGAACCTGGAAATGGAGTCAATGTACTTCATTAAAGTTTGGGAACTTGTAGACCAACCTGAAGGGGTAAGACCCATAGGGTGCAAATGGATCTATAAGAGAAAGAGAGATGCATCCGAAAAGGTACAACCCTTTAAGGCAAGACTTGTAGCAAAGGGTTTTACCCAAAGGGAAGAAGTTGACTACGAGGAATCTTTTCGCCTGTTGCTATGCTTAAGTCTATTAGGATACTCTTCTCCATAGCCACTTTTTATGATTATGAAATTTGGCAAATGGACGTCAAGACTACCTTTTTGAATGGTAATCTTAACGAGGGCATCTATATGTCTCAGCCCGAAGGGTTCATAATCCAAGGTCAGGAGCAAAAAGTTTGCAAGCTCAAGCGATCCATTTATGGGTTGACAAGCATCCAGATCTTGGAACATAAGATTCGATACTGCGATCAAGTCTTATGGCTTTGACCAATACGTTGATGAGCCTTGTGTTTAAAGAGGATCATCAACGACAAAGTAGCTTTCTTAGTACATTATGTGGATGATATCCTACTCATTGGGAATGATGTAGGATACCTAAATGACATAAAGAAGTGGATGGTGACCCAATTCTAAATGAAAGATTTGGGAGAGGCGCAGTATGTTCTTGGGATTCAAATTTTCAAGAATCACAAGAAAAGAACACTAGCTCTATCTCAAGCATCTTATATCGACAAAATGTTGGCTCGATATTCGATGCAAAATTCCAAGAGGGGCTTGTTACCCTTCAGGCATGGGGTTCATCTGTCTAAGGAACAGTGTCCTAAGACACCTCAAGAAGTTGAGGATATGAGACGTATTCCCTATGCCTCTACAGTAGGTAGCTTAAATGTATGTTATGTTGTGCACAAGGCCAAACATTTTTTATGCAGTGGGAATACTCAGTAGGTACAATTACAATCTAGGGTTAGACCAGTGGACCGTAGTTAAAAATATCCTCAAGTATCTTAGGAGAATGAGGGACTATACGCTTGTGTATGGGACTAAGGATTTGATCCTTACTGGATACACTGATTCTAATTTTCAAACCGATAAGGATTCTAGGAAATTCACATCCGATCGCCACCTTCACCCTTCTTTGAAATTCACATCGACCGACTCCACGAGGAGCGGGATGCATCGACTCTCTCACGAGGAGAGAGGCCGTATGTCGCTGCTTATGAAGAAGCTAAAGAAGCTGTTTGGCTATGGAAATTCCTGATTGATTTGAAAGTTGTTCCAAATATGGAATTTCCCATCACCTTATACTGTGACAATAGTGGTGCTGTAGCCAATTCGAAGGAACCTCACATCCATAAGCGAGGCAAGAACATCGAGAGAAAGTATCACTTGATACTAGAAATAGTGCAATGAGGAGATGTGACAGTCACGAAGATCGTTTCGGAGCACAACATTGTTGATCCGTTTACAAAGACTCTCACGGCTAAACTGTTCGAGGGTCATCTGGGAAGTCTAGGTCTACGAGATATGTACCTAGGCTAATCTAGGGAAAATGGGAGATACATAATGGGAATGTGGATGCCCTAGTTTATTGTATTTTGTATGTATCTCTGTAACAACTGTATTAGATTGTGATGTACCCCACTAGAGTTTTAGTTCAAGTAGGAGTTTGTTGGGGTTTGTGCCCTAAAACTCGTAGTTTGGAAATTTTGTTCTAATTAATGTAATAAAGAGTTATTATTTTCAATAAAGAGTTATTGTTCGTTATTTCCGATATTGCCCTTGTTTTAACCCTAAATCCAATAAACTAACATCCAAGGTTATAAAATGTCTCTTGAACTAAATGTAGTGTACATATAAAGGATCTCGACGACATGTGAGTGGAGATATCCTATGTGATTAGATCGCATAAGATCGGACTGCAAAATAGTAACCGCTAAATGTAACTCTGTTTACTAGTTAGGTTTCTATTTCAGTAGGATGACCTAGCCAACTTGATCTCAATCTTGAGCAGGTTACGAATTTCTGTTTGCGAGGGATTATCCTTTGACTAGTATGGGTGAGAGAGGCCAGATTCGCCGACCCAATATGTCTACCTTCTTGGGGACAAGACCGAGTGAGCGGCTTGGGACTTAACTTTGCAAGATGAAATTCACTCCTTCCCGCTTATTAGGGTAAGTAGATGATTGTTCCCTTAAGTGATGTCTCCGGGACTTGAAGAAAGGGCCCGACCCTCTCATTGGCCCGAGAGGGATTTTTTTTTTGTTGGTAGGACCACAAACAAATTGTTCATTAGAGGAGCACTAGTACTTATGCTACTAGATGTAACCCAAGGGTAAAACGAAAATTTAACCCAATTGGTGTTACGAACATTCGTGAAGGATTGACTTGCTGTTATTGGTCAATATCCGTGGACACAAAAATATATCTGTAGTGAGAAGAGTGCAGCTGTGGGACTTTAGTGGAGTGTTCCCGTAGTTAACGAATGTTGATTAGGAGGTTAATGAGATTAACCAAATAATTTCGTATCGTAAGAGCTTCTGATCTGAAGGTCCATTAGGTCCACCTTCTAGCTCGTAAAGGGTTTTTAGATCGTTTGAATTTGAAATGTTCGAATTCAATTAGGGAATAAATTTAATGTATATAGATACGTTATAATATAAAGTTTTGGAACTTTATATTAAAAATTTAATGTGAATATGATTCATATTAAATTTTGTGAGCGAACTAAATATTTGAAAGAGTTCAAATATTAATTTAAATGTGAATGAGATTCATATTTGGAAAACTATAGGTTAAAATCTAATGTGCATAAGATGTGCATTAAACCTATAGGTTAGAGGGAAAATGATTAAATATGATTTAATCATAAGATATGTAATATGATTTTGATTAAATTTGATTTAATTAAAATATAAATATATATATATAATTAAATAAAATTTAATTATTAATTAATTAATTAATTTATAAATAATTAAAATGTTTATTTATTTATTTATTATTTTAATAATAGGAACGTGTCATATTGACACGTTCCCACAATTCCCTCCACTCCCTATCGATATGGAGTAGGGAGTTGCCCTCTAGAATCTTCTTTTTCACCTTTGGAACAAGACAGTGATTTGATCGAGCAATTTGGATTGCTTGAGAAAACCTCTCACTCTCAACAAAAATTCCCTTATCCTTCTTTCCAACTGTTGGAACACCTTCTCACCAAGGTTGATCTAAGTAGATACTCAGAGATATAGGAGGTTTTCCATTTTGGTGGTGCCCAATTTAAACCAGAGAAGATTTCTTGTTTGTTGTTGTTGTGCAATTGGAGCAAGGAAGTTGCTGCTGGAGATTAATACTACAAAGGTAATCATTCTTTCCTTTTAGTTTAATGTTATTACACAACATTTGTTTGCATGTATTAGTTTTCATGCTCTAATTAGATTAGATTAAATGTTGCTTATTCTATGTATTTTTACCAATGTATTGGTATTTTAGAATAAACCAAAATAATCAAGCAATTGATCCATAAAACACGTTTTCGCTGCTCACGGGGATCAGATCTCCATCAGTAATGTACCCTACTAGAGTTTTAGTTGAAGTGGGAGTTTGTTGGGGTTGTGCCCTAAAACTCATAGTTTGAAAATATTGTTCTAATTAATGTAATAAAGAGTTTTTGTTCATTGTTTGCAATATTGCCCTTTTATTAACCATATATCCAATAAACTAACATCCAAGGTTGTAAAATGTCTCTTGAACTGAATGTAGTGTACATATAAAGGATCTCAGTTCAAGATACAACCTAAATGGCCTATTGTAAGGGGATAAGGCTTGGGTAACTTACCCTTGTAATATTATGGATATGGGCCACTTTATATATGATACAAACACAATGATCCTAGCGTGTTCGTGTAAACGACATGTGAGTGGGGATATCCTATGTAATGAGATTGCATAAGACCGAACCACGAAATAGTAACCACTAGGTGTAACTCCGTTGACTAGTTAGGTTTCTATTTCACTAGGATGACCTAGGCAACTTGTTCTCTATCCTTAGCAGGTTACGAGCTCCTGTTTGCGAGAGATTGTCCTTTGACTAGTATGGGTGAGAGTGACCAGATTCGCCGACTAAATATGCCTACCTTCTTGGGGACAAGACCGAGTGAGTAGATGGGGACTTAACTTAGCAAGATGAACTTCACTCCTTCCTGCCTATTAGGGTAAGTAGATGAATGTTCCCTTAAGTGTTGTCTTCGAGACTTGAACAAAATGCCTGATTTTCTCATTGGTCCGACAGGGACTTCTTTTTGTTGGTATGACCACAAACAAATTGTTCATTAGAGGAGCACTGGTACTTAAGGTAAAAGATGTAACCCAGGTGTAAATTGGTAATTTGACCCATCTGGTGTTACGAACATTCGTGAAGTATTGACTTGTTGTTATTGGTCAATATCCGTGGACACAGAAATATACCTGTAGTGAGAAGAGTGCATCTGGGGGACTTTATGGGAGTGTTCCTGCAGTCAGCGTATCCAGGATTAGGTCTCCAACCCTATCCATATACTGTAGACCATTCCGGTCATTTACTTGAACGTGATCCTCCCTGTGTGTCCACTACACACCGTTCAAGTTCTAGTTCTCTCGTGTATTCAATGACCCTGGTGCTTAATTTATTGGTCAAAGTTATATAAAATACGAGACACAAAATAGATGAAATGAATAACACTTTATTAATTTCAAACAGTAATTTACAAATACGAGATTAGGACAAAAATCCCAACAAACTCCCACTTTTACTAAGCTAGTGGAGGAAATATATTTCTCAAATGGTAATACAATAAACTAGGGCATCGAATACCCGTTTACACATCTCCCACTTCCCCTAGTCAGGAAGTACTCGAAGACCTAGATTCTCTAGGTCACCCTCAAACACCTTAGCCGTGAGGGGCTTTGTAAATGGATCAGCTACGTTGTGCTCCGACGCTATCTGTGTGACTGTCATGTCTCCGCGGTACACAATCTCCCGTATCAGATGATAGTTCCGCTTAATGTGTTTGCCTCTCTTATGGCTCCGAGGCTCCCTAGAGTTGGCTACTACACCACTGTTGTCACAGAACAGTGTGATTGGGAAGTTCATATTTGGAACAACTTCCCAATCTGTCATGAACTTCCTAAGCCAAACAGCTTCCTTTGCAGCTTCAAAAGCCGCAACGTACTCCGCTTCCATAGTGGAATTGGCGATGCATCCGTGCTTGATGTTTCGCCATACTATAGCTCCTCCATTCAGAATGAAAGCTGACCCCGAAATGGATTTCCTAGAATCCTTATCGGTCTGAAAGTCAGAATCCGTGTATCCCGTAAAGATCAAATCCCCACCGCCATACACTAAGTTGTAGTTCCTCGTTCTCCTAAGATACTTGAGGATTGCTTTTACGGTTGTCCAGTGATCCAATCCTTTATTGGATTGATACCTACTGATTATCCGTACTACATAACAGATGTCGGGCCTAGTACACAGCATGGCATACATCAGGCTCCCTACAGCTAGAGAATAGGGAATCCGTCTCATATCTTCAACCTCTTGAGGAGTCTTAGGACACTGATCCTTAGACAGGTGAACCCCGTGCCTCAAAAAGGCGAAAGCCCTTCTTTCTTGAGTTCTCAGCATCTTATATCTAGACAACATCTTGTCAATATAAGATGCTTGAGACAAGGCCAACGTTCTGTTCTTCTGGTTCCGGACTATCTGGATACCTAGAACATACTGAGCTTCTCCCAAATCTTTCATTTGGAATTGCAAAGCTAGCCATTTCTTTACGTCAGTAAGAAATTCTACCTCATTCCCAATGAGAAGAATATCATCCACATATAATATCATAAATGCGACAGTTTTGTCAACGATTTTCTTGTAGACACAAGGCTTGCCAACATTCTGATCAAAGCCATAAGATTTGATTGCCTCATCAAACCTTATATTCCAAGACCTCGAGGCTTGTTTCGGTCCATAAATAGACCTATGAAGCCGACATATTTTTTGCTCTTGGCCTTGGGCAATGAACCCTTTGGGCTGGTCTATGTAAATGGTTTCGTCAAGGTTGCCATTCAGAAAGGCGGTCTTGACATCCATCTGCCATACCTCGTAGTCATATTCCGCGGCAATGGCCAGAAGGATCCTGATTGACTTTACCATGGTAACAGGTGAAAAGGTTTCCTCATAGTCAACCGCTTCGACCTGGGTAAAACCCTTTGCCAAGTCGTGCTTTGAAGGTCTGCTTCTTCCCATCTACGCCACGTTTACGCTTGTAGATCCATTTACATCCTATAGGTTTTACCCCATCCGTTTGATCCCCAAGCTCCCAAACAGAATTGAAGTACATCGACTCCATTTCGTGGTCCATAGCTTTAATCCATTCGTCCTTGTCAACATCAATCATTGCCTGATCATAGGTCAATGGATCCTCGCAGTCATCATCAGGATTGACGACTTCGGTTTCAGCTAAACCCATGTAACGTTCAGGCTGTCTCACAACCCTCCCACTACGTCGAGGCATTCCCAACTCTTGGCAACGGACTTGAATTGACGTGTTAGAATCAACAACACTTGTTGACGTACTAGCCCCATCAACAACTCTTGCAGATCTACTGTCCATTTCGTTCAACACGATTTTGCTCCAAGGCACATGATCCCTTATATGGTCTTCCTCAAGAAAAGTGGCGTTTGACTTGACGTGCTAGGATCAACAACACTTGTTGACGTACTAGCCCCATCAGGAACTCTTGTTGATGTACTGTCCATTTCGTTCAACACGATTTTGCTCCTAGGCACATGATCCCTGATATGGTCTTCCTCAAGGAAAGTGGCGTTTGTCGACCCAAGCACCCTATTATCCTTACGATCGAAAAACATACCACCTCTGGTCTCTTTTGGATAACCTACGAATAGGCACAATTTTGAACGGGGTTCCAATTTCTTCAGGTTTGACATCAACACGTGGGTCGGGCATCCCCAAATTCTGAAATGGTGTAAACTGCCTTTACGACCATTCTAGAGTTTGAAAGGTGTTTCACAAACACTCTTCGACGGAACGTTGTTCAAAATATAAACCGCAGTCTCCACTGCGTAACCCCAAAAGGAATCAGGGAGACGAGCATAACTCATCATCGACCGAACCATGTCCAACAGGGTTCTGTTTCTCCTCTCCGATACACCATTTTGCTATGGCATACCAGGTGCTGAGAGTTGGGACGTAATTCCGTGTTCTATCATATAGTCCTGGAATTCAGTGTCCATATACTCTCCACCTCGATCCGATCGAAGTGTTTTTATCGTTTTACCTAACAGGTTCTCAACCTCAGTCTTGTACTCCTTGAACTTTTCAAAAGTTTCAGACTTTCTATGCATTAGGTAAATATACCCATACCTCGAATAATCATCAATGAAAGAAACGAAGTATTCGTAGACACCTCGTGCTTTAACATTCATCGGACCACAGAAAGAAACGAAGTATTCGTAGAATGTATAAGCTCAAGGGACTCCTTGGCTCTATATCCTTTTCCACTAAAAGGACGTTTGGTCATTTTGCATCAAGGCATGACTCACACACCGATAAAGAGTTTTCTTCTAATTGACTTAGAAGTCCACTCTTCACTAGTCTCTCAATCCGATTGAGATTAATGTGACCTAACCTTAAATGCCAAAGATGGACATTTTCTTTTGGAGAAACCTTAATTCTCTTAGTTCGTGTTTCTGCAGTTTTAAATAACTTAGTGTTCAAAACGCTTTCGACTGAATTTGGCTTTAAAACATACAAGTTAGACTTAAGTGAAGCAGAACAAATAAGATTACCAATTCTGGAAATAAATGCTTTATTACCATTAAACGAAACGGAGATACATTGTTCTAATAAACAGGAAATAGAAACAAGGTTTCTAGTAAACCCCTGGAACTATGTACATTTTGTCTAACAAAATGTAACTCCTGCCAAAATAAAGCTTCCCTTCGCCGATCGTTGCAGCAGAGACTATCTCCCGGGATCAAACCTGTAGAGTCACCTCACCCTCTCGTAGCGGCTGCTTGGAATCAATTCCCTGAAAAGAAGAACAAACGTGGTTAGTGACACCAGAATCTAAAATCCAAGCAGAGTCACTACTCTCCACTAAACATGTTTGAGTAACCAGTAAATCACATTTACCTTGATTCTTCCTTTCGGCAAGGAACTTGGGAGTTTCTCTTCTAGTGGTCCTCCCCATTGCATTGGAAACACTTTCCGTTTTTCTGCAACTTCCTTGACCTTCTTGCCCTTTTGGGCAGCAACTCGGTCAGCTTTACCCCTTTCCATCTTCTTCTTCTTTCTTTTCGGGTGAGAAGGAGCAACAGGTTTAGTCCCAAAGGTCGAACCCCTGTGATAAGACCTGTAGGCGACATTTGCCTCAGATTCCGGTGCCCTGATCCTCATCAAGGACTGGAAATTCTGTAGCTCATTGAGGAGGGTAGTCAGTGTGTAGCTAATCTTGTTCATAACAGGGTTGCTACGAAACTGAAGTAAACTCTTCGGAAGAGTCTCCAGAATAAAGCTAACCTGGCTCGACTCGTCGATCGAAGCCTTGTTCATCTCCGCCAGATTAAAGTGGGTCATCATGTCTAGAACATGTTCACGGACCGACGACCCTTCTTTCATCCATGCGTTGAAGGCGTGTTTGAGTGAATCGTGCCTGACCTGAAAAGACTGTTGTCCAAACATGTCCTGCAACGAATCCATGATCTCCTTAGCGGTGACCATCAACTCATGCTTCATTGTCAAGACTTCAGATAAGCTGGAAATTATATAGACCTTGGCTTTTTCATTGGCCCTGATCCATTGATCGTAAGCATCACGAACACTTCGTGATGCAGTCGAGCTTGGCAACTGAAGACACTGCTCAGTAAGCACGAACTTCAGATCGTCAGTAACTAGAATCATGTTAATATTATACTTCCATGTTTGGAAGTTATCTCCCACTAATTTGTCGGAAGCTAGTAAAGCTATTATTGAGCTAGACATATTTTTAGCTAAAAAAACAAATAAAATTTGGTGTCAGTCTCGCATAAACTTTTTGAAAACAAATCAAGTTTTAGCAAAATTTAATCTTATGATCCCTAGGTCATATAAAAATTGCAATGCTATCCTAAAGGTTTAGAATGACCACCACCGAAGGGTGAACAAAAACACTCCTTCTCTTGGACGAGACTTTCTCGACCAGATCCTAATCCCAGAAAAACTCTTATTTCATAAGGCGTCCAGTTACCATTATTTGGTCAAATTCATTATCATTTAACGAATTTTGTGAGTGTCACCCTCAATCTTTAAGTTTCCAAGTATCCGTCCAAACAATAGCCACCGAAGGGTGAACCACGAAGGAAAACCAATCAAGTTCGGGTCATTTACTTGAACGTGATCCTCCCTGTGTGTCCACTACACACCGTTCAAGTTCTAGTTCTCTCATGTATTCAATGACCCTGGAGCTTAGTTTATTGGTCAAAGTTGTATAAAATGTGATACAGAAAATAGATGAAATGAAAAACACTTTATTAATTTCAAACAGTAATTTACAAACACGAGATTAGGACAAAAATCACAATAAAGCAGAACAAATAAGATTACCATTTCTGGAAATAAACGCTTTATCACCATTAAACGAAATAGAGTTACATTGTTCTAATAAATAGGAAATAGAAATAAGGTTTCTAGTAAACCCTGGAACTATGTACATATTGTCAAACAATAAGTAATTCCTGCCAAAGTAGAGCTTCACTTTGTCGATCGCTGTAGCAGAGACAATCTCCCTGGATCCAACCCATAGAGTCCCCTCACCCTCTCGCAGCTGCTTCCAGGAATTAATTCCTTGAAAAGAAGAACAAACGTGGTTAGATGCGTCCGAATCTAAAATCCAGGCAGAGTCACTACTCTCCACTAAACATGTTTTCAGTTACCAGTAAATCACATTTACCTTGATTCTTCCTCTCGACAAGGAAATTGGGACAATTTCTCTTCTAGTGGCCATCCCCGTTGCAGTGGAAACACTTTCCTTTTTCTCCAACTTCCTTGACCTTCTTGCCCTTTTAGGCGGCAGCTCGGTCAGCTTTACCCTTCTTAATTTTCTTCTTCTTCCCTTTCGGGTTAGAATGAGCAATAGGTTTAGTCCCAGAGGGGTAACCATTGTGATAAGACTTGTAGGCAACATTTGCCTCAGCTTCCGGTGCCCTGATCCTCATCACGGACTCGAACTTCTGTAGCTCGTTCAGAAGGGTGGTCAGAGTGTAGCTAATTTTCTTCATAACAACATTGCTATGAAACCGAAGGAAACTCTTGGGAAGAGTCTCCAGTATAAAGATGACCTTGCTCGACTCGTCCATCGAAGCCCCGTTCATCTCTGTTAGATTAAAGTGGGTCATCATGTCCAAAACATGTTCATGGACAGACGTCCCGTCTTTCATCCGTGCGTTGAAGACGTGTTTGAGTGAATCGTGCCTGACCTGAAATGACTGTTGTCAAAACATGTCTTGCAACGACTCCATGATGTCCTTGGCGATGATCATCAACTCGTGGTTCTTTGCCAATACTTCAGACAAGCTGACAATGATATAGACCTTGGCCTTTTCATTGGCCCTGATCCATCAATCGTATGCATCACAAACACTTCATGATGCAGTCGAGCTCGGCAACTGAGGACACTCCTCAATAAGCACGAACTTCAGGTCGTCAGTTACTAAAATCGTGTTTATGTTGTTTTTCCACGTTTGGAAGTTATCTCCCACTAGTTTGTCGAAAGCAAGTAAAGCGATTATTGAGCTAGACATATTTTTAGCTGAAAAAATCAAATAATTTTGTGTCAGTCTCGCATAAACATTTGAAAACCAATCAAGTTTTAGCAAAATTTAATCGTATGATCCCTAGGTCATTTAAAAATTGAAATGATATCCTAAAGGTTTAGAATGACCGCCACCGAAGGGTGAACAGAAACACTCCTCCTCTAGGACGAGACTTTCTCGACCAGACCCTAATCCCAGAATAACTCTTATTCCATTAGGCGTCCAGTTACCATTATTAGGTCGAATTCATTAACACTTAACGAATTCTGTGAGTGACACCCTCAATCTTTAAGTTTCCAAGTATTTCGTCCAAACAATAGCCACTGAGGGGTGAACCACGAAGGAAAACCAACAAGGAAACTGTATCCCTTTCGAGAATTCACGGTGTTCCGACTCCCATGATCAAGGCTCTTCGAAGGAATTGTGTGGTCCAGGCCAAACTAGCAGGCGGATTATAGGGGTCTCACGGTGTGAATCGAAAGAAGAGACCGTGGGTCCCATTTTCACAGCTCCCTCTCCCACTCACTATAAGTACTCTCTCCATCCATGTTGATATTGACCCATACAAATACCATCCGAAGGGGGACGCTCCCATTTGCGCCACGAGGCCGAGTATGGATCTTACGGTGCGGACTTAACAGAGATTTGTGGTCAGAAATTTAAATGTATCTTATACACTTTATTTCCTCCAACTCAGCACTTAATTATTTTCGGGATTGACCTATATAAACCGGCTAAAATTTACCTAAGTCTACAAATATAACTCTTATATTGTATTTAATCTAAGTTTATAATCACATTATTACTTAAGTCTATGTGAGTAAATTAATCAAGTTTTAATTAACAACACTCACAAAAATCTAAGAATCTCCGGAGCGAATTCATTCCCAGGTCGGTTTCCAGGTAAGGGTGTTCCGCAAGCGTCAACTTAAATACCCCAGCCTTAGACAAAACTTCCTTAGACAGAGTTACTAATCAGTCACCATTCAAAGATTACATTTTGATTTCCTAATTCTAATCTTATTAGAACTAGAAAACCTAAGTCTAATTATTCAAGTTCTAAACACTTTAAAACTAATAATTAACTTCGGTTACATGCATTTCTATGTTATAGTGCTTGATCATTCATCACATGAGTAACTATATAGTATACCATAATAATTCATCACATGAAATAAAATGCATGAGCATACTTTAATCTAAAAAATATAACACTTATATTAATTAAATTAAAACATGCATTTAATTATATTATAACACTTATAATATAACCTATCATTCAAACTATATATTATAACACTTATAATACAAATGATGCATGAAATGTTTAACCTAAGGTGGGATTTTAAATCTATATGACATACATTATGGACATAGAAATGAATTAAATCATACATCTCATGCACAAAATAATTAAATAACAAAAAATGGACCAGTTTTGGCATTTAGGGGCATTTATTTAATTAAATAACATTAATATAATATTTATGTTAATATTATTTAATAAAATAAAATAATAAAAAATTAAATATTACATTTTTATAAAAAATATAATAAAAACGATTAAAAAACTGCCCCCACGAAGTCATTCCCTTGAATTTCACGTGCGCGTCTCGCCCAACTGCCCACTACGTTGTAGCGCTGCAACGCAGTGAGCAGCGTTGCAATGTTGCAGCCTCCAGCGTCACGCCCCGTATTCTCCACACCTCAGCGTTGCAACGATGCTCTGCAGCAAGGCCTCCGACAGCATGCGCAACGTTGAGACGCCGATGAATAGCGTCTCAACGATGTCGACAGAACAACAAGCTCCTCTTGTTGTTCTTCGTCGATTTTCACCCGTTTTCGTTCCGATTTCTTCACAGGAACTCTTGCCACGAACGACTCGGACTTACAGACTCGATTTACATTAGAATGCCCATAAACAACAGGCCTTTACATTGATCTAATCAATATAAAATATAAATCTAAATTATTCCAAAACCGAAAACATCCATAATTGCAAACCACAATTTATCTCATAAATTAAGGCAATACCCACCTGATTTTAACAAAAATCAGTGCACAACAAGAACCAAGGAGTGGCTCTAATAGCAATTGAAGGGAATGAAACTCCCCGCACAGCGGAAGACGATCAAATCGTCGCGGTGTTGTTGTGCAACATAATTTTGTTAAAATAATCTAACTCTTAGATTAAGGCTAAACATGCATAAAATTGAAAGGAAATACAGCAAGATCTCGTTACTGTTGAAGACAATCATCAAGCTTTCCTTTCCGTTCACGAACTCTCCGTGTTCTCCCAACGATCTCGAACTACTCGAACCCTTCTCACGAACAAGAATGACCACAACCACTTGCCTTCTAGATTGTTCTTCTTTTGGGAGAAGGAAGATAGTGGGATCTTGTGTTTTGGTTTTGAGAGAGAATTGAGAGAGAGCGATCTCTTCTTTTTGGTGAGATTTCTAAAAATGAGAGAAAGCTTAACAACCCTTCTTGCAAAGGGGTTTAAATAATGGAGATAGGTGGAGTTGAAATCTCCACCTATTTAACATTTTACCACAACTATAGGTTATGCAAATCATATTTGCATAACCATATATTATAAGATATCTCATATCTCATTTTACAAATCACATTTATATAATTATGGATTTATTAAATTGAATCACATCTAATTTAATATCTCTCAATCTAATTTCCCCTAATTAGCCCTAATTCAACAATTTGGCTAATTTATAGTTTATTATGAATGTCATTCACATTAAACTATATATTATATCATTCATATCTCATATAATTGACAGAAATGCCCTTTGTAGGTTACACAAAAGAAACTAGAGGTGGTTTGTTTTACGATCCTAAGGATAACTGGGTGCTTGTGTCAACAAACAACACTTTCCTTGAGGAAGACAAAATCAGGGATCACTTACCAAGGAGTCTGATCGTGTTAAACGAAATGGACAGTTCATCAGCAAGAGTTGCTGATGGTGCTAGTAGATCAACAAGTCTTGTTGATCATAGCTCGTCTAGTCAAGTCCGTTCCCAAGAGTTAGGAATGCCTCGACGTAGTGGGAGGGTTGTGAGACAGTCTGAATGTTACATGGGTTTAGCTGAAACCCAAGTCGTCACTTTTGATGATGACTGCGAGGATCCATTGTCCTATGATCAGGAAATGGCAGACGTTGACAAAGACAAATGGATTAAAGCTATGGAGCAGGAAATGGAGTCGATGTACTTCAATTCCGTCTGGGAGCTTGTGGACCAACCGAATGGGGTTAAACGTATTGGTTGCAAGTGGATCTACAAGCGTAAACATGGTGTAGATGGGAAGGTGCAGACCTTCAAAGCTTGACTAGTGGCAAAGGGTTTTACCCAGGTTGAAGGGGTAGACTATGAGGAAACATTTTCTCCTCTTGCCATGGTAAAGTCTATCAGAATCCTTCTGGCCATTGTCGCATATTATGTCTATGAGGTATGGCAGATGGATGTCAAGACCGCCTTTCGAAATGGCAACCTTGACGAAACAATCTACATGGACCAGCCCTAGGGGTTCATTGCCCAAGGCCAAGAGCAAAAGGTTTGTCGGCTTCAAAAGTTTATTTATGGGCACAAATAAGCCTCGAGGTCTTGGAATATAAGGTTTGATAAGGCGATCAAATCGTATGGCTTTGATCAAAATGTTGACGAGCCATGTGTCTACAAGAAAATCATCAATAGTATTGTCGGATTTCTAATATTGTATGTGGATGATATCCTTCTCTTTGGGAATGAGGTAGGATTTCTTACTGACATTAAGGAATGGCTGGCTTCGCAATTCCAAATGAAAGATTTGGGAGAAGCTCAGTATGTTCTAGGTATCCAGATTGTCCGGAATCGGAAGAACAGAATGTTGGCCATGTCTTAGGTGTCTTATATTGACAAGATGTTGTATAGATATAAGATGCAGAACTCCAAGAAGGGCTTGCTGCCTTTCAGTCATGGGGTTCACTTGTCTAAGGATCAATAACCTAAGACACCTCAAGAGATTGAGGATATGAGACGAATCCCCTATGCTTCAACTGTAGGGAGCCTGATGTATCCCATGTTGTGTACTAGGCCCGACATCTGTTATGCAGTTGGGATTGTCAGTAGGTATTAATCCAATCCAGGATTAGATCACTGGACATCCGTAAAGGCAATCCTCAAGTATCTTAGGAGAACGAGGAACTACAGCCTTGTGTATGGGAGTGGGGATTTGATCCTTACGGGATACACAGATTCTGACTTTCAGGTCGATAAGGATTCTAGGAAATCCTCGGGGTTTAGCCTTCATTCTAAATGGAGGAGCTGTAGTTTGGCGAAGCATCAAGCAGGGATGCATCGTTGATTCCACGATGGAAGTCGAGTATGTTGCGGCTTGTGAAGCTGCAAAGAAAGTTGTTTGGCATAGGAAGTTCATGATGGATTTGGAAATTGTTTCCAAGTATGAACTTGCCAATTACCCTATTTTGTGACAACAGTGGTGTAGTAGCCAACTCGAGAGAACCTTGGAGTCATAAGAAGGGGAAGCACATTGAGCGTAAGTATCATCTGATACGGGAGATTATGCACCGCGGAGACGTGACGGTCACGCAGATAGCTTTAGAGCACAACGTTGTTGATCTATTTACAAAGGCCCTCACGGCTAAGGTATTTGAGGGTCACCTAGAGAGTCTAGGTCTTCGAGTGCTTCATGACTAGGGCAAGTGGGAGTATTGTAAAGGGGTATTCAATGACCTAGTTTATTGTATTACTTTTATTGTATTACTATACTGTACATTTGAGAAATGTATTATGTACTCCACTAGTTTAGTCCAAGTGGGAGTTTGTTGGGATGTATGACCTCATCTCATGTAGTTTGTAATATTCCAAGTTGTAAACAAATAAGAGTTATTTATTTGAACTTTGTGTCTCGCATTTTTCATAAACTTAATCCAATAAACTAAGCTCCAGGGTCATTATATTATGAGAGAGCTAAGAACTTGAACGGTGTGTAGTGGACATACGAGGAGGATCACGTTCGAGTTATTGACCCGAACGATCTACAGTATATGGATAGGGTGGGAGACCTAATCGGTGATACACTTTGGATGCGACCCGCTTTGTATTAGATACAGACTGATGGAGATCGGATCCCCTTGAGAAGTGGAAACGTATTTTGGGATCGTAATTACAAGTTTATTTTGGTTGAAAAAGAAATACCAGTACATTGGAGAAAATACAGAGATAAGCAATACAAATCCTAATCTAATTAGACATGGAACTAATCATGGAAACATGCTTTAGAATTAAACTAAACTAAAAGGGAATTCGAAATTTACCTTTGTAGTTTCAATTCAGCAACTCCTTGCTCCAAATTGACAGCAAAACAGCAACCAAGGTTTCTTCTCCGTTTTCTCAAACAGGACAACACCACTTGGAAAACCTCCTATCCTCAGAGTTCTACTTAGATCTATTCCTTTGGTGGGAAGGAATCCAACTTTTGGAAGAAGGGAGGGAAAGGTAGAGAGGAGAGAATTTTTTAGCAACCAATTTACTGATCGATCAACTTCTGTAGACCTTTCTCCATTGGAGAAGAAGAAATGTAGAGGGGGTAACTCCCCACTCCCTATCGAGAAGGAATTGGGGAGTGATGGGAACGTGTCATCGTGACACGTTCTCAATTAATTAATAAATAATTAATTAATTTAATTAATCAAATTAATTTATTCAATTAAATCATATTTAATTAAATGCTATATTATAAAATATGATTAAATCTCATTTAATCATTTTACCCCTTAATCTATAGTTTTAATGCACATCCAATGCACATTAAATTTTAACCTATAGTTTTCAAATATGAATCACATTCGCAATTAAATTTAATATTTGAACTCTTTCAAATATTCAATTCTGTCATATAATTTAATATGAATCATATTCACATTAAATTTATAATATAAAGTTCTAAAACTTTATATTATAGCGTATCTATATACATTAAATTTATTCCCTAATGAATTTGAACATTTCAAATTCAAACGATCTAAGAATCCTTTATGAGCTAGAAGGTGGACCTAATGGACGTATAGATCAGAAGCTCCAACGATACGAGATTACTCGGTGAATCTCATTAACCTCCTAATCAACATTCGTTAACTGCGGGAACACTCCACTAAAGTCTCGCAGCTGTACTCTTCTCACTACAAATATATTTCTGTGTCCACGGATATTGACCAATAACAGCAAGTCAATCCGTCACGAATGTTCGTAATACCAGCTGGGTCAAATTAGCGTTTTACCCCTGGGTTATATCTTGTACCTTAAGTACCAATGCTCCTCTAATGAACAATTTGTTTGCAGTCCTACAAACAAATAGAAGTCCCTCTAGGGCTAATGAGAGGGTTGGGCCCTTTGTTCAAGTCTCGGAGACACCACTTAAGGGAACATTCATCTACTTACCCTAATAGGCGGGAAGGAGTGAATTCCATCTTGCAAGGCTACGTCCCCAGCTGCTCACTCGGTCTTGTCCCCAAGAAGGTAGGCATATTGAGTTGGCGAATCTGGCCACTCTCACCCATACTAGTCAAAGGACAATCCCTCCAAACAGAAGTTCATAATCTGCTCAGGATTGAGATCAAGTTGCCTAGGTCATCCTAGTGAAATAGAAAACCTAACTAGTCAACGGAGTTACATTTAGTGGTTACTATTTCGCGGTCCGGTCTTCTGTAATCTCATTACATAGGATATCCCCACTCACATGTCATCTACACGAACACGTTATGATCACAGTGTTTGTATCATATACAAAGTGAGCCACATCCATAGTTTTACAAGGGTAAGGTACCTAAACCTTATCCCCTTACTATAGACCCTTTAGGTTGTATCTCGAACTGAGATCCTTTATATGTACACTACATTCAGTTAAAGATACATTTTACAGCCTTGGATGTTTAGTTTATTGGATTTAGGGTTAAAACAATGGCAATATCGTAAATAACGAACAATAACTGTTTATTGAAATAATAACAATTTATTATAATAATTAAAACATAATTACAATCTACGAGTTTTAGGGAACCCCAACAAACTCCCACTTGAACTAAAACTCTTTAGGGGTACATCATAATCTAAAACAGTGGTTATAGAGATACAAATACAATAAACTAGGGCATCCATATACCCATTACATATCTCCATCTTGCCCTAGATTAGCCTATGTACATGCCTCGTAGACCTAGACTTTCCAGATGACCCTCGAACACCTAAGCCGTGAGAGTCTTTATAAACGGATCAACAATGTTGTGCTCCGAAGAAATCTTCGTTACTGTCACATCTCCTTGTTGCACTATTTTTCGTATCAGGTGATACTTCCTCTCGATGTGCTTGCCTCGCTTATGGCTACGAGGTTCCTTCGAATTGGCTACCGCATCAATGTTGTCACCGTATAAGGTGATGGGAAAGTCCATATTCGGAACAACTTCCAAATCAGTAAGGAATTTCCTTAACCAAACAGCCTCTTTAGCTGCTTCACAAGCAGAAACATACTCAGGCTCGATTGTGGAGTCAGTGATGCATCCCTGCTTGATGCTTCGCCATACTATAGCTCCCTCGTTAAGGGTGAAAACTGATCCCGATGTGGTTTTTCTAGAATCCTTATCGGTCTGAAAATCAGAATCAGTGTATCCAGTAAGGATCAAATCCTTAGTCCCATACACAAGCATACAATCCCTCGTTCTTCTGAGATACTTGAGGATATTTTTAACTGCGGTCTAGTGGTCTAACCCTGGATTTTATTGGTACCTACTAACTATTCCCACTGCATAGCAAATGTCTGGCCACGTGCATAGCATAACATACATTAAGCTACCTACTGCAGAGGCATAGGGAATACGTCTCATATCCTCAACCTCTTGAGGTGTCTTAGGACACTGCTCCTTTGACAGATGAACTTCATGCCTGAAGGGTAATAAGCCCTTCTTGGAATTCTGCATCGAATATCGGGACAACATTTTATCAAAGATGCTTGAGACAGAGCTAGCGTTCTGTTCTTACGATTCCTGAAAATCTGAATCCCAAGAACATATTGCGCCTCCCACAAATCTTTCATTTGGAATTGGGTCGCCAGCCAATTGTTTATGTCAGTAAGGTATCCTACATCATTCCCAATGAGTAGGATATCATCCACATGTTGGGAATTGTGCCCTAAAACTCGTAGTTTGTATTTTTGTTCTAATTATTTGTAATAAATCATTATTACTGGTATCAATTACTTCAATAAAGCGTTATTGTTCTTTGTTTATGACATTGTCTTTGTTTTAAACCCTAAATCCAGTAAACTATACATCCAAGGTTGTTAAATGAATCTTTAACTGAATGTAGTGTACATATAAAGGATATCGGTTCGAGATACAACCTAAAGGGACTATAATTAGGTGATAAGGTTTTGGTACCTTACCCTTGTAAAACTATGGATGTGGCCCACTTTGTATGTGATACAAACACTGTTATCCTAACATGTTTGTGTAGATGACATGTGAGTGGGGATATCCTATCTAATAAGATTACATAAGACCGAACCACGAAATAGTAACCTCTAGCTGTAACTCCGTTGACTAGTTAGGTTTCTATTTCACTAGGATGACCTAGGCAACTTAATCTCAATCCTGAGCAGGTTACGAACTCCTATTCGCGAGGGATTGTCCTTTGACTAGTATGGGTGAGAGTGGCCAGATTCGCCGACTCAATATGCCTACCTTCTTGGGGACAAGACCGAGTGAGCGGCTAGGAACTTAACTTAGCAAGATGGAATTCAGTCCTTCCCGCCTACTAAGGTAAGTAGAGGAATGTTCTCTTAAGTGGTGTCTCCGAGACTTGAACAAAGGGCCCGACCCTCTCATTGGCCCGAGAAGAACTCTGTTTGTTGGTAGGACCACAAACAAATTGTTCATTAGAGGAGCACTCGTACTTAAGGTACAAGATGTAACTTAGGGGTAAAACGTTAATTTGACCTAGCTGGTGTTACAAACATTCGTGAAGGATTGACTTGCTGTTATTGGTCAATATGAGTGGACACAGAAATATATCTGCGGTGAGAAGAGTGCAGCTGCTGGACTTTAGTGGAGTGTTCCCGCAGTTAACGAATGTTGATTGGGAGGTTAATGAGATTAACCAAGCAATCTCGTATCGTTGGAGCTTCTTATCTGTAGGTCCATTAGGCCCACCTTCTAGCTCGTAAAGGGTTCTTAGATCATTTGAATTTGAAATGTTCAAATTCATAAGGGAATAAACTTTATGTATATAGATACGATATAATATATAGTTTTGGAACTATATATTATAAATTTAATGTGAATGTTATTCATATTAAATTATATGAGAGAATTAAATATTTTAAAGAGTTCAAATATTAAATTCAAATGTGAATGTGATTCATATTTGAAAACTATAGGTTAAATATTAATGTGCATGAGATGTACATTAAACTATAGGTTAAAGGGTAAAATGATTAAATATAATTTAATCATTTAATTAATATTATAGTTGAATTAAATGTGATATGATTTAATGTAATTAATTAATTGATTGATTAATTAATATAATATTAATTGGGAACGTGTCAGGAGGACACGTTCCCACTACCCCCTAACTCCCCCTCGATAGGGACTGGGGAGTTACCCTGTGAAGTCCTTCTCCTGGTGAGAAGTGAAAGTTATCAATCGATCATTCATCGGATTGGATTGAAGACAGAAGAATACTCACGCTCTCTAGAATTCCCAATCTTCCAAGGATTGGGTGTTCCTAGGTTTTCCTCGTGGTGCTGTCCTGCTGAAGCAAACTGAGAAGTTTCTTGGGTGTTCCTTTGCTGCTGCAATTGCTGAAATCTCGTGGAGCAAGGAGTTGTTGTTTCCTGTGGAAATCAACAAAGGTAATACTTCTATTCCTTTTTGTTTAATTGTTAATCTTAAGCATGTTTGCATGTATTTATCCATGTCTAATTAGATTAGAATTTCCATGCTTGTTCTGTTTTATCAATGTATGGGTTTTTGCATTTCAACCAAAACAAACTTGTAAATTACGATTCAAAACTCGTTTCCACTACTGAAGGGTATCCGATCTCCATCAATTGGTATCAGAGCAATGCTTGTTTTGTTTTGTTTGAAGCAAAATTTCATTGATTTTGGTGGTTATTTTCATTTCGTTTGTTGTAAAACTAGTTTAGGAATATTTTGGCCTTAGTTTACTTTTGATTTGATCAATTTATGTATAAAGGCCCCTGTGTTTTGGGCAATTAAGTGCTTTATCGAGTTTGTATTCGAGTTAAGAGTCGTTCGGGACCAGTTTCATGCAATTCGGTTTAGAATTGAAGGAGAATTTGTTAATTGATGCTGCTGTGTTCGAAGAAGAAAGGCCATTGTCGAAGCAGCAGCGTTGCAACGCAGTAATAAATTATAATTGTTATAATTAGATTATATGGAAAATAAATTGCATGGAGCATGAAATTACTTAGCTTAAAATAAATGTTGTTTTATTATAAGTAATTTAATTATTCAATTAGTTGAATATTTATTTTATTTATAATTCCAACAATGGTTTTATAATATAGTTTCTTTATCATAGGTTAATTATTAAATGGATTTTAGAAACCATAACATATAATAAAGAAATGCATGCAAACATTGGAACTTGGGTTAATATTTAAATTAAATTTAAATTGTTTAAAATTAATTTAGACCTAAGTTTTAATTTCTAATAGGATTAGAAATTAGTCTTATGTAGTATTTTAAATAGCTTAAAATATAGTAGGACATTAGGACTTTGTTTATAAGGGAACTCTACTGGTGAAGTTCTGTCTAAAATGGTCAGGAACTTAAGTCGACTTGTTATCTAACACCTCCTACCGGCCGATCCAGAACTTGAGTTGAATTAACCTTAGTTCTTTTTTATCTCTAGGTAATTAAAATTTTTATTCACCTAGACATAAAGTTAAAAGACCTAGTTATAATAGTTATAATAGGCATAGACTTAGATAAATTCTTTAGCCAAAATCCGACTAAGTTAAACCTATGCCCTAAATCTTTGGAGCTTCAGTGGGAGTAAACGAGATGTTTGCATCGAGTTTACTCTCACGTCCTCAAGAGTTCACACCGTGAGTTCCATGCTCGGCTACGTGGCGTCAATAGGGCGTCCCCCTACGGTATGTGTTTGTATGGTTCAACACCAAGGTGAATGAGGGAAGTATCCATAGTAAATGGGAGTAGGACACGTGTCAACGTATCCTACAGTCTCCTCCATTAGGTCGCACCGTGAGATTTCAATAGTCCGCCTGCTAGGTTGTCCTGGAACAGCCAAACCCTACGGAGGGCCTGACTATTGGGATCGGAACACTGCAAACTTCAAAAATGGATAGGGTCTCTTAGGTAATTTGCTACGCATGTCAACGCATCCTCCGGTCTCCTCCATTTTCGGACCTATTGGATTTGAAAATGGTAGGGTCACAATTACGGGATGAGTTAAGCTAGTTAACAAGTCCTTGACCAACAAACGGTAGCTAAGGACCATTGGGACATGAGATGTTCTGGTAGTGAGAATTGGCTGAGAAAGTCTCAATTC
Source organism: Trichosanthes cucumerina (assembly GCA_036507285.1). NCBI lineage: Eukaryota > Viridiplantae > Streptophyta > Magnoliopsida > Cucurbitales > Cucurbitaceae > Trichosanthes > Trichosanthes cucumerina. The sequence goes on from CM071838.1 coordinate 67,314,802, forward strand.
AGGGGAGGAATGATTGACCGCCCGACGGAGGCTTTTGTTCTAAACCCTTGAAATATCGTTGCAAAATTAAAGGTTTAATTTAAACATTTGGTTTAGTTTAAACACTAGGGTTCTTTGATAATTTTGCTGAATATGATTGCTTTTATAATGGGTTAAAAGGCTTAACTAATTAGAACTATTTTGGATTTTCAGTATGTCGTCCTCAATAATAGCCTTAGTTAAAAGCGATCGTTTAACTAGTGAGAACTTTACTACGTGGATGTCCAACTTGAATACGATTCTTGTTGTTGACGACCAACGATTTGTACTTACTGAGGAATGTCCTCAAGTCCCTGCTCGAACCGCTCCTCAATCTGTTAAGGAGGCGTACGACCGCTGGATCAAGGCCAATGATAAGGCCAAGGTCTACATTTTGGCTAGTGTTTCTGAAGTTCTAGCCAAAAAGCACGAGGGCATGGTCTCAGCTCGCGAGATCATGAGTTCGTTGCAGGATATGTTTTGACAACTGTCTGGACAGCTTCGGCACGAATCCCTCAAATACGTTTATAACTCCCGTATGAAGGAGGGGTCATCGGTGGGAGAACACATTCTCGATCTGATGGTCCACTTCAATGTGGCTGAGATGAACGGAGCGGTCATTGACGAGCAAAGTCAGGTCTTGTTCATCCTGGAATCTCTTCCGAAGAGTTTCCTGCAATTTCACAGCAATGCGGTGATGAGCAAGATAGAGTATAACCTGACTACTCTCCTCAATAAACTACAAACTTTTCAGTCTCTTATGAAGAATAAGGAACAGGCTGATGGAGAGGCAAATCTGTTTGCCCATTCCAGAAGGTTCCAGAACGGTTCATCCTCTGGGACTAAGTCCTGTGGTTCAACTTTTGGGCTTAAGAAGACCCAAAAGAAGAAGATAAGAGGGAAAGGAAAGACACCTGCTGCTGATAAAGGCAAAGGCAGATAAAGGAAAGTGTTTCCACTGCAACGTGGATGGGCACTGGAAGCGAAACTGCCCAAAATACCTTTGAGCTCAAAGAGAAGAAAGGTAAATTAGATTTACTTGTTCTTGAAACTTGTTTAGTGGAAAATGGTTATTTTACCTGGATACTTGATTCAGGAGCCACTAATCATGTTTGCTCTTTATTTTAGGAAACTAGTTCCTTCAAGGAGCTCGAAGAGGGTGAGATGACGCTCGTGGTCTGAACGGAGACGCTGCCTCACTGCAAGCAAAGGGGAGATGTCAAGTTGTTTTTCAGAGATAGATTTATTTTATTAAAAAAAATCTGTATATAGTTCCTAGAATTAAGAGGAACTTAATTTCTATCTTTTGTTTAATAGAACTTGGTTATTGTATTTCCTTTTCATTGAATGAAGCGTTCATTTTGAAAAAAGGTGTCAATATTTGTTCTGCTAAATTGAAAAATGGCTTGTATGTACTTAAACCGAATCAAACTAAATGCTAGTACTCAAAGTAAAAGGCAAAGAATTTCTCCAAATAATAATACCTATCTATGGCATCTTAGACTTGGTCATATTAATCTCAACCGGATTGAGAGACTTTCTAATAATGAACTTCTAAATAAGTTAGAAGATGATTTTTTACCTCCTTGTGAATCTTGCTTGGAAGGTAAAATAACCAAGCGACCTTTTACTGGAAAAGGTTACATAGCCATAGAGCCCTTAGAACTTGTACATTCGGATCTTTGTGGTCCGGTGAATGTTAAAGCTCAAGGAGGGTACGAATATTTCATCTCTTTCATACATGATTATTCGAGGTATGGTTATCTTTATCTAATGCATCACAAGTCTGAGGCTCTTGAAAAGTTCAAAGAGTATAAGGCTGAAGTAGAGAATGCATTAGGGAAAACCATTAAAACAATTCGATCCGATCGAGGTGGAGAGTATATGGATTTGAGATTTCACGACTATATGAAAGAACATGGAATTCAATCTCAACTCTCAACACCTAATACACCACAACAAAATGGTGTGTTAGAAAGGAGAAATAGAACCTTTTTGGACATGGTTCGTTTATGATGAGCTATGCTCAATTGCCTTTCTCGTTTTGGGGATACGAAGTAGAGACTGCAGTTCAAATCTTTAACTCTGTTCCATCAAAGAGTGTTTCAGAAACACCTTTTGAGTTGTGGAAGGGGCATAAACCTAGTTTACAACACTTCAGGATTTGGGGTTGCCCGACACACGTGCTAGTGACAAACCCAATGAAACTGGAACCTCGTTTAAGATTGTGCCAATTTGTTGGCTATCTCAAAGAAACGAGAAGTGGTCTTTTCTACGACCCACAAGAAAACAAGGTGATTGTATCAACAAACGCCACTTTCTTGGAGGAAGATCAACTGAGAATCCATAAACCGCGTAGTAAATTAGTGCTAGATGAAGCTACAGATGAACCAACAAGAGTTATTGATCAAGTTTGACCATCATCAAAAGTTGATGGAGGAGCCAACACCTCAAGTCAGTCTCGTCCTTCTCAATCATTTGGAATGCCTCGACGCAGTGGGAGGGTTGTTTTCCAACCTGACTGCTACTTGGGTGTAGCTGAAACTCACGTCGTCATACCTGATGAAGGCATAGAAGATCCATTGTCTTATAAACAGGCAATGAATGACGTAGACAAGGACCAATGGATGAAAGCCATGGACCGTGAAATGGAGTCAATGGACTTCAATTCAGTATGGGAACTCGTAGACCAACCTGAAGGGGTTACACCCATAGGGTGTAAATGGATCTATAAGAGAAAGAGCGATGCAGTCGGAAAGGTACAGACCTTTAAGGCTAGACTTGTAGCAAAGGGTTTTACCCAAAGGGAAGGAGATGATTATGAAGAAACTTTTTCCCATGTTGCTATGCTGAAGTCTATAAGGATACTCTTGTCCATAGCCGCGTTTTATGATTATGAAATTTGGCAAATGGACGTCAAGACTGCCTTTTTGAATGGTAATCTTGACGAGAGCATCTATATGTCTCAGCCCGAAGTGTTCATAACCAAGGTCAGGAGCAAAAAGTTTTCGTTGATTAGGAGAGATTAACCAAATAATCTCGTATTGTTGGAGCTTCTGATTTGTAGGTCCATTAGGACCACGTTCTAGCTCGTAAAGGGTTCTTAGGTCATTTGAATTTGAAATATTAAAATTCATTTAGGGAATAAATACTAATGTATAAAGATACGTTATAATATAAAGTTTTTAGAACTTTATATTATAAATTTAATTTGAATATGATTCATATTAAATTATATGAGAGAATTAAATATTTGAAAGAGTTCAAATATTATTTTAAATATGAATGAGATTCATATTTAAAAATTATAGGTTAAAATTTAATGTGCATAAGATGTACATTAAAACTATATGTTAGGGGGAAAATTGATTAAATATGATTTAATTCTAATTAAATATATGATATTTAATTCATTTATAAATTAAATATATGATATTTGATTCATTTATAAATTAAATATATGATATTTGATTTAAAGTTAATTAAACATGATTTAATTAATTAATTATACTATTTAATAATTAAATTGGTTATTTATTAAATAATATAATAAAAATAAATTAAAAATGAGGGAACGTGTCAGGAGGACACGTTCCCCACTTCCCCACTAAACTCCGTATCGATAGGAGTGGGGTTGAATCCCTCTTTATCTTCATGTTGGACAGAAGAGAATGGTTGATCGATCATTTGATTTGCAATTGTGAATTGCTAAAAGAAAATTCTCTCAACCTAAAAAAGATCCCTTACCTCTTCCAAATTGTTGGAAACCTTTCCACCAAGGTTGGATCTAGGATTCTAAGAGGATAGAAGACTTATCAAGTTGTAGTGTCCTGTTTGGAAGAACAGAAGAGAAGAATTTTTGTTGTGTTGTGCAACTTGGAATTGCAATGAGTTGCTGGGAAATTGAAACTACGCATGTAATTGTTCTTTCCTTTTAGTTTAATTTTTGAACATGTTTTGTATGCTTAATCCATGCTTAATTAGTTTAATTACTTATTCTGTTTGTTTTTCCCAATGTACTGGTTTTTCAAGTAAACCAAAACAAGCAAGTAATCGATTTTAAAACACGTTTCCGCTGGTCACGGGGATCAGATTCCCTTCAGTTCTTAGTCACAATTAGGTCAAATTATCGTTTTACCCCTATGTCTACCTCTTGTTCCTTAAGCCCCACTGCTCCTCTAATGAACAACTTTGTTGCACGATCCAACCATAAACAATATCTCTCTCAGGCAAGTGAGAGGGTGGGCGCCCGTTGTCTAAGCCCTAGAGACAACACTTAAGGGAACAACCCCTCTAGTTTCCCTAGAACGAGAACGAGTGAATTCCTTCTTGCGTAGTTAAGTTCCCAGCTCCCTACGAGGTCCTGTCCCCAAGAAGATAGGCATATTGGGTGAGCGCTCAAGTCACCCTCACGCATAAGATGCCTGAGACATTGGTAGCATCTTGTTCTTTTGGTTTTGGACTATCTAGAGACCTAGAACATATTGTGCTTCTCCAAAATCATTCATTTGGAATTGCAAAGCCATCCATTCGTTAACGTCAGTAAGGAAACCTACATCATTCCCAATGAGTAGGATATCATCCATGTATAATGTCAGAAATGCGATAGTGTTATTGATAATTTTTCTTGTAGACACGAGGCTCATCAACATTCTGATTAAAGCCATAAGATTTGATAGCCTCATCAAACCATATATTCCAAGACCTTGATGCTTGTTTCAGTCCAAAAATAGACCTTTGAAGCCTGCAAACTTTTTACTCTTTGCCTTCAGCAATGAACCCCTTGGGTTGGTCCATGTAGATGGTCTCGTCAAGATTGTCATTCAGGAAGGTCGTCTTGACATCCATTTGCCATACCTCATAGTCATAATATTCGGCGATGACCAGAAGGATTCAAATAGACTTTACCATGGCAATAGGAGAAAAGGTTTCCTCATAGTTAACCCATTCTCTCTGGGTAAACCCCTTTGCCACCTAGTCTGGGTTTGAAGGTCTGCACCTTCCCATCTACACCACATTTACGCTTGTAGATCCACTTGCAACGAATAGATTTAACCCCAATGATTTGTCCACAAGCTCCCAAACGGAATTGAAGTATATAGACTCCATTTACTGGTCTATGGATTTAATATGTTCGTCTTTGTTAATGTCATTCATTGTTTGATCATAGGTCAATAGATCCTCACAATCATCATCAGGTATGACGACTTGGATTTCAACCAAACCCATGTAACGTTCAGGCTGTCTCACAACCCTCTCACTACGTCGAGACATTCTCAACTCTTGAGAAGAATGTACTTGATTAGACGAGCTAGGATCAACAACACTTGTTTATGTACTAGCACCATCAGCAACTCTTGCTTACGAACTGCCCATTTCATTTAACACAACATTATTCCTAGGTTTATTATCCTCAAGAAATGTGTTCCTCCTCAATAAATATGGCGTTTGTCGACACAAGCACCCTATTTTCCTTAGGATCGTAAAATAGACCACCTTTCGTTTCCTTTGGGTAACCTACGAAGAGGCACAACTTTGAACGAGGTTCCAACTTCTTCGGGTTTCACACCAACACATGGGTCGGGCATATCTAAATTCTGAAATGACGTAAACTAGCTTTACGACCATTCTAGAGTTTGAAAGGTATTTCAGAAACACTATTCGACGGAACACTGTTCAAAATGTATACCGCAGTCTCCACTCCGTAACCCTAAAACGAGTCTTGGAGATGAGCATAACTTATCATCGACTGAACATTGTCCAACAAGGTTTTGTTTCTCCTCTCCGATACACCATTCTGCTGTGGCATACCAAATGCTGAGAGTTGAAAAGTAATTCCATGTTCTATCATATAGTCCTAGAATTCAATGTTCATGTACTCTCCACCTCGATCCGATCGAAGTGTCTTAATCGTTTTACCTAATTGGTTCTCAACCTCAGTTTTATACTCCTTGAACTTTTCAAGAGCTTCATACTTTCGATGGATTAGGTAAACGTACCCATATCTCGAATAGTCATCTATAAAGGAGATGAAGTATTCGTAACCTCCCCAGGCTTTAACACACATCAGACAACAGAGGTCAGAATGTATAAGCTTTAAAGGCTCTTCAGCTCTATAACCTTTTTCACTAAAAGGTCGTTTGGTTATTTTACCTTCAAGGCATGACTCACAAACTAGTAAAGAATTTTCTTCTAACTCGCTTAGAAGTCCATTCTTCACTAGTCTCTCAATCCTATTGAGATTCATGTGGCCTAACCTTAGATGCCAAAGATGGACGTTTTTTTTCGGAGAAACTTTTAACCTTTTTGTTCGCGTTTCAGCAGTTTTAAACAATTAAGTATTCAAAAAACTTTTGACCGAATTAAACTTTGAAACTTACAAATTATATTCAAGTGAAGCAAAACACAACTCATTTCCTTTGAACGAAATAAACGCTTTATTCTATTCAAAATGAACGGAAATACAGTGTTCAGTAATGTAGGAAATAGAAACTAGGTTTCTAGTAAACCCTGAAACTATGTACAAATTATCTAATAATAAGTATTTTTCGCCAAAGAAAAGCTTCACTGAGCCCACAGCTTAAGCTGAGACAACTTCTCCGGATCCAACAATGAATGTTATCTCTCCCTCCTGCACTCGCTACCAGGAACTAATTCCTGAAAATAAGAAAAAACATGGTTAATGACGCCTGAATCAAGTATCTAGACGGCGTCACTACTCTCCACTAAACAAGTTTCTATAACAATTAAATCACATTTACCTTCCTTCTTCTCTCGGCAAGGAATTTAGGACATTTCATCTTCTAGTGACTGCCCCCGTTGCAGTAGAAACACTTTCTTGACCTTCTTGTCCTTTTGGGCGGCAGTGTGGTCAGCTTTCCCGACCTTCTTCAACTTCTTATTCTTCCCTTTCGGGCCTAAAGATGAATCCACAAACTTTGTCCCAGAGATCGAACCCCTTTGAAAGGACCTGAAGGCAACATTTGCCTCAGCTTCCTACGTCTTCACTCGCATCAAGGACTAAAAGGTTTGTAGTTCGTTGAGGAGGGTGATCAGATTGTAGCTAATTTTTTCATAACAACATTGCTTCGAAACTGAACGTAACTCTTTGAAAGAGTCTCCATGATAAAGCTGACCTGGCTCGACTCATTTATCAAAGTACCATTCATTTATGCCATGTTAAAGTGGGTCATCATGTCGAGAACATGTTCCCTCCTTCATCCTAGCATTGAACACATCTTTGAGAGTGTCGTGCCTAACCTGAAAGGACTGTTGTCCAAATATGTTTTGCAACGACTCCATGATCTCCTTAGCGGTGACCAGGTTCTCGTGCTTCTTAGAAAAACTTCAGACAAGCTGTCTATGATGTAGACATTGGCCTTTTCATTGTCCTTGGTCCATCGTTCGTATACATCACGAACACTTCGCGATGCGGTCGGGTCGACCACCTGAGTACATTCCTTAGTGAGAGCGAATTTCAGGTCGTCGGTGACTAAGATTGTGTTTATATTATTCTTCCATGTTTGGTAGTTATCACCTACGAGCTTATCAGAAGCTAAGAGAGCTATAATTGAACTCGACATTTTTGGTGAAAGAAAAAAACATCTTTGTATTAATTTCTCGCAAAAACTTTTGAAAATCCATTCATTTTTTAGCAAATTTTAGGCCATGATCCCTAGGTCATTTAAAATTCCCCGAAAGGTTTAGAATGACCGCCTCCGAATGGTAGATATAATCACTCCTTCTCTAGGACGAGACTTTCTTGACCAAACCCTAATGCCAGAATAACTCTTATTCCTATAGGCATCAAGTTACCATTTTTCGGTCGGATTCATTAACTCTTAATGATTCTCGTGAGTGTAACCCTATATCTTTAAACCCCAGAGTTCCCATCCAAACAATATCCACAGAAGGGAGGACTATGTAGGAAGATAAACTAAGGCGATCGTATCCTTTTCGGGAATTCACGGTTGTCTGACTCCCATGATCAAGGCCCTCCGAAGGGATTGTCTGGTCCAAGCAAAACTAGCAGGCGGATCATAGGCGTCTCAAAGTGTGAATCGATAGAAGAGACCGTGGGTCTCGTTTTCACAAGTCCCACTCTCACTCACTATAAGTACTCTCTCCATTCACCTTGAATTTTGACCCATACAAATACCATATGAAGGGGACACTCTCATTTGCACCACGAGGCCGAGTATGGATCTCATGGTATTTTCTTATGGAGATTTGTAGGTGGAAAAATGTATCTCATACACTATTTATCCTCCCACTCACAACACTTTAGATAAGTGAGATTGACCTAGATAAACCGGCTATATTTACCTAAGTCTACCAATATAACTTCTATATTGGATTAGCCTAAGTCTATAACATATTATTAACTTAGGTCTATGTGAGTTTAATTTAATTAACACTTAATTAACGCCACTCACGAGGATATTACCTATGAATTTTCGGACCAAATTCATTCCTTGGTCGGTTCCCATGTAGGGGTGTTCTCCAAAGCGTCAGCTTAAATACCCCAGCCTTAGACAAAACCATCCTTAAACAGAGTTAATAATTAGTCACCATTCATAAGTCATATTTGATTTCCTAATTCTAATCTTATTAGAAGAAGAATACCTAAGTCTAATTAATTCAAGTTATAAACCAATTAAAACTAATAAATTAACTTAGGTTACATGCATTTCGATGTTATATTGCTTGATCATTCATCACATGAATAACATACTATATAACATACATTCGTCACATGAATAAATGCATGTCAATGCAATTACCTAATTAATATAACACTTACATTAATTAAACATGCATACCTTATATTATAACACTTATAATAAAATTAATCATGCATACTATATATTATAACACTTATAATATAAACATTGTAGCGCCCCAGAATTTTCGAGTACCTTTTAGGTTGCGTTTTGGATTAATTTAATAGAAATTAATTTTAATTGGGCCTTGAAGTTTCTTAGTTTAAGTTAAGTTTTGCAAATTTAAGAGAATAAATATGGTTTAACCAGATATATGTTGAGTTGGATTATTTATTTAAGTTAAAGGGTATAAGTGTAGAAATTTTGGAGGGTGAGGGGCAGTATTGGAAAAAGGAAGGAAAAAAATTAATTAGGGTTTCATCCTCTTAGGCACGGAAATCAAGGAGTGCTCATCTCCATTCTCCATTCTCTTCTTCACATGAAGTGCCACCGATAACCCCTGTGGCTCAACGACAATCACCAGTTGTCAGTCCAACCCACACGCAGAACACGTTGGAGGCTCGAGCTCGCCAGACTTTGCACGCCGACCTCATAAGTAGAGGAGTCGCACGGCGCCACGTTGTCTCTCCTTCGCTCGCCGTCAAAGCAGCCAAGGCCTTCGCGTTGCCACCGTTTAGCAGCTCGTCCATGCCGCCACACACCTTCTTCGTTTCACAGCCACACCGGTCATCCGCTAGTAGCCTCGTTCGCACAACCACCAGGCGCCGTCAGTCAACTGGGAACAACCCATCTGCTGGTTGCCGCCGATAAGTTGGGTTTTCAGCCGCTGCAACTTTTGGTTCAAGCGGTTCGTCTAATTTTCAGCTGATTTTTGGAATTTTAGGACCGGTTTTGGAAAGATCGACTCATGAGCTTCTCAAATCTGACCTCTACGCTCCATGACACTCTGTCACGCCACCACAACGCCCCGCTGTCGGTCCCCGCACGCGCCGCCTTCCGTTTGTTGTAATTTAGCCTAACTATGATTGGATTCGAAAATAAGTTTATGACTATATGTTTAATAAGAAAAATATATTGGATTTAGTGGATTCGAGTATCAAGCACGATTGAAAGGAGCCTTGAGTTAGGAACGGAGCTTTAGGAGTTTCAAGCTAAGCTAAGGTAAGGGATTTTCTACAAATGATTTTGAAGAGGGGAGTAAATATATTTTTGAAAGATTTATTTTAAGAGATGAATTTCAAAGGTTTATCCCCAAAAGTGGAATTTGAAGGTTTTATTTCAAAGAATGATTTTCCAAGATTTATTCCAAAGACTTGAATTTAGAAAAGGAATATTTCAAATGGTTTGAGAGGACCCTCAATGATTTAATTTTAAACGGAATTAGAAAAAGAATTTCATCTTGGAATTTTAGAGGATTTCAGGTGATCTAAGGGTTTGAGAGGACCCTGAGTAAAATAATTTTCAAAAGATTTAGAAAAAAATTTCATCTTGGATTTTTAGAGGATTCCATGTGATCTAAGGGTTTGAGAGGACCGTGAGTAAAAATGATTTTCAAAGGATTTAGAAAAGAATTTCATCTTGGAATTTGAGAGGATTCCAGGTGATTTAAGGGTTTGAGAGGACCCTGAGTAAAATGATTTTAAGTATTTGAAAATGAGTTTTGACACAGTTATTTATATTTACTTATATTGTGATTTTTACTTATGTTTTTGTGATGAATATGTGTTTTAATTGTGAATGTATTTATGATTATATGATTGTCATGAATTGTTGCATCATTGTGAATATATGTGTACATGTGCCTGATGAATGGAACCTCATGCATATTGTATGTATATGAACATGTTTTATGAAGGTTGTGGCAATTGGCCTCCTGAGGATTTATGCATGGTCAAGCATGCATTAGGGACCCTATGGGTCAAGTTATAGGGGGTTGTGAGGGACTCAAGGTTATAGGGGTCTGTGAGGGACTAAAACTTATAGGGGTCTGTAAGGGAACTCAAACTTATAGGGGTCTATGAGAGACTCAAACCTATAAGGGACTGTGAGAGACTCAACATGAAAGGACTCAGGTTGATTCAATTGACCACTTAAAGTCGAAGAGAAAAGTCATGATTTTATGAAAGAAAGTTTTAGGACCCACTAAAGAAAATTTTATGATTTTAAAAGTCATGTTGCATGTGTTTGCATCTCCCGACCCTTACTTACTTAATACTCACCCCTTTACCTTTGTCTTCTTTCTTTTTTAAAAAAAAAAAATGTTTTCAGGTAAAGCAAAGGGTATACAAAGCGAGTGACAGGGACACACTATGAAAGTCATGGGAACCAAGTCATGAATTCCGCATACATGTTTTAGAAAGTAGTTTTAAGTGATTTTGTTTTCCGCTTGAGTAGCATAGAAATATTTAAATTGAGGCCAAACTTATTTATGTTTTAAATGTTTTGGCTTTTTAAGATCCCTAAATGTTGTTTTGACCGTGTTTTTAAATTTGAGTTGTTCTTATTTTATTTCATGGCCTAAAAATGCATGCATGTTTAGTAGCGATCCTAGATAAAATGAGTCTGAAAGCTAGGGTCGTTACAAACATGATGCATGATATGCTTAACCTAAGGTGAGATTTTAAACCTAATGACATACATTTTGCATCTAATATTTCATACAACACTTGCATACAATTAAATAGCAAATTGAACCGGTTTTGGCACCATAGGGACATTAATTTAATTAATTAAAATTAATATAACATTTATATTAATATCAATTAATAAAATTAATTAAAAACTTAATTTTACAAAATAAATAATTAAAATTTCAAAAAAATAACCACAAAAAACTGCCCCTCATGCACTTGACCGCGGAAGTCTCGCGCACTACCTCGATTATAGCAGCGGTGTTGCAACGTCGTGGCAAACATTGCAACGCTGCCCTACTGAACGCCAATGCAGTGTCCTCAACGCGCACAACGTTTCAACGCTGCGCCTGCAACGTGCATCTTCTCGCAACCATAGCGTTGCAACCCTGATGAACAACGTTGCAACGTCGTGCTCTGTATAGCACTGAAACTTGCTGTTTTTTTTCCGCTCTTTTTCTTCACAGTAACACCTTGCCACGAATGACACGGATTTACAGACTCGATTTAAATGTAAATCTAACTAGGTGCCAAGAACCGAAAACATCCAATTCGCAAACCATTAACATCCATCACATGAAAAAATAATGTTGTCCACCTAATTTCAAGAAAATTATAGAACCTACAGCGAATTGAAACGTATGGCTTTGAGACCAATTGAAGGGAATGGATTTCCCGCAGCGGAAGTGCGATGTGAATCGTCGTTGTTTCGTTGTTATTCTAATTTTCTTAAAATTGAAAGAAACACTTTCTATCTAGGCTAAGCATGCAAAAATGAGAAAGAAAATAGAAACTAAGGTTCAAGAACCTACCTCTTGAAGAACCGTTCTTTGAGTTTCTCATCTCCGGTCACGATCTCAACGATCCAACGAACTCTCCAACGAAAGTCACGAACCGATTCAAGGGGACACCTCCACTTGATCATCTCGGTTGTTCTTGAGAGGATAAGGAAGAGTGGTGGGACTCCCTTTTGATATCGGGTTGGAGAGAACTTTAGAGAATTGAGAGAGAGTTGAGAGAGAGTTGCTTTCTCTTTTGGATGGAATTCAAAAAAAATGAGAGACAAGCTTATGGAATGTCTTAAAATCTTTACCATTTACCATTTTACCACAACTATATAATATGCAAATCATATTTGCATACCACATAATATAAGGTATCTTATACCTTATTATACAAATCACATTTGCATAATTGTGGAATTTTAAACCGAATCATATTCAATTTAATTTCTCTCAATTCAATTTCTCCAAATAAGTCTTAATTAAATCATTAGGTTATATTATAGTTTATTATGAATCTCACTCACATTAAATTATATTATCTCAATCATATCTCATATAAATTACATAAATACCCTTTTAATGAATTTGAAAACTTCAAATCCACTCAAAACTGCAAACCCTGATTTAATCCAATTTGAGCAAACCGAGGGACCTAATGGACCTACAGATGATGATCTTCAATGATACATGATTAACTAATCAAACTATTTGACCCGATTAATCAAAATCCATTAACTACAGTAACACTCCACTATAGCCTATAGTTACACTCTCCTCACTGTAGGACAAGTTGTGTCCATCGATATAACCAATGCCCGTGAGTCGACCCTTCACAGGTTGTTCGTAGTCACAACCAGGCCAAAATACCATTTTTCCCATGTGTCTACCTCTTGTTCCTTAAGTCCCACTGCTTCTCTAATGAAAAACTTTGTTCCACGGTCCATCCATAATCAACATCCCTCTCAGGCCAGTGAGAGGGTGGGCGCCCGTTGTCCAAACCCTTGAGATAACACTTAAGGGAACAACCCCTCTAGTTTTACTAGCACGGGAACGAGTGAATTTCTTCTTGTGTAGTTAAGTTTCCAGCTTCCCACGTGGTCCGGTCTCGAAGAAGATAGGCATATGGGGCGAGCACTCAGGCCACCCTCACCCGTACTAGTCAAAGGAAAGACTCTCGCAGACAGGAGTCCAAAACACACTCAGGATTAAGGACGAGCCACTAATGGTCATCTACGAAGTTATTAGTCCTATACTGTTAACGGTGTTACATCAGTAGGTCTAATAATTCACGGTCCGGTCTTGTACAATCTCATTGCACAGGATGCCCCCACTCGCATGTCAACCACATGAACGAGTTGGATCACCTCGTTTGTATCTAATACAAAGCGGGTCGCATCCACAGTGTTTCCAGGATAATGTTCCCAACCCTATCCATATACTGTATACCGTTCGGGTCAATAACTCGAACGTGATCCTTCCTGTGTGTCCACTACACACCGTTCAAGTTCTCTAAGATAATATGACCCTGAAGGTTAGTTTATTGGATTAAGTTCATAAAATGCGAGATACAAAGTTTGAATAACAAATAACCTTTATTCATTTATTCAACAAGATTTACAAACTACACGATATTAGGGCATATACTCCAACAGTTGTGTCATTAGTATAACCAATACCCGTGAGTCGACCCTTCTCAGGTTGTTCGTAGTCATAGCTGGGTCAAATTACTGTTTTACCTCTGTGCCTACCTCTTGCTCCTTAAATCCCACTGATCCTCTAATGAACAACTTTGTTTATGGTCCTACCAAAAACAACGCCCCTCTTGGGCTAGTGAGAGGGTGGGGCCCCATTTTTCAAACCCTTGAGTCAGCACTTAAGGGAACAACCTCTCTAGTTTCTCTAGCTCTGGAACGAGTGAATTTCGTCTTGCGTAGTCAAGTTTTTAGCTCCCCACGTGATTCTGCCCTTGAGAAGGTAGACATATTGAGCGAGCAACACATGCCACTCTCACCCATACTAGTCAAAGGACAGACCCCGCAGACTTGAGTCTGTAACACCCTCAGGATTAAGATCGAGTCACTAATGGTCATCTACGAATTTATTAATCCTAGTCTGTCAACGGTGTTACATAAGTTGGTCTAATAATTCACGGTCTGGTTTTGTACAATCTCATTGCACAGGATGCACCCACCCGCATGGCAACTACATGAACGAGCTGGATCGTCTCGTTTGTATCCAATACAAAGTGGGTCGCATCCACAGTGCCACCAGGATGAGGTTCCCAACCCTATCGATATACTGTAGATCATTCGGGTCGCCAACTCGAATGTGATCCTACCTGTGTGTCCACTATACACCGTTCAAGTTCTCATAAGTATGACCATGGAGCTTAGTTTATTGGATTAAGTTTAAAATGAAAGATACAAAGTTTAATGAATAAATAACTTTTATTTATCAAAACAAGAACTATTACAAATGACACGAGTTTATGGCATACTCCCGAACACGATTGTTGCAACAATTGGTTGACAATCTTACCAACGGGCATAAATGGACTTCAGTTCCTGCATTCTTTCTTAGTGTCTTTTCAATCAAGTTTTAAGATTCACTTTCAGTTCCTATTCACCATGATACCGACAAATATTGTGTTTTTAAATTTTGGTTACCATTATTGTCATTGTTTTCAATCTTGATACGGGTTCAATTTGATGTCTCGAAATAATTTCCTTATTATTTGTATTAACAATGTATACTTCCACTTAGGATTTAGCTTAATTTTCATTAAATTTACCCATAAGTTTCACCCAATTAATGGGTAGCAGAGCGACATAGAAATAGGTTATTAGCAATTGAATAGAAACAGAGTATACTTGAAACACTTGTATTTGGTTGTTTATATTTTTTTTATAAGCTTAGTGTTATGAAGTTTTGATCGGTTTAGTTTAATTCAGTTGTGATGTTCATAATTTTTTAGAACCTTGTTAAGTTTTGTTGTTATATATGTTCATATAATTCAGTTTTATTAACTTTATTAGTTCATGTTACTTTGACGTGTTAAGTATTTTTGTTGTAAAAAGTTTTGTTATTTACTTAAATTTTACTTAGTTTAGCTTTGTTCTCATGTTCATGATTTTTTGATAAACTGGTTAAATTTTGTTTTTATGTTCAATAATGTTTTTGATAACTTTAATTTTTTATATTATTTGTATGAGTTTAGTTGTTTATGTTATTTTGAGTACATAATATTCACACTCCAAATTTTAATTCTCTTGCTTACATTATTTGCATTCATCTTATGTTTCACATCTAATCATATCAACGACTTTAAGTGCAAATTGCATCATGTTCGATCAAATTCATAGAATTTTTTTTTTCTTTTTTTGCAAATGACAATATTTTACTTGACAAACAAAATAATATTATGTAGATAAGTATAATTTCTCATGTTGGTGGAGATAATGGGGAGATAAATAATATAGTTTGTCTTTTTGAATATAGGATGGAAATTGTTTAAAGTTTGTTATTTTCGGATTGTCCAAATGGGGTTCATAGAATTTTTTGAATTGTTCATGTGGGATTAATAGTTTTTGTAATTTAGGAATTGTTCATATGGGTTGATATTTCTTGTCATTTTTTGAATTGTTCTATGGGACTACTAATTCTTGTAATTATTGTTCATGAGATTGATACTTTAGTAATATAGAAGATATGAACTTTTGTTAAAGTTACTGATGGAAATTTGTAAATGAAATTATGTCTTCTTCAATACATCAAATTATCGGAACACGATACAGAAAATTCAAGATAATAGAGAATAATTAATAAATTGAAAAAAAGAATACAAATCAACCGGACATGTCTAGTGAGTGAAGAACTAATTAAAATTTATATTTTTGAAACGTCAAGATAAATTTATATTTGACTCATTAAAATCGGCAAGGTTTAACTTACAATTGACATTTGTGGAACGTCAAGATAAAAAAACATTTGACTTACTAAAACCGTCAAAGTTTAACGTAAAAGTGACATTCTTAGAGCGTCAAGAAAAAATTACATTTGACTCAATAAAATCGTCAAGGTTTAACGTAAATGATGCATAATACGGGTCAAGAATTTATACAAGTTATGGTTTATACATTCCAACGTGTGTACTATTCTTCACAATGGCTTCCTTGACGTTTTTAAAAACGTCAAGGGTATTGATACGTTATTGTATGCGTTCAAGCGTACACGATCGAAGTAATATAAAATGACACAAAAAGTACTTAGTATCGAATCTCAAAGGAAGCAGATATGAGGATTCTTTTTAATTGACTAATTAACTACTCAGAGTACTTAAAGTCTAAATTATTTAGGGAACAAAACAATGAAAGAAATTAATCTAAGAAAGCAGTAAATGGATAGAGACACCAATTATATGGGGCGCTTAGGGAATTCGAGCACGTTTTAAACCTTAATTATGGAAATTAGAAGAAACAGTGAATTATACCGCATAATATATAAGCCTAGAGAAAAACGGGTCGAGCCCCTATCGATCTCATTCAAATGCACGTTTAACCCCTCGCTTGCCTAGTGTCCTTAGAGTTAATTGATAGGTTAATTAGTTATGTTTGCTCATAATTAGCCTCACTTATCGGTTGTTAGCCCTATGTCACTTCAACAACCTAAAAGTGTTAATAGAGATTCGTCTAATCCTAATTATCTTCTATCAAGCTCAAATTATGAACAGATTCAGTGCTTTATTTTGTCGAATAAAACAGAGCATTAAGCATAAATCGAATAAATGCAGTTACCATGGGTAATAAATAGTCACAAACACAATGAAACAAAAATTAACGATCTAAACACGCTCTAATCCCTAAAATAATCAAATTAGCCCATAAAAGTAATTAAACAGAGAAGTACAACATCTAAAGATCAATAAAAAGCATTAATATAGAGAAACAATAGTGAAAAATACCGTTATAGACAAAAATCTCAACTCCCGTCTCAATTTTTGCTATCTCGAACTTTGATGTCACACCTTCTCCCGAACTACTCATTAACTTAGCCCAGAAGACGGAGTGAAGCCAACAGACATCGTTTACCTCTTAACGATACCTGTTGACCCTGTTTTACCTGATAAGCATACTACACTTGTATATGAAACACTTTAAACATAACACATCGGAACATTGACAATTACTATACATACGTAAGGAGCAACTCTACTTAAGTCTCTCTTGAAAACTAAACGGGTAAGAGCATAACAACCAAAAACATATTCAACCATGGTTTACACAACCACAATCTCTAATGAACACACAAACATAACTACATAGTCCCCTCAAAATAAACTACAATACATATGGACTTGCTATACAACCCCACCAACGTACAAAATATCAAACTTGTAGGGCTTTTGGCAAGCTATGACAGGATATCAGGCACCAGGAGCTCGATCTCTACCTGAAAAGTTGGAAAACAATGAAAGAATGAGCTATGAAGCTCAGTGAGTGACTGAGTTTATAAACTATTAACTCGTAAATCATATCACCTGAAAATCTATGAGCATATGCATATGTAATCAAGCGTTAAACATAAATGTGTAATCATAATAGCTTTTTCAGAAATCCAACAAGTATGTCATTAAAATCTCGCAAGGCATATCGATAATATTAACTATTTAAAAACATATGGCAATCTACGTTGTGTAGGGCACACCCAATACATCCAGCATTTACTCTACGATGTAGTGGAGCCCACCCAACACTCCCATCGTCTTTGTGGTAGTGGGGCCAACCCAACACTCACGACAACATTGTTGTCATGGAGAACACTCAACGTCAACAATATAAAATGACCTGTGTGCACACGGTACTATACAACCTCGGGCTCAATATCTCAGTCATTAACTCATTCGAGTCTCAAAAAACACATGAAAATACTTGAACATGCATGCTTATCTTTTCTTTCATAAAACTCAAGCTTACTCAGCTTGTTCGTGAAAACTAGAAATCTTTGAATAATACTTGCTAGTACATGCTTGCTTAAAAAATTATAACATTTCCACTAAATTTTAGTAAATCAATAAACATATGCTCACATGTAAATTTCATTGAAAAAATCTAAGCTCACAACGAGCACTTGAAAACATTTCTAGGAAACCATGTATGCTCATAAGAATTTGTTCAAAAGAAAACATAAAGCATTTAAACTAGTTTGTTCTTAGGAAAGTCTTATATTCCATAAGCATAAATTCAAGCATAGAAATCATTTTCGAAATTTGTTTTATCACGCACAACGTTAAAACTAGATCCTTGGCCCGTATACTCGACCTATTCCATCTTGGCCTGTCAAACAAACCAAAACCAAGCATTAAAACTTCGAATTCATGAATTTCAAGCTTAGGATTTCAAAAACCCTTCTATCTATTTTTCAACATTTTATAGATTTCATACCCTAACTTCACACACTCATAACTTCTTTATTCCTTAGCCAAAAAGGATGTACTTTATACCAAACTCTTCCTATTTGAACCCTATAAAACTCATTTGAAGAAATGAAATTTAAATTCGCAAAGGATTTGTCCGTAAATATCTCGAAAGATGCTTCTTTAAAAATAAGCTTTTGCTATTTTCATAATCGTTTTCTTGTTGCACCGTGAAATTGACCTCAATTTTAAAGCAACTTCCAATCGTTTCTACTCAGGATTTATTCATGAATGTTATATGAAATTAAATAAGCTTTCCAACCATACATAATACACCTTCTGATTCGAATGGTACAGATCAACACGCCTAAAAAACCAGAGGTTTCCAAGATTTGACAGCAAATTCTCTACTGTGCAATCCTTTTCACAAATCAGTAATTTAAAGTCAGATTTTTCTTGAGCTTCCTTCACAAAATTTGATAAAAAATGAGTTAACTTTCATGAAGATCAAACCTCACCTCTGAATACTTCTTGTGGAGCTCAAAACTATCAAATCAACAGAAGTTGGCAGAGTTGATCACAAAACTTGCCATGAAAACTTGTAATGTTCTTCCCCCCCTTCTTCAACTTCAACATCAACTATTCTCCATTTCTCTTTCTCTCATCCTTTCCATCAAAACCCTCTTGTTTTGTTTTGTAAATGAGAAACAAATTGGAAAAAATTGGGTTAAAAAGGGACTTAGGCGGTGGTGGGTATTTTTCAAATTTCTTTTTTCTTTTTTTTTCCATTTCCCCCGACCCATTTCCTTTTCCTTTTCTTTTTTTTTTTCAAACGAAACATATCCAAAAAATTTCTTTTCATTTTCTTTATTCCTTCGATTTATTCTTTTTTTTTTAATGAAAATTTCAAGGACAGATCTCGGGTTTACACTTGATCACTACTCTTGAACACTCCAAATAATGTTCCATAGGTCCCTAGATGTTCCTATTGTAATTTGGGTTAAAACCCTTGGATCATCTCCACTAAACCACATCAGAAAATGAAGAACTTATACTACCTTTCGACATAGCATATCGAGATGCTACGAACAATGTCTCGACGCTGTGTGATACGCACCGTTTTACTTATGCGCGCACGCCTTCAATGTCGAGATTTTGAATATGGCGTTAAGACACTACAGATGGAATTGAGGTGCGTGCTTATTCGACTAGTGTCTCGACACTGGGGGCAACATTTCGATGTTAACTCCTGTTTTTCAAATTGCTCCATTTGTTCTCCTTCCTTATTTTTGTGACGACCACAGCCACAGGTACTAGTTATTTATTTTATTTAACGTTCTATTAACCTTTGTGTTTAGCCGGATTAGTGAGTTTCCATCAGGCTCGGTGAGAGTGAGTCCTCGATTCTATTTAGTTTAAGTGAATTGTTTTTTTTTAAGATGGAATTATTTATAAAATTAAAGGAAAAAGAAGTAGCAATGGCACTTTGGTTAATAATACTTAAATGAGGGTGATAGTGGACATTTGGATTTTAACCTAATTTTGAGTATTTAAGGTCCTTAAGTTGAAATAAGAAGGAAAAAACCCTAACCCTAACCCTAACCCTATTCTTCTCCCTCCTCACTTTAACCTAACCGAAAACCCTAGCCCTAGGTTGATAACCATCTCCATCTTCTTCCCCTTGCCCTAGCCGAGACTCACCATCCTCACTACAACCCTCGCCGGCCGGTTCAAGGAGTCGCTGGTCCAGCAAGCCGCCCGAGATTCACCGGCGAGCACCGTCGGATCCATCCAATCGGCCGCAGCAAAGGTGAGGACTTACAACCGTTCCATCGACTGCAAGCCGGAGCTTCATTCGCGCGTCCAGTAGCTCGCGCCGGCAAGCCACCCCTGCAGCCGCGAACACCTGCAGACCCACGAACGTGAAGTCCCACCGTGAAGCTTTGCAGCGCCGGACCTTCGCACGCGAACTCCAGCCACCACAAGTCGTCTCTTGCACCGCCGATCCACGAACACGTCCCACGAGCGCCTGCCGCCGTCGAAGCTTCACGGCCGAGAGCCCTCACGCGTGAGCCGCCGAGGGAAACGTCCGATCACGATCACTGCAGCAAGTCTTGCGCCAGACTTCACAAAGCAGCGGCCACGCGCGAGCTCCGTTCCTTCCAGCCGTTGTTGCCGCCGCCGAATCCTACAACACCGGCCAGCACGTCTTCACAACCACAAAGAATACAGCCCGGTGAGCATTCGGGTTAAATTTTGAATTCAATGAAGAACTTTTCGTAACCTATTGATTATTTAAGCGTTTGATTGAGAGCTTAAGCTACTGTTTCGAACGCTAATTGTAGGGACCAAGTTTGGAGCGGAATTGAGGGTCGAACGTCAAGACGAACTAAGGAATAGTAGGTATTCGCATTGAACTCGAGGTAAGCGGGGCATGAAATCTTAGGAACGTAATTTAAGTACCCTTACGATCATGGAGTTAGTGAATACTTGGAGAATAATTTCGAATTGTTGTGTGAATCAGGTTCTACTAAAAAGATTTCTCAAGGAGCTCGGGTTAGGTTTTGGAGTAGAATTCGAGCTAAGATAAGGGACCTTGTGCCGAACTTTTTTTAAATGGAATTAAGAAAACGAATTTCATTATTTTATGTGAATTTAGTATGTTATTTTTCTTAAAAAGATTTAATGATTTTACACGAGAATATTTCATGATTTTCTGTGAGAATGCTTTGATATTCGACGTGAAGATATCTCAATATTTTATGTGAATATAATTTAGTATTTTATGCGAAAATATCTTTGCATTTTATGTAAGAATAATCCAAAGATCTTATGTAAGGATATTACAAAGATTTTCTATGAGAATATTGCATGAATATATACGTGAGTATTATATCCTATCCGATGTGTAAAGTCATGAGTTGCATATCAATGATAATGGATGTGGCATGTACACTATGGTTAGGTTGAATGATGGGACCTCATGCATGTTATGTATGCCATGAAATGATTTAATGAAAAATGTGGAAATTGGTCTCCTGAGTGCATTGTGTGCATGGTCAAACATGCATTAGAGACCCTATGGGTCAAATTACAGGGTCCGTGAGGGACTCAATCTATACAGGGTCTCATGAGGACTCAAAACCATACAGAGTGCCGTGAGGGACTCAAATTATTACAGTGTCCGTGAGGGACTCAAAATGAAATGACTCGGGATGACCAATTGGCCACTTAAAAGAAAAAGGAAGTCATGTGTTAAAGTCATGATGATATGAGAAAGTTTTAGGTCCCGCATATGTACATTTCTGAATGTTTTAAAAGTCATGATTGTATGTGTTTGCAGATGTTCCAAACCTCGTGAGCGAGGTCACTTACTGGGTATTGTTTTGCAATACTCACCCTTTCTTTTAAAAATGTTTTTCAGGTAAGGCTAAGGACGTGCAGGGCGAGTGACGGAGGCGCGTTGCCAGGACCATGGGAATAGACATGTCTTCCGCATATTTTTCTTTTAAAACTGATGTTGTCATTTTATGTTTTCGTAGTTTAACTTTACTTTTCAGGTTTTAAATAGGCCATGTTTAAACTGCTTCTTTTGCGTGTTTTGAATGTTTTAATGGGATCCCTAAAGACAATTTGTTTTCAGTGGAGTTTAAAGATCGTTTTATATCTTTTGGCCTATAAACGCATGCATGTGTAGTAATGTCCCTAAGAGTTTAGTTATAGAAAAGTAGGGGCGTTACAATTTTCTTCCACAATGACACAAAACCTCAGAATTTGCCTCAATTGCTTCCAAATCATCATTTTCTCTTAATTAAGTTTGGTTTTATAAAGTGAACACAACATTGGAATGAAAACACACATTTATAACATAAAAACTAGCTAAATAAGACATAAATATAACACTATTTTAGTGCTATCAAGTATCAAACTTTGACATTCAATAAAAGTCAAGTAATATAGTTTTTGTTGCAGTGTCACAAGCCTTGGTCCTATGTTTGACTCATAACTAGGAAGACTCGTTGGAAAAGATAAGGACCTGCCATAAAATACCTCTATATTATCTTAAAGATATGGTCTAATTTTTTTTATTTTATTCT
The DNA here is from genome assembly GCA_036507285.1 of Trichosanthes cucumerina. NCBI lineage: Eukaryota > Viridiplantae > Streptophyta > Magnoliopsida > Cucurbitales > Cucurbitaceae > Trichosanthes > Trichosanthes cucumerina. The sequence goes on from CM071838.1 coordinate 67,337,467, forward strand.
AATTAAAATTAAAGCAGATCCAATGCTTCCATTGCGGATGAACAATTTATTCCTATCCTAGCCCTCCAGTAATGTTTCTCTTGTTTTAGGAGAGCTTCCAACTCCTTTTCTTCTCTGATCAATTATTAATAATCAAAGCCATCCAACATGACTTCCAACTCCTTAAATCTTATCTCTTTTTGTTTAATAACTGTCTTGAGGGATCCCTTCACACTCTCCTTATTCCAATTTGTCAAGCAACCCAAGCATTTTTTCCAAATTTGACATAAAAGTTATGTTCAAGTGTATGCCCTAATCTCATGTAGTTTGTCACAGTTTTTGATTTAATGAATAAAGGTTATTTATTACTCAAACTTTGTATCTCACATTTTATAAACTTAATCCAATAAACTAAGCTCCATGGTCAAATTTAAGAGAACTTGAATGGTGTGTAGTGGACACATAGGGAGGATAACATTCAAGTTATTGACCTGAACGGTCTACCGTATATGGATAGGAATGGGAACCTTATCCTTGCAACACTGTGGATGCGACCTGCTTTGTATTAGACACAAACGAGGTGATCCAGCACCTTCATGTGGTTGACATGCGAGTGGGGGCATCATGTGCAATGAGATTGTACAAGACCAGACTGTGAATTATTAGACCTACTGATGTAACATCGTTGACAGTATAGGACTAATATATTCGTAGATAACCATAAGTGACTCTCCCTAAATCCTGAGTTTCTTCTGCACTTCAGTCTGCGGGGGTTTGTCCTTTGACTAGTACAGGTGTGGGTGGCCTGAGTCGCTCGCCCAATATGCCTATCTTCTTGGGGATAGAACCACGTGGGGAGCTAGGAACTTATTTACGCAAGAAGGAACTCACTCGTTCTCGAGTTAGGAAAACTAGAGGGGTTGTTCCCTTAAGTGTTGCCCCTAAGGCGTGAACAATTGGGCCCCACCCTTTCACTGAGCCGAGAGGGATGTTTTTTCTTGTTGGACTGTGCAACAAAGTTGTTCATTAGAGGAGCAGTGGGACTTAAGGAACAAGAGGTAGACAAAGGGGTAAAACGGTAATTTGACACAGCTGTGATTACGACAAAACTGTGAAGGGTCGACTCACGTGCATTTGTTATATCGATGGGTACTAAAGGGAATCAAATCCCCATGAGCAGCAGATACATGTAATTAAGATCGTATTATGCTTGATTGTTTTGGTTTATTCCAAAAACCCATACATTGGCAAATTAACAGAGACAAACAATTCTAATCTAAGCATGGATTAATGCATAAATTAACATGTTGTGTGTTTCTAAAACAAAAAGGGATTTGATAATTTACCTTTGTAGTTTCACTTTTTCCAGCAACTCCTTGCTTAACTAAGTCTACATAGCAACTTTCTCACAACAACTCTATTCTTCCAACATGACACTACCACAAAAATTAACCTTCTATCCTCTGAATTCTTTTCATCTATTCCTTGGTGGGAAGGAATCTTACTAATTGGAAAAGGTAAGGGAATTATTGAGAGAGCGAGAGAATTTTTCAGCAACAATTCACCAATTGCACAAAAATAAAATTGATCGATGAATCCCCTCATCTCCCAACTCCCAACCCTTAATGATAAGGAGTGGAGACAAAACAGGGAAGTGGGGAACGTGTCATCTACACGTTCCCCTTTAATTAATTTAATAATTAATTAATAATATAATTATTTTAATTATATTAATTTTTATATATAACCTATTAATTTATTTAAATCAAATTTAGTTAAATCAATTAATTAATTCTTAATCAATTAATCCAAATATCTTATATTTCATTTAGGTTATATATATATATATATGATTAAATCATATTTAATGACACTCCCTTTTAACCTATAGTTTTAATGTATATCTTATGCACATTAGATTTACCCTATAACTTTTAAATATGAATCTCATTCACATTTAAAATAATATTTTAACTCTTCCAAATATTTAAATTTCTCATGTAATTTAATATGAATCATATTCAAATTAAATTTATAATATAAAGTTCCAAAACTTTATATTATAGTGTATCTTAATACATTAATGTTTATTCACTAGTTGAATTTGAACATTTCAAATTCAAACGATCCAAAAACCTTTTACGAGCTAGAAGGTTTACCTAATGAACCTACAGATTAGAAGCTCCAAGGATACGAGATTATTCAATTAATCTCATTAACCTCCCAATCAACATTCATTAACTGCAGGAACACTCCACCAAATTCTTGAAAAAATAACTCTTATTTATTTCAACATAGAATATTACAAACTTACACGAGATTAGGGCATACACTCCAACAAACTCCCATTTGAACTAAACTAGTGGAGTACATAATACATTTCTCAAATGTATAATAATAATACAATAAACTAGGGCATTAAATATCCCTTTACATACTTCCACTTGCCCTAGTCAGGAAGAACTCGAAGACCTAGACTTTCTAGGTGACCCCAAACACTTTAGCCGTGAGGGCCTTCGTAAATAGATCAGCAACGTTGTGCTCCGACGCTATCTCCGTGACCCTCATGTCTTCGCGGTGCACAATCTCCTGTATCAGGTGATAGTTGCGCTCAATATGCTTGCACCTCTTATGACTCTGAGGTTCTCTCGAGTTGGCTACTGCACCACTGTTGTCACAAAATAGTGTGATTGGCAAGTTCATATTTGGAACAACTTCCAAATCCAGCATGAACTTCCTAAGCCAAACAACTTCCTTTGCAACTTCACAAGCTGCATCATACTCAGCTTCCACTGCTTGATGCTTCACCACATTACAACTTCTCTGTTCAGAATGAACGCTGAGCCCAAAGTGAATTTCCTAGAATCCTCATTAGTCTGAAAGTCAGATTATGTGTATCCCGTAAGGATCAATCCCCACTTCCATACACAAGATTGTAGTTCCTCGTTCTCCTTAGATACTTGTAGATTGCCTTTACGGTTGTCTAGTGATCTAATCGTGGATTGGATTGATACCTACTGACAATCCCAACTGCATAACAGATGTCAGGCCTAGTACACAACATGGCATACATGAGGCTCCCTACAACTAAAGCATAGGGGATTCGTCTCATATCCTCAACCCCTTGAGGCATCATAGGACATTGATCCTTAGACAGGTGAACCCCATGGCCAAAGGGCAGCAAGCCCTTCTTGGAGTTTTGCATCTTATATCGAGACAACATCTTGTCAATGTAAGATGCTTGAGACATGGCTAGCATTCTGTTCTTCCGGTTTTGGACTATTTGGATACCTAGAACATACTGAGCTTCTCCCAAATCATTCATTTGGAACTGCGAAGCTAGCCATTCCTTAGCGTTAGTAAGGAATCCTACATCATTCCCAATGAGTAGGATATCATCCACATACAATATCAGAAATGCGACAGTGTTGTTTATGATCTTCTTGTAAACACAAGGCTCATAAACATTCTAATTAAAGCCATAACATTTGATATCCTCATCAAACCTTATATTCAAAGACCTCGAGGCTTGTTTCAGTCTATAAATAGACCTTTTAAGCCGACAAACCTGCTCTTGACCTTGCGTAATGAACCCCTTGAGTTGGTCCATGTAGATGGTCTCATCAAGATTGCCATTCAGAAATGTCGTCTTGACATTCATCTGCCATACCTCATAGTTATAATATGCGACAATGACCAGAAGGATCCTGATAGACTTTACCATGACAACAAGAGAAAAAGTTTCCTAATAATCAACCCCTTCAACCTGGGTAAGCCCCTTTGCCACTAGTCTCGCTTTGAAGGTTTGCACCTTCCCATCTACGCCACGTTTACGCTTGTATATCCATTTGAAACCAATAGGTTTAACCTCATCCGATTTGTCCACAAGCTCCTAGACCAAATTGAAGTACATCGACTCCATTTCCAGGTCCATAGCTTTAATCCATTCGTCTTTGTAAGCGTCTGCCATTGCATGTTTGTAGATCAATGGATCCTCGTAGTCATCATCAGGGGTGATGATTTGGGTTTCAACCAAACCCATGTAACGTTCAGGCTGTCTAAAAAACCTCCCAGTACGTCGAGGCATTCTCAACTTTTTAGAACGGACTTGACTACATGATAACATACAAAATGTGCTATCCTTAGGGTTTATTATTGCTAGTTTTATGATAATTTCAGGTCTTTGATGTGATTAAACCACTCAATTTCAGGTTAAGAGCTTAAACAAGACATTTGAAGACATTTTGGATCACTCGGAATCGAAACGAGACTATTTGGAGCTAAGAATAACATCAATTAGAAGTGAAAGGATCAATCCAATCATGAAGACCCGAGGTGATGGCGTTGCAACGCTGGGACAACGTTGCAACGCTACGGAAAGCGTTGCAACGTTGCTACCCTTACACGCGCGTTCCTATCGATCTGGCGTTGCGATGTTGTAAAGTAGCGTTGCAACGCCCTCTGTGCGGTTCTTCATGCTTGTTTCTTTATCGATATAGTGTTGCAACGCCCTAATGTAGCGTTGCAACGCTATCTGCATAAGCCTTCAATGCATCAACAGTGCACACTCGGCGTTGCAACGCTAAGGACAGCGTTGCAATGCCATCACCTCGGGTCTTCATGCTTGGATTGATCCTTTCACTTTCAATTGATGTTATTCTTAGCTCCAAATATCCTCGTTTCGATCTGGAGTGATCCAAAATGTCTCCAAATGTCTTGTTTAAGCTCTTAACCTGAAATTAAGTGGTTTAATCACATCAAAGCCCTGAAATTATCATAAAACTAGCAATAATTAAGCTTAAGGATAGCACATTTTGTATGTTATCATTAGACGAGCTAGGATCAACAACACTTGTTGTCGTACTCGCCCCATCAGCAATTCTTGCTGATGAACTACCCATTTCATTTAACATTATCTTACTTCTTGGTAAGTGATCCCTAATGTGGTCTTCCTCAAGGAATGTGGCATTTGTCGACACAAGCACCCTATTTTCCTTCGAATCGTAAAACAGACAACCCGTAGTCTCTTTTGGGTAACCTACAAAGAGGCACAACTTTGAATGGGGTTCCAACTTCTTCGGATTTGTCACCAACACATGGGTCGGGCATCCTCAAATTCTTAAATGGTGTAAACTGCCTTTACGACCATTCCAGAGTTCAAAAGATGTTTCAAAAACACTCTTCGACGGAATGTTGTTCAAAATGTAAACCGCAATCTCCACTACGTAACCCCAAAAAGAATCACGAGACGAGCATAACTCATCATCGATCGAACCATGTCCAACCGGGTTTTGTTTCACCTCTCTGATACACCATTTTGTTGTGGCATACCAGGTGCTAAGAGTTGAGACGTAATTCCATGTTCTATCATATAGTCCTAGAATTAAGTATCCATATACTCTCCACCTCGATCTGATCGAAGTGTTTTAATCGTTTTACCTAATAGGTTCTCAACCTCAGTCTTGTACTCCTTGAACTTTTCAAGAGTTTCAGACTTTGTATGCATTAGGTAAAGGTACCCATACCTCGAATAGTCATCTATGAAAGTTACAAAGTATTCATAACCTCCTCGTGCTTTAACATTCATCGGACCACAGAGGTCAGAATGTATAAGCTCAAGAGGCTCTTTGGCTCTATATCAGTTTCCACTAAAAGGACGTTTGGTCCTTTTGCCTTCAAGGCATGACTCACAAACTGGTAAAAAGTTTTCTTCCAACCCGCTTAGAAGTCCACTCTTCACTAGTCTCTCAATCCTATTGAGATTTATGTGGTCTAACCTTAGATGCCAAAAATGAGCATTTTCTTTTGGAGAAAATTTTAATCTTTTAGTTCGTGTTTCAGCCGTTTTAAAGAATTCAGTATTGAAAACACTTTTGACCGAATTAGGTTTTAAAACGTATAAATTACTCTCAAGTGAAGCATAACATAACAAAATTTTCATTTTGAGAAATAAACGCTTTATTACTCATGAAAGAAATGGAAATACATTGCTTAAGAAGACAGGAAACGGAAACAAGGTTTCTAGTAAACCCTGCAACTATATACATATTATCTAATAAAATATAATTCCTAGCAAAAAAGAGCTTCACCGTGTCCATCGCCGGGGCAGACAAAACTTCTCCGGATCCAACCATGAGCGTTATCTCACCCTCTTGCAGCCGCTGCAAAGAACAATTTCCCTGAAAAGGAAGAACAAACATGGTTACTGGCGCTTGAATCCAGTATCCAGATAGAGTCACTACTCTCCACTAAACAAGTTTCTGTAACAAGTAAATCACATTTACCTTCTTTCTTCTTGTCGGCAAGGAACTTGGGACAGTTTCTCTTCAAGTGACCATCCCCATTGCAGTGGAAATACTTTATGTTCTCCTCAACTTCCTTGACCTTTTTGCCCTTCTAGGTGGCAGCGCGGTCAGCTTTACCCTTTCTTCATTTCTTCTTCTTCCCTTTCAGGCCTGAGGAACTTGCAGATTTAGTCCTAGAGGTCGAACCCTTGTGATAGAACCTGAAGGCAACATTTGCCTCAGCTTCCGGTCCCCTGACTTGCATAGAAAGTTCTACAGTTCATTGAGTAAGGTTGTTAGTGAAGGGAATTGAAATTTCCCGCAGCGGAAGACGTTGTGAAACGTCGTTGATTCGTTGTGCAACATATATCTTAAAATTGAATTAAAAACTTCATTCTAGGCTAAACATGTTTTTTGCAAGAAGAAAACAGTCACGAATTAGATATACTAACCTCTTGAAGAACCTTTCTTCACTGTTTTCTCCTCTGGTCACAAACACCTTCCCATCAACGACCTCTACAACAACGAAATTTCGAACCGAACAAATTGGACACCTACAAAAGTGTTACTCGGTTGTTCTCGGTAGGTTGAGGGAGAGTAAGTGGGACTCCCTTTGGTTTTGGGTGAGGATAATTGTAGAATTGAGAGCGTTTGAGAGAAGGTGTCTTTTACATTGGAATGAAAATGAGCGAGAGACTACCAAAAGCTTCTCACCAAGCCTTTATATAATGGTGAGAGGTGGAGTTGAAATCTCCATCAATTCACCATTTTACCACAACCTTATAATATGCAAATCATATTTGCATATTACATATAATAAGGTATCTCATACCGTATTATACAAATCTCATTTGTATAATTGTGGAATTTTAAATTGAATCATATTCAATTTAATTTCCCTCAATTCAATTTCTCCAATTAGCACTAATTAATCAATTAGTCTATACTACAGTTTATAATGAATCTCATTCACATCAAAGTATAAATTATGTGAACTATATCAAATATAAATGACATAAACACCCAACTAATGAATTTGAACACTTCAAATCCACACCAAACTGTAAACCCTCAATTTATTAAGGTTGAGACAACTGAGGGACCTAATTGACCTACAGATGACGAGCTCCAATGATTCGAGATTAACCTGTCAAACTCTTTGACCCGGTTATTCAACACTTATTAGCTACGAAACACCCCATTAAAGCCCGTAGCTGCCCTCCAAATACTGTAGGACAAGTTGTGTCCATCGATATAACTAATGCCTGTGAGTCGACCCTTCACAGGTTGTTCGTAGTCACAACTGTCAAATTACAGTTTTACCCCTGTGTCTACCTCTTGCTCCTTAAGTCCCACTGCTCCTCTAATGAACAACTGCGTTGTATGGTCCTACCATAAACAATATTCCTCTTGGGCAAGTAAGATGGTGGCCGCCCGTTGTCCAAACATTGGAGACAGCACTTAAGGGAACAACCCCTCTAGTTTCCCTAATTCGGGAATGAGTGAATTTCATCTCGCGTAGTCAAGTTCCCATCTCCCCATGTGGTCCTGACCCTGAAAAGATAGGCATATTGGGTGAGCATTTGTGGCCACCCTCACCCGTATTAGTCAAAGGACAAACCCCCGTAGATAGGAGTCTGTAACATGCTTAGGATTAAGGACGAGTCATTAATGGTCATCTACAAAGTTATTAGTCCTATATTGTTAACGGTGTTACATCAGTAGGTCTAATAATTCACGACCCGATCTTGTACAATCTCATTGCACAAGATGCCCTACTCGCATGTCAACCACATGAACGAGTTGGATCTCCTCATTTGTATCTAAAACAAAGCGGGTCGCATCCATTGTGTAACCAGAATTAGGTTTCCAACCCTATTCGTATACTGTAGACTGTTTGGGTGATTATCTCGAACGTGATCCTCCCCGTGTGTCTCTCATAATACAATGACCCTGGAGCTTATTTTATTGGATGAAGTTTATAAATATGCGAGACACAAAGTATTTAAAAAATAACTCTTATTTATTTCAACATGGAATATTACAAACTTACACGAGATTAGGACATACATCCCAACAAACTCTCACTTCAACTAAGGTAGTGGAGTACAAAATACATTTGCAAATGTACAGTAATACAATAAAGTAATACAATAAACTAGGGCATTGAATACCCCTTTACAATACTCCCACTTGCCCTAGTCAGGAAGAACTCGAAGAGCTACACTCTCTAGGTGACCCACAAACACCTTAGTCGTGAGGGCCTTCGTAAGTGGATCAGCAACGTTGTGCTCCGACACTATCTGCGTGTCTGTCACGTCTCTGCGGTACACAATCTCTCGTATCAGGTGATACTTCCACTCAATATGCTTGCCCCTCTTATGACTCTGAAGTTCTCTCGATTTTGCTACTGCACCACTTTTGTCACAAAACAAGGCCACTGGCAACTTCATATTTGGAACAACTTCCAAATCTAGCTTGAACTTTCTAAGCCAAACAGCTTCCTTTGCAGCTTGCCAGCGTGGAATCAGCGATGCATCCCTGCTTGATGCTTCGCCACACTACAGCTCCTCCATTCAGAATGAACGCTGACCCCGAATTGGATTTTCTAGAATCCTTATCGACCTGAAAGTCAGAGTTTGTGTATCCCATAAGGATCAAATCCCCACTTCCATACACAAGGTTTTAGTTCATCGTTCTCCTAAGATACTTGAGTATTTCCTTTACGGTCGTCCAATGATCTAATCCTGAATTGGATTAATACCTACTCACAATCCCATCTGTATAACAGATGCCAGGCCTAGTACACAACATGGCATACATGAGGCTCCCTACAACTGAAGCATAGGGGATTCGTCTCATATCCTTAACTTCGTGAGGCGTGTTAGGACATTGATCCTTAGACAGGTGAACCCCATGCCTGAAAGGAAGCAAGCCCTTCTTGGAGTTCTGCATCTTATATCGAGACAACATCTTGTCAATGTAAGATGCTTGAGACATGGCTAGTGTTCTGTTCTTATGGTTTCAGACTATCTGGATACCTAGAACATACTGAGCCTCTCCAAAATCTTTCATTTGGAATTGGGAAGCAAGTCATTCCTTAATGTTAAAAAGAAATCCACCTCATTCCCAATGAGCAGGATATCATCCACATACAATATCAGAAATGCGACAGTGCTCTTGATGATTTTCTTGTAAACACAAGGCTCATCAACATTTTGGTCAAAGTCATAAGATTTAATTGCCTCATTAACCCTTATATTCCAAGACCTCGAGGCTTGTTTCAGTCCATAAATAAACCTTTGATGCTGATAAACCTTTTGCTCTTGGCCTCAGACAATGAACAACTTGGGCTAGTCCATGTAGATGGGCTCATCAAGATTGTCATTCAGAAAAACCGTCTTGACATCCATCTGTCATACCTCATAGTCATAATATGTGGCGATGGCCAGAAGGATCCTGATAGACTTTACCATGGCAACAGGAGAAAAGGTTTCCTCATAGTCAACCCCTTCAACCGTGGTAAACCCCTTTGCCACTAGTCTGGCTTTGAAGGTCTGCACCTTCCCATCTACTCCACGTTTACGCTTGTAGATCCACTGGCAACCAATAGGTTTGACCCCATCTGGTTGGTCCACAAGCTCCCAGATGGAATTGAAGTACATCGACTCCATTTCCTGGTCCATAGCTTTAATCCATTCGTTTTTGTAAACATAAACCATTGCCTGATCATTGGTCAATGGATCCCCACATTCATCATCAGGGGTGACGACTTGTGTTTCAGCCAAACCCATATAACGTTCACGTTGTCTAACAACCCTCCCACTACGTCGAGACATTTTGAACTCTTGAGAACGGACTTGACTAGACGTGCTAGGATCAACAACACTAGTTGATGTACTAGCACCATCAATAACTCTTGTTGATGTACTGCTCATTTCGTTTAACACTATCTTACTCCTTGGTAAGTGATCCATGATGTTGTCTTCCTCAAGGAATGTGGCGTTTGTCGACACAAACACCCTATTATCCTTAGGATCGTAAAACAAACAACCCCTAGTCTCATTTAGGTAACCTACAAAGAGGCACAACTTTGAATGGGGTTTCAACTTTTTCGGGTTTGACACCAACACATGGGTCGGGCATCTCCAAATTCTGAAATGGTGTAAACTGCCTTTACGTCAATTCCAGGGATCGAAAGGTGTTTCTGAAACACTCTTCCATGGAATATTATTCAAAATACAAACCGCAGTCTCCATTGCGTAACCCAAAAAGAATCAGGGAGACGAACATAGCTCATCATTGACCGAACCATGTCCAATAGGGTTTTGTTTCTCATCTCCGATACACCATTCTGTTGTGGCATGCCGGTGCTAAGAGTTAGGACGTAATTTCATGTTCTATCATATAGTCCGGGAATTCAGTGTCCATATACAGTCCACCTCGATTCGATCGAAGTGTTTTAATCGTTTTACCTAACAGGTTCTCAACCTCAGTCTTATACTCCTTGAACTTTTCAAGAGTTTCATACTTCCTATGCATTAGGTAAACATACCCATACCTCGAATAGTAACCTATGAAAGATACAAAGTATTCATAACCTCCTCGTGTTTTAACACTCATCAGACCACAAAGGTCGGAATGTATAAGCTCAAGAGGTTCTTTGCCTCTATATCATTTTCCACTAAAAGGGCGTTTGGTAATTTTGCCTTCAAGGCATGACTCACAAACCGGCAAAGTGTTTTCTTCCAACTCGCTTAGAAGTCCACTCTTCACTAGTCTCTTAATTCTATTGAGATTTATGTGGCCTAACATTAGATGCTAAAGAATGACATTTTCTTTTGGAGAAACCATTATTCTTTTAGTTCGTGTTTCAGCCGTTTTAAACAATTTAGTATTCAAAACACTTTTGACTGTATTAGGCTTTAAAATGTATAAATTACTCTCAAGTGACGTAGAAGATAACAAATTTTCATTTCTAAGAATAAATGCTTTATTACCAGAACATGAAACGGAAATACAATGTTCTAGAAGACAGGAAATGAAACAAGGTTTCTAGTAAACCCTGGAGCTATATACATATTATCTAATAAAATGTAATTCCTTCAAAAAAAAAGCTTAACTGTGTCGACCGTTTCAGCATAGACAACCTCACCGGATCCAACCTGTAGCGTTATCTTACCCTCTTGCAGCCGCTGCCAGAAACTAATTCTCTAAAAAGAAGAACAAACATGATTAGTGACACTTGAATCTAGTATCCAGACAGAGTCATTACTCTAAACTAAACAAGTTTATGTAACAAGTAAATCACATTTACCTTCTTTCTTCCTGTCGGCAAGGAACTTGGGACAGTTTCTCTTCCAATGACTATCCCTGTTGCAGTGGAAACACTTTCCTTTCTCCACAACTTCCTTGACCTTTTGCCCTTCTTGGCGGCAGTCCAGTCAGCTTTACCCTTTTCTCAATTTGTTCTTCTTCCCTTTCGAGCCTGAAGAACATGCAGACTTAGTCCCAGAGGGCGAACCCCTGTGAAAGGATCTGAAGGCAACATTTGCCTCAGCTTCCGGTCCCCTGACTCGCATCAGAGTCTGGAAGATCTACAGTTCATTGAGTAAGGAGGTCAGAGTGTAGCTAATCTTGTTCATAACAACATTGCTTCCAAACTAAAGAAAACTCTTCGGAAGAGTCTCCATGATAAAGCTGACTTTGCTCGACTCATCGATCGAGGCCCCGTTCATCTCTGCTAGGTTAAAGTGTGTGATCATGTCCAGAACATGTTCACGGACAGACATTCCCTCCTTCATCCTTGCATTGAAGACGTGTTTGTGGGCATCGTGACGGACATGAAAGGCCTGTTGTCCAAACATGTCCTGCAACGATTCCATGATCTCCTTGGCGGTGACCATTACCTCATGCTTCTTCGCCAAAACTTCAGACAAGCTGAAAATTATGTAGACCTTGGCTTTTTTTTAGCCCTAATCCACTGATCGTACACATCACGAACACTTCGTGATGCGGTCGAGCTTGGCACCTGAGAACACTCCTCAGTGAACACGAACTTAAGGTCGTCAGTTACCAGTATAGTGTTAATATTGTTCTTCCACATTTGGTAATTGTCGGCAACAAATTTGTCAGAAGCTAACAAGGGTATGAATGAACTAGACATTTTGTTTGCTGAAATATGAAAAATTTGAATTAGTTTCGCAAAAACTTTGAAAATCCAATCAGGTTTTAGCAAATTTTTATCCTATGATCCCTAGGTCATTCAAAATTGCAATGATACCCCAAAGGTTTAGAATGATCGCAACCAAAAGGTAGACAAAATCGCTCCTCCCCTAGGACGAGACTTTCTCGACCATACTCTAATACAAGAATAATTCTTATTCCATTAGGCATCAAGTTACCATTATTCGGTCTAAATTCATTAACTCTTAGTTAATCCTGTGAGTGTCACCCTCTATCTTTAAATTTCCATGTATCCGTCAAAATAATAGCCGCCAAAGGGAGGACTAAGAAGGAAAACCAACAAGGAAATTGTATCCCTTCGGGAATTCACGTTGTTCCGACTCTCATGGTCAAGACCCTCCGAAGGGAATGTCTAGTCCAGGCCAAACTAGCAGGCGGATCATAGGCGTCTCACGTTGTAAATCGATAAAAGACACTGTGGGTCCCGTTTTCACAGGTCTCGTTCCCACTCACTATAAGTACTCTCTCCATTCACGTTGATATTAACCAATACAAATACCATCCGAAGGGGACGCTCCCATTTGCACAACGAAGCCGAGTATGGATCTCACAGTGTGAACATAACGGAGATTTGTGGATGAAAAATTAAATGTATCTCATACACTTTATTTCCTCTCACTCAACACTTTAAATTAATTGGGATTGACCTAGATAAACCGACTATAATTTACCTAAGTCTACCAATATAACTCTTATATTGGATTAGCCTAAGTCTATAATCACATTATTAACTTATGTCTAAGTGAGTAATTTAGTTAACACTTAACTAACGACACTCACGAGAATATAACCTATGAATCTACGAGCCAAATTCACTCCTAGGTCGGTTTCAAGGTAGGGGTGTTCCGCAAAGCATTAGCTTAAATACCCCAGCCTTAGACAGAACCTTCCTTAGACAGAGTTACTAATTAGTCACCATTCATAAGTCATATTGGATTTCATAATTCTAATCTTATTAGAACTAGAAAACCTAAGTCTAATTATTCAAGTTCTAAACGATTTAAAACTAATAATTAACTTAGGTTACATGCATTTCTATATTATAGTGTTTGATTATTCATCACATGAATAATTAAACTATATAATATTCATACATCACATGTATAAATGAATGTCAATGCTTTTAATCTAAGAAATATAACTCTTATATTAATTAAATTAAAACACATACATTATATTATAACACTTATAATATGATCCTATCATGCATACTATATATTATAACTCTTATAATTTAAAATGATTCATGAAATGTTTAACCTAAGTGGGATTTTAATGTATATGACATACATTATGCACATAGAATTTTCATACAACACTTGCATAAAAATGAAATAAATAAATAGCAATATTGGACCGATTTTTGGCACCCTAAGGACACTTAATTTAATTAGTTAACATGAATATAAAAATTATAATAATATTAATTAAAATTAAATCAATTAAACTTAATTTACAAATGAAAATAAATTAAATAAAAAACGGTTGCACAAGGCCTGCCTCGAACCGCCGACAACGTCCCCATATCTCCTTCACGTAGTCACTCCGCGAGAAAAAGGCGCTGGAACCACCACTACGTTTCAGCGTTGCAACGCCGTGAACAGCGTTGCAACGCTGTAGCACCCAGCGTCAAGCCTCGCGCGCCCAACGCCATCAGCGTTGCAATGCAACGCCTTGCATCCCAATGTTGCACTGCAGCCAACCTTCAATCCACACGGTTGGCGTTGCAACGCCAAAGAACAGTGTTGCAATGCGAATGAAATTCCAGCAAACACCCTTTGTTGTTTTTCACCGATTTCGCCCGTTTCCGTTCCGTTTTCTCCACAACAACCCTTGTCACGATCGACACAGACTTACAAACTCGATTTACATTAAAAAATGCCCAAAACAATGGGCTCTTACATTAATCTCATCAATTTTAATGTAAACCTATCTAAGTGGCAAAAACCAAAATTATCCAACATGCAAACCAACAAGATCATCTCATGAAATTAAAGGTTACCCACCTCATTTTAAGATATTACAGAATACACAACGAAGAGCAACAACCTGGCTCTGATACCAATTGAAGGGAATTGATTCCCCGCAGCGGAAGATGTTGTGACACGTCGTTGATTCGTTGTGTAATTCGTATCTTAGAATTGAACTAATCTAATTAATTCTAGGTTAAACATGCAAAATACAAGAAGAAAATAGAAAGTAAAACTACTTACTTGTTGAAGAACTCTTCTTCGACGTTTCCTTCTTCGGTCACGAACACCTTCGTACCAACGATCTCAAGATGTCCTTCCTCGAACTGAACAATGGGATACCTCCAAAAGAGCTTCTCGGTTGTTCTCGCTAGATTGAGGGAGAGTATGTGGGACTCCCTTTGGTTTTGGGTGAGAAGAAAAGTAGAGAAGTTTTGAGAGATTTGAGAGAGAAGTGCTTTGCTCTTGGAATTGGATTTCCAAAAATGAACAAGTGACCCCACAAAGGCTTCTCACCAAGCCATTATATAATGGTGTGTGGGGAGTTAAAATCTCCACCAATTCACCATTTTACTACAACCTTATAGTATGCAAATCATATTTGCATATCATATATAATAAGGTATCTCATACCTTATTATACAAATCTCATTTGTATGATTGTGGAATTAAATTGAATCACGTTCAATTTAATTTCTCTAAATTCAATTTTTCCACTTAGCCCTAATTAATCAATTAGGCTATATTATAATTTAGTATGAATCTCATTCACATAAAACTATATATTATGCCAACTATATCACATATAAATGACATAAATACCCAATTAATGAACTTGAACACTTCAAATCCACACCAAACTATAAACCCTCAATTTATCTAGTTTGAGCAAACCGAGGGACCTAATGGACCTACAGATGACGAGCTCCAATGATCTGAAATTAACATGTCAAACTCTTTGACCTGGTTATTCAACATTCATTAGCTACGGTAAGCCCGTAGCTGCACTCCCATCACTGTAAGATAAGTTGTATTCATCAATATAACCAATGCTCGTGAGTCGACCCTTCACAAATTGTTCGTGACACTGCTGGGTCAAATTACGGTTTTACCCCTATGTCTACCTCTTGCTCCTTAAAACCCAATGTTTCTCTAATGAACAACTATGTTGCATGGTCCAACCATAAACAACATCCCTGTTGAGCAAGTGAGAGGGTGGGCGCTCGTGTCCAAGCCCTGGAGACAACACTTAAGGGAACAACCCCTCTAGTTTTCCTAAGTCGGGAACAGGTGAATTTCATCTCGCGTAGTCAAGTTTCCAGCTCTCCGCGTGGTCCTGTCCCTAAGAAGATAGGAATATTGGGCAAGCAACTGTGCCCACCATCACCCGTACTAGTCAAAGGACAGACCCCCGCAGACAAGAGCCCGTAACACGCTCAAGATTAAGGACGAGTCACTAATGGTCATCTGATTAATTTTAAACATTTTAAAACTAATTTCATTTTACCCAAGTTCCTATGTTTTCATGTGTTTCTTTGTTATAGGTTATAGTTTCTAAAAACTCATTTATAATATTTATAAATTTTAATAATTAACCTATTACAAAGAACTATGCGAAATTTCTAATAATCATATTCTAATTAGAAATACATTAACATTCAACTCTTTGAATCATGCAAATTAATTAAATAATATAACATTTTATATTAAACTAAGTAATTTCATATTCAATGCTTTTCATTTTTTATATAAATAAATTATAACATTTCTAACTAATTACTCATGAAAAATAGACATGCATATTCATCATTCTCATATAACATTTATATAAATAAAATGCATGAACATGTTTATCCTAAGGTGAGAATAATTCTAAATGACATTCATAAAGAAAATAGTTGTTAAACTGGAAAATTTAGCCCCTAAAGTGCAAAAATAATAAAATTACACTAATCTTATTACAAAAACGATCCAAAATGCCTTGAACTAGAGTCGAACCGCTCGAACAGGACCAACCACAACCCGAACCGCCCGAATCTTCGCTAAAACGGTCTGCTCCAATCAGCTACTGCTACGACGTTGTAACGTTGTGAACAGCGTTGCAACGCCACCTCCCCTCGCGCTAGCGTCCAGCATCGGGCTAGCGTTGCAACGCCATGAAACGACGTTGCAATGCTGCTACCCCTCAGATCCCTTATCGATAGGGATCATTAGCGTTGCAATGGTATTCTCCAGCGTTGCAACGTTGATGAATGGCGTTGCAATGCTGTTGGTGCGACAACAACCTTTCTTCTTCGAAAACAACAACTTCCAACAATAATTTTTCACCCGAATCTCATCCAAATTGCCCCGAATTTGTCACGAACGAATCAATAACTTTATTACAGACTCAATTTTGCACTTTAATGCCCAAAAACACAGAGGCCTTTAAATCAATTTTATCAGATCAAATAAAAACTCTAAGGCCAAACTTTCCTAAACAATTAAACAACAAACCAAATGCAATTCTCACCTAACCAATGCAATTTTGTTTCAATGAAATCAAAACAAATATTGCTCTGATACCAATTGAAGGGAATCAAATCCCCATGTGCAGCGGAAATGTGTAATTAAGATCGTATTATGCTTGATTGTTTTGGTTTATTCCAAAAACCCATGTATTGGCAAATTAACAGAGATAAACAATTCTAATCTAAGCATTGATTAATGCATAAATTAACATGTTGTGTGATTCTAAATAAAAAATGAATTTGATAATTTACCTTTGTAGTTTCACTTTTTCTAGCAACTCCATGCTTAACTAAGTCTACACAGCAACTTCCTCACAGCAACTCTGTTCTTCCAACAGGACACTACCACAAGAATTAACCTTCTATCCTCTGAGTTCTTTTGATCTATTTCTTGGTGGGAAGGAATCCAACAAATTGGAAGAGGTAAGGGAATTATAGAGAGAGCGAGAGAATTTTTCAGCATCAATTCACCAATTGCACAAAAAAAAAAATCATCGATCAATCCCCTCATCTCCCAAATCCTAACACTTAACGATAGGGAGTGGAGACAAAGCAGGGAAGTGAGAAACGTGTCATCTACATGTTTCCCTTTAATTAATTTAATAATTAATTAATAATATAATTATATTAACTTATATATATAACCTATTAATTTAATTAAATCAATTAATTAATTATTAATTAATTAATCCAAATATCTTATATTTCATATATATATATATATATATATATATGATTAAATCATATTTAATCACGCTTCCTTTTAACCTATAGTTTTAATGTACATCTTATGCATATTAGATTTAACCTATAGTTTTTAAATATGAATCTCATTCACATTTAAAATAATATTTGAACTCTTTCAAATATTTAAATCTCTCATGTAATTTAATATGAATCATATCCAAATTAAATTATAATATAAAGTTCCAAAACTTTATATTATATTGTATCGTAATACATTAATGTTTATTCCCTAATTGAATTTGAACATTTCAAATTCAAACGATCTAAGAACCCTTTACGAGCTAGATGGTGGACCTAATGGACCTAGATATCAGAAGCTCCAACGATACGAGATTGTTCGGTTAATCTTATTAACCTCCTAATCAACATTCGTTAACTGCGGGAACACTCCACTAAAGTCCCGCAGTTTCACTCTTCTCACTGCAGATATTTTTATGTGTCCACGGATATTGACCAATAACAACAAGTCAATCCTTAACGAATATTCGTAACACCAGCTGGGTCAAATTACCGTCTTACCCCTAGATTACATCTTTTACCTTAAGTCCCAGTGCTCCTCTAATGAACAATTTGTTTGTGGTCCTGCCAACAAACAGAAGTCCCTCTCAGACACAAACAGAAGTCCCTCTCAGACAAATGAGAGGGGCGGGCCCTTTGTTCAAGTCCCAAAGACACCATTTGAGGGAACATTCATCTACTTACCCAAATAGGCAGGAAGGAGTGAATTCCATTTTGCTATGTTAAGTCCCCAGTTGTCTACTCGATTTTTGTTCCCAAGAAGGTAAGCATATTGAGTCGGCGACTCGGGCCACTCTCACCTATACTAGTCAAAGGACAATCCCTCGCAAACAGGAGTTCGTAACCTTCTTAAGATTTATATCAAGTTTCCTAGGTCATCCTAATGAAATAGAAACCTAACTAGGTAACGGAGTTACACCTAATGGTTATTATTTCGTGGTCCGGTCTTATGCAATCTCATCACATAGGATATCCCCACTCACATGTCATCTACACGAACACGTTAGAATCACTGTGTTTGTATCACATACAAAGTGGGTCATATCCATAGTATTACCAGGGTAAGGTACCCAAGCCTTATCCCCTTACTATTGACCCTTTTTAGGTTGTATCTTGAACTGATATCCTTATATGTACACTACATTCAGTTCAAGAAACATATTATAGCCTTGGATGTTAGTTGATTTGATTTAGGGTTAATTTAAGGCAAGATAGTAAATAATGAACAATAACTCATTATTGATAATAATAACTCTTTATTAATTTAATTAGAACATTATTTACAAACTACGAGTTTTAGGACACAAATCCCAACAAACACAACTTGTCCTATAGTGAGGAAAGTCCAGCTACGGGGCTATAGTGGAGTGTCCCTGTAGTTAATGAATGTTTATTAACCAGGTCAACGAGTTTGATCGGTTAATCTCGGATCATTGAAGCTCATGATTTGTAGGTTAGGACCCTCGGTAGGCTCAAATTGGACTAAATGAGGGTTTACAGTTTGGAGTGGATTTGAAGTGTTCAAATTAATTAAAAGGTTATTTATGTCATTTATATGTGATATGATTGGCATAATATATAGTTTAATGTGAATGAGATTCATAATAAACTATAGTATAACCTAATTATTTAATTGGGGCTAATTTGGAGAAATTGATTTGAGAGAAATTAAATTGAATGAGATTCAATTTTAATTCCACAATTAAGCAAATGTGATTTGTATAATAAGGTATGAGATACCTTATAATATATGATATGCAAATGTGATTTGCATATTAAATAGTTGTGGTAAAATGGTAAATTGGTGGAGATTTTAACTCCAACACTTACCACTATATAATGGTGGAATGTGAGACATTCCTTAACATAAGTTCTCAGAATTCCAAACCAAAAGAGAAATCTCTCTTCTCTCAAACTCTCTCAATCTCACCTAAAATTCTCGAACCCACAATCCAAAGGGAGTCTCACATACTCTCCCTCATCCTCCCGAGAACAACTGAGAAGATCAAGTGGAGGTGTCCCCTTGATTTGAGTCCTGATTCGTGATTTGTTCGAGAGATTGTTGAATCGTGAGATCGTGACCAAAGAAGGAATCACGAAGAAGAGTTCTTCAAGAGGTAGGTTTTCGATAATCTTTCTGTTTTTCTTCCCTAGTATGCATGCTTAACGTAGATCGTAGATAGTACTTTTGGTTTTAAGAGATTTAGAACAACAACGAAATAACGGTGATTCACATCGCACTTCCGCTGTAGGAAATCGATTGCCTTCAAGTTGTAGCATTACCTCCTTCTTTAACTTGCCACTTTTTATAATCTCTTTGCAATCTCCAATATAGACCGAATGTTGCTCAATTTTTTTTATTTATTTTGTGACTATCCCTTGTAGGAATAGGCAGGGGAAACTCAAGGGAGACAGCAATTGGCCTATGATCAGAATTATAGAAGCATATGTTATCAACTACCGCTTTGCAACATGAAGCTTGGAAGGTGGAGTCAATACAAAAGTTGTCAAGCCTTTTGCAAATAACATTTTTCCCTTTCTTTTGTACCAAGTAAATATATTACCTTTAAACCTAGGATTGCCAACTTACATTCTCCGATGACCTTTATGAATTTATTCATATGAGATTGTTCTACGAGCAGTTCCTCGCTTTCATAATAAACATAAGCTCATTAAGTCACCCGGGAAACCATATTTGTCCACTCAAAGTTTCTCCAGGAGCTTCCACAAATCAACCCTCTTTTTTGTCTTGGGGTTCTAATAAAATGTTGTGGATCTCCAACTCTCCGAGTTATAGTTAAAGGCACTATCAATGTGGCCCCTAAAGAAGGATTGAATGTTCAAGTTTAAGTCATTATCCCACAATAGAGAAAAACATCCTCACTTTCCAACACAATGAATCGAAAGGCGATTCTCGAACTTTAAGTGTGATGTCCGGTAAATTTAGGTAATTTTTATGGTTTGAGAAACTTAGTTGTCACTCATTTCGTGTTTTTAAGGATTTTTGGGTTAGGTGGTTAATTATTCCCCTCCCCCGTGAGTCTCCCTCGCATAATCCCTCACTGTCTCTGCCGACAACCCTCTCATCGTTGTCCTCCGTGTGTCGATCGCCGCCCTGAAACCCTGTCGCACGCTACCCTCCTCCCCTTCGCCTATCATCCAATTGACGTGTGCAGGTCTCGACTCACACGCTCTAGCCGGCAAGCCAAGGAACACGAAGCCTTTCGAGTTTCCTCGTTCCCTCATCAATTTCTCTCTCTCTCTCCCCCTGTCTCTTCGATTTGTTTCCCTCTCTCACTGATTTCCCTCTCTCTCAATTTTTCTCTCTTTCTCTCTCTTTAATTTCTCTCTGTTTCTCTTCGATCTTTCTGTCTCTCTCTGATCCTTCTTTCCCCTCTTCGATTCTTCTCTCTCTCATTGCCTTCGTTTGTGCTGGACAGGGTTGTAAATTTTGGGAGTTCAGAGAACTAAGACTTGAGGTAGTGTGGCGTCACATCGAAAGAATCCCAAACGATAGGTCTGTGAGCGTGGGCGAGAGGACTGGTTCTAGGTGATTGGTAGTAGGGTCTGAAGTTCACTCGCCGCACATGTGTGAAAGTAAGTATCTTCAACCTTGTATTTCGTGTTCGATACTTAGATTCTTCATAGTTTTATTGTTAGTGAATCAAAGGTCGTCTTGGGCGAGGATCGTTGTGCCTTGTTGAACAATTGAGTTGAATAATTGTGATATTATGGCTTGTAGGATCCTTTGACTATGAAGGCGAGTCGGTGTGGACCTTGGAAAGGAACAATTAATCGTGCATTTTATACTCCAGGTAAGTAGCCACTTGGACAAAGCACCGGGTCCATTAGTGAAGGGGCTTGGTGCATGCTTGTTATATCACTTTCTTTGTTATGAAATGGTTGTCGAACTTGGGATGCTTGATTTTTTGGTTTCCTAGCATGCTTGTAATGGTTGGTTAGTTTATGCATGTTTGCTTATCTACTTATGGGGCTCCTAGCTTGTCGTGGATGTGGTTGGCTGAACTGTTAGTTGTTAGGGACCAAGTAGACATGTGTCACACCCCGTCCCAGCTTACTTGCCTAACCTAGGATGAGATGCAAAGACAAAGATAACAAAACCTCTTGTTGGCTTTCCTTGACTAACTCAAGACTTAACTTAAAATAGACGTAACACATCATGTTTGAATAAGCAAAGTTAAACACTGATATACACTTATATATGAAATACATTCACTTCCTTTACTATGTTCTTTAGATAGTCATAAAGTTTCCAAGTTTATAACAACCCATCTAATATGTTCTCACTACAAACCATATACAAAGAAAGTGTATATACAAGGAGCTAAATGGCGTGGTGGCAAGTAGGTCTTGTGAAGGCTAAGCACTGGAAACTCGTCACACAGGAAGAAGAGTAGACATAAAGAAAACGTGAGCTAGGAAGCTCAGTGAGTGTCTATTATATGCTCAAAGGTGAAGCATAATAATGGCAGATTATAAGTAGAAAATAACTTAACATAAACAAACCATGCTTCCAATTTACAGGTTTAAGTCACCACTTATGCTTAGCACATAACTCATAATGTAGTATTATATTGAGTGTAAATAGATCAATAATATAGAAGTTCATAACAATAAAACACATAGCATGATACCACTTTCAAACCATAGAGGTGGTAGAGTTACATTTGTACCAATAAGGTTCATACATCTCTCACGTGCACGTGAAATACCTTTGGCCCTTGGGTTTTCCCTAATACCTTCTCTATGTCCTTCAATGATTAAGGTAAGACCATTTACTACCCGAATACCTTCTCATTGTCCTTCAATGATCGGAAATTATGAGTCATTCCCCTAAAGTACCTTCTCGAATGTCCTTCAAGATTAGGGGTTAATCAAGATCAAGGGCATAACTTGTTTACCATGGAAATCATGTCTTTATAACACATACAACAATTTCTTGACAATTTCACATTATCAGCTAAACATGTTCCCAAGTGGATTTACACAAAACATTCTCTAAAGGAAAGCATACTTTCATAATTTAGTTTCCATACTTGGATTTATAGTTACAACTAATTCAAGCTTGCTTAGGTTCCATCATGAACTTTATGTTAGGGACTCCATGAAGCTATACATAATTAGTTCAAACAAGACTCAATGATCAACAATTATGTTTATTAAGAAAAACATAGGCCAAGCATAGTTTAAAGATAGAGTCACTAACAGTATTAGAATTATAACCTTGGCTTGTAAACTTGACCTATTAGCTCTTGACCTATCAAACAAACCAACTCAACCATTAGAACCTCGAGCTCATGATTTTTAACCTTAAGACTTGCAAGAAAACACACTTTTAAATTTTCCAGCATTTTCATATTTTCTGCCCTGTATTCAGACAGACATAACTTCTTCATTACTTATCCAATAATAATGTAATTTATACCAAACTCTTCCTTTTTGAACCCTCTAAAAATCATATGAAGACATGAAATTGAAAATCCAAACGGATTTGTTCAGAAATACCTCAAAATCTACTTTCCTCAAAACAGACTTCTGCTGTTTTCAGATTCAGATTTCCTGCTGCACAACAAATTTAATCTGATATTTAAGACATCTTCTAGACATTTTCTACTCACGATTTCTTCACGAAAGTTGTAGGAAATTCAATACGCTTTCGAACCATACCAATTAGAGCTTCTAAATCCAAGTGTACAGATCAGAACAGCCAAAACATCAGAGACTTCCCGGATTTGACAACATACTGCATTTTACGCGCTTCTCTTAGCTAAACAAGAACATCAATTCCTTTCCTTATGCACCTAAGAAACAGGTCTAATTCAGTCCCATAACTCAATTAAGAATAGCCATACACACAATTGGTTGTAAGGTAAATAGAAATGGAAGAGAATCTCCTTCAATCTCTTGCTAGAAGTTTTTCCCTTTTACCTAAAATTACAGGTTCAACTTCCAGCTTGAGTTCCTCAAAATTTATCAACACAACCACCAAGTATTTTTTGATAAACCTCAAGGACAACATCTTAGCTTACTTACCTCAAAATGTCAGCTTCTAATTCCTCCTCAAGAGCTCAAAACAGACTGATCTCCTCATACTGTTCTCTGCTACCCAAGAAACTTGAACACCCTTCACTGTTCTGCACTTTTCTCCTTTGTCCTCTTAGTATTTTCTGCAAAGCCGACCCGTTTCATATTCTACACTCAATTTATGAGATTTTGACACAAAAATCATCGAATTTGGTTCAGTAGATAGAGAGATATGATCGATTGAAGTTGGACCATTTTTCAGCTGCTTGTTGTCTTAGTAAGAATTTGACACCACCTTCTTGCCAAACTTAACTTCGAGCCTTCACCTCCTTTGGCCAGCTCCTACTTTCTTATTTACATCATAATCTTTTTTTTAAAACACCAAAATAAGTAAATAAGTCAATCTAAAGTATTTAACCAACTTTACCTAAGTTTATAAAAGATATGAGCTTTTCATTCAATACGTAATGCACCTAAAATTTGCCTAACTTGCTATTGATATTAACATACTTCAATTAACCTTCTAATATGCTTATTTCAATGGTTTACCTATCCACTTATGAAGTTTAAACACATTGTAGCTCCAAATTCAATAGATTCCCAAATTCGATCACGACATCATTTAGTGCAACCTATACGATTTTGCATATTTCAAAACATCATGAACGAGTGCTCAATGATAAAAGAGAATAGGGTTTAGGGCTTACAACATGTGGTAAAACCTACGAATCTGAACCTCGAGTTTGACTTTGCTGAGAGTCGCGAGACTTAGTTTAGGTGATTGGTTGGTTGGGGTGGATCGACCGAACGAGAAGTTGGGTAGAAGAACCCTTAGGCCAAACACTGATTAAGGTAACCAGAGGGGCTCAGGAGAAGCCTCGAGAGTCGTGAGAGAGCATAAATTCGCTAGCCTAGCTTCTCCGAACCATTGAATCACCCCGGACGAGTCCAGACCTTTAGGTTGGCGGTTCTATGTAGCATTTGGGTCGAGCACTAATTTGCAAGACTAGCATTTGGGTCAAGCACTCATTTGCAGGATTAGCATTTGGGTCGAGTACTCATTTGCAGGACTGGCACTTAGGTCAAGCACTCATTT
The DNA here is from genome assembly GCA_036507285.1 of Trichosanthes cucumerina. Lineage (NCBI taxonomy): Eukaryota > Viridiplantae > Streptophyta > Magnoliopsida > Cucurbitales > Cucurbitaceae > Trichosanthes > Trichosanthes cucumerina. Next base: position 67,362,362 of record CM071838.1, read on the forward strand.
GCAAGGCTAGCATTTGGGTCAACATTTGGGTCGAGCACTCATTTGCAGGATTAGCATTTGGGTCGAGCACTCATTGTAGGATAGGGCATTAGAATCGAGCATCTTTTTGCGGGTTATGTGGCATTAGAGTCGAGCGCCCTCTTGTGTTTCCATGAGAGCGTCAGAGCCTTGCTCTTTCGTGTCAGGGTGCTCCCCATTCTAGCCACCTAGGTTTTCTAGATCGTCAGTATGTCTCGAGAAGGGATTTGCATTGTGGGGTGCCTAGTTGTGTGAAGTTGTTTTGATGTTTGTTTTGGTTGTTTCTGTTGCGAAGTAGTAGCTTGGACGTGAGCGGACTACTTACTAGGTATTCTTATACTCACTCGTCTACTTTAATGTTTTTGGTTGTAGGTAAGAGCAAACAGTGAGTCGAAGGGTGATGCGCGATGCGCCGAGACTATTGGGCCCTTTATTTTGTTAGGAGGTTGTTCTTGCATGCTTAGGATCTCTATTTTGGGTTTAAGACTCTACTTTTCTTCTGTTAAGCTTAGGCGCCTGTTGCATGTTCAACTTAACTTTAGAATTATGAATGCATGTTCGTTTATATCGTAGCTAGTAATTAGCCTTGAAATTTTTGTTAAGTTGTGATGCTTCGTATGTGTTTTGGGTGGTTTCTGTTTTCTTCTATTTCTCTGTGTTTTGTGGAGCCCAATCCATTGTTACATTGTAGTTTGGAGAAGATTGGGCATTGGCGGAATCTTTTAGAAGTGTTTATACGCTTAAAACAGGTTACATAAATTTTTGGATTTGTCTAGGTAGCGTCGTCATGCTTCCAAATTTTGATGCATAGGGTGTTGCCTAGTGGGGTTGATTACGCCCAACCTTCGTCGGTCTCCCTCTTTTAACCTCAGGGTAGGTATTTAATTTGCTCCTTTTTGTGTTCGAACTCCATGTCCCCCCTTCTTCCAAACCATGCTTCTTCCCTGTCATAACCTCATAACTATTTATTTTGTTGTTGCCTCCTTCTTGAACCCTTGCGTGTTTTACCATGTGCTCTTCTTTTCCAGCTCTTGAGACTTTCCTAATTGTTAACTTCTCCAGTGATGTATCCTAGTTTTTTATATAACTTCTTCATTTGGATTGAGCTTTGATTTCCTCCTTGAGCGGCATTTTTGATGGATGGTTATCCTCGTTTAAATTTTGGGCCAATAAGAAGAATGTCTAAATTTAACTAATCCAATTCTAAAAATATCTAAATAAGTTTTAATTTGCAAATATTGCTAAACCCATTTTTAAAACTAAATCTATCAATTGCATTAGGCCAAACATACCCATGAATATTTATAATTTATTCTACCTAAAAAGTGGCCAACAAGAAGGGGTGAGGAGAATACATTAGATTTTTTCAGATGACAAATTCTCGGATTGAAAATGAAAAACAAAATCTAGAGATTGAGAGGGAGGTTACAAAAACAATCTTAACAACTCTAAATAAAATATAGGGACTGAAAATTTGAAAAAAAGAATTAAAAAAATTAAATTAAGATAAAATATATTCGCTTTCTCTAACACAATGAAATTATAATAATCGTGTACCCTTTCTCCAACTCATTGAAATTATAATAATTATAATTGAGTATAAATGTACGCATTTATCTACTCAAAGACTAAACTATAAAATGAATCTTCATCAACATGCACCATTACTTAGTGTAATAATATGTCATTTAAAATTCATTCTTTTCTCCAACTTGGTGTATATACTAGAACATACAACTCTATTTTTTTAACATAATAAATATGTAGAAACACATGTAAATACCTACCTGTGTGAGTAGAAATATTAATCCCCATACACATGCACCATTAGAAAAGGTAAATAGTTATAGTTATTCACTCGACCTAAAACTCACTCACATTTCTCCAACTTAGTATGTATGTTATTCCTAACAAACGATTATAAATATGTATAAATACCTACTCAATGGTATACTTATGGTTTATATCTTATATGAAGACACAAAAATCCATGTGACGGTATATCATCATAATGACCCTAATGCAAAAGGTATTGATGCGACCAAATTAAAAAAATGAAAAATACTGTTCTTCGAAAGCAATTAATTAGTCATAATCACCCCCAACAACCCGATATCAATACGCATACATTGATTCTTCATTTAAAAAGGGTGCATATAAAGGTACCTTGATTTTTGAACTAAATTGACTACAAATCAAGAAATAAGAGCCTAAGACTTTTTTAATGATTTTCGAATTTTATCAGCTCGACTTGTAAACCTTGTAATTATTGTCTTTATCCCACACAATTTAATAAGAATGTTGGAACCCATTTCGAACTAATACAACTCTACAAACTTGTAAACCGTATCAATGACGAGATTGGAACGTGTACTTTGAGACTAGAGGCAGGACGAGATTTCGTCAAGAACATTGAGATTTCTTCTAGTGTATTATGAGACCAGCTGCAAGAGACCCCGATAGCCTCATGGCAGATGGTCTCCATTATGTCTCTAAATTCATTCAAATGAAGATTTTGCTTAAAAAATAGGAAATTTTGAGTCAATTCCAATTAGAAATTGTTGAAATTTTTTCAAAACAAAATATGATTGTTGTTAAAATCTGTAAATACAATAGTGACATGATTGTAATTACGGAAATAAATCAAGGGCATCTTAGAAAATTAATATTATTATCAACTGCTCATAAAAGTATGATAGACATATTTAAAATATTAAAACTATTTAGATATTTTTCATTCCATTTAATTTTTTTTTAGACATTAGCCACAATTCTACTCAAATTTCCTCGCTTAATTTAGTTACAACTCCATTTTCAGCATAAGTAATGAGAATGTGTTTTGTTTCCAACGCCTATATTGTTTGTCCTTCTTATTGGATTGTACAGAGGGGAGATGTGTTATGATTACTCTCTGCTAGGGTATTAAATTCCTCCGAATTATAAGTATTTGCGTGTTTGAGATTCTAAAAAGTTTCTAAATTCAAATAAATCTAATGGTTTGGAAGTTTGATTTTCAAAAAAAAAAAAAAAAAAATCATTGAATTCCATAGAATTCATTTTTAATTATCTCATAATTTTATAATTTTGGTTGTTTAATTATTTCGTTGGGGTCTTCCATTTATTTGGTTGTTTTGATTTGACGTTTTTAATTATCCCATAATTTTAGGATTCGATTTTATTTGATTTAATTGAAAGAGCATTTTAGTCAACTTAATTATCTCCAATTAATTCATCAATTTATTGTTTGGTTATTATCTATATTTGTAATCTATAATATATTCAAAAGTTACCATCTTTAAAAAACTTTTTAGGACCATTTTACTCCTTTGTCAATTTAGATTTACAAAACATGGTATCAATAATTAATTACTAATAATTATTAATTTTTTGGTACTCAACAATTATTAAATTATACAGTATTTTAACTCATAAACTAACATTTAAAAATTAGAATAAGAAAATTTTTATTTTTATTTATGTAATTACTAACTTTTTATAATTTTAGCGAGATTATAAAAAATTTTGAAATCTCAAGTTTTACCATTTCAATAAACTATAGATTTAATTTAAATAATAAAATTTATAATTTTTATATATATATATATATATTACAAATGACATTTTCTTATTTTCAAATTACCGGACATGTCACGAGAGTAAAAAAAACAAATTTCTCTCTTTCTTAAATTAATTAATAATTGATTACTAATTCAAATCATATTTATTAACAATACATCAATGGAAAGACATAAAAATTATATATATATAAACTTGATAAGTTTATATTTTATTTCGTAACAAAAAAACAACTCCACGTTGGATTTATTTTTTTTCCTATATAACATTCTTTAAGTAGATTTAAGATTTTTATGTAGAGATGTTACAAAAATAAGGATTGGTCTCAGATTTATTAATATTTATCATAAACAAATTATATATTTTATTTAAAGGATGTTTCAATTCAAACAATAAATTGGAAGAATATGAAAAGAAAAGAACAAAATATTAGAATACAGAAAAACCTTCCTTCATTATCATAAATGAGTTAGAGGATTAAATATATTTATTTTTTTATTATATTTAATTATAGTGTAACACTCCAAAAAAATGCAACAAAACTACTAGGGGTGATACTCCAAATTATGCCGCTCGCGCCGAAATTAGGACTGTTCCAAAAATTTTCCTGTCACCTGGATAGGCTAAACACTTCTAAAACACGACCTCACGGGGTACCAGCCTCCACCGAACTACAATAAACACACAGGCTGGGTTCCAGATCCCCGGAGTCCACAAACAACCACGCTTACTTAAATCATGTTTTCTAGCTTAGTTGACAAAAACCAGACAGTCATTCTCAAATATACTTAAAAGCATGAACAGAACAACACATGCAAGTTTAACTCAATAATTTAAACGATCCAACAAAAGAACAACAAAGTAAAAAGCAACGGCAAAAACCCTAAAACAAGAGAACAACCCTAACTAAGCCTAACACGCCCATCCATAGCCTTGCAAAGCCCCGCCAACACCTCGTCATCTCGGTGTTTCACCTTACCCAAATAAAACACACAAAACGAGGGGGTGAGTATAAAATACTCGATAAGTAGTCCACTTCAGTCCAACGTATAACAAAGACAAAGAAAACAAGGTCGAGTCCCCGACTCAGAAGTACATGACTGCTCGCCCTCTGATTCTCGGTTTCTCGACCCTAGCTTACTTAATTTCTAACTCGTCCCTACCCTTGGCTTCGGACTAAGTTGGCAACAATAATAAAAGTGCTACTACCACACAAACTCAAGACCACGGGGCTCTCCCGGTCTCATCTAGGTGAAGGAACGTGTCCAACCCCTCTCGCAACTCGGGAATCACTCCCGAGCCCGAATCCAGTGACGAAGAGCGTGTCCAACGCCCCTACATCTCGGGAATCACTTCACGAACCACGAACTTAGGGCAAGGAACGATCCATCCACCCTCACTCTGGGAATCACTCCCAAGCTTTTCTATTAGATGGAGGGCAACCCCACATCCCATGTCAACTTGCCAACCTAGAGTCACGACCGCTAAGGGTTATACAAGGAGTTCGATGCATGCTGAACGCGCCTGATGTGTTAACCTAACCTAGGGTACACAACGTCTCCTCGGCCATCACCGAACTAACATATATCTACACACGCCCATGCTTGAGGGTACACACATTCACAATCATCATGCTTATAATTTGTCACGAGGTCTACATCAAACATAAAATGATATTTCGAGTTCCGCCATATGGGAATAAGCAAGCAAGACATGAATTTCTACAAGGCCTAGAGCCGAACTACGTCTATGGTCTAACATTTAATTATCAAGATCAAAGTCATACACAAACCACGAAAATCGTGACATATACATACTGAAATCCCTAAGCCCTACACTTATGGGTGGGATAGTCCAATGACTACTTACTTGAACTCCAACAATCGAGCGAAAAGAGGAATGCGACGTGTGCTCCAAGGTACCTCCTACTCCAATTAGTCCCTAACGCAGAAACACACACACAGGTTAACAAATTGGAACACAAATGATACTTTGAACGCTTTCGAGGCGTGAGCTTACCCAACGAGACCAAAACAAACTAAGGAATGAGTCGAGGCGATCGCACGGAAGGGCATACGGGCCATGGACTGCGCAGCGCGCGCGCGGATCGCCGCGCACGCGTGAAAACTAGATCCGCCTCCTCGGCCCGATCTACCCGAAACCAGCTTTCCGGTTTGTCAAAACCCGCCAAAACGACCCAACCGGACGGAGCACCACGCGAGTCTCGCGGATCTGCCCGCGCGCGACTTCGATCGTGGACGGGTCGTTGGCTTCACCGCACGAGAACAACGGCGTCGGGCTTTCTTGCTCGAGTAGGTCAAGAGAGAGAGAGAGAGAAGAAAAGAAAACACAGAGGGAAGAAGGGGATGAGAAGAAGAAGAAGGGGCGTAAGCGAGAGGAAGAAAAAGCGAGAAAGGGAGAAGGGAAAAAATGAGAACTGAGGAGAGAGAGAGAAGAGAGAGAGAGAGACTGGGTGCTGCTCATGCCTCTCTGCAATAAACGGCCACTGGCGGCTGCTTTCAGGCTGCATGCGCAGCGAGGAAGAAGACGACTCCCTCTTTTTTTTTTTTTTTTTTTTTTTTTTTTTTTCTAAAGCACCAATCGTTACATATAGAATATCAAAAGTTCAAGAATCTCAAAAGTTTTTGTAACTTCTTAATTTCCTATCCTATAGTTGCTATAAAATGACACTATTTCGTTCACTTTCTAGAACAAATGAAGTTCCATCTTTTTCTTTCTTTCTTCGCTTCTTTTATATTTTATTTATTCATTTTGTCTCTCAATTCTTTATCAAAAAAACCTTTACGATGAGAAATGACAAGGCGTCCAGATGGAAGAGTTATCAAAAACCTGTTAGAATGGACTTCTCATACATTTATACAATAGCCGGAGAATATGCTTAAAGAGCAATTTTTTTGGGAGTTGATAGACACTTGGAATGCGTGGCTAACAAGAGACCCAACCTATTTCAAGAAAACCTTAAATTACATATACATGTCTCATTTGTTACTATTATTTTTAAATTATTTTAGAATTAATCTTTTTAACATCTTTTTAAGATTTAGGTGGACTTTGTTTATTTTAGTATGTTATTATTTTATTTGAATATAAAATCTTCTAACGAATGAAAGTCTATCATCTTTTTCTTTAATAGAAAAAAGCTATCATCATTGTTTTTGATATATGTTTTTAATTGAATGCTACATAACTTTTAGTTACCATAAAAATTTTATTAAAAAATCAGTTACAACAAAAATATAAAAAGTTACAAAAAATGTCGTGCATTTGCAGGTGATATTACACTAGTCTAATAAAAAGGTTGTTTGACCATGTTTCAAAACGACCATTTAAATATAACTATCTATATATGTCGTTACCCTTTTTCTATTTTCTCTCCACCAAACCTTAATTTCTTTGTTTCCTAGTCACCCCTCCTCCAACTCTCTGTTTCTCCTCTTCTTTTGCCTCTCAATTCCAACCACCGATACATACCCTAATGATATTCTCAAGTTATTGTTGATGATAACTCACTCGTATGTTTTCACATAAACGAGAGAATTAGATTATTTACCATTTTCCTAAAGTGAGTCATGTCTACAATGTTACTAGAATTAACAACACATCCGACCATATTCATACACTACTAAGTTACTTCATGAAGATTGTGTATATGTCAACTAAATGATAACATTAATAACCTAGGTTTTTCATAGATGGATAATAAATATTGCACAAAATAGATATAATTAAATAGTTATTATATTTATAAAATATAAAATAGAAGGTTGTAGGACATAAAATCTTAACTTTGGTTTTCATCTCTTTGATTTTATTAGTTTTTCTAATCATTATGATTTGACCTTAGTTTCAATTTTAATGTTGTAGTTTTAAAAGTTTAAATTCGATCATTTTATAATTTTATTGTACCTCACAAATCAACTCTAAACTCTTTCACCCTCCTAAAAAAAAGTCTTATTTTGTTTTGCTTTTTACTTAACTCTAAACTTTCAATTAGAAAAAAAAAATAAAATAAAAAACTCATTGCCACGGTAGAGAAAAAAAATGTCAATATAATGATGGCAAAAGCAATTTATGAGATTTGACTAAGTTATGATGACTAAATTAAAACTTAAAAAATACAAAAAACCAAATAAAATTTATGTCCCCAAGTCATTAAAGTCTAAAGATTTTCAAAATGATATGCACCAAATTGAGACTATTTAAACTACGTGGCTAATTAAATTCGTAATTTCTAATTTTTAACCATAAATCGATGTAATAAAAAAAAAGTAGAATATTAATGTGCATCCAGAAATTCGATACCTCTACACAACTTTGAGATTTGAAAACTCAAATCTATCAATCAACTAGGCAGCAGCCTTAACAATAATCACAATAAAAGCACCACGCGCGCCTAACATTTTTCCCAAAACAAAGTCCCAATCAACATGTGGGTTGTGACAAACAAAAAAGAAAAAGGCAAAGAGTACACGCAACAAGAGCCTTGCCACTCCCGTCTTTGAAACTTCTTAGAAATTTGCTTTGGATAATTGACAAAAGCGTAGGATTAATTCATGGGTCAATATAAGCATGATTATGTAAAACATCTATTCTGTTTTTAGATTGATGCTCTAAATTTTCATTATACGTATAAAATATATATAAAAAGAAAAACGTTTAACCAGTGAGTTGTGATTATGTTTGTATTAATATGTCAATAGATTCTTCAATACCTGAGTAACTTGTGACATGTTGGTATGTCACTCGACATTTAACATTATGATTCTCAACCACAAATATCAAATTTTATCCAAACTTGAATGGTTGAAAATTATGATTACACAAAAATGAAAATAAGGAACAAGAAGTCAACAACATAGTTCAATGGGAAAAATTCTAGTACTACCATAGTATGAAAAAATTTTCATACTAGTTCCATTTATTGCTTATCACGTCAGTATTCTTTTAAAAGTTATGTTGAGTCCAAACTATTTATAAATTTAAAGACAGTGTGAACAACGAGAGTATATATAGTAGTTCTGTAGTACTAAAAATTTTCTCATAACTCAACTGTCATGAATTATGTATTTATGATTAATTAAGACATGATGGATTTGAATCCATCTGTTTATTAAATTTTACTGCCAGACCATGTACCACAATCCCATTGTGCTATGCTAATATTGTTGAATTCTTTGTTTATTAAAATTTTCAGCCAAACCATGTGGCATGTTGTTTTTTGAGAATTTCTTCAATCTTTTTATTTTCTTTTACGTTTTTTACTTTTTTTTTTTTACCTTTTTTCTATTTTATTTTATTTTCTTATTTTTTAATTTTTGCATGAGATGAGTCTAGAATTATTTTCCAATCAACTATAGACGTAACTGTACATCCAATTGTACATAATTATATATTTTGTGCAATTATTTTCTTTCTGAGTTTTGTCAATTTTACACCTACTTACATATATTTATATATTTCTAATAGTATCCTCAAAAGCAAAAATCTAGCAATAATTATTTAAAAATCTAACGTCAATGGACGAATCCGGTCAACAAAAATTAGAGATTTGTATCGCATCCTAAATTACAAGATATTTCATAACTAGAAAATTGAAAGTAGGAATTATATCTATATCTATTAATTCTAAAGTAAATGTATTTAGTTATTTAAATTATTATTTTTCAATTAGAAAATTATTATTATTATTAGTTATGGGTAAAATTGGACCAATAAGAATTCGCTAACTAAAGAGTTACAACGAAGGGTCAAACAAGGAAAAGAGTCAAATATGAAGTCAAAACGGATTAGAATCACCAGGGGACTGAACAAGGACGAGAAGAGACGAAGAAGTGAGATTGGGTCGAAGCCCAAGCTGGTTATCGACCTCGCCCTTTGGTCTCATATGAAGAATTGTGTTCAGCCTCGACCGAGACCGAGGTTGACCAGATGACAAGGTCTACTTTTAGTCCTTGGCTTAGATCCTCATGGCCCATACACCCGTAGTCTAGCCTAGCTTGATCCTTTCGTTCCCAATTGACGACAAAAATTCACAAGAAAATCTTAGGGATGAGGTATTTAAGCTCTCTTTTCAAGGGAGAGCACGGTAAGTTCATTCCAACTGTCTAAATACTCATAGAACTCCCAAATTCTCTCAAACTCTCTCTTATTTAAGCATTGGATCCTGTGTGGCCTACACCATACCGGTGCCCAGGTTTTTCTTGTCTTACAAGTCACCTTCTTCCCGTAAAGAATACAAATTCACCGTGGTTTTTATGTGGAGTTTAGGTGTGTTCTCCATTCCAGTATGTGAGAACGAACAATGCTTGTATGGAAAACCTTGTGCTTGAGTCAATCCTTAGTCAAATTCTACGAAACAGGCATAGGGATGAGGATGGAATGATTTCGATCAGGACCGTCATCCCCAACAAACGAGGGAGGTCACTCCTCGTCTGCCTCATATTGACATATGACGATAAGATGAGGAGATGGTCGAATTGAAGGAGAAGGTCAACAACATGAAAAAATAGATGTTAAAGATCTTGGAAAAAATCAGCCAACAAGACCTTCAGAAGAAAGAGCAACGTGAGGATGACCCACATCTCGTATGAGACCCTAAAAAAGGAAGAGTGAAGGTTACTGAGGGGATGAGAGAATCAAAACCTCATACTAAAAAATATCCTAATAAGCTGATCCTTGGAGGAAACGACAAGTCCCGTCAATGATCATTCAAAAGTAAGGCGATCAAGGTACGTAAATTAAAATATCTTATGCAGGTAACCTCGCATTCTGATTGTCAAGGTCGACCAGGTACCCTTGAAGCGACGACTGAGAAAAGATCTGAAGCGAACCGAAAATCTGATCAACCAAAAGCAGAAGGTATAGGTCGAGGGCGACCAGAAGGTGGTTGAGGCCGAGGAAGTTAAAGTACAGGTCGAGGAGGTGAAACGTAAGCGTGATGCACAAACCCAAAGTCTTCCCTAGAAGGCAGAGATTCTTAAAATTCATATGGAATTTGGGGACCTTTAAGGAAGTTTTCTCCAAACTCGTGAGGTTGAGAGTTGAGATCTCGAAACTCTTATCAAGCAAATCGACTCCCCTATCACTGACAAGATTATGAAAGAGAAGGTTCCTGAGATGATCAAAGTGCCAATCATCACTCCATATGATGGAAATTCTGATCTAGTTAAACATTTGGACACATACAAATCACGGGTGGAACTCTATGGAGCCTCAGAGGCAATAAGATGCAGAGCTTTTTCTTCTACACTGATGGACCAGAACAGGATTGGTATAGCAAGCTGAAGAGGAAGTCCATTGACTTTTTCAAAGAGCTTGTTAGGACATTTCTGTCACAGTTTCTAGGAAGTCGAGACTAGTGTATGCCTCAAAGGCAATTGCTCACCATAAAGCAAGGGCCAAAGGAGAGGTTACGTGATTATACCTCTCGTTTCAACAAAGAGACATTACAGGTCGAGGGTTTCACAAATACTACGACATTATTGCCAATGTTGCTGGTTTGCAGGATAAAGGTCTGCTTAGATCGATTAGTAAGAAAGAACCAACTTCTTATGTTAAGTTCATAGTCAGGGCACAGAAGTACATGAGCAGCTGAAAAGTTGATACAGTCAAAGGAAGCTATACCCAATCGTGAAAGAAGAAACATATACATAGAACAGACAGGGCCCAAGACAACTCTTTTTCCAATTCAAAGAAAATGAGGGTCGAGGACCAAGGTCGAGGTCGACTAGAGCATAAGGTCATCCCCAACAAATAGTTCAAGAGGTATACCTCAACGACTCATCCTCCTGAAAAGATTTTGATGAAAATTCGCTATCAAAATTTGGTGAATTCCAAAGTAAGATGAGGACTCCATCTAGAAAAAAAGATCAAGCTAAGTACTGCCTCTTTCACAAAGATCATGGACATGCAACCCACGATTATTATCAACTATGAGACGAGATTGAAACCCTAATTAGAGAAAGGTAGTTGCAGGAATATGTCGAAGACGGATCCTAGTCGAGGTCGACAAGATGAAGGCCAAGGTCGACCTGAAGATGGTTGAGGCCAAGCAGACGAAGAACCCCACGTGAGATCATAACAATATTTGGGGGACCAACAGGGGGTGAATCCAATCGGAAAAGGAAGGCAATCTCTCGCAAGGCCAGATATGACCCCCATTATCGATGTATGTATTCAGTCCACCCTGAAAATGTGAACCAAACCTTAGAATTCACTAAGGCTTGAGCTAGAGTTATCCATCAACCTCATAACGATGCTTTGGTTGTAACTCTAACTATAGCCAATGTGAAGGTTCGACATCGGGTCCTCATAGATGGAGGAAGTTTAGCTTATATTTGTCCCTAATTGCTTTTAATGCAATAAGGTTAGAGAAAAAAAATGCAACAACCCACATTTTTAGTTATACGGTCAAGCTAACAAAAGTGTGGAAGCGAAATAACTGAACTTCAAAAGCCAACATAAACCAAGTTGAGACATGAAAGTCAAAAGCTAAATTCTAACCAACAGAAACGAATTAAAGTAAAGAATAACTAATACTAAGTCCAAAATGGACCAAAACTACAAATGGTAGGAAAAATCCAAAGAAAACCCCTTCGTTCTGCCAGAACGCTAGACCTCACTCACTGTCGTAACTATCTCTTGATTCATCATCTGAAAGCATTTTGAAAAAAAAAAGAGTACAAAAATACACAGTAAGCAATAACCACAATCAGTTTCAGAAATTCATTTTCCTTAAAAACAAAACATACAATTAGTGGTCGGACAAATCATAAACAAATCTTTCATTCATTTCAAACTTTCAAATACAAAGTGAGAAAGATGCATATATGGAGTACCCCAAACAAATATTGTTACCCGTCGGTAACATAGATAATTCAGAGATGTCGATTACAAACCGACCAGAACTTACAGAACAAATCACTTAAATGTGAGGCCATGTGAGTGTAACACACACATGAATCTGCATTCCAAGAAACGCCAAAACCACTAATGTGCCTTCCCACAAATAAGCGTTAACAGATCAGAGGTTGTCGATACAATCGACAAGAATTTACAAATACAAATTTGACTACTACACAAATAAGCATGCAATCTCAAAACAGAAATTTTAGCATATCCAAATAGCTCTAACAAATCGAACAAAAGACTTGAATAAAAAAATAACAAATTCTTTCGCTTAGTAAAACAATTGAAAACAAATGCAATTAACATAAAACCATGCTTTAAGATATTTTATCAAGTCAAAACAAAATTATCTCTAATATCTATTTTTGAAGGGATGTAGAAACTACTTACCTCAATCGTAATCCTAACAAATCTCAATCTCAAAATTCAAATCTAATTATACTTTCTTGCACAATCAACTTCTCCTAGAAGCCCAAACATGTCCACTTATTAGGAACCAAAAATTATATCTTAAAGGTCCAAAATGTTATCTAAAAGCTAGACAAACTTATCCACCGAAAGTTTTCCATTCAAAATAATTTTCTATGTAAAAAGTATGAAAAATTAGGGTTCTTTGATAAAAATTACAGCACTTAAAAACTTAGTTAAAACGCTTTAAACTCCAATTAAAAACGTACTAAAATTGATAAAATCAATGCTTTTCAAAGTATTATAAAATACCAAAAATCTTTTCAATTCTACAACTTTTAAAACCTTCAAAACTATCATAAATTAGGGACAAAACCCCAGAAATTTTTCCGCTCATAAAACAAAATTTTCAAGCGTTTTTGGTCTAAAAGAATCAAGATTACTACTGTTTTACAAATAAAATCAGCTATGTAAACTAATTAAAACTGTTTTAAAAACCTTTAAAACATACTATTTTCATGTGGACATCAAAGGTATAAATCATATATTGAAGTTACAATCATTTGGTAAATTTTTCGTACAAAAAGAATCTAAAATTAACGTAAAACAGTCTAAATTTTTACAGAAAATAAAAGCTGAAAAATTCTAGAAAATTTTCCATCATCAAAACCTTCAATTTAATTTAAAAAATCATAAGAGGAAAAATTTTAATAAAAATTAAGCAAACAAAACCAAAAAACTTTTTAGGAAAAGGATTTCAAGAATCTTTTCTTTTAACCAATCAAGAACAAGAATAAAACCCAAAAGCTTGAAAGAAAACTTCAATAATCAAGAAAAGAAAAGAAATCAATTAGATGAAGGAAGAAAACTTATTTCATTTCTTTAGAGAGGAAAATGCAAAACGTCCTTCTGTTTATTGCGACCGCCAAAACAATTTTGTAAGGGTTAAGGCTTCAAGAGACCTTTTTATAAGAAACTTTAACTTAAAACTCTTAAAAAGATAATGATTCTTTTCTTTTTAAACAAAACGAGATAAAAAAATTTAAATCCCAATTTAAAAGAAAACAGAATCCTATTATGAAAAGGATTTACTAAATTCTTTAAAACAAATAAAATATAAAAAAAAACTATTCTTTTTACGGCTATTATAAACACCCCACCTTATAAGAATTTCGTTCTCGAAATTTACATACCTTGCTAAGAAAGTAACTCAGGATAACTTTCCTTCATGTCATTCTCAGTCTCCCAAGTCGCTTCATTAGATGATTGGTTCTTCCACAAAACCTTTACAATAGGAATAGTTTTATTACTTAAAACTCGGTCCTTGCGATCCAAAAATTTAACTGGAACTTCCTCATAAGTCAAATCTTCCTTGACTTGCAATGGCTCATAACTTAGCACGTGGGTTATGTCTGGCATATAATTTCGAAGCATGGAAACATGGAAAGTATTATGGACTCGATCTAAGGCAGTGGGTAAAGCTAAGCAATACGCCACCACACCTACCTTTTCCAGAATCTCAAAAGGTCCAATAAACCTTGGAATAAGCTTCCCTTTCCTCCCAAATCTGAAAATTACTTTCAATGGCAAAACCTTTAGAAACACCATATCTTCCACTTCAAAATTTAGTTCCTTCCTTCTAACATCTGCATAACATTTATATCGACTCTAAGTTGTTGCCATTCTCTATTTGATCATGTTGATGACTTCCTTAGTCTTTTGTACTAACTCTGACCCCAAAATCAAACTCTCTCCTACTTCACTCCAACTAATTAGTGGCTTGCAGTTACACCCATAAAGAGCCTCAAAAGGTGTCATTCAAATGGTTGCTTGATAGATGTTGTTGTAAGAGAACTCAATAAGATGTAAATACTTGTCCCGACTTCCCTGAAATTCTAAAACACAAGCTCTAAGCATATCCTCCACTATCTGAATTGCCCCTTCAGATGGAAAACAATACTAAAATCAAGTCTTGTGCCCAAAGTCTTGTGCATACTTTTTCAAAGATTAGATGTAAACTTGGAATCTCGATCAAATACTATAGAGAGATAGGCATACCGTGAGGACAAACTATCTCTTTTTCATAAATTTGAGCCCATCTTTTTGCTGTAAATATGGTCTTTGTAGGTAAAAAGTAAGTTGATATTGTTAATTGATTGACGATAACCATACAATATCCAATCCTAACTTTGTCTTGGACAAACCAGTCACAAAGTCCATTTATTCTCCCATTTCCATTCAAGTATAAACAAGGGCTGGAGAGGTCTCCATGGTCTTTGATGTTCAATCTTCACTCGTTGACATGTTAGACAATATGACTAACAAAATTTGCAACATCACGCTTCATACCTACACACCAAAAAGTTTTTCGAAGGTCTTGGTACATCTTTGTGCTCCCTTGATGAACTGAGTAAGGATGGTTATGAGCTTCCGTCATAATCTTCTTCTTTACAACTAGGTCATTGAAAACACAAAGACGATCACCCACCCACAAAACTCCATCACTTGAAACTGAAAACTCAGACCGTTTTCGCTTGCTGGCATGTAACGCCCCTACTTTTCTATGACCAAATCCCTAGGGACATTACTACACATGCATGCATTTATAGGCCGAGGAATAGAAGAAACTTAAAAGCCATTTCTCACTTGTAATAAATAGTTCCAGGGATCCCAAACAAAAACAAAAACATTCAAATCATTTAAAAACATCACATCAGCTTGGCCTATTAAAAACTGTAAGTAAGTTTAATTTCAAAGGAAAACATAAAGACAACAATATTTCAAATCATGAATATGCGAAATCAATGCTTTGGTTCCCATGGTCCTCGATCACGCTTTCCCGTCACACGCCCGCACGCCCTTCCCCACCAAAAAAACATTTTTAAAAGAAAGGGTGAGTATTGCATAAACAATACCCAGTAAGTAACCTCGCTACCGAGGTTCGGGATATGCATACACATACAATCATGATCTTTAAATTCATTCATAACGTACATAGATGGGAATTAAAACTTTCTAAGTTGCCAGGTCTTTAATCCATGGCTGTATATTTAAATGTCAGGCCTTTAATCCATGACTGTTCATATAATTGCCAGGTCTTTAATCCATGGCTACACATTCAATTGCCAGGTCTTTAATCCATGGTTGTACATATAATTGCCAGGTCTTTAATCCATGGCTGTTCATAAAATTGCCAGGTCTTTAATCCATGGCTACACATTCATTTGCCGTCTTTTTAATCCATGGCTACACATTCATTTGCCGTGTCTTTAATCCATGGCTATTCATTCGATTGTGAGGCGATCGTCATCCTGAGTCATTTCAGCGATCTCAGGATAACCAATGTCCACACTATTCAATAATTCATTTCGTGACATACAAAATCATGCATAAGGTCCCATCACTCACATAATCATGGTGTACTTATCATAAATATCATCATCAACATATCATTCATACTTTCTCATGGACAGGATGATAAATCATACTTTTATAATAAAAATGAAACATTCTCATACACCCTATTGTCCTATTTTCACATGAAATAATGGGAGCTTTATACTTAACATACGAGAATACTTTCACATAAAATAATAATTCCTTTTCACATAATTCATCTAAATATTGCACATAAAATATCACGTATTCTCAAATAATATCTGTGGATTTTCATGTGGAAAAATATGAACTATTTCACATAAAATCATGAAAAATCATTTTTTTACTCCCATTTAAAAGTTCGCACGAGGTCCCTTACCTCAAGCTTCGATTTTTATTCCAAAATGTAATCGAACTCCCCCGCCTATTCTCCTTTTAGCGAAACCCGATTCACATCATAATTTCCAAAATTAAACTCCAAATATTCACCCTTAAACCCTAATCGTATGCGATACTTAATCTACCGTATTAAGATATCCTATCCGCTTACCTCGCTTTCAACTCGAGAACTCAATAATCCTTAATTTGCTTGGCAATCGACTTCCAATTCCGCTCCAAGTTCGGTTCCTACAAGGACGTGTTCGAACAATAATTTCAGTTCCTCACGTAAACGCCATAATAATTCAAAGTCATCGTAAAACTCAATTCTATTACAGATCGTAACAAGGGATTGCTCACCAACCAAAAGCTCGCTGCTGTAAAACCGCGACCACCGGCGTGCGTGGCGTGGCGTCCGGCGAGTGGTCGGGCCTTTCGTGTGGGCGGCTTCTCGGATTAGGGTAGCGGTTGGAGCCGAACGAGCGCTCCGGACACAAGCAAAGCGGCGGCGCGGCCGGATTTCGACGCTCGTGAACTGCTTTGCGAAGATCTACTCGGCGGCGGCGTTACGATCCCGAGCAACAACCCGTGGCTTGATCGGCGGTCAACCCAAATGTTCGAGCGCGCGCGCGCAGCGAGGTCCACGAACGGCCGATGATGTTGAAGCTTGGAAGTTGGACGACGAGCCGACGCTGGAGAATGGCACGCGAGGCTCGCGGGTGGCAGCGGCTCTGCGGGTCGGTGTTCCGCTCGAGGGTCTCGCCGCCGCGTCAAGGCTTCACTGGTCAGAGGGAAGACGACGGCAAGGTGCTCTCGGCGGCGTTGTCCTCCTCCAAAAGTCGAGTAGCCTAGGGTTCCTTTTGGGTTGGAGAGTTCACGAAGAAGGAGATGGCTCTAGGGTTTAGATTAGGCAACAGGTATAAGGAGGAGAGAGCAATCCCGGCGAGCTTGCGGCGGAGGGGCACGACCGGGTGGTCAGCAGCTTCTTCTTTGCCGACTGGCTGGGGTTTAGTGAAAGGAGAAAGGTTTGAGTTCTTTAGGGTTAGGGTTTGCAATTCAACAAGGAGGAGAGAATGTGTCTTCTTTTAGGGCTAGGGTTTGGGGTTTGATAAAATGAAGAGTAGTTGTGGAGGCTAGGGTTTTCTCATGCTATATATATATATGCCATGCATTAGGTTAAGTCATGTGTCCAAGATCACCCTAATTTAGACCTAAATCACCAAAACGCCTCTTAAATTACCTTCCTTTTAATTTTTATAACTAATCTCATCTTAAAAGAGACAAATCACGTAAGACAAACAAATTTACTACCTCCACCTCGCCGAGCTTGATTAAAAGCACTAATCCAACTAAACACCGCGTTTACAAGAGCGTTAAATAAAAATTAGTAATAATACTGCGATGATAGTCGTCACAATCTTCCTCCTTAAGAACTTTCGCCCTCGAAAGTTCCTATTCTGGAATAGCTCGGGTATTTAGCTCGCACTTCCTCTTCTCGCTCCTGTAGCTTCTTCCGCAAGTGCGGTGGTTCTCGCCACAATACTTTAACCAAGCCGATTTCACGGTTCACGGAGGGTCTTTCGATCTCTTGCAATGATCTGCACTCGGCCGCCGCCATAACTCGATCTTACGCTAACTTCGCAACGGTTCAAGTCTACGACATGAGTCGGTCCGAAACATACTTTCTCAACATGGAGATATGAAACACGTTATGAACCGCACGCAAGAGAAGGCGGCGGTGCTAATCAGAAGCCACCGCACCAATCCTCTCTAAAATCTCAAATGGTCCGATGAATCGCGACTCAACTTCCTTTACGGCCAAACCTTAGAATTCCCTTCATTGGAGCCACCTTAAGAAACACGTGGTCCCCAACCTCGAATTCTAGGTCCTTCGCCTCTCGTGTCGGCATAATTCTTTTGTCCGACTTGGGCGGTCTGCATTCGTGCCCGATCTTTTGCATTGCCTCATTAGTGATCCGAACTACTTACGGACCCAACAACCGGCGTTCACCAACCTCCTCCCGAAACACGGAGTTCTCGCAACGCCTTCCGTAAAGAGCTTCAAATGGAGCCATTCCGATGGTCGATCGATAAATCGTTGTTATAAGCAAACTCCATCGATGTAAATGAGTGTCCCAACCGCTCGGGAAGTCTAAAGTGCAAGCTCGCAACATATCCTCTAATATCTGGTTTAAACGCTCCGCTCGCCCATCCGCTGCGGGATGAAAAGTCATGCATCAAGTTCAATCGCGAACCCAACGCTCTCTCTGAAAACTTCTCCAAAAGTTGGAGGTGAAACGTGGATCCTCGCTCGATATAATCTTGACCGAATTCCATGCAAACGAACTATCTCTTCCGTAAAAAGTCGTGCCCACTTATCTCGTAGAATAGGTGGGTTTCCCAGTATAAAATGTGCTTTGCCTTTGTTAACCTATCCACTATGACCCAAATCACTGTGTAACCTCGTAAAGTTCTAGGCAATCCAACAATGAAATCCATAGATATCTCCTCCCATTTCCACTGAGGCACATGTAATGGTTGCAGCAATCCTGCGGGCCTCTGCTTCAGGTGCCTTCACTGGCGACAAGTCAAGCACTTGCGACAAACTCGCCACGTCGCGCTTCATGTTGCACCACCAAAATGATCGCCAGTCTCGGTACATCTTGGTGCTGCCAGATGCATAGAAAATGGTGAGTTATGGGCTTCGTTCAAGATCTCAGTCCTCAGCTTGTCATCGTCTGGCACACACAAACGTCCCTGAAATAGCAATCCCCCATCTGTGGATAGGGAAAACTCCGTCAACTCACCTGTAGCTACTGCAGTAAGTTTTTCCACTAACTGGGGGTCCACCTGTTGAGCCTCTATAATGCGTTGCCTCAAGGTCGGTTGCACTGTTAATTGGGCTAACTGAGCCGTGGTCTTTCCTACTAGCACTGCAATTTCACTCGAGCAAACTCTTCGCCAGTAACTCACTACTGCTGCACGCATCACTCGCTCGCGTGCATGTATCGCTTCTTCTGCTGCTGAGGGCATCGGCCACTACGTTAGCCTTACCGGGATGGTACTGTATGTCAATATCATAATCTTTCACCAATTCCAACCATCTGCGTTGCCTCATGTTCAATTCCTTCTGGGTGAACAGATACTTCAGACTTTTATGATCTGTAAAAATCTGAATTTTCTCGCCATACAGGTAGTGCCTCCAGATCTTTAAAGCAAATACCACTGCTGCTAGTTCCAGGTCATGAGTTGGATAGTTCCTCTCGTGCGTCTTCAATTGTCGGGATGCATAAGCTATTACTTTACCGTGTCGCATCAATACACACCAACCCTTTCTTGGAAGCATCATCAGAAACCACAAAGCTCCTCGTTCCTGAACCGTAAGAATCGGGGCCGACACTAATCTGTGCTTGAGTTCCTGGAAACTCGCTTCACAAGCATCATTCCACACAAAAGAGTTTCCCTTACGCGTCAGCTGAGTCATAGGCATGGCTATCTTGGCAAAATCCTGCACGAAACGCCTATAGTATCCTGCAAGACCCGAGAAACTACGCACTCTCAGAATCGTGGTCGGACGAGGCCACCGTGTGTGACGGCCTCCACTTTCGCTGGATCAACAGAGACTCCAGCTTCAGACACTACATGTCCTAGAAAAGATACCTGTCTGAGCCAAAATTCACACTTGGAGAATTTTGCATACAACTTATTCTCTCTCAGTGTGAGTAAGACTTTCCTCAGGTGCATTTCATGTTCTTCATCACACCTGGAGTATATCAATATATCATCGATGAACACAATCACGAACGTATCAAGAAACTCCTTGAACAAACGGTTCATCAAGTCCATGAAGGCGGCAGGAGCATTGGTCAGGCCAAACGGCATCACCGTGAACTCGTAATGCCCATAACGTGATCTCAATGTTTGCTTTAGGATATCCCCTCACCGATCCTCAATCGATGGTAGCTTTGATCTCGGATCGATCTTAGAAAACACTTGCCGCTCCTTGCAATCGATCGAACAAATCATCTATCCCGGGAGAGGATATTTATTCTTGATTGTAACTTTATTCAACTCCCTGGTAGTCTATACACAGCGCATGGATCCGCTCTTTCTTTTCACGAACAATACGGTGCTCCCGTGGTGAAACGCTTGGGCGTATAAACCCTTTGTCTAGCAAGTCCTCAGAATCGTATTTTTAGCTCTTTCAACTCACTGGTGCCATTCTCAGCATGCGGGGCCTTGGATATCGGGGTCGTCCCAATTCCAATCTGATGTTAAAATCTACCTCCTCGACCGGAGGTATTCCGGGAGATCCTCGGGAAGACGTCTGCAAACTCATTCACTCATCGCACCGATGTCACCGAGATCTCTGTGCATCTTGCATCTAGTATGCGTGCTAAGACGCCCCAAGCTCCCCGATGCAATAAATTTCTCGCCCGAAGGCGTGAATACCTTAGGCCTACTTCCTCGCATCGTGCCTCCTGAACTTGTAGCCGGGTT
Organism: Trichosanthes cucumerina; assembly: GCA_036507285.1. Lineage (NCBI taxonomy): Eukaryota > Viridiplantae > Streptophyta > Magnoliopsida > Cucurbitales > Cucurbitaceae > Trichosanthes > Trichosanthes cucumerina. The sequence continues at coordinate 67,383,548 of CM071838.1, forward strand.
GGTTAGGAGGAGTGAACACTACCTCCTTCCCCGAAACATCCAATACAAGCATGGTTTTGCGCTAACCACCCATGCCCAATATTACATCAAAATCAATCATATCTAGAACCACTAGGTTCATCGCTAACTCATGGTCTCATGATGGTCACACTACCATCCTTGACTTTCATATTGGCTAACAAATTAATCCTCGCAGAGTGGAGACAGATAGGGCATATCAGAATCGTTTCTAGTTCTAACTCACTTGACTTACAAATGATGCGTAAATAAAAGAGTGCGTAGAACTGTAATCAAATAGTACAAAGGCGAGGTGCCCCAAAGAATGGAAGTGTACCAGAACCACCGAGTCCGAGCCATAGATGTCTCGACCGGTGCTTGCATAGGCTCTCCTCTCATTGTATGGCGGCTTCACCGCAGCCCACTACTCATAATCTGTGGGTCGGCTAGTCTTTGGCTTGATTCGGGCGGATATTAGCTCTGTGCCCTTCCTTTCCACACTTGAAACACGCTCCGACCGGCCATACATTTACCCAGTCACGATTTACCACATTCCTTGCACTGCGCTCATCTCCGCCGCTATTCCCGATCTGTTGGTGATGGTTTCGGCCGACCTCATCTGGAAATGCCCCCTGGTCTATGCAATGTACGTCAAGGCGCCAGTGGAGCTGGAATGGGGCCGGTCCCACTTCCTCTTATGATTCGCCATGGCCGCCCCCCAGAAGTTAACTACCACTGCTGTGCGATCCGAGCTCGCACCCAATCGCCTTCCGCCACTCTCACTGCAGAGGCGTAATCAGGAGGTGCTAATGCTTGAATAAAGCCTCGTACATTCTCATCTAGCCCCATGATGAAGCGCTCATCTTCTTTTGCTTCAGTATCCACTAGCTCGGGGCAAACGCAGGATAGACGGGTAAATTCCCTCTCATAAATCTCCACCGCTTCTCCTGCTCGCACACCAGAAGAATTTCTCGCCGCTTCTCAGAACGAGTGCAGCAGGATAGAATTTCCGCCAGAATGCTTCCTTGAATAGATTCCAAGTAATCGTTTCTCCGCTGGCAACAATGGTTCCTTGGGCGGACTCCCACCACAAGTACGCGTCATCCCTCAGCATGAAGGTCGCACAGGACACCCTCTCGGTCCTCGTGGCGCTTCATCATCAAGATGGTCTCAATGGAGGACAACACAACTCCGCCACGGTGGGTCACTGGAAGACCCATTGAAAGATCTCGGATCATACTTCACGAAGTCCTTCGTAACGGGACTCGTGGTTGCGTCGTTTCGCCCCGACGGTTTGCTTGGGCGGTGGGTGGCTACCGTGGCTCGCACTAGGCTCGCATGGCCTCCACCATCATAGTCATCACATTGGCGTTCCCTCGTCTCGCCACGCAGGGCAATCGCAGTATATTCTCCCCGACGTTCAGGCGGGTCCGGGGAGGTCTCTCGACGGGTGGAGTAATCTCTTCCCGATCCAGGGGTAATTCCGGTTGGGCGTCGGTGTTTTCCCTTGCCCTCCGGCCCCTACCACGTCCTCTACCTCTCCCTCGGCCTCTAGGTGGCATTATGTCAAAACTACATTAAAGAGAGTTTCTAACTCAGTTTCCTTTACTTTCAAATCATAAGATAGAATCACCCCTTGGGGCTTTTAAGGTTATGTATGCATAAAACTGTATCATATCATAATCATTTACTTTCTTAATAAAATGTCGAGCGTACAAGCGGTGGATCGGAGCGTTGTTAAACCATGGGAACTACTCAGTGCTTACTCAGTAAGCAAGTCTCTGAGAACCCTTAAACCTAGGGCTCACGATACCAACCTATAACGCCCCTACTTTTCTATGACCAAATCCTAGGGACATTACTACACATGCATGCATTTATAGGCCGAGGAATAAGAAACTTAAAAGCCATTTCTCACTTGTAATAAATAGTTCGTGGATCCCAAACAAAAACAAAAACATTCAAATCATTTAAAAACATCACATCAGCTTGGCCTATTAAAAACTGTAAGTAAGTTTAATTTCAAAGGAAAACATAAAGACAACAATATTTCAAATCATGAATATGCGGAAATCAATGCTGGTTCCCATGGTCCTGATCACGCTTTCCCGCCACACGCCCGCACGCCCTTCCCTTACCAGAAAAACATTTTTAAAAGAAAGGGTGAGTATTGCATAAACAATACCAGTAAGTAACCTCGCTACTATGAGGTTCGGGATATGCATACACATACAATCATGATCTTTAAATTCATTCATAACGTATATAGATGGGAATTAAAACTTTCTAAGTTGCCAGGTCTTTAATCCATGGTCAGATATTTAAATGTCAGGCCTTTAATCCATGACTGTTCATATAATTGCCAGGTCTTTAATCCATGGCTACACATTCAATTGCCAGGTCTTTAATCCATGGTTGTACATATAATTGCCAGGTCTTTAATCCATGGCTGTTCATAAAATTGCCAGGTCTTTAATCCATGGCTACACATTCATTTGCCAGGTCTTTAATCCATGGCTACACATTCATTTGCCAGGTCTTTAATCCATGGCTATTCATTCGATTGTGAGGCCGATTGTCATCATCCCGAGTCATTTCAATGATCTCGGATAACCAATGTCCACACTATTCAATAATTCATTTCGTGACATACAAAATCATGCATAAGGTCCCATCACTCACATAATCATGGTGTACTTATCATAAATATCATCATCAACATATCATTCATACTTTCTCATGGACAGGGTGATAAATCATACTTTTATAATAAAAATGAAACATTCTCATACACCCTATTGTCCTATTTTCACATGAAATAATGGGAGCTTTATACTTAACATACGAGAATACTTTCACATAAAATAATAATTCCTTTTCACATAATTCATCTAAATATTGCACATAAAATATCACGTATTCTCAAATAATATCTGTGGATTTTCATGTGGAAAAATATGAACTATTTCACATAAAATCATGAAAAATCATTTTTTTTACTCCCATTTAAAAGTTCGGCACGACGAGGTCCTTTACCTCAAGCTTCGATTTTTATTCCAAAATGTAATCGAACTCCCCGCTATTCTCCTTTTTAGCGAAACCCGATTCACATCATAATTTCCAAATTAAACTCCAAATATTCACCCTTAAACCCTAATCGTATGCGATACTTAATCTACCGTATTAAGATATCCTATCCGCTTACCTCGGTTTCAACTCGAGAACTCAATAATCCTTAATTTGCTTGGCAATCGACTTCCAATTCCGTTCCAAGTTCGGTTCCTACAAGGACGTGTTCGAACAATAATTTCAGTTCCTCACGTAAACGCCATAATAATTCAAAGTCATCGTAAAAACTCAATTCTATTACAGATCGTAACAAGGGATTGCTCACCAACCAAAAGCTCATTCTTTGTAAAACCGCGACCACCGGCGTGCGTGGCGTCCGCGAGTGGTGGGCCTTCGGTGTGGCGGCGCTCTTGATTAGGGTAGCGGTTGAGCCGAACGAGCGGCTCCGACACAAGCAAAGCAGCAGCGGCGGATTTCGGCGCTCGTGAAACTGCCGGGCGAAGATCTACTCGGCGGCGGCGGCATACGCCCGAGCAACAACCCGTGGCTTGATCGGCGGTCAACCCAGCGTTCGGCGCAAGCGCGCGCGGCGCGAGGTCCACGAACGGCCGATGATGTTGAAGCTTCGGAAGTTGGACGACGAGCCGACGCGAAGGAATGGCACGCGAGGCTCGCGGCTGACGGCGGCTCTGCGAGGGTCAGTGTTCCGTTCGGAGGGTCTCGGCTGCCGCGTCTGAAGGCTTCACTCGGGCTGTAGGAAGACGACGGCAAGGTGCTCGGCGGCGTGTTGTCCTCCAAAAGTCGAGTAGCCTAGGGTTCCTTTTGGGTTGGAGAGTTCACGAAGAAGGAGATGGCTCTAGGGTTTAGATTAGGGCAACGGTATAAGGAGGAGAGAGCAATCCGGCGAGCTTGCGGCGGAGGGGCACGACCGGTGGCTGCAGTCTTCTTCTTGCCGACGGCTAGGGTTTAGTGAAAGGAGAAAGGTTTGAGTTCTTTAGGGTTAGGGTTTGCAATTCAACAAGGAGGAGAGAATGTGTCTTCTTTTAGGGCTAGGGTTTGGGGTTTGATAAAATGAAGAGTAGTTGTGGAGGCTAGGGTTTTCTCATGCTATATATATATATGCCATGCATTAGGTTAAGTCATGTGTCCAAGATCACCCTAATTTAGACCTAAATCACCAAAACGCCCTTAAATTACCTTCCCTTTAATTTTTATAACTAATCTCATCTTAAAAGAGACAAATCACGTAAGACAAACAAATTTACGACCTCCACCTCGCCGAGCTTGATTAAAAGCACTAATCCAACTAAACACCGCGCGTTTAAGAGCGTTAAATAAAAATTAGTAATAATACCGCGATGATAGTCGCCACAATCTTCCTCTCTTAAGAACTTTCGTCCCTCGAAAGTTCCTATTCTGGAATAGCTCGGGTATTTAGCTCGCACTTCCTCTTCTCGCTCCCGGTGCAGCTTCTTCCGTGCGGTGGTTCTCGCCACAATACTTTAACCAAGCCGATTTCACTTCACGGAGGGTCTTTCGATCTCTTGCAATGATCTGCACTGCGGTCGCTCGCCATAACTCGGATCTTCTCGCTAACTCGCAACGGTTCAAGTCTACGACATGAGTCGGTCCGGAACATACTTTCTCAACATGGAGATATGAAACACGTTATGAACCGGCCGCAAGAGAAGGGCGGTGCTAATCAGAAGCCATTTGCACCAATCCTCTCTAAAATCTCAAATGGTCCGATGAATCGCGGACTCAACTTCCCTTTACGCCCAAACCTTAGAATTCCCTTCATTGGAGCCACCTTAAGAAACACGTGGTCCCCAACCTCGAATTCTAGGTCCCTTCGCCTCGTGTCGGCATATAATTCTTTTGTCCGACTTGGGATCTGCATTCGTGCCCCGATCTTTTGCATTGCCTCATTAGTGATCTGAACTAATTCTGGACCCAACAACTGGCGTTCACCAACCTCCTCCCAGAACACGGGAGTTCTGCAACGTCTTCCGTAAAGAGCTTCAAATGGAGCCATTCCGATGGTCGACTGATAACTGTTGTTATAAGCAAACTCCATCAGATGTAAATGAGTGTCCCAACCGCTCGGAAGTCTAAAGTGCAAGCTCGCAACATATCCTCTAATATCTGGTTAAACGCTCAGCTCGCCCATCCGTCGGGGATGAAAAGTCGCATCTTGAAGTTCAATCGCAACCCAACGCTCTCTGTAAACTTCTCCAAAAGTTGGAGGTGAAACGTGGATCCCTGTCTGATATAATCTTGACTGGAATTCCATGCAAACGAACTATCTCTTCCAGGTAAAGCTGTGCCCACTTATCTGTAGAATAGGTGGGTTTCCACACAGTATAAAATGTCTTTGCTTTGTTAACCTATCCACTATGACCCAAATCACTGTGTAACCTCGTAAAGTTCTAGGCAATCCAACAATGAAATCCATAGATATCTCCTCCCATTTCCACTGAGGCACATGTAATGGTTGCAGCAATCCTGCGGGCCTCTGTCTAGGTGCCTTCACCTGCTGACAAGTCAAGCACTTGCTGACAAACTCTGCCACGTCGCGCTTCATGTTGCACCACCAAAATGACTGCTTCAGGTCTCGGTACATCTTGGTACTGCCAGGATGCATAGAAAATGGTGAGTTATGGGCTTCGTTCAAGATCTCAGTCCTCAGCTTGTCATCGTCTGGCACACACAAACGTCCCTGAAATAGCAATCCCCCATCTGTGGATAGGGAAAACCCCGTCAACTCACCTGTAGCTACTGCAGTAAGTTTTTCCACTAATCGGGGTCCACCGCTGAGCCTCTATAATGCGTTGCCTCAAGGTCGGTTGCACCACCATTAATTGGGCTAAGCGAGCCGTGGTCTTTCCTACTAGCACTGCAATTTCACTCGAGCAAACTCACTCGCTAACTCTGCGGCTATTGCTCTGTCACTCGCAGCGCAGCGATATGTATCCGGCTTCTCGCTTTGAGGCATCGGCCACTACGTTAGCCTTACCGGGATGGTACTGTATGTCAATATCATAATCTTTCACCAATTCCAACCATCTGCGTTGCCTCATGTTCAATTCCTTCTGGGTGAACAGATACTTCAGACTTTTATGATCTGTAAAAATCTGAATTTTCTCGCCATACAGGTAGTGCCTCCAGATCTTTAAAGCAAATACCACTGCTGCTAGTTCCAGGTCATGAGTTGGATAGTTCCTCTCGTGCGTCTTCAATTGTCGGGATGCATAAGCTATTACTTTACCGTGCTGCATCAATACACAGCCCAACCCTTTCTTGGAAGCATCATCAGAAACTACAAAAGCTCCTGTTCCTCTGGAACTGTAAGAATCGGGGCCGACACTAATCGTGCTTGAGTTCTGAAACTCGCTTCACAAGCATCATTCCACACAAAAGAGTTTCCCTTACGCGTCAGCTGAGTCATAGGCATGGCTATCTTGGCAAAATCCTGCACGAAACGCCTATAGTATCCTGCAAGACCCAGAAAACTACGTACCTCTCCAGAATCGTGGTCCTGACGAGGCCACCGTGTGACGGCCTCCACTTTCACTTTGGATCAACAGAGACTCCAGCTTCAGACACTACATGTCCTAGAAAAGATACCTGTCTGAGCCAAAATTCACACTTGGAGAATTTTGCATACAACTTATTCTCTCTCAGTGTGAGTAAGACTTTCCTCAGGTGCATTTCATGTTCTTCATCACACCTGGAGTATATCAATATATCATCGATGAACACAATCACGAACGTATCAAGAAACTCCTTGAACAAACGGTTCATCAAGTCCATGAAGGCGGCAGGAGCATTGGTCAGCCAAACGGCATCACTTTGTGAACTCGTAATGCCCATAACGTGATCTCAATCTTTGTTTTAGGGATATCCCCCTCACTGATCCTCAACTGATGGTAGCCTGATCTCAGATCGATCTTAGAAAACACTGTCGCTCCTTGCAACTGATCGAACAAATCATCTATCCTGGGGAGAGGATATTTATTCTTGATTGTAACTTTATTCAACTCCCGGTAGTCTATACACAGGCGCATGGATCCGTCTTTCTTTTCACGAACAATACGGTGCTCCCGGTGGTGAAACGCTTGGCGTATAAACCCTTTGTCTAGCAAGTCCTGTAACTGTACTTTTAGCTCTTTCAACTCTGCTGGTGCCATTCTGTACGGGGCCTTGGATATCGGGGTCGTCCCCAATTCCAATCCGATGTTAAAATCTACCTCCACATCGGAGGTATTCCGGAGATCCTCGGGAAGACGTCTGCAAACTCATTCACTCATCGCACCGATGTCACCGAGATCTCTCGCATCTTGCATCTAGTATGCGAGCTAAGACGCCCCAAGCTCCCCGATGCAATAAATTTCTCGCCCGAAGGCGTAATTACCTTAGGCCTACTTCACTGCTCTCAGGTGCCTCTGAACTTGTAGCCAGGTTGGTTAGGAGGAGTGAACACTACCTCCTTCCCCAAACGATCAATACAAGCATGGTTTTGCGCTAACCATCCATGCCCAATATTACATCAAAATCAATCATATCTAGAACCACTAGGTTCATCATAACTCATGGTGCTGCGATGGTCACACTACCATCCTTGACTTTCATATTGGCTAACAAATTAATCCTCATGAGAGTGGAGACGATAGGGCATCTCAGAATCGTTCTAGTTCTAACTCACCTTGACTTACAAATGATGCGAAAATAAAAGAGTGCGTGAGAACTGAATCAAATAGTACAAAGGCGAGGTGCCCCAAGAATGGAAGTGTACTGTAACCACCGAAGTCCGAGCCATAGATGTCTCGGCCCGGGTGCTTGCATAGGCTCTCCCCTGTTGTATGGCGGCTTCACCGCAGCCCACTACTCATAATCTGTGGTCGGCTAGTGCTTTGGCTTGATTCGGCAGATATATTAGCTCTGTGCCCTTCCCTTTCCACACTTGAAACACGCTCGGACCGGGCCATACATTTACCCCAGTCACGCTTTACCACATTCCTTGCACCGTGGCCTATCTCCGCCGCTATTCCCGATCTGTTGGTGATGGTTTCTGGGCCGGGACACATGCGGAATGCCCTGCAGTCTATGCAATGTCTGTTGGGGCGCCAGTGCTGAATGGGGCCGGTCCCACTTCCTCTTATGATTCGTCATGGTCGCCCCAGTTAACTACCACTGCTGTGTGCGCGATCCGAGCTGCACCCAAATCGCCTTCGCCACTCTCTCACCGCAGAGGCGTAATCGGGAGGTGCTAATGCTTGAATAAAGCCTCGTACATTCTCATCTAGCCCCATGATGAAGCGCTCGGTCTTCTTTGCTTCAGTATCCACTAGCTCGGGGCAAAAGCGGATAGACGGGTAAATTCCCTCTCATAAATCTCCACCGCTCTCTGCTTGCACACAATTGTAAAATTCACGCCGCTTCTCATAACGAGCCGCAGCGGGATAAATTTCGCGCCAGAATGCTTCCTTGAATAGATTCCAAGTAATCGTTTCTCCGTAACAACAATGGTTCCTTGGCGGACTCCCACCACAAGTACGCGCGTCATCCTCAAAGCATGAAGGTCGCCGCACAGACACCCTCTCGGTCCTCGTGGCGGTTCATCGATCGAAGATGGTCTCAATGGAGGACGACCACAACTCCGCCACAGGTGGGGTCACTGGAAGACCCATTGAAAGATCTCGGATCATACTTCCCGAAGTCCTTCGTAACGGACTCGGGGTTGCGCGCGTTTCGCGCCCCTCGATTTGCTTGGGCCACCGGGTGGCTACTCGTGGCTCGTGCACTAGGCTCTGCATGGCCTCCACCATCATAGTCATCACATTGGCGTTCCCCAGTCCGCCACGCGGGGGCAAATCGCAGTATATTCTCCCGACGTTCAAAGCGGGTCCTGGGGAGGTCTCGAACGGGTGGAGTAATCTCTTCCCCGATCCAGGTAATTCCGGTTGGGCGTCGGTGTTTTCCCTTGCCCTCCGGCCCCTACCACGTCCTCTACCTCTCCCTCGGCCTCTAGGTGGCATTATGTCAAAACTACATTAAAGAGAGTTTCTAACTTTCGGTTTCCTTTACTTTCAAATCATAAGATAGAATCACCCTTGGGGCTTTTAAGGTTATGTATGCATAAAATCAGATCATATCATAATCATTTACTTTCTTAATAAAATGTCGGAGCGTACTGGCGGTGGTCGGAAGCGTTGTTAAACCATGGGAACTACTCGTGCTTACTCAGTAAGCAAGTCTACGAAACCCTTAAACCTGGGGCTCATATACCAACCTATAACGCCCTACTTTTCTATGACCAAATCCCTAGGGACATTACTACACATGCATGCATTTATAGGCCGAGGAATAGAAGAAACTTAAAAGCCATTTCTCACTTGTAATAAATAGTTCGGGGATCCCAAACAAAAACAAAAACATTCAAATCATTTAAAAACATCACATCGACTTGGCCTATTAAAAATCGTAAGTAAGTTTAATTTCAAAGGAAAACATAAAGACAACAATATTTCAAATCATGAATATGCGGAAATCAATGCTTTCCCATGGTCCTGATCACGCTTTCCCGTCACACGCATACCGCACGCCCTTCCTTTACCGAAAAACATTTTTAAAAGAAAGGGTGAGTATTGCATAAACAATACCCAGTAAGTAACCTCGCTACCGAGGTTCGGGATATGCATACACATACAATCATGATCTTTAAATTCATTCATAACGTACATAGATGGGAATTAAAACTTTCTAAAGTTGCCAGGTCTTTAATCCATGGCTGTATATTTAAATGTCAGGCCTTTAATCCATGACTGTTCATATAATTGCCAGGTCTTTAATCCATGGCTACACATTCAATTGCCAGGTCTTTAATCCATGGCTGTACATATAATTGCCAGGTCTTTAATCCATGGCTGTTCATAAAATTGCCAGGTCTTTAATCCATGGCTACACATTCATTTGCCAGGTCTTTAATCCATGGCTACACATTCATTTGCCAGGTCTTTAATCCATGGCTATTCATTCAGTTGTGAGGCCGACTGGTCATCCTGAGTCATTTCAGCGATCTCAGGATAACCAATGTCCACACTATTCAATAATTCATTTCGTGACATACAAAATCATGCATAAGGTCCCATCACTCACATAATCATGGTGTACTTATCATAAATATCATCATCAACATATCATTCATACTTTCTCATGGACAGGGTGATAAATCATACTTTTATAATAAAAATGAAACATTCTCATACACCCTATTGTCCTATTTTCACATGAAATAATGGGAGCTTTATACTTAACATACGAGAATACTTTCACATAAAATAATAATTCCTTTTCACATAATTCATCTAAATATTGCACATAAAATATCACGTATTCTCAAATAATATCTGTGGATTTTCATGTGGAAAAATATGAACTATTTCACATAAAATCATGAAAAATCATTTTTTTTACTCCCATTTAAAAGTTCGGCACGAGGTCCCTTACCTCAAGCTTCGATTTTTATTCCAAAATGTAATCGAACTCCCTGCCTATTCTCCTTTTAGCGAAACCTGATTCACATCATAATTTCCGAAATTAAACTCCAAATATTCACCCTTAAACCCTAATCGTGCGATACTTAATCTACCGTATTAAGATATCCTATCCGCTTACCTCGGTTTCAACTCGAGAACTCAATAATCCTTAATTTGCTTGGCAATCGACTTCCAATTCCGTTCCAAGTTCGGTTCCTACAAGGACGTGTTCGAACAATAATTTCAGTTCCTCACGTAAACGCCATAATAATTCAAAGTCATCGTAAAACTCAATTCTATTACAGATCGTAACAAGGGATTGCTCACCAACCAAAAGCTCGCTGCTGTAAAACCGCGACCACCGGCGTGCGTGGCGTCCGGCGAGTGGCTGGGCCTTCGGTGTGACGGCGGCGGCTCTCGGATTAGGGTAGCGGTTGGAGCTGAACGAGCGGCTCCGACACAAGCAGCAGCAGCGGCCGGATTTCGACGCTCGTGAACTGCTGGACGAAGATCTACTCCGGCGGCGGCGTTACAGTCCCGAGCAACAACCCGTGGCTTGATCGGCGGTCAACCCAGCGTTCGAGCGGCGGCGCAGGCGAGGTCCACGAACGGCCGATGATGTTGAAGCTTCGGAAGTTGGACGACGAGCCGACGCGAAGGAATGGCACGCGAGGCTCGCGGCTGACGGCGACTCTGCGAGGGTCAGTGTTCCGTTCGGAGGGTCTCGGCTGCCGCGTCTGAAGGCTTCACTCGGGCTGTAGGAAGACGACGGCAAGGTGCTCGGCGGCGTGTTGTCCTCCAAAAGTCGAGTAGCCTAGGGTTCCTTTTGGGTTGGAGAGTTCACGAAGAAGGAGATGGCTCTAGGGTTTAGATTAGGGCAACGGTATAAGGAGGAGAGAGCAATCCGGCGAGCTTGCGGCGGAGGGGCACGACCGGTGGCTGCAGTCTTCTTCTTGCCGACGGCTAGGGTTTAGTGAAAGGAGAAAGGTTTGAGTTCTTTAGGGTTAGGGTTTGCAATTCAACAAGGAGGAGAGAATGTGTCTTCTTTTAGGGCTAGGGTTTGGGGTTTGATAAAATGAAGAGTAGTTGTGGAGGCTAGGGTTTTCTCATGCTATATATATATATGCCATGCATTAGGTTAAGTCATGTGTCCAAGATCACCCTAATTTAGACCTAAATCACCAAAACGCCCTTAAATTACCTTCCCTTTAATTTTTATAACTAATCTCATCTTAAAAGAGACAAATCACGTAAGACAAACAAATTTACGGCCTCCACCTCGCCGAGCTTGATTAAAAGCACTAATCCAACTAAACACTGCGTTTACAAGAGCGTTAAATAAAAATTAGTAATAATACCTGCGATGATAGTCGTCACATGGCATCAACCATAACTCTCTTTAAAGTTGGGTCCCTAAGTTGAGTTTACTTGATTCTATTAATCAATGATGGTTCGACTACCAATTTTTCCAACATTGGCATTGCATCCTCTAATGTAACTATTGGGGTTTGTGCCCTAAAACTCGTAGTAATTTGTAATTATGTTCTAATTAATGTAATAAAGTGTTATTATTTCAATAAAGAGTTATTGTTCATTATTTGCTATATTGCCTTTATTTAAATCCTAAATCCAATAAACTAAACCTCCAAGGCTGTAAAATGTATCTTTAACTGAATGTAGTGTACATATAAAGGATCTCGGTTCGAGATACAGCCTAAAGGGTCTATAGTTAAGGGATAAGGTTTGGGTACCTTACCATAGTAAAACTATGGATGTGGCCCACTTTGTATATGATACAAACACAGTGATCCTAACGTGTTCGTGTAGATGACATGTGAGTGAGGATATCCTATGTAATGAGATTACATAAGACCGAACCATGAAATAGTAACCTATAGCTGTAACTCCGTTGACTAGTTAGGTTTCTATTTCACTAGGATGACTTAGGCAACTTGATCTCAATCCTGAGCAGATTACGAACTCCTGTTCGTGAGGGATTGTCCTTTGACTAGTATGGGTGAGAGTGAACATATTTGCCGACTCAATATGCCTACCTTCTTGGGGACAAGACCGAGTAAGTAGCTGGGAACTTAACTTAGCAAGATGGAATTCACTCCTTCCCGCCTACTAGGGTAAGTAGAGGAATGTTCCCTTAAGTGGTGTCTCCGGGACTTGAACAAAGGGCCCGACCCTCTCATTGGCTCGAGAGGGACACTGTTTGTTGGTAGGACCACAGACAAATTGTTCATTAGAGGAGCACTAGTACTTAAGGTACAAGATGTAACCCAGGGGTAAAACGGTAATTTGACCCAGCTGGTGTTACGAACATTCGTGAAGGATTGACTTGTTGTTATTGGTCAATATCCGTGGACACAGAAATATATCTGCAGTGAGATAGTGCAGCGGCGGGACTTTAATGGAGTGTTCTTGCAGTTAACGAATGTTGATTATGAGATTAATGTGATTAACCGAGTAATCTCGTATCGTTTGAGCTTCTGATCTGTAGGTCCATTAGGTCCACTTCTAGCTCGTAAAGGGTTCTTAGATCATTTGAATTTGAAATGTTCAAATTCTTTAGGGAATAAATTTAATGTATATAGATACAATATAATATATAGTTTTGGAACTATATATTATAAATTTAATGTGAATATGATTCATATTAAATTATATGAGATAATTAAATATAAATTCAAATGTTAATGTGATTCATATTTGAAAACTATAGATTATAATTTAATGTGCATTTGATGTGCATTAAACTATAGATTAAAGGGTAAAATGATTAAATGTGATTTAATCATTTAATTAATATTTGAATTAAATGTGATTTAATTTAATGTAATTAATTAATTGTTAATTAATTAATATATTAATTTATCAGAGAACGTGTCATGATTACACGTTCTCACTACTCCCCAACTCCCCCTCGATAGGGAGTGGGGAGTTGCCCACTGAAGTGTCCTTCTCCTGGTGAGAAGGGGACAAACTTCAATCGATCGATCATTCACTCATTTGATGGGATTGATTGACAGAAAAATTCTCTCTCTCTCTCTCACTCTCTCAATTCCCAATCTTCCAATGGTTGGAACCCTTCCCACCTAGGGTGATCTAAGCACTCAGAGGATAGAAGTTTCTCTCTACTGGTTGTGTCTTGTTGGAGAAAAAAGAGAAGTGTTCCTGTATTGTTGTGTTGCTGCAAAGCTTGGAGCAAGGAGTTGTTGTTGAGAAATAACAAAGGTAATTATGAATTTCTTTTGTTTTAGTTAATTTCTGTAGCATGTTTGCATGTTTTACTCCATGTCTAATTAGATTAGAAGTGCATGTTTGTTCTGTTTTTCATCAATGTATTGGTTTTTGCTTTTCAACCAAAATAAGCTTGCAAATACGATTCCAAACTTGTTTCCGCTGCTCAAGGGGATTAGATCTCCATCAATTTGTATCAGATCAATGGTTGATTTATTTTGGTTGAAACAAAATTGCATTGATTTGGTGGGAAATGCATTTGGTTTGTAAAACTGTTTAGGAGTATTTGGCCTTAGTCTTTTCTTTAATTTGATCAATTTAAGTATAAAGGCCCCTGTGTTTATGGGCAATTAAGTGTTTTATCGAGTCAATATTCGAGTAAAGAGTCGTTTGGGACCAGTTTCGTGCAATTTGGTTGAGAATCGAAGGAGAAATTGAAGTTGAAAGTTGTTGTGTTCGAAGGAGAAAGCTGTTGCCGAAACAACAGCGTTGCAACGTCGTTCGTCAGCGTTGCAACGCTGAGGAACGACGTCGCAACTACAGGCCTCCCTATCGATGCGGGAGTTCCAGGGGTCAGCAGCGTTGTAATGCTACTTCGATAGCAGGCGCGCGCAAGGACAAAGTTGGCGTTGCAACACCCTCATCAGCATTGCAATGCCGTGATGCCATTTAAGAAGCTACAGGCCGGTTCAGTTTTTGGGTTTGTTTTCGGTTCGATTCGAGCTCGGTTCAAGGAGTTTTGGACCGGTTCATGTAATAAAATTAAAGTAATTTTATTATTTTTCACTTTAGGGACCAAATTATTCTGGTTTTACAGCTGTATTTCTTTATGAATGTCATTTAGATTTTTTCCCACCTTAGGATAAGCATGTTCGTGCATTTTATTTGTATAATTGTTATATAAATATGGTTTAGATGCATGATTAATTTATTTTTCATGAGTAATTAATTATAAATGTTATAATTAGATTATATGGAAAATAAGTTGCATGTAGCATGTAATTACTTAGTTTAAAATAAATGTTATTTTATTTAAGTAATTTTAGTTATTCAATTAGTTGAATAATTTTTTATAATTCCAATTTGAAAATTGATTGTTGGTTTTATAACATAGTTCTTTGTCATAGGTTAATTATTAAATTTATAAAAGTTATAAATTAAGGGGTTGTAGAAACCATAACCTATAATAAAGAATTGCATGCAAACATAGGAACTTGGGTTAAAATTAAATTAGTTTTAAATTGTTTAAAATTAATTTAGACCTAAGTTTTAATTTCTAATAGGATTAGAAGTTAGTCTTACATAGTATTTTAAATAGTTTAAAATATAGTAGGACATTAGAACTTTGGTTATAAGGGAACTCTATTGGTGAAGTTCTTTTTAAGGTTGGGGGTACTTAGTGCATGTCTGGGAATGATTTTAGAAATATTGATTTTAGTGTAATTGATTTGTCTATAATTGATTTATTAAAAGTGATTTTCATATAATTATTTTCATGTTTGGTTCTATACTTTTAATGTGATGATTTTGGTTTTGAAAAATTCATTTTTATGGAAATTTATGAATTTTGACAAAAGATTACGGTTTTTACTCGTCATTAAAAGTATACTATTTTCAAAAATGAATAATAGTTATTTTAAATTACAATCACTTGACAAAAATCACTTGGGAATCATCTCCCTAGTGATTGAAAGGGAATCACTTCTTCAAATGATTTTGGATTTTTTCAAAATCACTGTTTAATATTGCCAAACATCACACTTTGGGTAAGAAAGTGAATTTAGACATGTCAAAAGTGATTTTGGTCACTCCAAAATAACTCCCAAACAAGCCCTTAAGCTGATGGTTAACGTAACACCTCCTACCTGGGAACTGATCCAGAGCTTGAGTTGAATTAACCATAGTTCTATTTTATATCTAGGTAATTAATGTTGGGTTTTATGTCCTAAAACTCGTGGTTTTGTAAACTGAATGTATATTCTATTTCGCAATAAAGTTGTTATTGAAATTTATTTAGAAAAGGTTTTATTGAATAAAGTGAATTGTGTAACCTTAATCTAATAAACAACCCTTGGCTATACGATGAATACTTGAACTTTATGTGTGACATAAAAGTGGATCAAGTTCAAGTTATAGCCAGAACAGTCTATAGTATAAGGATAGGGTTGGGTACCTTATCCTGAGGACACTATGGACGCGACCCACTTTGTAGAGTACAAACAATTTTTATCCTAAATCGTTCATGTGGAGACATGTGAGTGGTGGTGCCCTATGCAATAAGTTTGCATAAGACTGGACCGCGAAATAGTCACTTAGACTTTATAACTCCGTTTACTGTCTTAACTAACTATATTCATACGATGACCTAAGTAACTCGATCTCAATCCTGAGTGTTCTATGGACTCCTGTTTATTCGGATTATCCTTAGATTTGCATGGGTGAGAGTGGCTCGAGATTGCCGACTCAATAAGCCTCCCATTTCAGGGATAAGTCTGGGTAGATAGCTAGGAACAAAGTTCTGCAAGATGGAATTCACTCCTACCCACTTCAGGGATAAGTAGAGAGGTTGTTCCCTTAAGTGCTGACTCCAGGTCTTGAACAAAGAGCCCACCCCTCTCATTGGCTCAAGAGGGATTCGGTTTGCTGGTTGAACCACAAACCAATTGTTCATTAGAGGATCAGTGGGACTTATGGAACAAGAGGTAATTATAGGGGTAAAACGGTAATTTTGACCCAGCTGTAATCATGAACGACCTGTGAATGATCGACTTACTAATCATGGTTATATCGAGTGGACAGAAATATATCTACAGTGAGAATAGTGCAACCACTGGGCTTTAGTGGAGTGTCCCGGTGGTTAACAAATGTTGATTAGCTAGGCTAAAGAGTTTAGCCGGTTAATCTCGTATCGTTGAAGCTTATGATCCGTAGGTCCATTAGGTCCCCCTTACTAGCTTGAACTTAGCCTTGTAACATTTTGAGAGAAAAGAATTTGAATTGTTCAAATTCGAGTTTGGCAGAAGGCGTTAATTATATGTGATATATTTAACGAGTTATAGCTTAATTATTAATTAAACTATGATTAATAGGAGGTAAGGTGGATATATTTAAATATGATTTAAATATTGGATCGGTTTATAGCATGAATAAAGATTCATGTTCGAAAAATCGATCGGGATCGGACAATTTGTTTAATTTAATATTTGATATTAAATTAGATATTAATTAATTAAATTAATTATTTAATAATTTAATTAATTTAATATTGATTTTTGAATTAAAATTAAATGAAAAATAATGGATTTTCATGGAAAACAAATTGACAACTTGCCCAATCCATCTCATCTTCAAATTCACCAAATTTGGCAACCTCCATCTCAAATGATCCTCATCACTATTGAGATGTCACTCTAATGAAGCTTAATGAAGCTTTATTTAATGGTGATTTGAGGTATTTTGAGAGGATTTGCAGAAATGAATACAATTCTCGTTTTTTGACCTTTGAGGTATTTTCTTCCAAATTCTCTCTATCAAAGATCCCACAATCTGTTTCAAGGCCTGAGGATAGTAGGGAAGACACTAGAGGTTGTCCACAAAGTATTTGTGACAAGAAATTGCCCACGGATTAGGTGAAATTTGAACAACAAATGTATGTGTTCATATTCTCTGTTTTTTTCACTTTTGAGCATGTTTTTTATTTTACAAAATTGATCAACATAGAGTGTTCAAGATTCAAAATTGCTTCCGCTTTCTTAATCTAGACTCTTTTAATTGGTATCAGAGCAATTTTGAGCACTTCATTTGATCTATTTTCTCTTGTGGTGGGTGTTTTTTGAAATACAATTTTTCTGGGCGTCTAAAGTGTTCTTCTTGTTTTGGCATTTAAATTGAATATCAATTTGTACTTTATTTTCAAATTGCTCAAGTGTGTTTGAGCATTAATGTGTATAGAATAAGCTATAAAAATTTCGGGTCGTTCGGAGTTCGGGAAGGCTTTCAATTTGAAGAGAGAAGCTCGAAAGGTCACTGAAAATTATAACAGAGTGTGGTTGTTGTTCTTCTTTTTGAATTCTGCATATTAAAACACCTTCAGTACGCGCGTTTTTCCATTTAAAGAAGAAGATGCGACGTCAGCAATGCTTCTTAGGTTGACTTTGACCATCTTTTGGTTGACTTGGACCGGTTCAATTAATTTTTGACCGGTTTGGCTCGATTTTGGTCCGATTCGAGTGGTTTTAGACCGATTCTTACTATTTCGAGGCCGATTTTTCCATTTTGGAGGTTCGTTTCACCAATTGGAGACCTGGTTCAACCTTTTACAACCCGGTTCAACCTTTTGAATTTTCGGTTCACACATTTGCAAGTCGGTTCGATCCAAATTCGAAATGTTCAAAGTGGTTCGATGTTAATCCTAGATTATTAATGTAATAATTTAGTAGTTTGCTTGCATTAGATGCCAAAACCAGTCCACTTTAGTGTGTTTAATTAATTATGCATTGTGAATGTATGTTTTAATTAGAATCCATGATTTTATGTGCATAAAGTATGCCATATAGATTTTAAAATCCCACCATAGGAAGCATGCTCCATGCATTGAAAGTATGTTATAAGTGTTATAATATATTATATGCATGTTTATTGGGTTTCATATGAATTAATATAAGAGTTATATTAATTTATGAAACAAATATTATATGTTGTAATTATAATTAATATAAGAGTTATATTAATTAAAAATTAAACATATAATTGTTATGCATTTATTCATGTGATGGATTTGTTATAAATGTATGTCTATTCATGTAATGAATGATGAAACAATTTATAACATAGAAATGCATGTAACTTAAGGTTAATTAATTAGTTTTAAAATGGTTTTAGAACTGGAAATTAATTAGACCTTAGGTTATCTAGTTCTAATAAGATTAGAATTAGGCAACCAATAATTTATAAACTTTGATTAAAGAGGACTCGACTAAGGAAGGTTCACAGCTAGGTTGGGGGGTATTTAAGTGTGACTTTAAACTAACACCCCTACACTGGAACCGACACGGGAGTGAATTTAATCTAGAGGTTTATAAATTATCTTTCGTGAGTGGCGTTTATTAAAAGTTAATAAATTGAACTCATAAACCTAGGTTATTAAAAGGTTAATAGACTTAGGTAATTCCAGTATAATTGTTATATTGGTAGACTTAGGTCATATTGTTTTAGCCGAAATATGCCTAAGTAAAAGTATAGCCAAACTGTTTAAAATACTTAGTGGGAGTGAAAAAGTATATATGATATATCAATTTCCTCTTACGCTCTCCGTGAAGTTCACACCGTGAGATTTATGATCGGCCACATGATGTCAATACGGCATCCCCATTCGGATGGTGTTTGCATAAATCAAGAGCAAAGTGAATGGAGAAAGTATTTATAGTAAGTGAGAGAAGGAAGTGTGTCAACAAATCGTACGATCTTCTCTATTAGGTTGGACCGTGAGATTCCCATGTTGCGCCTGTAGGTTGCCCGAAGTAGCACCATCAATTCGGAGGGATGTAACATGGGATTCAGAACAACTCAAACTCCAGAAATGGATAGGATCTCTTAGGTCCATTCCCAGCTTTGTCTCTCCAGTTCGGTAGCGTTGTTGGGGCCGACCTCTGAGGTCTGAAAATGGCGGGTCACACTTACAAGTATTGCTAAGTGTTAGTAAGTTCTTGACCAAAGTAGCGATAACTAGAATGTTATTGGAATAAGAGTTATTCCGGTATTAGCATTTAGTCAAGAAGGTCTTGGTTCAGTGAAAGAGTGATTGACTGCCCCTCGGTAGCGGTTGCTCTGACTCATTGAAGTATCGTTGCAAAAATAATAATGAGTTTATGGGTACATTATTGCTTTTGCTAAATTCTTAAATTGGATAGGTTACAAACAACTCACTAATAGAATTCATTATTTTTCAGCATGTCGAACTCTTTTATCCAGTTACTCGCCTTCAATAAACTAAGCGACGATAATTATGGAACCTGGAAATCAAACTTGAATACGATTCTTGTTCTTGATGATATGAGGTTCGTCTTAACGGAGGAATGTCCTCCCCCTCCCAGCTCGACTGCAAATCGAATCGTTTGGGTTGCTTATGACATATGGATTAGGGCTAAGGAGAAGACCCGAGTCTATATCTTAGCCAGCATATCTGATGTGTTGTCTAAGAAACATGAGACCATGGTTACCGCAAAGGAGATCATGGGATCATTACAGGCGATGTTTGGACAACCGTCCTCATCGATCCATTATGATGCTGTCAAATACGTTTACAACTCCCGTATGAAGGAGAGAGCCTCTGTTAGGGAACATGTCCTTGACATGATGACCCACTTCAACGTGGCTGAAGTAAATGAGGCAGTTATAAATGAGAAAAGTCAGGTAACCTTTATTATGCAATCTCTTCCGAAGAGTTTTCTGCCATTCCGCACAAATGTGGTGATGAATAAAATAGAGTATAATCTGACTACTCTCCTCAACGAGCTACAGACTTTTGAGTCCCTCATGAAATCAAAAGGAAAAGAGAAGGAGGCAAATGTTGTCACTTCGAAGAAGTTCCTAAGAGGATCGTCCTCAGGGACCAAATCTGTCCTTCTTTTTCTAAGAATAAGGGTACTCAGAAAAAGAAGAAGAAGGACAAAGGGAAGGGACATGCTCCCACACGCAAGGCCAAAGCCACAGAAAACTGTTTCCACTATGGTGTTGACAGGCACTGGAAGAGGAACTGCCCAAAGTACCTTGCAGAAAAGAAAGCTGAGAAAGAAAAACAAGGTAAATATGATTTACTTGTTATTGAAACATGTTTATTGGAACATGATGATTCCACGTGGATATTAGATTCAGGAGCGACTAACCATGTTTGTTCTTCTTTTCAGGAAACTAGTTCCTGGCAGTAGCTTGCAGATGGGGAGATAACTCTCAGGGTTGGAACAGGAGAGGTTGTCTCAGCCAAAGCAGTGGGTGCAGTGAAGCTGTTGTTTAGGGATAGATTCATTTTATTAGAAAATGTACTTTGGGTTCCTGGAATCAAAAGAAATCTTGTATTTATCTCTTGTTTCCTTGAACATATGTATAAAGTATCTTTTGATCATAATGAAGCGTTCATTTGCAAAAGAGGTGTACGAATATATTCTGCTAAACTTGAAAACAACTTATACGTGTTAAGACCAACTGAAGTAAAAGCTATTTTGAACACCGAGATGCTTAAAACAACTGATACTCAAAATAAAAGGCAGAAACTTAAGTACCTATCTTTGGCAATTGAGACTAGGCCACATTAATCTCAATAGGATTAGGAGATTGGTTAAGAGTAGTCTCCTAAGTCAGTTAGAGGACAACTCTTTACCACCATGCGAGTCTTGTCTTGAAGGAAAAATGACTAAAAGACCTTTTTCTGAAAAAGGTTATAGAGCCAAAGAGCCCTTGGAACTCGTGCATTCGGATATCTGTGGTCTTATGAATGTCAAGGCACGAGGAGGGTAAGAATATTTCATCAGTTTTATTGATGATTATTCTAGGTATGGTTATCTATGCCTAATGCATCATAAGTCCGAAACCCTTGAAAAGTTCAAGGAGTATAAGGTAGAGGTTGAGAATACATTAGGTAAAATGATTAAAACACTTTGATAAGATCGAGGTGGAGAGTATATGGATTTGAGATTCCAAGACTATATGATAGAACATGGAATCGTATCCCAACTCTCAAATACTGTACACCTCAAAGAATGGTGTGTATCTCGAGAGGAGAAATAGAACCTTGTTAGACATGGTTCGATCCATGATGAGCTATGCTCAGCTGCCTAGTTCGTTTTGGGGATATGCAGTAGAAGCTGCTGTATATATTTTGAACATGGTTCCCTCAAAGAGTGTTTCAGAAACACCTTATGAGTTATGGAAAGGGCGTAAAGGTAGTTTACGTCACTTCAGGATTTGGGGATGTCCAACACATGTGTTAGTGTCCAATCCAAAAAAATTGGAACATCGTTCAAAATTATTCCTATTTGTAGGATACTCCAAAGAAACGAAAGGTGGTCTGTTTTATGATCCCCAAGAGGATAAGGTGCTTGTGTCAACAAACGCCACGTTCTTAGAGGAAGACCACATGAGAGATCATCAGCCTCGTAGCAGGATTGTCTTGAGTGAAATTCCCAGGGAAGCTATAGATAAATCAACAAAAGTTGTTGATCAAGTTGGTCCTTCTCAAGAGTTGAGAATGCCTCGATATAGTGGGAGGGATGTTAGACAACCTGACCGTTACATGGGTTTGACTGAAACACAAGTCGTCATACTTGATGATGGCGTTGAGGATCCATTGACCTATAAATAGGCAATTAATGATATAGATAAGGACCAGTGGGTTAAAGTCATGGACCTCGAAATGGAGTCAATGTACTTCAATTCAGTATGGGAACTTGTAGATCAACCAGATGGTGAAAGACCTATCGGTTGCAAGTGGATCTACAAGAGGAAACGAGACCAAGCCGGTAAGGTGTAAACCTTTAAGGCTCGACTTGTGGCAAAGGGTTATACCCAAAGGGAAGGGGTGAACTATGAAGAAACCTTCTCCCATGTTGCCATGCTTAAGTCCATTAGAATACTCTTTTCCATTGCCATGTTTTATGACTATGAAATTTGGCAAATGGATGTCAAGACAACATTTCTTAAGGGCAATCTTGAAGAGAGTATCTACATGGATCAACCAGAGGGGTTCATAGTTCAGGGTCAAGAGCAAAAGGTTTGCAAGCTTAAATGATCCATCTATGGATTGAAACAAGCATCTAGATCCTGGAATATAAGATTTGATACCGCGATCAAATCTTATGGCTTTGAACAGAATATTTACGAGCCTTGTGTTTACGAGAAGATAGTCAATACCACTGTAGCTTTCTTAGTTCTATACGTAGACGATATCTTGCTCATTGGGAATGATGTAGGATTCCAGACCAGCGTTAAACAATGGCTAGCAACCCAATTCCAAATGAAAGATTTGGGAGAGGCTCAGTTTGTTCATGGAATCCAAATTGTTCGGAATAGCAAGAACAAAACGCTAGCACTGTCTCAGGCATTTTATATTGACAAAATGTTGGTTAGATATAAGATGAAAAATTTCAAGAAGGGTTCATTACCTTTCAGGCATGGAATTCATTTGTCTAAGGAACAGTGTCCTAAGACACCCCAAGAAGTTGAGGATATGAGACGCATTCCCTATGTATCTGCTGTCGGTAGTCTGATGTATGCCATATTTTGTACTCGACCCGACATATGCTATGCAGTGGGAATAGTCAGCAAGTATCAGTCTAATCTAGGATATGATCATTGGACTGCCGTTAAGAACATCCTCAAGTATCTTAGGAGAACGAGGGACTATATGCTTGTGTATGGCGCAAAGGATTTGATCCTTGCAGGATACACTGACTCTGATTTTCAGACTGATGTGGATGCGAGAAAATCCACATCAGGATCAGTGTTCACTCCTAACGAAGGAGCTATAGTATGGAGGAATATAAAGCAAGGTTGTATTGCTGACACCACCATGGAGGCTGAGTACGTCGAAGCTTAGGAAGTTCTTGACTGATTTGGAAGTTGTTCCAAATATGAATTTGCCTATCACTCTTTATTGTGATAATAGTGGTGCAGTGGCAAATTCTAAAGAACCTAGAAGCCATAAGCGCGTAAAGCACATAAAGCGCAAATACCATCTCATCAGGGAGATTGTGAAACGAGGAGATGTGATCGTCACGCAGAGCTTCAGAGCACAACATTGCTCATCCATTTACAAAGCCCCTCACGGCTGAAGTGTTTGAGGGACACCTAGAGAGTCTAGGACTACGGGTTGTACATTAGGGCAGTTTTTCTTTGCTCAACACATTTTATCCCACAAACGTTTTAATCCAAGAGGGAGTTTGTTGTGTTTTATGTCCTAAAACTCGTGGTTTTGTAAACTGAATCTATATTCTATTTCGTAATAAAGTTGTTATTGAAATTTATTCAGTAAAGGTGTTATTGAATAAAGTGAATTGTGTAACCTTAATCCAATAAAGAACCCTTGGATATAGGATGAATACTTGAACTTTATGTGTGACATAAAAGTGGATCAAGTTCAAGTTATAGCAAGAACAGTCTATAGTATAAGGATAGGGTTGGGTACCTTATCCTGGGGACACTATGGACGCGGCGCACTTCGTAGAGTACAAACGATGTGATCCTAAATCGTTCATGTGGAGACATGTGAGTGGGGGTGCCCTATGCAATAAGTTTGCATAAGACTGGACCGCGAAATAGTCACTTAGACTTTATAACTCCGTTTACTGTCTTAACTGACTATATTCATACGAGGACCTAGGTAACCCGATCTCAATCCTGAGCGTTCTATGGACTCCTGTTTATTCGGATTATCCTTAGATTTGCATGGGTGAGAGTGGCTCGAGACTGCCGATTTAATAAGCCTCCCATTTCAGGGATAAGTCTGGGTAGATAGCCTGGAACATAGTTCTTCAAGATGGAATTCACTCCTACCCGCTTAAGGGATAAGTAAAGAGGTTGTTCCCTTAAGTGTTGACTCTAGGTCTTGAACAAAGGCCCACCCCTCTCATTGACCCGAGAGGGATTCGGTTTGCTGGTTGGACCATAAACCAATTGTTCATTAGAAGATCAGTGGGACTTAAGGAACAAGAGGTAATTACAGGGGTAAAACGGTAATTTTGAGCAAGCTGTAATCACGAACGACTTGTGAAGGATCGACTTACTAACCATGGTTATATCGAGTGGACAGAAATATATCTACAGTGAGGAGAGTGCAACCACTGGGCTTTAGTGGAGTGTCCCGGCGGTTAACGAATGTTGATTAGCTAGGCTAAAGAGTTTAGTCGGTTAATCTCGTATCGTTGGAGCTCATGATCTGTAGGTTCATTAGGTCCCCCTTACTAGCTCGGACTTAGCCTTGTAACATTTTGAGAGAAAAGAATTTGAATTGTTCAAATTCGAGTTTGGGAGAAAGCGTTAATTATATGTGATATATTTAACGAGTCATAGCTTAATTATGAATTAAACTATGATTAATAGGAAGTAAGGTGGATATATTTAAATATATTTAAATATTGGACCGGTTTATAGCATGAATAAAGATTCATGTTCGAAAAATCGATCGAGATCGGGCAATTTGTTTAACTTAGTATTTGATATTAAATTGAATATTAATTAATTATTTAATAATTTAATTAATTAAATTAATATTAATTAAAAATCAATTTAATATTAATTTTTGAATTAAAATTAAATGAAAAATAGTGGATTTTAATTGAAAACAAATTGGCAACTTGCCCAATCCCTCTCATCTTCAAATTCACCAAATTTGGCCACTTCATCTCAAATGATCCTCATCACTATTGAGATGTCATTCTAATGAAGCTTAATGAAGCTTTATTTAATGGTGATTTGAGGTATTTTGAGAGGATTTGCAGAAATTAATAGAATTCTCGTTTTTTGACCTTTGAGGTATTTTCTTCCAAATTCTCTCTATCAAAGATCCTACAATTTGTTCCAAGGCCTAAGGATAGTAGGGAAGACACTAGAGGTTGTCTACAAAGTATTTGTGACAAGAAATTGTCCACGGATTAGGAGAATTTTGAACAACAAAGGTATGTGTTCATATTCTTTATTTTTCCAGTTTTGAGCATGTTTTTTATTTTACAAAATTGATCAACTTAGAGTGTTCAAGATCCAAAATTGCTTCCGCTTTCTTAATCTAGACTCTTTCAATTAAAGTTTTTTATTCACCTAGACGTAAGCTTAAAAGACCTAGTTATCACAGTTATAATAGGCATGGACTTAGATAGATTCTTTTAGCCAGAATCCGACTAAGTTAAACCTATATCCTAACCTTAGGAGCTTCAGTGGGAGAAAACGAGATGTTCGCATCAAGTTTACTCTCACGTCCTCAAGAGTTCATACCGTGAGTTCCATGCTCGGTTACGTGGCGTCAATAGGGCGTCCCCCTATGGTATGTGTTTGCATGGTTCAATACCAAGGTGAATGAGGGAAGTATCCATAGTAAATTGGAGCAGGATGCGTGTCAACGTATCCTACGGTCTCCTCCATTAGGTCGCATCGTGAGATTTCTATAGTCCACCTGCTAGGTTGTCCTGGAACAATCAAACCCTACAGAGGGTCTGACTATAGGGATCGGAACACCACGAACTCCAGAGATGGATAGTCTCTTAGGTAATTTGCCAACAGTTGTCTTTCTTAATAGTAGCCTGTTGGCTCGGACCTATTGGATCTGAATATGGTAGGGTCACATTTACGGGATAAGTTAAGCTAGTTAACAAGTCCTTGACCAAACAAACGATAGCTAAGGACCATTGGGACATGAGATGTTCTGGTAGTGAGAATTGGCTGAGAAAGTCTCAATTCAGGGGAGGAATGGCTGACCGCCCGACGGAGGCTTTTCTTCTAAACCCTTGAAATATCATTGCAAAATTAAAGGTTTAATTTAAATACTGGGTTTAGTTTAAACACTAGGGTTCTTTAATAATTTTGCTAAATTTGATTGATTTTATAATGGGTTAATAGGCATAAATAATTAGAACTATTTTGGATTTTCAGCATGTCATCCTCGTATATAGCCTTACTCAAACACGAACGTTTAACTGGTGAAAATTTTACTACGTGAAAGTCCAACCTGGATGTGATTCTTGTTGTTCACGACCTTTAGTTCGTACTAACTGAGGAATGTCCTCAGGTCCCTACTCAAAACGCACCTCAATCTTTTATGGATGCGTTTTACCGCTAGTCCAAGGCCTATATCGTGGCTGGCATATCTGATGTCTTGGCCAGGAAATTGAGGGTATGGTTTCAGCTCGTGAGACCATGGGTTATCTGCAGAATTTGTCTGGACAACCGTCTGAACAAATTCGGCACGAATCCCTCAAGTACGTTTATAACGCGCGCACGAAGGAGGGAATTTCAGTGAGAGAACATGTTCTCGATCTTATAGTTCACTTCAACGTGACCAAAATGAACGAAGCGGCCTTGGATGACAAAGTCAGGTATTCTTCATCCTGGAATCTCTTCCGAAGAATTTCCTGCCATTCCGTAGCAACGCAAAGATGAACAAAAAGGAGTATAACCTGACTTCCCTCCTAAATGAACTGCAAACCTACCAGTCTCTTAAGGATAATAAGGGGCAGGTTGATGGAGAGGCAAATCTGTTTGCCCATTCCAAAAGGCTCTAGATGAGTTCATCTTCTAGAACAAAGCCCTCTTGTTCTTCTTCTGGGATTAACAAGACTCGGAAGAAGAGGAAAGGAGGAAAAGGGAAAGCTTCTGCTACTGTAAGCATTGAGCTCAAAGAGAAGAAAGGTAAATTCGATTTACTTGTTATTGAAACTTGTTTAGTGGAAAATGATGATTTTACCTGGATACTTGTTCAGGAGCCACTAATCACGTTTGCTCTTCGTTTCAGGAAACTAGTTCCTTCAAGGAGCTCGAAGAGGGTGAGATGACGCTCAGGGTCGAAACGGGAGACGTCGTCTCATCTCGTGCAGTGGGAGATGCCAAGCTGTTTTTCAGAGATAGATTTATTTTATTAAAAATCTGTATATAGTTCCTAAGATTAAGAGGAACTTAATTTCTATCTCTTGTTTAATAGAACTTGGATATTGTATTTCCTTTTCATTAAATGAAGCGTTCATTTTAAAAGAGGGTATCAATATTTGTTCAGCTAAATTGAAAAACGGATTGTATGTACTTAAACCGAATCAAACTAAAGCAATTTTAAATCATGGGATGTTTAAAACAGCAAATACTCAAAGTAAAAGGCAAAGAATTTCTCAAAATAATACCTATCTATTGCATCTTAGACTTGGTCATATAAATCTCAACCGGATTGAGAGATTATCTAAGAATGTACTTCTAAACAAGTTAGAAGATGATTCTTTACATCTTTGCGAATCATGCTTGGAAGGTAAAATGACTAAGCGACCTTTACTGGAAAAGATTACAGAGCCATAGAGCCCTTAGAACTTATACATTCGGATCATTGTGGTCCGGTGAATGTTAAAGCTCGAGGAAGGTACGAATATTTCATCTCTTTCATAGATGATTATTCGAGGTATGGTTATCTATACCTAATGCATCATAAGTCCGAGGCTCTTGAAAAGTTCAAAGAGTATAAGGCTGAAGTAGAGAATGCATTAGGGAAAACCATTAAAACACTTCGATCCGATCGAGGTGGATGGATTTGACATTCCAGGACTATATGATAGAACATGGAATTAAATCTCAACTCTCAGCACCTAATACACCATAGCAAAATGGTGTGTCAGAAAGGAGAAATAAAACCTTGTTGGACATGGTTCGTTCTATGATGAGCTATGCTCAATTGCCTGCCTCGTTTTGGGGATACGCAGTAGACACTGCAGTTCAAATCTTGAACTCTGTTCCATCAAAGAGTGTTTCAGAAACACCTTTTGAATTGTGGAAGGGGCGTAAACCTAGTTTACAACACTTTAGGATTTGAGGTTGTCCGGCACACGTGCTAGCGACAAACCCAAAGAAACTGGAACCTCGTTCAAGATTATGCAAATTTGTTGGGATATCCCAAAGAAACGAGAGGTGGTCTTTTCTACGACCAACAAGAAAACAAGGTGATTGTATCGACAAACACCACTTTCTTGGAGAAAGATCACATGAGAAACCATAAACCGTGTAGTAAATTAGTGCTAAATGAAGCTACAGATTAACCAACAAGAGTTGTTGATGAAGCTGGACCTTCATCAAGAGTTGATGGAGGAGGCAACACATCAAGTCAGTTTCGTCCTTCTCAATCGGTTGGAATGCCTCGACGCAGTGGGAGGGTTGTTTCCCAACCTGACCGCTACTTGGGTTTAGCTGAAACTCAAGTTGTCATACATGATGACGACGTAAAAGATCCATTGTCTTATAAACAGGCAATGAATAACGTAGACAAGGACCAATTGATCAAAGCCATGGACCTTGAAATGGAGTCAATGGACTTAAATTAAGTATGAGAACTTGTAAACAGACCTGAAGGGGTTAGACCCATAGGGTGTAAATGGATCTATAAGAGAAAGAGAGATGCAGCTGGAAAGGTACATACCTTTAAGGCTAGACTTGTAGCAAAGGGTTTTACCAAAAGGGTAGGAGTTTATTGTGAGGAAACTTTTTCCCATGTTGCTATGCTGAAGTCTATAAGGATACTCTTGTCCATAGCCGCGTTTTATGATTATGAAATCTGGCAAATGGACGTCAAGACAACCTTTTTGAATGGTAATCTTGACGAGAGCATCAACATGTCTCGGCCCGAAGGGTTCATAACCCAAGGTCAGGAGCAAAAAGTTTGCAAGCTCAATCGATCCATTTATGGGTTGAAACAAGCATCCAGATCTTGGAATATAAGATTTGATACTACGATCAAGTCTTATGGCTTTGACCAAAACGTTGATGAGCCTTGTGTTTACAAGAGGATCATCAACGACAAAGTAGCTTTCTTAGTACTTTATGTGGATGATATCCTACTCATTGGGAGTGATGTAGGA
This sequence comes from Trichosanthes cucumerina, assembly GCA_036507285.1. Taxonomy (NCBI): domain Eukaryota; kingdom Viridiplantae; phylum Streptophyta; class Magnoliopsida; order Cucurbitales; family Cucurbitaceae; genus Trichosanthes; species Trichosanthes cucumerina. The sequence goes on from CM071838.1 coordinate 67,412,985, forward strand.
GACCTAACTGACATAAAGAATTTGTTGGCAACCCAATTCCAAATGAAAGATTTGGAAGAGGCGCAATATGTTCTTGGGATTCTGTTATTTAGGAATCGCAAGAACAAAATGCTAGCTATGTCTCAAGCCTTTTATATCGACAAAATGTTGTCCCGATATTCGATGCAGAATTCCAAGAGGGGCTTATTACCCTTCTGGCATGAAATTCATCTGTCTAAAGAACAGTGTTTAGACACCTCAAGAAGTTGAGGATATGAGACGGATTCCCTATGCCTCTACAGTAGGTAGCTTAATGTATGCCATGTTGTGCACGAGGCCATACAATTGCTATGCAGTGGGAATAGTTAGTAGGTACCAATCCAATCCAGGGTTAGACCACTGGACAACAGTTAAAAATATCCTCAAGTATCTTAGGAGAACGAGGGACTATTCACTTGTGTATGGGACTAAGGATTTGAACCTTATGGGATACACTGATTCTCATTTTCAGACCGATAAGGATTCTCGTAAATCCACATCGGGATCAGTTTTCACCCTTAACGGGGGAGCTATAGTATAACGAAGCATCAAGCAAGGATGCATCGCTGACTCCATGATGGAGGCTGAGTATGTCGCTGCTTGTGAAACAACTAAGGAGGTTGTTACAACAGTGGTGCGCTAGCCAATTCGAAGGAACCTCGCAGCCACAAGTGAGGTAAGCACATTGAGAGGAAGTATCACCTGATACGAGAAATAGTGCAACGAGGAGATGTGACAGTCACAAAGATCGCTTCGAAGCACAACATTGTTGATCCGTTTACAAAGACTCTCACGACTAAAGTGTTTGAGGGTCATCTGGAGAGTTTAGGTCTACGAGATATGTACATAGGCTAATCTAGGGCAAGTGGGAGATATGTAATGGGTATATGGATGCCCTAGTTTATTGTATCTCTATCTCTGTAACCACTGTTTTAGATTATGATGTACCCTACTAGAGTTTTAGTTCAAGTGGGAGTTTGTTGGAGTTTGTGCCCTAAAACTCGTAGTTTGTAATTATATTCTAATTAATGTAATAAAGTGTTATTATTTCAATAAAGACTTATTTTTCATTATTTGGGATATTGCCTTTATTTAACCCCTTAATCCAATAAACTAAACATCCAAGGCTGTAAAATGTATCTTTAACTGAATGTAGTGTACATATAAAGGATCTCGGTTCGAGATACAACCTAAAGGGTCTATAAGGTTTTGCTACCTTACCCTGGTAAAACTATGGACGTGGCCCACTTTGTATATGATACAAACACAGTGATCCTAACGTGTTCGTGTAGATGACATGTGAGTGGGGATATCCTATGTAATGAGATTACATAAGCAATGGGTACAAGCTTCTCGCTTGATACCTTCGCTCCAAGAGGCCAGCATGGTTAGTGCCCATACCCCCAGACATCGAGCACCAAGTTGCCTAAACTGACTCTAAATAATAAAATAAGTATCATATTATTGGTCTAGCCCAATGGAGTTTTAGGGAAATGAAAGGTTTGCACACTCTTTCTTTCTTTCACTTTTTTTTTTCTTTTTTTTTTCTTAAAAAAAAATACGAAGAATTTACCTTTCCCCCCAAACTTAGAGTACTCAATGTCCTCATAGAGTTAGGAAGGTCGGGTAACTCCCCCAAACTTGAAATAATCATAAATTTGAAGTTTACTAATTTTGGAGTGCTCTAAAAAATATATGGGTTACCTAACTTGTCATGGCTTCTAGTTTTTCAAATTATTGGCCTAGGAATTGAATCCTAACTACTTTGATTGGCATACTAGCCATAAGCGCACTAAAGAACCCTAATGACAAGCTTGACCTTGAGAAACACCAAACAAGATAGTATACTCTTGCCTCAAACACAAGCAACAACTCTTATTTTCATTAACCCTGAGATTTGACCTTAATTTTTTATTTTCAAGGAGATGCATACCAAGTTTCTACAAAAGACATAACACTTTTTACAATTAAAAACACATGAGAAACTTAATTTTTAAACAAGGGACAACAACCATTTTTTCTATTTTTACTTGCTTAAACGTAATGAATCAACTACCTACATCATGCATATCAAAAACCATGAAAACCAGCAACTAAACATGGAACCTCGTAGTCAAAATAGATCATTTTGTAGTCCTAAAGCAAGTAAATAACTTTATAAACACAAAGGCTTGCAACACCCTATAAACTCTAGCAGCACACAGTCTCATCAACAGAAAAATTTTCAATTAAGCTCAACCTCATATTCAGAACAACACATCTCCCCCTCATGGTTAAAGCATACATTGCCCTTAATATATAAAATACTCACTTAAGCATGCTTAAGAACAACTAATAAAGATGGAAGAGAGAATGATACTGCCATGAATTGAGAAGACCTCTACTACAACGCATATCAATCATCAAACCCTAAGAGAGCTGCAAAATAGGTAAGGGTTTTTTATTTAAAAACAAAAACAACTAAAAACGAAACAAAAGCAAAAACAAAAAAAAATTAAAAACGAAACAAACAAAATAAACTTTGGGTTGCCTCCCAAGAAGCACTTGTTTTACGTCATTAGCTTGACGTAGTATACGTGGGCTCATCAAGGTACGTAAAAATTCTCCCATTTCTTCGAGCCTCTCTTTCTTGAATCTACAAAACAAATTAGAGCTAGCAAGAATACTAGTTTCTCGTGAGAGCCCGAAAAAGATATATTTTTTATTTTTTATATAATAAAAGAAAAGAAGGAAAAACAACAAAGTAAACATTTTTTTGATTAATATTTGATAAGAGAAACGAAGGAAAAACAGGAAAATAAAAAGACTCACACAAAGACACTAACTCGAGAGAATAGAAAGAAAAACACTCACCAATAAGAGAAAAATCAGAAGATAGAACTGTCATAGACTCAAAAGCCTCAAACTCTACCTCCTGGCCTAACTTAACAGGCTTGACTTTTTCCACACTCTCACTAACTCCATCCTGGTGTGTGCTAAAAGGTTCTAGTTCTTTTACATCTAAAGTACAATCCTCTAAATGCCCATACTCCGAAAAATGTGAAGGACTAGGATCCTGAACGTTTATCAGTGGGTCAGTGATCAAGTGACTCATCGAACTATCTAATGGAGTGGGTCCTCCTTCACTATCTTCCCTAGGGTGCTAAACCTCAGATGAGTCTAAATAAATTTGTTCTCTAAGGGAGGCAAGTGTAACCGTTAAGTGTTGAATTGACTCCGCTATTTGACTATTCCTCTCTTATGTGGTTCTCATATATTCTAATAACAACATTTTAAGGGAAGATTCATGTTCTACATGGGTTTCTTGAATATAGGAAGGATGTGGCTGAAAACCCTTAGGATATGGTTCACAGCCCCAATTGCTCTTATTATTATCATACATATGGTTCCCATAAGTCATATGGTTAGTATGATAGTAATTAGCCATTTGGTAGCCATAAGATTCATACCCCTCACTAGAAGACGCTAAATTGGCATAAGGATAATCATAAGAAAATGAACTATATTGTGGTTGCTCATTGGGCACAGAAGACCACCCAAAGTTATCATAAGCCATTATAAATTAATGAAACAATTATAACAGGCTCAACAAACACAATATGCACCAACACAACCAGAAAGAATAACCAAGACCCAACAAAGATAAAAATACGAAACAAAGATAACAAGACACACCCAACAAGAAAATCAAGGATAAAATGCTAAAATCAACTCAAACAAAATAAGAATCAAAACTAGTCCCCGGCAGCGGCGCCAAAAACTTGATGCGAAAATATCAGATGTCCTAAACTAATGTAAATTAGAATAAGTTTCCGACACTTCTACGACGTGCAAGTATACACGATCGAGAGCAACAAGTGATAAGTTAAAGTATATCGATCCCACGAGGACTAGATATACCTAAATGAATGAGCGTCCTAGCAAATTTCTCTTATTTTAGTGCAACGCGTGAGTGTGCAATTTACTGTTGAAAATAAATAAACTGATGCGATAAGTGGAGACAAGACAAGACACAAGAAAATTAATTGAATTTAAATGTGGGGAGTGGATAATGCAAACAAGAGGGGAGATGCAAGATATGAGATTTTTAATACAAAATATAGGCTCGGGTTAGGTTAGAGTTCTAATGATCAATTGGAATAAATTTTGAGTGATGCCTTGAATTTACCTACACATGCATTCAAATGGTTCTTTCCAAAATCACTAAGTTTTAAAACCTACAATTTTCCAATTGTGATCTAAATTATGCTCATGATTTTAGGTTCTAGGTGGGTTAATTATCCCTAATCAACTCAATAATCATAGAATGAAATTTTAGTTTTCTAATTCTTAGCTTTCCCAGGTTTATGAATTATAGAGAGGTTAAAAAGGACAATTTTAATTCTCATGCAACTTTAAATTCAATAAAATTTCATAAATTCAATCAATGACATCAACAAGAAATTTAATCCAAATTTACATTTGAACACAACCTAACCTTTGCCTAAGACAATTTAGTTCATGATTAAAATTGAGTCACACATCTCTAAATTAAGCATGCTTTTATTGATCAATGAGTTCATGCAAAACAACAAAAAAACATTCACTAAAATAGCCTAAATCAACCACAATTATAGCCTAAACCAGTCACGAGTTCGGCCTAAAACAGTGAGCAAAAGTAGTCTAAATAAGTATATAAACAACCCAAAAAATCAGTATTAAATTGGTAGTTTACAACAAGCAATAAAACTTAGAGATAGGGAAAAGGTTACACAGCAAGTGACCTAGCTTTTGGTACAGCAATTGCCTAGCAGCAACCCTCTCCATCGATGGTGCTCAGCAGGGGCACTTTGCTTCAAAGAAAAAGCCCTTTGGTTGGCTTCAGCAACAGTGCAACCAATTACTTTAGCAAAGGCAAGCAACAACATCAACAACCCCTTGGTTCCACCAATTGCTTCAGCAAACAGCAGGCAACACCACTGCAGCAACTTCACGGATTGCTTCAGCAATTGCCCAACAATAACAGCAGGTGGACAACGCGATTTTGCTTCAGTAATGCCGATGGCTTCTCGTCAACTACACGTCGATTGCTTCAGCAAAGAGGCTTCAGATTCTACTTTACGCACAGGTTCCACTGATTGCTTCAGCAACGCCCAGACAACTCCTCTCTTCTCTTCCCTCCCGATTGCTACAACAATGTTAAGTTTATCCTCTCGATTTTTCCCCTTGATTGTTGTAGCAAAATCGATGGTTCATCTTCTCTCTCTCGGTCTCTTCCTCTTGTCACAACTCCAACTCCCCCTTTACACTTGTAAACCCTAGCCTCCTTATACAAGATAATGTTGCCCTAACTCCACAAATTTTAAAAAAAATACCTTTAAGGGTAAAAAGACCATATTACCCTTCGGGTAAAATGTCTAAAATGCCCTTAGGGACTCTTGTAATTTTTAAACATCTCCTGTACACAGAAAAATCTCAACTAAATTTATGAAGTCAATTATAAATAAAACTAAATACGCAAGGATTTTTGGAGTTAAGAAAAATCTCAAATTTCGGTTTTTAATTAACCATTAGCTTATTTTCCTAAATTTCTTGAATTAAAACACAAAAACATCAAAATTAATTCTTTTTGCACCTAATGCTTAAATTCAAGAGTTTAAACCTAACACACATAATTTAGGGATAAAATAACATGAGAATCACTAAATTAAATGTAATTCAAGTGGATTAAACACTAAAATTCTTGTAAAATAACTCACTTATGGTGAGTTATTAGTGGCCCACTTTGTATATGATACAAACACAGTAATCCTAACGTGTTCGTGTAGATGACATGTGAGTGGGGATATCCTATGTAATGAGATTACATAAGACCGGACCATGAAATAGTAACCTCTAGCTGTAACTCCGTTGACTAGTTAGGTTTCTATTTCACTAGGATGACCTAGGCAACTTGATCTCAATCGTGAGCAGGTTACGAACCCCTGTTCGCGAGGGATTGTCCTTTGACTAGTATAAATTCAACCTCTTTGTCTTGTCTTGCAGTATGGGAAAGAACTTCTCAAAGAAAAGTTCCTTCAATCTTTCCCAACTTAGCGGATTCTCTGCGACATTCCAAGTCCTGTGAGTTAAGTTCCACTACTTGTTCGCCCTTTTCTTCAACATGTAAGCAGCACAGGCTATTTTCTGGCGATCATTGCACTCCATGAAGTCAAAAGTCTTCTCAATCTCCTCTATCCACTCATCAGCTACGATCGGGTTTGTGCTTGTACCATCTGAAGGGAATAAAACTCCCGCAGCGGAAACGACTTGGAATGTTGTGGCATTCATTGTGAAAATCATTTCTTAAAATCAAATCTATCCTATAGATTTTAGGCTAAACATGTTGAAATTGAAGGAAAAACAATAAGGAAAGATTACTTACTTGTTGAACAACACTTCTTCGAGTTTTCCTTCTCCGATCACGAATTGTTCGTGCCCTCGATCTCTTCGATCACGATCTCTCGAACCGAACAGATTGGACACCTCCAATTGATCTTCTTGGTTGTACTCCATCGATCAAGGGAGAGTAGTGGGACTCTTTTGGTTAAGGGTAGAGAGAATTTGTGAGAGAGTTTCCTTGGATGGAAATCCTAAAAAATGACCAAAGCTTTTGCAATCCTTCTTGCAAAAATGCTTATATAATGGTGATAGGTGGAGTTGAAATCTCCACCTATTTACAATTTTACCACAACCTTAGGTTATGCAAATCATATTTGCATAACTCATCTGATAAGATATCTCATATCTTATTATACAAATCCCATTTGTATAATTGTGGATTTTAAATTGAATCACATTCAATTTAATTTCTCTCAATCCAATTTCTCTAAATCATCACTAATTAATCAATTAGGCTAACCTATAGTTTATTATGAATCTCATTCACATTAAACTATATATTATGTCAATCATATCTCATATAAATGACATAAATACCCTTTTAATGAATTTGAACAATTCAAATACACACAAAACTGTAAACCCTCTATATATCCAGTTTGAGCCAACCGAGGGACCTAATGGACTTACAGATGATGAGCTCCAATCATCCGAGACTAACCTGTCAAACTCTTTGACCCTATTATTCAACATTCATTAGCTACTGTAATACTTCACTAAAGTTTGTAGTTGCACTCCCATCACTGTAGGACAAGTTGTGTCCATTGATATAACCAATGCCCATGAGTCGACCCTTCACAGGTTGTTCGTAGACAATGTTGGGTCAAATTATCATTTTACCCCTGTGTCTACCTCTTGCTCCTTAAGTCCCCACTGCTCCTATAATGAACAACAACGTTGTATGGTCCAACCATAAACAACACCCCTCTCGGGCCAGTGAGAGAGTGGGCGCCCGTTCTCCAAGCCTTGGAGACAGCACTTAAGGGAACAACCCCTCTAGTTTCCCTAAGCCGGGAACGAGTGAATTCCATCTCGCGTAGTCAGGTTCCCAGCTCCGCAGGTGGTCCACCCTAAGAATATAGGCATATTAGGCGAGTAACTTTGACCACCCTCACTCGTACTAGTCAAAGGACAGACCCCCGCAGACAGGAGTCCGTAACATGCTCAGGATTAAGGTCGAGTCACTAATGGTCATCTACAAAGTTATAAGTCCTATATTGTTAACGATGTTATTACATCAGTAGGTCTAATAATTCACAGTCCGGTCTTATACAATCTCATTGCACAGGATGCCCCCACTCGCATGTCAACCACATGAACGAGTTGGATCACCTCTTTTGTATCTAATACAAAACGGGTCGCATTCACAGCGTATCCAGGATTAGGTCTCCAACGCAATTCGCATACTGTAGACCGTTCGGGTCATTAACTCGAACGTGATCCTCTTGTGTGTCCACTACACACCGTTCAAGTTCTAGTTCTCTCATAATTTAATGACCATGGAGCTTAATTTATTAGACAAAGTTTGTAAATATGCGAGACACAAAGTGATGAAAAAAAAATTCTTATTTATTTCAATAGTGAATATTACAAACATTTACGAGATTATGACATACATCCCAACAAACTCCCACCTAGACTAAACTAATGGAGTACAAAATACATTTCTCAAATGTACAATAAAATTACAATAAACTAGAGCATTGAATACCCTTTACAATACTCCCACTTGCCCTAGTCTGGAAGCACTCGAAGACCTAGACTCTCTAGGTGACCCTCAAACAACTTAGTCATGAGGGCCTTTGTAAATGGATCATAAACGTTGTGCTCTGACTCTATCTGCGTGACGGCCACGTTTCCGCGGTGCACATCTCCCATATCAGGTGATACTTCCCCTCAATGTGCTTACCCCTCTTATGACTCTGAGGTTCTCTCGAGTTGGCTACTGCACCACTGTTGTCACAAAACAAGGTAATCGACAAGTGCATATTTGGAACAACTTCCAAATCTATCATTTTACCACAACCTTAGGTTATGAAAATCATATTTGCATAACTCATATAAGATATATCATATCTTATTATACAAATAACATTTGTATAGTTGTGGATTTTAAATTTAATCACATTCAATTTAATTACTCTCAATCCAATTTCTCTAAATAAGCACTAATTAATAACTTAGGCTAACCTATAGTTTATTATGAATCTCATTCACAGTAAACTATATATTATGTCAATCATATCTTATATAAATGACATAAATACCCTTTTAATGAATTTGAACAATTAAAATCCACACCAAACTGTAAACCCTCTATATATCAAGTTTGAGCCAACCGAGGGACCTAATGTACCTACAGATGACGAGATCCAATGATCTGAGACTAACCTATCAAACTCTATGACCCGGTTATTCAACATTCATTAGCTATGGTAACACTCCACTAAAGCCCGTAGTTGTACTCCCATCACTGTAAGACAAGTTGTGTCCATTGATATAACCAATGCCCTTGAGTCGACCATTCACAGATTGTTCATAGACACTGTTGGGTCAAATTACTATTTTACCCCTGTGTCTACCTCTTGCTCCTTAAGTCCCCACTGCTCCTCTAATGAACAACAACGTTGTATGGTCCAACCATAAACAACACCCCTCTCGGGCCAGTGAGAGGGTGGGTGCCCGTTGTCCAAGCCCTAGAGACACCACTTAAGGGAACAACCCCTCTAGTTTCCCTAAGTCGGGAACGAGTGAATTCCATCTCACGTAGTCAGGTTTCCAGCTCCCCAAGTGGTCTTGTCCCTAAGAAGATATGCATATTGGCGAGTAACTTTGACCACCCTCACCCGTACTAGTCAAAGGAAAGACCCCCTAGACAGGAGTCTGTAACACGCTCAGGATTAAGGTCGAGTCACTAATGGTCATCTACGAAGTTATTAGTCGTATACTATTAACGGTGTTACATCAGTAGGTCTAATAATTCACAGTCCGGTCTTGTACAATCTCATTGCACAAGATGCCCCCACTCGCATGTCAACCACATGAACGAGTTGGATCACCTCTTTTGTCTCTAATACAAAACGGGTTGCATTCACAGCGTATCCAGGATTAGGTCTCCAACGCAATTCGTATACTGTAGACCGTTCGGGTCATTAACTCGAAATCCTCCTTGTGTGTCCACTACACACCGTTAAAATTCTAGTTCTCTTATAATTCAATGACCCTGGAGCTTAGTTTATTAGACAAAGTTTGCAAATATGCGAGACAAAAAGTGATGAAAAAATAACTCTTATTTATTTCAATAGTGAATATTACAAACATTTACGAGATTAGGACATGCATCCCAACACCTTCAAACATAGGTGGATAAAGCTTCCTAAATTGTTCGTTGACACGATTAATTCCATTGTTGGTAGAGGCCAGCTTATTAGTCCTTGGATCATCTGAACATGATGAATCTGATCCTGATATCCAACATTTTCATCTTCAGCTTTTTCACCCCTGTGATTAATAGCTCTTCGAGGAGGGATTGCTCTACCAGTGAATGTCGAAAACTATTTGAGGAATAAAAAAAAAAAGAATAACTCTATGGTGATTTAGCACCATGAGATAGAACTTAACCACTTGACAACCAAACCTAATGTCCTGTCATAACTCTTTTCAAAAACTAGCAACTTACAAAAAAAAGTTTATAAAGTTTATAGAACCTTATAACCTTTTGTTCTGATACAAACTGTAACAATTCGTATTTTTAGAAATACGGTCAAACTAACAAAAGTGCGGAAGCGAAATAACTGAACTCCAAATGCCAATATAAACCAAGCTGAGACATGAAAGTCAAAAGCTAAATTCTAACCAACAAAAACAAATTAAAGTAAAGAATAACTAATACTAAGTCCAACAAGGACCAAAACTGCAAATGCTAGGAAAAATCCTAAGAAAACTCCTTCGTCCGACCAGAAGGCTAGACCTCACTCACTGTCAGAACCATCTCTTGATTCATTATCTGAAAGCATTTTTAAAAAACAAAAATGAGTACAAATATACCTAGTAAGAAATAACCACAATCAGTTTCAGAAATTCATTTCCTTAAAACCAAAACATACAAATACTGGTTGAACAAATCATAAACAAATATTTCATTCATTTCAAACTTTCAAATACAGAGTGAGAAAGATGCATATATGGAGTAGCCCAGACAAATATTGTTACCCGTCGGTAAAACAGATCATTTAGAGATGTCGATTACAAACCGACCAGAACTTACAGAACAAATCACTTAAATGTGAAGCCATGTGAATGTAACACACACATGAATTTGCATTCCAATGAATGCCAAACCACTAATGTGCCTTCCCAAAAATAAGCCTTAATAGATCAGAGGTTGTCGCTACAATCGACTAGAACTTACAAATACAATTTGGGCTACTACACAAATAAGCATGCAATCTCAAAACAGAAAAATTAGCATATCCGGATAGCTCTAACAAATCAAACAAAATACTTTTCAAATAATCAAAAAGTAACCAATTCTTTCGCTTAGTAAAACAATTCAAAACAAATGCACTTCACAGAAAACCATGCTTTCAAAAGTTTTATCAAGTCAAAACATAATTATCTCAAATACCTATTTTGGAAGGGATGTGGAAACTACTTACCTTAGTCGTAATCCTTATAAATCTCAATCTCAAAATTCAAATCTAATTCCACTTTTTTGCACAATCAACTTCTCCTAGAAGTCCAAACATGTCCACTTATTAGAAACCAAAAATTCTATCTTAAATGTCCAAAAGGTTATCTAAAATCTAGACAAACTTATCCACCCAAAGTTTCTCATTCAAAATAATTTTCTACGTAAAAAAGTATGGAAAATTAGGGTTCTTGGATTAAAATTACAGCACTGAAAAGCGGAGTTAAAATGCTTCAAACACAATTAAAAACGTACTAAAATTTATAAAATCAAAGTAATATAAAATACCAAATAACTTTTCAATTCTACAACTTTTAAAACCTTCAAAACTATCATAAATTAGGGACAAAAACCCAGAAAATTTTCTGCTCATAAAACAGAACTTTCCAAGAGTTTTTGGTCTAAAAGAATCAAAATTAGATTTGTAAAGTAATTAAAACACATTCTTTTCATGTGGAAATCAAAGGTATAAATCATATATTTTAGTAACAATCATTTTGTAAATTTTTGGTAGAAAAAGAATAAAAAATAAACGTAAAACAGTCCCAATTTTTATAGAAAATAAAAGCTGAAAAAATTTGGAAATTTTTCCATCATCAAAATCTTCAATTTAAAAATCATAAGACGAAAAACTTTGTTAAAAAATAAGCAAACAAAACCTAAAAGCTTTTTAGGAAAAGGATTTCAAGAATCTTTTCTTTCAACCAATCAAGAACAAGAATAAAACCCAAAACCTTCAAAGAAAACTTCAATAATCAAGAAAAGAAAAAAAATCAACGAGAGGAAGGAAGAAAACTTACTACTTTTCTTTAGAGAAGAAAATACAAAACGTCATTTTCTTGATTGCAGCTATCAAAAAAATTTTGTAAAAGGGGTTAAGGCTTCAAGAGACCTTTTTATAAGAAACCCTCACTTAAAACTCTTAAAAAGATAATGTTTCTTTTTTTTTTTAAAACAACACAAGATAAAAAGATTTAAATCCCAATTTAAAAGAAAATAGAATCCTATTATAAAAGGATTTACTAAATTCATTAAAATAAAAAAAATATAAAAAACCTATTATTTTTACGGTTGTTGCAAAAAACTTCTGAAGGAGAATCTTACTCCCCTTGTTCGATTGGAAGAGAAAGAGTTACTCCAGAAGGCAACATCGACTTTCCTGTCACATTTGGCGAAGGACTTAATACAACTACCAAGATGATTAACTTCTTGGTAGTAGAATGCACATCAACCTACAATGCAATACTTAGAAAGCCAACACATATCATCAATGGATGAAATTTCCACTTTGAATGGAGTTGGAATCGTCATAAGGGAGCAAAAAGCTTAAAGGGAGTGTTACTTTACAACATTCAAGAAAGTCAAGAGATCAAGAATGGAGCAGCAACCAGAAATGCATCTCGACCTTGGTGAGGCCAAGGTCGACCCCACCCGTATGAGTCATTAGGGAGATTTTATCTTGCTTATTTTCTTCTTATATGGGTTTACTTTCATTAATTTCAAGAATTTATGTACGATTGAAATTTTATTATGAATAAAAAATCATCATTTTCAAGCTACCTTTGTTATATTCAAGCATGATTTCCAAAATTGAAACTCCTACTTGAGTAGGGGCCTACTAAGGGGATATGCTTCCCAATTAAATAAAAAATAAAGAAGCTACTAAAAAGATATGTCTCTCTAATTGAAAGAAGGTGAAGCTACCAAAGAGATAGGTCTCTCTAATTAGAAAAGGTAAAAGCTACTAAAGAGGTATGTCTCTCTGATTGAGAAAAAGGTAGAAGCCACATAAAACGGGCCAAAAAAAGGAGCACTTGAGTTTTGTCAGGGCCAACTAGATCAAATTGAGGTCGACCAGCTAGGTCGAGGCTATCCATGTAATAAACAATTGATTTATTTTGGATTTATGTAGTTTGAGTCCATGAATGATGGTCCATTTTTATTCATTTATCTTTAATGTAAGACTTAAGTAATTCTATTTGTCAACGTATCGATTTGAAATGAATAAAAATTAAAGAGAAATAAGGATGATGAATGGAATTCAAACTTTCCTTAAATAAAACAAGTCTTGCATTAAAATATAAAATAAAAAAGGAAATTACCCTTCATCCATGTTAGTTCCACCACTTCCATTAGATTCATCAAAACTAGGGAAAGCAAAAAGATCATTCTTGAAAAAAGCATAATCTTCTTGAATGACCACACAATCTATGTTCTTGTGATTCTTCGAAAAGCGCTTCAAGGCCCAGTTATATTTGTCGGGTTTGTTGAAACTCTAGTAGAAATAGTGGACTAGGTCGAATCCCAAGGGAACCAATCGAATTAATTTCTCAAAGTTAAAATAAAATAATAAAGGGGTTTGAATGATTTTGAACAAAAAAAAAGAAATTAAACAATGAATAAAAATAAAAAATAATTTTATGAAACTTCCAATTCAAGGATGTAAATTTCACACAATTGTAATCTTGATCATAGGCTTACAAAGAAAAAAAATCAATTTCAATGTTGCTAATTCACGAACTCAGTCAATTTACTCGGAAGATCCATAATAAATGTAAATTCTCCTAATTTAATTGATCTAACCCAACATCAAAATCGAAAATTTTAATTGAATCAATTGGACATGATAGTATTCTATATCGATTTAATAATAACATTAAAAACAATGAAAGGACGAAACAAATTTAACTAATTTACATAACTACAAATTAATTAATTTTATTTTTTTGTTTCCCTAGAATCTATCATCCAAACTATGTAAAATAGAAAAACAATTAATTACACACATAAGCCAATCCTTTGTTACATTTTTCCAATCATTTGTGACAATTGTTGATTACAAAATCATGGATAACAGTAAATTGATTGAAACTAAATTAAGGCGTCAATTTAATTAGTAACAATCAATCACAAAAATAGAACAAGAAACCAAGAATCCTTAAATTAGAAACAAAATTTCAATTAGGTCAAAGCCTCGTAAAATTATAATTGAAAATAAAATCACCCTTGAATTAGAAATTAAAGTTTAGCCATACATGGTGGAGAAGCAATAATATTTGTGAAGGGGAGAACACATAAAATAAAATAAAGAAACTAAAAACACAAAACTTTTATCTCTCTAAGCTTTTGTTTTATAGAGATGACAAAAACTCTTCACTCCCTTTGCTTCAATGCACTGTTCTCCTTTTATACTTGAAAATGACTAAAAATAGATCCCTTATATTTCTCATTTTTTTGTTCCAAAATATGTGTCAAGCCTCAAAACAAACTCTCTCTAACATTTCTCAAGGAAGACTACATGTATGTATGTCACCTACACAAATAAAAAGAAAAAAAATTACTAAATTAGTTAATATACAATGCTTTCTTTTTTTCGTTTTTTTTCTTTTTTAAATGTTTTTTATATTTCTTTAATTCTTTTTTTTCTATTTTCAATTTTTCTATTTCACTTTTTTTTCTCTCGATTTGTGAATTTAACCTAAAAATGTATTTTTAGATTAAAATTGCTAATATCTAGTCATTTACCAGCTAAACTAAATTAATCACAATTTTAATAATTAAACATATTATTCAATTAAAATGTAAGAAATTAAACAGAATAAATATAATTATTAAGACTTATCATATATCTGATTTCATCCTGCATCGTGATGAATTCTTTAGTCTTCTTGAATTCTCTAGCCAAATACTTAGGATTGTTGGGTGCAAACCAATTGGAGTTCAATCTTGGTGAAGGCAAGCTCTATCCTAACCTTAGCTAAGAGGCAATTGGCTTAAGTCAAGCTTGCTTGGGCTTCGACCAACTCAAACATGAGGACACTGGTCTGTTGAAGAGAAGTGATTTTCTCAGCCATAGCCATTGCAGACCTGGTGAGATGACCAAACCCCTAAAAAAAAAAAGTAATAAAAGGATTAGTTGTGAAGAAGCAAGTGGAGAATATAAAGAAGACATATGAAGAAAAGAAACATACATGAGGGATGTCACAAAGCCTAGGGAATTTGGACTTACTCCCCTCAGAAGTTCAAAGTTTTGCCCTAGGTGGTCAATGTTGAAGGGATCGTATCCCATAGCGGAAGCATTGGAGTCGCTTTTGCCCGCAATTACGTTGTGAAATTTAGCGCAAAAAAAAGAAAATTAAGGTTAAGCAATAGGGAGAACATGCAATTTACCTTTGAAGAAACCTCTTCTTGTAATCCTTCTCCAATCTCATACTCGTTCTCTACAAACAACCCGAACACCTCCAACAAGTCTTCTCCGTTGTTCTCTAGGAGAGGGAAGATAGTGGGATCTCTTTTTGGAAAAGGGAGAGAACTTTTTGAGAGAGAGTTTTGAGAGAGAGTTTTGAGAGAGTTGTAAGATATGGAAATCTCTATTTCCAAAAATGCGCTAAAAATCTCACCAAATGCATCTATATGCATCCGGAGTGGGGGTGGAGACAACTTTCTCCACCAATTATCCCAGTAAATGCACAAATTATACACTATGCAAATCATATATTTTCATAATTGCATAATATAAGGTATCTCATACCTTATTATGCAAATCATATTTGCATAATGTATATAAATTGAATCATATTCAATTTTGCATATCTTCAATTTAATTATTCCCTCTAGTATATAATATGAAACAATTTCGTACTAAAATAATATTTTGAAAATTAATCCAAATATAGTATATAGTTTATTATGAATCATATTCACATTAAACTATGTATTATATAGATTATATAACATATAATTTATATAACTCCCATTTATGAAATTGAATTCTTCAAGTTCGCAACAAAACTTTATACCCTCGATTTATCAATGATGAGCCAACAGAGGGACCTTATGGACCTACAGATCATGAGCTCCAACGATACAGTATGAACTGATCAAACTCTTTGATCCCGTTAACCAACATTCATTAACTACAAGTAATTCCACTATAGAATCATAGTTGCACTTCTAACTGTAGGAAAGTTTGGTGTCCATCGATTTAACCAATGTTCGTGAGTGGACCCTTCACAGATTGTTCGTAATGAAAGTTGGGTAAAATTATCGTTTTATCCCTGTGATTACCTCTTGTTCCTTAAGTACCATTAATCCTCTGCTGAACAATTAGTTTATGGTCCTACCACAAACAAAGTCCCTCTAAGGGCAATGAGAGGGTGAGGTCTCGTTGTTCCCAACTCCCCACGCAGGTTTCCCTAAGAAGGTAGACTTATTGAGTCGGCAACTTTGGCCACTCTTACCCATACTAGTCTAAGGACAAAGTCTTGCAGACAGGAGTTCATAACCCGCTCAGGATTTAGGTTCAGTCACTAATCGTCATCTATAAACTATTAGACCTAATCTGTTGATGGTGTTACATTAAGAGGCTAATAATTCACGGTCCGATCTTGTACAAACTCATCGCACAGGATGCCCTCACTCATATGTCAACGACATGAATGAGTTGGATCGCCCCGTTTGTATCAAATATAAAGTGAGTCACATCCATAGTGTTACCAAGATGAGGTTTCCAACCTTATCCATATACTATAGATCATTTGGATTACACACATGAACACTATCCTACCTATGTGTCTACTACACACTGTTCAAGTTCTTATAATCACAACCCTGAAGTTTAGTCTTTTGGATTTTAAGTTTTAAATGTGAGAACACGGGAAATGATGAATAATAACACTTTATTGATTTCATCAAATATTTACAAACTACACGAGTTTATGGCATAAAATCCCAACAAGCTCCCACTTGACCTAAAGCTAGTGGAGTACAACTTTACAAGTACAACATTACAAATAATGCAAATACAATAAACTAGGGCATTGAATACCCTTGTACAAAATACTCCGACTTTCCCTAGTCAGAGTATCACTTATAGTGTAACGACCCTAATTTTTCAAACTCAAAACTCTTAGGGACATTACTAAGAAGCACCGTCCGCGCCAAAACTTTGGCAGCATAACGGTGTTGCTAAGACAAAACCCACATTTTTCCTGACCTGTTTAAGACATAACAAGACTACAAATGATTTACTCAACCCCCTCCAAACTACATTCAACAATAGGCTAGGTTCTCAACAGATCAGAAATTTACAGCATCATGGAACAACAATAAGGAAATGAATAAAAGATTAGCTTCACAATAAGAAGAAAAAGACTCTAAAACACCCTATGAGTCAATCAACAAGGAAATTTAACAACAAAAATAAAGTCCCAGTCTTTTAAGAAGGTACAACGAAAATATAAAGTACTACGATAGCTACTATGAGCTAAAGGACACCAAAGACCATCCGAACACCATCCGAAGGGGGACGATTAGCTTCACTATAAGTACCCTCTCCATTCACCTTGCTATTGACTCACACAAACACCATCCGAAGGGGGATGCTCCCGTTTGCGCTACGAGGCCAAGTATGAGTCTCACGGTGTGAACTTCTCCAGAGAGATGTGGGTGGAATTATATGTATCATATACACTTTTTTTCCCACTGGATACTTTAACTCTATAGGAAATTGACCTATGCTAAACCCGCCTAATGGTTTTACCTAAATTTATCAATATAACTCTTATATTTCTAAGTTCGCTAATATAACTCTTTATATTAAACCTCGGATTTCTAGTTTATTAACCCCTTAATAAACTCGCTGGCGCTACTATAATTTATAAACTCTCTGATTAAAATTCACTCTCGTGTCGGTTCCTAGCGTGGGTGTACTGCTTTCATCACCATCGAATACTTAAATACTGACCCAGACAGAACCTTCCTTAGACAGAGTTCCTCTTTTAATCATTGTTTATAAATTACATGGTTCCTAATTCTAATCTAATTAGAACTAGATAACCTAAGGTATATTAATTTCATGTTCTAAACATTTTTAAACTAATGAATTTAACCTTAGGTGACATGTAATTCTATGTTATTGTGCTTGATCATTCATCACATAAATAATAAAACATACATAACACATTCATCTCATTAAAAATATGCATGTCAATGTTGTTCAAAAATTAATATAACACCTTATTTAATTATACATGCAAACTATATAATATAACACTTTATATTATAAATGATGCATGGAAATGCTTAACCTAAGGTGGGATATCTAAAATAAAAGCATACATTATGCATGACAATAATTATACAATAATTGCATAAATTAAATAGCAAAATTAGACCATTTTTGGCACCCTAAAATTAATTTTAATTAATATAATCTAATTATATTAATTAAAATTAATAATATTAAATAAAATTGAATATAAAACGTTTTTACATTTAATATATATAAGAAAAACTATTTTTTGCCTGTTGGTGCCTTCATGAAACGCCTACGGCGTTGCAATGCTGATACCAGCGTTGCAACATCGCTTCTTGTCTGTTTATGCCCGTTAAAACGCGTTGCAAAACGCCTTCAGCGTTGCAACGCTGCGCGCAGACAACAACCAACCTTCTTTTGTTTTTGCTCGTTTTCGCTTTGTTCTTCTCAGCAATCACTTTTCCTCGATCGACACGGACTTACAGACCTGATTTACATAATAAAATGCCTAAAATAATAGGCGCTTTACATTGAACAATTCAACGAAAAATTATGTAAATCTATAATGCCAAAAATGAAAACATCTAATTTGCAAACCGATCATACATCTCATGAAATTAGTAAATATCCAACCTCTGTTCTTGATAAATCCAGAACAAAATCAAGAACACAATTGGCGCTCTATACCAATTGTAGGGATCAAATCCTGCAGCGGAAGCGATTGTTAATCGCGTGTTCATGATTTTGTTACACAAATCTAAAATCAAGAACAATATACTAAGATTAAAAATGCTTTACGAATTAGGACAATAAGAATTTACCTTTGAAGAATACTTTCTTCACGAGTTCCTCCTCCAACGATCACGATCTCAGCAACAAACCTGAACCTTGTGAAGATCCACCACAAGATCTTCTCCGTTGTTCTCTAGGTGAAGGAGGAAGTTGGGTTCCTTTTAGGATGAGGTGAGGAGATCTTTTAGAAATGTGTTTGGAACTCTTTCCAACACAAATAAGAGAACTCTAGGCTTATGTATAAAAGCACTTACCCAAAGTTGCATCTTATGCAACTATTTATAGGGAAATAAGATGAAAATTACCATCCTATCTCTCATTCATTCTCTCATTAGTATATAGTTAATTTGTGAATCTTATTCACATTAAAACTATATAATATATCAATTATATCACATATAATTGATATGACCTCATATATGAAATTGAACACTTCAATTTCATTCCTAACTTTATTCCCTCAATATTACCATGTTGAGCCAACAGAGGGACCTAATGGACCTACATTTCATGAGCTCCAATGATGTGAGATTAACTTATCAAACTCTTTGATCTGGTTAATCAATATTCATTAACTACAAGTCACTCCACTATAGACTTGTAGTTGCACTCTTCTCACTGTAGATTATATTGTGTCCATTGATGTAATCACTACCCATGAGTGGACCCTTCACAGGTTGTTCGAAATCACAGTTGGGTCAAATTACCGTTTTACCCCTGTGATTACCTCTTTGTTCCTTAAGCACCATTGATCCTCGAATGAACAACAAGTCTATGGTCCTACCATAAACTCAAACCCTCTTAAGCTAGTTTAGAGGACGGGGCCTCGTTGTTCAAGACCTAGACTAAGTTCTTAAGGGAGCAACCTATCTAATTCTTTAGTCTAAGAATGAGTGAATTTCGTCTTGCAGAGTTAAATTCCTTAGGCATATTGAGTCGGCTACAAGCCACTCTCACCCATACTAGTCTAAGAACAAACCCTATAAGCAAAAGTTCTTAACTTGCTCAGGATTCAGGTCGAGTCACTAATGGCCATCGATAAATTATTCGTCGTATCCTGTTAACGGTGTTATACTGGTTACACTAATAATTTGCAGTCCGGTCTTGTATGAACTCTTCACACAGAATGCTCCTACTCGCATGTCATCAACATGAATGAGTTGGATTACCTCATTTGTACTAATTACAAAGTTGGACGCATTCATGTTGTTAACAGAATAAGGTTTCCAACCTTATTCTTATACTATAGACCATTTAGGTTATACTCTTGAACACAATTTAAATAGTGTCTACTACACTGATGTTCAAGATTCATTATAACCTTGGAGCTTCGTTTATTGGATTTATAAAGCGATAAGATAATTCTATCAAATAAAATAACTCTTTATTCGTTTGACTAAAATTATATAAGTTTAGGGCACATATCCCAACAAGTTCAGCTTTTATTTGCAAACAAAACAATTAAAAAAAATGAGCATAAAAATACTTAGTAAGCAACCCATTCACGTCTAAACCTAACTCAGCAAAAACAACAAGACCCTTCTCCTAAACTCACTCAAACCCCAAAGCAGGTCTCACAAACTTGCACTTCTCACCCTGAGCCACCAATGGTAATATCTCGAGTTCTACCTTCGGTCCTAGAACATAGGTTGACCATGTAATGAGAGAAGCCACCTCTCACGCTACAATACACACCACATGCTTGAAGGGAATCGAATCCCGTGCGGAAGCAAATGATCGTCGTTGCTCTTGATTGTGTTACATAGAAAATGCTTAAAAACATAAAACCTAGACTAAGCACACAATTGAAAGCATAAAAGAGATTAGGTTGTTACCTTTGAAGACTGATTCTTCACGTAATTCCCTCATCGTCAACGATCTCTTCTTCTCTACGATCGAATATACGAACACCGCCAAAAAGCCTTCTCGGTTGTTCTCTAGGAGAGGGAGAGAGGTGGGATCTCCTTTTTGGATTACGGAATTGTTGTAGAGAGAATTTGAGAGAGAAGTTTTGTTTGCTAGAGTTCCAAAATTTAGCAAATGCATCAAGTGTCTCAAATTGCATCCAAATGGATGCTTTCATAGGCAAAGTGGGTGGAGACAAATTATCCACCCATTATGCCACTAACTCCACTAATTATGCATAAATGCATAATATCGTATCAAGTACCTTATTATGTTAATCTTAGTCACATAATGTGGAGATATTGAATTTAATCAAATTCAATTTCACATCTCTCAATTTTCTTCTTTTAATTTATGCCTTATTTCCATATTTAGGCATAATTAAGTTCATTATGAATCATATTCACATAGAACTATATATTATATCAATTATATCATATATAAGCACAATTCCCTAAATTGAATTTCAACACTTCAAATTCATTCCAAAACTTTATACCCTCATTGAATTCCATGTTGAGCCAACCGAACGACCTAATGAACCTACAGATCATGAGCTCCAATGATACGAGAATAACTAATCAAACTCTTTTATCCTGTTAATTAACATTCATTAACTAAGAGTCACTTCACTATAGACTCGTAGTTGCACTCTCCTCACTGTAGGACAAGTTGTGTCTATTGTTTTAACCAATGCCCACGAATCAACCCTTCACATGTCGATCGTAGTCACAGTTGGGTCAATTTACCATTTTACCCCTAAGACTACTTCTTGCACCTTAAGCACCACTGATCCTCTAATGAACAACAAGTTTATTGTTCGACCATAAACAATATCCCTCTCGGGTCGGCCCCGTTATTGTGGATTCAGCTCTTAAGGGAACAACCTATCTAGTTACCCTAGATCGGGAACGAGTGAATTCCTTTTTGCGAAGTTGAGTCCCCAGCTCCCTACGAGGTTTCATCCGTGAGAAGGTAGGCTTATTGAGTCGGCAGTTGTGACCACTCTCACGCGTATTAGTTTAGAGATAAACCCCCGCAGACAGGAGTTCACAACTTGCTCAGGATTCAGGTTGAGTCACTAATGGTCATCTTTGAATTATTACCCCTAATCTATCAACAGTATTACTAGAGTGGTCTAATAATTCTCGGTCTGGCCTTGTACAATCTAATAGCACAGGATGCCCCCACTCGCATGTCAACTACATGAACGAGCTAGATTGCTTCTTTTGTATCAAGTACAAAGTGGGTCGCATCATAGTGTTTCCAGGATGAGTCTCCCAACCTAATCCATGTACTATAGACCATTAGGGTCATTTGCTTGAACTTGGATTTAAGTTTGAAATCGCGAGAATACAAGATTAAAGGAAAAATAACACTTTTATTCATTTCCTTAAATAATTACAAATACACGAGTTTAGGGCATAAATCCCAATAATCTCGTCAATCTAGAGGTTCCGACTCGTTCAGGGTGTAGTAAGTACTGGGGTCCAGGTTTTATAAGGTTTTTTAGGAGTTCAAACTAGGCATTCCTAATTAGGGGTGTACAAATGACCCGACAAACAACCCGACCTACCCAACCCAGATTATAAGGGTTGGGTTGTGTGACGCCCGGTAACTTCAAGGACCCATTAAACTTCTAAATATCGCTTTAAATAGGGTGGTCAGCCTAAGCTCCTCATCGAGCGTCTTGGGAGAAGGGAATCAAGGAGCAAATCTCTTGGCTAAGGAATAGACCTCTGGAGGAATCTCGAGCCTAAGGACGAGCGAAGAACTGTTTCAACTTGTAACTGTGGGTGCTTTAGGCTGCTAAATAAGAGAAAGGACCTTTGTGCATGTTATTCGAGGTAAGTAGTTGTTTGGTTTAAGCATCAAACTCGTAAGCGAATGAGTTTGAGTATAGGGTTGTTGTGGTTGGCTTTATAATTGTTGTTTGGGTGCTAGATTGTTACTTGGTGCATGAGACTCTAGATATCCTAGGAGAAACGTTAGAGCTTGACTTCCTAGGCTAGCGTTACCAAACCCACTGAGTGACACCGAGCGAGACAAAACCTTTAGGCTGGCATCTCTGTGTGGGCATTAGGGTCGAGTGCGCCCTTTTGCAAGCCGAGTGGACATGGGGTCGAGCACCCTTTGTGATCTCTATGTGGGCACCTGGGTGGGCCGCCCTTGTGCGATCTGTGTGTGCTTTAGAGTCGAGGCTCTATTGCGTTTTGTGTGGGCGTTAGAGTGATTACTCTTTCGCATTGGGGCGCGTCCCCGTCTATGGCCGCCTGGGTTTCTGGATCGTTGGTGAGTCTCGAGGTGAGGTAGACACGTGAGCGTCTAGTCTTGAGTCCCTGAGGTGCTTTGGTTGTGAATTCTGTTTTACCTCTGCGTATGCACTTGTGAAATTTTTAGCTCAGACGTGAGTGGGCTACTTACTGAGTATTCTTATACTCACCCGTGTACTTTAATATTTTTGATTGCAGGTAAGGGTAAACAGTGAGCCGGACGATGATTGTGGCGACACGACGAGGCTATGAGACTTATTTTTGTCGTAGTGGAGCTTCCTGTTTTAGACTTAAAGTTTATCCTTGTAACTTTGAGTTGTTTTGTGACTTTTATATGCACCTGTTGGATTTCTAATCTCGTTGCGTGGTTAGGCATGTTATTTATTTATTCTGGATTCTTGGTTTAACATGCTCGTAGACCTGTTGTGTGGTGCTTGTGTTGTTTCATTGTGTGTCTCCATGGAGCCCGACTGCTTTTGTTGAAGTTTGGAGGAGGTCGGGCATTGAAAAAGTTCTTAGAAGTGTTTCTTGCATAAACAGGTTAAGTAAAAACATTTTTGGATTCATCCGGATAGCGCCGTTATGCTGCCAAAATTTTGACGCAGAGGGTGCTATCTAGTGGCGTCCCTAGTTGGATTTGTGTCGAAAATTAGGGGCGTTACAGGTTGGGTTTGATTTATTTTTGGGTTGGGTTGGGTTCAATTTTGATAAAACCGAAAATTTGATTTGGGTCTTGGGTTTTTAATATTTTGGCTCGGGTCAACCCGACCCGAATAGAAAATGAGTTATTTATTTTATTTTTTAAATATATATATATAACGTTAAAAAGAAACCCTAAGTTCTATCGCTAGTCACACGTCAGACGCCACGAAGGATAGTTGAAAGCTTGAAGCCGTCGTTTTTTACCTTTAGTTTCGTTCGATTTGTGGGCTTCAACAAGAAGTTCCCACAAGAACCGAACGTGAAGACAGAATGAAACCATCATGAATGAGTCAAAGAACGAAGACAGAACTCGAAGAATGAAGGCAGAAAGAAATCGAACTCGAAGAACAAAGGCTCACCCTCATGGTTCAGCCTCACGCCACGAACGATTTTTATTTTCAGGTATTCTCAACTTGACTTCAATTTCTTTAGACTTCGACTTCGATTTCTTCTGTTTCTTCAGATTTCATACCTCAACCTGAAGCTCAAGGCTCACCTTCACGAATTCAATTTCAGATTCGCGAGTTTGCAGCTTCACGGTTTTGTTTGTGTTGTATTTGTGGGTTCTTAATCACACTGCTCTGCATCCACCAACATCGTGAAGCTGAAGAGAAATCGACATTGAAGCTTACCCTCACGGTATTTTTTTTTTATTTTTACTCATAAACTAAAACTACTGATTTGTTTTTTTATTTTTCTATTTCTTCCTTTTTTATTTAGGTGATTATAAGTATTCGGATTTCTTTATTTGATTGAAGTTTTGGAATAAGAGATGTTCAAAGGGTATAGGATAGTATGTACTAGTGATTGTTATTATTAAAAATAAAAAATCAATTTGGTTGTGTTGTGTACATTAATCACCAAAAAACTAGTGTATGGTAATGTACATTAAACTACTATCAAAATATATTTGGTAAATGTAACATTTTACAATTTTTACTGATTCAAGGCTAACTTTATTTGTGAAAAATTTAGTTTGTAACAAATTATAGTTCAAAAACTTGATTGTTATTTGTTTTTTTTTTCATAGATGGAAAGCAGTAGTGCTAGTGAATGTAATAATCAAAATCCTCCTAGTAATGAATTTGAAAGTACATCTGAGACACCATTACCTTCAAAATCTAGCAAGAAAAGACGTCCTAGTAAATCAACTTCTACTATGTGGGATCATTTCACGAGATTGGAAGACAACAATAGTAGGTGCAGATGTAATTATTGTGATAAGGAGTATGTTTGTGATACTACCTCGTGTGGAACTAGCACATTGTGGAAGCACTTAAAAAATCAATGTAAAAAGTATCCGTATAAGGAAGAAGAAAAAGGACAAACCAATTTAAGTTTTCAACCTTCACTTGATGGAAAATGTGGTAGTAATTTTGTGGCTACCATATTTAATCAACAGGCATGTAGGGAGGCATGTGCTAAGATGATAATTCTTGATGAATTACCATTTAGACTTGTAGAACAAGAGGGATTTAGACTTTTTGTTGTGTTTTGAATCCTAAGTTTGACCCTCCATCAAGAGTAACAGTTGAAAGGGATGTATTTCAACTTTATCTAGATGAGAAAAAAAAAACTAAAATCTTTTTTAGTCAAGAATTCTCAAAGGGTTTGTCTTACAACCGACACTTGGACTTCATTGCAAAATGTTGAATATATGGTTGTCACTGCACATTTTATTGATCAAGAATGAAATTTTCATAAACGAATATTGAATTTTTGTGAAGTTCCTAATCACAAGGGAGACTCTATAGGCAAAGTCATTGAGCGTTGTTTATTGGAATGAGGGATTGATAATGTTTTTCCATCACCGTTGATAATGCAAGTTCCAATGATGGAGCTATTTCGTATTATTAAGAAAAGACTTAAAAGTTGGAATTCACTCGTCTTAGATGGAGAATTATTATAAATGAGGTGTTGTGCTCATATTATTAACTTGATTGTGAATGAGAGGTTGAAAGAAATGCATGAATCCATTGTTGGTGTTCGTAATGTTGTAAGGTATGTTAGATCATCTCCTAAGAGATTGACAAAGTTTAAAGTTTGTGTGGAACAAGAGAAAATTGAATGTAAAGCCCTTTGTTATTTAGATGTGGCAACTAGATGGAATTCTACTTATCTGATGCTTGACCATGCAATGAAATTTGAGAAAGCATTTAAAATATTACAAGAAGGTGTGTTAGATTATATGACCTACTTTGAAGATGATGATCATGGAAACAAAAAATTAGGGCCATCAGCTTTTACTGATTGGAGAAATGTTGAAGTATTTGTCAAGTTTTTTAAAGTGTTTTATGATGTCACTGTAAAGATAAGTGGTTCTTTGTATGTCACTTCCAATTCTTACTTTCATGATCTTTGGGGTATTCATGAACTTTTACTTGATTGGAGCACGAATTCAAACTATCTTTTTTGTGATATGGCTAAAAGTATGAAGATAAAATATGACAAGTATTGGGGTTCAATTGACAAAATCAATAAATTGATATTTCTAGCTGTGGTGCTTGGATCCTCGTTACAAATTGGATTATGTGGCCTTTTTCTTTTCGATTATTTCTGATGATGATACAACTAAAGAGATGATTGACAGTGTCATGATGTATTTGGTTCGTTTATGTGATTTCTACAAGTCACATGATGATACTTCTTGTACTCAAAGTTGTAATAGAGGTAATCAACCATCTAAATCAAGTGGATCTTCCATGAGTATAATAAGTAGTGTTGAAACGAGTTAGAGTGGTGCATCATTAATATTATCACAATACAAGAAGAGAAGAGAAGAGAATAGTTCTTTAGAAATAAAGAATGATTTAGATCGTTATTGATCTGACCCTAGTGAGGAACTTAATGATAGTTTTGATGTTCTTGCTCTATGGAAATTGAATGAATTGAAGTATCGGGTTTTGTCAAAAATTGTTCGAGATGTTTGGAAGTTCCAGTGTCTACAGTGGCTTCTGAATCATCATTTAGTATAGGAGGGAGGATTCTTGATTCTTTTAGGAGTTCTTTGACGCCTAGAACAATAGAAGTTTTAATATGTTCACAAAATTGGATTTTGAAGGGATTGGATTTCCCGGTGCGAAAGCGTTGTGAGACGTCATTGATTCGTTGTAGTTCTAATTTTCTTAAAATTTAAAGTATCTCAAACAATTCTAGATTAAGCATGCTTTTCATGAAGGAAAAATAGTAAGTAAAGCTACTAACCTCTTGAAGAACCGTTCTTCGAGTTTTTCCTTCTCCGATCACGATCTCAACGATCCAACAATCTCTCGAACCTCGAACTGATCAACCGGACACTTCCACTTGATCTTCTCAGTTGTTCTCTGTAGGTTGAGGGAGAGTGGTGAAAGTCCCTTTGGTTTTTTGGGTTTGGGGAGAGCTTGAGAGAAAAGAGAGAGCTTTTTGGAATCTTAAATCCAAAAAATGAGAGAAGTGTTTACCAAAGGCTTCTCACAAAGTCTTTATATAATGGTGTGTGGTGGAGTTTGAACTCCACCAATTCACCATTTTACCACAACCATATGATATGAAAATCATATTTGCATATCACATAATATAAGGTATCTCATACCTTATTATACAAATCTCATTTGCATAATTGTGGAATTTTAAATTTAATCACATTCAATTTAATTTCTCCAATTTAGCACTAATTAGTCAATTAGGTTATTCCATAGTTTATTATGACTCTCATTCACATCAAATTATATATTATGTCAACTATATCACATATAAATGACATAAATACCCAATTAATGAATTCAAACAATTCAAATCCACACCAAACTGTAAACCCTCAATTTGTCCAATTTGAGCCAACCGAGGGACCTAATGGACCTACAGATGACAAGCTCCAATGATCCAAGTTTAACTGATCAAACTCTTTGACCCGGTTATTCAACATTCATTTGCTACAGTTACACTCTACTAAATCCCATAGCTGCACTCCATCATTGTAGGACAAGTTGTGCCCATCGATATAACTAATGCCCGTTAGTCGACCCTTCACAGGTTGTTCAAAGCCACAGCTGGGTCAAATTATCGTTTTACCCCTGTGTCTACCTCTTGCTCCTTATGTCCCACTGCTCCTTTAATGAACAACATTGTTGCATGGTTCGACCATAAACAACAACCCTCTCGTGCCAATGAGCCAGTGGGGTCTCGTCGTTCAAGCCCTGGAGACAGCACTTAAGGGAACAACCTCTCTAGTTTCCTTAATTTGAGAACGAGTGAATTCCATCTGGCATAGTTAAGTTCTCAACTCCCCACGTGGTTTTGCCCTCAAGAAGATAGGCATATTGGGCGAGCAACTGTGGCCAACCTCACCCGTACTAGTCAAAGGACAGACCCCTGCAACAGGAGTCCATAACACGCTCAGGCTTAAGGACGAGTCACTGATATTCATCTACGAAATTATTAGTCCTATATTGTTAACAATGTTACATCAGTAGGTCTAATAATTCACGGTCCGGTCTTGTACAATCTCATTGCACAGGATGCCCCCACTCGCATTTCAACCACATGAACGAGCTGGATCACCTTGTTTGTATCTAATATAAAGCGGGTCGCATCCATAGTGTATCCAAGATAAGGTTTCCAACCCTATCCATATACTGTAGACTGTTCGGGTCATTAACTCGAGTGTGATCCTCCCCGTGTGTCCACTACACACCGTTCAAGTTCTAGTTCTCTCATAATATAATGACCTTGGAGCTTAGTTTATTGAATGAAGTTTATAAATATGCAAGACATAAAATTTAGATAAATAACTTTTATTTATTTACAATAATGAATATTACACAAACTTCACAAGATTAGGGTATACACCCCAAGAGATTTGTGGCAAATAAATATTGTTGGATCTTACTCCATATCATGAAGAATTGGAATATTGTTTTCATGTTGAGTCAAGTAAGTTTAATTTATTTGTTGCCTACTTATTGTTTTCACTATTATGTATGGTTATATGTTAAACATATTGTATGTTTATTTCGCTTTTCCAGAGGCTTTAGAGACTTGCATGAGTTCAATAGGGACTTAAATCTCATTAGATTGATCATTTTCATGGCAAGTAAAATATATTCATGGTAGTTTTTTTTATTATTATTATGTATGGATTCCTTAAACTAATTATTCTTTTTTAAAATTTTAGGACCTAGCGTAATGCTTGTGATACCAAATGTCTTGGTGCTATGATGTCTTGGATTCATTCTTGTTATGCAAATCTAGTGGGACTAGATTTAAGAGTTCGATTGTTGTTGTAATTGTATTAATGAACTTGTATGTTTATTTTGATGGTTGAAATTATGCATTTGCGGACTTATAATTTTTTTCATTTAGGATTGTAATGGAGGTTATGGACTATGAATTTCAATATTTGAATGTTATGTGATTTAGTTTAGAAACAATTGTTGCAAAACAATTAAAGAAAAATATTAAAAAAAAAAAGAACCCGACAACCCAACCACACCCAACCTGAAAATATTGGGATGGGTTGAGTTGGGTTGCCTTCTATTTTTAGATTATTTGGGTTGGGAATTGACCAACCTAAATTTTCGGGTTGGTCCCAAAAATCCCCCCCAACCCAACCAAACCCGTGTACACCCCTATTCCTAATATCCTCAACCCATTTTCAAGGGTCTCATATCAAGCTAGGTTCTCACTCTAACCAAGTTTTAACTCAAAACAACCACCTATTAGGAATGTTAGGTACAACCTGAACAATCAACCCTCACCTCACATAATAAGACATATAGTCCATAGATACATGATAAATACGATCAAACATGATTCATAGGCTTGAGATAACACTACATAATCATACCAAATATAAAGCTCATAAAACATAATAAGACACATAATCCATAGATGCATGATAAATATGGTCAAACATGATTCATAGGTTCGAGATAACATACACATAATCATACTAAGTCCAAAAGCTTATAAAAAACATAATAAGACACATAATCCATAGATGCATGATTAATATGATCAAACTGTTGGGATTTATGCCCTAAACAAGTGTAGTTTTGTTTCAAATAAATAAAGATGTTATTTATTATATTCTCGCATATAAATCTAAATCCAATAAACTAAGTTCCAAGGTTATAATGATAGATCTTCAACATTTATGTATTAGACATAAGTTGGATTAAGTTGTTCAAGTATAACCTAAAACGTCTATGGTATATGCATAGGGTTGGGAACCTTATACTGGTAACACCATGGTTGCGACCAACTTTCTATTTGGTACAAACGAGGTAATCCAACTCGTTCATGTGGTAGACATGTGAGTGGGGGCATCCTGCATAATGAGATTAATACAAGACCAAACCGCGAATTATTAACCTACTAGAGTAACACCGTTATCAAGATAGGTATAATAATTCAAAGATGATCATTAGTGACTTGACCTGAATCCCGAGCATGTTGCGGACTCCTGCTTGTGAGGTTTGTCCTTAGACTAGTATGAGTAAGAGTGGCCTGTAGCCGACTCAATAAGCCTACCTTCTCAGGGACATAGCTTTATAAGTAGTCGGGAACATAACTGTGCAAGATGGAATTCACTCATTCCTGGATTAGGGGGTAGTTCTCTTAAGAACTGAATCCGAGTCTTGAACAATAGGGCCCTGTCTTCTTACTGGCATAAGAAGAATCAAGTTTATGGTAGGACCATAGACTGATTGTTCATTAAAGGATCAGTGGAGCTTAAGGAACAAGATGTATTCACAGGGGTAAAACGGTAATTTTACCCAGCTGTGATTACGAATAACCTGTGAAGGGTCGACTCACAAATATTGATTATATCAGTGGATACAACATAGCCTACACTGAGGAGAGTGCAACTATGAGTCTATAGTGGAATGACTCATAGTTAATGAATGTTGGTTAATTGAATCAAAGAGTTTGATCGATTAATCTTGTATCATTGGAGCTCATGATCTGTAGATCCATTAGGTCCCTTCGTTGGCTCAACATGGAAATAAGGAGGGTTTATAGTTTGGAGTGAAATTGAAATGTTCAATTTCATGTTTAAAGGGATATGTCTATTATATATGATATAATTGATATAACATATGGTTCAATCCATGAGAAATATATCATAAGATGATAGGGGTAGGATGGTCATTTCCACCTTATTTCTCTATAAATATGTTCATGAGATGCACATTTGTTAACCCAATTCAAAAAGGCAACCATAGTGCTCTTTTGACAAGTGTTTTGTTGGAAGAGTTCCAAAACAATTAGTTTCCCCAAAATCCCTCCCAACTCCAAAAGAGGTTCCACCACCTTCCGTCTCCTAGAGATACAACGGAGAAGATCTAGCAAATGGATCAAAAACTACCTCGTAGTTTGTGGAGAACGCGAGATCGTTGAGATCGTGAGAACGAGAGGATCAGAAGGAGCACGTGTTGTTTTTGTCTACAAAGGTCATACTATTGTTGTCCTTACATCTAATTTACATGCTTAATCGTTTTATGTATGTTTTTTATTTGATCTACGTGACACATTACATGAACACGCGATTCAAATCGCTTCCGCTACGGAATTTGATCCCATCATAAACATGGTTAATAAGTTCGAGATACCATACACATAATCATGTCAAGTCCAAAAGCTCATAAAACATGCTACACAAGTTTCATAAACACTTAGATAACTAATCTGAGGTCTAATTCTAGCAACATCTTAGGAAAACACAAACAATTAATGTTGATAGCCTTGTTCCTTCACTTAGGAACTTGGCTTTAATCCAAATCGCTACTTACCTTATGTTTGAAGATTCACAAAAAGAGTGTGTATTCCTAAACAACCATAACAAACTTAAGAAGTTGAAATTGAGCGGGCTAGATCAACTCTGACGGAGGTAGCGGTCTGACGGCCCGACGGCAGTCCGACGACTTTCCGACGGTGGTCCGACGAGATGAAGAGTGTGGAGAATAGAAGAAGAAGGAGAAGAAGAGAAGAGTTTTGAGGTACACCCTTTAGGTTTCAATTACTCTAGTTTATATAGGTAGCAAAAGTCCTAATCCTTTTTAGACATTGAAACACCATTTCCTAAAAATCTCTAGATTCCTAATCTTGATCCAATTATCCAAAGATTAAAATTTAAAACAAATATAAATTAAAACACCTAATTTTACGGAGTGTTACACGTAGACATAAACACTCTAGGTGACTCTCAATCACTTGTAAAAGGATCAACAATGTTGTACTCCGAAGTTGTCTTTGTGACGACCACACCCCCTTGATGCACAATTTCCCGTATGAGGTAATACTTTCGCTCGATATGTTTTCCTCTTATGACTTCGAGGTTCTCTCGAATTTTCCACAACACCACTATTATCACAATAAAGGGTGTCTGGAAAATTCATATTTGGAACAACTTTCAAATCGGTCATGAATTTTCTTAGCCAAACTGCCTTCTTAGTCGCTGCACAAGCTACTACGTATTTGGCCTCCATGTGGAGTCTGCAATGCATCCTTGTTTGATGCTTCACCAAACTAAAACTCCTCTGCTAAGAGTAAACACTAACACTGACATGGATATCTTAGAATCCTTGTTGGTCTGGAAGTTAGAGTTTGTGTATCCTGTAAGGATCAAAATCCTTAGCTCCTTACACGAGCATGTAGTTCCTTGTTCTCCTAAGATACTTTAGGATTGCCTTAACCGTTTTCTAGTGATCTCATCCTGGATTGGATTGGTACTACTGACTATCCCTACTGCATAACAGATGTCGAGTCTAGAACACAACATGACATACATAAGGCTACCTACAGCTAATGTATAAGGAATTCATCTCATATCACCAACCTCTTGATGTGTCTTAGGACACTGTTCCTTAAATAGATAAACCCCGTGCCTGAAAGGAAATAAGCCCTCCTTGCTTCAATCGAGTCAACATCTTGTTGATATACGATGTTTTAGACATGGCTAGAGTTTTGTTCTTGCGGTCCAGACATTCTGGATACCTAGAACATATTGCGTTTCCCCAAAATCTCTCATTTTGAATTGCGTAGCTAGCCATTTCTTAATGTCAGTGAGGAATCTTACATCATTCCAAAAGAGTAGGATGTCATCCACATATAACACTAGAAAAACGACAATATTGTTAATGATTTTTTTGTATACACAAGGCTCATCAACACTTTGATCATGATCGCCTTATAAAACATTATATTCCAAGACCTAGAAGCTTGCTTCAGTCCATAGATAGATCGTTTAAGCTTGCAAACCTTTTACTCTTGGCCTTGTTCAATGAATCCTTTGGGTTGGTTCATGTAAATGTTTTCGTCAAGACTGTCATTCAAAGAGGATGTCATGACATCCATTTGCTAAACCTCATAATCATAATATGCGGCAATAGTTAGTAACATTCTGATAGACTTTATCATGTCAACAGGAAAGGTTTCCTCATAGTCCACCCCTTCTTGTTGGGTATAACCCTTTTGCCACGAATCTAGCTTTGAAGGTCTGTATCATCCCATCTACACCCCGTTTCCTATTTAGATCCATTTGCAACCTATAGGTTTTACCCCATCAGGTTGAACCAAAAGATCCCAAATGGAATTGAAGTACATAGACTCCATTTCTTGGTTCATAGCTTTGACCCATTCGTCCATTTCTATATCATTTATTGCTTGATCATAAATCAACGAGTCCTCATTATTGTCATCTGGTATGACAACTTGGATTTCAATTAAACCCATGTAACAGTCAAGTTGTGTTACTGTAACGCCCCAGGCATATGATCCCCTGCAACCTGACCACGTCACCATATCATCCATACCATCCTTCAGCCGCTTGCAAGAGTGAAGACTTTGCCCACAAATCAACACGGGTCCTTTCAGCATGCTTTGTCATCGCTCACATGCTCACTATAAAAATTTCCAAGAGGTCACCCAACATAAGATTTCTCCAAGCCAAGCACGCTTAACTTTGGGAGTTCCTATGATTGAGCCACCGAAAAGGAACGGGCACCTTGTTAGTATAGGTAGTAGCTATCAATTCTTTTAAGCCTTTTTCAACCATACTTTCATATCTTCAAGATCCCTCTCATTCAAATTTTGTCTCGATTCATTCTTGTACCACTCTTTATCTTAGGTGTCACAGTTACAACCCTCCTACTACATCGAGGCACTCTCAACTCTTGAGATGGTCGTTTTTTATTTGGCGAGCTAGTATCAACAACTCTTGTTGATGTGCTAGCATCATCAACAACTTTTGCTGATGTATTGTCTAATTCATTTAACACAATCTTACTCCTTGGTTTAGGGTCCCTGATATGATCATCCTCTAAGAAAGGGACATTTATTGACACAAACACCCTATCTTCCTTAGGATTAGAAAATTTTCAACCTCTCGTTTCTTTTGGGCAGCCTTTAAATAGACAAAATTTTGAACATCCCCATATTAGAAAATTTTGAACATCCCTATATCATGTAGTCCTGAAATTTCAGGTTCCAATTTCCTCTGGTTTGTCACAAGCACATGGTATGGACATCCCCATATTATGAAATAGCGTAAACTATCTTTACTTCCTCTTTAGAGTGGGAAAGGTGTTTTAGAAACACTTTTCGGCAGAACGTTGTTCAAAATGTAAATTGCAGTCTCCATTGCATTACCCCAAAACGAGTAAGGGAGATGAACATAGCTCATTATCGACCGAACGATGTTGAACAAGGTTTTCTTTCTCCTCTTCGATATACTATTCTGTTGAGGCATACTGGGTGCTTAGAGTTGGGATGTAATTCCATGTTATATCATGTAGTCCTGAAATTTAAGGTCCATATAATCTCCACCTTGATCGGATCGAAGTGTTTTAACTGATTTACTTAAATGGTTCTCGACCTCAATCTTAAATTCCTTGAACTTTTCATGTGCTTAAGATTTGTGATGCATTAGGTAGATATACCCATACCCTCCAATAACTATTTACAAAAGAGATGAAATATTCATACCCTCCTCTGACTTTAACACTCATCAGACAACAAAGGTCTGAATGTATAAGCTCCAAGGGCACCTTTGCTATATAACCTTTTCCAGTAAAAGGCCTTTTGGTCATTTTGCCTTCAAGGCATGACTCACATACATGCAAAGAACTTTCTTCTAACTCATTAGAAGTCCATTTTTTACAAGTCTCTCAATGCTATTGAGATTTATGTTGCCTAACCTAAGATGCCAAAGGTGGGCATTTTCTTTAGGATAAACTTTTTCCTTCTCAGTTCTTGTATTTTCAATTCTAAACAATTCAGTGTTCAAAACCATTTTGACCAAATTAGGTCTTAAAACATACAAGTTATTCTCAAGTAAAGTTGTGCAAATTTCAACACCTTTCATGGAAATAAACGTTTTATTAATTGAAAAGGAACTTGAAACATATTGTTTTAACAAGCAATAAATGGAAATAAGGTTTCTAGTAAACCCTAACACTATATACAAGTTATCTAATAATAAGTTCTTCTTGCCAAATAGTTGATCTACTGTGTCCACTGCTACGGGTGAGATAACCTTCCCAGTACAAACTCTGAGTGTTATCTCCCCTTCCTGTAGGTGCTGCCAAGAACTAATTCCATGAAAAGAAGAACAAACATGGTTAGTGGCACCTGAATCTAATATCCATGCAGAGTCATCACTCCCTACTAAAGAGGTTTCAGTACATAGTAAATCACAATTACCTTCTTTCTTCTTGTCAGCCAAGTACTTGGGGTAGTTTCTCTTCAAGTGTCCGTCAGTGTTGCAGTAAAAACACTTTCCTTTGTCTGCAACTCCTTGACCTTTTTCCCTTCTAGGTGACAACATGGTCAACTTGTTTCCCCCTGCCAACCTTTTTCATTTTCTTCTTCTTTCCTTTCGGGGACTAAAGAAGACGATACTATAGGTTTGGTCCCCGAGGTCGAACCCCTGTGGAAGGACCGGTAGGCAACATTTGCCTCACCTTCCTGTCCCTTGACTTTCATCAAGGACTAGTAGGTTTGTAGCTCGTTGAGAATGGTGGTTAGGGTGTAGCTTAGCTTGTTCATAACAACATTGCTACAAAACTGCAGGAAACTTTTCAGAAGAGTCTCCAGAATGAAGCTGACCTGGCTAGACTCATTGATAGTCACACCATTCATCTCCGTCACATTAAAGTGGACCATCATGTCGAGAACATGTTCCCTGACAGACGATCCCTCTTTCATCCTAGCGTTGAAAACGTGCTTGAGAACATTGTGTCGGACTTGAAAAGATTGTTGTCCAAATATGTCATACAACGATTCCATGATCTCTATGGTGGTGACCATGCTTTCATGTTTCTTAGTCAAAATATTAGATATACTGACTAAGATGTAGACTTTGGCCTTGTCATTGGCCTTGATCCATCTATCGTACGTGTCACGAACATTTTTCGCGGTGCGGTCGAGCTCAACACCTAAGGACATTCCTCAGTGAGTACGAACTTCAGGTCATCCACTACCAAAATCGTGTTCAGATTGTTTTTCTATGTTGGATAATTGTCCCCAGTTAATTTTTTCGTAGCTAGTAAAGAAATAATCGAGCTAGACATTTTGCTGAAAAAATAAATTTCGTATATTAATTACTCACAAAAACTTTTATGTTTCATCCAATCAATTTTAACAAAATTAAATATTGATCCCTAAGTCAAAATAATTAGCAACTTACCTTAAAGGTTTAGAATAATCTGCCACCGAAGGGTAGTCAAATAATTCCTCCTCTAGGACGAGACCTCGACCAAACTCTATCATAAAAAAAACTATTATTCCTATAGGTTTTAGTGACCATCTTTCGGTCTGGATGAGTTAACTCTTAATGTATCCCATAAGTGCAACCCTCTTATTTTAGATTCTAGAGTCTACATCCAACAAAATCCGCAGAAGGGAGGACTCAGATGGAAAACAAACTAATGCAACACTATCCCTTTCGGGAGTTTATGTTGTTCCGACTCCTATGATCAGGCCTTCCGAAGGGTTCGTCTGCTACATGGAAAACATGCAGGTGGATTATAAGAGTCTCACAGTGCAAACTAACAGAGGAAATTATGGGTCTCGTTGACACAAGTCCCGCTCCCACTTACTATAATTACTCTCTCCATTCACCTTGATTTTGACCCATACAAACACTATAGGAAGGGGGGACGAGGCCGAGTATGGATCTCACAGTGTGAATTTAATGGAGATTTGTGGGTGGAAAATTTGATGTATCATATACACCTATTTCCTCCCACTAAGAACTTTATAATTAGGGATTTGACCTAGATGAATCCGGCTATAATTTACCTAAGTTTACCAATATAACATTTATACTTGAATTACCTTAGTCTATTAACCTTTTAATAACCTAGGTGTATGAGTTTAATTCATTAACTCTGTAATAAACGCCACTCACGAGAAATAATTTATAAACCTCTGATTAAATTTACTCTCAGGCGATTTCAAGGTAGAGGTGTTCCGTTTTCGTCAGCTTAAATACCCTAACCTTGGATAGAATCTTCCTTACACATAGTCCATCTTTAATCATAGTTTATACATTTTTAGTTGCCTAATTCTAATCTGATTAGAATTAGATAACTTAATGTCTAACTAAAACCATGTTCTAAAACCATTTTAAAATAATTAATTAACCTTAAGTTACATGCATTTCTATGTTATAAGTGTTTGATTATTCATCACATGAATAAATATACATTCATTGGATGTTCATCACAAAAATAAATGCATGGAAATGCTTTCATAAAATTAATATAGCATTTATATTAATTAAACATGCATACTATATTATATAACACCTTATCTTATAAATTGATGCATGATTATGCTTAACCTAAGGTGGAATTTTAATCTAAATAGTATACATTATGCATATAATATTTCATACAACAATTGCATAAAATAAATAGCAAAATAGACTACATTTTGGCACCATAAAATTAATTAATATAATAAAATTATATGAATTATAATTAATTAACAAATAAATAAATATTGTAACGACCCTATTTTTTCAAACCCAAAACTCTTAGGGGCGTTACTAAGCACCATCGTCTGCGTCGAAACATCGACAGCATAACAATGTTGCTAAGACAAAATCTAAATTTTTCCTGACCTGTTTAAGACATAAAAGCACTCCAAACAGTTTACAAAACACCCAACCTCTCTCAAACTACAATCAACAATAGGTTGGGTTCCCAATAGATCAGAAATTCACAAAAGTTATGCAACGACGTGAAAATATTGAATAGGAGACTAGCTTCACATTTAAGAAGAACAAAACTCTAAAACACCCTATGAGTCATCAACAAGAAAACTTAACAACATAAATAAAGTTCCAATCTAATAAGAAGGTACAACGAAAATATAAAGTACTAGAATACCTACTATGAGCTCAAAGACACCAAAGAACATCCTCAAAGCCTCACTAGGTTGCAACCATCATCATCGATCTCACAATTTAACTTTCATCAACAAACAAAAACATAAAAAGAAACGAGTGGGTACAAAAATAGTCAGTAAGTAGCTCACTTACGTCCAAGCCTATCTTAGTAAAAACAACAAGACCAATCTCCTAAACTTATTCAAACACCAAAATAGGTCTCACATTAAGCACATTTCACCCTGAGTCCTCTATGGTAATAACTCGAACGACCTTTAGTCCTGGAACTTGATTGACGATGCTATGAGAGAAAGCAACTCTCACGCCACAACACGTTGCCATAAAGTAGTGAAGGTTCGAACCAACACACCCTATGGTGAATCGCCCCTAGGCAAGCGTGGGATAATGGAACGTAACCACTTCCTAACGGGGTCGTACCCTAGGCTCACCTCAACGCTAGCATAGAGCCGCATATTCAACATGCTCTATGGAGATTTTCCCCTTAAGCTAGCACAAGACAATGGAATTCAACACTCCCTGAATGAGGGCATACCCTAGGATCACTACCGAAATATCATCAATCCAGAGGTTCCGACTCGCTCAAGCGTAACTAAGGGTTTAGTAAGTGTTGGGTCTTGGGTTTTAAAAGGTAGCTAGGGGTTCTATCTAGGCATTCCTAATATCCTTGACCCTTTCTCAAGGGTCGCAAATCCAACTAGGTTCTCACTTTAACAAAGTTTTAGCTCAA
Source organism: Trichosanthes cucumerina (assembly GCA_036507285.1). Taxonomy (NCBI): domain Eukaryota; kingdom Viridiplantae; phylum Streptophyta; class Magnoliopsida; order Cucurbitales; family Cucurbitaceae; genus Trichosanthes; species Trichosanthes cucumerina. The sequence goes on from CM071838.1 coordinate 67,451,943, forward strand.
ATCAATAACTTATTAGGAATGCTAGGGTAGAACCTGAACAATCAACCTCCACCTCACATAATTGTTGGGGTTTGTGCCCTAAAACTCGTAGTTTGTATTTATGTTCTAATTAATGTAATAAAGTGTTATTATTTCAATAAAGAGTTATTGTTCGTTATCTATGAGTTTGCCTTTATTTAAACCCTAAATCCAATAAACTAAACATCCAAGGCTGTTATATGAATCTTTAACTGAATGTAGTGTACATATAAAGGATTTCGGTTCGAGATACAACCTAAAGTGTGACGACCACAACCACAGGTACTAATTATTTATTTTACTTAGCGTTCTATCAACTTGTGTGTGTGTCGAGTTGGATTAGTGAATCTCATCAAGCTCGGTGTTAGTAAGTCTTTGATTTTACTTAGTTAAAGCGAAATAGTCCCCTCTAGATAATTACTTAGTAAAAAATTAAAAAAAGAAAAAGAAGAAGCAATGGCACTTTGGTTATTACTGGGTAATGGAGGGTGACAAGTGACACTTAAAATATGACCTAATTTAGTGGTATTTAAGCTCCTTATTTGTCTACAAATGCAAAGGAAACCCTAACCCTAGCCATCATCTCTCCTCCTCCTTCAAGCTCCTAGTGTTGCCCTAGTTGAAAACCCTAATCCTAAATCTAACAAGCCTCATCTTCTCCTACTCTCAAAAACCCTAGCTCCAACGTCTTGCTGCTGCCGCCGCCGTCGTCCGATCAACCGTAACAAACCGCTTGACACCTCGTCCGAAACTCACGTCCACGAACGGAGAAGCGCGGTCGTTGAAGAAGCCACGCCGTCTGTTGCGAAGTTGAAGCCGTTCGTGGAGGCCGCTCGTTTACACGCGGCCGAGATCGACGAAGCTTTCACCCACTCTCCGGCGAAAAAAAAAACACGAGCGAGCATTTAACGCCAAACCACGAGCGCATTTAACGCCAACCTCGAGCCGACCCACAAGCCTCTTCTCGATCGAACACGCCACGACCACGCACGCCGCGTCTGCCGAAGACCCCACCGCCGATCGGAATCATCTTTTCAAGCTGCAGATCTCTTTCCGGTCGATTGTGACCGCAGCGCCGAGGGTTTATACGCGAAGCACCAGCCGCCGGACCACTCACGAACTACTGCTGCCGTCGATCCTTGCCCTTCGCGACGCCGCCTCCCGCCGCCGTCGAGCCCTGCAATGCCGGCCATCACGACTTTACAACAGCTAAAATTGCAGTTCGGTGAGCGATCTTGCTAAGTATCGAATTCGATTGAGAATTATTTGTGACCTATCGATTAATTAAGCGTTTGATTGAGAACTTAGGTTACGGCTTCGAACACATTTTTGTAGGGACCAAACTTGGAGCGGAATTGGAGGTCGATCGTCAAAACGGACTAAGGGATATTAGGTTTTCGCATTGAGCTCGAGGTAAGCGGGGCATGACATCTTATTAACCGTAATTTAAGTACCTCATGATTATGGATTTAGTGAATACTTGGAGATTGAACTCGAAACTATGGTGTGAATCGTGGATTCACTAAGAGAAGAGTAGTCCGGCTCGGGTAAGTTTTGGAGTGAAATCGGAACTAAGGTAAGGGACCTTGTGCCGAACTTTTTATTGGGATTGAAGAAAATGATTTTCACGATTTCATGCGAAATTAGTTTATATTTTTCATATGACAATATACAGATATTTTCGTGAGAATACTTAATATTTTATGTGCAAATATTTCAATGCTTCATGTGGAAATAAACTAGTATTTTATGTGAGAATATTCTTGTATTCTATGTAAGAGTACTCCAAAGATTTCATGTGAGGATATGACAAGAAATTGTATGAGAATATTTCATGATTTCCCACAAAAGTATGATCTTCAAACTGTCTATGAGAAAAGTATGATTTGCATATTGACGATGATGTTTGTGACATGTACACTATTATTAGGTGAATGATGGGACCTCATGCATGTTATGTATGTCATGAAATGAATTAATGAAAAGTGTGGACATTGGTCTCCGAGAGAGCATTATGTGCATGGTCAAACATGCAATAGAGACCCTATGGGTCAAATTACAGTGGTCCATGAGGGACTCAAATTATTACAGGGTGCATGAGGACTCAAATTATTACAGGGTCCATGAGGGACTCAAATTATTACAGGGTCCGTGAGGGACTCAAAACGAAATGACTCGTGGATGACCAATCGGCCACACAAATAAAAAGGAAGTCATGGATTAAAGACTCGACAATATGAGAAAGTTTTAGGTCCCGCATATGTATATTTCGAACAAGTTTAAAGTCATGATTGTATGTGTATGCATATCCCAAACCTCGAAGCGAGGTCACTTCTCTGGTATTGTTTTGCAATACTCACCCTTTCTTTTAAAAACGTTTTTGTAAGGCCAAGGACGTGCGGGCGAGTGAGACGAAGGCGCGTTATTAGAACCATGGGGACAGGACATGTTTTCCGCATATTCCTTTTATAACTGATGTTGTCTCTTTATGTTTTTGGAGTTTAAATTTACTTACAGATTTCTTTAATAGGCCATGTTAAATGATACTTTTATCTGCTTTAAATGATTTGATTTGGGATCCCTAAAACAATTTATGTTGGTTGGAGGTTTTTCTTTTAAGATCTTTTATCTCTTGGCCTATAAATGCATGCATGTGTAGTAATGTCCCTAGGAGTTTGGTCATAGAAAAGTAGGGCGTTATAGTTGGTATCGAGCCCTAGGTTTAAGGGTTCTCAGAGACTTGCTTACGAGTAAGCACAGTAGTTCCCATGGTTGAACAACGCGCGTTCGATCCACCGCTGTGTACGCTTACGTATTTTATTAATTAAGTAAATGATTATAATGTGATTCTGCTTTTATGCATATACATGAACTTAAAACCCTAAGGGTGAACCTATCTGGTAGTTAGAAAGTAATGAAACTGAGTTAGAAACTCTCTGTATTGTAGTATCGACAAAATGCCACCTAGAGGTCGAGGGAGAGGTAGGGGTCGTGGTAGGGGCCGGAGGGCAAGGGAAAACGTTGACGCCCAACCGGAATTACCACCGAACAGAAGAGGTTGCTCCACCCGTACGAGACCTCCCCCAGACCACTGTCGCCAGGAGAATGCACTGCGATCGCTCGGTGGCGAGATCAAGGGAACACTAACGTTATGACTATGATGGTAGAGGCTATGCAGACTCTAAGTGCGAGCTCAGAGCTAGCCACTCACCGCCCAAGCAAATCGTCGGGGCGAACGATGCAACTCTGGAGTCTCGATATCTGAAGGACTTCGTGAAATATGATCCCGATCGTTTGATGGGTCTTCTAGTGACCCCACCGTGGTCGAAGTTATGGTCGTCCTCCATTGAGACCATCTTCGATTGATGAACCGCCCGAGGACCGAGAGGGTGTCTGTGCTACCTTTATCCGAGAGACGACGCTTATCTATGGTGGAGTCCGCCTGTGGAACCATTGTCGCTAGCGGAGAAACAATTACACCGAATCATTAAAGAAGCGTTACGCGGAAATTTTACCTCACTGCGCACTTACTCGTTCACGAAACAAGCGAATTTCTTACAACTTAGCCGCAAGCAGGAGGGCGGGGAGGTATATGAGAGAGAATTCACCACTTGTCACGCTTTGCCCCCGAGTAGACACAGAGGCAAAGAAAACAGAGCGTTTCGTTATGGGACTGGATGAGAATGTTCGAGGCTTCATTCAAGCACTAGCACCTCCCGATTATGCCTCCGCAGAGAGAGTAGCGGAATTGATTTGGGTGTGCAGCGCAGATCGCATGCAGCAGTAGTGGTTAACCCAGGGATGGCCCATGGCAAATCATAAGAGGAAGTGGGACCAGCCAAATTGAGCTCACAGCTGCGTCCCAGTGACACCGTATAGACCAGTCATTTTCGTGCGTGTTCAGTCGAAACCACGGGGCAACAGAATGGGAAATAACAGTGGAGATAAGCCACGCAGTGCAAAGACTCGTAGTAGCGACAGACTGGGTAAGTGTTTGGCCCATCCGAGTGTGCTTGGATGTGGGAAAGAAGGGCATGAGAGCTAATAGCCGCCGAGTCAAGCCAAAGACTAGCCAACCTCGGGTTATCAATAGTGGGACTCGCTGTGAAGCTGTCATACATCAAGGAAGAGCTTATGCAAGCACCAAAGAAAAACATCTATGGCTCGGACTCGGTGGTTACAGTACACTTCCATTACTTGGGCACCTTGCCTTTGTATTATTTGATTCTGTTCTACACACTTTTTTATTTCTCGCATCCTTTGTAAGTCAAGTTGAGTTAGAACTAGAACGATTCTGATGATGCTCTGTCTGTCCTCCACTCCTGCGGATAAATTTGTTAGCCACTATGAAAGTCAAGGATGGTAGTGTGACCATCGCAGACCATGAGTTAGCATAAATCTAGTATTCCTAGACATGTTTGACTTTGATGTAATATTGGGCATGGATCAAGTTAGCGCAGAACCATGCTTGCATTGATTGTTTCGGGAAGGAGGTAGTGTTCACTCCTCCCACCAACCTCGCTACAAGTTCGGAGGCACGATAGCGGGAAGTAGGCCTAAGGTAATTCACGCCCTTAAGGCGAGAAGTTATTACATCGGGGAGCTTGGGAGTCTTAGCTTGCATACTAGATGCAAGGTGCACGAGATCTCTGTGTCATCGATGCCGTGTGGTGAATGAATTTACAGACGTTTTCCCGAGGACCTCCCTGAATACCTCCCGACGAGAGGTAGATTTTAACATCTGATTGGAAGTAGGGACGACTCCGATATCCAAGGCACCGTCATGAGAATGGCACCGCAGAGAGTGAAAAGAACTAAAAGTACGATTACAAGACTTACTAGACAAGGGGTTTATACGCC